>JAQQTO010000040.1:15535000-18035000 GCA_029884595.1 Ormosia semicastrata
TCGCAAATGGTGTAATTTGAAGAAGTAATAGCCATAAACCCATAACCTTTGGGAACTACAAAGGAATTGAAACTTCCCCAACACTCCGCTAGGTGATTATCCTTTCGAGGCTCACAAAAATGGTTTGCCCCAGCAGACAGAGAGATTAACTAAACCTTAACGGTTGGTGGATCCACAAACGAACTCGAATTGCCGCAACACTTCAAATTGCTAGAAACATTGGAAATTCTGTGAACTGAACCCCTCCTCGAAGCCAAAACCATGAAGCTTTCCAACATGTTCGAAATGCCCAAGCTTGTTGAATCAGGTCCCCAACAAATAAGCCCTTCATCTCATATAGCTTGGTAGGTGAATCCCTAGTTGGAAACAATCTTGTTCACTCGACATTGTTGATGGATTTATCGTGGAACGAATCACTCTGTTTGGCTACCAAAATGTTTGTTGTTTGCGATTTTCATGATCTCCCAGCAATCCACTATTCCAAAATCGCGATCGACATAATAGGACCCTCTTACGGTGCAAATGTGATTCTTGCAAGTAGCTGGGTCTGGGTCTTTGGGTGCTTGGGTGTGTTTATGGTGAGTGGTTAGATTGGTCTTGGCATGGAGGCAAAACAGGAGCTGATTTCAGGATAATGGTTTGGCAGTTTAGGTGGTGGCTATGCGGTTGCAGCTTGGTGGAGTTTCCAAGTGTTGGTAGCGTGAACTCTGGCTAGTGTTTAAGCATTTGCAAGCAGGGGCAAACCTTTGTCTATCAAGGATGGGGCAGCTAGTGGAGGTACAGGGAAAGTTATAAAAAATGTTTTATATAGGGCCAAATTCAAAACATAAAATTCATTAAGTTAACCTATTATGTTAGTAATCACTTATTATTTTAGACCGTTGGATTACCATAATATTTGTCGATAACTCAAATTTCTCCATAGTGGCACTCATGTTACAAGTGGCATGAAGAATCTCCCAAACAAAAATACACTTTTCTAGAGATGGGAAAAATCCTTACATCCATGGAGATTACTCGCGAGGTAAGAGATGAGTTCCAGCTTAATAAATAATGGGCGGGGATTATAATATTCATCCTACGAATATCCGTAAACTTGCAAAATATATATATTTTATTTGAAAAATTATATACATTATGACTTATTTCTCTTTAACTTTGAGATCAAATGAAATTTTTTATTTTTATTATTTTACAATGATTTTTTAGTAAATAAACTTATAATGACAAAAATTATTAAAAAAATGTATAGTATTAACATAATAACAATTAGTTATGTAGATTAATTATCACAAAATATAATTAAATTTAGTATGTTAATTATAATATTTTTTAATTTTATAAAATATTTAATCATTGAACAAAATTATAAATTGTTATATGTAAAATTAAAATTTATTTTATTTTATTTATATAATTTTATGATTTTTAAAATTTCATTTTAAATTATAATAGATTTCACAAATCCCAATCCCCTTCACTTTCCTATTTGTTTCCCTTGCAACAATAATAAAAAGAAAAAAAAACTTTCCCTCCTCGCTTCTTCTCTCACTTTGAAAGACCATAAAAAATAATTGAGAATAAAGAGTCATTGCCATTTTGAAATTCAGCTAGTTCAATAGTCCTTAATCTCGCTCCACTCACCAAAAACCCTACCCTCCAACCTCATTCTCTGGGTATGACTCTAGTTAAACCTCCTTTTTCCATCTTGTTTGATCTCAAATTTCATTCATTCCCAGCTACTTGTCCGGAAATTCCAATGTCCCCTTTTGAACTTGTTTAGGCATGCATTAGCTCTGTCTATGTATATATATTAGCTTGAATATTGTTTCAATGGGTAGTTTCTATGGGTGAACATTATGTGGGTGATCTGCATTTTGGCTTCTCATATTTTGGTTTACTTTATACTTGTGGGTTTGTCTGGAAGTCAAATTTCATGAAAGGGTTTGGTTATTTGGTGTTTTTTTCCGTGAGATTTCAACTGTGTTCCCCCACCTTCAATATTGGGGTTTTGCTCATTATGACTTTTCTGCTCAACAAAGGTTCTTGCATGGCAGTGCTCTTTTTCTTAAATTTCTATTTTGCTTTACTGGGATTTCCTTAGAATGTTCATCTTATAAGTTAATCTTGTGCTCATTTGTCTGTCGTATTTGATGCTGGTATCTTCTACTATGGTATTCTTCTTCTTAATTAATTAATTAATTGATTTTATTTTTTGCCTGTTTGGAGTTGTTTAATATGTTGGGTCACATTCATAATGATTCATATTTTCCTTGGAATATTAAGTTAAGTAATGGTTTTTATCTATACAATTCCAATCTTCCAACAATTGTTTGGGTTGAGCTATTGAATTTTGAATAGTTTATGCATTTGTGTTTTCACATTATTTAGTATCCATTTACTTTTAGTTGCTTTCTTATGTGTATGTGTTCCTGATCTTTAATACAATGTTTGGTCGTTGAAGTTGTTATTATTTAAATCTTTTCTTCAGTTGTTATTTCCTCTGCAGTCTGTATTCTTATTTTGGGCGACTTTGTGTCCATTTATCTTTTTCTGGGAGGACTTCTTTTTTTCTCGATTTTGGTTTCTGAAAGATCTTTTACTTTACATTGTACTATTGACTTATCTTTAACCATTGCCATTTTGAACTGTAAACTTTATCCAAACTCTTGGTCTTTCTTATGGTACTTTTATGCATTAAAAACCTGAAATTGCCTTAGATGTTAGGTAAAATTTAAAACTTATAAAATTGATTTGGTTTACACTTCAAAGCATTACCTATCTATGCTTTTATGTTTTAAGGGTAAATAGGTTTAATTTGCTTTTATTTTGTTTTACTGGGCTTGTGGCCATTCACTCAAATTGGATGACAAAAATAACCTTATTAGAGCAACATGAAGTTTTTCATGTCGAACCGAACCGGTAAAGCGGTTCGGTTCAAAAACCAAACCAATTTTGTTTTTGGACCGAACTGGTTTTGGTTTAGTGAATCAGTTCAAAACCAGTTCTGAACCGATTTTGGTTTTAAGAAAACTTGTTTAGAAACTAGTTCAGAAAGCTCCCACGTTGCATCTGCAATTACATCATTCCAAATCCCCTTTATTGATGTAATTTCTTTTCCTCTGAGTTGTTTACATCTTGTCCTGAGTCATCTTAATTTTATCCGTTGTTTGTTGTACAAGCTCGGGTCCTGATGCAAAACCTTCCCATCTTGGCGCCAACACAAGGTGTTCTAATTCGTCGTCTGCATAATGCCTCATATTTAGCTTTTTTTGAGCGAACAGATACTTTAGATGCTAATGATCACTGTAGACGTTGAATATTGCTCAATGTAGAAAATGTCTCCAGATCTTCAATGCAACCACAACAGTTAACTCTAAGTTTGTGTAGGGTAGTTCTTCTCATGTACTCTTAATTGTCTTGAAGCATACGCTACTACCCCTTCTATTCTACACAAGCACACGTTCTAAACCCTAATGTGGAGCATCACGAGAAACCTCAAAAGGTTCATTGGGATTGGGTAAAATCAACATTGGCGAAGTAATCGAGTGTCTCTTCAACCCTTGAAAATTTTACTCACATGCATCGATCCATACAAAACCTTGACTCTTTCGTGTGGGCTGGATAAGAGGTCCTGCTATCTTGGAAAATCCTTCGACGAATCTTCGATAATAACCAGCTAATCCCACAAAGGTACAAATCTCTATTATGGTCTTCGGTATTTCCCATTAAAGAATTGCTTCAACTTTCAATGGATCCAAAGTAATCCATTCCTTTGAAATCACATAACCCAAAAATTTATCCTCCTCTAACCAAAACTAGCACTTTGATAACTTGGAATACAACTTCGTCTTTTTCAGAATCTGGAGAACTATACCGAGGTGTTCAGCATGTTCCTCCTGATTTTGAGAATAGATCAGAATGTCATCGATAAAGACAATGACAAATCTATCTAGATAAGGATGAAAGATTCTTTTCATGTAATCCATTAGTATCGCAGGAGCATTTGTTACTCCGAACGATATCACCAGATACTCGTAATGTCCATAACGCATTTGAAAAGCCGTCTTGGAAATATCCTCTACTTCTACATGAATCTGATGATAGCCAGAGCATAGATCAATCTAGGAGAAAACAACGGCTCCCTTCTGTGGAAATAAGTTTGTCCCAAATGGTTTAATATGTTAAGTTTTGATGATGACAAATACAAGACAAAAAGAACACTTTGCATATATTCTTTGTTGCATCCTATATAGAGCATATCCATTAGTAATTGATAAATATCTTATTTGGATGTGTCTATGAAAGTCTTATATGCATGTTAAACTAACTAGAGTTATACATTTATGAATCATGCATATGAAGATATTGAATTATGATTCTGGACTAACTATGCTTGTTTAAGTGAGCAATACTTTGTAGGATAGTCCAAGTACCAAGAGTGAGCATTGCAACAAGAAAGCAAAAAATCTCTATTAAGCTCAACACAAGGAGAATGTGAATGCCTATTTCATGAAGGTATTAATAACATCAAAGTCATGCCAAAGACCAAGTCCGAAGGAAGATTAAATTGTATAGCTTATAGGACTTAGGGTCTTTATATAAGAAGCCTTATGAATATCTCAAATATGTTTTTACAAATGGTTTTCCTATGCTAAAATATCTAACAAATGAGTTTTGAAAAGTTATTTATGGTGGTAGTTCAAATTTATGAAAAATAGCCAAGTTTGAGTTTTGTAAAACTAACTTTAGTCACTCTTTTGATCATATCTTTCAAAATACTTTTGAGTTTTGTTTTGAAACTTATTTCATTTGAAAATAGACTCAAAGATCTTTCCAATGACTGGTCATTTGCTTTAAACGGATAAGAAATAAAGAAGTTATGACCATCTAAAATTAGTTTTTGAAATCAGAGTGATTTATTCGAATACAAGATGCGGTATTCGAATAACTCACCCCAGAAAACATACCAGAACGTGGTTTTAAAGGTGTATTTGAATAACAAATGTGTTATTCGAATACTATGACCCAGAAAATGTTTCAGAACATGTTTTTGAAGGTTTATTCGAATACCAAACTTGTTATTCGAATAGAGATGTTAAGGAACGTAACTTTTGAAAGGATTTATTCGAATAACACATAGATTATTCGAATAACACATAGATTATTCGAATAAACATGGCCAGATTCACGCAACGACTATTTTTTATGCTTTTAATATGATATTAATTTATACCCAACAGCTCTTTTTCTTAGAACACTATAAATACATGTTTTTGGGACATCTTTTAGTAACACCCATTTATCTGAAATAATTCTTTCTTGCTTTATTTTGTGATACATATTTTACCAAACTTCTGTGTTCTTTTTTGCCAAAATTTGAGATATCCTTAAAGAGTTTCATAGAGTTTCAAATTGTATCATCTACTTTTTGTGAGAGTTTCTCTTCATCTATATTTCTGTTCTTCTGTATTGAGGGTGAGGTATCCTTCAAGATTTGTATAAGGGTGAGGTATCCCTTCAAGGTTTGTATAAGGGTGAGGTATCCCTGCAGGCTGAGACTTTAGCACAAGGGTAGATTTTTCCCTATGTGTGAAAAGTGCTCTTTTATGTAACGGTTGCAAGCACCTATTGAAGCTTATATACATAGTGAAAAATCTCGGATTGTTTTTTGAGGATTTGGACGTAGACCACAAGTGGGTTAGTGGTTGAACCAGGATAAATATCATGCCTGCTTCTTTCTTCTCAATCTCTTTATTTTACTTAATTTTATATTATTGCACATTTATTTATTTGTTGTTCTTAAAGTTTTTATTCTTCATCTTGCAATTCTTTTTCTTTTATTTAATAACTTAAATATTTGTGCTTATTTTAATAGCATCTGTGAAAAGTTTTTTAATACCCAATTCACCCCCCTCTTCGGTAATGGTTGCCATGACTAACACCTTCAGCTGATCCATTGAATTATCTGTCTTCTTCTTCTGAGGATACTCACCCTTGATCATACTATTGTTCAATTGGCGATAGTCCACATATAATCGAGAAATTCTATCCTCCTCCTTAACTAACAATGCTAGAGCTTACCATGGAAAACTCATTGACTACAATAATAACATTCACATCCTACTCATTGACTACAATAATAACATTCACATCCTTCTTACTTTTGACCTCCAAAGAAGATAATAACATGTATCCTTGAGCTCCTTCCCTTAATAAAGCTTCAATTTTGGTTGGCCGTAAAAATCCAAAAATCTTAGTCTTAGGAAATACTAAGGTTTATTTGGAATGATCTAATAGGATATGATTAGAAAATAACCAATCCCTTCCAGATCGCTTGTAATTTTCTTTCCTTCTTATCGCTTCACTCTCCTGTCCTTGTTCTTAATAGAAAGTGTCTTACAAGTCAAGTTCTCTTTCAACAATACTGTATCTGATACTATGACATGATTTGGACAAAGAATATTCTTTCTTGCAATTGCGGTGCATGGAAAAACATTATGAAGGTCAAGAAGAAAAGGGTAGCAAAACTATCTGATGTGTTACCGGACATATTCAACAAAGAATTTGATATGGCCCGATTTTAGAAATGAACTCTAAAATTTCATTGGAACAATTTAACAGGATATGGTTGGAAGATAACCAATCCATTTTCAAGATCACGTCTAATTTGTGAAAGAGGTAAACAAATCAAATCAATAAAAAATATTCAGTCTTTAACAGGCATAGGATAATTTAAGCAACTTGGTTATCAACAACGGGTTTTTGTAATAGAAGTAAAATCAACTTGGTTAAAAGATAACGAAGACACATATAACTCTAATTGATCCATACAGTCATATGCCATAAAGAAAAGGATTACCCCCAAAATTATACAGTATAGTCAAAGGATCACCTCCTGTGGCACAGTCTCCCTTGTTTAAGTCTTCAGTCTGGGATGCTTTTACTCCACTTGGAGAATTGACTCTCCCTTCTACGTGAGATTTTGAAGCATATACATCACTAATGAAAGGCTTCATCTTTTGTGAAGTACAATTCCTAAACACGTGTCCTGGCTTTCCGTACTTGAAACAAACTTTTTCCTTGATCAAACAATTCCTTGTTACATGACTATTTGCACACTTCTTATATATCTGTAAACGTGTCATAGGCTAACTGGGTCTACTACCACTAGCACTACCTCCATATAGTTGTTGTTGTTGTTGATTTCCTGGTGGTCGCGAATACAATTTTCGCTGGAATCGCTTAACCTTACGATTTCTCCTTTTTTGGAACCAATATGGTCTAACGTTATGGGGTCTCATCTTGAGACTGATTTAACTCCAACAAAATATGAGTCTTGGCTATCAATTCCTGCTGCTGAGCGGCCCTCTAATTCTATTGTACTGTTATGCCAGTCATTCTTTGCATTGCTTCCGAAGTCGCAGCCATTCCATCGTTGTCGTGTTCCACATTCACACGCGTACGTCTACCGTGAGCCATTGCCTTTTCTTCGAAAACAAACAAATCAAAATATAATGAGAACAAGAAGTAATCATTCCAAACAATATTGTCTCCTTTCGGAGACCAAACACAGAGAAACACATAACACCAGCAAGACAGACCTAACCACAAGCCCCAAAAGACTCTAATCGTGCTTTGACACCAACTAATGTAACACTCCCCTTTTGGGGTGCCACGTTTAAAACATCTAAAACATTAAAGACTTAACAAAAATGCAGAAACGGTTTAATCTTGTAGAATACAGATTTCAAATTTCCTTTTCAAAGGCATAAACTTAAATGAAACATAAACAATGCAACACCCTCTTTAGGGTATCATAATTTTGACTAAAACAAAAGAAAACTTAAACCAGGTTGTAAAAGATTTAATATTATAAAATACAGGTTTTAGAATTTCTTTCCATAGATAACATAAACTTACCAAAGATGTAGGTATTATAAGAATATATTGAACTGATTGATACCCAGTTCACATACACCACAAAAAATTCACCAACATTCGGAACATAAAACTTACAGACTCAAAGAGGAACAGTAGAAAATCCCATGACAGGTCCTACTTAAAAGCACGGTAATAACACTAACGAGAAAAACTTAACATGCCTGAAAACTAGGTGCAAATTTCATGCGTCAGTACTCTCACAAGCCGCGTCCTTCAAGAATATTCTGTATCGCTACCACCACAGACTTCACCGAACGTAAATATAAAATAGGACAACAGAACAAAACACAAAGAGGTGAGATCCCCTACATCAAATACCATTATGGCAGCAAAAAAATGATATGAACAATGAAGTCATTCCTTACATACAGATATCACAAGTATATTCATGTTATTGATAAATATCTGCAACAAACATATCTCATAATGATATAAACATTAATAGTACTATAACAACATATATCAACAATGGATGTACAATGACTATGCCACCACAATATGTACTTTGACCATGCTACGACAATATGCACCTTGACCATGCCACAACAATATGTGTACTGACCATATATATACTCAATGAACCAGTTCCTACTCCATGGAGCTAAACTCAAATTCAGAGATGAACGTTCCAGAAGATTTACCACCCTCAATGACATTCTACGTCAGACCAGGAAAAGAATAGTGTTTGTCGGGTCCTCATCAGTGCGTTGCAATGATTTTTCAAGGCTAGAGGTATACAATATGTTAACAGATCACTAAGTGAATCACCTCGTTCTGACGCCCCCTGAGATCCATCATGGATCACACTATCCAAATTATAGTTCACTCCTAGGAAACAAAAGCCATAACAGCCACTGACTGTATAATGCTCAAATGCATGATCAATGAAATCAAACCACCGTTAGACTGTTCCCAATGATATTAAAGCAATCGCCCATACAATTGTCTAATACCATTAGTATCAATGATATTATATAACCGCCCATACAATTACATAATACCATTGATCCACTCGGGTCTAGTATGTCAGCCCTACAACACAATGCTGATATATTCATTTACCACGTATCTCAGTTGCGCAAATTCAAGAATCATCATTTTCAAATCACATGAGGCATTCTGACAAACTACCATGACATGTAGAACCATTATTTCACCTTTAGGCTTTAATTATGACACTTTTAAGAATAAAAGTAGAAATTAACTCTAATCACTAGACTCTTCTAATTAAGTTCCTCGAGTGACCTTTCCTCATATTTTTCAAAAAATACCCAAAGAGAAACCACATTGTCTTAACCTTATAGTTCTTTTCCTTTTTCCCTAAGTCTTTCAAGTTTTCACTCTTTCTCTCTCAAGCTTGTTTTTCCTCTCAAGGCCGAAATCTCTTTCTTATTAAATGATCACAACCTATTGTATCACTCCTTCATTATTATAAATACTTAATCCATTTCCTTTTTCACCTAAGCATCTAAGTTCCAAATCAACACAAAGTTTGTCTCGGATACCTTTTATAAAATTACTTGGCCATAAGCCTAAAGTCTTAGGACCTCAAAATTTTGATCTCCAACATCAAGATTCCAACTAAAACTCTATCAAATAAAATACTTCAAATTTTAGATTATCTTCCTATCTTATTTCTAGAATTGAAGCCAAACTCAATTTCCTTTAATCCTAATTTAGTCCCCAAATCATCTAAATGATATTTTCTAACGTTCTTCCCAAACTTCCATTACCCTAATTCTAAATAAAATCCTTTCCATTCAACTTATCAAAATCATCTTAACTAAAATACTTTAAGTCTCCAAATTACTTTTCCATCCTATTATCAAATACCATGGCCGAAAACTAATTTTTTTTCAATAGTAAAAACTTTCTTTCTTTCCTCTTTCAACTTGTAACCTTATAAATCATAGCCTTGCTACTTAATCATCTAAATTCTTAATCAATAATATATTTTTCTCATAGATACCTCCTCCTAGGCCAAAAGGCCGTGAGCCTCAAGAGATCAATGGAACCTACAAATTATTTTCCTTTCCAACATAGATCATAACATATACCATATTTCAACCATCATAATTTCTACTATGACAATTCATGCATAATATCGAAATCATATTATCACCTATATCCAATAGGTAATTATAACAATTTCATGCATATTATCAACATCATATAATCAAATTTAACGAAATAAACACAAGAAATCAAAACCGCACAATCAAGTGAACAAATCCTCACATGGATTCTTCACTCACAAATACAAAAAAATCCATTTCTCACCACCATGTATGGTCGATGAGGTTAATCTCCCTTTTATATTAAGAGAAGATAAAAAGAAAGCTCATTGACATCTCCTTGATGATTTTTGTCCACCACCACCAACAAACCCTTAAGACAACACACAAACAAATATTAGAACTAAGGCTTACTAAGATGTCCATAGATCAAGATGTGGTTTAGAATCTTGAAAAAGAAAGAAAGGAATGAAGATAAAAAAAACTTCACCTTAAAAGCCTTCAAACTTTAAGCTTGAAAAAAAATAAGATGTTGGAACTAGATGTTGGTCACAACCACAAAGTGTCTTGGAATGATGTTTGGATTCAAGAAGTGGGGTTGGCTTGAATTATGGAAGCTTGGATGGTGTATTTCTTGGCCTTGGCCATGAGCTTCAATGGAAGAAAGGGTGAAAGTTTTGTGTTTAGGTTTTGGTTGCATGGATGGATAGATGAACAAGTGATGAAGTAAGTGTTGGATGGCCCTCCAAAATGGTCTTGCCCGTGAGGTGTAGAGAAAAATGAGAGGAGAGAAAAATAGAAATTAAGAATCTTACCTTAAGAGCTTCAAGTTAAGGCTTGAAAGAAAATGATGAAGATGAGAGAATTTGATGATAATCACAACATAGAAAATCATCCAAAAGGTGTTTAGATTCCAAAAGTATGATTAATTGGAGCAAAAAAAATAGAAAAGGGAAATTGGGGAGTGGTGGCTGTGAGTCATTAGAGAGAAAATGAGAGAAGAGAAAAAGTGAGAGAGAAAGGAGGAAACTTTTTGAGATGAGAAATGAAGCTTAAGTGAAAAGATGACAAAGTGGTCATCTTTCCCCCCTCCAAAACTGTGTGGCTACCCCATGGAGAGAGAAAAGAAGCTTCTCCAACAAGCTTTGATGAAGCTTCTTTAGGAAGCTTAGTTTCACCTTTTGGAAAAGTCAACAAGTGATGTCATCTAAGTGATGTCACATGGATGATGTCACATAAAGAGAACACTCTAGAAAAGATTACTAGCACTTTACTAAAAGCTATTATCCAATAGACAAAAGTTACAGTTAGCAAAACCCACGTTTATTATCCGTTGGATAATAAAACATACCCTGATTTTATTTGTCAGATAAAATCTTGAAAAATGAAAACTTTGTAAAATATGTCCAGTCTTGGTTTAGTAAGATCCCTTGGTATGCTTCCACAATCCAAAGCTTTCTGGCTTTGAAAAAAATATTTTATTCTTCTGGCCTCGCTTAACGTGCACACAAATCTAAAAATATAATAAAATAATCAAAGTCACCCAACTAATTCACAAAAATTTACAAAAATCACAAATATTATAAAAAATATATATAACAGAAAACAAGGAATTTCTGGGGTGTTACAAATCCAAATCACAATTTCTTCAAGAATCTCTGAATTGATTATAGAAGTTTAGCTCTCCAAAGTTATCACCATGAAGGAGCTTGTGGAAGAAGGAAGAAGAAGAGAGAAAGATCTAGATCTTGAGAGAGAATGAAAAATGTGTAATGAAAAGATGATGAGCCTCGGTTTTCTGCCACTATCCCCCATAACTAATCCCTAATTTGGCATTACATGATTAAAACCCTATTAGTTACAAAGCTTGGTCCATTATGAGTAATTGGGCCCAAACCCCATGTTAATTGGAGGTCTACAACTCAAGTAATAGACAAATCATTCTCAAAGGGTCTCTGATTCCGTTTGTTGACTTCAAGGGATGAAAACTCCATCGAAACGTCGTAGTTTGGAAAAGTGGTCTTCATATGAATTGAATATATATATCTTATATTTCCAATGCCGCTAGTTTCAGACTAATATCATATCTACATCCCAAGTTATGCCCTGATTAGTGCACATTGCTTGGATTCTAATGACAAAACCCGTATTCTGACTTCTCCCAATTAGCTCCACTAGATGTCTGATTTTACCTTGGAGTTATTCATGAAAATTGTAGAGCTCTCTCTCATCTTTCCTAAAAAGTAAGATACATAATTTTTAAATATCTAGAACTCAGATATGGTCAAAAAATAAAAATAGTGTAAAATCTCAATAATGTTGAAAAAGATCAATTAAGCTCAATTTGAGCCCAAACTTACAAAACATGACCAAGCTCAATCAATTAAGTACATAGAGAGTTTAAATTACTAAAAATGAGGGTTTATTAATGCATAAAATATGTGATTATCAGAACTATATGAATATCACCTTACAATGAATAACACTATGAACATTGGATTTTAACAGTTGCACAAGGTAAGTGGACTATACTCACTACCACTAGAACATTCACATTCTAACTTTATGTAAAAATTCATCTAATAACTATATAATCCTTCACTAAGCTCATACATGTAGCTTAACTATTTTTAGGAACTGAATTCACTCATCTGGCATATTACTCACTTATCCTTAGCCTCACATAGGATATGTTGATCCTTAGCCTGGCCTAGGACTATATTGTCCATAGCCTAGCATAGGGCTTAACTTATCACAACTCCACCTTTAGTAAAGTGCTTTTCTTACTCCTTTTCCTGGTCAAGGGGGCATGTATGTCTCACTTAGTTAGGAATTATGATCAACTATGGTTCAACCTTAATTAATAAGAGATCCATATTTTACTAGGCTCAACTTTAATAAATAAAGGAACCAAAACTTACTAGGGCTCAACCTTATTGCATAAAGGATCCAATTCACTAGGTTCAACCTTATTGCACAAGGGATCCAATTTACTAGGTTCAACCTTAATTAATAAGGAATCCATATTTTACTAGGCTCAACTTTAATAAATAAAGGAACCAAAACTTGCTAGGGCTTAACCTTATTGCATAAGGGATCCAATTCACTAGGTTTAACCTTATTGCATAAAGGATCCAATTTACTAGGTTCAACCTTAATTAATAAGGGATCCAATTTACTAAGTTTAACCTTATTGCATAAGGGATCCAATTCAGTAGGGTCAACCTTATTGCATAAGAGATCCAATTTACTAGGTTCAACCTTATTGCGTATGGGATCCAATTTACTAGGTTCAACCTTATTGCGTAAAGGATCCAATTTACTAGGTTTAAACTTATTGCGTAAGGGATCTAGTTTACTAGGTTCAACCTTAATTAATAAGGGATCCATATTTTACTAGGCTCAACTTTAATAAATAAAGGAACCAAAACTTGCTAGAGGTAAACCTTATTGCATAAGGGATCCAATTCACTAGGTTCAATCTTATTGTATAAGGGATCCAATTTACTAGGTTCAACCTTAATTAATAAGGGATCTAATTTACTAGGTTCAACCTTATTGCATAAGGGATCCATTTCACTAAGGTCAACCTTATTGTATAAGAGATCCAATTTACTAGATTCAACCTTATTGCGTAAGGAATCCAATTTACTAAGTTCAACCTTAATTAATAAGGGATCCAATTTACTAGGTTCAACCTTATTGCATAAGGGATCTAATTCACTACGGTCAACCTTATTGTATAAGGGATCCAATTTACTAGGTTCAACCTTATTGCATCAGGGATCCAATTTACTAGGTTCAGCCTTATTGCGCATGGGGTCTAATTTACTAGGGTTAACCTTATTGTATGAGGGATCCAATTTACTAGGTGATACATTCCTTAATGGAATATCCCCATTTGCATATGAAAATGCTTCAAAAAGCATGTATAAAGGGTCCCATCTAATAGGGAAGTCAATCTAGTGAAGATAAAAATTTTGAGAAAGTGAATATTGGGAGCCTAGGCGCTCACTCTTAAGCGCTTGAACGCTCGAAGTGTGCCTAGGTGCTCTCTACCAGGCGTCTAAGTGCTGGCCTGGTTGACACTAGCTTTGATGTGTTTTGCGACTGGCGCTCAAGCGCCTACACATAGCGCCTAGGTGTTACCAAGTGGCCTCAATACTCAAGAGGGGGGGTGAATTGAGTAGTTAAAAATAAGTTCACAAGTCTTTCGCAAATCGTTTGACAATCAATTTTCGTTGAAGCTATTGAATGATCAGAGATAATTGAATAGATGAGTTAAGCACTTTTACTAATGAACGTAATAGTCAAGGAGACAATATCCAAATAAAACAATGAAACAGTCCACAAGGATAAACAGAGAAGAGTTTAGAGAAACAAAACACTGTCGTTTATCCTGGTTCAATCACTACTCCACTTGTGATCTACGTCCGGTCCCAAGCAACACCTTGAGATTTTCCACTATATCTTCAAGCTTCAATGGGTGCTTGAAAAACCACTACAACCTTGAGCACTCAACAAGTATGGGATACCTCACCCAAAAGCTTGAGCCTCTATTTTCCAAGGGATACCTCACCCTTACAATACTTGAGGATACCTCACCCTCACTAATCGAAAGTATAAGATTGAAATAGAAGAAACTCTCTCTAGAGCAAGTGTTTACAAATTGAAGCTCTAATATGCTCTCAAGGATTTTTCACGTTTTTAGTCAGAAAACAGAGCAAGAAATGATTTTAAGAATTGATTCACGTTTTGAAGTATAATGATCAGTTTTTGGTTCAAGGTCAACCGTAAACAAAGACCCAACTTGGGTATTTATAAGTTTCTCAATTAATAGAGCCGTTGGAGGTAGTTGGGCATGCATTTAATGCATTTAATATAGCCGTTGGACCTTGTCAGGATGCGTGTAATCGATTACATATCTCAGGTAATCGATTACATTATTGTTCCAACGTTTTTCTGAACTTTCTGGGCTCTGTGTAATCGATTACATTCTTGCGGTAATCGATTACATGGCTTCTGACTTTGCTTGTAATCGATTACAATGCTCATGTAATCGATTACATGACTTCGACTTGTTGTGTAATCGATTACAATATCTTTGTAATCGATTACATGATTTCGTCGAACATGTTCTTTGAGTTTTACGGGTTTTGTGTAATCGATTACATATATTGTGTAATCGATTACATTTCTTGTCGAACGTGTTCTTTGCCTTTTACGGGCTATGTGTAATCGATTACATATACTATGTAATCGATTACATGGCCTCGACTTTCTTCTTGTAATCGATTACATTGTTGGTGTAATCGATTACATGCTTCTGTTTGATGTGTAATCGATTACAAACATTGTGTAATCGATTACATTTGCCTTTGAACACATTTTTCAAGTCCAATAACTCTTGTAAGTCATTTCCAACACCTCAAGGTACTTGTTTAAACATAAATCCTTTTAAGAGTGTTAGATTTAAAATTGAAACTCAGGTTTTATTGAAAGCCATGTTTATCTTTGAAATTTCCTATTTATTTTGAAATCATATATATTGAAAAACCATTTGAGAAATCTTGAGAGCATTTAACATTAATGTCCTAATGACTATTTAAACCTTCCGTTTCTTCTTTCTTTGATCTTGATTTTTCCTTTTGTGCTTGATCTTCTCTTTTGCTTTTGTTATCATCAAAAACCTTTCGACATGTCTTAGAGACATAAGCATTCACATTCTCCCCTTTTTGATGATGACAACTGATCATAGGAAAAAGAAAGAGTTTTTGCATTTGTATATCATAGTCATTTACAATGCTGTCCCCGGAGATTATGCATGATATTGGGTTAGATTTTGCATGTGAAAAGTTTAATAACTTAAAAGTTCAATAACTCCCCCGTACTCATGCAACCTTTAAGTACATTTCATTTTTATAACTTAAAAGTTCAATAACTCCCCCGTACTCATGCAACCTTTAAGTACATTTCATTTTTCCTTATTTTCTCCCCCGTTGGCATTATCAAAAAGACATAAGCATTTAAAAAAATGGACAGCATGTCAGTTATAGTTCATGATTCCCAATTGTTTGCCATAATGAAGAAAAGCCACTAAGATCAGTCAAGCAATATTCCAACGACCAACCATTCAAAGTGAAAACATGTTTATGTATTAATAATCAAAGCATGTACAAAGAAACATGTCACAACCAGTAGGCAATAATCAAAAGATAACCATAAAGGTATACCAATTTTATATAATCAGAGTTAAGAAACAAAAATAAGTACAAGGTGGAAAAACAAATCAAGGCATAAGGCCAGGATCACTATCAGTGTCCTCGCTGTCACAAAAGACATCACCAGCTCAAGATGGTCGATCTTTTGCTCTATATGATCCATGCGCGTGTTGACGTTGGCGCTCAGGTTGCGCATCTCTTGGAGCAGAAGATCAAGAGAAGCTGGAGCAGGAGAGCAGAGCAGTGGCATCGAGCCCCTCATCATCACCGTCTGCGGATCGTGATGGATATGGCCAAAGGTGCCATGAGTAATGTAATGCCACCTATCCTCCATCTTGTAGAGTGAAGCTTCTTCGCAGTATGTAGCCCAATTGATTGGGGTCCCTTGGAGTGGTGTCCTTGGACTCTTCGGTCAACGAAATGCGACAATACTCAAGGATTGTGGTGACTAACATGGCGAAGGGGAGAGCGAGTTCTTCTTTTTCTTGATGTCTAGCATATGTTGTAGAATGTAGTATCCCCAGTTGATTGGGTGCCCTGTGGTCATTGCCCATAATGCCACTACATCGTCCTTGAGGACTTGGGAGTAATTTCCTCCTCTGGGAATCAATCCACGAACCAAGAGGTAGTGGAGGACCCCTGTTTTCCATAGTGAGGCCAGTGGCCATTATTCTCGCGTCTAGGATCACCGGGGAGGTGGTAGCCAGTCCTAATCAAGGAGAAGAAGCGAGCCTTGTGCTCAAACTCATGCCCCCAGACTTTGGCATTCCCACAGAACTGGGCTCCATCAGGAGTGAGCTTGGTGAGCCTATACCATTCTGTCATGGTTAACCTGATTTGTTGTTTTTTTCACCTCAGAAATGATGCAATTATCCTCAACCTTCAGGTTAGCATAAAACACTCGGACAAGGTTAGGGTAGATGGCTTTCTCTATACTTAGGAATCCCAGCAAGCCTAAGTGTTCTATTGTCCTAAAGCTCACTAAGGGTTCACTCTCACAGAAGGTGATGGGTAGATACCTGGGAGAGATGATCTTGCGAAGCTGGAAGTTCTTCCTGAACAACTCAGCTTTCTTCACGGTGGAGAAGTGCCTCGTGAGGTCCAACCCAGAGATATTGCGTGTAGAGCCACCAGAGGAACTTCCAACAAGACAGCCCTGTTCTTGGGCGCTTCGAGCGATGGGAGGATTCAGCCATTGATGAGAGAGAGAAGCACGGGTTGAGTGGTAAATGGTTGGGGATGAGTGAGGAGAGAGAGAGGGACGAAATTAGGTTAGAAAAGTGGAGAGGGTGTTCGTGAGAGAAGATGGGGAGATTTTGGATGAGGGATTTGAGGAGATTTGATCGGTGGGTTATGTGAGAGAGGGATTTCGAGATGAGAGAGGCGAAATGATGAGTTTTGATGGAAATTTGAGTGAGAAATGAGAGGTTTTGAGATCTGAGGTGCGTGGGTGCAGAGGGAGAGAACGAGGAAGATGAACAGGGCCAAACAGAAATGACCACTACGCGCGTCAGGAGCCTTTTAAAAAACCCTGTGTAATCGATTACATTGAGTGTGTAATCGATTACATGCATTCTGGTGGGTGTGTAATCGATTACATTTTTAGTGTAATCGATTACATGCTTTCTGGGAACCTTGTAATCGATTACATAGATGATGTAATCGATTACCTGAGTTCTGAGTTGGTTGTAATCGATTACAAAATGTGTGTAATCGATTACATGCATGACAGAACCTGTGTAATCGATTACAAAGGCATTGTAATCGACACCAAGACTCTTTAACTCAGATTTTGCGTTCCAAAAAGACATATAATCAATTTTAATCCATCCAAAACAGTTTTAAAGCAACTCAAATCAATTCAAATCATCATCCAAGCATATAGATTAATCACATTATGATTCAACTCATATAATTGATCAAAATTATCATGTTTACCAAGAATTTCACCCTTTTTGGTGACTTTTGAGGCTGTTGATTTTCTTGTCAAAGTGGGACATGAGGAGCACCTGCAAAATAATTTAGGGAAAACTCGACGCTCAAGTTAGTATGGGATTCAAATATATATAATGAAAATTCAGAGATTGTGCAAGAAAGTGTGGCATAATTATGCGAGAAAACGCAAGCTTAGGCTTTTGTTTTAGGATTATGCAAAGCAAATATTTAATTTATGCATGAATGGTCCAATATACCCATTCGTTTCTAATGTAGAAAAATGCTTCTTTTGCAAGGGGTTTGGTGAAAATATCCTAATTGCTTAGTTGTTTCAACAAATTCAAGTATGCAATCACCTCTTTGAACATGATCTCTAATGAAATGATGTCTTATTTCAATATGCTTAGTTCTAGAATGCAAAATGGGATTTTTTGACAAGTTAATTGCACTAGTATTATCACATTTTATGGGAATGTGATCAAGCTCAAGACCATAGTCCAAGAGTTTCTTTGTTTCATCCAAAGGACTTGAGCACAAAGAACTCCCCAAGCAACATATTCGGCTTCAATTTGTGGATAATGCCACACTATTTTGTTTCTTCTTTGTGCCAAGAAACTAGTGAGCTTCCTAGCAAGTGGCATGTCCCACTAGTGCTCTTTCGATCCATTTTGCATCCAAAGCAAAATCGAATCGGAATATCCAATAAGACTACATGAGGCACCCTTAGGGTACCATAAACCCATTTGTGATGTGCCTATTAGATATTTCATTATTCTCTTAACAAACACTTAGGTGTGATTCCTTAGGATTAGCTTGATATCTAGCACACATGCATACACTAAACATTATATCGGGCCTACTTAAAGTGAGATAAAGGAGTGAGCCAATCATACCTCTATATTTTGTAATTTCTCTTGATTTACCTCCTTCATCCTTGTCCAAATAGCAAGAGGTGCCCATAGGAGTAGCCATATGCTTGGCATTGTCCATTCCAAACTTTTTGAGCAGCTCCTTGCAATACTTGGATTGGCTTATAAATGTTCCTTCTCTTGTTTGCTTGATTTGTAGACCAAGGAAGAAGTTGAGCTCACCCATCATGGACATCTCAAACTCACTTTGCATAATATTTGAAAATTCTTTACAAAGAGAGTTGTTAGTAGCTCCAAATATAATGTCATCAACATAGATTTGAACTAGAAGAATGTCATGCATTTTGCGTTTTATGAAAAGAGTGGTGTCAACTTTACCTCTAGAAAAGCCTTTTTCTAAAAGAAATTTGCTCAACCTTTCATACCAAGCTCTAGGAGCTTGTTTCAAGCCATACAAAGCCTTTTTCAATTTAAAAACATGGTTGGGCATTTCAAAGTCCTCAAAACCAGGAGGTTGTTCTACATACACCTCTTCTTGTATAAAACCATTTAAAAAGGCACTTTTGACATCCATTTGATAGAGTTTGAAATCCATGATGCAAGCATATGCAAGTAGCATTCTAATGGCCTCTAATCTAGCTACGGGAGCATAAGTTTCTTCATAATCTATGCCTTCTTCTTGATTATATCCCTTAGCTACAAGCCTAGCTTTATTTCTTATTATTAAACCCGTTTCATCAAGTTTGTTCCTAAAGACCCATTTGGTGCCAATTATAGGATGATCATTGGGCCTTGGAACTAATTCCCAAACTTGATTCCTCTCAAATTGGTTTAGTTCTTCTTGCATGGCCAAGATCCAATGCTCATCGTTAATGGCCTCATTTATGTCTTTAGGTTCAACTTGAGAGACAAAGGCTAGATGATTACATGCATCTCTAAGTGAGTTTCGAGTGATTACCCCTTTTGATACATCACCTATCACCTTGTCAAGAGGATGATACCTTGAAGTCCTCCATTCCTTGGGTAGATCCGAGATTTTAGAATTTTCTTGCCATGAGTGATCAAGGAGTCTCTCTTCTTTCTTCTTGGACTCTATCTCTTGATTTTCCAAGTGCGTCTTTGCCAAGATTTCTGCAACATCATCAACAAGTTCCTTTCTCGGCACATTTGGGTTAGTTTCATCAAATGCAACATGTATGGATTCTTCTATGGTCATAGTTCGTTTATTATAGACTCTAAAGGCCTTGCTATGGATAGAATAACCAATGAATATTCCCTCATCGATTTTGCATCAAACTTCCCCAAGTTATCCTTTCCATTATTCAAAACAAAGCATTTGCATCCAAAAACATGAAAGTGTGACACATTAGGTTTCCTTCCTTTGTACAATTCATATGGGGTTTTCTTTAAAATTGGCCTTATTAGGGCTCTATTCATAACATAACAAGCGGTGTTAACCGCATCATTCAAAAGTACTTAGGAAGATTGGCCTCATTGAGCATAGTTCTTGCCATTTCTTCTAAAGATCGATTTTTCCTTTCTACAACACCATTTTGTTGTGGTGTTCTAGGGGCAGAAAAATTATGCTCAATGCCATGTTCATCACAAAAAGTTTCAAATTCATGATTTTCAAATTCACCACCATGATCACTTCTTATGGATGCAATACAAAAACCTTTTTCGTTTTGGATAACTTTGGCAAGTTTTCTAAATGATTGAAAAGCATCATTTTTGTGAGCTAAGAATAATGTCCATGTAAATCTAGAAAAATCATCCACAATTACTAATGCATAGTAATTCCCACCAAAGCTCATAGTTCTAGAGGGTCCAAAAAGATCCATGTGCAAAAGTTGTAAAGGTCTAGAAGTTGAAACTATGTTTTTAGCCTTGAAAGAGACCTTTACTTGTTTTCCCTTTTGACATGCATCACAAAGTTTGTCTTTTTCAAATTTGAGCTTTGGAAGACCAATTACTAGTTCTTTAGAAACCAATTTGTTTAAGTGATCCATGTGAATGTGAGCAATTCTTCTATGCCATAACCATGAATCATTTTCTCTACTCATAAAGCATTTAGCATCATTTGAGGAAATGTCATCAAGACTAATCATATATATGTTATTGACCCTATGACCAACAAACTTAACTTGCTTGTCATCCTTTCCCTCAATTATACAACAAGAGGAGTCAAATATAACTCTATTTCCTTTATCACACAATTGACTAATACTAAGTAAATTATGTTTAAGTCCTTCAACAAGTAAGACATTATCAATAGATGATGAAGGGATCTTACCAACTTTGCCAATTCCAAGAATCTTCCCTTTGTTGTTGTCACCATATGTGACATGACCATGTTTCTTGTGTGTAAGGGAGGAGAACTTGGAGCCATCTCCGGTCATGTGCTTGGAGCAACCACTATCAAGATACCAACTTGAGCTCTTGGTCTTCAAGCACACCTACACCACACATTCAAGATTTAACTTTTGGTACCCAAATTGTTTTGGGTCCTTGTGTGTTAGAATTAGGTATGGTGCCTTTAGGGACCCAAACCCTTTGATTCCAACCTTGGTGTTTATGTTCTTTCTAACATTGCAAGTGGATGCACTATGCCCTTTCCTACCACAATGAAAACATTTAACAAAGGGGCTACTTGAAGTTTTTGAGGAAACAAAGAAATTCTTATAAGATTTTTGATGGTTGTTTGGATTAAATCCTAAACCGGCTTTTTGGAAAACACATTTTTGTCTCCTAACAACACATTCAAGTTGTCTCTTCCAAAAGTGAATTTTGCAAGAGTGTTGTTCAAGTCTTCAATTTCTTTTTCAAAAGCTTTGCATGATAGACAAGGTAATGATATGGATGCATTTTCATGTGAGGAACAAATCATGCATGATGAATTAGCATCTATGAGTCCTAAAGTCTCATTTTCAATTTTAAGTTCATTTATCTCCTTGGTTAAAGCAGAAACTTTCTTTGTCAATAGGGAGATTGTTTTATTGGAAGACAAAATCATTTTTGTGAGCCTCAAAGATTCATCATGCAATTCTTGAAAGGCATCTTGTAATTCATCATAAGAAGGTGGAGGTTCTAGGTTAGAAGAGGTTACCTCGGTGTCGCTTTCTCCACTTTCTTCTCCTTGAGCCATGAGGCAAAGATGGGCTTCTTCATTTTCAGAATCATCGGAAGAGCTTAAGTCATTGTCCTCCCAAGCTATATATGCTCTTCTTCCTTTCTTTTCCTTGGAGGGTCTTCTCTCAAACTTCTCCGTCTTCTTGAGATATATAGGACACTCCATTTTCATGTGCCCCGGTTTTCCACATTCATAGCATTTTGGAGGAGTGGAGGATCCTTCTCCTTTGTGATATGCTTTCTTTTGAGGAAACGGTGGTCTTCTTTGAAATCCCTTTTTCTTCAAGAATCTTCCGAATTTTCTCACAAGGAGACTAAGATTCTCCTCACTTAGCTCAATATTTTCAGCATCCTCTTCACCATCTTCATCATCATCTTCAAGTATGGGAGAGGTGGCCTTGAGTGCAATTCCCTTCTTCTTTTTGTCATGTTCTTCATTTTGATTGAGCCTACTTAGTTCCACTCATGCTCTTGAAGTTTTCCGAATAGGGTGGCTAGAGACATGGTTGATAAATCTCTTGATTCCGCAATCGCATTACCTTGGGTTGCCAATTCCTCGCTTAGACATCTCAAGACTTTGTTAATAAGATCCTCATTAGGAAATGTCTTTCCCAATGAGATGAGATGATTAACAATATGAGTAAATCTCTTTTGCATATCTTGAATACTCTCACCTTGGTTCATTCTAAACAATTCATATTCATGAGTAAGAGTGTTTATTCGAGATCTTTTACCTCACTAGTGCCTTCATGAGTTACTTGTAGGGTATCCCACATTTCTTTTGCGGTCTTACGCAGTTTGACACCCTAAAGAATTCATCATACCCCAAAGATGTGGTGATAATGTTCTTGGCTTTCAAATTATATTGAACCTTCTTTTTATCATCATCGGTCCAATCACTTCTAGGTGTATTAATTGTCACACCATCCTTAGTTTGTGTAGGGACAAAAGCACCATTTTCAATCTGCGTCCCACACATCTAAGTCAATAGCTTCAATAAAAATTTTCATCCTTTCTTTCCAATAGGCATAGCCATCCCCATTGAAATAAGGAGGTCTATTTATAGAAGAACCTTCATTTGAAAAACCATTTGAAGCCATCACTTCTCTTGAAGCCGCTAAGCTCTTTATACAAGAGTCTAGCTCTGATACCACTTGTTACCAAGTGGCCTCAATACTCAAGAGGGGGGGTGAATTGAGTAGTTAAAAATAAGTTCACAAGTCTTTCGCAAATCGTTTGACAATCAATTTTCGTTGAAGCTATTGAATGATCAGAGATAATTGAATAGATGAGTTAAGCACTTTTACTAATGAACGTAATAGTCAAGGAGACAATATCCAAATAAAACAATGAAACAGTCCACAAGGATAAACAGAGAAGAGTTTAGAGAAACAAACACAGTCGTTTATCCTGGTTCAATCACTACTCCACTTGTGATCTACGTCCAGTCCCCAAGCAACACCTTGAGATTTTCCACTATATCTTCAAGCTTCAATGGGTGCTTGAAAAACCACTACAACCTTGAGCACTCAACAGTATGGGATACCTCACCCAAAAGCTTGAGCCTCTATTTTCCAAGGGATACCTCACCCTTACAATACTTGAGGGATACCTCACCCTCACTAATCAGAAAGTATAAGATTGAAATAGAAGAAACTCTCTCTAGAGCAAGTGTTTACAAATTGAAGCTCTAATATGCTCTCAAGGATTTTTCACGTTTTTAGTCGAAAAAGAGCAAGAAATGATTTTAAGAATTGATTCACGTTTTGAAGTATAATGATCAGTTTTTGGTTCAAGGTCAAAGTAAACAAAGACCCAACTTGGGTATTTATAAGTTTCTCAATTAATAGAGCCGTTGGAGGTAGTTGGGCATGCATTTAATGCATTTAATATAGCCGTTGGACCTTGTCGGGATGCGTGTAATCGATTACATATCTCGGTAATCGATTACATTATTGTTCCAACGTTTTTCGAACTTTACGGGCTCTGTGTAATCGATTACATTCTTGCGATGTAATCGATTACATGGCTTCGACTTTGCTTGTAATCGATTACAATGCTCATGTAATCGATTACATGACTTGACTTGTTGTGTAATCGATTACAATATCTTTGTAATCGATTACATGATTTCGTCGAACATGTTCTTTGAGTTTCGGGTTTTGTGTAATCGATTACATATATTGTGTAATCGATTACATTTCTTGTCGAACGTGTTCTTTGCCTTTCACGGGCTATGTGTAATCGATTACATATACTATGTAATCGATTACATGGCCTCGATTTTTCTTGTAATCGATTACATTGTTGGTAATCGATTACATGTTGTTTGATGTGTAATCGATTACAAACATTGTGTAATCGATTACATTTGCCTTTGAACACATTTTTCAAGTCCAATAACTCTTGTAAGTCATTTCCAACACCTCAAGGTACTTGTTTAAACATAAATCCTTTTAAGAGTGTTAGATTTAAAATTGAAACTCAGGTTTTATTGAAAGCCATGTTTATCTTTGAAATTTCCTATTTATTTTGAAATCATATATATTGAAAAACCATTTGAGAAATCTTGAGAGCATTTAACATTAATGTCCTAATGACTATTTAAACCTTCTGTCTTCTTTCTTTGATCTTGATTTTTCCTTTTGTGCTTGATCTTCTCTTTTGCTTTTGTTATCATCAAAAACCTTTCGACATGTCTTAGAGACATAAGCATTCACACTAGGCACTGGTCGCGCGAAACCTGATGCTGAACTATTGGGCGATAGGTACTCAGGTGCCCAACTCTCGGCGCCTAGACATTGGTCACCTAGAATGAATTCTATAGAATTCTACAAAATTCGAGATTTGTTCCTTTGAAACAAATTTCATTTCCAATCATTCAAGATCAATTTTCTTGTGATTTCTAGTACCAATCTAAGCCTCTAAACTTTTGTAACTCTTATACAACCCATTGATTCACTCAGGCCTAAATTTAGTCTAGAAATCTCTATATCTCAAACTTATTATCTAAGTTCCTTCAATGATCCAAATTGGATTATCTTAAGTAAAAAATGACTATCTTGCTCTCACTAAACTAAAACTAGCTTAACTTAATCCTTAGAATCAAGAATCAAGCTAAGAACTAGGATTTGACTCTCTAAATCCCTTTTTCCATTCAAAATCCCTAACCCCATTCAAGAAGAACAAAGAGGGAAAGATGAATAGAAATTCTCTACCTCATGTGATGATCAATCTTCAAGCCTCTTGATCTTGCTCTTGATCCTTGTCTTTGGTCCTTCATCTTCTCTTCCTTTTCCTTTCCTTTATTTCTACGCCTTTCTCTCATTCTCCCTCATTTTTTCCTTTTTTTTATTTCTTTTTGTTCTTAGCCGAGAGAATAGGAGAGAAATAAAATGGGAAAAAGGGTATCTTAAGTTTCTGTGCATAAACTTATATCTACTAAGGACACTTGAATCATACTAATTCAAGTTTTTCAACTTCCAATAACTTTAGAATAAATATAAAGATTCATCTAAATTGTTGTTTCACTTTTATCCTATTTTTTCATATCTGTTGTTGGTCATTCGGTATTAAAACACACAATCAGTATGCTTAAAAATATCAAATTGACTCTGATTATACTCAAAATCTAACTGCATCTTACTTAGCTCATTTGTGACCTAGAAACAAGTTATCCATACTTGTTTCCCTCAACTTAGCCTTTAAAGCTATTTTTTGAGTTATTTTAGGCTACTTTTCAACTTCTGTGTTCTAGCAAAGTGCCTAAACTAACTCAGTTTGTCACAAAATTGAACTGACACGTCAAGCAAGTATTAGGATACCTTTGTAACCATTTACAAGCCTAACATGTTACTGAGGGTGTTACACGTAGCTTACTAGATAGCACTTCCTCTTTTTTTTGTCTAACCTTTATGATGTTTTCCATGTGTCTCAGTTAAGAAAATATAATCCAAATCCTTCGCATATCATGCAACTTGAATCTGTACAGTTAAGAGATGATTTGTATTATATAGTACAACTACTAAGGATCATAGATAGAGGGGTCAAAGAGCTTAGAGGTAAGAAGATTCCCCTGGTGAAGGTTATATGGCGTGGCTTTGGCACCTTGGAGTTTACATGGGAGCTAGAGTCCCATATGCAGCAAGATTACCTAGAGTTATTCTTATCATGTAGGCAATTTTGGGATCAAAAAATTAAAAAGGAAGGGTGCAATGTAACAACCTCAATAACATGTTAGACTTGTATAAGGTTACATCAGTAGCATAATACTTGTTTAACATGTTTGTTTAATTTTGTGACCAACAAAGTTAGTTTAGTCACTTTGCTGCAGCACAAAAGGTGAAAAGTAACTTAAAATGACTCATACAATGACATAAATTGCTTGGATGAGGGAAATAAATATGGATAATTTATTTCTAAGTCACAAATAAACTAAGTATGATGTAGTTAAAGTTTTAAGATAAACAGAGTCAGTTTGGTATTTTTAAGTACACTGGTTGAGTGTTTTAATACAGATTGATGAGTCATAGACATGGAAACTTATGTAAATGATGAAATAAGTTTTTAGATGAATCTTAAGATTTATTCTAATGTTTTTGAAAGGTAGGAAACTTGATTTGGTACAATCTAAGTGTTCTTAATAGATAAAATGTTCTAGCAAAATATCAAGTCACCTTGTGACTCACCATTCTAGCTGCTTCTTTTCTTTTGACTTTGTTAGTTATTCTTTCCTCCTTTCACACTCAACTCTTTCACTCTCTCACATAACAAGTTCAGCAGCAATAAAACAGGAAAAGAGAGAAAAGAACAAAGAGGAAGAAGAGGAAGAAGAGGGAAGGAAGAGAAAAGTAAAAGGAAAAGCTAAAGCTTGAAGTTCATCCTTACTACAAGAAGTAGGGGTGTTTGTTCTTAAGACTTTGCTTTCTCCTATTTCTTCTTGATGCATATGGAAGGCATGCTTGAATGAAATATGGGTTTGGAGAAGTTTCTCCGTGGGTTTAGTTGAATGAACTGATCATGAACTTAGATTATTGTAACACCCTCCGAAAGGAATTACATTTCGGACCATAATTAAGATTTGATACATAATTAAGATTTAATATTATAAAATACGGGTTTTAAAATTCTTTTTGTAGATAGCATAAACTCAACAAAACATAAATAAACACAAGACATAGGGAACTGAATAATACACACCACATATATATACATAGTTTACTGAAAACAAAAGTACATGATACATACATACCAAAAAGACATAATTACAATTTATCAAAACAACTTAAATTAGCCCAAGTTCATTTCACCTAAGGGAAGGGTCTTCCATTGGATCCTCCTCAAATTCCTTAGAAGAAAAATCCCCAAGCTAGGGCATGTCTCGACGGGCAGGAGTCAGAGCAGAAGATATCTCAGAATCCTCCCTTGGAGAATAGTGAAGATCACCCCACAAATCCCTTACAGGCATATGAAACTCTAGATAAACTATAGCAGAAAAAGAAAAAGTAGTAACCCCATGGCAGGTCCTACTCAAAGATAGAGTAATATCTTCATAGTACTCTATACGCTCCGTATCCAAATGGATACGCCAAGCATCAGTGCCTCCAAGAAACTGCACTCTAACGTAACCCAGCAGATCTCTCCTTGCTGCTATCACAGTCTTCATAGAGCATAAACATAAAACAAAACAAACAGAACAAAACCATAAAGAGGTGAGATCCCCTACATCACATACTAGTTTGGCAGCAAGAAACAGTAATAACAATAAAGCCACATAATACAAAATTAACAATTGCAGCCATGATATTTATTAATAGATAATTCGATAATGTATATATATATCACAACAACATGTCCAATGACTATACAAATGCACAATGAATAGACCCCTACTCTACGGAGCTAAAACCAAACATCGGAGAGAATGATCGGGAGACATGTCTAAGTGCTTAAAATATAACAGCGTACGCATCATAACTTATACAAGACATTCTTCACTGGATCGGGAATAGGAATAGTGTCTCGTCGAGATCGTCGGTGTGTTGCCACAGTCACCATGGCACAGTATAGTTACTAAATGGCCACTTGTGAGATACCTGTGCTCCGACGCCTCCAAGGTCATTCATAGACCTTCACTAAGCAATTTGTACCTGCACAAAGGTGTAATTCATCTCTTAGACATACAGCCTTAACAACCAAGTCATCACGACTTTTAGTTTCACAATGCATGATAGAATGACTTAATACATCAATAATCAATATCTATGTAAATTCCACAAAAACAAGCCACCACTGGGCTTATGCCATCAACTGACGTCTCCGGGTCCAATACGTCGGCCCGACAGTAAAACTGTTATTTTTCTTTACCGTGAAGCATTTTCACTATTTTATCACAAAAGCGCAACACTTTCTGTTATGTCACCAAACCACGTAACATTTTACGTCATTTTTCAATCGCGTAAACATTTTAAAACATTTTCTCAATTACATAACTCAAAATCCAAAGTTTTTAAATCGCGTCAGGTTTTATCAATACTTTTTAATCACATAAAACATCCTAAGCTTACTTTCCTACCAAATCTCCTTCAAGTGATATTTCCTAACGTTTTTCATAAAAAAACTATATTATTTCATTAAATCAAGATATTTCAAAAATTATTTTCCATTACTTTTACCAAAAACTCACTTAAACAAAATACTTTAAATTTCAAATCATCATTCAAAACTTTTTTCCATTATTAAGACCAAAAATCAATTCTTTTTAAATAATAAAACTTTGTTCATCCTCTTTTTAACTTGTAAGTCCTTAAACCCTATTCTAGTCCCCTAATAATCTAAGTTCTCAATTAATAAAACATTTTTGCCTTGGATACCCTATTCTAGGCTAAATGGCTGTGAGCCATGAGTAAACTTTGGAACCAAAAAGCTTGCTTTTCACACATGATTCAAAGCATGTAAAGCATTTCAATCATTAATTCATGCAATAGCAATTTCATGTATATAAAAAAAATCATATAATCATATATAGTCAAATAAACACAAATCACAAAATACACACAACCAAGTGAATAAATCCTCACATGGATTTTTCACCAACAAAACACAAATTTCGTTCCTCATCACCAAGATGGTTGATGAGGTTAATCTCCCTCTTACCTTAGATGATGATCAAAACTCCTTATTGTCTTCTTGCAAAAGCTTCTCCTTCCAAAAAGATCCTTAAAACAAATCAAACATACAATTCATCAACATCTAGGGTTGAAACAAGATGACCATGAATCAAGATTATGGCCAAGAACTTGAAAATAAAACTTAGAAATGAAGATAAGAAACTTCAACTAGAACCTTCAAACTTCAAGCTTTGAGAAAGAGATTGAAGATGAATGATTTTGAAGAAACTCATAACATAAGAGTGTCTCCAAAAGGTGTTTAGATTCAAGAAATGAGATTTTTTAGAATTGATCAAGATTGACGGGTAAAGGAGAGGTGTTGGCCGTGGCTTGCAAAGGAGAGAAAAGAGAGAGTTTTGGTATATTGTTTCTCAAAAACAAAACAAGAAAGACTTAAGAGAGAGATAAGAAACTATTTTGGTCACAAAGATTCTCCTAGAAGCTCCTTATGGCCGTGGGCCATCAAGGGTGTGGGTGGACAAGCTTCTCCTCCAAGATTGCTTTCCAAGCTTGCTTAGGAAGCTTTCCTCCTATTAGTGCAACACCAAAAAGTCAAAGTCACTAAACTTGATGATGATCACATATTTGATACATTAATAAGCTTTCATTCTTAGTCATTTACACTCTCTATGTACTTAATTGATTGAGTTTTATTATGTTTTATAAGTTTGGACTCAAATTGAACTTAATTGAATTTTTCAGCATGATTCATATCTTACATTGTTTCTGTATTTGGGTCATATCTTGGGATGTAGGTAGTTTTTGGAGGTGATTCTAGTGGCATTTGAAAGATAAGAGAGAGTTCTATAACTTTTATGAAGACCTCAAAGGCCCAATCACATGAGTAGATAACTCAAATTGGGATTGAAGCAAGAACCAGAGTGTTTTTCCTGACAGCTTAACCTATGGGTACTGTTCATCATATATTTCGGGATAGAAATTATAAAATGGGCTGAAATTTGGATTCTGAATAGTTAAGACCAATATCTACAACTTTTATGTTGAACACTTTTCTAGAATCGGACTCTTTGAAGATGATATTTGGATTGGAAGTCAGAACAGAAGAACTATGACTGGGCCTGGGCAGTGTTCAGTAATTTGAACGTATATGGAGTTAGAGAAATGATATTGGACTCAAACTAAAGCCATTTGAAAGCTAAGATCCAGGCCTACAACTTTCATGAAGACCACTTGGTTTAAAAATGATGAATGCAATGACTTCAGAGTTGCATGATTTCGGAGACAATGAATCTTCATAATTTCCCACTCACCTAAAGTCATTTGGCATTTTTCACTCATTTTCCACTCATCCAACCACTAATGACTCAGCCCCCTTGTAATTTTGTATCTTTAATCTTCTATAAAAGGGGGCCTTGGCAGATCATTAAGGATGTTAGGTGTTAGTTACCAAAATGATGTCATTTTGTTACTAGGTTTTCTTGTAGTAATTTTTCTTTGTTCTAAATTAAAGTCATATTCTTCTTCTTCTTCTTCTTCTTCTTCTTCTTCTTCTTCTTCTTCTTCTTCTTCTTCTTCTTCTTCTTCTTCTTCTTCTTCTTCTTCTTCTTCTTCTTCTCTCTTTCTTTCTTCTTATCTATGAGTAACTAAGTTTCATTTTACTTGGGTGAAAGGGTGAAGCTCTTGGTAATAAAGTAAGGTTAGATTTATTCTTCTCTTGTGCTTAAATGATTTATATTTTTCTAGTAACTATTATGCGTATTATAATTTGTTTCTTATAATTTAGAAACCATCTTTGTAAAGAGGAGTTCTTGATTTGTTGTAGACAAAATATTGGCATAATGAATGCTTTAACCCATTTATAAGTGGTGGTAATATTTTTAGGAAACATAATATAATTACGTATATTATTTTAATTGGACTTTTAATGTTGTATTTTCCGATTGGAACCTCCATGTTACGAGGATTCTAATTGAGTTATAAAAGGAATTTATCTTACCTTTATTTTATTTACCAATAGTGAATCTTTTCTCCTAAGTAAATAATTTTAATCGTAGTAACAAAATATTCACTTCACCTTAATTAATCTTCAACAATTCCCTGTGGACCGACCTCGGACTCCCGAGAAATTTATTACTTGAGACAACCTGCACTTGGGTTTGCAAATGCGACAATTGAAAATTGTGCATCACTTGACTTCAACAAGCTTCTCTTGGAAGATTTCTTCCCATTGCCTCAAATAAAATGAGTCATGAAAAGAAAAGATAAAAGGTTATGACTAAGTTCATAACTAATCATCTAACAAGATATTTACTGGTAGCTATTACCCAATGGACAAAGGCTACTACTAGAAAACTAGTGATTATTTTTCAATGGATAATAGAACATACCTAGATTTTATCAGTCAGATAAAATCTCAGAAAAAAATTCCAAAATCTGTTCCCAGTTTTTCACTTGTAAATCTTTCCAAGTACATATGTATGTTAAGTTTTAAAGATAGGTTGAAGGATGTAACACCCTCAATAACATGTTAGGCTTGTATATAGTTACAGAGGTAACATAATGTTGGCTTAACATGCTTGTTAAAATTTGTGACAATCTGAGCTAGTTTAGGCACTTTACTACAATACAGAAGGTGAAAAGTAACTTAAAATGACTTAGATATTAGCATAAATGGCTTAGCTAATGGAAATAAATATGGAGAATTTATTTCTAAGTCATAAATGTGTGGAATCTGATATGGTTAACTTTGAGAGTTAATTGAGGTCATTTGGTATTTTTAAGCATACTGTGGATGTGTTTTAATGATGGACTGATTGGTTGCAAATATGGAGAAATAAGATAAAGGTGAAACAAGAAATTAGATGAATCTTAGGATTTATTCTAAAGTTATTAGAAGTTAGGGAACTTGAATTTGGTAAAGTTTAAGTGTTCTTAACATATATAAGTTCCAGTCAAAATATCCAAGTTTTAGCAGGTGGTTCACGACTCTTTAGAAAGCCAAAGCCTTGACTTTTCATCACTATTTTCTCATCTTTTCTTTTAGCAGAAGGAGCATCAGGTAGAGGAGAAAAGAGAGGAGAGAAAGAAGAAGAAGAGAATAGGAAGAAGAAGATCAAAAGGAAGGCAACAATTTGAGCTTTATCTTCAATAGGTAGGGGTGATTTGTATCTTGTTACTCCCCTTTCCATTTCTTTTCTTCATGGTTGTTGCCATATGAACTTGGAATAGGATATGGGTTTGGATGAGTTTCTTTGAGTTTGAGTTGAATGAACTCTTAGGAATCTTGAGGTCAGATTGTTTTTGAGTTGAGCTATGCGTGATTTATGGCTTGAAATCCTAGTTGTATCCATGAAACTACTTGGGTTGAAGGTTGAAGGTTGAAGGATGGGTATGAGAGTTAGGGTTTTGGTCCCAAAAATCATGCTTAGATGGTTTAGAAATCATATATGTGGTGTATTTGACTTTTAGAGGTGTTTAAGGATCATGTTTGTGATTATAAACCCTTTGAATGGTTGAAAATTAGTCAAGCTCGGGTTATGTTCTGGAAAATTTCAAGGAAACCCAAAAAATGAGGGAGAGCTGCGGCACATCCTAAGGAGAGCTGCGACACTCCACTCTCTAGAATACAGGGTTTTGCAACCAGAGAGCAGGGACCCGCAATACAAAAGGAGTATGTGCCGCGACACAAACCAAAACACTTAGGGACCTGCCGCACACTTGGAAGTGAAGCTGCGACACCCTTGTAGCTTTTTACCCAGACTTGTCTCTTTGTGTGATTTTTTATCCTTACGCAAGATGGAATGATATGAGATTGATGATTTGAGATGTGAGGCTGTGGCACGCTTGTAAAATCCTCCCCGATGGTATTTTTACAATGCTTAAAGCCCTTGTTGCTTCCTTATAGGTTGTGGTTGAGTTTGTATGGTGTGTGAGCCATATTTTTCTCTTTTTGTGGGTAAGGTTGAGCTAGGAATTTGTGATAAAAAAGGGGGTTAGTTCCTTCATGTGATAAAGTTAAGCCAATTATGATTGTCTAGGTGCTTAGAATGTTCCTTCATGAGTGAAGTTGAGCTAGAAAGCATGTGTGAGACAACTACTCTTTTATTTTGCTAAGCTTGTGTGATAGAAAGTTCTAAAAACATGATCTTGCCCCTTTGTGTGATAAGGTTAGCATGATTTGTAAGTTTGCTAGATTTCCTTCTTATTTTTGGTTAGTGAGAACCTTGAGCATCCACGAGTGGTGGAAATGCCATGGACGAGTACCTAGGACCTTGTTCAACATGAGGTTGACTATGGAATCACTTGTGAAGTGATGGTGTGAGGTTCTAAATACAAGAGTGTTAGTGTTGAGACATTAATAGGGGTATTTCTTGGAGGGAACAACCTCCTAGCATAAATGGAAATTTGAGTAAACCTTAAGCATTCATAGTGTGGTGGAATGCCATAGGGTAGGGTTGAGAAACCTTAGGCATCCTTTGAGATGTAGAATGCCATAGGTGAGTACCTAGGACCTTAATCAACTTGAGGTTGCTTTTAGTATCATTTGAGAAGTGATGATAAGGTGTATTAGAACCAACTAGTATGGGTTTGATTAGTATGATATGCCTATCTATATGCATAGGTTGCTCCTTTAGAGTTAAAGTTGAGCTTAAGGTGCATAATTAGTGTATGCTTCCTTGTTTATCAAGGTTAAGTTGTGAGAATTGCTAGAAACATAGGTTAGTTCCTTTATGAGATAGAGTTGAGCTGAGAGTGCATGTTTTCTAGTTATAGCTCTTTCACTTGGTTAGGAGTGAACCTTGTGATAGGATTTAGTGAAACCTTGGGCATCCAAGTGTTATGGAATGCTATAAGGTAGTGTCTAGAACCTTGAACAAGTTGAGGTTGCCATGTAATCACTTACGAAGTGATGATGTGAGGTGCTAAATATAAGCATGCTAGTGACATAGGATTTACTGCTTATGTGATAAGTTGAGGAAAAGTCATAAGTCACTAGTGCTGCTTTTCACTTGGTTGTGGAGAACCTTATGTTGAGTGTATATATTTTTAAAATGACCTTGCATATTTTGTTTTCAAACTTACTACTTCCTATTTCCTATGTATTGTAACCTTATATGGTGTGCACAACCATTTGACCAAAGAATTGTGGGAAATGACCTTGAAGAGATAAGGGATCCAAAATTCTCATAAAGGGCAAGGTTATTATGGTCAAGGTTACAGGTGTATAGGGTTGGTATTATTAATCTTACTTTCGTGAGGGGAACAAGTCCACACATCACCAGATAATGTCAGGGCTTTTGTGTCTATCATACCCAATATATACAAAGGAGCGCGATTCCTGGGAATAAGCAAGTAACATGTAAAGAAAAGAGAAAACTCTAAGTAGAAGAAGCAAGTAAAAATGACTTCAGTTTCTATCTATCTCAGATCCCCTCTTTATAACCAAATAATTGAATTAAAAATTAAGAATCCTAATTTTCCTCTTGGTTAATGTTAATTTTTGGCCTCTTAGCTTTCCTTGGCCACTGAATTACTTGACTTGGGTTTTAGATGAGAGAGTTATGCCGAATTCACTCTTAACAGGTCTTTTGATCCCATCAGCTGACTTCACGGGGTGAAACACATCAAAATATTATAGTTTCAATTCGTGTTCTGCATAATAATTGAAGATCTATGTCTTATCTTTCGAATGACAGGGGTTTCAAGTCCATATCACACCTATAGGCCAAGATATGGACCAATCAGTGCTCACTATTCGGATTACGTGATAGAACCCGAGTTCTAACTTTCAAGCACAATTCTGTCCACTAGATATCCGATTCAGCTTTGGGACTCTTCATGAAAGTTTTAGATCTCTCTCTTATCTTTCTTACAAGGTAAGATATATAATGTTTAGATATCTACAACTCAAGATATGGTCGAAATACAGAAATAGTGTAAAATCCTAATAATGCTGAAAAAATCAATTAAGCCCAATTTGAGCCCAAACTTATAAAATGTGGCCAAAAAAATGACTAGAACTATGATCAATGAATCTAACTTTCTCAAGTATTTTTGTGTTGATACAATAAGTACTGTTTGTTATGTAATGAATAGGGCCCTAACAAGGTCAATTTTAAAGAAAACCCCCTATGAATTATACAAAGAAAGGAAACCAAATATCTATCACCATCATGTCTTTGGATGAAAGTGTTTTGTTTAAAATAATGGAAAGGATAAATTAGGCAAATTTGATACAAAATTGGATGAGGGTATATTTCTTGGCTATTCTAGTCATAGTAAAGCTTTTAGAGTCTATAACAAAAGAACTATGACCATAGAAAAGTTTATACGTGTTGCTTTTGATTAGACTAATCCAAATGGACCGAGAAAGGAATTTGTTAATGATATTGCAGAAATTTTGGCAATAAAACACTTGGAGGACAAGGAAAAAGAAGCAAAGAAGGAAGAAGGACGTCAAGTTGATCCCCTAAGACTAGAGGAATCACAAGTCATAGATCTTCCCAAGGAATGGAGGACTTCAAGATATCATCCTCTTAACAAAGTGATTGGTAATGTATCAAAAGGAGCAATTACTCGAAACTCTCTTAGAGATGCATGTAACCATATGACTTTTGTTTATCAAATTGAACTTAAAGATATAAACTACGCTATTATTAATGAACATTGTGTTAGCCATGGCAACCATCACCCAAGAGGGGGATGAATTAGGTGATTACAAATTTTTAAAATACCATTAAAAAAATAAGCATTTTCAAGCACTTAATTGATAAATGTAGCAAAACATGCATAACAAAGGTACAACTATTAGAGATTACTCAAATACAACTTGGGTTATAGGATAAATCAAGCAAATAAGTGTTGGTCTATGCCCAAGAGGCTAATTTATTTTGATCGTATTTACATATATTGTATTATGTTATTTATTTAATATATATGGCATTTCATTTATTATGTTATTTATTATAAACATAACAAAGTCCTTAGAATAGTAAGTTTAATGTCTTAGGACATCAAGCGAATGACTTGATCATGAGATCCTATTGGATAGAATTAGAACACTATTCTTAAATGTCCTTAGTCAAGTATTTTTGTTAATTAGGACAACAATAATGCATTGAGACTAGTATATGCGTAGACTGATGGCCACATCTCACGAGTCATGGATATGAGATATCAAGTCTTCACATGGATACATATTAGAGTAATGATATATTGGACTAACCCACCATGACAACGCTACGTGGATTGTTGCGTGAGTGTCATAAGAGATTCTCAAAATGATAATGGTATATATGGTCCTTTGACTTGAAATCACTACGATTCCTACATGAGGAGTTGTATGTTTTAATGCCATTAAACATCATCTGTAATAAGGTGATTATAAAGTTGGTTATTAGACATATTATGAATCATGCAAAGGGATGTGAGTGACCTAGATGGGAATTATCCCTCCTACATAACAGGAGCGATATCTTTAGGCCCCCTAATTAAGTGAGACAGTGAAATGCATGACCATGCTCAAATGAATCAATATGAGATATTGATCTCATTTGTTATTACTGTGACACCTGGGGCCGACGAGGGCAAGAAGTGGTCGCTAGTGCAAAAGATGCAGCACGGATAAAATGCGGCTCCTGGCAAGCTTCTAGGCAGAGGGACACATGAATGAACTGAATACACACCGGAATGAGAGGGATCCAGAAATTGTACAGGTATGGGGCCGCATAGTTGAGGATGACTTAAAAGAAATTGATTAGCACCACTCATATCAATAAGATGCATTTTCTTTTCGTGAGCCAAGAACATAAGTACTCTATAGTTAAGCATTCTTGACTTGAAGCACTTGTGGGATGGGTGACCTCTTGGGAAGTTTCCTAAGATACGTGTAAGTGAGGACAAAGCATGCTGAAAAGACCCGTGTTAGTTTGTGGGGGCACTCATCGATCCTGCAGGCAGTCTAGGGATGTTACAAATGGTATCAGAGTGGGACCTCTCCTAGTACGGTGTCATTTGGGGATGAACCATGTGGAAGCTGGTGGGCATGTGACACCCGAGGCCGACAAGGGCGGGGAGTGGTCGCTAGTGCAAAAGATGTAGCACGGACAAGGAGCGGTTCTTGGAAGGCTTCTAGGCAGAGGGACACATGAATGAACTGAATACACATCGAAATGAGAGGGATCCAAAGACTGTGCAGGTATAGGACTGCATAGTTGAGGATGGCTTAAAAGGAATTGATTAGCACCACCCATATCAACAAGATGCATCTTCTCTTCAGGAGCCAAGAACATAAGTACTCCATAGTTAACCGTCCTTGACTTGGAGCACTTGTAGGATGGTTGACCTCTTGGAAAGTTTCCTAGGATGCATGTGAGTGAGGACAAAGTACGCTAAAAAGACCCATGTTGGTTTGTGGAGGCACTCATCGATCCTGTAGGTAGTTTCAGGATGTTACAATTACTAAGTCAACTCGAGTATCAGGAAACGGAAGATTGAACAATACAAGTGTGACACATTCCATGCCTTGTGCTCAATCTAGATATCTGGACAAATGGACTAAAATATATAGAAACAGTGGTCACAGAAAAGTTATGTCAAATCACTAACATTCTCATTACCTAGGTAGCAGTGATGTGTTGCTAGATACCTCTCACTGCTTGTAATATTAAAATAGGATTTTAATATTACTACCAACATCATGAGAACCTGTAGGGTCACACACATAGAACAGATTATGTTGGAGCAATTAGAATCCTAGTTGGATAAGGGTTCTGTCATAGGCCAGACTCATAACAGATGAGTCCAAGGTTGTACTGCTAAACCTATTGCTACTCTCACTCACATAAGGTAGTCACTATTACAAATAGCAATGCTAAGGGGTTGTCAAGGAGTATTAGTTGTAAACCCTAGCCGCATCCTAACAGAAACAATGAGTAAGAAAGTGATAAGTTTTTCTTCTTTTTGCAGCTAACACTGTTAGGAGACGTAAGACTCCAAGATCACAGACATTGGACGTTTGTGAGTCTATTCATGTGGACAACGTAAAGGTACCATCATTACGGCAGTGCTAGTGATTTGCATAATCGTTTTTCATCTGGCTTCAAGAAGTAAACTCAAAAAATCATATTTCTTGGTTCTCTTTTTCGTATGGATCCTTTGAGAATCCTTTTCTAATGTGCTTTTGTTCAAGAATTTCAAAACAATAAGCTAGATATCAAGTTCAACATAAGCATATATAATTAAAGTACAAATGTAAAGGAGTTAGAGTTGAGAATAGCAAACATAATGATTTATCTTGATTTAGCCACTAACCACTTATGGCCTACGTCTAGTACTCAAGTAAATCACCTGAGATTTTTCATTAAACCTTCAAGCCTAAACAGGTGCTTGAAAGCTTTATAAACTAGAGCACTCTTCTCACCTTGGGATGCCTCACCCTTTGTGCTTGAGCTTTAACAACCAGGGATACCTCACCCTTTTACAATTCTTTGAGGGATGCCTTACCCTCTTTATAATTCCTTGAGGGATACCTCACCCTCTTTACAAAGAATCAAAGTGTAGAAAAAGATGAAACTCTAATAAGAGTATGTAGTACAAGTTAAAGTTCTATGAAGCTCTTCAAGAATATCTCAAAAACTCACAAAAATAGAGCACAAATGCTGAATGGATTGATTCTTGGAGTAAAGCATAAGAGATGTGTTTTAGGTTATTGGTTGTGTGTAAAAGATGACCCAAAAAAATGTATTCAAAGTGTTCTGTCCAAAAGAGTCATTAGGGGTAATTTATTATCACATTAAATGCCAAGAAAAAAGTCGTTGCTAACTTTTAGGCTCATGGTAATTGATTACATGAGTATGGTAATCGATTACAAGGCTTATGTAACTGATTACCAAGCTTCTGTTTGCTAAAATTGCGTTTACAACATTCTGATACTTGAAAAATGACTTTAAATACTCATAACTTCTTCATTTCTCATCCATTTTAAGCAAATGACCACTCATAGGAATGATGTTTGAGTCTATGTTTGTATGAAATAAGTGTCACAACAAAAATCAAAGTAATTTGAAAGTTATGATTAAAAGAGTAACCAAAGGTCAGTTTTTCAAAACTCAAAGTTGACTATTTTTCATAGTTTTTAACTACCACAATGACTAGCTTTTCAAAACATGTTTGTTGGGCATTTTAGCATATGATAACCATTTGCAAAGATTTAAAACAAAACACATTTGAGTTCTTTCAAAAACATTATAAAACATTTTGAGATATCTAGAAAGCTTCTCACATAAAGACCCTAAGTCTAATAAACTATACCATTTAATCTTCTTTTGGACTTGATCATTGGCTTAGCTTTGTTATCATCATAACCTTTTTGATCTTCATAATATAAACATTCACATTCTCCTTGAGTTGAGCATAACTGTGATCTTTTGCTTTCTTGTTGCAATACTCACTCTTGGTACTTGGACTATCCTACAAAGTATTGCTCACTTAAAACAAACATAGTTAGTCTAAATTCTTACTTCAATATCTTCATATGCTCTATATAGGATGAAACAAAGAACACTTTGCACATTTTCATTTAGATAGAGCCAAATCTAACATTAATTCATTATAACTCATATAAAGCATTATTGGTAACATGAATATCATTCTTTTTGTCTTTGTATTTGTCATCATCAAAACTTAACATATCAAATTATTAGGATAAACTTATTTCCACACATTGGATCTTAGCCATGCAAGAAGAATTAAATCAATTTGAAAGGGATCAAGTTTGGGGACTTGTTCCAAGGCCCAATGATCATCTAATAATTCGCATAAAATGAGTTTTTAAGAATAAACTTGATGAAACAAGTATAATAATAAGAAATAAAGCTAGGCTTATTGCTCAAGGTTATAATTAAGAAGATAGAATTGACTATGAAGAGACATATGCACCCGTTGCTAAATTAGAAGTCATTGGAATGTTACTTGCATTTACTTGCATAATGGATTTTAAGTTTTATCAAATGGATGTAAAATGTTCTTTTCTAAATGGTTTTATTCAAGAAGATATGTATGCAAAATAACCTCCTAGTTTTGAAAATTATAAGTTCCCAACCATGTTTCCAAATTAAAAAAAGGCCTTGTATGACTTAAAACAAGCTCCTAGAGCTTGGTATGAAAGGTTGAGTATGTTCCTTTTAGAAAAAGGTTTTTCAAGAGGCAAGGTTGACACAACACTCTTTATTAAAACCAAAAAGCATGAAACTCTCCTTGTGCAAATCTATGTTGATGATATTATATTTAGTACTACTAATGAATTTTTGTGTAAGGAGTTTGCTAGCACTATGCAAAATGATTTTGAAATGTCTATGATGGGTGAACTTAACTTCTTCCTTGGACTTCAAATCAAACAAATTAAGAATGGAACTTTCATTAGTCAAACCAAGTATTGCAAGGAGTAGCTCAAGAAGTTTGGGATGGACAATACTAAATAAATGGTTACACCAATGAGCACCTCTTGCTACTTGGACAAGGATGAAGGAGGTAAACCCATAGAAATCACTAAGTATAGAGGTATGATTGACTCGCTCCTTTATATCACTATAAGTAGACCATATATAATGTTTAGTGTGTGCATGTGTGCCATATACAAGCTTGTCCTAAAGAATATCATCATAGTGTTATAAAAAGAATAATGAAATATCTTATTTGCACTACACAAATGGGTTTGTGGTACCCCAAGGGTGCTTCATTTAGTTTAATTAGTTATTCTGATTTAGACTTTGTTGGATGCAAAGTGGATAGGAAGAGTACTAATGGGACATGCTACTTTCTTGGAAATTCTTTCGTTTCTTGGCAAAGAAAGGAATAAAATAGTGTGGCATTGTTTATAGTTGAAGCTGAGTATGTTGCAACTAGAAGTTATTATACTCAAATCCTTTAGATGAAGCAACAACTTCTATATTATAGACTCTAGCTTGATCACATCTGTATAAGATGTGATAACGTAACATCCTAATACCAGATACCTTAGTATATAGTATTAGCCATGATACTTCTAGCTTTTATGGAGAGCTATAAAGAAAAAGTCATACATATATACATCAATAGCCTCAAAGGACAAAGTGTTTTACATACAACTTTATACAAACTCAAAGTAAATATAAATAAATATACAAGTTTTGTCTATTAAAGCATATAAACTATACTAGTCTTCATGCTTCTTCTTCTTTCGCTTTGAAAGGCTTCCACCTAGATTTACATGGCAACACAATGGGGTGAGAATTCACTAATTCTCAGTAAAAGTATTCCAAAACCAACATTTATCCATTCACAAGGAATAAATAAACCATTTATATTAGGAATATGTTTGAAACAAGTATATGAGCCTCTACTCATTACCAAAAGAAAATACATATACTAACACTATGTATTATCTCCAAGCAAATCATATTCCAAAGATAAGACAATCGCCCATACAATTGTCATCGAAAGGCACATGCTCATGTTATGTTGTATGATTATGCCTAAGGTATGTCCTAAATAATGATTATGAAATGTAGTAAAATAGTGTTTGTGCAATGTCATGAAACTTGACTATTCCCAAGAACCCGGTTCCTTGTATTATTTTGGGTACTATGGCTATGACCATTTAACACTACCTGGTAATGAATGAACTCTTTCTACTCACAATAATGAGTGTATTGGTACCACCACATATACCGATAACCTCGGTTACAAATACGCAGGAATAGCAAGTGTGTGAAAACATGCAAAGTATTTCAAAAACACATTCAACACCACAAAGGATACTCTCCTACACGAGTTTATATCCAATGCTCATACATGAGTCTATCCTCCTCCGCGAGGTTTTCACTCATTACTATAGGAATACTCACATACTTACTCTATATAATATTCCCATCACATATTCAATATCACAAGGTTCACACTAACCAACTGAATTAACAAAATCTATCAAACATGCACTCTCATCTCACTTTATCTCACAAAGGAGCTATTCATGTTTCTAGGTTACCCTCACAGCTCTTCCTTAGCAAACAAGGAAAACAACTATCATTTATGCACCTTAAGCTTAACTTTCACCAAAAAGAAGCAACTCATGCATAATGATATACTAACTATGCTAAACAGCTTAGTATACTACGCCTAGTGTACCATATCATCACATCACAAGTGATATCGAGTGTCACACCATTGCTTCAGAATAATTAACACCCTACCTAAGGCAATCTATAACTAATGGATGCACAAGGTCTCCTATTTTCTCATATATGCAAGCTAGTAATTTTTTCCATGAAATAACCCTACTAGTGTCTCAACATACTTTTCAAGGCATATAAAAGGGATCTTAAGAAAATCAGGCTTGGGCGCTAGTATGGCAGAAAGTCTACCCTGTTTTCTAGGTCGTTGGCGCTCAGGCGCCTAGTGTGTAGCAACACGCAAAACAGGTTCTTGGCAGCGGGTGCTTATGCGCCTAACTTGTAACACCCTGAAATTTATTTCTTTATTTGTTATTTATGTTTTTATAATTTTTGTGATTTTTGTGAATTACTTGATTTATTTTGATTATTATATTATTATTTTTGGACTTTAGTGTGTTTGAAAGCGGAGCCTGAAAAATAAAAATTTTTCGGGGTCGAGAAAATTTTGACTATTCACGCGAGGCTGGGGGATCTTACTAAACCTGGAGTCGGGGATAGATTTCAAAATTTTTTTTTCTGAGATTTTCATTGACGGTTAAAACCTAGGACCTTCTTTTACCTGATGAGCAATCATTACTAGTTTTACTAGTAGTAACTTTTGATCTTGGTAAGTAGCCATCGGTAAAAAAACTAATTATGAACCTAGACCTAATTCTTAGTAAATTCTTTTTGTGACTCATTTCACTATTAACCAATAGAAAGATAGCTGCTAGTTAAGTTTTCATAAAAGTCAAATAAAATGGCTATGCTTTAATGTTAACCGATGAGAGGTAAGATGAAAAATAAAATGACAACTCCATTTGTTTAGTAGCTCATGACCATAAGTGGTGTTCTAGGACCATCTTGATTGATCTACTTGATTTCGTCTTCTATATAAACCTATCATGCATAAATTTTTAAAAACTTCAACAATCAAGAACCATCACAAAGTTCTATCATCTTTTCTCTTTGATAACCCACGGCCAAGCCCTCCCAAATTCTCTCCAAGCTTGATCAATTCAAAGTAACCATAGATCTTGAACCTAAACACCATCCTAAGAAACTTTCATGTTGTGAATTTTCTCTAAATCATCCATCTTCAACCTTTTCTCAAGGCTTGAAGTTTGGGGTTTCTAGGTGAAGTTTTTGATCTTCATTTCTAAATTTTTATTTTCAATTTCTAGACCATGATCTTGATCCATGGTCATCTTATTTCAAGCCTTAGATGTTAATAAATTTATGTTTGATTTGTTTTAAGGGTCTTTTGGTGGTAAAAGTTATTTCAAGGAGCAACAAAGGGACTTTTCATCACCTCAGGTAAGAGGGAGACTAACCTCATCAATCCATTTTGGTGGTGAGAAACGAAATTGTGTTTTGATTAGTGAAAAATTCATGTGAGAATTTATTCACTTGTTGGTGTGAATTTCGTGATTGATGCTTGCTTGATTATGTGTTTATATGATTATTATAGTAAGCATGAAATTGTTATATCATGATTTGATGGTTGAAATTCTTTATATGCGATGAATCATGTGAGAAAGCAATGATTTTTTATCCAAAAGATCTCTATGGCTCACGACCATATAGCTTAAAGATGGGTATCCATGATTAAAATAATTTATTAATTGAGAACTTAGATGATTATGTGATAAAAACATGATTTAAGGATTTATAAAATTAAAAGGAGATTGAATAAAATTTTATTATTTGAGAAAGAATGATTTTTGGCTATGGCGATGGAAATAAATTTTTGAAGGATGATTTTTAGATCTAAGGTATTTTATTTAAGAAAGTTTTTAATAAAAATAGTGGGAAAATATTTTTGAATTAAAGTCTAATTTTTATATTTAATATGATAAGTTTTAAATTGAGCTTAGAATATTAATAAAAAATTTTATGCGATTAAAAATATGTAGAAAAACCTTTACGCAATTTAAAAATGATGATTTTTATTTACGTTCAGAAAACGTTTTAAAATTTTTACGTGATTGAAAAATGACGTAAAAGTGTTACACTATTTATTAACGTAACAAAAGTGTTATGCATTTGTGAAATATAGTAGAAATACTATACATTTGTAAATACAATAGAAATACTGTACGTTGGTGAAATATAATAAAAATACTTCACTTTTGAGAAAAATAGTAAGTTTTACTTTCGAGCTGACGTACTGGACCCGGATACGTCAGTTGACATTTTAGCCTAATGGTGGCTTATTTTTACGTGAAAGTCACGTAGTAATCAATTATTGATTTATGAAAGCATTTGAACATGCACTATCAAAGTCATTGTGACTTTGTTTGTTAAGGCTATATGCCTAGGAGGTGGAACTACACCTTTGTGCGAGTGAGAATTACGTAGTGTAGGTCATGTGTTGACCTTGGGGGCGTCGAGGTGCATGTTTTCCACAATGGCCAGTTGGTAGCACCACTGTGCCATGGATCAGACTGATGCAAACGCACCGACGATTCGGACCGAGACACTGCTCCTTTCTAGATACGGTGTAGACTGTCTTGTATAAGCCATATTGCGCAAATTGAGAACATTGAAGCACTTATATTGAGGCTGACGATATACAGACAGGTTCTCCTGAATCATTATCTCCGATATTTTGATTTAGCTCCGTGGAGTAGGGGTCTGTTCATTGTGCATATGCATAGACTATTGAGATATTCCTGTGAAATATATATATAATATATATATATATATATATATATATATATATATATATGTATATTCAATGAGTTATCTGTTGATAAATAGCATGACTATAATTGTGGTATATGTACTGTATGGCATAATTATCATTATTGTTTCTTTACTATCACTTTGGTATTTGATGTAGGGGATCTCAACTCTTTGTTTTATTGTTCTACCTGTTTCTATTTTATGTTTATGCCTATGAAGACAGAGATGGCAACGAGGAGGAACCTGATAGGTTTCGTTAGTGTACAGTTCCATGGAGGAATGAACGCATGGCGTATTCATTAGGATACTGAATGCGTGGAGTATTATAGAGACATTACTATATCCATGAGTAGGACCCGCCATGGGGCCACTACTTTTACTTTTAACGCTACTGTGTATTTAGAGTTTTATATGCCTATGCGCGATTTGTAGGGTAATATTCACTATACTCCTAGGGAGGACTCCGAGGTATCTTCTGCTTGGACTCCCGTTCCTCGAGTCATACCCCAACCACGGAACTTGCCACCGGAGGAGGACCCGGAAGAGGATCTAGAGGGAGATTGAGTGCAGGACTCTACTCTTCAAGTTTTTAGTCTTGGGTTAGGTTCAGTTTGGATATGGTAGTTATGCATGGAATAAGTAAGCTTTATGTATTTACATTTTCTAAAATGATGTATATATATGTAAAGAGCATTATTCAGTTCTGTATGCTTAGTGTTCTTCATTTTCTAATATGTTTATGTCTTCTGCAAACAAGAAATTTTGAAACCCCGAATTTTATATTATGTAAATCCTTTATTACTTGGGTTAAATTTTAAAGAGTTAGTTTAAAATGTAATTCCCTACGGAGGATGTTACATTAGTTAGTATCAAAGCCAGATTTAAGTCTGTCAGGTTTGTGGTTAGGTCTGTCTTGTTTGTGCTATGTGTTCTCTGTGTTTGTTTTTCGAAAGGAGACAATATTGCTTGAATAATTGTACTTACTTTTCACTGTGTTCTGATTAGTTTAAAGAAAGGAAATGGCACGTGGTAGAGGTGCGCACATAGACATAGGACGTGACCATGATAGCATGGCTGCTATTGCAGCAGCAATGCAAAAGATGGCTGACATCATAGTACAACAAAATCAGAGGGCTGCTCAATAGCAGGAGGCGACAGCTGAGGCGCAGAATTTATCAGAGTTTCACCGCAACAATCCACCATAGTTTAAAGGCGAATTTGATCCCAAGAAAGCAGATCTTTGGATCAAGGAGTTAGAGAAAATTTTTATAGGAATGGGATGCACGGATGAAAGGAAGGTAACTTATGCTACCTTTATGCTTGTTAGAGATGCTGAGAACTGGTGGGTAGGAACTCAATGGTTGATAGAAGCTGAGGGAAGATTTGTTACATGGGAAGTTTTCCAGAGTAAATTTCTGGAGAAGTATTTTCCAGCAAGTACGAGGCACGCCAAAGAGATGGAGCTTCTTGGACTAAAGCAAGGGGGAATAACTATTAGTCAGTATGCAGCTAGGTTTGAAAGTTTATCAAAATTCTCTTGATACTTTCAACTTCAGCCTGATTAGGAGTAGAAGTGCCGTAAGTTTGAAGAAGGTTTGTGACATGATTTAAAGAGAGCGGTTCTACCCTTGGGGATTGAACAATTCCCAACTCTATTGGACAATTGTCGCCAGATTGAAGAGTTGGATCAATCTCAGGACACGAGACCTCGTAACTTTGGACCATCTCAGTTCCAAAGGGCAGGTAATAGCAACGTTAACCGATTCCAACAGAAATCGTATTCACGGCCACTGGGGTATCAACAGCAACAGTAAACAGTTAGAGGAAATTATAGTGGTAGTAGTTTTGGTCAAAGTAGTAGATTCAGTCAGATAGTAACGCCTTTAACAAAATGTTTGAAATGTGGGAAAGATCACTTGATGAAGGATTGTGTGATCAAAGGAATAATTTGTTTCAGGTGCAGAAGCTAGGACACATCTCTAGAGACTATACACAACCAAAGATGGAACCTTCCGTGAGTTATGTACGTGCTTCTAGACCACAAGCTGGAGGGAGAGTCTGTACTATGAGTGGAGCAGAAGCCTCTCAATCTGAAGATCTAATCAAGGGAGATTGTGTCATAGGTGGTAAGCCTTTAAGTGTACTGTTTGACTCGGGGGCGACCCATTCTTTTATTGCCTATGGCTGTGTGGATCAATTAGGATTGACTGTGTCTTCATTACCATTTGACTTCATTATTTCTACACCCACTGCTAAGCCTGTTATTACTACTCAAATATGTTTAAACTGTTCTATTACTATTAGAGATCGAAACTTTTCTGTCAATTTGATTTGTTTACCTCTTTCATAAATTGACGTAATCTTAGGAATGAATTGGTTATCTTTTAACCATATCCTGCTAGATTGTTCCAATAAAACCTTTATTTTCCCTGAAACTGAGATTTCTGGATTTTTGACGGCTAATCAAGCAAAAGCTTCTTTGAGAGATGGAGCTCAAGGATACATGTTACTATTTTCCTTAGAAGTCAAGTGTGAAACCAATATGAATACTATTCCTGTAGTCAATGAGTTTCCCGAAGTTTTTCCTGATGATATACCTGGAATACCACCGGAGAGAGAGATAGAATTTTCTATCAATCTTGTACCAGAATTTGGTCCTATATCTATGGCACCATATCCGATGTCACTATCAGAATTAGCTGAGTTAGAAAAGCAGCTGGAGGAACTATTGGGAAAGCAGTTTGTGAGACCTAGTGTGTCACCATGGGAAGCTCTAGTACTGTTAGTTAAGAAGAAGGATGGAACTTCTCGTTTATGTGTGGATTATCGCCAGTTGAACAAAATCACGATCAAGAATAAGTATCCACTTCTGAGGATAGATGATTTGATGGATCAACTGAACGGAGCTGTTATTTTCTCCAAGATTGATTTACGTTCTAGTTTTCACCAGATTCATATAAAAGCTGAGGATGTTCCCAAGACAGTGTTTTGAACACGCTATGGGCATTATGAATACCTTGTAATGCCATTTGGAATGATGAACACTCCTGCAATATTCATGGATTACATGAATAGAATATTTTATCCTTATCTAGACAGATTTGTCATTGGCTTTATTGATGATGATATATTCTCAAAATCAGGAGGAAAATGCTGAATATGTCAATGTGGTTCTTCAGATTTTTAAAGAAAAATAGTTGTACGCGAAGCTGTCAAAGTGTGAATTTTGGTTGGGGGAAGTTCAATTTTTGGGTCACGTAATTTCAAAAGAATGAATTATGGTGGATCCGTTGAAAGTTGAAACAGTTCTTCAATGGGAAAGACCGAAGACTCCAATGGAGATTCGTAGTTTTGTAGGATTAGCTGGATATTACCGAAGATTCATCGAGGGATTTTACAAGATAGCAGGACCTCTTACTCAACTTACTTGAAAGAATCAGACTTTTGCATGGACTGATGCATGTGAAGAGAGTTTTCAAGAGTTGAAAAGATGATTAACTACTTTACCAGTGTTGATTTTACCTGATCCCGATGAACCATTTGAGATTTATTGTGATGCTTCGCATTAAGGTTTAGGCTGTGTGCATATGCAGAACCGAAAGGTAGTAGCATATGCTTCAAGACAATTGAAAACACATGAGAAGAATTACCCTACTCATGATTTGGAGTTAGTTGCTGTTGTGTTTGCATTGAAGATCTGGAGGCATTTTTTGTATAGAGCAACATTCAACGTCTTCAGTGATCACAAGAGTTTGAAATACCTATTTGATAAAAAGGAGTTGAATATGAGGCAAATGAGGTGGTTGGAATTTTTGAAAGATTATGATTTCCAACTTCAGTATCATCCCGGAAAAGCGAATGTTGTAGCAAATGCTTTGAGTAGGAAGATACTTAGTGTTTCTGCTATGATGATCAAGGAAAAAGAATTGATAGATCAATTCAGGGATATGCGATTGTCTGTGGAATCGACTTATTTAAATATGATCACTATTTCGAATGAATTCATGGATGAAATTCGAGATAAACAACGAAGTGATCAATATTTGCAGGATGAGAAAGAGCTAGGGAAGCAAGGTATTGTACCATAATTTGTGGAAGGAATGAATGGAATTCTAAGGTTCAAAAATAGAATTTGTGTACCAAGTGACCCAGAACTTAGGAGATTGATTCTTGACGAAGCCCATAAGAACAAATTGATTATGCATCCTGGAGCAACCAAGATGTTTCAGGATTTGAAGCAGTTATACTAGTGGCAAGGAATGAAGAGAGAGGTAGCCAAGTATGTAGCATCTTGTTTAGTTTGTCAGAAAGCTAAAGTTGAACATAAAAAACCTTCAAGAATGTTACAACCTCCAGCTATTCCAGATTGGAAATGGGATGACATTGCAATGGACTTTGTTGTTGGATTACCAAGGACTCGTAAGGGTTATGATTCTATATGGATGATTGTTGCTCGACTTATGAAGTCATCACATTTCTTACCCATTAATATAAAGTATTAAATGGAGAGATTAGCCCAATTGTATATTGGTGAGATTGTTAGACTTCACGGTGTACCCTCAAGTATTATTTCTGATCGAGACCCGAGGTTTACATCAAGGTTTTGGCAAAGTTTACAAGAAGCAATGGGGACAAAACTTTGTCTAAATTCTGCCTATCATCCACAAATGGATGGTCCATCTGGAGAACAATTCAATCATTGGAAGATTTTTTAAGAGCTTGTGTCTTGGAACAGATTGGGAGTTTGGATGAATTCTTACCTTTGATAGAATTCACCTATAACAATAGTTTTCACTCCAGCATAGGGATGGCACCCTATGAAGCTTTATATGGACGAAGGTGTAGAACGCCTTTGTGCTGGTACCAGGATGGGGAAAATCTTGCTTTAGGACCCGAACTTGTACAACAAATGACGGAAAAGGTTAAGGTAATCCAGGATAAAATTCGAACAACTCAAAGTCGATAGAAAAGTTATACTGATAAGAGGAGGAGACCTCTTGAGTTTGAGGAAGGAGAACATGTGTTTTTTAGAGTCACACCCACGACTGGGGTCAGACGTGTTATTAAATCTAGAAAGCTCACTCCAAAATTCATTGGACTATATCAAATTCTTCGTTGGATAGGTCCAGTAGCATACCAAATTGCTTTACCACCTTTTCTTTCTAACCTTCATAATGTCTTCCATATATCGCAATTACAAAATTATATTCCTGATCCAAGTCATGTCATAGCACTGGATACAGTACAATTAAAAGAAAACTTATGAGATATTTCCTGTTAAGATTGAAGATAGGAGAGTGAAACAACTCAGAGGTAAAGAAATTGCCTTAGTAAATGTAATATGGAATGATGTGACTGGAGATGCTACTTGGGAATTAGAAGATGAAATGAAGGAACAATATCAATATTTATTCTAAAGGTATGATAATTTCGAGGATGAAATTTTTTTTAGAGGGGGAGAGCTGTAACACCCCGAAATTTACTTCTTTCTTTATTATTTATGTTTTTATAATTTTTGTGAATTATTTGATTTATTTTGATTATTATATTATTATTTTTGGACTTTAGTGTGTTTGAAAGCGGAGTCGAAAAAATAAAAATTTTTCAGGGCCAGGAAAATTTTGACTATTCACGCAGGGCCGGGGGATCTTACAAAAATCGGAGCTGAGGATAAATTTCAAAATTTTCTTTTTCTGAGATTTTACCTGACGAGAAAAATCTAGGACATTCTTTTACCTGACGAGCAATCATTACTAGTTTTACTAGTAGTAACTTTTGATCTTGGTAAATAGCCATTGGTAAAAAAAACTAATTATGAACCTAGTCCCAATTCTTGGTAAATTCTTTTTGTGACTCATTTCACTATTAACCAATAGAAAGATAGCTTCTAGGTTAAGTTTTCATAAAAGTAAAATAAAATGGCTATTCTTTTAATGTCAACCAATGAGAGGTAAGATGAAAAATAAAATGACAACTCCATTTGTTTGGTAGCTCACGGCCATGAGTGGTGTTCTAGGACCATCTTGATTGATCTACTTGATTTCATCTTCTATATAAACCTATCATGCATAAAAGTTCTATCATCTTTTCTCTTTGATAACCCACGGCCAAGCCCTCCCAAATTCTCTCCAAGCTTGATCAAGTCAAAGTAACCATAGATCTTGAACCTAAACACCATCTTAAGAAACTTTCATGTTGTGAATTTTCTCTAAATCATCAATCTTCAACCTTTCTCAAGGCTTGAAGTTAGGAGCTTCTAGGTGAAGTTTTTTATCTTCACTTCTAAATTTTTATTTTCAATTTCTAGACCATGATCTTGATCCATGGTCATCTTATTTCAAGCCTTAGATGTTAATAAATTTATGTTTGATTTGTTTTAAGGGTCTTTTGGTGGTAAAAGTTATTTCAAGGAGCAACAAAGGGACTTTTCATCACCTAAGGTAAGAGGGAGACTAACCTCATCAATCTATTTTGGTGGTGAGAAACGAAATTGTGTTTTGATTGGTGAAAAATCCATATGAGAATTTATTCACTTGTTGGTGTGAATTTCATGATTGATGCTTGCTTGATTATGTGTTTATATGATTATTATAGTAAGCATGAAATTGTTATATCATGATTTGATGGTTGAAATTCTTTATATGCTATGAATCATGTGAGAAAGAAATGATTTTTGATCCAAAAGATCTCTATGGCTCACGACTATATAGCTTAAAGATGGGTATCCATGATTAAAATAATTTATTAATTGAGAACTTAGATGATTAGGTGATAAAAACATGATTTAAGGATTTATAAAATTAAAAGGAGATTGAATAAAATTTTTTATTTGAGAAAGAATGATTTTTGGCTATGGCGATGGAAATAAATTTTTGAAGGATGATTTTTAGATCTAATGACAAGTTTTAAATTGAGCTTAGAATATCAATAAAAAATTTTATGCGATTAAAAATACGTAGAAAAACCTTTACACAATTTAAAAATGATGATTTTTATTTACGTTCAAAAAATGTTTTAAAATTTTTACGCAATTAAAAAATGACGTAAAAGTGTTATGCGATTTATTAACGTAACAAAAGTGTTACGCATTTGTGAAATACAGTAGAAATACTATACATTTGTAAAATACAATAGAAATACTGTACATTTGTGAAATATAGTAAATATACTTCACTTTTGAGAAAATAGTAAGTTTTACTATCGGGCCGACGTACTGGACCCGGATACGTCAGTTGACGTTTTAGCCTAATGGTGGCTTGTATGTACGTGAAAGTCACGTGGTAATCAATTATTGATTTATGAAAGCATTTGAACATGCATTATCAAAGTCATTGTGACTTTGTTTGTTAAGGCTGTATGCCTAGGAGATTGAATTACACTTTTTGCGGGTGAGAATTGTGTAGTGTAGGTCATGTGTTGACCTTGGGGGCGTTGGGGCACGGGTTTTCCACAATGGCCAGTTGGTAGCACCACTGTGCCATGGATCAGACTGATGCAAAAGCACCGACGATCCGGATCGAGACACTGCTCTTTTCCAGATACGGTGTAGATAGCTTGTATAAGCCATATTGTGCAAATTGGGAACATTGAAGCACTTATATTGAGGTTGGCGATATATGGACAGGCTCTCCTGAATCATTTTCTCTGATATTTTGATTTAGCTCCATGGAGTAGGGATCTGTTCATTGTGCATATGCATAGACTATTGAAATATTGCTGTGAAATATATATATGCATATTCAATGAGTTATCTGTTGATAAATATCATGACTATAATTATGGTATATGTACTATATAGCATAATTGTCATTATTGTTTCTTTACTGCCACTTTGGTATTTGATGTAGGGGATTTTACCTCTTTGTTATATAGTTCTGCTTGATTCTGTTTTATGTTTATGCCTATGAAGACGGAGATGGCAACGAGGAGGAACCTGATAGGTTTCATTAATGTACAGTTCCATAGAGGAAGGAACGCATGGCGTATTCACTGGGATACCAAACGCGCAGAGTATTATGAAGACATTACTGTATCCATAAGTAGAACCCGCCATGGGGCCACTACTTTTACTTTTAACACTATTGTGTATTTAGAGTTTCATATGCTTATGCGGGATTTGTGGGGTAATATTCACTATACTCTTAGGGAGGACTCCGAGGTATCTTCTGCTCGGACTCCCGTTGCTCGAGTCATACCCCAGCCAGGGAACTTGCCACCAGAGGAGGACCCGGAAGAGGATCAAGAGGGAGATCGGGTGCAGGACCCTACTCTTCAAGTTTTTAGTCTTGGGTTAGGTTCAGTTTGGATATGGTAGTGATGCATGGAATAAGTAAGCTTTATGTATTTACGTTTTCTAAAATAATGTATATATATGTAAAGAGCATTATTCAGTTCTGTATGCTTAGTGTTCTTCGTTTCCTAATATGTTTATGTCTTCTGCGAACAAGAAATTTTGAAACCCCGGATTTTATATTATGTAAATCCTTTATTACTTTGGTTAAATTTTCAAGAGTTAGTTTAAAATGTAATTCCCTATGGAGGGTGTTACACAACTCCTGGTGCCTAGGCACCAGTGCAGCAAAATCACCTCCCCTATTATATTGGTCTCCAAACCAGTTTCTAACCTTCCAAAGTCATGTTCTAAGTGGTTTCCAACCATAATCATGGCCTCTAAACATGATAAAGACCTCATGTACCATCACAACTCATCTAAACATAGATTTATGAACAAAATCATAACCTCAAATACCCATTTCTCAACTCCTAACTCAAGGTGTTTCATAGATATTCCTATGATTCAAAACTAACAACCATGCATAGAATAACTCAACACAAGTCCTATCTCAAGTTCCTAATAAGTTCATCCAACTCAAACCCTTGAGAAACCCACTTTCTATCCTAAACAAGCATAACTCATGCATCAAAGGTTATAGAAAAGGAAGTAACTAGGTAGACAAACACCCTTATCTCACTTGTATGGTTAATGATCCTCAAGCTCTAGATTTCCCTTTGATCTTCCTCTTCCTTTGTTTCCCCATCTTTTCTTTCCTTCCCTTTCTCTGTTTTTCTATTGCCTTCTTGCATGAGAAAAGAGAGAAAATGAAATGGAAAAGTCAAAGATGACAACTTAAGGGAGAGTGAATAGTGATGGAAGCTAAGAAAAAGAGGTAGAAACTTAAGATATTTTGCTGAAACTTTATATATATTAGGAATACTTTGATCTCACAAATCTAAATTTCCTAACTTCCATAAGTTTTATGGAAATTCCTAGGATTCATTTTAATCCTATTCTCATCATTTCCATAAACTTCCTTATATCTGCTAAGTCAATTCAATATTAAAACACTCACTCAGTGTGCTCTAAAATACCAAACTAATTCAGTTTACCATCAAACTTTAACTACATGAGATTTCAGACATTTATGACTTAGAAACAAATTCTCCATATTTATTTTTATTAACTAACAGTTTAAGTCATTTCTTCAGATAATAATAACTATTTTTCACATATAGTGTTACAGCAAAATGACTAACTCAGAAAGTCACAAAATTAAACAGGCATATTAAACAATTATTATGTTACCTCTGTAACTATATACAAGTCTAACATGTTAGATGCAATATCCTAGAAAAATCATGTTAGGCTTGTATAAGGTTACATAAGTAGTCTGATACTTGTTAGACATAACAGTGAAGTTTCGTGACAAACTGAATTAGTTTAGGCACTTTGCTGCAATCCAGAGTGTGAAAAGTATCCTAAAATGACTTAAAAAATAGCATAAATTGCTATTTGAAGGGAAACAAATGTGGATAATTTGTTTCTAAGTCACAAATGAGTTAAGTATGATGTAGTTAAGTTTCAAGACAATCAGAGTTAATTTTGTATTTTTAGGCATATAAGTTGTGCTTGTAATGTCGGATTAACCCCCAGTAGATATGAAAAAATAGAGAAGTGGTGAAACATGATTTTTAATGAATCTTAGGATTTATTTCAAATTTGTTGAAAGTTAGAAACATTGATTTGGTGAGATCTAAGTGATAAACCCTAAACTCACGATAGAAACCAAAAATAGAAAGAAAAAAAGGAGAAAGAGAGGAGGAACCGAGGAAAGAGAGAGAAAGAAGAGAAAAAGAGGAAGAAGGAAAGGAAAAGGGGGGAAACCAAGAGCAAGGCTTCGAGAATCAAGTTATCTATAAGAGGTAGGGGTTTTTTTTCTTTCAGTTTCATCTTTTTCCCTAAACCATTTCATGGTTAAAGTTAGGTTTTCATGAGGGGAAAATAGATTTTTAGAGAGAAAAATATGTTTTCTTGCTTGAATCTCGGTTTCAATGGTTAGAATTGGTTAGTTTAGCTATTTGGAACCAAGATTAGTGAGTTTTTTTCCATAAAGAAAGCTAGAAAGAGGATTTAATGGAGTATATGTTATTAAGAAGGGTGTATGTGATTTTAATCATTAACATAAGATTAAGTGAACCAATAAGTTATAAAAGAGTTACAACATTTTTAGAGATTATTAGTGGTGTTAGAATTCACCTAGAAATAATTTTTGGTGGTTTGGATCACTGCTAGGTTCTAATGGAATAGTGGTAGTAAACTATAGAATTATGCAAATTTGCTATTGTGCGAGGAGCGCTCAAGTGCTCAGTGTAGAGCACTCAGGCGCTCAAGCACTAGAGAGACAAGTGATGTAGGCTGTTGAGTGCTCAGGCGCTCAGTGTGTAATGCTTAAGTGTGTATCATGTAGCAGAACAGAGAGCGCTCTGGAAGAAGGCACTCAAGCTCCCAGGCACTAGATTTTTTATGTTTTGAGATATCCTACTTGTTAGGACTCTTTTTTTATGCTTAGTAGAGTGTCTTAAGACATTAGTAAGGGTATTCCTAGGGAGAAAAATGATTAAGCATATAAGGGAAAGTGAGTTAAGCTTGTGCATCCATTGGATATGGATTACCATAGACTAAGAGTTAGTTTCTTAAGAAACCTTGTGTTGCATAAATATCACAAGAGAGGTGATAAAATAGTAAAGGAGCTAGACGGTGAGAGTTGCGTGCCATAGACCCTAGTTGGCAACGGTCAATGCAAGCTCTCATAGAGAGGAGAGGAGGTTGAGCCAGTACTGTAAATGTAAGAGTGTACTAAGTCTTGTTGGCATTGGTTAAGTGTCGTAGTGCATGAAATGCTCTCACAGAGAACAAGTAAAGTTAGTAATGTAAAGATGGACTTAGTATAGAGTTATGTGGTGGTTATGTTAGAGTTCGACATGACGCTGCATTTTCACACACTCGCACATACTTGTTATTCCTAGAGAGCAGATAGTGGAAGCATCCACTCAATTTTCGGTGGGCAGTTCCACCCTATTATGGTAGACTACTTGGTAGGCTACGGGGTTAGTTATAGGAGGATACGTGTTGTGGTAACAGACTTCATTCCTACGGGGTAAGCTATAAGAGGTTACACGTTATCATAGCATACTCCCCCCTACTTAGGGGAATAGCCAAGTTTCACGACACTACACCTACACTGCATACACACTTCTTTGAGCATGATCATACATCATCTCATCTTTGCATTATTTCATACTTGTTTTGATTAGAAATTGTGTACCTATTGGGTTTGTGTTGCATTGTGCCTTTGGTAACCACTGTATGGGAAGTTTTCTTGCTTGATGGTTTCAAATAATTGTATGGGCAGTTATTTGATATCATTGCTTCTTTTAATTAAAGTTATAGATTATATTTTGAATATTGCATAGTGTTGAGACATATATTCTTATGTGATAGTTTGGTTTATTCATTGCGAATGATTAGACTGTTGGTTTTAGTATACTTATATTGAGAAATGTGATTTCTCACCCTGTTTGTTGCCATGTAAATCCAGGCGGAAGTTCATCAAAAGGAAAGAAGAAAAAGTGTGAAGACTAGGTTAGTTTTTATGCTCAGTTATAAAACTTTGATTTACTTACATTGCTTTAAGTTTGTATAGAAAAGTTTATGTATACAATGTGCCCTTTTGAGGCAAGGATGTATGTATAACTTTTAGTTTTCCATAAGGCTCTCCATTATTATTTGTTTAAATGATATGGATTAATATGTTGATTAAGTTAGAAGTAGCATAGCTAATATTGTTTATCCTAGAGTATGTATAATATACTAGGTTATCAGTATTAGGGTGTTAAATTATGATATTAGAGCAGTTCATCCTGTTGAGTCGGGATATAGACTGACTATGCTTAGGCATATTAGGAGTTCCTTGTTAGGAATTGAGCATTTCTTTGCCTCTTGTTTGAGTGTTGGTATAGAATTGCATGATTTGCCTTCGGTTATTTTGTTTTTAGCTATTATTGCACCATTGCATGATATTGAGACTGCAACTTAATATTTATTATTTCTGTGTGTATAGGAAACTATGACACTAAAGAGGCGAACTAGAGAAACGGGGAATTCAACTCCAGAAGGTCCCAATATGGCTGAAGCAGTTATGGCTATGGCAAATGTAATGAGGGATAAGATGACCATAACTGCAAATGCCATGAGAGATCAAGCAACAATGACAGTAGATGCCATAAGAGAGCAGGCAACAGCAACTTTCAAGATGTTTGACTAAATAAGGAGTAATCAGCCAGATCAACCTCAACCAGTATAAGAGGTACAAGTTGGGAGGAACCAGAACTTTCAGGACTTGGCAGCATTCATGAAAATGAACCCTCCACCTTTCGATGATGAGTATGACCCTGTGAAATCAGAGGGATAGTTGAATGAGATAGAGAAGATTTTTGAGGTTATGGTCTGCGCAGATGAGCAAAAAGTTTTATTTGCATCCTTTATGTTAAAGTGAAAGGCAGAACATTGGTGGAAATGTACCACAAGAGTAATGACAGCAGCTGGAGCCCAGATAACCTGGGAGGTGTTTAGAATAGATTTCATGGAGAAGTATTTTTCACAGACTTTACGTGATGCGAAAAAGGTGGAATTTATGAGGTTAGAGCAAGGAAGCTTGTCAATGGGGTAGTACGTGGCCAAGTTTGAGGTGCTGTCAAAGTTTTCTTATCATTTCAGACATGACCCAAATGAGAACTGGAGATGTGTGAAATTTGAGTCTGGTTTGAGGACAAATATCAGGGATGCCATAGAGCCCTTAGAGATCAGAGATTTTTTTTCTTTGGTTAACAAGTGCGGAATAATAGAGAGACATGTTAGGAAACAACCAATAATGGATCAAGAATCCTAAGGATTTCAGAAAAGGAAGCATAATTAGCAGAAGTTCACAAGGGGTGAAAAGGTAAACCAGATCAAGTAGAGTCTAAGATGGGTCAGTGCCCTAAGTGTGGAAGGTAGCATGGTGATAAACCTTCCTTAGCAGGGTAATCCATATGCTACAAGTGTGAGCAGTCAGGGCATTTTTCCAAAGAGTGTCCGCAGAGGGAAAAAGCATAGTTGGATAATAGACCTACAGCTCAGGGAAGGGTTTACATCTTACAGGGCAAGGAGACATAGCAACCTACAGGTTCAGAGAAAGGTTAATGTTTGATTTTGTTTCTTTATGATTTAGTTGTACTTGTTTTAAATGTGAGTTGCATATGACTTCTTGCATGAGGTAAACTAAATTTTGGGGACAAAATTTTAAAAAGGAAGGGAGAATGTAAAATCCTGAAAAAACCATGTTAGGCTTAGATAAGGTTACATAAGTAGTCTGATACTTGTTTGACATAACAGTGAAGTTTTGTGACAAATTAAGTTAGTTTAGACACTTTGCTGCAACCCAGAGTGCAAAAAGTAGCTTAAAATGACTCAGAAAATAGCATAACTATTATTTAAAGGGAAACATGAATGGATAATTTGTTTCTAGGTCACAAATGAGTTAAGTATGATGAAGTTAAAGTTTTTGAACAATCAAAGTTAATTTGGTATTTTCAGGCATATAGGTTGTGCTTTTAAAGCCGGATTGACCCCCAGCAGATATGAAAAAATGGAGAAGTAGTGAAACATGACTTTTAATGAATCTTAGAATTTATTTCAAATCTGTAGGAAGTTAGAAACCTTTGGTGAGATTTAAGTGTTCTTAGCAGATCGATAATTTTGGTATAAGTAAGTAGCAAAGTCTAACTTTGCTACTCACGGCAAAAACCAAAAATAGAAAAAAGAAAAGGAGAAAAGAGAAGAGGAACCAAGGAAAGAAAGAGAAAGAAGAGAAAAATGGGAAGAAGGAAAGGAAAAATGGGGAAACCAAGAGCAAGGCTTCAAGAATCAAGTTGTCTACAAGAGGTAGGGATTTTGCCTTTCAATTTCATCTTTTTCCCTAAACCATTTCATGATTAAAGTTACATTTTCATGAGGAGAAAAATAGGTTTTTAGAGAGAAAAATTTGTTTTCTTGCTTGAATCTCAGTTTCAAGTTAGAATTAGTTAGTTAGCTATTTGGAACCAAGATTAGTGAGTTTTGTCCATAAACAAAGCTAGAAAGATGATTGAATGGAGTATAGATTATTAAGAAGGATGTATGTGATTTTGATCATTAACATATGTTTAAGTGAACCAATAGGTTGTAAAAGAGTTACAACATTTTTAGAGGTTGTTAGTGGTGTTAGAATTCACCTAGAAATAGTTTTTGGTGGTTTAGATCACTACTAAGTTCCAAGGGAATAATGGCAGTAATCTGCAGATTTGCTGTTATGCGAGGAGTACTCAAGCACTTAGTGTAGAGCACTGAGGTGCTCAAGCACCAGAGAGACGCATGATGCAAGGCATTGAGCTTCAAGGCGCTCAGTGTGTAGCACTTAAGCTCGTGTCGCGTAGCAGAACAAAGCATAGAGCGCTCAAGTGCTTAGGAAGAAGGCGCTCAAGTGCCCAGGCACCAGAAAACCATGTTTTTTTTTTTGAGGTTTTGAGATATCCTACTTGTTGGGACTCCCTTTTTATGCCTAGTAGAGTGTCTTGAGACACTAGCAAGGGTATTCCTAGAGAGAAAATTGATTAAGCATATAAAGGAAAGTGAGTTAAGCTTATGCATCCATTGGATACGGATTGCCATAGACCAAGAGTTAGTTTCTTAAGCAACCTTGTGTTGCATAGATATCACAAAAGAGGTGATACAATATTTAAGGAGCTAGATGGCAAGAGTTGAGTGCCATAGACCTTAGTTGGCAACAGTGAATGCTTGGTGCATGAAAGCTCTCATAGAGAAGAGATGAGGTAGATCTAGTAATGGAAATGTAAGAGTGTATTAAGTCTAGTTGGCATTGGTTAAATGTTGTAGTGCATGAAATGCTCTCACAGAGAAGAGATAGAGTTAGTAATGCAAAGATGGACTTAGTATAAAGTTATATGGTGGTTATGTTAGAGTTAGACATAACGCTACATTTTTACACACGCATATCACTTTTCACACATACTTTTTATTCCTAAAGAGCAGATAGTGGAGGCATCCACTTAGTTTTCAGTTGGCAGTTCCACTCTATTATGGTAGACTACTTGGTAGGCTATAGGGTTAGTTATAGGAGGATACATGTTATGCTAACAGACTTCGTTCCTACGAGGTAGGCTATAAGAGGTTACACGTTATCATAGCAGATTCCCTCCCCACTTAGGGGAATAGCCAAGTTTCACGACACCACACCTACACTGCATATATTTTTCTTTGAGCATGATATACATCATCTCATTTTCGCATTATTTTATACTTGTTTTGATTAGAAATTGTGTACCTGTTGGGTTTGTGTTGAATTGTACCTTCAGTAATAGCTGTATAGGCAATTGTCTTGCTTGGCGGTTTCAAATTATTGTATGGGATGTTATTTGATATCATTGCTTCTTTTAGTTAAAGTTATAGATTACATTTTGAATATTGCACAGAGTTAAGACATATATTCTTATGTAATAGTTTGGTTTATTCATTGTGAATGATTAGACTACTGGTTTTGTTATGCTCATACTGAGAAATGTGATTTCTCACCCTGTTTGTTGGCATATAAATCCAGGTGGAAGTTCATCAAAAGACAAGAAGAAAAAGTATGAAGACTAAGTTAGTTTTTATGCTTAGTTATAAAAGTTGTATTTACTTACATTGCTTTAAGTTTGTCGAAAAGTTTATGTAAGCAATGTGCCTTTTTTAGGCAAGGATGTATGTATTACTTTTAGTTTTTCGCAAGGCTCTCCGTTACAACTTGTTTAAATGATATGGATTAGTATGTTGATTAAGTTAGAAGTAATATAGCTAATACTGTTTATCACAGAGTATGCATAATATACTAGGTTATCGGTATTATGGTGTTACATTAGTGAGGATATTACATTTCTCCTCTTATTTTTAAAATTTTGTCCCTAAAATTTAGTCTTTTGCTACTAAAATTCTAAGATCTCTATTTATCAGTATACATAAAAAGATACCTTACATAGGGTCAGAAGATTGGGCCTTGTAACACCTTAGGAATATGTTAGACTTGTATATGGTTACAAAGGTAGACTAATACATGCTTAACGTGCCTGTTAAAATTTGTGACCTTTTGAGCAAGTTTAGTTACTTTGTTATAACATTATGTGTGAAAAATAACTATTATTAGTCTCAGTATTGGCTTAAATTGCTTAGTTAGTAGAAATAAATGTGGAGACTTTGTTTCTAAGTCACAAATGTGTGGAAGATGATATACTTAAAATTTAAGGTTAATCGGAGTTTGTTTGATATTTTTAAGCATACTGAGAGTATGTTTTAATGTCGGATTGACTAGTTGCAAATATTGAAAAAATATAGAAATGGTGAAACAAGATTTTTGATGAATCCTAGAATTTATTTTAAATTTGTTAGAAGTTAGGAAACTTGATTTGGTAAAATCTAAGTGTTCTTAACACATCGAGAGTTTCAGTTAAGTTACAAAAGAGGCCAAAAGCCTCAAGTTCCTTCTTTCTTTCTGCCTTTGACTTCTTTACTTTTAAATGAGGTATTTCTTTCATTCTCACTCGCTCACATGGCTGCCATAGAGAAACACAAAGGAAAAGAAAAGAAGGAAGCTAGAAGAGGAGGAGCAACAACCAAAGAGGAGGAAGAAGGAAGAGGTGGAGAGGAGCTTTTGAGTTCATTTTTTCTGGATAGTAGAGGTAAGGGGATGTTGTTCTTGACACTTTTCTTGCATTTTCTCCATCTTGTTTCATAAGGGGCCTTGACGAAATAAATGGGTTTTGGGTGTAGTTTTTGTTGTTTATGCTTGAATCTTATTGTAGAACTTGAGGATGACATGTTTTTGGTTTATTTGATGCTTGGTGATGAATTTTTATTCCTTAAACACTTTTGTTTCCACTTGAGCTAAAAGTGGGAATTTAGGTTTTTAAGGTTGATGAATGATTCATTAATCCATGTTGGAGTGAATTAAAAATTGTATAAGAGTTACAATATGTTTATAGACCTTGTGAGATGTTAGAAATCACTTGGAATTGAGGTTTGAGTGATTAGAAGTGGGATTGTTCCAATTGAACTGTGGCAATTTCTGTAGAAACTGATTCTGGGCGGCAACTACCCAGATAGAGAGTAGCATAATGCTATGCGGGTGGTGCCTGAGCACCTATTAGAGGGGACTAACTGCCTGTTATGCGCTTGCGCGCCAGGCAAGGAATGTCTGAGCGCCCATCACAAAGGAGAACAAGGCAGGTTCTCTACCATCAGAGCATCTGAGCACCCTATGTGGAACGCCTGAGTGTTGAGCTAGTGCTTGTGCGCCCAGTCCAACTTTTGAGAAGATTTTTATTGTGTGAAAATGAAGCTTCTAACTTGTGTAGATCTTTATTATATGCTTCTTAATGAGTGGTGAGACTGTAATAAGGGTATTTAATGAAGTGATAATGATATGAATGTAAATCAATTAGTATGTTGGTTATTGTGATAATTAGCATCATTGTTTTACATATTTGTGATTATGGAAGGATATGATCCTCACATTTGAGGATAATCTATGGTAGGTGAGGAGGAACAGGTCCCTCCCTACTATAATGATGAGCTAAGGATGGACTTCATCTCCCTCATTATTCTAGTAGTTGACGCGGGATCTTCCCTATTTTTTAGATGTTATCCTATATGGAAGGTAGTTGAGGAAGGATTCCTTCCTACCGGAGGTGATCTTATACCTTTGATAGCGTGAGGCCGGCTAGCTCCTCCCTATTACCACATACTTTATGAGTTCACTACTCAAAGAACATTATGGAACTGGATTCCTCTATTTAGTTCAAGGCTCATGACATATCATGACATTACCATGGAATTGGATTCTCGTGATGGTATCATGACGTTATTCATTACATATTTAGGTTATTGCATAGGTATAAACATAAGGCATAATTTGACATAAGCGTGGTAATTGTATGAGTGGTTGTTAATCATAACATATTCATGACATTGCAATTGTATGGTTTGGGAGTATTATGTGGAAATGATTTATCTATACAAACTTATAAAATAAGATTATATTTCGGGAAGAGAAAGGAAGTGGTTTTGGCTTTTGCCACATTTCTAAAGATATTGTGTTTTTACTTGATGTTTTTCCTCGAAATAGATGGAATGATTGTGATGACATGTTTTACTGTGAAACTAGTGAGAATATGTGATTCTCACCTTGTGAGTTGTGTTTCCATAATGATTCCAAGGAAGAAGACTTATGGATAGTGAAGTGCAAATCGGAGCTTGGAACGCTTAGTTTAGATTTACTATGTTGTTCTTTTGAACATGTATATTTTATTCCTTGAGAGGCCTAGTTTACAAATTTTGTACATATTTTGTGTTTACGAGAAATACAGACATTATGTTTATATTCGTTCGCTCGTGGCTCATACTTTCTACATATATGATGTTGATATATATATATTATGTTAGAAATGTTTTTAGTAGTTAGTAGCATGCCTGAATCTAATTACTGTGGTATAATACAGATTATACTGTTGTTATTAAATTTGAGATGTTACATTATGGTATCAGAGCAGTTCATCCTATTGAGCCGGGTTGTGGATTGACTATGCTTAGGCATGTTTAGAAGTTCCTTTGTGTGTTATGCATTTCTTTGTCTCTTGTTTGAGATATTTGAATAGAATTACATGACTTGCCTTAGGTTAGATTTTTATTAGCTACTGTTATACAGTTACATGATATTGAGACTAATCAACTCAATATGTATTGTTCTTTATAGGAAACTATGACACCACTAAGAAGAACCTGTGACACTAGGAACTCATTTAAGGATGGTCCAGATATGGCCGAGGTCATGTTGGCAATGGCCAATGCGATGTGAGAACAGACAACTGCAATTGTTAATGCGATGAGGGAGCAGATAGCTGCAACTTCTAGGATGTTTGAGCAAATGGGGAATAATCAACCTACACAACTGGCACAACCACAACCAGCGCAAATAGTACAAGTGGAAAGGAACCAAGATTTTTATGATTTTTCAGAGTTCTGAAAGGCTAGTCCTCCATCCTTCCAAGGGGAATATGACTTGACGAAGGGCGGAGGAGTGGATAACAAAGTTAGAGAAGATTTTCGCAGTGATGAGATGCACAGAGGACCAGAAGATCTCTTTTGTTGTATACATGTTAAAGCGGGATATTGAACACTGGTGGAATAGTGCAAGAAGGAAGATGGAAGTGGCAAGGACTCAGATTACATAGGAATTATTTAAAATTTCCTTTTTGGAGAAATACTTCCCACAAAACGTACAAGAGGATAAGGAGATGGAGTTTTTACAACTGGAGCAAGGGAATATGACTGTTGGATAGTATATAGCAAGATTTGAGGAGTTGTCCAAGTTTTCTTTTTAGCTTTAGTACAACCTAAATGATAGTCAGAAGTGTATGAAGTGTGAAACCCGCTTGATTGATAGTATAAAGAGGATAGTGAAACCTTTTGACATTCGGGGTTACCCTACGTTAGTCAACAAGTGCAGAATTGTAGAATCCCTTAGTTTTAGACCACAACAGGAGCATCGATCACAAGATTACTATAAATGGAAAAGTTCGGATGATAGGCCCAAGAGGAGTGCTCCAAAATCTAGAGATCAAAAAGACAAAAGAAAGCAAGTTTAGATGGATGATCGTGAGCAATTATGTGCCAAATGTGGTAGACACCACAGAGATAAAGCTTGTACAATTGACCAAATAACATGTTATAAGTGTGGTAAGTTAGGACACTAATCTGTCAATTATTCCTATATCTTGAGTGCTTTATAATTAATTTAATTGGACTCCATTTGTGCTTAATTGTTACCATTTAGCTAAGTTTCTGATATCAAACTTAATTAGAACCTTATTGTGAAACTTTATTTAAATGTATCTATAAATGCTAATAATTGAATTGCACTTTTCAGGAAACCTTTGGATGACGGAGTCCATAGCCTCAAACCAGGCTTGATATCCACTTGAAGAAAGAGCTAAAGATTCATGAAGATTAATATCACCTCTTGAAGCAATGAAAGAAGAGTTTTCGTGAAGAATTTGGGCTGAAAATGGTGAATTCAAATGACATGGCCCGTGTCCCCAGACAGGGGGTGGGTTGTGTCCTTCTTTGACTTGTGAAATTCTTGAGAACCTACTAATAGAATAGAACACAGTGGGGGTCGTGTCATTTGACACGGCCCCTGTTTGCATGACAGAAACCCAAAAATAGGCTTCTATGAGAAGTTAGGTCATGGGACCTATAAATAAGCATGTTTAGACCCTTTGGAAGAGTTCTGAGCCTGGAGGCAGCTGGGAAACTGAAGGAAATGGAGAGAGGAAGGTTGGATCGATGATTGGAGTCTCAAGTTCGAGCAATCAGAGATCTATCATCCTTAATCCTTGGAAAATCGTTTGATCTTTAGTTTTTCCTCTGCATTTCGTTTCAGATGATGTTTCTTTTCTATTTTTCTTGTGATTTCATTTTAGCCATGTGTGGCTAAGTTTCTCTTGGTTAAGGGAGGATGAAACCCTAGTTTTGATATTATGAATCTTGCATATTTGTTTATTTCTACACAATTATGTTTTTATTCATATATTTCTAAACATATTGTGGTATGAAGATTGTTATACTCTTTGCCAATTTCAAAGTGGTAAATCTAGGTTTATTATGTGTGGTTGCGGTAGTAGATCTAGAGGAATATATGATGTGGGTATAAAGATCTTTGTGCTCTCTGCCGGTAATAAAAGTGGTAGATTTGGGTTTATTATGCGTGGTTGTGGTAATAGATCTAGATGAGTATATGATCTAAGCAATTTAATCTCAGTGTGTGATTAGATCTTAGCGTGATTGATTTTCTAAATCTTAATGCAATTATTAGGTAGTTATAAGAGCAGTTGCTTTATAGCTAATCAGTGATTAGGAGTTAATTTGAGCGGTTGCTAAATTGACCAAAACCTAAGGAAAACAGAGATTTACTCTCACAATTGCGTAAAGACATAATTGATCATGTTGGAATGAAAGGATATGTGGGTTTGCATTCTCATATAAATTTAGTGGTGAATTCCATCTCTTAACTAATTTCTCTAAATTGTTAATTCTCGTTTGTTTGTTGTTAATGTTTTTGAAACTGTTCATTGTTCATCAAAACCCAAAATCCTCATTTTTACTGTTTATTGTTCATCAAAGTTTAAATTGGGAATTGAATTTTAGTGTTAATTGATTAGTTCTCTGTGGATCGACCATTACTAACTACAACTAGTTGTAAGGTTTTTATTTTCTGGTGGACCTGACAACTGATTTTGATCTAAATATTAATCACAGCTCAATTCACACCAAGAATTTTGGCATAATTGCCAGGGAACCAATTTTCTAATAACACTATTGATTTATTTCCTATTTTTACTCTGTTTTTTGGTTCTTATTTTTAATTTTTGATTTTTTCTTTCTGAGTGTTTTGTAGGTGTTGATGTCCATTAAAGGATTGGATGAGAAATTACAGAATTTGAGGAGCTACATTGATCAAATAAACTCACATCCTCAATTTCCCTTCCATCCAGCTAATTTTCAATTCACACCTGCTGACATTGAAGCTGCCTGCCATATTGATCTATCAAGTTCAGAGACATTTGAGCTATCTGAGACATCTAAAGAGGTGAAAATGGCAAAAAAAACTTTAAGGGTGTTGGGTGCTCCAAACTTGGATCAACAGCCTCTATGCATAGACATTCTTGAAAATGAAGAGGCATTTGAATTGAAATCCAGCTTAATCCATCTCTTGCCATCTTTCAATGGATTAGCCGGGGAGGACCCCAATAAGAATTTAAAGGAAATTCACATGGTATGTTCTAGCATGAAGCCTATAGGAATTCCAGTAGAGCAAGTCAAGCTGAGAGCTTTTCCATTCTCACTAAAAGATTCTGCTAAGGAGGGGCTTTACTACTTGCCACCCGGATCCATCCAATCATGGCAGGACATGGCTCGAGCTTTCCTAGACAGATACTTCCCTGCCTCAAAAGCCACAACCATCAGAAAAGAAATCTGTAGTATCCAACAAAGGCATGGAGAATCACTTCATTACTACTGGGAGAGGTTCAAAAGATTATGTGCTAGCTGCCCTCAACATCAAATTAGTGAGCAACTTTTGATTCAGTATTTCTATGAGGGTTTACAAGTGATGAATCGTAACATGATTAATGCTGCTAGTGGAGGAGCATTGGTTGATAAAACTCATCAAGAAGCTAGAAACTTGATCTCAAAAATGGCTGCTAACATTCAATAATTCTACACTAGGAACGACATTAGAGTGAGAGCAGTGAAATAAGTAGAGACAACCAGTTTACAGCAGCAAATGACTCAATTGACTGCCATGGTTCAGCGGTTAATGGATACAAGCAAAGCACCAATTCATGCTTGTGGGATTTGTTGTTTACCTGGACATCCCATTGATATGTGTCCCACTCTCCAAGAAGACACAAATGAGGAGGAAAAAATAGCATGGGGATATTCTGGGCCTTCCAAAAATTACAACCCCTACTCTAACATATATAATCCAAGGTGGAGGGATCATCCAAACTTTAGCTATGCAAAGCAACTCCAAAATTAACCTCCAGCTTATGGACCTCTAGGATTTCAGCAAAGGCAAACACCTTTCCCTTAGAGACAGCAGCAAATTCAAGCTCCTAGGCAACCTAAGTCTTCACTAGAGGAGCTAATGAGACAAATGGCCACTAATAATATGTAGTTCCAACAAGAAACAAAGGTCACTATGCAGAGTTTTCAATAAGAAACAAGGGCTGCAATCAATAACATGCAGAACCAAATACGGTAGTTATCCACAGAGTTCAACAAGATTCAAAGCCAATTTTCTAGGAAACTACCCTCACAATCGAAAGTGAATCCGAGGAAAAATGCTAGTGCTATCACATTGAGAAGTGAAAAGGCGTTAGATGAATCTACATCTTCTCCATCAATCACTAAAAAGAAAGATGAAACACCCAAGGAAGCAAATGATGAGGCGTAAAGCTCTAAAGCCCCTAAGGTAAGTAATTCTGAACCACTTCCTAAATATGTCACTATAGCCCCTTTTCCTAGTAAGTTAGTAAAGACTAGGAAAGAAGAAGCAGAAAAAGATATACTAGAGACCTTTAGGAAGGTGGAAGTTAACATTCCTTTGTTGGATGCCATTAAGCAAGTACCTAAGTATGCAAAGTTTTTGAAAGAATTATGCACTAACAAAAGGAAATTAAAAGGAAATGAAATGGCCTAAGTGGGAGAAAATATTTCAGCTATAATTAAAAAGAAGCTCCCAACTAAGTGTAAGGATCCTAGCACATTCACCATACCATGCACTATAGGAAACACTAGGTTTGAAAAGGCAATGCTTGATTTGGGTGCATCTATAAATGTCATGCCTTATTCCATTTATGCATCTTTATACTTGGGTTCTTTAAAACCTACTGGTGTTATTATTCAATTAGCTAATAGATCTAATGCATACCCAAAAGGTGTGGTTGAAGATGTTTTGGTGCAGGTGAATGAATTAGTGTTTCCGGTAGACTTCTATATGTTAGACATGGAATAGGACAAATCTCCCAACTCTGCTCCTATCTTGTTGGGGAGACCATTCTTGAAGACTGTGCGGATAAAAATTGATGTGCAGTTAGGAACATTGATAATGGAATTTGATGGGGAATTGAATAGGTTCAATATTTTTGAGGCTATGAGATACCCAAGTGATGTACATTTTGCTTATTTAATTGATTTTTTTGATCTTTTTGATTCTTTAATTTTTGCTGCCCTTGATTCTAACCATCCTAATGCTCTTGATATAGTTTTGTCTCACAGCTTAGATATACAGGAGGAAAAGAAAGATGATGAAGAAGAGCCATTGAACGAAGACATTGATGAAATTGTTACTGCCTTGCAAGAGCTCTCTTCCACTTCAAAAGAAGATGAGGTTTCTTTTGTTGAGTTACCCGTTACCACTGATGTACCTCAACCTTCTGTTGTGCAGGCACCAGAGTTAGAATTGAAAGTATTACCTGATCATCTCAAATACATATTCTTGGGAGAGAATGACACACTTCCAGTGATAGTTGCAAAATCACTCACCCAAGAACAAGAAGAGAAATTGGTGGCTGTTTTGCGAGAACATAAGACAGTCATTGGTTGGTCGATAGCTGACATTAAGGGTATTAGTCTATCCATTTGCATGCATAGAATATTAATGGAGGAGGGTACTAAACTTGTGAGAGACCCCCAGAGGAGGTTGAATCCTCCTATGATGGAAGTAGTGAAAAATGAGATACTGAAACTCCTAGGTGCGGGGGTGATCTACCCCATTTCTGATAGCAAGTGGGTAAGCCCGGTCCAGGTAGTACCAAAGAAATCTGGAATTACTGTGGTAAGAAACACTGAAAATGAGCTTAACTCCACTAGGTTACAAACAGGTTAGCATGTTTGCATTGATTACAGAAAGCTAAATGCTACCACTAGAAAAGACCACTTTCCTTTGCCTTTCATTGATCAAATGTTAGAAAGATTAGCTAGTCATTCTCACTATTATTTTTTGGATGGCTTTTTAGGTTATAATCAGATTGCTATTACTCTAGAAGATCAAGACAAACCCACATTCACTTGTTCATTTGGTACTTTTGCATATAGGCGAATGCCTTTTGGACTTTGCAATGCACCAAGGACCATTCAGAGATGCATGATGAACATATTTTCTGACTATATAGAAAACATTATTGAGGTCTTTATGGATGATTTCAATGTCTTTGGGAATGGTTTTGATAACTATTTAGAACACTTAACATTAGTGTTAAAAAGATGTATTGACACTAACCTTGTACTGAATTGGAAAAAATGTCATTTCATGGTAGAGGAGGATATAGTGTTATGTCATGTAATTTCTGCTAGAGGAATTGAGGTAGATAAAGTTAAGGTAGAACTCATGCATTCTTTACCCCCACCCACAAGTGTGCGAGAAATTCGTTCATTTATTGGTCATGCAGGTTTCTACCGGAGATTCATCAAGGATTTCTCCAAAATATCATTACCCCTTTGCAAACTACTTCAAAAGGATGTTCAATTTAACTTTGATGAGAAATGTATGGAAGCTTTCACTAAGCTCAATGAATTGTTGATTATTGCGCTTATCATTAGGCCACCTACTTGGGAACTACCATTTGAACTAATGTGTGATGCCAGTGACTTCGCGATAGGGGCTGTCTTAGGGTAGCGAGTTGATAAAGTTCCTTATGCTATATACTATGCATCAAGGACTCTAAATGATGCTCAATGTAACTACTCTACAACTGAAAAAGAACTTCAAGCTGTGGTATTTGCTTTGGAAAAATTTAGATCATATCTCATTGGTTCTAAAGTGATTATTTTTTCAGATCATGCAGCTTTGAAGTATCTTCTAAAAAAAAAAGGAAGCGAAGCCTAGATTGCTTCGATGAATTCTACTGCTCCAGGAATTTGACTTGGAAATTAAAGATAAAAAAAAAGAGTGAAAACTTGGTGACAGACCATTTGAGTAGGTTGGTGACTTAGAAGGAAGAAATGCTTATCATAGAGAGTTTTCCAGATGAGCATCTGATGGCCATCAAGGCTATAATCCTTTGGTATGCTGATATTGTTAATTACCTAGTCACCAAGGAATTCCCGGAGGGCTTGAACAAGGCTCAAAGAGATAAATTAAAGAGTGATTGTAAATATTACATCTAGGATGATTCGTACCTCTAGAAGCATTGTGCAGATCAAGTGATTAGGAGGTGCATTCTTGATTCAGAGACTCATTCCATTCTCTCCTTTTGTCATACCTATGCATATGGAGGGCATTTTGGCATAAAAAAGATAGCCAACAAGGTGCTTGATAGTGGTTTCTACTGGCCCACAATTTTCAAAGACGCTTACAATTTCTGTAAGTCTTGTGATCGCTGTCAAAGAACAGGTAATATAGGTCCTTGGAATCAAATGCCTCAAATTTCGATCATTTTTGTAGAAGTTTTTGATGTGCGGGGCATTAATTTCATGGGACTATTTTCCCCTTCATTTGATTTTTCATACATTCTTTTATCTGTTGATTATGTATCCAAATGGGTGGAGGTGAAAGCCACCAGATCTGATGACTCCAAAACTATTATAGAATTTGTAAAGTCACATATTTTCTCTAGGTTTGGAACCCCAAGGGCTATCATTAGTGATCAAGGGACCTATTTTTACAATAGAAAATTTAATGCTCTCTTGAAGAGATATGGAGTGATGCATAGAATTTTTACTCCTTACCATCCACAGACAAATGGTAAACCGAAGTGTCTAACTGAGAAATCAAGTCAATCCTTGAAAAGATAGTGAATCCAACGCGTAAGGATTGGAGTTCTCGACTTGATGATGTATTATGGGCTTATAGGACCTCCTATAAAACTCCCATTGGCATGTCACCATTTCGGTTGGTGTATGGGAAGCCCTGTCATTTGCAAGTTGAGCTGCAACATCGCTCTTATTGGGCCATTAAACAAGTCAATCTGGACTTGGAAGGTGCTGGGAAGTAGAGGAAGTTCTAATTACAAGAATTGGAGGAACTGCGGAATAAGGCCTTTGAGAATGCCTTGATTTATAAGACAAAAACTAAGGCATTCCATGACCATATGATCTCTAGGAAGAACTTCCACAAAGGACAAAAAATGCTGCTATACCAATCCAGACTAAAATTGTTTCTAGGTGAATTATGTTCTAAATAGATTGGACCATTTGTGGTAACTAATGCCTTTCCTTTTGGTGCAGTGGAAATCATGATTGAGACATCGGGCAAAGCATTCAAGATCAATGGACACCATCTCAAACCGTACCATAAACTTTCAGAAAGTGCAGAAGTGGAAAAAATGACCCTTCTCATTCCACACTATGAAGAACAATGAGGGTGTCACAATGTCGGACTGAGGACAATAAACTAAGTGCTTAATGGGAGGCAACCTATCATCAAGAAAAACAGATTTGCTTTCTCTATCCCTTTTATTTTGTGTTTCTTTATTATTTTCTTGGTTAATTTCTTAGGTAGAATACATTTTGATATATCTCTTGAATGATTACCTGGGAATCTTTGGAACTCCTTATGTTTTGGATTGCTAAATTTGTGCGTGAATACATTCATCGATTGTTTGATGATTGTATGGACTGATTGTAAGAGTTACGATGGAAGATAAGTGAGACCTTCAGAATTGGGTCTTTTGTGGTGTTATAGTACTTTTCTGAATTCTAAGTCAAGTTTTTTAGGGATGATTTCCGTAAACTGAGAAGTTAAATTTTAATTCATGATGAATAGGCTGAGTAAAGAGTCATACTCTTGAGACGTTTTCTTATGGATTTCTGCATTATGAACTTTGTCATTTGTAGAATCACTTTAAGAATGATAATGTGTTATAGTTTGGGAATCTGACTTTAAAAGACCCTGGCCGTGTTTTGACATTGGTTTCTTAAGTGTTTTCCAAAGCACAACACCATTCATGATGTTAAAATAGTGTCCCCCCTATTATTTCATAGCAAAACGGGCCATTTGGTGAAACATCTTTTTCATCCTTTGGCAGAGAAGGACAGGGGGGCCATGTCAATTGACACAACCTGTGTCTCATTGTGTTGCCTAAAACCCCCCTTGGCAGAGGAGTACACAGCCTGGGCCGTGTCCTTTGACACGGCCCGTGTCCTCGTGGCAGCCTCACTTAAACCCTCATTTAGGGTTCACTCTATCATCTTTTTCCCTAATTCTCTCCCATACGTAGCCGCCACCATTTCCCCACCCACTTCCCTACCAAAATCTTCTTCTTCCTCCATCACAATCCATTATTTTCATTAATCTTCACCTCCTTTCAAGTCCTATCTCTCATCTTTCTTCCATTTCTCCTCTATTTCCCCCCAAAATCTCACCACACAAACCACCAAATCTCCTCCCCCCCCACCTCCATACGCACCACCACGTCCTCCATAACCACCACCATTTTTCTTCCTTCTTTTGCTCTAAATCATCACCCATTCTACAAATCCTTCCTCCCTCACTCTATTCTCACCAAAACAACCCTTTTCATCACTATTTCTTCAAAACCCCACTCCTCCATCTTCACCACTGTGACCACCACCACCACCACCACCACCCTTTTTCTGACTGTGAATAGTACCACACGAGAACCATCCTTCCTCACCTTCCAAAATACCTCTAAAGAAGCGCGTCAAACACATAGCTAGGAAGGTAGTTCCACCTCCTCCTCCTCCGCGCGAACCATCTCCACCTCAGGTACATGTTAACCCTCTGATGAACAAGGAAGTAGTTCCCACTAGGTTCTTAGATGTAAATACTCTAAGGCGACTAGGATTGTATGATGAAGTTTGTAGTCTATTGCGTAGAATAGGTTGGGAAACATTTGCCCATTTGCATGAACCTACCTATGCTAGTTTGACTAGGGAATTTCAATCTAGTTTTAATTGTAAGATGTACCCCCTGAGTGACTAAGATGGGTGGCCTGGTGTGATCACCTTTAAGCTTTTTGGCACTCCCTACACACTGGACATCCACTAATTTACTGCCATTTTTGGTTTCCCTATAGGACACAATATGATGCCTCGTACTTTTAATCCTGATCGAGTTTGGACTGAATTGACTATTGTTGGATTTGATAACTATGAGCCTAAATCTTCTAAGGCTTCTAAACTCAGGTCGCCTGCACATTGGTACATTCAGAAATGGTTGGCTAACACCGTTTGTCCCAGAAGGGAGAGTCAGGGTAACATGAGTAGGCCTGAGTTATTTTTCTTGTATTATATGATTCATGGGGAGCCCGTAAATAGGGGATATTGGTTATGTAACTTGTTTAAACACATAGCATCCACTAGGACTAGTCGTATTCTGGTAGGAGGGTTTGTAACTGTAATTTCTAAATGCTTGGGCTTGGATTTGGATTTGCTTAATGAGAGTCCTGTGAAGGGCTCTTCTGTTGTTGATGGCTCCATTCTAATCTCTATTGTAATACCCTAGAAAATCATGTTAGGCTTGTATATGGTTACAGAGGTAGCTTAATACTTACTTAACATGTATGTGTAGTTTTGTGACTTTTTGAGTATATTTAGGCATTTTACTGTAACACTATGTAAGAAATATAACTATTATTTATTCTAGAAGTGGCTTAAACTACTCAGTTAATGGAAATAAATGTGGAGAGTTTGTTTCCAAGTCACAAATGTGGGAATTGTACTACAGTTAAAGTTTGAGAATTTTTAGAGTTAGTTTGGCATTTTTAAGATGCTGGTTGTGTGTTTTAGTGCCGGATTGACTCCTAGCTGATATAAAAATATCAGTTTTTGGTGAAACAAAATTTTTAATGAATTCCAAGATTTATTTTAAACCTGTTGGTAGCTACGAAACTGGATTTGGTGAAATCTAGGTGATGATCACATATTTGATACATTAATAAGCTTTCATTCTTAGTCATTTACACTCTTTATGTACTTAATTGATTGAGTTTTATTATGTTTTGTAAGTTTGGACTCAAATTGAACTTAATTGAATTTTTCAGCATAATTTACATCTTACACTATTTCTGTACTTTGGCCATATCTTGGGCTGTAGGTGGTCTTTGGACCTGATTCTAGTGGCATTTGAAAGATAAGAGAGAGTTCTATAACTTTCATGAAGACCTCAAAGGCCCAATCACACGAGTAGATAACTCAAATTGGGGTTGAAGCAAGAACTAGAGTACTATTCTTGACAGCTTGACCTACGTATACTGTTCATCACAGATTTTGGGCTAGATGTTGTAAAATGGACTGAAATTTGAATGCTGAATATTTAAGACCCATATCTACAACTTTCATGTTGAACACTTTTCCAGAATCGGATTCCTTGAAGGTGATATTGGGTTTGGAAGTCAGAACAGAGGAGCTGTGACTGGGCCTGGACAGTATGTAGTAATTTGAACGTATCTGGAGTTGTAGAAATGATATTGGACCCAAACTAAAGCCATTTGAAAGCTAAGATCCAGGTCTACAACTTTCATGAAGACCACTTGGTTCAAAAATGATGAATGCAATAACTTCAGAGCTGCATGATTTCGGAGACAAGGAATCTTCATAATTTCCCACTCATTTAATGTTATTTGGCATTTTCCACTCATTTTCCAATCATTCAACCACTAATAACTCAGCCCCCTTGACATTTTGTATCTCTAATCCTCTATAAAAGGGGGCCTTGGCAGATCATTGAAGGTATTAGGTATTAGTTACCAAAATGATACCATTTTGTTACTAGGTTTTCTTGTAGTAATTTTCCTTTGTTCTAAATGAAGGTCATGTTCTTCTTCTTCTTCTTTCTTTCTTTCTTTCTTCTTATCTATGAGTAACGAAGTTTCATTTTACTTGGGTGAAAGGGTGAAGCTCTTGGTAATAAAGTAAGGTTAGATTTATTCTTCTCTTGTGCTTAAATGATTTATATTTTCTAGTAACCATTATACGTATTATAATTTGTTTCTTATAATTTAGAAATCATCTTTGTAAAGAGGAGTTCTTGATTTGTTGTAGACAAAATATTGGCACAATGAATGCTTTAACCCATTTATAAGTGATGGTAATATTTTTAGGAAACATAATATAATTACGTGTATTATTTTAATGAACTTTTAACGTTATATTTTCCGATTGGAACCTCCATGTTGCGAGGATTCTAATTGAGTTATAAAAGGAATTAATCTTACTTTTACTTTATTTACCAAGAGTGGATCATTTTTACCCAAGTAAATAATTTTTACTGTAGTAATAAAATACTAACCTTACCGTAAATAATCTTCATCAATTCCCTGTGGATCGACCTCGGACTCACCGAGAAATTTATTACTTGAGACAACCTGCACTTGGGTTTGCAAATGCGACAACTAAAAATTGTGCATCAAGTTTTTGGCGCCGTTGCCGGGGACTTGATTTGAAGACTGAATTTCTGGTGTAAAAAAAAAATTTGTATATATACTAACATACTAACTAGTGGGGGAACCTCTCCCTTTTATTTTACGCACTAACTTGGTGGGGGAATCTCTCCCTTTTACTTATTTTTTTCTTTAAATTTACTTTTCGCACTTTATTTATTTTTTTTATTTTTTTTGCATTTTAATTTCTGTACGGTGGGGTAATTCTCCATTTTATTTTCTTGTACATTTTAACTTAGTAGGGGTAACTCTCTCTTTTATTATTATTATTATTATTTTTTGTACTTTATTTTTTTGTATTTTTTTTTCATTTTTTTTTGTTGTTTACTAACTTACTAACTTTTTTACTAACTATCTAACTTTTTACTTTATCAGCTATCTAACTTTTTACTTTTTCTGCTTATTAACTTATTTGGTGATTGGTTTATACCACACCTTTGTTAATATTTAATAGACAGTTTATATTGTTATCTTGTACATTTTATTTTATACTGTAAGTTACTTGTTTATGCTTAGTTGGTATCGTGATTTAAATTCTGGTCGTTTGGTTAGAGTTAATCCAGGTACTTTACATATTGATTTGTTTGAATCACAATCACACACATTAAGCACAATGGTTGACAACGAAAGTGTGCATGATGAACATGAAAATCAACCGATTTGCGAACCATGCGTGAGTATTTGCAACCATCCGAAATTCTAGTCCATCATGTTTTATCTTTCGATCAATGCCAACAATTTTAGATTCAAGCTAGGTATGATTTCTTTACTTCCTAATTTTCATGGTTTAGAATCTGAAAGCCCATATTTACATCTAAAAGAATTTGAAGAAGTATGTACTGCTTTTCATGATCAAACTTGCACTGAAGAGGTTGTTAAGCTTAAATTGTTTCCTTTTTCTTTGAAAGATAAAGCAAAATCTTGGCTTAACACTTTGAAACTAAGATCAATTGGCACATGGCAAGAAATGCAATGTGAGTTTTTGAAGAAATTTTTTCCAACACATAAAACCAATGCTTTGAAAAGACAAATCCAAAATTTTTCCCAAAATTCAAATGAAGCATATTTTCAAAGTTGGGAACGTTTTAAAGATTTGTTGAATTCTTGCCCACATCATGGTTTTGAAAAATGACACACTATAAGCTTCTTTTATGAAGGGTTAACACCCGAAACCAAACAATTTGTGGAAACAATGTGCAATGGTGAATTTCTTGATGAAGAACCTGAAGAAGCTTTAGACTATTTAGACCATTTGGCTGAAAATTCTCAATCTTGGCATGGTACTAATTCTTCTGAAAATTCAATTAGATTTAACCTTACAAATGCTAATAAAGGAAAATATCATCTTAGTCAAGAAGAAGATCTAAATGCAAGGTTTGCTAGTTTGGCTAGAAAGGTTGAAGCCATGGAATCAGGAAAGTAAAAGAAATCAAATCATGTGCAAAATGAAGAAATTTGTGGCATTTGTGATGAATTAGGACACTCAACAAATGAATGTCCAAAAATTCCTATTTTTAAAGAAGTTATGCATGAGCAAGTAAATGCAATGAATAATTTTAAAAAGCCATTCACTTCTTCTTTTTCAGATACATACAATTCGGGATAGAGAAATCACCTGAATTTCAGTTGGAGGAATAGCAACCAGCCACAATTCATGCAACCACCACCTCCTCAGGCACAGCAAGATACTCAAAATCCTCAAGGATATGCACCCTATGTCCCACCATATAGGAAAAACTTTGAAGGAACATTGCATGCATTCATGGAAAAACAAGAGACCATCAATAGTCAAAATACTCAAGCTATGATTAACATAAAAGACACTCTTGCTAAACTTTCTTCTGCACTTGCCATTCATGAGAAAGGAAAGTTTCCCTCTCAACCTCAACCAAATCCTAAGGGTCAGTTTAGCCTAAATGAGGGTAGTTCAGAAAGTCAAAAAATAGATCAAGTCAACTCAGTGATAACTCTGAGGAGTGGAAAGGTTGTTGAAAAAAAAATTCCTGAACTTTTTGAGAAAGATGATGAGTCAATTCCCAAAGATGAGGAAGAAGTTGATAAGCCACCTAGCCAAAAGGAGATCAAATCCTCGTCTTCACCCCCATTTCCTCAAGCATTAAATAATTCAAGTAAAGTGAATCATAACAGTGACATTTTTGAAATCTTTAAACAAGTGAAGGTCAATATTCCTCTGTTAGATGCTATCAAACTGATTCCTTTTTATGCTAAATATTTGAAAGACTTGTGCACTGTTAAAAGAAAACATAATGTGAAAAAGAATGCCTTTTTGACTGAACAGGTAAGCTCCATTATTCAAAACAATAATGAGTTGAAATATAAAGACCCTGGTTGTCCTACAGTTTCATGCATTATTGGTGAACATAAAATTGAATGAGCTTTACTTGATCTTGGTACTAGTGTTAATTTGCTTCCATATTCAGTTTATCAACAACTCAACCTTGGTGAGTTAAAACCAACTTATGTAACTCTTCTACTTGCTGATAGATCAATTAAAATTCCAAAAGGAATAGTAGAAGATCTGTTGGTACAAGTTGATAAATTCATATATCCTGTGGATTTTATTGTCTTGGAAACTGAGCCTATGATTGATAGTTCTAAGTCAGTTCCTATTATTTTGGGTCGCCCATTTTTAGCAACATCTAATGCTTTAATAAATTGCAGAAATGGAGTGGTGAAGCTAACTTTTGAAAATATGACACTGGAGCTTAATGTTTTCAACATGTGCAAGCAACCACATGAAGTTTATGATGACAATGAAGAGATTGAAGGGATTGAGGCCATTATAGATGATCATCTTCAAATCAGGAGTTCTTCTAACCCATTAGAAATCTGTTTAATTAATTCATTTGATTGACTACACAATTAGATGATGATATTTATGAAATATGCTCTTTGCTTTTGTACACGGAAATGGAATACAAAGGAAGGAAGCCAAGATTCGAAGAGCAAAAATCCATGAATGAAGATACCCATGAAGAAGTACCCTGCTTGGGCTGAAGCCATTACGATGGGTTGAAGTACACATTTTGGGAGAAGAACAAAGCTCTCCGGTGGTAATTTCCTCATCCTTGACCAAAGAACAAGAAGGTAAGTTGATAGAAGTACTTAAAAGGCATAAAAGTGCAATTGGATGGACATTAAAGGATATAAAAGGCATTAATCCATTAATTTGTACACATAGAATACATTTAGAGGATAATACTAAAACATCTCAACAACCTCAAAGAAGATTAAATCCACACATGAAAGAGGTAGTTAGAGCTGAAGTTCTTAAATTACTTGATGTTGGAATTATCTATCCTATCTCGATAGCAGTGGGTAAGCCCTACACAAGTTGTGCCTAAGAAATCTGGAATAACAGTGGTTGAAAATGAAAAAGGAGAATTAATACCTACCCGAGTCTCATCTAGTTGGCGTATGTGTATTGATTTCAGAAAATTGAATGCAGCCACTAGGAAATACCATTTTCCATTGCATTTTCTTGATCAGATTCTAGAAAGAGTAGCAGGACATCCCTACTATTGTTTTCTTGATGGTTATTCAGGTTATAATCAAATACCAATTGCATTAGAGGACCAAGAAAAGACCACTTTTACTTGTCCCTTTGGCACTTTTGTATATAGAAGAATGCCTTTTGGTCTTTGTAATGCTCAGGCAACTTTTTAAAGATGCATGTTAAGTATTTTCAGTGACATGATTGAGCATTTTTTAGAGGTTTTCATGGATGATTTGACAGTTTTCGGAAATTCTTTTGAAAATTATCTTGATAATTTGGAAAAAGTTCTTAAAAGATGTGAAGAAAAAGGATTTGTGTTAAATTAGGAAAAATGTCATTACATGGTTACCTCAGGAATAGTGTTAGATCATGTGATATCTTCTAAAGGAATTGAAGTTGATAAAGCCAAAGTTGAATTAATTGCTCATTTGCCTTTCCCAAAAACAGTCAGAGAAGTTCGTTCCTTTTTAGGACATGCAGGATTTTACAGAAGATTTGTAAGGGACTTTAGTGCCATATCTAGACCTTTATGTAATCTTCTAACAAAAGATACACCATTTGATTGGACTCAAGATTGTCAGAAATCTTTTAAAAAATTAATTGGTCTTTTGACTTCTGCTCCTATCATGCAATCTCTGATTGGTCGTTGCCTTTTGAGTTAATGTGTGATGCTAGTGATTTTCTTTGTTAGTGCTTGTTTTAGGCCAAAGAAAGGAAGGTAAGCCTCATGTAATTTATTACGCAAGTCGAACTTTGAATAGTGCATAAATGAATTACACCACTTCTTGAAAAAGAACTACTTCTTTGTAATTTTTGCATTGGACAAATTTTGAGCTTTATTTAATTGGTTCATCACTTTATTGTTTTCCTTGATCATCTTCTTTGTTAGATATTTAATGTCTAAACAGGATGCCAAACCTAGGTTGATACGGTGGATCTTGTTGCTTCAAGAATTTAACATCACAATAAAAGACAAGAAAGGAGCCAAAAATGTTGTTGCGGATCATTTGTCAAGGTGACAACAAGCTCATCATTTGATAGCACACCTATCAATGATTCTTTCCACGATGAATTTTTATTTTCGGTCAATTCTATGCCTTGGTTTGCTAACATTGTCAATTTTCTTGTAACGGGTAAGATGCCGCCTCGGTGGACACACCAAGAGAAAAAAGTTTTTGATTGAGGTGAAAAATTTCTTTTGAGATGACCCATATTTGTTCAAATATTGTCCTGATCAAATCTTTCAGAGATGTGTACCCAACAATGAGGTAAGTAGTGTCATTAAATTTTGTCATTCAGAAGCATGTGGAGGTCATTTTTCTTCAAAGAAAATAGCTGCGAAAATCTTGCAGTGTGGATTTTATTGGCCCACTTTATTCAAGGACAGTTATACTTTTTGTAAAAGTTGTGAAAGTTATCAAAAATTGGGGTCCATTTCTAAAAGAAATATGATGCCTTTGAACCCTATCCTTGTCATTGAAATTTTTGATTATTGGGGAATTGATTTCATGGGTCCATTTCCATCATCTTTTGGATTTGTGTACATTTTGGTTGCAGTTGATTATGTCTCAAAATGGATTGAGGCAATTCCATGTCGGCACAATGATCATAAAACTGTTCTAAAATTTTTAAAAGAAAATGTTTTGAGTCGATTTGGAATTCCTCGAGCTATCATCAGTGACGGGGGAACACATTTTTGTAATAAACCATTTGAATCCTTAATGAAGAAATATTGCATTACCCACAAAATTGCAACCCCTTATCATCCTCAGACAAGTGGACAAGTTGAATTGGCAAATAAAGAGATTAAACAAATTTTGAAAAAAATGGTTAACCTAAATCGTAAAGATTGGTCTTTAAGACTAAACGATGCACTTTGGGCTTACCGTACTGCTTTTAAAACATCTTTGGGCATGTCTCCTTATCGGTTAGTTTATGGAAAACCTTGTCATTTGCCTGTAGAATTGGAGCATAAAGCATTTTGGGCCATTAAAGCTTTCAACTTAAGTCTTGATGATGCTTCCAAGTTACGCAAATTACAATTGAATGAACTTGAGGAATTAAGAAATGATGCATATGAAAACTCAAAGATTTATAAAGCTAGAACAAAAGCTTTTCATGACAAATCAATTTTCAGAAAAACTTTTGAAATTGGTCAAAAAGTTCTGCTTTATAATTCTCGTCTTCACCTATTCCCTGGAAAATTGAGATCCAGGTGGATTGGCCCTTATATTATCAAACATGTGTATTCTTATGGGGCCATAGACATTGAGAATCCTAGGAATGGTATTGTATTTAAGGTCAATGGACAAAGACTCAAACCATTTCTGGAACATCAAGTTGTTGAGGTAGAATTCATTTCTCTTTCTAATCCTTGTTATGAGTAGAATTTATTTTAATGTTGTTTCTTTCTTTTTGCAGTTCTTTGTGTTCCCGATTAAATGACGGATAACGGTACTCCGTGACTCTCAAGTCGGTTTATTTTTTAGTTTCCCATAATAACTGATTTCTTCTCCTTTCAAAATGGATGTCATTCTCTCAAATCTAAGAAAACATTTTCCTTCTCTCCCTCTAAATGCTCTAACAAAAGTCTATGAAGTTAGGTGTGAAAGACTGAGATTGTTAATGTATAAGGGTATCCCAGAAGATATACGCTGGATAATCGAAGCAAAGGTTCGTTTAGCTGGTGAATCTTCAAATTCATTTGTCCCATACATGCCTGGTCTCGGTAAAAGTTCATTTTCAAAAAGGAGAAGAGCAAAAAGAATGAAAGTTTGTTACAAGTGTGCACGATGGAATTGCAATACGCGATGTCACTCTTTGGGGATAGTTTCCGTAAACAGAGAAGATAAAATATTCTTCATTAAGAATGGACTGAGTAAGGAGTCATTAGATAATATCTTATTGACTCTTGAGACGCATTCTTGTGGAGTTGTGCAGCGTGAACTTCTTAGTGTGTGGAATCTCTTCAAGGACGAGTAAGAGCGTTATAGTCTTGGGAATCTGACTCAAAAAGACCCTGTTTGCCAATTTATAAGAAAATTAGATGGGAAGCTTATCCTCGACTCATAGAAGGTGTTTAAGTTATTTCTGGACGTGAAACCAGAGGAAGATGTGAGCCACAATCACAACAACATGTATATATTATCTTGTACATTTTCAAAAAAAAAAAAAAAGAAAAAAAAAAAAAAAAAAAAAAAAAAAAAGAAAAAAAAAAAAAAAAACTAAAAAAAATAAAAAATAAACAAATAAAAAAAAAGGCGAAACTTCGGTTGTACTTGGTCTTTAATTAGATTAGGAGCCCCCTGCCGGTGGAGTGGCGGACCCGTCATTGACTCGGGTGGACCCTTCGCACGCCGGTCGGTAAAAAGGTTCGTGTACCATGCTGCGTAGAGAGCTGCACTCCACAATCCAATGTTCACCATCTAGGCCTTTGTGGAGTTGATGGACGAGATAGAAGCGTCCCGTGTTGTGGTTATTAGTGAGAAGTAACCGCAATGCCAAAGCGTATGAGGCATCTGAGCTTGATCCTCTCTTTTATTAGAAGGGGCTCTCAGCGCCCTGGGATGGAGCGTTCTGGATCTTGGACATTGCGGGTTTGATTTTAGCATCTTTGTTGATGTTACGAACCTAAGTATAAGCTCTCCGGGTTCTAGACCCGGATGGAAACCCACGATGGTTTCTTTATTCTCTTTTTTCAAACAAGCGGGAGGGAGAAGAATACCTAGATTGGTGAGCCGTCTTGGTATTCTTGCACTCATGACGCCATGTGATATAAAGATCTGCCATGAAACACTGTACATAAAGGTATGTAATCATTTGTTATTTTATCTTTATATGATTTTGTTGAATTTTGGTTTTGAATGACGATCCTTTGGATGGGATCCTTCGGGGGTTTCTAGACTTCTTTACCACGATGGTTTTCTTGAAGAAAAAAAAAAAAAAAAAAAAAAAAAAAAATTATTATTATTATTATTATTTCAAACTTTTCGACACCTGACCAACCTACTGTATAGGAGCTATTATTACTTTTTCTATTCTCTTCCCTATTTAAACACTTCATTTTCTTTACTTTTACGCAACTCTTAATCATTCAAAGAGAGTGAGTGTAGAAATGGAGGGAGCTTCTTCTTCGGTTCATAGATTTCTCGGTATTGGTGTATTTTGTGGGACAAGTTATGGGAATGGTTTAGAGTTTGTAAAGCGCAGCAAGCCTTTGTTGGTAGAACACTTGCTTGCGAGGAATATTCGTGTAGTATATGGGGAGGTTGCATTGGGTTAATGGGGGCTGTATCACTTTTTGCATTTGTAAGAGGTGGTCAAGTTTTAGGTGTCATTCCTGAACCTTTAACTCGAAGGAACATCGTTGGAAAGACAGTTGGACTGGAAATTAAGGTATCTTCTATGCATGGACGAATGAAGGCGATGCTTGACAACTCTGATGCATTCATTGTCTTACCTGGTGGTTTTGGTACTTTAGAAGAAGTCTTTCAAGTTGTCTCTTGGGCCTAATTGAACATCCACCATAAACCCATAGGTTTGTTGAATGTTAATAATTTCTTTGATAATTTGTTATCTTTTGTTGACCATGTTGTGAAACCGAAATTTGTCACACCTTCAGCAAGACAACTCTTTATCTCTGCTTCTACTGTTGATGAATTGATTGATAAATTAGAAGCATTTGTTTATGAACTGATCCGATACTTGACTCGGATAGATTGGTCGAAGGAAGCGGTGAAGGAAGTGGTGAAGGAAGCAAAGTGAAAAGAAAGCCAGCCAAGACACTCCAACTATTTAAATAATTACAAGCTTTGGTTTTATTTATCGTACTTTGTTTCTGTTTAAATTTGTGTGAGATTTTTTTTTCCTTTTCAGTAATTGCAACAACAGGTAATATATTCTATCCTTTTTCCTATCTATGTTTTGACATTGAGGACAATGTTGTGATCTGGTTGGGGGGAAGGATGGTTGTAAAACAAAAAAACAAAAAAAAACCCAAAAACCAAAAAAAAAAAAATTTAAGAAGTGTGTTTGTTAATATGATTATTGTGTTTATCATTAAAACAACAAAAAAAAAAACCAAAAAAGATTTAGAAAGTGTGTTTGTGAATATGTTTGTTGTGTTTGTCATCAATTTTTTTAACAACAAAAGTAATTAGGGATGACAGAGTAAAGAATAAATTATTTATTCTTAAGACGCATCAAAAATTGGTGGCAGAGTAAGGAGTAATTAGGGTAGTAACTAATTTATGTGGAAGTAGCAATTCAAATTCAAGGAAATTTGCATGATTGAGTAAATTGTCTTCTTTCTTAAAATTCACATGCTTGGTTATGGATGTTGAATTGGTGGACTGAGAATGATAGAATTATGCCTTGTGAGATTTTGAGCTTATTGATGAATGGATTGAACATTTGTACCATTCTTTTCTTTCTTGTGTGAATTTCACTTATAGAATTGTTGTTCTAGAACTTGCTTTGATTCTTTTTGAGACTACATTTTCATATGCATACATGAATATGATTGACGCATTTTTCTTGAAATAGCTACTTTAGCTAAATAGCCAACCTTGTGCATATTTTCCTTTGCTTAACCCCTTTGAGCTTATTTGACTATTTTTTGTTTCGAACTCATTATGCGCCTTAAATGAAAAATCATGTTCTTACTTGACCTTAGGGAATAAGAGAACATTAGTTTGTCATTCGATGAGTTCTTGAACAAGTGTGGGGGTGTGTGTGCAGAATATTTTAAAAAAAATGTGTATATATGATGTTCTTATTCTTCAAAAAAAAATCAAAAATCAAAAATCAAAAAAATCAAAAAAATCAAAAAAAAAATCAAAAAAAAATTGTAAAAAGAAGAGGGTCAACAAGGTAATAAAGGAAAGGAAAAGAATATGTAAAGAGAATTTGTATTAGGTGGAGTTGGGATGAATTTTCATGCTTATTAATTGAACTCAGCTCTCATGTTCTTTTATTCTCTGGTGTTTAACTTGTCATATCTATATTACCTCCTCATTTACCTTGACCCCATTACAACCTTGAATAAAGTCCTCATGATTTGTGTGTGCATGTGTTCTGAGTAGTGGAGAAGTAGAAGATAAGCAAGCTTATGGTAGTGTAATTTTCATGGGTTGAATTGAGTGAAATACCTACCTTTTAAACACTTGAGGGATTGAGAGTGAATCTTGTGAAAATCTATCATTCTTGACTCATGCTTTTCAATTGAAATAACCTTGCTTGTTGATTTGAGAAGTGAAGATATGTTACCTCATGAATGTTTTGATTACTTGAATAATTGCTCTTCATTTTTAAATATTATTAAAAATTGAGTCTTTTAGAGTGTTTAGCTTTTGAGTCTGTTTCGTTTTTTTTGTGAGTGATCTTATGTGTTTTGCTCAGGAGTGCAAAAAGCTAAGTGTGGGGGAGTTTGATGATCACATATTTGATACATTAATAAGCTTTCATTCTTAGTCATTTACACTCTTTATGTACTTAATTGATTGAGTTTTATTATGTTTTGTAAGTTTGGACTCAAATTGAACTTAATTGAATTTTTCAGCATAATTTACATCTTACATTGTTTCTGTACTTTGGTCATATCTTGGGCTGTAGGTGGTCTTTGGACCTGATTCTAGTGGAATTTGAAAGATAAGAGAGAGTTCTATAACTTTCATGAAGACCTCAAAGGCCCAATCACACGAGTAGATAACTCAAATTGGGGTTGAAGCAAGAACTAGAGTGCTGTTCCTGACAGCTTAACCTACGTATACTGTTCATCACAGATTTTGGGCTAGATGTTGTAAAATGGACTGAAATTTGAATGCTGAATAGTTAAGACCCATATCTACAACTTTCATGTTGAACACGTTTCCAGAATCGGATTCCTTGAAGGTGATATTGGATTTGGAAGTCAGAACAGAGGAGCTGTGACTGGGCTTGGACAGTATATAGTAATTTGAACGTATCTGGAGTTGTAGAAATGATATTGGACCCAAACTAAAGCCATTTGAAAGCTAAGATCCAGGCCTACAACTTTCATGAAGACCACTTGGTTCAAAAATGATGAATGCAATAACTTCAGAGCTGCATGATTTCGGAGACAAGGAATCTCCATAATTTCCTACTCATTTAATGTCATTTGGCATTTTTCACTCATTTTCCAATCATTCAACCACTAATAACTCAGCCCCCTTGACATTTTGTATCTCTAATCCTCTATAAAAGGGGGCCTTGGTAGATCATTGAAGGTATTAGGTGTTAGTTACCAAAATGATACCATTTTGTTACTAAGTTTTCTTGTAGTAATTTTCCTTTGTTCTAAATGAAGGTCATGTTCTTCTTCTTCTTCTTTCTTTCTTTCTTTCTTCTTATCTATGAGTAACTAAGTTTCATTTTACTTGGGTGAAAGGGTGAAGCTCTTGGTAATAAAGTAAGGTTAGATTTATTCTTCTCTTGTGCTTAAATGATTTATATTTTCTAGTAATCATTATACGTATTATAATTTGTTTCTTATAATTTAGAAATCATCTTTGTAAAGAGGAGTTCTTGATTTGTTGTAGACAAAATATTGGCACAATGAATGCTTTAACCCATTTATAAGTGATGGTAATATTTTTAGGAAACATAATATAATTACGTGTATTATTTTAATGAACTTTTAACGTTATATTTTCCGATTTGAACCTCCATGTTGCGAGGATTCTAATTGAGTTATAAAAGGAATTAATCTTACTTTTACTTTATTTACCAAGAGTGGATCATTTTTACCCAAGTAAATAATTTTTACTGTAGTAACAAAATATTAACCTTACCTTAAATAATCTTCATCAATTCCCTGTGGATCGACCTCGGACTCACCGAGAAATTTATTACTTGAGACAACCTGCACTTGGGTTTGCAAATGCGACAACTAAAAATTGTGCATCACTAGGTGTTCTTAGCAGATCGGGGGTTTAGTACCTAACCAAGAGAAGTCCAATTTGACTTCTCTTGTTAAACATCCCACAGTTGGGATATTTGAGAAACAGAAAAGAGAAGAGAAAATAGAGAAAAAAAATAGAGGAAAGAAACCAAAGAGGAAGAGAAGAAGAGGAAAATGGAAAGAGGAATGGAGAGCTTGGATCTTCCATGGCTTATCCTTGGCTTCATCTTCATCTTCTTGATCTTGAGGTAGGGGGAAGTTTCTATCCATTTACTCTTTTATTGTTCATCTTGATGAAGTTAGGGTTTATGAATGGGAATTTGGATTTGGTGAGCCAAATCTGTGCGTTAAGCTTGATTTGTTAATTCTAAGAGCTGAATTGAGCATTTTCAGCTTATTGGAAATGATGGTAGCTTGTTTTGCTTAGTAGATGTCCATAGTCCACTTGTTGAGCATTTTGGTAATGGATGTGTCCTTAGCTTGACTTAGGTTTAAATCCATGATTTATGAGTTGAGTTTAGTGTTTAATGATTCTGTCATGATTAGAGACCTTGAATGATTCTAGAGATCATCTAGGAAAGGTTTTAAAAGTGTTAGAAATTGGTTGGAGAACCAATTATGCAGAAACCACTTTTGCAAATCGTATTTCTAGTGTTCTGGAACCTAGGCGCCAGAGTTTGGGGGTCTAGGCACCCATAGACCAGCAGCAGCCAGAACAGGGGAACCATCCTGATAGCCTATGTTGTTTGTAGCATAACTTGAGTTGTAGATATCAGATTGACCTGATTCTTATTGCATTTGAAAGCTAAGACATAAGGCTATCTTCCTGTAAAATTTTAGAATTTTATTAGTTAGGATGTATTTTTGGTGAATTTATGAAAAACATCCTTTTTAGGTGCCCAGAGCAGATTTCATCAGAATCTTTTATTTTGATGTTTTGAGATTCCTAATTGATAGGATCCTTTGTTTATGCCTAGTAGAGGGTGTTAAAACTCTAATAGGAGTAATTGAAGAAGTGAGAATGTATTAATTCAAGTTGACTTGAAATGCTAATTACGGGAGGTAATTAGACATGGATATATATACATATTTGGTGTATTGTGATGAATTGAGGAAATGAGTTTCCCTAAGAATAAGAATTACTCATGTTTGCTCTTTTAAGAGTGTTAAAGTATTTCTATAAGTATTTGATGAAGTGTGTGTGAGATAAGTTTGAGATGCATATAAATCAATTGTGATGCTAATTATAGAAGGTAATTAGTGATTGTTTTGCATGAAATGTTTGAGAAACATAATGAGGTGTGTAATATCCTTGTTATGTTGTTTAAAGCATAGATTGGTGAGTAATATCCTCTCTATATGTTTGTACAATAGATTGGTGAGTAATATCCTCTCTATTATTTGTGAAACACATTGAGGTGTGTAATATCCTCTTTGTGTTGTTTGAAGCATAAATTGGTGAGTAATATCCTCTCTACGTGTTTGTACAATAGATTAGCTAGAAATATCCAACTCTATTGTATGTGAAATACCTTGAGGTTTATAATATCATCTTTCTATTGTTTAAGAAGCATAGATTGGTGAGTAATATTCTCTTTATGTGTTCGTACAATAGATTAGCGAGAAATATCCAACTCTATTGTATGTGAAATACCTTGAGGTTTATAATATCCTCTTTGTATTGTTTGAGAAGCATAGATTGGTGAGTAATATCTTATCTATGTGTTTGTACAATAGATTGGTGAGTAATATCCTCTCTATTATTTGAAACACATTGAGGTGTGTAATATCTTCTTTGTGTTGATTGAAGCATATTGGGGTGCGTAATATCCTCTCTATGTTGTGAGTAATAAGGTGAGTAATATCCTTATTACATGGTTGAGTAAAGAGGCAAGAAATATCCTCTTTGCTTTGCTGATTAGTGGAGGCAAGAAATATCTTCTGCTTGTTTTGATGGATAATGTTGGTGGAGAGTATCCTCATTATGCCTGATAAACCATAACATATCATAATATATCCTAGAGTAGTTGAGGTGGAGAATATCCTCAATACTTCTAAGATCTCATAACATTTTAAAATTACATTCATTTCTAGGATTTGCATAGATATACACATTAAACATAATTAAGCATAACATAACAATTGTATGGCCGATTGCTATCATAACATTTTCATGCATTGCAATTGTATGGGCAATTGCATGTTCCTGAGATGGAGATGTTACTTCTGAGATTGAAGTGTCAACTTGATAATTGTGATATTATCTATTTGTACACACACACACACACACACATATATATATATGCTAGTATTGGAATACTTCTACTGAGATATGTTTTCTCACCCCGATTGTGTTGCCATATAAATCCAGGTACAAGTTCTTCGAAAGAGAAGAAGAAGATGTATGAGGATTAGTATATTATAGATGTTGTTTTGAGCTGGGCTTATATATGTTTTATATTTGCTTAGTTATTTTAAGTTATGTATAACAGTATGCCCTTTGAGGCTGTGATGTATATATAACTTTTGCTATCGTGACTCTCCATATTTACTCATTATGTATGAACAATATGGGTTAGATGTTGATGTATGTAAGTAGTAGCAGGATCAGTATTAGGTTATTCATTTATATGATGATATATTTGGGTAGCAAATATTGGGTTGTTACATTTATGGGCTTATATGAGAATCGAAATGGTGCCCTGTTTTTGGTTGGAGCAACAGAGCATGCCATTCCCAGGAGAGCTCCACCACCAGGCAACAGGAGCATGATGAGGACCTAGCGCCTTTGAAGTTCCCTCCCTATTTTACTGATGATGCTGGTCCATCATCCTCTTAAGCGCGACCCATTGTTCTTGATGACATCATAGCACGTATCGATCGCTTAGAGATGGATCATGCCGCTCACCTTTAGCGCCTTAATGATTGCTTTCAGGCATGAGAGGACTTCAACGCACAAAACATGGCTTCCCTCCATGCCAAGCTTAATGATTTGCTCCTGCAAGAGCAAGTATGCCCCATTCCCCCTTTTTATGTATCCCTCTTGATGTTTCTCAGTGTTCATTTTGTAATTCTGTTTTAACTGTCATTGTATATTTTAGGCGTTGTATTAAACCTCATGCTTGGATATTTGATTATTAATGGCTATTTTTGGTTTCATTTCTTAATGTTTTTGTCATTGCACTGTTCTTTTTATTGTGGATATTTTCTTTTCTGTGTGTCTTAGACATTAAGGATAATGCCTACTTTAAGTGTGGAGGTGTGATGATCTTAATTGTACTATTTTTCTTGTGGATAATATTTTCATTGGGTTTTTAAGTTTCTAATGATATTTCAAGTGATTTGAATGGTGAGCAATTGACCCAAAAGTTTGATCTGTCGATTATTCCTATATCTTGAGTACCTTAAATTAATTCAATTGGACTCCATTTGTGCTTAATTGTTTTCCCATTGGGCTTTTAAGTTTCTAATGATATTTCAAGTGATTTGAATGGTGAACAATTAACCCAAAAGTCTTTGAGAAAAATTTAATAAAAATTTAAGCTCGATGGAATGAACTTTCTTGCTTTCAATTTTGTCGAGTGAGAGTTTGAAAACTTGAAAGGTTTAATTCAAAAGTGATAAATCGTGACTTAGTGAGTTTTTAGGCCTTGTTGTGTATGGCTAATTTTAGGCCATTTTGGTTCTTTGATTGTGTGATTACACTCATGATTATGTGTTTTTCAGAACTTATCTTGACTCTCTTTGAAACTACAAATGACCACTGCATGCAATTGAAATGAAAAAGGTATTTCTTTCAAATAATTACTGGTTAAATAGCCATCATTGCATTTTCATCCATTGTTTACCCCCTTTGAGCCTAATTGACCCATTTTCCTTCTATTAAAGCTCAATTCAAGCCTAAAAGTGAAAAAACTGTTGGTTATGCCTTCGTAATACTCAAGAAGGGGGGGTTGAGTTGAGTATTATAAGTTTCTAAAACTTTTCCCCTTTTTGCAAAAACTGAATCTTTTCTATAACTATAAAAAAGATTTCGTCAACCAACAAACTAAAATGTGTTTTTGCAAGATGTATTTCTATCAAAACTTGAAACTTATAAAGAACTATTAACAATAAGATTGATTTCAGATATGAACAAGATCAATACTAATCAAAACATGCAAGCATCCCTAACATATTGCTTAATTCATACATTCAAAAATAAAGCAAATAAAGAGTTAAGGGATAGAGAAAATTACAAACCGAGATTTATCCTGGTTCAGCTACCTCCTCTAATAACCTACATCCAGTCCCCACAAAACTGTGAGTTTTGTCCACTATTAAAAATCAATTTATAAGATTCTTTACACAAGCTTCACTTCTTGGTTCCTTCTACCAAAATGATAGCTTTTTCAGTCAAAGCAATCTTGCAATTCCTACAAGAGTTCCTTCTACTCTTGCACAGCACCAAGAGTCCCTTATACTCTTGATTTAATCAGCCAGAGAACCTTATCTTTTTTCTCTCTTTTACAACACGAAAAGATTGAATCAGATTCAAGAAATCATATATTACAAATTGAAGCTCTACAGAAAATGCTCAAATTTTCAATGAAAAGCTCTCTCTCTATATTTTTGTGATTGATCTCAAATTTTGAATGAGTTGTTGTATAGAAAGTGTTTTCCAATGTCCTTATATAGGTATATTTGAAAATAGATTTTTTGGTCATATTTTTCAAGTCAGTTAAGATCAAAACAAACTTATAAAAAGAATTCTGTTATCAGTCAATCGATTAGTACACAGATATATTAAACAAAATTTCACTCTTATAACGTGTGTACATCGATTGCCTAATCGATTGTGTTCTTGGATGTTCTTGATCTTAAGTGATACACACATTAATACATTGATGTTGTTCTTGAAAAAAACTTACAATTTCAGCTCAGAAGTTTATACATCGATTACCTAATCGATTGTATGACTATTTTAAAAAGTCCTTGCTTCTATTTTGGCTTATGCATCAATGTACCAATCGATGTATAGATGCAAAAATGCATACTGATCAAGTACGTCCATAATCAATCGATGTATACATAGATGTATAACACTTATACATAGATGTACACTGAGGTTTTCATTAAAAGTTAGTTAATTAACTGAAAATACATTAATGTACAAATAGATGTGCAGACTTATTAATTAACCTTTTTTCATTCTTAGTTCATTTTTACTTTTGAAAACCATTTTTACTTATTTTAGAAAGCTTAATCAAAGAATTATACTAAGTCTTTTCTTTACAAAAAAAGGTTCCTAATGATCTTCCTTGAATTCCTTCTTCTTCGTGATGCTCATTCTTCAAGTTTTCCTTCATGATCCTCACATTGAAATGCTTTGCTCCATGATCCTTTGCATCCACTTTTCTTGCTTCATTAAATCTCATTGAAAAAATCAAGTTTGGCAAGTAGTTAGTGAATCAAAGTAATAATCATATGAAGTTTAGTCATTAATCAAAACATACCAGGGTCATTTATCCACAAAAACAATTTTCCTACTCTAACTTAGGGAGTAGAAGAGCTTAATGATTATGTTGGGAAGTGGTTTTTGAATAAATGTGGGGGGAATAACAATGTGTTTGCCTAGCTATGCATGTATATAAAAAGGTTTATGTTGGCAAAATATCATGTTAAATAGGATGCAATGTGTATATATATTTATAAAAAAATGAGAAAGAAATAAGAATGAAAAAGTAAAAATTGAGTATTGAATGAAGAGAAGTCAGAAAAAGGAAAAGATATGGAAAACAAATTTGAATTTGAAGATTGCTGGGAAATTCTTATTGTAATGATTGAATATCCTTCCCTTTTCCTTCTGCACACACGTGCTAATCGATGTATATGCTAAGTCAGAGAATACCAACTTCTGAAAACTTGAACTCAATTGATGTGTGCATCGATGTATAAACAATGTCTGAGAGTCCAACAATTGCAGCATACACCCAATCGATGTACAAATCGATGTATAGTGTAAGTCAGTGAGTCCTAATTTTAGAACTATCACACAATCGATGTTACAATCGATGTATACACAGGATCAGACTTTTAATCCATTTATAATCTGTGGAAATAGGTTTGCCCCAATGGTTTAATATGTTAAGTTTTGATGATGACAAATACAAGACAAAAAGAATGATGCTTATGCTTTATAGTTGTGCTTTATAGATGACAAATGCATCACAAAAGAATATTGATCATGTTACATATATATGCTTAAAAGAGATATATTGGATCATGCTTGATTATGTACTTTATTTAGTTATACTTCATTTAATAATCATGCAATGAGATATATGCAACATTCTTATATGCATGTTAGACTAACTAGAGTTATACATTTATGAATCATGCATATTAAGATATTAAGTTATGAATTTAGACTAACTATGTTTGTTTTAAGTGAGCAATACTTTATAAGATAGTCTAAGTGAGCATTGCAACAAGAAAGTAAAAGTTCACAACTATGCTCAACTCAATAAGAATGAAAATGATAAAGATGTTCTAAGCATTTGCAAGATTTGAAGAGAAGAAATTTTTGGAAGCTTGGTTTACATCAAGAATTGATGATGGCAAAAGATCAAGTCCCAAGGTTCTTCAAGAATAGTTTATAGGACTTAGATCTTGTATAAAGTAAAAAGGAATCACACTAAGTTCAAATAAGTTTTAAACATATTTATAAGTGTTTCTAAAATGTTTAAATGCCTAACAAACTGTTTTTGGAAAGTTAGTCATGGTGGTATTTCAAATCTATGAAAAAAGCCAAGTTTGTGTTTTGTAAAACTGACATATGGTTACTCTTTTGATCATAACTTTCAAACTACTTTGATTTTTGTTGTGAAACATCTTGCATATGAAAATAGACTCAAAGATCTTTTCAATAAGTAGCCATTTGCTTAAAACGGATAATAAATGAAGAAATTATGACCATTTAAAGTCAGTTTTCAAAAACAATCAAGTTTATGTTTTGCAAAACTGACCTTTAGTTGCTAATTTGATCATATCTTTCAAAATACTTTGAGTTTGGTTCTAAAATTTTTCATATGAAAATAGACTCAAATATATTTCCAATAAGTGGTCATTCACTTTAATAGGATAAGAAATGAAGAAGTTATTACCTTTTTAAGTCAGTTTTTCAAAACCAAAAATGTTGTAATCGATTACACAAGTCTTGTAATCGATTACAACATTGACATAAGCTGTGTAATCGATTACAGAAAGTGAGTAATCGATTACAAAGTACCCAGAAAGCTTGTAATCGATTACACCAAGCTTGTAATCGATTACCAAGTGCCCAGAAACATTCCTAACAGCTATAAACGACTAGTTTTCATAAAAAATCATTTCTAAATACTACCAACGACTATTTTATCATTTGAGCTCTCTATATAAGTGATATTTGAAGTATTTGCAACTTAAGAAATACAAGAACATTATACTTGATCCTTGAAACATCAAAATCATATTTTGAGCTTTAAAGTGTGAATCCTTTATACCCATAGTACTTCAATTTGTATTATCCACTCTTGAGAGAGTTTTCTATCATCTATACTTTGTTCTTCAAGTTGTATATCTACTCTTGTGAGAGTTTATATTCTTTCTCTTCATCTTAATCTTTATTTTGAGAGGGTGAGGTATCGCTTAGAGAGTGAGACATCTCTCAAAGTTGGTAAAGGGTGAGGTATCCTTCAAAAGTTGTAAAGGGTAAGGTATCTCTGTTTGAGGCTCAAGCACAAGGATGAGGTATCCTAAGGTGTGTTGAGTGCTCTCAATTGTAAAGGTTGTCAAGCACCTATTGAAGCTTAAAGATATAGTGAAAAATCTCTAGCGGTTGCTTGAGGACTAGACGTAGGTCACAAGTAGATTGGTGGCTGAACCAGGATAAACCTTGTGTTTGCTTCTCTCAACTCTATCTTCTTTACATTTGCGCTTTAATTATATATACTTGAGTTGAACTTGATATTTAGCTTATTTGCTTGATTTACCATATACCTCAAGTTATAGTTGAGTAATCTATAATAGCTATACCTTTGTTGTGCATATTCCACTGCATTTGTTAATTGAATGATTCAAAATGAATAATTTATCAAAGTTGCATTAAAACCAGTCATCACCTAATTCACCCCCTCTTGGGTAATAGTTTCTATGGTTAACAAGTGGTATCAGAGCTTCATGCTCTGGTAAAAGCTTAACCACTTGGAGTTAAAGATCTTTATTTGTTGGCAACCATTAAAAGTTTTTCAAAATGGAAGGTTTTGAAATTGATAAACCACCATTCTTTGATGGTGTGAATTTTGTGTATTGGAAAGTTAGAATGAAAATTTATATGCAATCTATTAATCTTGATTTATGGGATATTATGCTTGATGGAGTTACATACAAACCAAAACCAAGTTGGAATGCCTATGACAAGAAATGTTTTTCTCTTAACATTAGAGCCATACAAATTTTGAGAAGTAGTTTAAATGATGATACTTATGCTAAAATTAAGAGTTGCTCTAGTATTAAAGATATATGGGATGCTATTGATTCTATCTATCTTGCTAATGATGATCTTGTGCATAAAGTTGTATATAGAGAGTAAGAAGAGCAAAAGTCATTGAAGGAAACTTGTCATGGAAAATGTCCTCAAGAAGATGCTCTTGAATCTTGGATGGACAACAATGAGGAAGATGGTGATTCCCTTAAAAAGGACTTTGAGGTAAATAATGCTAAACTAGATTATAGTCCTTCCTATGATGAGCTAAAATATGCATATGATGACTTATATGATGATTTGTTGAATTTAGAAAAGAAAAACTCATCTTGTTTGGAAAATATTTCCTCTATTGAAATTGAAATTGAGATTTTGAAAAATGAATATGCTTTTCTCAATGAAGAAATACCTTTAAAATTTGAAATCTCAACTTTTTGTGAAAAGTGCATTGATTTAGAAAATCATGTTGATGACTTATCTTCTAAATTTGCCAAAGCTAATGATTTTAATTACTTACATTTTATGCTTGTTAATGAGAATAAAATTAATGTTATTCCACATGAAAATTCAAGCAAGACTTATGGCAAAAATAGTTTAGAATGCAATAAAAACCAAAGGCTCGAGGTTTTCAAAAATGATCTTCAAAGGACCAAGTCATCATTGAATTCACTTGTTTGCAATTTTTGTGGTCATCTAGGACATATTTCTCATTTGTGCAATTATAGAAGAAATCATTATATGAGAAATAACATGGTTTGGGTTCCTAAAAGTCTTAAAGGTCCTAGTACTAACATTAAAGGACCCAAGATGAAGTGGGTACCAAAATGTCCTCCTAGTGTTTCAATTATGCAGAAAATTTCTCAAAAGGATAGACATATTGGTCAAGTGAAGAAGGAATCATCACGGAGAATGCTTCCAAAGCCCATTGGTAGAAGTTTTGATCAAAGAAGGAAGATGACTTCAACCAAAGCTTCTCAAGTACAAAATGTGGAACTTGCAAAGTTCAAAACACCAAAAGAAAAGCAATGGGTAAGGAAAAAAGTTTCCTTGATTACCAAGGCCAAGGTATCAAAAGTTTCTACCTCTTATGTACATTCACTTGTAAAGTCAATGAATTTGAGTTATATTCCTTATAGGCCTTAGGTAAAGTATAGAACCATGTGTGCTTGGTAAAATTTGAATATTATACACATGATTTTGTTTATTCTTATTGTAACATAAGGTTCTACAATGCCTAGGTATGCTTGCATGATGCTTGAAATTGCTTTGAGACTTTTTTGAACTAATTTGAATGCTTTGAGAATAGCATTTTACTGTTTAAAATGCAAAAAATGAGTTTTAGAAAATTGGTAATCGATTATAAGGCCTTTATAATCAATTACAAAGGTTCTGTCAAGCAAGTAATCGATTACACATACTATATAATTGATTACAATGTTTTTAGAACTCATGTAATCGATTACACCAACCCTATAATCGATTACAAGGATTCTAGAGGGCTGGTAATCGATTACAAAAACATGTAATCAATTACAAGGATTCCATGGGTTGGTAATCGATTACACACCCATGGTAATCGATTACACAGGCTTTAAAAATGGTTTTCAGTGTTGGAATGACCATTTTCACTTAAAATTATCTGTATATCATGAATGTATGCATATTATTAGCTATGAGCTTAATGGTAATTAGTTGTTTAATTTGTTGTGCTCAATTTATATACTATGAAAAAATTAATTTTTTATGAGAGCATAGTAGATTAATAATTAATGACTAACCCCTATGGATCCAAAATTAGTAGATACCAAAGAAATTACTTTGAATTATGTTGTAGGGTGACCATTAGCTCAAGCATGCAAATGAAGTGAAATACAACCATGCTACTTAAGGTTGGGAAAATTTAAAATGGTCCAAGTTCTCCAAAAGTGGTGAAAAACAAACAAAAAAAAGACATGGAGAACCATAACATTCTCAAAGGGCCTTGAGGCATAGAAGTTGGAGTCACCTACAAAAACTCAAAGAGTACACTTTTAGTGATATCAATCTTATCCTTACTTATACTTTAAATTGAATATCATGTGATATTTGGATAAGTAGAGATTTGTTTTTATGCCTTATCATGTCTTAAGTTATATTTTTCTAGCATTATGTTTTAAAGGTGTTTTTACATATGCTAACATGCTAGATATGCACACATTTTGCTTGGAATGACATATTATGGTAATATCTTTATTCTTGAGCTTGTGACCATTTCTCCTTGTTCAAATATGAAAATTTCACATGCTCATAAGTAGTTCTAATCCTTTCTCTTTGATGCTTAATTGTCTTATATATTTATTTGGAGATTGGAAAGTAAAATGTCATATGTCTTCTTGTTTGAAATTGCTTGATATGTCCATATCTTGAAAACAAGAAGTAAATGATTCATCTTGTGTCTTGAACTTGTATTTGAACTTCAATGGTTTTTACAATGAAGTATATCTTGAAATGAATCATGAATGGTTTCAAAAGTTATAGTTCCATGATTTTTCAATTCTTTCATTACAATAAGGGACTTTTTGTTCTTGATTGACATGTATGTATACTAGAATTCCTTACTTGATATTACATGTCTTACATGATCATTATTTGCCCCAAAATGCTTATATAAGTTTTGATGTTAATCATATGTTTTTTGATAAATTTGAATCATGCCTTAAATTGCTTAAACCATATTTTGGATTCAAGTGCATATATCTTTCTTTTGTTCTCTTTAGAACTAACTTTGCATGGTTGATAATGTGGTACATGGTTTTTCATTATATATCAACTTAAATTATGCTTGTAAATGAGCTTGAATGATATTTGATGGTAACCTATATTTTAGAGAACTTTTAGAGTTGGCTTTGCAAGTATCTCTATGTGCTTCAAATGTAGTCATCAAATATTGAAATGTCAAGCATATGTGGATAAATAAGAGGAGTTGGATGAAAAGGGACATGAGGAGACTTTCTTCAAGTGCAATGGAATAGAATACACAATGGAAGAAAACTTAAACTCAAAGGACTAATAGATGAAGAATATTCTAAAGAAACATCACTCTCTCAATAAGTATCTCTATCCCTAAGCTATTGTGGTATTCTATATGGTATGAATTGTATGATACTTGTTGATAATTTGATCTTAAATGATTAGATGATTTCTTTACATGAGAAGAATGCTTAGCATTGACAAAGTGCCTAATTAGATATTAACTTGCTATTTTTGTCATTGCATATAGGGTGGATGATATTAGTTCTATACATGCTCTGATCCCTATAACATATTTCATCAAGGTGAATGGTTGATATCTATGATTCTCTTGATCTATGGTTTCTTAGTGATATAACACCTATGAGAATCATGCTCTTGTTTTGAAAAAAAAATTTGATTTGTTTAAAAAAAAATTAAAGCAAAATCCCTTATTATATTTGAAAATAAGTTTTTTTCAAGTTCCATATCCTTGAGAATCTTTTGAACTTGTCTTAAGAACTTGAAAATATTTCACCTCCTAATTGTCTTAAAAATTTGGAAATCATTTGATTTATGCTATAAATGTAGTATTCTCTTCATTTACTTTGAAATGTTTTATTAAATCTTGAGATAATATTTAAGAAAGTTTCCAAATAAATCTTTTGAAATGTTCTATAGAGACCATCTTATACTTTAAAAGATAAGCCTTGTTCTTCAAAAGTGTTTTATCTTTTCAAGGCTCATGTTTAATGAGAAAGAGAGGAGATGTACTTTCAAATGCTCTTTTGACTTAGGTTTGATCACTCTCAAGGAATATGTGATTTCAATATAAAACCTTTTTTACTCTTCTAAAATGCTTTTGGAAATGAAATATGTTCTTATAAAATTCTTTTTGAAGGGGGTAGAAGTTTTAAAATGGTTTTTGATTAATAGATTAAGAATAAGTATCTTTTGCCTTGTTTTACTTTATGGTAATGTGCTTACATGGTCTTGATATACATATTTCTCTTTATCTATCTTGTACTTCAATAAGGGGAAGTTTATCTTCTTTTCTTATAACTTCTTATAATTATTTGTTGATTTGTAATGGTTGTTTCTCCTTTTCATCTTACATATCCTTATTCCATATCCTTGTTGACCAAGAACATATACATAACTATGTTAAACTATTATGTTTGATATTTTGATAATATGCATATTTTGAGGGGGAGCCTAGTTATTAAATTATTACTTATATCTCTTGGCTTACATCATTGTTTGACATAAAATGTTTTATTGTTAATTCCATCAACATGTCAACGAAGATCATCTCTTATTCTCTTTCCCTCTATCAATGAAAGAAGGTAAACATTCTTAAACTTCATATCTTTTGATTCTTTCATTGAGAAAATCCTACTCCTTTTGATAACATGAGTTTTATCTATAGGAGAGAAAATATTATCTTTCCTTCCTAAACTTTTTTGTTGATTGTCAAATAGGGGGAGTGAAAATTGGAAAGAAAAATATGTACTTGTGCTTATTGTTTAATATGCTTACATGAATATCTATTCTTGTATATTGCTAAATATATTTTTCTTTGGTGATTTGTCATTATCAAAAAGGGGGAGATTGTGAAAATAGGTTTGCCCCAATGGTCTAATATGTTAAGTTTTGATGATGACATATACAAGATAAAAAGAATGATGCTTATGCTTTATAGTTATGCTTTATAGATGACAAATGCATCATAAAAGAATATTGATCATGTTACATATATATGCTTAAAAGAGATATATTGGATCATGCTTGATTATGTACTTTATTTAGTTATACTTCATTTAATAATCATGCAATGAGATATATGCAACATTCTTATATGCATGTTAGACAAACTAGAGTTATACATTTATGAATCATGCATATTAAGATATTAAGTTATGAATTTAGACTAACTATGTTTGTTTTAAGTGAGCAATACTTTATAAGATAGTCTAAGTGAGTATTGCAACAAGAAAGTAAAAGATCACAACTATGCTCAACTCAAGAAGAATGAAAATGATAAAGATGTTCTAAGCATTTGCAAGATTTGAAGAGAAGAAATTTTTGGAAGCTTGGTTTACATCAAGAATTGATTATGGCAAAAGATCAAGTCCCAAGGTTCTTCAAGAATAGTTTATAGGACTTAGATCTTGTATAAAGTAAAAAGGAATCACACTAAGTTCAAATAAATTTTAAACATATTTATAAGTGTTTCTAAAATGTTTAAATGCCCAACAAACTATTTTTGGAAAGTTAGTCTTGGTGGTATTTCAAATCTATGAAAAATACCAAGTTTGTGTTTTACAAAATTGACATAAAGTTATTCTTTTGATCATAACTTTCAAACTACTTTGATTTTTGTTGTGAAACATTTTGCATTTGAAAATAGACTCAAAGATCTTTCTAATGAGTGGTCATTTGCTTAAAACGGATAATAAACGAAGAAATTATGGCCATTTAAAGTCAGTTTTCAAAAATAGTCAAGTTTATGTTTTACAAAACTGACCTTTAGTTACTAATTTGATTATATCTTTAAAAATACTTTGTGTTTGGTTCTAAAACTTCTTTCATATGAAAATAGACTCAAAGATATTTCCAATGAGTGGTCATTCACTTTAATCGGATAAAAAATGAAGAAGTTATGACCTTTTTAAGTCAGTTTTTCAAAACCAGAAATACTGTAATCGATTACACAAGTCCTGTAATCGATTACAACGTTAACAGAAGCTGTGTAATCGATTAGAGAAAGTGAGTAATCGATTACAAAGTGCCCAGAAAGCTTGTAATCGATTACATCAAGCTTGTAATCGATTACCAAGTGCCCAGAAACGTTCCCAACAGCTATAAACGGCTAGTTTTCATAAAAAATCATTTCTAAACACTACCAACGACTATTTTATCATTTGGGCTCTATATATAAGTGATATTTGAAGTATTTACAACTTAAGAAACACAAGAACACTATACTTGATCCTTGAAATATCAAAATCATATTTTGAGCTCTAAAGTATGAATCCTTTATACCCATAGTGCTTCAATTTGTATTATCCACTCTTGAGAGAGTTTTCTATCATCTATACTTTGTTCTTCAAGTTGTATATCTACTCTTGTGAGAGTTTATGTTCTTTCTCTTCATCTTAATCTTTGTTTTAAGAGGGTGAGGTATCCCTCTTGAGTAAAGGGTGATGTATCCCTTAGAGAGTGAGGCATCTCTCAAAGTTGGTAAAGGGTGAGGTATCCCTTGAGGGTGAGGCATCCCTCAAAAGTTGTAAAGGGTGAGGTATCCCAAGGTGTGTTGAGTGCTCTCAATTGTAAAGATTGTCAAGTACCTGTTGAAGCTTGAAGATATAGTGGAAAATCTCTAGCTGTTGCTTGAGAACTGGACGTAGGTCACAAGTGGATTGGTGGCTGAACCAGGATAAACCTTATGTTTGCTTCTCTCAACTCTATCTTCTTTACATTTACGCTTTAATTATATATACTTGAGTTGAACTTGATATTTAACTTATTTGCTTGATTTACCATATACCTTAAGTTATAGTTGAGTAATCTATAATAGCTATACCTTTGTTGTGCATATTCCGCTACATTTATTAATTGAATGATTCAAAATGTATAATTTGTCAAAGTTACATTAGAACCAGTCATCACCCAATTCACTCCCCCTCTTGGGTAATGGTTGTCATGGCTAATATAATCGATGTATCAATCAATGCATAGGCACTTACTATGAGTAGTGCATCTTAGATTAGTAATTCAATCGATGTGATAATCGATGTATAGCAAATCAAATTAGAATTTTCATATTTTCATTACAGATCAATCAATGTGTCAATCGATGTATTTGATATCCTGTACCTATTTGATCAAAATAATCGATTGTTTAATCGATGTACAGACATCAAACATCAAATTATCATGCATTCAATATTCAAAACATCAAGCATAGGTAGGATCAATTATTCCTAATTCTCTTCTTATGTAGAAAAAACTTTCTTTAGCCAATGGTTTAGTGAAAATATCAGCTAATTGCTTAGATGTATCAATATATTCAATGATTATATCTCTACTTTGAATGTGATCCCTTATGAGATGATGTCTTATCTTAATGTGTTTGGTTCTTGAATGTATTATAGGATTCTTAATGAGATTTATAGCACTAGTATTATCACATTTGATTGAAACTTTCTCTAAGAGAACACCATAGTCAATAAGTTATTGTTTCATCTAAGGAATTTATGCACAATAACTTCCTGCTGCAACATATTTTGCTTCAGCAGTTGATAAAGCCACACTTGTTTGTTTCTTACTAAACCAAGAAACTAATGAGTTTCCTAGAAGGTGGCAAGTTCCACTAGTACTTTTCCTATCTAACTTGCATCTAGCAAAGTCAGAATCAGAATATCCTACTAAGTTACATGTTGATCATTTAGCATACCACAATCCCATTTCTTTAGTTCCTAATAAGTATTTCATGATTCTTTTTAAATTAGTTAAGTGTGATTCCTTAGAATTAGATTGGTATCTAGCACATATACAAATACTGAACATTATATCAGGTCTACTTGCAATTAGATAAAGTAAGGAACCAATCATACCTTTGTACTTGGAAACATCTACTGATTTACCTTTCTCATCTTTGTCCAAGTAGCATGATGGACTCATTGGAGTAGCTATTTCTTTTGCATTCTCCATTCCAAACTTCTTTAATAGTTCTTTGTAGTACTTAGTTTGGCTTATAAAAGTCCCATCATTACATTGTTTGATTTGTAGTCCAAGGAAGAATATAAGCTCTCCCATCATAGACATTTCAAACTCGTTCTACATTAGTTTGACAAACTCCTTACACAAAGATTCATTAGTAGAACCAAATATAATATCATCAACATAAATTTGAATAAGTAATATGTTTTTTGATTTTCTTTTAGTGAATAGTATTGTGTCAATTTTTCCTCTTATAAATCCTTTTTGAAGTAAGAAATTACTTAGCCTTTCATACCAAGCTCTTCAAGCTTGTTTAAGTCTATAAAAGGCTTTAGTGACTTTAAACACATGATTAAGAAATTCATTTATTTCAAATTCAGGGAGTTGACCAACATACACTTCTTCTTGTTTATATCCATTTAGGAATGCACTCTTAACATCCATTTGATACAATTTAAAATCTATGATACATGCATATGCTAACAACATTCTAATAGCTTTTAATCTAGCCACAGATGCATATGTTTCATCATAATCAATTCTTTCTTCTTGATTATAGCCTTTGGCTACTAATCTAGCTTTATTCCTTACTATGATACCATTTTCATCAAGCTTATTCCTAAACACCTATTTTGTACTAATTATTTGTTTATCCTTGGGTTTTGGAACAAGTTTCCAAACTTTATTTCTTTCAAATTGATTAAGTTCTTCTTGCATTGTCATAATCCAGTTTTCATCACTAATTGCTTCATCTATAGTTTTAGGTTCAACTTGTGATACAAAAGCCATATTATTGCATGCATTTCTTAAGGAATGTCTAGTGGTTACCCCTTTGGATATTTCACCAATTATGTTGTCCAGAGGGTCATTCCTTGCAGTCTTCCATTCTTTAGGTAGATCTTCATGTTTAGCCTCTCTTGGAATTTTTACTATTTCATCCACTTTGGCATTGTCCTGCTTTTCCTCAAGTTGAATCCCTTCTAAAGTTTCTGCAACATCATCAACAAATTCATTTCCCAACCTTTTGGGGTTAGTTTCATCAAATGTAATATGTATAGATTCTTTAATTGTTTGTGTTCTTTTATTGAAGATTCTAAAAGCTTTACTAAATGATGAATAGCCTAGAAAGATTCCTTCATCAGCTTTAGGATCAAACTTTCCTAGATTGTCTTTTCCATTATTTAGTACAAAACATTTACAACCAAAAACATGAAAATGTGAAACGTTTGGTTTTCTAGCTTTATAGAGTTCATATGGAGTCTTTTTCAAAATTAGTCTTATCAAGACTCTATTCATTAAGTAGCAAGCTGTGTTTACAGCATCTGCCCAAAAATATTTTGGCATGTTTGAGTCATTCAACATAGTTCTTACTATTTCTTCTAAAAATCTATTTTTCCTTTCCACAACTCCATTTTGTTGTGGAGTTCTTGGAGCAGAGAAATTATGTTGAATTCCCAACTCTTCACAAAAATTATCAAATTCTTCATTTTGAAATTCTCTACCATGATCACTCCTTATAGAAGATATTTTCATGCCTTTTTCATTTTGTACTAACTTAGCCATTTTCTTAAAAGCTATAAAAGCTTCATTCTTATGTGCTAAGAAGAAGGTCCATGTAAATCTTGTTTGGAATTGTGAATACATCACGCAGTGAAAAAATTAGGATTCCCACCGAGGATCCATGCGAAAAGCTATAATCCGAGTTTTTAAATTATTTACCTCTTGAAGCGTGATCAAAAGGAAGAACGTGAATCACTAACACCGTAATAGAAACGATGTCTCTGCGGTATCTACACGAACAGACTCATGAACGTCCAACGTCCGTAAAGAGGAGTCTCACATCTCTCACACAGTGCTAGTTGCGAAGAGAAGAGAAGAAACTTGTAGCTCTCTCATTCACTTTTCTGTAGGTGCGGCTAGGGTTTTGAAAATTATGTGTCTTAGCAGCCCCTTAGCAGTACTATTTATAATAGTGACTGCCTTAAGTGAGTGTGAGTAGCAGCAAGGTAAGCTGTGCAACCCTTGACTCATCTGTTATGAGTCTGGCCCATATTTGAATCTGAGTCCAACTTAGATCCATTGCTCCAATTTTAGTCTGCTCTATGTGTGTGACCCTGCAAGTTCTCATTACATTGACAGTAATATTAAAATCTCATTTTAATATTACAAGTAGTAAGCAGTATCTAGCAACACATCGCTACTACCCAAGTAATAAGAATGTCAGTGATTTGACATAACCTTTCCGTGACTAATATTTCTATGTCGTTTAGTCCCTTTGTCAAGATATCTAGATTGAACACAAGGCATGAAATGCGTCACCCTTGTATAGTCCAATCATTCGTTTCCTGATACTCGAGTAGACTTTATAACAACAAATGAAATCAATATCTCATATTGATTCATTTGAGCATGGCCATGCATTTCGCAGTCTCACTCAATCAGGGGGCCCGAAGATATCGCTCCTGTTATGTAGGAGTGACAAATCCTATCTAGGTCACTCACATCCCTCTGCATGATTTGCGGTATGTCCAATAACTAACTTTATAATCACCTTGTTACAGATGACGTTTGATGGTATTAAAACACACAACTCCTTATGTAGGAATCATAGTGATTTCAGGTCAAAGGACCACAGACACCATTATCACTATGAGAATCGCTTATGAAACTCACGTAACGATCCATGTAGTGTTCTCATGGTGGGTCAGTCCAAGACATCATTACTCTAATATGTACCCATGTGAAGACTTAATATCTCATATCCATGACCCGTGAGATGTGGTCATCAGTCTATGCACATACTAGTCTCAATGTATTATTGTTATCCTAATTAACAATAATACTTGACTAGGAACATTTAAGAATAGTGTTATAACCAAAATAATCTCACGATCAAGTCATCCACTCGATAACCTATGGCATTAAACTTACTATTCTAAGGACTTTATTATGTTTATAAAAAAAGAACACAATAAATGAAATGCCTCATATATTAAAATAAGCATAATAGAATGTATGTAAATACAGACAAATGTATCAACCTCTAGGGCATACACCAACAAATCTAGAGTAATCATCAACTATAACTAATGCATACAAATTTCCTCCAAAATTTTTGGTCCTAGAGGGTCTAAATAAGTTCATGTGCAGTAGTTGTAAAGGTCTTTCAGTTGAAAGTATATTCTTAGCCTTAAAAGATACTTTAGTTTGCTTACTCTTTTGGCATGCATCACATAAACCATCTTTTGAGAACTTGATTTTAAGAAGTCCAATTATCAATTCTTTAGAAATGAGTTTGTTTAGATGATCTATATAAATATGTCCTATTCTTCTATGCCATAGCCAATTCTCCTCTTCCTTAGATATTAAACAACATACATCACTAGCAGAAATATTCTCTAAATATATTATGTATATGTTATTCAATCAATTACCTATCAACTTTGCATTACTATCATACTTATTTTCTTTAATGCAACTACTAGAGTTAAAGAATACCTTATAACTTTTATCACATAGTTGGCTAATGCTCAGTAAATTGTGCTTGAGCCCTTCCACATATAGTACATCTTCTATCTTGGTAGTTGTGCTCCTTCCAATTATTCCAACTCCTAAGATCCTTTCTTTGTTGTTATCACCATAGGTGACACTTCCACCTTGTTTGGGAGTGAAGGATGAGAATGTTGTGATATCTCCAGTCATATGTTTGGAGCAACCACTATTAAGATACTAATTTGTACTTTTGGCTCTCAAACACACCTACAAAACAGATTCTAAGCATTTGTCTTAGGTACCCAAATTTTGTTGGGTCCTTTGGTGTTAGTCATAACATATGTTCCCTTGGGAACCCAAATTTGTTTAACACTAATCCTTGAAGGATTTCTAAAATAGCATATAGAATTTGTATGTCCCTTTCTTGCACAATAGAAACATTTAACAAAAGGACTAATAGAGGATTTAGGTGCAACAAAGAGTTTCTTAAAAATCTTTTCATGCAATGCTGGTTTATGCCCTATTCCAGCTTTGTCATATATTCTTTTTTGCTATCCTAATATGACATTTAGATTATCTCTTCCCATTATAAATTTAGATACAGTGGTTTTCAGTTTTTCAACTTCTTTTTCCAGAATAATGCAATTAGAAAATGTAGAACTAGATGCACTTAACTTATTGTTCTTAGCTTCTAATTCTTTAATCTTAATTTGAAGAGATGCATAATCACTACATTGTTTAGCAATGACTTTCCTAGATGACATTAATTGCTTAGTAATTTTCAGATATTCAGTATGCAATTCATCAAAGGCATCTTCTAGTTCATTATAGGTAGGGGATTTTATTTACCTCATCTTCATTGTCACTTTGATGGTTAGTCATAAGACAAAGATTGGCCTCTTCTTCCTCAGAATCTTCAGAGGAATCCATGTGATTCTCCTCCCAAGCTATATATGCTCTTCTTGGCTTTCTATTCTTCTTGTCCTTGGACTCATGATTGTCATGCTTGTCCTTCTTTTGAAGTTTAGGACACTCATTCTTGTAATGTCTAGGTTTGCCATATTCATAGCACTTCATATTTGATGTTGAACTTTCAACTTTTGAAGTGTTATTCTTTGAAAAGAAGTTTGAGGGTCTTTTGTTGAAGGTTTTCTTCTTTTTGAGGAATCTCTTAAACTTTTTAACTAGCAGTCCTATATCCTCTCCAGATTCATCCTTTTCTTCAACTTTTTCATCTTCATCACTGTCAAAATTTTCTTTGGAGATATATGCTTTAAGTGATAAGCCTCTTTTCTTTTTCTCATTCTCTTCATGGTCATTCAATCTATGCAACTCCATCTCGTTTCCAAATAGTGTAGCAATATTCATGGTTGCTAAGTCCTTTGATTCAGCTATAACAGTAATCTTTGGTTGCCATTCTCTTGTCAAACATCTCATAATCTTGTTGATTTATTGGTCATCTGAAATGCTCTTTCCAAGTTCATTCAGCTAATTCACTATGTGAGTGAATCTCCTTTGCATATCATTGATGTCTTCACCATTTTTCATGTGAAAGAGTTCATACTCGTGCATGAGTGAGTTCATTCTTGCTCTCTTTACATCACTGGTTCCTTAATGAGTAATTTACAATGTATCCCACATTTGCTTGGCTGTCTTACAATTTGAAACCCTGAAAATTTCATCATAACTCAAGGCAGCAGTTATAATATTCTTAGCTTTAGCATTATAACCTACTCTCTTTTTATCATCATCATCCCATTCACTTCTAGGTTTTTCTTTCTTGGTGCCATTTGCATCAAGAGTGTGAGGAATGTATGGTTCATTCTCAACAGCATCTAGTACATCAATACCACTAGCCTCAAGGAATATTAATATCCTTTCTTTCCAATACATATAGGCAGTGCCATTGAAAGTAGGGGGTCTTGCCAAGGAAGCCCCTTCTCCCAGGATGTCATTTGAAGCCATCCTCTTGAGCTGTTAAGCTGTACACAAGAGTGAAAGCTCTAGTACCACTTATTAGTTGTGGCTTCTTAATACTCAAGAAGGGGGGGTTGAATTGAGTATTATAAGTTTCTAAAACTTTTTCCCTTTTTGCAAAAACTGAATCTTTTCTATAACTATGAAAAAGATTTTGTCAACTAACAAATCAAAATATGTTTTTGCAAGAAGTATTTCTATCAAGACTTAAAACTTATAAAGAACTATTAACAATAAGATTGATTTCAGATATGAACAAGATCAATACTAATCAAAACATGCAAGCATCCCTAACATATTGCTTAATTCATACATTCAAAAATAAAGCAAATAAAGAGTTAAGGGATAGAGAAAATTACAAACCAAGATTTATCCTAGTTCAGCTACCTTCTCTGGTAACCTACATCCAATCCCCACAAAACTGTGAGTTTTGTCCACTATTAAAAATCAATTTACAAGATTCTTTACACAAGCTTCACTTCTTGGTTCATTCTACAAAAATGGCAGCTTTTCCAGTTAAAGCAATCTTGCAATTCCCACAAGAGTTTCTTCTACTCTTGCACAGCACCAAGAGTCCCTTCTACTCTTAATTTAATTAGCCAGAGAACTTTCTCTCTTTTCTCTTTTTTACAACACGAAAAGATTGAATCAGATTCAAGAAATTAGATATTACAAATTGAAGCTCTACAGAAAATACTCAGTTTTTCAATGAAAAGCTCTCTCTTTATATTTTTGTGATTGATCTCAAATTTTAAATGAGTTATTGTATAGAAAGTGTTTTCCAATGTCCTTATATAGGTATATTTAAAAATAGATTCGTTGGTCACACTTTTCAAGTCAGTTAAGATCAAAACAAACTTATAAAAAGAATTCTGTTATCAGTCAATCGATTAGTACACAGATGTATTAAACAAAATTTCACTCTTATAATGTGTGTACATCGATTGCCTAATCGATTGTGTTCTTGGATATTTTTTATCTTAAATGATACACACATTAATACATTGATGTTGTTCTTGAAAAACACTTACAATTTCAGCCCAGAAGTTTATACATTGATTACCTAATCGATTATATGACTATTTTAAAAAGTCCTTGCTTCTGTTTTGGCTTATGCATCGATGTACCAATCGATGTATAGATGTAAAAATGCATACTGATCAAGTACGTTCAGAATCAATCGATGTATACATAGATCTATAACACTTATATATAGATGTACATTGAGGTTTTCATTAAAAGTTGGGTAATTAAATGAAAATACATTGATGTACACATAGATGTATAGACTTATTAATTAACCTTTTTTCATTCTTAGTTCATTTTTACTTTTGAAAACCATTTTTACTTATTTTAGAGAGCTTAATCAAAGAATTATACTAAGTCTTTTCTTTACAAAAAAAGATTCCTAATGATCTTCCTTGAATTCCTTCTTCTTCGTGATGTTCTTTCTTCAAGTTTTCCTTCATGATCCTCACATTGAAATGCTTTGCTCCATGATCCTTTGCATCCACTTTTCTTGATTCATTAAATCTCATTGAAAAAATCAAGTTTGGCAAGTAGTTAGTGAATCAAAGTAATAATCATATGAAGTTTAGTCATTAATCAAAACATACCAGGGTCATTTATCCACAAAAACAATTTTCCTACTCTACCTTAGGGAGTAGAAGAGCTTAATGATTATGTTGGGAAGTGGTTTTTGATTAAGTGTGGGGGAATAACAATGTGTTTGCCTAGCCATGCAAGTATATAAAAAGGTTTATGTTGGAAAAATATCATGTTAAATAGGATGCAAGGTGTATATATATTTATAAAAAAAATGAGAAAGAAATGAGAATGAAAAAGTAAAAGTTAGGTATTGAATGAAGAGAAGTCAGAAAAAGGAAAAGATACGGAAAACAAATTTGAATTTGAAGATTGCTGGGAAATTCTTATTGTAATGATTGAATATCCTTCTCTTTTGCTCTTCTAATTCCTATAGTCTAGCTTTGCTTATCTTTGATGTATCCTACCTTGACTCTGACCCCATTATAACCTAATTGAAGACCTTTTGATCTTTGTATGCATGTGGCCTAAGTGGTAGAGAAGTAGAGATTTGACAAGCCTATGGTAAAGCATATTTTCATGAGTTAGTTGAGAGTAAACGCAAACCTAAAACACTTGAGTAAGAAAGTATATCAGTGAGGTTTATCATGCTGATTTAACCCTGATAGTTGATTAATTTTACTTTCTAATTTGCATTGCTAAGAAAGGGAATTCATGATTGCTTAAATTCTTTGAACAAACTAAAGAATATAGGTCTTTGCTCATTGTTCTGCATTTTCATAACTTATTGAGAAACTATGCTTAATTGCATATTTTTTCTCAAGAGTGTAAAAGGCTAAGTGTGGGGTTATTTGATCTGTCGATTATTCTTATATCTTGAGTCCTTATGATTGATTTAATTGGATTCCATTTATGCTTAATTGTTATCATTTGGCTAAGTTTCTGATATCAAACCTAATTGGAACATTATTATGAAACTTTGTTTAAATGTATCTATAAATGCTCATAATTGAATTACACTTTTCAAGAAACCTTTGGATGATGGAGTCCATAGCCTTAAACCGGGCCTGATATCCACTTGAAGAAAGAGCTAAAGATTCATGAAGATCAATATTACCTCTTGAAGCAATGAAAGAAGAGTTTTCGTGAAGAATTCAGGCTAAAAATGGTGAATTCAAATGATACGGCCCGTGTCCCCAGACAGGGGGTGGGCCGTGTCCTTCTCCGACTTAGGAAATTCTTGAGAACCTACTGACAGAATGGAACACAGTGGGGGCCGTGTCATTTGACACGGCCAGTGTTTGCGTGTCAGAAACCCAAAAATAGGCTTCTACAAGAAGTTAGGTCATGGGACCTATAAATAAGCATGTTTAGACCCTTTGGAAGAGTTATAAGCTTGGAGGCAGCTGGGAAACTGAAGAAAACGGAGAAAGGAAGGTTGGATCGAAGATTGGAGTCTCGGGTTCAAGCAATCGGAGATCTATCATCCTTAATCCTTAAAAAATCGTTTGATCTTTAGTTTTTCCTCTGCATTTCATTTCAAATGATGTTTCTTTTCTATTTTTCTTGTGATTTCATTTTAGCCATGTATGGCTAAGTTTCTATTGGTTAAGGGAGGATGAAACCCTAGTTTTGATATTGTGAATCTTGCATATTCATTTATTTCAACACAGTTATGTTTTTATTCATATATTTCTGAACATATTGTGGTATGAAGATTGTTATACTCTTTACCAATTTCAAAGTGGTAGATCTGAGTTTATTATGCGTGGTTGTGGTAGTAGATCTAGAGGAATATATGATGTGAGTAAAAGGATCTTTGTGCTCTCTACCAATTATAAAAGTGGTAGATCTGGGTTTATTATGCGCGATTGCAGTAATAGATCTAGAGGAATATATGATCTAAGCAATTTAACCCCGATATGTGATTAGATCTTAGCCTAATTGGTTTTCTAAATCTTAATACAATTATTAGGCAGTTATAAGAGCAGTTGCTTTATAGCTAATCAGTGATTAGGAGTTGATTTGAGCGGTTGCTAAATTGACCAAAACCTAAGGAAAATAGAGATTCACTGTCACAATTGCGTAAAAACATAATTGATCATGTTGGAATGAAATGATATGTGGGTTTGCATTCTCATATAAATCTAGTGGTAGATTCCATCTCTTAACTAATTTCTCTAAATTGTTAATTCTCGTTTGTTTGTTGTTAGTGTTTTTGAAACTGTTCATTATTCATCAAAACCCCGAAATTCCTCTTTTTACTGTTTATTGTTCATCAGAGTTTAAATTGGGAATTGAATTATAATGTTAATTGAATTAGTTCTCTATGGATCGGCCTTTACTAACTACAACTAGTTGTAAGGTTTTTTATTCTCTGGTGAACCTGACAACTAATTTTGATCTAAATATTAATCAAAACTCAATTCACACCAGACATTACGCTAGAAGTTGCCCACAGAAGAAAGAAGTAAAGCCATATTCTATACCTACAACTCAATAGAGCCTACACTTTGCAAGGCAAGGAGAGAACACAATCTCCTAGTTCAAGAAAAGATGAGTACGTTGGTGAAATTTTGTTTCTTTGGTATTTGGTTGCACCAATTTTTACATGTGAGTTGCTTAGGGCTTTTTACATAAGGTAAATCAAATTTTGAAAATGAGGGTAGAAATGTAACACCCTTGGGAACATGTTAGAATTATATATGGTTACAAAGGTAGCCTAATACTTATTTAACATACGTGTTAAATTTTGTGACCTTCTGAGCAAGTTTAGTTACTTAGCTATAAAATTATGTATGGAAAATAGCTGTTATTAGCCTCGATATTGGCTTAAACTACTTAGTTAGTGAAAATAAATGTGAAGAATTTTTTTCTAGGTCACAAATGTATGGAGGATGATGTAGTTAAAATTTGAAGTTAATTGGAGTTAGTTTGGTATTTTTCAGCATACTCAGAGTGTGTTTTAATGACGGATTGACTAGTCGCAGATATAAAAAAAATTTAAAAATAGTGAAACAAGCTTTTTTATGAATTCTATGATTTATTTTAAACTTGTTAGAAGTTAGGAAACTTGATTTGGTGAAATCTAAGTGTTCTTAACAGATCGAGAGCTTCAATTAAGTTACTAAAGAGGCCAAAAACATCAGGTTCCTTCTTTCTTTCTACCCTTGACTTCTTTGCTTTCAAATGAGATATTTCTCTCATTTCTCACTCTCTCACATGGCTGCCATAGAGAAACACAAAGGAAAAGAAAAGAAGGAATCTAGAAGAGTAGGAGCAACAACTAAAGAAAAGGAAGAAGGAAGAGGTGGAGAGGAGCTTTTGAGTTTATTTCTTTCTGGATAATAAAGGTAGGGGGATGTTGTTCTTCACACTTTTCTTCCATTTTCTCCATCTCATTTCATAAAGGGTCTTGACGAAGTAAATGGGTTTTTGGTGTAGTTTTTGTTGTTTATGCTTGAATCATGTCGTAGAACTTGAGGATGGCATGTTTTTGGTTTGTTTGATGCTTGGTGATGAATTTTCATCCCTTAAACACTTTTGTTTCCGCTTGAGCTAAGAGTGGGAATTTAGGTTTTTAAGGTTGATGAATGATTCATTAATCGATGTTGGAGTGAATTAAAAATTGTATAGGAGTTACAATATGTTTATAGACCTTGTGTGATGTTAGAAATCACTTGGAATTGAGGTTTGAGTGATTGGAAGTGGGATTGTTCCAATGGAACTATGGCAGTTTCTGCAAAAATTGATTCTGGGCACCAGCGCATAGGCGCTGGGAGTTGGGCGTCCAAGCGCCCACTGCCTAGACAGAGAGCAGCTTCATGCTACGCGAGTGGCACTTGAGTGACCAGTATGGGGTGCCTAAGCGCCCGTTGAGTGTTTGAGCGCCAGGCAAAGAGTTCTTGAGCACCCATTACAGGGGAGAATGTAACACCCGAATTTTTGTTTTTCTTGATTTTTATGATTTTCATGATTTTTTTTAATTTTTGTGAATTTTTAATTTATTTTGTTTATTTTATTATTATTTTGGACTGTATGTGTGTTTGAAACGGACCTAAAAAATAAAAATTTTTAGGGCTGAGAACATTTTGGATTATTAATGCGAGGCCGAGGGAGCTTACTAAACCGAAACCAAAAATAGTTTTCAAAAATTTTCTTTATCTGAGTTTTTGTTCTCTTCTATTATCCATTGGATAATGATATTATCCATTTGATAATAAATACTAGTTTTTTAGCAGTAGCCTTTGTCCATTGGATAATAATTTCTGGTAAAGATCTAGATGGGTGATTCTAGTCATAAACCTAGTCATCTTCTCTATATGCTTCTCTTTGTGACTCACCATGTGACTCACCTTATGACTCACATCCAAGGACCAATAGATGGCAAGCTTGAAGAAGACTTGGAGAAGTTGATTTGGCAACCTCACACTTTGTGACTCACCTCTATGACACACCACACAGAACCAATGAGAAGGAAGCTTGATGGAGTCAACATAAGTGGTCATCTTGATCTACGATCATTTTGATCTTTACTCTTAGATTTTATTTTAAAGTCCTAGACCATAATATTGATCTATGGTCATCTTGTTTCAAGCTTTTGATTTTAATGAATTTATGTTTGATTTGTTTTAAGGGTTTTCTTGGAGGTAGATCATGTTACAAGAGGACATCAAAGGAGCTTTGGATCATCACCTTAAAGTAAGAGGGAGATTAACCTCATCAACCAATTATGGTGGTGAAGAACGAAATATTTGTGTTAGTGAGTGAAAAATCCATGTGAGGATTTATTCACTCGATTGTGTGATTATTAGTTTATGCTTGTTTGATTATGTATAATTGTATGATGTTAATTGTATGCATAAAATAGTTATAGTTGCTTAATGGTTATATGTGATGATGTGATTTTAATAGTATGCACAAATTTGATATAACATGAATTGATGATTTGATATATGTATATGTTATGAATCATGTGAGAAAGGAATGATTTTTGGTCCCAATGACCTTTGTGGCTCACGGCCATTATGCCCTAAAAAGGGTAAATCAATGCAAAAATAATTTATTAATTGTTAATCTAGATGATTTAGTGGTAAGAAATTTAATTAAGGATTTATGAGATCAAAAAATGGAAATGAATAAATTTTATCATTGAACAAAAGAGTGAATTTCGGCCATGGTATTGGAAAATAGGATGGAGAAGTAAATTGAAACTTGAAGTATTTTATTTAAGAGGATTTTTAGTAAGGTAACTGGAAAAGATTTTTATAAAAGTTTTGAAAAGAATGTTAGAAAATATTTCTTAGAGGATTATGGGACTAAATTAGGATTAAGGGATTTACAAGTAAAAAGAAGATGAACACAATTTTATAATTTAAGAAGTAATGATTTTCGGCTATGTCAATGGAAATAATTTTCAAGGATGGTATGGAATTTGAAGCATTTTATTTGAGAAAGTTCTTATTTAGAATAATGAACAAAGAATTTTGACATATCTTGAATTAATTAAAATAATATAAGTTTTTTTGTGGAAAACGTTTGGAAATATTAATTAAAGGAGGTTTAATGAGAAAATGTTGGAATTAATGTCCAATTTTTATATTAAATGAGAAAAGTTTTAAATTCAGCTTAGAATATTAAGAAAATATTATACGCAATTGAAAATACGTAGAAAAACTTTTACGCAATTTAAAAATGGTGATTTTTAGCTACGCGATTAAGAAAACATTTTAAAATCTTTACGCAATTGAGAAAATAGAAAAATGTTATGCAATTTGAAAACGTAACAAAAATATTACGCGATTATGAAAATGCGATAAAAATGCTACGCGATTGAGAAAAATAATAGTTTGTTGTCGGGTCGATATACTGGATCTGGAAATACCTATGTATGGTTGTAGCCGGTAGTGGCTTGTGATTTGCATTGGGTCATTGATCATGCATTATTTTCTAGATAGTGTCTGTAGAGGCTTTTGTTGCCTAGGAGATTGAATTACACATTAGTGCAGGTACAAATTGTGTAGTGAAGATCTATGAATAATCTTGGAGGCGTCGGGGCGCGGAATTCCACATGTGGCCAGTTAGTAGCACTACTGTGCAGTGGCAACCGATGCAAACGTACCGACAATCTCAACGGATACTATTCTATTCACAATCTGGCATAGAATGTCTTGTATAAGCCATGATGCGCATAATGAAAATATTATAGCACTTGATTTGAGGCTAATGAGATATAGACATATCTTTTAGATCATTCTCTCCGAAATTGTGCTTTAGCTCCATGGAGTAGGAAATTGTTGCATTGTGCATATGCATAGTCAGTTGACATATGTTTATGATATATATATATATATAGTGTGTGTGTGTGTGTGTGTGTGTGTGTGTGTGTGTGTGTGTGTGTTTGTGATATGTATATTTGTTTATGGAATTATCTGTTATTTGATGCAATGGTTATTTCATGCAATGAATATATCTGTTATTGTTGTATATGAATAGCATTGTTGTTATTGTTGTTTTTATGTTGCCATGTTGGTATTGATGTAGGAGATCTCACCTCTTCATTGTATTATTCTGTTTGTTCTGTTCTATATTTATGATTTAAGAAGACTGTGATGGCGTCAAGACCCGGTTTACTCAGTTTTGTGAGAGTGCAGTTTCGTGGAGGCACTGATGCCTGGCACCTTGATTCTAATACTGAGCGTATCGTTTACATTGGGGATGTGACTGTGACCTTGAGTAGGACCTATCATGGGTCACTATTTTCTCTCTTGATGCTTCTGTGCATTTGTAGTTCTCTATGCCTATTAGAGATTTATGGGGTGATCTTCATGATACATCTAGTGAAGATTCTGAGGTGTCGACCGCTCAGACTTCCGTCCATAGTGACATGCCCCGACTGGGAAATTTGTTCGTTAGGGATTCCGAAGAGGATCCAGAGGAAGATAGGGTGCAGGACCCTACTCTTCAAGTTTTTGGACTTGGGCTAGGTTCAATCTTGATATGGTGGTTATACATATTATTTGGTGTACATAAGCTTTATGTATTTAAGTTGTTACTAATCTATGTTATGTACATGAGATGTATATTATTCAGTTTTATGTCTTGTGTTTCTAAAATTTGGTAAGTTTATCTTATTCGCGAAAAAGTAATTTTGAAACTCGTATTTTATAATATCAAGTATTTTATAACTTGGGTAAAGAATTAAAAGGAGTTAGTCTGAACTGTAATGCCCTTCGAAGGGTGTTACATTATTTGGTATTAGAGCCCAAATTCGAGTCTTTAGGGTTTGTGGTTATGTTAGCAGTAGGACACAACTCTTCTATCCCAAGGGGACCATAGGTGCTAGGACCCTTGATTGCTTTGATTTGTTCTTCCATTTTTTCCATTCATTATTCCTTTATCTTATCATTTTGAATGGCTACATGACCAGTCCCAGCAGGAAATCCTATTGGCATTGGGATAGATGCATGTGGTTGTTCCTATATGAACACAGTGTTACCATGAACCTCATTTCAAGTACTTTCCAATGAATGATACCCTTCTCTGATAGGCATGACTATCGATGTTGTTTGATGTGGTTGCTCATGAATCCCCACAGTAATGCCTAAGGTTACAGTCAAGAATATCGGGGTTGTTATCATGGAGGGGATCGGCGGCACATTTACATATGCATCAACCCCATTTGCACCCATATTTCCACTAATTAAGCTGAGAGACTCCCTCACATCCTGTAGTATTGCTTCTAATTTTACTTGGGTCTCAGACATCTCATTCACCCGTTCTATTATTTCATCAATTTCCCTGCTCAAATTTCTCCCTGCCTTAAGATTACTAGCAGTCATTCTAGTCTGAGATCTGGTATTATGAATTCGGGTTTGATTGGTTTCTTCTTTTCTTAGTTGCGCAATGGTTCCTTCTATTTGATTTATCAAAATAGAATAACATCAGACAAAGAATGAGATGAAATAAATGAGATACATAAGATGAAATGAATGAACTTTGTGAAGAAAATATCTTCATCTTTTTTTAAAAATAATAATACTAGGAATGTCATGAAAATGCAAGATTATGTTTTTTTTTAAATGTTAGGAATGCCATGAAAATGCAAGATGATGTTTTTTTTTCTTTTGAAGAATGTTATGAATGCCATGAAAATGCAAGATGAAAATTTTTTTTTTAAAGAATGCTAGGAATGCCATGAAAATGTAAGATGATTTTTTTTTAAGAATGCTAGGAATGTCATTAAATGCAAGATGATGTATTTTTTTAAAGCTTTTTTTTTAATGCAAGAATGAATGGCATGAGGAAAGAAGAAGTACTCTCCCTTTGTATCCTAATGGGATTGCCTTAAACTTGGGAATTTCTATCCTAAAGATCTAAGAGTCTTTCTGATCCGTGAGAACTTCCATTGGGTGGTTCTTCTATTCTAAAGGTCTCTAGAGCTAAGTTCTATTTTAGAATGTTAACCACAAACAGTGGGTAAACCACTTGGTGTGAGACATTCATGAAAAAGACACACTCTAGATGAGGTTTTCGCGATAACCGAACAAGATGTACATCCAAAATGGCTACTACTATGCAACCTCTACCTAACTTAGGCTTTACTCAGACCCGGGTATACGGCCCCACTCAGATGTATGTAATAAACGTGTAGGTGCGATGGGTGTAGGGAGCATACAAACTTTTACAATCCTAAAGACTACTCATATCCTGCAAAATAAAGCAAACACAAAACAAACTCCAAAAGTTTTCTACCCTAAGGTTTATATAATCAAACAATTAACAGTAAAAAAAATTAAAAAAATTAAATACAAAAAAGAAAAAGGGTAAAACAAATATATAGAGATCACCAAAAATTTTGCATAACCAACTTTTATAGGCTTGATTCTCAAGTATCCCCAATGAAGTCTCCATTTGTCGCGACCGTGATCGCGGCAGAATAGTAACTTAAATTTTTAAAAAAATTAATTAGGGAGTCACCACTAATTTTATTTTTCTATTATGAAAAATTGAAAAATCCAAGAAAAATAATCTTTGAAACTAAATTGAATTCAGGAGTCAGTTATGTGTAGGGAATGGTGAAAACTTAATCCCACAGTACCCCTATCACACCCGTCCTGAGACGGTACCTTAAATTAATTGTGTAAATTCTTAATAATCCTTGAAAATATTTGTTTTACCCTTTTTGTAAAAAAAATAAATGAAATAGACAAATAACTTATGAAAAATTAATTTTTGACTTGATATAATAGAAATTCTGCTCCTACGTATCCCCAGCTGCAATGACAAAATCAAAGTCATGTAGTTCTTTAGAAAATATTGTGAGTTGGTTGATTTTAATTAAAAAAATTAATTTTTGATTTTTTAAAATTTGAATTAACAAGTCATCACGACTCAGTTAATCCTATTAAGATTCGAATAAGTGAAACTCGGCGTTACGCTAGAGATGTCACTCATTGCTCATCAAGTTTGTTGCAAAAAAATTTATTTTAAAAGAAAAGTTTTGGATCTTTATCAATTAGCGATTTATTTTATAAAAATTTGAAGATAAAATAATAATAATAATAATAATTTAAATCATCAAGCTGATGCAACTCAAATGATTATAAAAGTTATAAGGTTAGCAAGCTGTCACAAATCAGCTAATTATGTTTTATTCTTCTAAAAAAATCAATTATCTTATATTAAAAAATATTTAAAAAGTTTTGAGTCTTTATCAATTAGTGATTTATTTTATAAAAATTTGAAGACAAAATAATAATGATGATGATGATAATAATAATAATAATAATAATAATAATAATAATAATAATAATAATAATAATAATAATAATATAAATCATCAAGCTATCACAACTCAAATGATTACAAAAGTCACGAGATTAACAAGTTGTCACAACTCAGATAATCTCGATTTATTTAAAAAAAAGGTTCAATTTTTTAATTTTTTCTTCATTATTAACTTTTCATTTTTTTTAATTTTGGTTTGCAGCCCAATGAGCCCATTAACTTAAACCTAAAAAAAAAAGGTTCGAAAACAGAAAAGGAACAGAAAAAAGGAAAAAAAAAAAGAAACAAAACAACAAACAAAAAAGGAATGGAGAATACGAGGAGGATCATGAAGGTGAGACGGTGGAGGCTGGTGGTTCTTCACGAACTGGGTGGTGGTCGCGCGGTACGAAAGTTGACGGTGAAGGAGCGATGGGTCTTGAACTGGATCAGCGGTGAACGGCAACCGCAGTGGATGAGTTGGATCGTGAAGGTGAGATGGTGGAAGCCGGTGTTTCTTCACGGTGGTGTGATCCGGATGAATGATGGCTTAGTTGCGGGTCGCGACTCCAGATGATGAAATCTAGACCGGTGATAGTTACGGTGGGGTTTCTCGGTTAGTGGATGGGTGAATACAAGGAGGGTGTACAGCTTGGGAGCTGTTTGGGCGTTGATGGCCCAGACATAATGAGCCTGCGGTTGGCTGCGCGTTGGATCGGGAGTTAGGGGTAGAGGTGGTTAAATGACAAATGTGTGGATGGGTTTGGATACGGTTGAAAGTTATAGAAGATGGTGAGGTGAAGATTGGATGGGTGAATGGTGGCGGAGATGGATTTGTTTTGTGGGTGGGTTATGGATAGTTGTTGATGGTTGTGTGAGTATGGTGATCCACAGGTCGCGTGAAGGCTATGGGCTATATAGGTTATTGAAGGTGAAGAAGAAGTGGTAGTGTGGTAGCCAGTTTAATGAGTTGGATTTTGTTTTGGTGAGTGGCACAATGAGGGTGGTTAAGGTTTTGTGAATGATGAAAAGGAAGGTTAGTGGTTATAGAGGATAAGGATGCCATGGGGTGGTTGTAGATGGTGGCTATAGGCGGGGTGGAGGTGTTTGTGGTGGTTCCAATGGTTATTTTTTTAGTTATGGAAGGAAGGAGATGAAAGTGGTTGCTAGGGGACTTAGACTTGATGGTTATTGGAAGGTGAGAATGGAAGAGATGAAACGTGATGCTTGGAGGGTTTTCTAATAATAAGGAAGCTTAGTAAGTGTTCAATTTTTTAATCTTTTTTTCTTCATTATTAATGTTTTATTATTATTTTGGTTTGCGGCCCAATGAGCCCATTTAAAACCTAAAAAAAAAAGGTTCGAGAAAGCAGGAAAAGGAACGCAGAAAAAGGAAAAAAACAAAGAAACAAAACAACAAACAAAAAGGTGATGAAGCTTAGTTGCGTCGCGACTCCGGATGATGAGAAATCTAGACAGGTAGTTACGGTGGGTTTCTCGAGTTAGTGGTTAGGTGAATACAGGAGGTGGTGGAGGCTGTTTGGGCGTTGATGTTGGCTGCGCGTTGGATCGGGAGTTAGAGGGTGAGGTGGTGAGCGTGTTTAGTAATTAGAAAAATATAGTAGGAAGGGTGGCTGCAAGTCAAGGCTGAAAAGTAAGTCAGGTTCTAAGTTGAAGCGGGTTGTGTGTTTTTATAGGAAGAATTAAGCTCTAGTGTTTAAGTTGAAGTGCTATTAGGATTTGTTTAAGATGATAAGTTGTAGTCTGTTTAGGATGGGTTATGGTTAGTTTAAGAGGAGTCATGATTAATTTAGGATGAGGTTAATGATAAGTTAGGGTTTATAGATGAGTTTGTTTAGGATAACAACTGCTAGAGTCTGCTTAGGACAAGTTCAATGACATATGGGTTATGAGATAGGTTAATGCGTTAGAGGGTCATAGGTGGGATGAAAATTGGGTTATGGGTTGGATAATGGCCCAATGGATGAAAGCTGAGTCTTTTCTTTATTTCCCCCTTTTCCTTTTTTTTTCTTTTCTTTTTACAAAATGCCCAGGACAAAATTGGGTGTTCACAATCATTTCAAGGCTCAAAATAAGAAACATGATCTAATATCAGCTCTCAAGGAAACACATAATTCTACCAACTTTCATGACATCAAATTAAATGCAAGTGTAATATAAAACTTCTCTTTAGCCGAAACAATAATGAAACGATTTAGTAAAAAAAAAATTATGAGCACCACAGTAAACATTAGATGGCCAAGAAAAATACTCTCACAATAAAAATGAATGACTCAAAACTCACTCGGCAAAAATATGGTATCCACATGCTTTTATCAACTTTATCTAATTATTTCAAATTTTCAACAAAGAGACAAGCAAAAGCAACTATAAATAATGTAAAACAAGTTGAACAAGATGCCAAAAAAATTTCCTCACAAAAGTGGCATAATGATAACATGACTGAAATTCAAGTAACTCCCACCCCCAATCAAAACCAAATATTGTCCTCAATGTTTCAAATTAAATCTAGATTTAAGAAATAATCATTAGTATGCATAAAAAAAATTATTGGGACAAAATAAACAGAGTAATGGGGAAGAGTCACATACCTGAGATGTTTAGCAATTAAAAACAGAAGACAAGAAGAGGATAACTACACCGTGACAATGATTAGTAATGGCAAAAATAACCAAAAAAAAATAAAGTAAAATGAAATATCATGCAAATTGTGTTTTTTTACTTTTGAAATTTTTAATTTTTTTTATGACTGACACTATTTACATCCTCATACAAAGACTCTGAAATTTAGGAGACACTTAAGCCAACTCAAGTAAAACAAAAACTCAAACTAAAAACTTACGTCAATTTTGGTAGACAAGATCGTCTACCAAAGTCTCTTCTACATTTGTATCCTTTAACTCAAGACACGACTTCAACCATTGGCCATTTACCTTAAAAATATTACCATCCTTAAGATTCTCTATCTCAACAACACTATGAGGGTAGACAGTCCTCACAACATATGGGCCAGACCACCAAGATCTCAATTTACTTGGAAATAAATGCAAGCGAGAGTTGTACAAAAAGACTTTTTGACTAGGTTGAAAAGACTTCCTAAAGATGTAATTATCATATACTCTCTTCATCTTATCCTTATAAGACTTTGCACACTCATAAGCATCATTACAAATTTCTTCTAGTTCATTGAGATGAAGTTTCCTTTGATTACTAGCCTTATCCAACTCAAAATTAAGATACTTGATAGCCCGATATGCTCTACGCTCCAACTCAACAGGGAGATGTCAAGTCTTACTATAAACAAGTCTATATGGAGACATTCTAATAGAAGTCTTAAATGTCGTGTGATATGCCCACAATGCATCATCTAGACGTAAAGACTAGTCTTTCCTAGAAGGGTTTACAATTTTCTTCAAAATTCTTTTAATCTCCTTATTAGATACTTCAACTTAACCACTAGTTTGCGGGTGATAAGAGGTAGCTACCTTATGATTGATGCCATAATTTTTCATTAAATGCTCAAATGAACTATTGTAAAAATGTTTGCCCCCATTATTAATAGTTTATGGTGTCCAAAACGTGCAAAAATATTTTCTTTCAAAAATTGAACAACTACCTTGTGGTCATTGCTTCTACATGCTTTTGCCTCAACCCATTTGAAAACATAGTCAATACCAACAAGAATATATAGATAACCAAAAGAGTTAGGAAATGGACCTATAAAATCAATACCTCAAACATCAAATATATCAACAATCAAAATAAGATTCAAGGGCATTATATTTTCCTTACCAATGCTCCCCAACTTCTGGCATCTTTCACAAGTAGAACAATAAGCATGAGAATCATTAAAAATAGAAGTCCAATAAAAACCACACTGGAAAGTCTTGGTTATTGTTTTCCTAGAGCTAAAATGTCCACCACATGTATGATCATTGCAAAAAGATATGATGCTCTATTGTTCCCATTCAGGAATGTGTCTCTCAATAATCTAATCAGGACAATATTTAAATGAGTATGAATCATCCCAAAAGAAATGTTTTACTCGAGACAAGAACTTTAATATATCTTGTTTAGACCAATGAGATGGTATTTGCAAAATATCCAAATAATTCACAATATTAGCATATCATGAGATTTGTGAAACATGCAATAGTTATTCATCTGAAAAAGACTCTACAATAGGAAAAGTATCACTATCATGCTCAACAACTAATCTAGGCAAATGATCAGCAACCACATTCTCAGCACCCTTTTTATCCCTGATTTCAATGTCAAATTTTGTAATAATAATACCCACCTAATAAGTCTAGCTTTTGCATTAGCTTTAGCAAATAGATATTTCAATGCAGTATGATCAGAACATATCACAACTTTTGATCCAACAACATATGATCTAAATTTGTATAAAGCAAACACAATAGCTAGCAATTCTTTCTCAGTGATAGAATAATTCAATTGGGCTGCATTCAAAGTCTTACTAGCATAACAAATCACATGAAGCAACTTATTTATTCTTTGCCCCCAAGACAGCACCAATAGCATAATCAAAAGCATCACACATAATCTCAAAAGACAAACTCTAATCAAGTGACTTAATAATCCGAGCAGAAGTCAATTCAAGTTTCAACTTATTAAAAGATTGTAAGCATGCATCATAAAAACAAATAAAACATCCTTACCAAGAAGGTTGCATAATGGCCATGCTACCTTGCAAAAATCCTTGATGAACCTCTTATAGAAACTTGCGTGCCCTAGAAAAGATCTAATTTCTTTCACAGATTTAGGGAGAGGAAGATTAAAAATCAAATCAAATTTAGATTTATCAACCTCAATGTCATCTTTAAATATGACGTGACCAAGCACAATACCCCTTTTAACCATAAAATGATTTTTTTCCTAATTAAGCACAAGATTCTTTTCTTTACACCTAGCCAAAACCAAAGACAAGTGATGCAAACAATCATCAAAAGTAGAGCCAAAAATAGAAAAGTCATCCATGAATACTTCTAAAAATTCACCAACTATATCAGAAAAAATACTAATCATGCATATTTGAAAAGTCGCATGTTCATTACATAACCCAAAAGACATGCAACAATATGCAAAAGTACCTAATGGACATGTAAAAGTAGTCATTCCTTGATCCACAGGTACAATGGGAATCTAATTATACCATGAATATCCATCTAAAAATAATAATATGCATGACCAGCAAGTCTTTCCAACATTTAATCAATAAAAGGAAGAGGGAAATGATCTTTTCTAGTTACAACATTCAATTTCCTATAATCAATACATACTCTCCACCCTGTTTGTACCCTAGTTAGAACTAACTCATTGGCCTTATTTTCAATCACAGTTATTTCATACTTCTTAGGAACAATCTGCACAGGACTAACTCATTTGCTATCAGAGATATGATAGATAATCCCTACATCTAATAATTTTAACACCTCTTTTCTAATTACTCCATGCATGATTGGGTTCAAACACCTTTGGGCCTCACGAGTAGCTTTAGTACCCTCCTCTAAATGAATCTTATGCATCACTACCAAAGGATTAATACCCTTAATATCTGTAACTAACCATCCTATAGCTTCATTATTCTCTTTCAATACGTCCACTAACTAATGTTCTTGTGACTCATCTAAATCAGAAGCTACAATGATAGGTAATGTCTCATTAGTGCCTAAAATCACATACTTTGTTACCAAGTGGCCTCAAACTCAAGAGGGGGTGAATTGAGTTTATGAAATATTTTCACAAATCTTTCGTAAAACGTTTGTTTATCAATTTTTGTTGAAACTATTGAATAATTGAAGTGAATAGATAAATGAGATTGAATACTACTTCATTCACAAATTAAACAAGCCAAGATGAATAACATTCAAGCAAGCATATAAAATAAATGCACAAATGTAAAGAGATAGGGTTGAGAGAATCAAACACAAGGATTTATCCTGGTTCAGCTACCCCTTGTGACCTACGTCCAGTCCTCAAGCGAACCACTCGAGATTTTTCACTAAACTTCAAGTTTGAACGGGTGCTTGAAAACCTTTACAGATTGGAGCACTCAATAACACCTTAGGATATCTTACCCTAGTGCTTTGAGCCTCAAAACAGGGATGCCTCACCCTTTAAAACCTTTGAGAGATACCTCACCCTCTTTACACCTTTGAAGGATACCTCACCTTTTTTTCAATAAGGAAAACCTTACTCTTTTTCACTAGAGAGATACCTCACCCTCTTTACAGAACAAACAAAGTGTTTGAATGATAGAAACTCTCTCAAAGAGTAGATTGATACAAATTGAAGCTTTAGCAATGCCCTTTTTGAATATCTCAAGTTTTCTCACAAAAATAGGGCAAAAACATTTTCAAGATTTGATTCTCGTATATGAGTATTAGATTGATGTTCTAAATTGAAGTTCAACCCTTATTGAAGCCCCAAGGCAAGTATTTATAAGTTGTTGGAAGAAAGGAGCCGTTGGGTAGCATTTATGGCAACATTAAAAGCCAAGAAAATAGTCGTTGGCTGCTGTCAGACCACTGGTAATCGATTACATAATCTCTGTAATCGATTACATGGTTGTTTGAATGTGTTCTTGCCTTTCTGGGCATTTAGTAATCGATTATCAGCTTAGTGTAATCGATTACAAGGCCTCTGACTTGCTTGTAATCAATTACCATTTCCATGTAATTGATTACAAGGCTTCTTGAATGTGTTCTTGCCTTTCTGGGCTCATTGTAATCGATTACCAGCTTGGTGTAATCGATTACAAGGCCTCGGACTTGCTTGTAATCGATTACAAGGCCTCTGTTTGCTGTGTAATCGATTACAAACATCATGTAATCGATTACTTTGGCCTTTGAACACATTTTTTAAGTCCAATTGAGCATGTAAGCCATTTCTAACACTTCGATCATTGGATTAAACATAAATGCCTTTATGAATATTGAATCCAAGATTAAAATCAACATTTCTTGAAAAACATGCTTAACTTTGAATTTACAAGCTGATTTTGAAAATGATATTTGGAAAACAATTTAAGAATCATTGAGATACTTAAAGGGCATTTTACATTTATATTCTAAGACCTATATCTAATATACCTCTTTTGATCTTGGTCTTTATCTTTTGATCTTGGTCTTCTCTTTTGATCTTGATCTTGATCTTCATCTTTGGCTTTGTTATCATCAAAAACCCATTTGATATGCTATAGGACATAAGCATTCATATTCTCTCCCTTTTTGATGATGACAAACTAAGCATTCAATAGAAGGAGAAATATTTACATTTATTTGATTATTAAATATTTAAGACAACTCTCCCCCATAATGTATGCATGAGATAGAATATTTGAAAGCGCAAACCCCCCCCGTACACATGCAATATATTTCACTAATCTCTCCCCCGTTGGCATTATAAAAAAGAAGACATAAGCATTCAGATTGGATATAAACATTTCAGCCCAGCAAGATCAATATCAGAGTATAAACCATTTAGTACATCAATATGTAATACTAATAGCAAATGCATATGAAGAAAGTCTTAGATAGTATTTATCATTTATGCCAATACAATTCAAAGACATATACATGAGCAATATGGGGTTAAATAAAGATTAAGCATAAGGAAAGCATCATGAAAGAATAAAACATCAAGATTAAGCAAAATTATGAAAAATAAGATTTTGTAATCGATTACACTTTTATTGTAATCGATTACATGCATTTTGTTTTCCTTGTAATCGATTACAAAGTTTGTGTAATTGATTACACGCGTTCTGACTTGGCTTGGAACACTTAACAGAGCCTTTGTAATTGATTACAATGGTCTTGTAATTGATTACAAGCTTGCTAAAATCAATTTTTACATTTTAAATAGCAAAGGACCAAACTTGAATCATTCAAATTTGTCCCAAATCAATTCCAAACATCATTTAAGCATATAGTCCAATCAGATTATGATCCAAAACACATTATTGTGCAGCAAAACAACATATTATGCATCAAGATATCATACTATGCAGCAAGATATCACATTATGCAGCAAAGCAATATATTATGCATCAAAATAGTATATTATGCAGCAAGTTAATGTATTTTACGGCAGAATTAGATGCATGATTGATCCATTATGTCAAGTTCAAAGATATTGATATTATACATGTCATTTCACACAAGAAGCATATTCATTTAGCATTTTCAAGATATGTAGAGATATTTTTCAAGATGTTAAACTAGTAAAGCATAAAGTAAGTCTCCACTTAACCAAAGGATGCAAGTTCAAGCTTCTTGGAGACAAGGAGGATAGCTTGAAGTATTTTCTGGTTTTGTGCTTAGAGCTGCCATTTTTCAAGATTCCAAAGTCAGTTCTTGACCTTCAAGCACACCTACAACACACTTCAATTTTTGGCTTTTGGTACCCAAATTTTCTTGGTCCTTGTGTGTTAGTTTTTGGCAAAGTGCCTTTGGGAACCCAAACCATTTTAGTTCCTAACTTGTTATTGATATTCTTCCTTACATTGCAAGTTGATGCACTATGCCCTTTCCTACCACAATGAAAGCATTTAATAAAGGGACTACTTGATGTACTTGATGAAACAAAGAAATTCTTGAGAAACTTTTGTTGTTTATTGGGATTATACCCCAAACCAGCCTTTTGAAAAATACATCTTTGGTTCCTAAGCAATATGTTCAAATTATCTCTTCCAAAAGTAAATTTTGAAAGAGTGTTTTTCAAATCCTCAATCTTAATTTCAAATGCTTTGCATGATGAGCAAGATAAGGGTGTAGATGCATTATCAAGTGATAAACATGTCATGCATGAAGAATTTGCATCTATCAATCCAAGAGTTTCATTTCTAATTTTAATTCCTCAATTTCTTTGTTTAAAGCAGAAATTTGATTTTCAAATGAGGAAATTGATTTCTTGGATGATGAAACAAGTTTTGAAAGTCTTATAAATTCATTATGCAATTCTTCAAATGCATCTTGTAATTCATCATAGGAAGAGGAAGAGTTTGATTCAGAATTTGAGGATGTTACGTCCATGTCGTCTCCATCTTCCTCTTCTCCTCTAGCCATGAAACATAGATTGGCTTTCTCATTATCCGAGCTATCGGTTGAATCCATGTCATTACCATCTCAAGCTATGTATGCTCTTCTTTATTTCTTCTCCCTTGAGGATCTTTTGTGATATTCTTCCACTTTACTTTGATAAATTGGACACTCCATCTTCATGTGACCCAATTCTCCACATTCATAGCATTTAGGAGTGGATGAGGTTCCTTCCCCTTTGTGATAAACATTCTTTTGGGGAAAGTGAGGTCTTCTTTGAGCACCACTCTTCTTGAAGAATCTTCTAAATTTCTTTACTAGTAGAGCAAGATTCTCCTCATCTATTTCCAAGCCATCATCATCATCATCATCATCGTCATTAATCATGGAGGGAATGGCCTTGAGAGCTATCCCTTTCTTTTTCTTGTCAAGCTCCTCGCTTTAGTTGAGTCTATTCAGTTCCAATTCATGTTCTTGGAGCTTACAAAAAAATGTGGCTAAAGTCATGGTTGAGAGATTTCTTGACTCCACAATAGCTGTCACTTTAGGTTGCCAATGCCTGCTCAAACATCTCAACACTTTGTTAATAAGATCTTCATTAGGAAAATTCTTTCCCAATGAAGCAAGATGATTTACAATATGTGTAAAACGTTTTTACATTTCTTGAATGCTTTCATTTTGGTTCATTCTAAAAAGCTCATACTCATGAGTGAGAGTATTGATCCTTGATCTTTTCACTTCACTAGTACCCTCATGGGTTACTTGTAAGGTGTCCCACATTTCTTGGGCAGTTTTACAATTTGATACCCTAAAGAATTCATCATACCCCAAGGATGTGGTAATGATGTTTTTGGCACTCAAATTATATTGGACTTTTTTCTTATCATCATTGGTCCATTCACTTCTTGGTGTATTAACTCTTACACCATTTATAACTTTTGTGGGGATAAAAGGACCATTTTCAATAGCATCCCACACATCTAGGTCAATAGCTTCAATAAAAATTTTCATTCTTTCTTTCCAATAAGCGTACCCATCCCCATTTAAAAAGGGAGGTCTATAGATGGAAGAACTTTCTAAAAAATCATTTGAGGAGGCCATCACTTTCTCTTGAAGCTGCTAAGCCCTTTACACAAAAGCCTAGCTCTAATACCACTTGTTACCAAGTGGCCTCAAACTCAAGAGGGGGTGAATTGAGTTTATGAAATATTTCCACAAATCTTTCGTAAAACATTTGTTTATCAATTTTCGTTGATGCTATTGGATAATTGAAGTGAATAAATAAATGAGATTAAATACTATTGAATACTTCATTCACAAATTAAACAAGCTAAGATGAATAACATTCAAGCAAACATATAAAATAAATGCACAAATGTAAAGAGATAGGGTTGAGAGAATTAAACATAAGGATTTATCCTGGTTCAGCCACCCCTTGTGATCTACGTCCAGTCCTCAAGCGAACCACTCGAGATTTTCCACTAAACTTCAAGTTTGAATGGGTGCTTGAAAACCTTTACAGATTGGAGCACTTAACAACACCTTGGGATACCTCACCCTAGTACTTTGAGCCTCAAAACAGGGATGTCTCACCCTTTACAACCTTTGAGGGATACCTCACCCTCTTTACACCTTTGAAGGATACCTCACCTTCTTTTCAACAAGGGATACATTACCCTTTTTCACTAGAGAGATACCTCACCCTCTTTATAAAACAAACAAAGTGTTTGAATGATAGAAACTCTCTCAAAGAGTAGATTGGTACAAATTGAAGCTCTAGCAATGCCCCTTTTGAATATCTCAAGTTTTCTCACAAAAATAGGGCAAAAACATTTTCAGGATTGCATTCTCGTATATGAGTGTTAGATTGATGTTCTAAATTGAAGTTCAACCCTTAATGAAGCCCCAAGGTAAGTATTTATAAGTTGTTGGAAGAAAAAAGCCGTTGGGTAGATTTATGGCAACATTAAAAGCCAAGAAAATAGTCGTTGGCTACTGTCAGACCACTAGTAATCGATTACATAATCTCTATAATCGATTATATGGCTGTTTGAACGTGTTCTTGGCTTTCTAGGCATTTGGTAATCGATTACCAGCTTAGTGTAATCGATTACAAGGCCTCTGACTTGCTTGTAATCGATTACCATTTCCATGTAATCGATTACAAGGCTTCTTGAACGTGTTCTTGCCTTTCTGGGCTCATTATAATCGATTATCAGCTTGGTGTAATCGATTACAAGGCCTCTGACTTGCTTGTAATCGATTACAATTCATATGTAATCAATTACAAGGCCTCTGTTTGCTGTGTAATCAATTACAAATATCATGTAATCGATTACTTTGGCCTTTGAACACATTTTTCAAGTCCAATTGAGCATGTAAGCCATTTCTAACACTTAGATCATTGGATTAAACATAAATGCCTTCATGAATATTGAATCCAAGATTAAAATCAACATTTCTTGAAAAACATGTTTAACTTTGAATTTACAAGCTGATTTTGAAAACGATATTTGGAAAACCATTTGAGAATCATTGAGATACTTAAAGGGCATTTTACATTGATATTCTAAGACCTATATCTAATATACCTCTTTTGATCTTGGTCTTTATCTTTTGATCTTGGTCTTTCTTTTGATCTTAATCTTCATCTTTGGTTTTGTTATCATCAAAAACCCATTTGATATGCTACAGGACATAAGCATTCACATACTTGAGGGTGCTCGACAAAGGCTTCATCTCTAACTTAGGTGGCTCTACAATGGATGGCAAAGGTGGGGATGAAGACAAGGTGATTGGCTGGACTATGGGTTACCACCTATCCATGTTCATCAGACGAATAGAATCTAACAAAGAATTTATATCGCTAATGACTGAATCAATATCAAAATTAGCATTAAAATGATTCAAGCATGCCAATAATGGATCATCACAACTAGAATGCATAAATGAGTCATGAGTCAAACTATCAATTAAATTCAATTCATGCACCTCATTATCATTATCATCAAGCATTTGTTTACTGAGATGAAAAATATTAAGTTCAATAATCATGTTCCCAAATGATTATTTCATCACACCCCTCCTACAATTAATCAATGCATTAGATCAACACATCCTTAATAATGCCCTTATGATATTTTATAGATCTATAAACTAATTTGAGATTCATCTTAGTTAGTTTTAACTCCCCTAAAGTCAACTGCAAGTAAACAGAATAAGGCAACAAATTAACACTTGCACCTAGATCTAGTAAAACTCTCTCAACATAATGATTCACAATTTTACAAGCAATAGTGGGTGATCTAGGGTCTTTATACTTAATAAGATATTTATTAAGAATCACAGAATTTATTTGCTCAATCAAAAAGGCCTTCTTGGGAACATTAGACTTCCTCTTCACAGTGAGAAGATCCTTCAAGAATTTAGCATACGCTGACACCTGTCTAATAGCATCAAGAAAAGGTAAGTTAATTTGCACCTGTTTAAAAATCTCCAAAATATCACTTGATTGCACAGTGTTCGGGATTTACTAATATGTGAGGGAAATGGGCCCTAGGCACATACTCATTAACTTCAGGCTCTACAATTTTAGGAGTAGACACATTAAGCTTCTGAGGGCATAATATCCTTATGAGTTATTTATATCTCGAGAACTACTAGTTTCTAACTTCATATTATCCCTCACAAGTTCTAGAACATTATTATCTATTTGCTTCCCAGACCTAAGGGTAGTGATAGACTGAACTTACTCATTTTCCCTATTAGAGCTAGATGTTTCATGAACTGCATATTATCCCTTGGGATTAGGGGTAGGTTGACTAGAGAACTTTTCTCTCTGTTTCTCTCTCTCTCACACACACACACACACTTTCTCTCTATCTATATCTCTTTTTCTATCATCTGATTGGTCAACTGGCCCATATGAACTTCCAACTTTGCTATAGCATTAGTGTGTACTTGGGTAACATTCTTTATCTCTTGAATGACATTAGTAGTCACTTGACTGGTATTTTTTTTCTCTTGCATAAATTGACCTAGAGTCTCCTCTACTAATGATTGTAGCCTAAATTGACCTGCTCCTTGATTTGGGGAATATGATGGTTGTTGGTAACCTTAGTTAGGCTATTGGAACTGAGTCTAACGCTCCATAGGTTGACCACTTAAGTTACTTGAAAAGTTATTTTGCTTCCAAGAAAAATTAGGGTGATTTCGCCAATTAGGATTATAAGTATTTGAAGAAGTGTTAGCAAAAAGATCTCCTTATTGCGTTTCCCTACTCAACAAAACAATCATTGTTATGTGCAAAAGAAGAGCACATAGAAGAAGCATGCATATTACTCCCACAAAATGCACAAATTTCCTATTGGACACTATTAACTTGACCAACTCTTTTAATGAGTGATAGAGACTTAACTTCATGTGCAAAAGCATCTAGTCTAACTTTGATATTTGTATCCTCACTAACCTTATATAAACCTCCCTTCTTAGGTTAGGTTGATCTATCCCTATGATTAGTAAAGTCCCACTGTTGATAATTTTCAGACAAATCCTCCAAAAATTGATAACTCTCCTGTGCATTCAAATTAAAAAATGTGTCACCATTCATAGACTCAACTAAGCCCCTATTAGATTGTGTCAACCTATTATAAAAATACTACACAATACGCCATTTTCAAAACCATGGTGAGGGCACTTCACAAGCAAATCTTTAAACCTCTCACAACTTTCAAAGAATTTTTCATGGTCTTTTTGACAAAAATCTGAAATTTTTCGTTCTCAAAGAATTTGTCTTGGACATGGGAGAAAATTTAGATAAAAACTTTTGGCTTAACATTTCCCATGACGTAATAGAATTATAAGGTGAAAAATTCAATCAAATTTTTGCTTTATCTTTCAATGAAAAAGGAAAAAGACACAAACGCACAAATTTTGTGAAAAAAATTTGAAATTTAAATGTTTCACTAATTTCTAAAAAATCCTTGACATGCAAGTATAGGTCTTCCCTATCTAAGCCATGAAAAATTGGAAACAAATTGATAACTTGAGATTTAATCTCAAAATGGGTAACAGTAATAGCAGGAAAAATAATACCTAAGGGTGGATTCACAAATATTTGGCAAAATAATTCCCTAAGTGGTCTAACATCATCTCCTTGCATAGTCACATCTGTCTCTACTATGGTTTCTATACCAATAACCACATTCATCCCTATTATGGGTTCTATATCAACTCTCACTAATCTATGTGTATGATCACGAACCCAAACTGTCATACAATGCTCAAACAACAAAAAGTAAAATTAAAGAAAATAGAGCAATTAAATTTTTTAAAAAAATAAAAATAAAAATAAGATAAGGCAGATAAGAAAAATAAAAAAAATCAACAAGTAGAAAAGAAAATTTTAATAAATACTCAACTTTTAACTAACTAAGTCCTCGGCAACGATGCCAAAAACTTGTGATTTTTTTAAAAGCCTTTAAATCTCGCAAACGCACGAGCTGTACTGAAGTACAGTTGAGCAAATACGAGGTCGATCTCACAGAGACATAGAGTTAATTTTAAGTATTGAAATTTTTTTCTAATCTAGTCTCACAAAATTGATGAGCCAAAGATGCAAAAATTAAATTAAATTAATAACTAAAATCAAAAGCAAATTAAAAGAAAGCGAGCATATGGATGATGTTTCTACCAAATGTAAAATGACTAAGGTTCAGAATTCACCAGGATTAATTGTAACATTAATTATGTTAAATTATTATGCCCAAATATGTTATCTCATGAACATCTAACGACAAAGCATGTGCTCATAGAAAATCTATCAATGAGGTACTAAAAATAATAATCAAGTGTATAATAAAATTTTTCTAATTAGTAGTAAATTAGCAAATCATCAAATGTATTCTTAATAAGAAATCACAATTGATATCCAACAATTGCCACCAACACTCGGATAATACAAATAAATTGTAAAGCATAAGAAAAATATGACTAAACTCATCTAAAAATTCATTCACATAATCTGATAGAAAAATAGAATCAATGAGAATTAAATCTTAAAATTATGTAACAATAATTCAATATAATAATGTCAAAACAATCAAAGTTTCATCATCCTCTTAGTATAGAGAATTTAATAAGACATAATAAAAATAGAATATAATAAAATCATTTCACTAATATTCTCCATTAATATTGCTCTTCTTCTTCTATGTTATTACTATACGGCACTGCATGTGCTGCCCTTTCCATTCCAATCTACTACGTGTTGTGTGTAATGTATTTTTTATATAGTTTAGGTAGAGCTGTCAAAATGAGCCAACCCGGCCCATTAAGGCCGGCCCAATTCAGGCCGGGCCATTTTTTGGTTAGGTCAGATCGGGCCATGTAAGTTTCGGGCTAAAATTTTGTCAGCCTACCTCGCCTCTTTTTAATGTAAACGGGTCAGGATGGCCCAGCCTGTTGCGGGCCATCCCACGGGTTATTTTTAATTTTAGGCTAGCAACTCGACTATTTTGTCGGGCTATTCGAGTCGGCCCATCAGACTTGATTCATTTTGACGACTCTAAGTTTAGGCAAGCGCACTGTTTAGGGAATTTGCTACACCAACGTTTTCTTCAATTTTCTGCTATCACGTAGGTCCAAATGCTTTTATATTGCTCCACTAAATTCGTAGGCCACTTTTTATTGCTTCTTGCTGCTAAATTTTATTTGACAATGAGACTCATTGCTTTGACTTCTATCTTCAATTTTTATCTTTAGATTTTTCCTCCATGTGAACATTATGCCCAACTACTTTCCAATTGTTTCTAACTTTTTTTTTATTTCTCTTACATATGATCACACATGAGGCTTTGTTGACTTTTAAATGTCATAACTCTATTTGTAACATAATTCTTTTACATCATTAAAAATTATCACTTTCTTTAAATTCTGTAATTATAATGATAATTGAATAAAATTAAATTTTTTAAATAATTAAATAATAATATCATAGAATTATTAAAATTAATTATATTGAGTTATAAGAATGCTTATTTTTTAAGGTAAAAATATGTAAAATTAAGTTATTATCAATTATTTCCCTAACTATTAGTAAACTAGAGGTAATTTTATGTGACTTCTAAACTCGTAGATAGTAAAACTGAAGAAATTGTAGTTATTGATGTATGAAACAAACTAGATGTTGACTCGATTAGAAGGTCGAGTCAATAGGTCAACAATCTAACTGTGAGTTAAGTAGTTGAATTAGAAAACTCAAATAAAGAATAAAATATTTTTTGTAAAAATATTATATGAAACAGTACTAATAATCACATATTTGATACATTAATAAACCCTTATTTTTAGTCATTTACACTCTCCATGTACTTAATTGATTGACCTTCGTTATGTTTTATAAGTTTGGACTAAAATTGGACATAATTGATTTTTTCAGCATGATTTATGTCTTACACTATTTCTATATTTTAGTCATATCTTGAGTTCTAGATGTCTAATAATTATGTATTTTACCTTGTTGGAAAGATAAGAGAGAGGACTACAACTTTAATGAGAGCTCTAGGTCAAAGTCGGACATCTAATAGAACTTATTGGGTTTGGAAGTTAGAATACAGGTTTTGTGATTGGAACCTGAATAGTGTGTAGTAATCAGAGCATAACTCGGGCTGTAATAACTTAATTGGGCTAAAATTTTGTCCTCTGAAAGTTAAGACTCATATATACTACTTTCATGAAGGACACAAAACCCAGATTGGATTTCTTATCGGTCATATTGGGCTTGGAATTCAGAACAGAAGAGCTGTAATCGGGCCTGAATACTGTGTAGTAATTGAGTCATATCTTGGGCAGTAGGTGGCCTTTTGAGGTGATTCTGGCGGCATTTGAAACCTAAGATCTAGGCCTACAACTTTCATGAAGACTATATTTCAATATTATGACGTATTCAATGACTTCAGAATTGAATGATTTCAGAGACAAAGAATCTCCATAGTTTTCCACTCATCAAAAGTCATTTGCCATTTTTCACTCATTTTCCACTCATTTGCCATATATATGTACAAGATCCACAGGAAAAAAAAAATATATAAATATATATATATCTATATATATATATATACAAAATATTTACACCATAAATTTGTTCTTCAAATCAAGTCCCCGGCAATAACGCCAAAAACTTGATGCAGATTAATAGTTGCAAACCCAAGTGCAGGTTATCTCAAGTAATAAAATCAAGGAAGTCCGAGGTCGATCCACAAGGAATTGATGAAGAAAAATTCTTTGAGGTAAAGAAAATACTTTGTCAAGGCAATAAAGGTAATAAAAGTTAGTCACAAATAAAAAAAAACTTACTTGGGTTAGGAGTTCCACTCTTGGTAAGTAAATTAAGGACAAAATTAATTCTTTTTATAACTCAATTAGAATCCACACATAATGGAGGATCCAATCGAAAAATATAACATTCAAAGTTCATTTAAGATTATATGCGTAATTATATTATGATTCCTTTAATCATCTATTAACACCACCACTCATAAATGGGATCAAGCATTTATTGTGCTAAAATCTTGTCTACAACAAATCAAGATCTTCACTTTACAAGGAGGGTTTCTAAATTGATTAGAAACAAAATACAATACATATAATGACCACTTGAAAATATATCATTTAAGCACAAGAAAGAAATTAATCTAACCTTAACTTATTACCAAGAGCTTCACCCTTTCACTTAAGTAAAATGTGTAACACCCTCCTTAGGGCGTCACACTTCGTGTTGCTCAATTACCAAATTACCCCTTCATTGAAAAAAACATGCTTATAATATAAATATGAATTGTAAAATTTCTTGATGATAGTAAGATAAACTTAGCAGAAAATAAAACCATAACAACATTGTCACAAATTAGTTACATCGTATATACACAAGTCATAGTATTGTCATATTTTAATATTACAAATTAGACTCTCAAAATATTTAAACTTTACTTTAAACTAACACACTGCCCAAGTATTACTACAAATCAGAACCCTCAGACGGGTCCTTCTCAGACTCCTCAGAAGATAGAAGTCCGACTTGACGCGAAGTCCTACGGACAGGTATCCGTGCAGACAACACTATACTAATCGCACTAGGAGTACGATAGTAAGTTCCCTAATGCTGTCTATGTGGTAAATACATTTTCCAACCAGAATGACGCACTACGCCTTCGGTCCTCATATACCCTCAGAAAACTCGGCATCTCTATCTCTTTAGAACCTTACTTCTTCTACAGAAATCTGCTCCTTCTCAGCTTCTTGCTCAACGTCTTTAAAATTATAATTACAATACATAATAGACATACAAAGAGGTGAGATCACTTACGCCAATACCAGTATGGTAGCAATGAAGATAAACACATACAAATTCTCATACCAACATCATACATAATTACAATTATGTCACCAATATCATTCATCTAACACATATCATATCTCATATCAACACATCATACATAATTCAATTATGTCACCAATATCATTCATCTAACACATATCATATCTCATATCAACACATCATGCATAATTACAATTATGCCAATAATATCATTTATCCTCATAATTCATACAATAACCATAATTACGATCATGTCCTTATCAATATTCAATTATTCAATAATTCCATTATCATAAACAATAATTACGATAATACCCTCAGTATCTATGCATATGCACCTAGACTCAATTTTCCTACTCCATGGAGCTACAACTCAGATCAGAGAAAGTGATCGAAAAGATCATATCAGTACAAAGGTGCCTCAGACCACGTGCTCAGTTTTGCACATCTAGCACATACTCGATAGTCTTTATCAGATCTTGATTACGGATAGTGTCTCGGTCCGGATCATTGGTGTGTTATATCGGTCTAACCCACGTACAGAAGAGCTACCAACTGCACATTGTAGGCAACCCGCACCCCAATGCCCCCAAGGTCAACGAAAGACCTACACTACGCATATCGCACCCACTCAGGAGGTGTATTCTCTCCTTCCTAGGCAAATAGCCTTACCCAGTCCATCGGACTTTTTCAATGCATATACAAATGCACCATTCACAGTTCATTTTCTTTATCTCATATTCTCAATTCATTTTCTTTATCTCATATTCTCAATTCATTTTCTTTATCTCATATTCGAGGTCCTCAAAATTGGCCCAACAGTATCATTACTGTATTTTCATCGCGAAATCATATTTTCCATATTTTCTCAATCACGTATAATATTTTTCACACGTTTTAGATCAAAAATACTGTTTTCCTCATTTAACACCAAAATTTAACTTCATTTTTCATATTTGCATAATAACCCCTCAAAAACATAATATTGACATTTTAGTCCTCACTTAAATAATATTTTCACAACAGTCCTTCATAAAATTCACATTTACGAAATAATCCCTCGTAAAATTCATATTTATGAAATCGTCCCTCATAAAATTCATATTTACAAAATAGTCCCTCCAAAACATAATATTTACGTTTTAGTCCCTCAAAAATTGTTATTTATAATATGACCCTATTAAAAATGAAAATTACTATTTTACCCCTCTAAAAATCATAATTATAATATTGCCCCTCCAAAAATCATATTTATAATATGGCCCCTTTCAAAAATGAAAATTATAATATTGCCCCTCAAAATCATATTTATAATAATTCATTTTCCCAAAAATCATTTTACTTTGCTATACTCAAATTTGTCCCAAATTCATTTAAATCTCTCAGTTCTCATTTTGATTCATCAGTTTAATTCCGATTATTTTCCCACAACCTTCAAACTTATTCAAATTCATTTCTTTTTCATTTAAATCCTTCATTCTCAATTGAATCTCTCATTTTCAGGACTTTGGTCCTTTCTAGCCTAGTATGGCCGTAAGCCTCAAGCTTTTTGGAACTCTCATAAAATCGGTTCATCATATTATTCACATCTTACTTTACTCATATATTTTCATGCACACAATTTCATATATACATACATATATCAAAACAACAATTTCATACATACAAACATATATCAAGACAATAGACATAATATCACACATGCAAACACAAAAACACAACCATACACCACAAACACAATCAAATAGCATCAAACAATCGGTGAAGAACCCTTATGGATTTTTCCACCGTACACAACAAATCCCCACACCACCAAAACATAGTTGGTGAGGTTAAATCTCCCTCTTACCTCTTGAAGAACCTCCAAAGTTCCTTGTATGTCTCCTTCAAGTAAACTTCCTCCACCAAGAGTTTCTTGAAAAACAGAGAAAACATGCAATATTAATACCTAAGGCTCTAAACTAAAATAATCATGGATTAAAATCATGATTAGAACTTTGAAATGAAGAGAAATATGAAGATTAAAGAATCCTACCTTCAAGGCTTCAAACTTGAGCTTTGAAGAACAAGATAGAAAATAGATGACTTAGGCTTAGGTTTTAACTACAAAGTGTCTTGAAATGAAGTAGGAAAGCAAGAAATAAGGTAGTTTAGAATTATAGAAGAGTGATTGATGGAAATAGGGTGGAAGGCCGTGAGGTTGGAGAAGAAAAGAAGAAGGAAATTTGAGAGCTTTTGCTATTTGGAGAATTTTGAAGAAAGATAAAGACTTTGACTATGCATGGTCGTAAACCATTTTGAGAGAAAATGGAGTGAAGTCTTTGGGTGAGAGAAGGTGAGTTTGTGAGGATGAAATGGAGAGGAGCTACTGCTGGTTTCTGCAGTAGAAGTCCAAGGCCAAATGAATGGATTTACTTGAACAAAAGTCTAATAATTCAAGTGCACATGGCTTGGTCATGTAGGGGTCCACATGGAGGGTTCAAGAACCTTGGAGAAAGCTCTCCAAACTGCTGAAAACCGTGGCCTCCAAGCCCAATTAGAGGTCTTAATTAATTGCTAATCAATTCACTAGTTAATTAGATTTAATTTCCTAACTATTCTTAATTAACTTCCTAATCTTATAACTAATTAGTTTAATATATATTAACATATATTATAACCTTTAATCAATGTTAAGATATCTAATTAGTATTTAGATTATAATTAATTAAGAACTAAACTAGTTCACTTAGTTTACTAATTAAGTAATTAGATTAGTCAAATTAAGCTTAATTGGCTACTAATCCAAAGTCAAGCCACTAAAATTGACTTTGTCTTACTTGGTTAATTAATGAAAGATAGTAAGAATTGCATGGTAATATTTGCTTCACCAAAAGCTTGCTTTGCCGTAGACTTCAACCAAGAAAAGCCATCAATATTGACTAGTCTTCATTTGTTCAATTTGGCTTTTCTAAATGAATTTCCTAAAGCCTTTCTACGTGAATTCACTTTGTGAATTGGCTATTTAGAGAATTTTACTTTTTTCCTTCACCGTAGCACCATCCAATTTCAAGAAGTCTAAATTTATTTGATAGCTTGCTTTCTATTGGTCCTTAAAAAGTCAAGCTATTATTCTTGAGCAATTTCTATTGGTTAGATATTTATTAACTTGATTCCTATTGGTTGCTATTTTTGTTGACCAATTTCTATTGGTGCACACTGTATATTTTATAGTATACTTTAACCAATAAACAATAATTACTATTTATAAAATCAGTATTTATTGTCTAATGGATAATAAAATATACATAGATTTTTATCTTAGACTAACAGCGTAGTAATTATTTTTGATCATAATTTTTCTACTGATTGCCCTTGATGAGTCATAAAGCGAGTCATCAAAGAGAAATTTCTCGAACATGTGACTCACTACAATGAGTCAGTATGATGAGTCATCGTGGAAGTTTCTAGAATGGGTGAGTCAACATGGCGAGTCATCAGCTGAGTCATTGCGCTGAGTCATCAATGGTGAGTCACAGCGATGAGTCATCATGGTGAGTCATCAAGGAAGCCGGAACGGGTGAGTCACTATGGTGAGTCACGGCCGAGTCAGTCATCACTTCGGAACCTTCGAATCTGATCCGAGTTGTCACGCCACATGTCGAGTTTCTATTGGCCCGTCGCAATGAGTCTGACCACCAATTTTGACCACTCCTCATTGGTCCACGTGTCTGCATTGGATGACTAAATGTGAGTCCCGCAAAACATTTTAGGGTTCATCTTTACTTATTTGTACTTGACTAATAAAATAATATTATAATAATATAAAATTATTTTATTTGACAGTTAAATCCTAAAAATTAAAAGATTAACAACAGTATCATTCAGAATTGGGTTTAGTAAGATCCCCCAGTTTCGAATAATTAAAATAAGATTTTTCCGGTCCGAAAAATTATTATTTTCCTGTCTCGGAGCAAATCACACAAAAAGTCCAAATAAAATCATAGACAGTAATATTGCCCACTATATCACATAGAAAAATTAAAAATAGTACATTCAGGACGTAATGGTCATTTTTCCATTTTTTCTCATCACGAAGCAAATCATTCAAAACGCTCAAATAAAATTACAGACAGTATTATATATCTGTATTTCATACAAAAAAAATTAAAACAGTAATTTAATAAAATTTTTATTTTACAATCTCGAAGCAAATTATGCAAAACGACCAAATAAAATTTGAGCCTGTAAAATATATTTGTATTTCACACAGAAAAACAAGAAACAGTAAAATAGGGACACAACGGTCTTTTACCCAAAAGTTGGGGTGTTACAATAGCATGTGGCGTCCCGGGGCTGACGAGGGCGGGGAGTGATCGCCGGTGCAATGAAGCACGGACAAGGAGCGGCTCCTGGCAGGCTTCTAGGCGGAGGGTCTGCATGAATGAACTGAATACACACCGGAATGAGAGGGATTCAGAGACTGTACAGGTATGGGACTGCATAGTTGAGGATGGCTTAAAGGAATTGATTTGGTGTAGCCATATCAACAAGTTACAACTTCTTTTCGGGAGCCTAGAACATAAGAACTCCATGGTTAAGCGTGCTTAACCTGGAGTAATTGTGGGATGGGTGACCTCCTGAGAAGTTTCCTAGGATGTGTGTGAGTGAGGACAAAGCACGCTGAAAAGACCCGTATTGGTTTGTGGAGACACTTATCAATCCGCAGCGGTCCGGGTCGTTAAGAGACAGGACCTCTCCCAGTACGGTGTGGTTCAGGGACGAACCAAGCGGAAGTTGGTGGGCATGTGGCGTCCCGGGGCCGACGAGGGCGGGGAGTGATCGCCGATGCAGTGAAGCACGGACAAGGAGCGGCTCCTGGCAGGCTTCTAGGCGGAGGGTCTGCATGAATGAACCGAATACACACCGGAATGAGAGGGATTGAAGCGTGCGGGTATGGGGACTGCATAGTTGAGGATGGCTTAAAGGAATTGATTTGGTGTAGCCATATCAACAAGTTGTAACTTCTTTTCGGGAGCCTAGAACATAAGAACTCCATGGTTAAGCGTGCTTAACCTGGAGTAATTGTGGGATGGGTGACCTCTTGGGAAGTTTCCTAGGATGTGTGTGAGTGAGGACAAAGCACGCTGAAAAGACCCGTGTTGGTTTGTGGAGACACTTATCAATCCTGCAGGCAGTCCCGGGTCGTTACAAAATGAAAGTTAGTTACTCATAGATAAGAAGAAAGGAAGAGAGAAGAAGAAGAAGAAGAAGAAGAATATAACTTCAATTTAGAACAAAAGAAAACTACAACAAGATAAACAAACAGCACAATAGTATAATCTTGATCTCTAGGACCAAGATTCTTAAATAATCAGCCAAGGCTCCCTTTTATAGAGGATTAGGAATACAAAATGACAAGGGAGCTGATTCATAGATGAGTGGATGAGTGGAAAATGGCAAATGACTTTTGATGAGTGAAAAATTATGGAGATTCTTTATCTCTGAAATCATTCAGCTCTGAAGTCATTGAATGCGTCAGAATATTGAAATATGGTCTTCATGAAAGTTGTAGGGCTGGATCTTAGCTTTCAAATGCCACAAGAATCACCTCAAAAGGCCACCTACAGCCTGAGATATGGCCTAATTATTGCATAGTATTCAGGCCCGATTACAGTTCCTCTGTTTCCAAGCTCAATATGACCTCCAAGGAGTCTGAATTCAGTCTTGTATTCTTCATGAAAGTTATGGTCTTAACTTGCAGACACCAAAATTTCAGCCCAATCAAGATCTTACAGCCCAAATTATACTCTAATTACTATACACTCTTCAGGTTCTAATCACAAAACTCATATTCTGACTTCCAAGCTCAATTAGTTCCCCTAGATGTCCGACTTTGACCTAGAGCTCTTCATGAAAGTTGTAGATCTCTCTGTTATCTTTCCAAAAAGATAAGATACATAATTGTTAGATATTTAGAATTCAATATATGGCCAAATACAGAAACAGTGTAAGACGTAAAACATGCTGAAAAAATCAATTAAGTCCAATTTGAGTCCAAACTTATAAAACATAACCAAGCTCAATCAATTAAATACATGGAGAGTGTAAACAACTAAAAATGAGGGCTTATTAATGTATAAAATATGTAATCATCAAATTTGATGCAATTTTTGTCTACTTCAATTTAGAACCTACACTTGGGTTCAAATTTATGGTGTAAATATTTTGTACATATATATATTTATATTTTTTTTCTGTGTATCTTGTATATATATATATTTTTTCTCTTTTAATTTTTTTCTTTGTACTTACTAATGCACTAACTTAGTGGGGGAAGTCTCCATTATCCCTCTATAATCTTTAATCATTAATGAAATAATCTTTCTTCTTCTCTCTCTCTCTCGGAGCAAAAAATCGGCTTGCCGATTCTCTGATTTTCATATTTTAAATTTACTTTCTACACTTTACTTTCTGCACTTTATTTTCTATATTTTACATTTTGCACTTTATTTTTTGTACTTTATTTTTTATATTTTACTTTTTATATTTTATTTCTAACTTTTTAACTTACTAACCTTTTAATTTTCTTGCTTACTAACTTACGAACTATCTAACTCTCTTATTAACTATCTAACTTTTTCCTTTACCTGCTTCTAACATTTTAATTTACCTACTTCTAACATTTTAATTTACCTGCTTACTAACTTTTTAATTTATCAGCTTATTAACTTATTTGATGATTGGTTTATACCACACCCTTGTGAATATATATTTGGTGGTCGGTTTATACCACACCCTTGTTAATATTTATTTACTACGTGTTAATATATATTTGGTGGTTAGTTTATACCACACCATTGTTAATATTTATTTGGTGGTTGGTTTATACCACACCCTTATGAATACATATTTGGTAGTTAGTTTATACCACACTCTTGTTAATATTTATTTACTACGTGTTAATGTATATTTGGTGGTTGGTTTATACCACACCCTTGTTAATATTTATTTGGTGGCTGATTTATACCACATCATTGTTAATATTTAATGGCAGGCTTACTGCCTACTTGTTAATATTTTTTTTTTACCATGGCAGGTTTACCACCTACTTGTTAATATTTTTTTTATAGAAGGTTGAGCTCTGTATATATTTTTATTTTATTCTTCCTGTTTCTTCTTCTTTTTTGTCATGTGCAGTTAAATTCGTGTGTTTCTAGGGTAAAGATGTAACTTGATTCAATCGACATGTATTAAGATTAGAATTTTAATTAATTTCTTTTTTATTCAATATGAGTGCTTATTATGATTTTTAATACTTTTATGAATTGGCCACTCATAAATTGATCTAGTGAGGTGTATGTAGAATCGGAAGGTTTGCATATGACTTAGATCATAAATAATAAGTGACATGATTTATAATCATCTAGGAATAGAGGTTACAGGTTGTGTGGGAGAATTGTGGTATTTTCCATTAGAATCCATAGAGTAAAAGTCATGCCTTTAAGAGTTAAGGTTTAGACCAAAGAATTGAGTTTTAATTAATTACTAGATTCTCCCCATCAATTGAATGATTAGAAATTAATTAGAATGAAGGTCCCAAAGCTACTCTATTGTCTATGATAGATTGTTAAATTAAGTGAAGTCAAATCCCTAGTGTTTTAATTTCATGTGTTTACATCCTTAATGTGTTTGACATTCATGTGCTTTGTTCTCTCTTTTCCCTCTTAATTTCATGCGTTTTAGTGTTTTCTTTTTCTTTTTCCTCTTAATCATCAAACTTTATTACTTTGCTAATTCGGTGCATTTGTCGATTTTCTTAACAAGTTTTTACAAACCTAAGTTGATAAGGTAGATTTTGTTACTTCAAGAATTCAAAACAAAAATATTGTTGCAGATCATTTGTCCATATTTACAACAGGCTCACCTTTTGTTATCACACCTATCAATGATTCTTTTCTCGATAATTTATTATTATTATTTTCTGTCAATTCCAAGCCTTGGTTTGCTAACATAGTCAATTTTCTTGCAACATGAAAGATCTTGCCTTAATTACCCTGATCAAATCATTCGAAGATGTATGCCCAACAGTGAGGTAGGTAATGTCATTAAATTTTGTCACTCAGAAGCATGTAGAGGTTTCTTTTCTTCAAATAAAATAGCTGCGAAAGTCTTGCAGTGTGGATTTTATTGGCTCACTTTATTTAAAGACAGCTATACATTTTGAAAAAGTTGTGAAAACTGTCAAAAATAGGGTTTCATTTCTAAGCAAAATAGGATGCCTCTAAACTCTATCATTGTCATTGAAATTTTTTATTGTTGAAGAATTGAGAAATGATGCATATGAAAATACAAATATTTATAAAGTTAGGGCAAAAACTTTTTATGATAAATCAATTTTGAGAAAAAAAAATTTGAAATTGGTCAAAAGTTCTGCTTTATAATTCTCGTCTTCAGTTATTCCTTGAAAAATTGAAATGTAGGTGGGCTGATCTTTTTATTGTCAAACATGTGTATCCTCATGGGACCATAGACATTGAGAACCCTAGGAATAGTAATATATTTAAGGTCAATGGACAAAGACTCAAACCATTTCTAGAACATCAAGTTATTGAGGTAGAATCCATCTCCCTTTCTAGTCCTTGTTATGAGTAGAATTTATTTTAATTTTGTTTCTTTCTTTTTGCAGTTCTTTGTGTTTCCGATTAAGTGGTGGATAACGGTACTCCGTGACTCTCAAGTCGGTTTGTTTTTCAATTTCCCATAATAACTGACTCCTTCTCCTTTAAAATGGATGTTATTCTCTCAAATCTAAGAAAGCATTTCCCTTCTCTTCCTCAAAATGCTCTAAAAAAAATCTACAAAGCCAAGCGTGAAAGACTGAGACTGTTAATGCACATGGGCATCCCAGAAGATATACGCTGGATAATCGAAGTAAAGGTTCATTTAGCTAGTGAATCTTCAGATTCATTTGTCCCATACATGCTGAGTCTCGGTAAAAGTTCTTATTCTAAAAGGAGAAGAGCAAAAAGAATGCAAGTTTGTCACAAGTGTGCGCGATGAAATTGTAACAAGCGATGTCGTTCTTTGGGGATGGTTTTCACAAACAGAGAACATAAAATATTCTTCATTAAAAATGAATTGAATAAGGAGTCATTAGATGATATCTTATTGACTCTTAAGACGTATTCTTGTGGAGTTATGCATCGTAAACTTATTAATTTGTGGAATCTCTTCAAGGATGAGTAAGAGCGTTACAGTCTTGGGAATTAACTCAAAAAGACCCTATTTGCCAATTTATAAGAAAATTGGATGGGAAGCTTATCCTTGACTCATAGAAGGCATTTAAGCCGTTACTAGACGTAAAACTAGAGGAAGATGTAAGCCACAATCACAATAACATATATATATTATCTTGTACATCTCTTAAAAAAAAAGAAATAAAAAAAAAAAAAAAAAAAAAAAGAAATAAAAAGAAGAAATAAAAAGAAATAAAAAAGGACAAAATTTCGGTTGTACTTAGTCTTTAATTAGATTAGGAGCCCCGAGTAGATGCCCCTCCCATCATTGACTCGGGTAAACCTTCGCACGTCGGTCTGTAAATAGGATTCGTGTGTCATGCTCTGTAGATAGTCACGTAAGCATTCCCAGGTTTTAACCGTAAGCTCTGCTTGTTGATGGACAGATAGAAGCATCCCGTGTTTGCATTCTTATGTGACAATGCCTCTGAGCTCAATTCCTGGTATTGATTTATTGGGTTCCTGAGCGTAGCTCCACTGACTGTGGTCACTGGTCGTCGTATTTAGATTTTCTCTCTTTAACTAAAGGGACGATGCATATGCTGGGATATCCCACAAGCGGGAAGAGTGCCTTAAGTCTGAAATTCCTTAAAGGAATTTGATGTCTCTTTCAAGGGGCGGTAAGATTGTGAAGGCTACTGCACTCATAACGCGCAGTATAAAGATATGCCATGAAAACTATACATAAAGGTATGTCATCATTTATTGTTTTAATTTTATCTTCGTATTATTTTGTTATATTTTGGTTTTGAACAGACGATCTTTTGGGCGGGGTCCTTCAAGGGCTTCTAGACTTCTTTACCCTGATGGTTTTCTTGAAGTAAAAAAAAAATTGTGTTTCTTAATTTTAAACTTTTCTGACACCAGCCAACCTACCCATATAGGTGCTATCATTCCTTTTTTCATTCTCTTTCCTATTTAAATACTTCATTTTCTTCACTTTCCTCCTACTCATAATCATTCAAAGGGAGTGTAAGTGTAGAAATAGAGGGATCTTCCTCTTCTGTTTGTAGACTTACCAGTTTCTGTGTATTTTGTGGGTCAACTTATGGGAAGGGTTTAGAGTTTGTAAACGCAGCAAGCACTGTTAGTAGAACACTTGCTGCAAGGAACATTCATGTTGTATATGGGGGAGGCAGCATTGGGTGAATGGGAGCTATGTCACTTTCTACACATAAAAGAGGTGGTCCAGTTTTAGGTATCATTCCCGAACCTTTCACTCGAAGGAACATCATTGGAAAGACAATTGGGCTAGAACTTTAAGTATCATCTATGCATGGACAAATAAGGACAATGCTTGAAAAATCTGATGCATTCATTGCCTTACCGGGCGATTTTGGTACTTTGAAAGAGGTTTCTCAAATCATCTCTTGGGCCCAACTGAACATCCACCGTAAACTCATAGGTTTTTGAATGTTAATAATTTTTTTGATAATTTGTTATCTTTTGTTGATCATGCTGTGGAACAGAAGTTTATCACACCTTCGGCAAGACAACTCCTTATATCTGCTTCAACTATTGATGAATTAATTGATAAATTACAAACTTTTGTTTATGAACCTGAACCAGTAATAGTTCAGATAGATTGGTTAGAAGGAAGCAGTCAAGGAGGCAGTAAGGAACAAGAGTGTGATCTGATACTTCATCTATAACTTTCCTTTACCTTTGGTTTTATTCATCGTACTTTGTTTCTGTTTAAATTTGAGTGAGGTTTGTCTTTTTAGTAATTGCAGCAATAGGTAATATCTTCTATCCTTTACCTATCTATGTTTTAACATTGAGGATAATGTTGTGATCTAGTTGGGAGAAGGATAGTTGTGTGAATAGTTGTGTAAAAAAAACCAAAAAAAAAAAAGGAAGTGTGTTTGTTGTGTTAATATGTTTGTCAGTAATTTATTAACAGTAATGTGAATGCTTATGTCTTGAAGCATATCAAATGAGTTTTTGATAATAACAAAGCCAAAGATAAAGATCAAGTGCAAAAGAGAAGATCAAGATCAAAGAAAGAAATCAAGAGGTTTATTTAGACATAGGCCTTAGAACATTAATGTTAAATGCTCTCAAGATATCTCAAATGATTTTTCAAAGATGTTTTTAATCAACATGTTTTTCAAAGTTCATATTCTAAAAAGATGTTGATGTTGGATCATGTTAAACATATATCAATATTGTTCAATCCAAGTTTCTTAAAGTTAGAAATGGCATGGATCCTTAATTGGGCTTGAAAAATGTGTTTAAAGGGCAAGATAATCGATTACACGTGTTTTGTAATCGATTACAAGATAAACAGAGAGTTGGTAATCGATTACATTAATCATGTAATCAATAATGTAATTGATTACAAGCAGGCTAGAAGCCTTGTAATCGATTACACCAAGTGTGGTAATCGATTACAAGTCTGGTAGAGGCCATGTAATCGATTACACAAGTCTGGTAATCGATTACATCATACCCAGAAAGCCAAGAACACGTTCAAACAGCCATGTAATCGATTACAGAGATTGTGTAATCAATTACTAGTGGTCTGTTAGCAGCCAACAGCTATTTTCTTAGCATTTAATGTTGCCATAAATGCTACCTAATGGCTCTTTAATGTTGAAAACTTATAAATACACATCTTGGGGCATCATTTGTGGTTGAACAACAACTGAGAAACATATTTCAATTACTCAAATCTGTGAATCAATCCTTGAATCATTTGTGCTCTGTTTTTATAAATATTTGAGATATTCTTGAAGAGCATTATAGAGCTTCAATTTGTATCATCTACTCTTTGAGAGAGTTTCTATCTTCTACACTTTGTATAATCTGTAAAGAGAGGGTGAGGTATCCCTCTAAAGAAAAGGGTGAGGTATCCCTTAGTTGGATAGAGGGTGAGGTATCCTTCTAGAGAAAAAGGTGAGGTATCCCTTGAGGGTGAGGCATCCCTCAAAAGTTGTAAAGGGTGAGGTATCCCTATTTGAGGCTTAAGCACAAAGGGTGAGGTATCCCAAAGTGTGGTGAGTGCTCTAGTTTGTAAAGGCTGTCAAGCACCTATTGAAGCTTGAAGAAATAGTGGAAAATCTCTAGTGGTTGCTTGAGGACTAGACGTAGGCCACAAGTAGATTGGTGGTTGAACTAGGATAAACCTTGTGTTTGATCTTCTAAACTCATCTCTTTACATTTGTGCATTTATTTTATATGCTTGCTTAAATCTTATTCATCTTGGCTTGTTTAATTTGTGAGTGAAGTATTCAATCTAATTTATCTATTCACTTCAATCATCCAATAACTTCAACAAAAATTGATATACAAACGTTTTACAAAAGATTTACGAAAATATTTTATAAACTTAATTCACCCCTCTCTTGACTTTGAGGCCATTTGGTAACAAGCAAAACTAATTAAGAATTACAGAGTAAAGAGTAAATTATTTACTCTTGAGACGCATCAAAATTGGTGGCAAAGTAAGGAGTAATTAGGTAGATAACTATGTTGTGTGGAAGTAGCAAGTCAAATTCAGGAAAATTTGCATGATTGAGTAAATTGTCTTCTTTCTTAAAAATCATATGCTTGGTTATGGATGTTGAATTGGTAGACTAAGAATGATAGAATTATGTCTTGTGAGATTTTGAGCCTATTGATGAATAGATTGAACATTTGTACCATTCTCTTCTTTCTTGTGTGATTTTCACTCATAGAATTGTTACTCTAGAACTTGCTTTAATTTTTTTTAGACTACTTTTTCACATGCATACACAAATATGATTGACACATTTTTCTTGAAATAGCTACTTTAATCAAATAGCCCAGAATGATTGGCACACAAATAGACAGCCTTGCTCAGCAGCATATTGTCTGAATATGATATCAAGCACTCTTATGACTTCTTTAAAATTCTTTGATTCCTGCCAATGTAAGACATTTGAAATGACCTATTTCTCCTTACTTAACCCCTTTGAACTTATTTGACTATTCTTTGTTTTGAACTCATTATGTGCCTTAAATGAAAAATCATGTTCTTACCCGACCTTAGGGAATAAGAGAATATTAGTTTTATCATTGAATGAGTTCTTGAACAAGTGTGGAGGTGTGTATGTAGAATGGTTCAAAAAATATTTAAAAAATAAAAAATAAAAAAATGTTTAATTAAAAATGTGTATATATTATGTTCATATTGTAAAAAAACAAAAACAAAAACAAAAAAAAACAACAAAAAAATTGTAAAGAAAGGCCAACAAGGCAATAAAGAAAAGGAAAAAAATATGTAAAGGGAATTTGTATTAGGTGGAGTTGGGTTGAACTTTCATGCTTGTTAATTGAACTCAACTCTCATGCTCTTTTATTCTCTTTGGTATTTAACTTGTCATATCCATATTACCTCTTCTTTTATCTTGACCCAGTTACAACCTTGAATAAAGTCCTCATGATTTGTGTGTGTATGTGTTTTGAGTAGTGAAGAAGTAGAATATAAGCAAGCTTATGGTAGTGCAATTTCTTATGGATTGAATTGAGTGACATACCTACCTTTTAAACACTTAAGGGATTGAGAGTGAATCTTGTGAAGATCTATCATTCTTGACTTATACTTTTCAATTGAAGTTTCCTTACTTGTTGGTTTGAGATGTGAAGAAACATTACCTCATAAATGTTTTGATCCCTTGAATGTTTGGTTACTCTTCATTCTTAAATATTATTGGAAATTGTGTTTTTAAGAGTGTTTAGCTTTTGAGTCTGTATTGTTTTTTTTGGTTTTGGTCTTATGTATTTTGCCCAGTAGTGCAAAAAGTTAAGTGTAGGAAAATTTAATAATCACATATTTGATACATTAATATAACATCATTTTTAGTCATTTACACTATGCATGTACTTAATTGATTGACCTTAGTTATGTTTTGTAAGTTTGAACTCAAATTGGACTTAATTGATTTTTTTAGCATGATTTACATCTTACACTATTTCTGTATTTTGACCATATCTTGAGTTCTAGATGTCTAATAATTATGTATTTTACCTTATTGGAAAGATGAAAGAGAGCTCTACAACTTTCATAAGAGCTCTAGGTCAAAGTCAGACATATAGTGGAACTAATTAGGCTTGGAAGTCAGAATACAGGTTTTGTGATTGGAACCTGAATAGTGTGCAGTAATCAGAGCATAACTTAGGCTGTAAGAACTTAATTGGGCTGAAATTTTGTCATCTGAAAGTAAGACCCATATCTACAACTTTCATGAAGAACACAAAACCTAGATTGGATTTCTTAAAGGTCATATTGGGCTTAGAAGTCAAAACAGAAGAGCTGTAACTAGGCCTGAATACTGTGCAGTAATCAGGTCATATCTCAGGCTGTAAGTGGCCTTTTGAGGTGATTCTAGCGGCATTTGAAAGCTAATATCTAGACCTACAACTTTCATGAAGATCATATTTTAATATTCTAACGCATTTAATGACTTCAGAACTGAATGATTTCGAAGACAAAGAATCTCCATAATTTTTCACTCATCAAAAGTCATTTGGCATTTTTTACTCATTTTCTACTCATCCACTCATCCATGAATCAGACCCCTTGTCATTTTATATCCATAATCCTCTATAAAAGGGAGCCTTGGCTGGTCATTTAAGGATCTTGGTCCTAGAGATCAAGATCATGCTATTGTGTTGTTTGTTTATCTTGTTGTGATTTTCTTTTGTTCTAAATTGAAGTTATGTTCTTCTTCTTCTTCTTTTCTCTTCCTTTCTTCTTGTCTATGAGTAACTAACTTTTATTTTACTTGGGTGAAAGGGTGAAGCTCTTGGTAATGAAATAATGTTAGATTAATTTCTTTCTTGTACTTAAATGATATTATATCAAGTAGTCATTATATGTATTGTATTTTGTTTCCAATCAATTTAGAAACACTCCTTATATAGTGGAGATCTTGATTTGTTGTAGACAAGATTTTGACACAATGAATGCTTGATCTCATTTATGAGTGATGTTGTTAATAGATGATTAAAGGAATCATAATATAATTACATATATAATCTTAAATGAACTTTGAATGTTGTATTTTTTGATTGAAACCTCCATTATGTGTGGATTCTAATTAAGTTATAAAAAGAATTAATCTTGTCCTTAATTTACTTACCGAGAGTGGATCTTCTAACCCAATTAAGTCTTTTTTATTTATGACCAAATTTTATCACTTTATTGTTGTGACAAAATATTTTCTTTACGTTAAATAATTTTTTCTTCATCAATTCCCTGTGGATCGACCTTGGACTCCTGAGAATTTATTACTTGAAACAACCTGCACTTGGGTTTGCAACTTTTAATTCGCATCAAGCACTTTATATAAAATAGTTTCATATAAAAATGTATTATATGAAAAAATATTAATGATATAACCAAACTAACAATGATAATTATCCATTTTTAATTTTCAAAAATTAAAATTTGTTAAATAATAATATAATTTAAAAAGTGAGGACATTCTTGAACAAAAGCATGTGGTCTAATAGTAAAATATATTTCATTATAAGTCTTTTAGGTATCATATTCAAATCCCTACAAATTGTATTTTTTTAAGCTTAAACAAAATAAAAAAGAAATATGGGTCAAACAGCCTAAAAAAGTCGGCAAGTCACCAAAATTTGACCCACTTAAAAAATCAATTGTAACCAAGGACTAGATCAACCCAAAACCAATGACCAAACCAGTCCAAAGGTCAAGTCGCATATTTTCCAAATAGACTAGTCAATCCAATCTGATTCAAAGAAACATACAAACATATTTTTTAATTTAAACAATTACCAAATTGATTTAATCACTAAACTATTAATAGTTAATCAATAATTAATTAAATATTTGACAATATATTTATTTATATTTGAAACATTTGAATTTATCTATCGAATGTTTTAAGAGTACTTATTAAGAAATAAAAAAATAGAAAATATTAAATAAAAAATAAAGCATTAAATACATTAGAATTTTTTTAAAATATCATTTAATTTTTTTTCATTTTTGATTCCCCTTATTAGCAAAACCCTAATAAAAAAAACCTAATCATAAATTCGTGATTATGCATTAATCATTTCCAAATGGTGTGGAAGCAAGTTTGCCCCAAATGATTTTATGTGTTAAGTTTTGATGATGACAAATACAAGACAAAAAGAATACTTTGCTTATGTTCTTTGTTGCATCCTATATAGAGCATATCCATCAATAATTGATAAATATCTTATTTGGATATGTATATGAAAGTTTTATATGCATGTTAAACTAACTAGAGTTATACATTTATGAATCATGCATATGAATGAATTGTGATTCTGGACTAACTATGCTTGTTTAAGTGAGCAATACTTTGTAGGATAGTCCAAGTACCAAGAGTGAGCATTGCAAACAAGAAAGTAAAAGATATATATTAAGCTCAACATAAGGAGAATGTGAATGCCTATCTCATGAAGGTATTGATAACATCAAAGACCAAGTCCAAAGGAAGATTAAATGGTATAGTTTTTAGGACTTAGGGTCTTCATGTAAGAAGCCTTATGGATATCTCAAATATGTTTTTCAAATCTTTACAAATGGTTTTCATATGTTAAAATGTCCAACAAATAAGTTTTGAAAAGCTAGTTATGGTAATAGTTCAAATCTATGAAAAATAGCAAAGTTTTAGTTTTACAAAACTAACCTTTGGTTACTCTTTTGATCATATCTTTCAAAATACTTTGAATTTTGATTTGAAACTTCTTTCATTTGAAAATAGACTAAAATATATTTCCAATGATTGGTCATTTGCTTTAAACGAATAAGAAATGAAGAAGTTATGACCTTTTAAAGTCAGTTATTGAAATCAGGAAGGTGTATTCGAATACAGCATGTGTTATTCGAATACCACAGCCCAGAAAACGTTCCTGAACGAGTTTTTTAAAGGGGTATTCGAATATAGGATGTGGCATTCGAATACCATGACTTAGAAAATGCCAGAACACGTTTTGAAGGTTTATTCGAATACCAAACTTGGTATTCGAATAGAAACGTTAAGGAGCGTAACTTTTTAAAGGAGTATTCGAATAACTTAAGGGGTATTCGAATACACACGCCCAAAATCACGCAACGACTATTTTCAAAGGCTTTTAATGTGATATTAATTTATACCCAATGGCTCTTTTTCTTATAACACTATAAATACATGATTTTGGGACATCTTTTAACACAACCCAATTATCTGAAACAACTATTTCTTGCTTTATTTTGTGAAACATATTTTACCAAATTTCTGTGCTCTTTTTCACCAAAATTTGAGATATCCTTAGAGAGCTTCATAGAGCTTCAATTTGTATAATTTATTCTGAGTGAGAGTTTCTCTTCATCTATATTTCTATTCTTCTATATTGAGGGTGAGGTATCCTTCAAGGTCTGTAAAGGGGGTGAGGTATCCCTCTAAGGTTTGTATAAGGGTGAGGTATCCCTACAGGCTAAGACTTTAGCACAAGGGTAGAGTTTTCCTGTGTGTGAAAAGTGCTCTTTTATGTAACGGTTGCAAGCACCTATTGAAGCTTGTACATATAGTGAAAAATCTCGAACTGTGTTTCGAGGACTGGACGTAGACCACAAGTGGTTGGTGGTCGAACCAGGATAAATATCGTGCCTGCTCTTCTTCTCTTTATCTCTTTATTTTATATAATCTTTATTTTACATAATTTTATATTATTGCACACTTATTCATTTGCTGTTGTTAAAGCTTTTCTTTTATCTCATTCCTTCTGTGCTTTTATTTAATTAGTTTTAATATTTGTATTTTAATTAAAAGAGGTTTTGTCAAAATTTTTAATACCCAATTCACCTCCCCTCTTGGGTAATGCTTGCCATGACTAACAAATGGTATGTGAAGAATGAAGGCTCTATATGAAATGAACCACTGGGTTAATGATGAGCCAATCATTGATTTGATGTGAAAATAGATCAATGATTATAAAAATAAATAAACATATGAAGTATTGGTTATTACAAAATGATCCATTAATTTGATGCAACTACTCATCTTGTGAGGCCATCCATGACAAGAAGCAAATCAACCTGTGACCCCAAACAACTTCAAACCCCAATTCAACTACAATTCTTCCTCCTTTTCTAACCCCAATCCAATTCACCTCTACAAACCTCAAATAATAAAAGCTCCTCTAAAACTGTCACCTTGAACCAATGTCAATACCAACCAAGCCCCCATCTCAACCAGAACTCGTGAGCAAGAACCTAAAACCAGCAACACAACAACCAAGTGGTTGGTTGAGGGAAATTTAGGGCTTTGGGTTTTGGTGGTTACCGATGCATTAGCCCCAAGTGGTGGTAAACGTGAAAGTGGTGGTGGCCAGCAATGGAAGGCATGGCTGCTACTTACAATAAACTAGAACAGTGGTAACACTGTCGGTACAACATGGCGGCTACCTCACCCAAGTGGAACATTTTGTGATCAACTACTATATTCTTAAATCACTTTTCAATATCACATTTTACACTTAATTATATACAAATTCATAATTAATTACATGTATTAATTAATTAATAAGTAAATTCAAACTACAACCCTAAATTATAAATTTATTCATTAATCCATCAATACACATAATTAATCACGAATCTGTATATCAATAATAAGTGCAAGAAAGTGATGTTAAAAAAGTGAGATAATAATTATTTCTCTTTTTGTGATAAACTAAAATCTTTTATAGCAAGTAATTTTGGCAGTCCATTGGTAGTCTATTAACCTAATGGTCCACCTTAGAAATCACCAAGAATAAATGGTACAAATGTTTCACTAAGATATGAAGAATAAATACAAGGACACAATAGTGTTGTGAGTAAACTCTAGTAAATTGGAAAGTGTTAGGTGATAAATCTCAAATTTGGATTCGATAGAGGAAATGCCTCAAGTGTGCAAATGTGAGGCTACCTTTCGATGAAAATGACATGACAGAGAATGATGAAAGATGTCAGTTATAATGTGACTTGGTGATGAAAATGGCTAAGTTACAATTTGACAGAATCAATGCTGACAGGAAAATATCATTTGACAAGAATGCCTAAAAGCCAATATCTGTCGAATGATGCATAAAACTATCAAAGTAAATAGAAGAATGAAAAGTGTCAAGTTACGATTCGACAGAGTATTGACAAGGGGGTGTGGTTCAACGAAAAGTGTTAGAAACCAAGTTGCGTCAAACAAGTTGTATAAAGTTGTCAAATATGCTAGAAGATCAGTTCTGTCAAATGATGCATAAAGTTGTCGAATATGCTAGAAGATTAGTTCTGTCGAATGATGCATAAAGCTGTCGAATATGCTAGAAGATTAGTTCTGTCGAATGATGCATAAATCTGTCGAAGATGTTAGAAGAGTCAAGGCCCCTAGTTTGAAGTCAGAATAGGCAATTATGTCTAAATGTTTCAATTTAGATATAATGTTGTTGGGTGAAATATTCAAGTTCCAATTCGACAGCCGAATGTTGATATTGGAAAAAAATCTTCTAAGTTTGAACCGACGGAAGTGCTCAATGGTGAGCCGATGGAAGTGTTGAATGGTCGGAAGATCCAATGCAGCAACTGGATATTGATGTCAGACAAGTGATTAATCTGACAGGGTTCATTTCCTAAGTGATTGAACTGACGAAGAATGTTAAAATGATCAAGAGTTGGTTTTGTCGAAAAGTTGGGCAAAGTACTAGTGTCGAATATGTGGCATAACTGCCATATACATGTCTAATTTTTAGGAGTCAGTTATTTTCATAGTTTACCTATAAATATTAGGATTCATGATGTACAAAGGGTTGGATATTTGATTGAAATCCTAAACATCTCACTCAAGCAGATACACGAATACAGATCAAGTATGCCTTCCACTCTTTACATTCAAGCAAGTTAAATTTCAATGCAATTTACACTCAACCTTTTTACATTTCTGTACTTGTCCTTTATATTTCATTTACTTTTCCTGCACTTTAAATTCACATCCTTTTACATTAACGTTCTTTACTTTCACTGCATATTTAAACTTTTTGCACTTTATTTTCCTTGCACTTTATATTCTATTGTCATTTACATGCTTTCTTTTAAACTTCTGCTTTTTAATTTTCTGCATCAGTTTCTCTAATTTATCAAAGCTTTCTTTTCTGAACTTTTGTTTATTTCTTTAAACTTGCATTAAAGCTTCTTTTATTTATTTTAAGTTAATTCTCAAATCCTACGAGATTATCGTATAACTCGAAACCCACATTCATCTGATTTTCATTATTTGTTTGTCAGACTTAGTCTTAACCAAAAAACACCGTAAACAAATTGGCACACCCAGTGAGACGAGTTCAGAGTAACTCGTAGTGTCACAAGAAATGGTTTTATGCGTTTAAGAAGTGAAAGATTTATCTACTCTTCTCAAAATACACAAACCATGAGTAATGTAAGTAGCTAGGCGTCGGATATACCTTCGACAGCTGTTACTACGCCATCCTCGACCATCGCTAGTACTGGTCTGGTGGATGATGCTATAACAACTGGTGCTCTCCAGAGTAATCCAGTGTTAAAACAGGTGTTTCCTGGAATGACTTAGCCACCGCCGAGTCAGCCAAGTAACCAAAGCATAATAAATTCAAATTCGAGGTTTGTACCCCAATATGGGTTGCATCCCAATTATGTTCCTCCTGTGATGGCACAAATGAGACTTGGCTCCATTTTGGCCAATACTGTTGGCCAATCAGTGCCTTCACAAAGCCAACCACAAATAAGTTTAGCCTTGGTAAGTTTTAATGGCCAGGGAGCAGGGGTTGCAGATACAAGTAATCCAACTCTTTTTCGATAGGAAAGATTGAATTTGGGATCAATTTTCCCAAGTATGTCAAGAGATACTCCTCAGAATATAACAGGGTCAACTATGAATTCTTTGGCCAGCTTTCGACAACAAATGGATGAAAGTAACCATGAAATGGTGCATACGTTCACTCAGCAAATGGGTGCTGTAATTACACAAATCATGGAAAACAAAAATAATGCTTGCAGCGCATTGGCCCAACACATGGCAAAGCTAAACCAAGCCTTGGGAATAGGTGAATTAGCCAATGAAAATGCTCAAGGAACCCAGCCTGGGGTAAATAGAGAAATGGTTGTACCTCAGGCAAATAGGGATGATCAGCCACGCTTGGAATATGGTGATGTCCATATGCTCTGTCGAGGTGATGAGGATCAAATGGCTAGAAATGATGTAGCCATGAGATTACTTCGACGAAATCTTGGGGGGGCACCAAGTGATTGAGCAAAATGTAAACCAAGTAGTGGAACAAATGCTGAATAGGTTTGGTTTCAATGTTGGGTATGCCAACTAACCCTATTTTGTTTCAGCGTTTCCTGAGTAGGTCTAACAAGCAGAAATGCCTAGAGGGATCAAGCTTCCTAAACTTTCTAAATTCTCTGGAGAAAATAGGGAATCGACCGTCGAGCATTTTGCACGGTATACAATAGAGATGGGTGAATTAGAAAATGTAGAGAGCCTAAAGATGAGTTGGAAAGGAGTTTCCATGACCAATTTTTCAGAGGTGACATGAAAGTTAGTCTGACAGATTTATTCAGCATTAAAAGAATGTATAATGAATCTGTCGATGATTACCTGGCTGGATTCAAACAAATGAGAAGTAGGTGTTTCACACCTATCCTTGAAGCGGAAATAGTTAAGATAGCCGTTGAGGGATTGGATTATTATGTCAGGAAGAAACTTGTCAATCAGCACCTTATTGATTTAGCTCAGTTAGGAGAGAAAGTCAGGCAAATTGAGCAATTCAAGACTGAAAAGTTACAAAAGCAAAAGAAATTTCTTAAAAGAGAAAAAATCAACTTTGTTGGATTAGAAGAATCCGACGAAGAAGTTACAAGTCCTGATGAATTTGAAGTAAACCTTGCTGAGTTGAAAAATGGTCCTCCTTATGTTTGTCAAGCTTTAAAGCCTGCAAAGGCTAAAGAAAAAATGGGTTATGTGAATAAATAAGGAAAATTTCTTTGTTCCTTCAAGATACTTGGCAATTACAAGTTATATTGTCGAGATAATCTAAGTCAATAGAAAACACAAATGTTTGTCAGGTAGGCTAAACTGACAGGTACTAAATATATTTCATGTTTGTCGGGTAGGCTAAATTGACAGATATTAAATATATTTCAAGGTTGCATCTTCCTTAGAGCTTCCCAAAAAGTTTATAGTGATTCTTTGTCAGCTAGAGCAGACTAGTAGTCAGGCTCCAAAGATTGTATTTTGGTAATAAAGGTCTTGACTTTACTTCCTAGTTGACAGAAATTACTTTGAATCTTTTGTTGAATTGAGTTCTGTTATAAAATTTTATCTTCTTCCAGAAGCTGTCAAAAGCCAAAACTTTGGGGAGCATCTGTTAGGTGATAAATCTCAAATTTGGATTCAATAGAGGAAATGCCTCAAGTGTGCAAATGTGAGGCTACCTTTCGATGAAAATGACATGGTAGAGAATGATGAAAGATGTCAGCCATAATGTGACTTGGTGACGAAAATGGCTAAGTTACAATTTGACAGAATCAATGCTGACAGGAAAACATCATTTGACGAGAGTGACTAAAAGCCAAGATCTGTCGAATGATGCATAAAACTATCAAAGTAAATAGAAGAATGAAAAGTTCAAGTTACGATTCGACAGAGTATTGACAATGGGGTATGGTTCAACGAAAATTGTTAGAATCCAAGTTCCGTCAAACAAGTTGTATAAAGCTGTCGAATATGATAGAAGATTAATTCTATCGAATGATGCATAAAGCTGTTGAATATGCTAGAAGATCAGTTCTATCGAATGATGCATAAAACTATCAAAGTTGTTAGAAGATCAGTTCTGTCAAATGATGCATAAAGTTGTCGAATATGCTAGAAGATCAGTTCTATTGAATGATGCATAAATCTGTCGAAGATGTTAGAAGAGTTAAGGTCCCTAGTTTGAAGTCAGAATAGGCAGTTATGTCTAAATGTTTCAATTTAGATATAATGTTGTTGGGGTGAAATATTCAAGTTCCAATTTGACAGCCGGATGTTGATATTGGAAAAAATCTTCTAAGTGTTGAACCGATAGAAGTGCTCAATGGTGAGCCGACAGAAGTGTTGAATGGTCGGAAGATCCAATGTAGCAACTAGATATTGATGTCAGACAAGTGATTAATCTGACAGGGTTGCATTTCCCAAGTGATTGAACCGACGAAGAATGTTAAAATGACCAAGAGTTGGTTTTGTCGAAAAGTTGGGCAAAGTACTAGTGTCGAATATGTGGCATAACTGCCATATACGTGTCTAATTTTTAGGAGTCAGTTATTTTCATAGTTTGCCTATAAATATTAGGATTCACGATGTACAGAGGATTGGATACTTGATTGAAATCCTAAACATCTCACTCAAGCAGACACACCGATACAGATCAAGTATGCCTTCCACTCTTTACATTCAAGTTATAACACCCCAAATTTCGTATCTCTTAAACAGTAATTTTGATAGTTAACAAAATTTTACTGCTTAGTAATTTTTGGATACTGTAAAATTATTTTGTTTATTCCATCAGCGTATTTGATCGTTTTGAGTGATCTACTCCGTGTCAGGAAAATAAAAATTTTCAGGCCGGGGAAAACTTTACGTAATTTGATTTTTACCATTAGGTAATTATTTTACGTAATCTGATTTGATATTTGTGTGTTTTCTAATTTTTGTGATTTTATGGATGATTATGAAATTTTTTACTGTTTGTGGGCCCAGTGGTGTATGTGGGCCCAGGTGGCCTTACGTGGACCCAGGTGGGTCCCGCAAAGTAAAAATTTTTCTACGCATAAAAAAATTTGTACTGTTTAGACGGAGACAGGGGATCTTACTAAACTTGAATCCGAAAACAGTTTTAGAAATTTTCTTGTATTGTGTTTGGCACTGTATTTAGTTATCGGGCGATAAAAATACAGTAAATATATTCTTTCGTGAGATTTTAGCAGATAAAAAAATAAAAATTATATTGTTTAAGTCAACATTGGTAGTTTGGATATCCACCATTGATTTAATTAACGATGGAGACTTGATCTTGATTTAATTAACGGTGGAGATTTGATATTAAAAGTGAATAGGATAAATTATAACCGTTGGATGGAAATTAAATCAAGGGTAGAGATTTAGTCTTATAAATGGCTATGACCATTATCAACCCTTGGATGTAGATTTAATCAATGGTGGAGATGAATCATTAATGACCATTGGATTTAGATTAAATCAAGGGTGGAGATTTAGTCTTAAAAAGTAAAAAAGACCATTTATGACCATTGGATGAAGAATTAATCAAAGGTGGAGATTTGGTCTTCTAAAAAAGGTTATGACTAATTATAACCCTTGGATTTAAAGTTTGAAGGAGCAATCTTGACCCTTTATTTTTGGAGACACATCTAATGGCTAGAATTTAAAGAAAAAAGATCTAATGGCCTAGATTAAGTCTCCTAAAAATCAAAAGTCTATCTAAATCCTAACCATTAAATTAATCAATGGCTAGAAATGCTTCAAATAATGGCATGAAAAGATGACAACTTTGCATGCATTATGAAGAGGGGGGACGGTTGGAGATGCTTGGAAAGGAGGAGACAAATTGGAGTAGCCTTTTTTAGTAAAGAAAAAGATGACAAAGTGGAAGACCATGTATTTCAAGTGTGAACCCAAAATGGGATATTATTTCAAGTAAAACTCTTAAACTCTCCAACACTCACACGGCAGCCCACTCACTTTGTGCATGCATTTTTACTTTTTACTCTCACCCAAAAAGCCTCCATCTTATTCTCTCAAAATTCCAAGAACCAAGCAACCATTTTTCCTTCCATTTTCTCTCCATTAGTTCGGTCTTTACACCCAAATACACCATCACTCACCTATAATTTTCACTCTCATCATTTCCTAAAGCTAAACAATATTCTAAACACTTTTCATTTAGAAAGTTTTCCCAAAATCCCACTCTAAGTGCTTTAAAATCTCACTTTTAGCTTACTTCCTTGGAGGTAAACTTTGATTTCTATGATTTAAATTCATGTTTATGATTTTCTAAGCCATGTTTGTTCCATGGTTTGTTATTATTAAGCTTTGTTTGTGATTTTACTAATTGTTTTAGAATTGTTAGGAACTTATCAAAATTCTATCATCTACAACCTTGTCCTTCAAGTTAAAAATAAAAAAAGCTTATGTTTTCCTTCTTGTGAGGAATTCGGTCAACCACCCTAAGACCACCCTTCAAGTTTGTTTAATTTAATCCAACCATAGATCTTGAATCTACATGATATTCTAAGCAACTTTCATGTTGGAGATTTTATCTAAATCATTCATCTTCATGGACTTTCTTCAATATCAAAGTTATTGGATTTTTGAGGTGAAGTATAAGAAGACTTCATTTCTTCTCTTCTTTTTCATGATCTAAGCTATGTTTGATCCATGGTTCCTCTTAATCAAGCTTAGTATACTAATTTCTATATATTTTATTTTGTATTTAAGAAGCCCTTGGTGGTGAAGGACTTGGAAAAAGAAGTAAAACAAGGAGTTTTTGAGGATCTTCAAGAGGTAAGAGGGAGATCCATCTCACCAACCAAGCATGGTGGTGAGAGATGGTCTTATATTTGATGGATGGTGAATTCATGTGAGAATTCATATTCATGGTCATGTAATAATTTATATGTGTTTATGAGCTTTGATTAATTACCTATGCTTAATATGCTTTGCATGAGTTTATGATTTTGATGGTATGCTTATACTATACATGATGATAATATGACATGCTTTTGATATATATATATATATGATGTGTATGTGTGTATATGCCATGATTTGGTGATGGAAAGAAAATTAATTTTGGTCCCAATGGCCAAGGAAGGACTACGGTTTTGATGCCCTTAATTTGGGTTCATATTAAAATTTTTCAAGAACAAGAGAATTAATTTTTGGTCCCTAGAACTTAGTGAATATCAGTTAAGACACCTCAAGATAGGTATTCATAAATGAATATTTTCATGAATGATGAAAATGGATGTTTAGAAAAATAAGGAAAATAAACAAAGAGTTTATTTTTCAAAGAGTACAAGAACATGGTTCTTGAGGAATTTTTATTGATTCATTTTGTGTAAAAAGTTTCTAAGTGTTTTACAAAACATGAGATTTAAATGAAAATAGTAATGATGATTTTAAGAATTTGCAAAGAAAGTGAAAAAGGATTTGTAAAGAAAGTGAAAAAAAGGAATTTGTAAAGAAAATAAAAATGAATTTGAACAAATGGGTTTGGATTTATAATCATAAGTCTTGCGGTTTTGAAAACAAAATTTTTAATGGTTTTATTTGTGTAAAACCATATCAATTTAGAAGGAAAAATATTTGATGGTTTCAATAGTCATGTCCACGTTTTTGAAGGCTTGTAATGCCTTGATTTCTTATGAACAAAGTGATTTTCAAAGTGGAAACGTAACTTGATTTAATACAAGAATTTGAAAAGGGAATCAGAGCATTTTAATCACTTGAGAAATTAAGTTTTTGTAAACAAGAATGTTTTCGAACTTTAATTTATTTTGAAAAAAGTTGTGTTTGGAAATGATTTGAAAAAAATAAAGAATATAGTGGTATTATGAAAATCTACTAACGTATAACTTATTTTTGAGTTTTGAAGTACGTTAGAAAATGTTAAGTTTTGAAACATTGATTTATATAATGAAAAAGTGATTTTGTGAATTATATTTTGGAAAAAGATTTCTTGAGTAAAGAAAATGTATTAAATAAAGTATAAAGTCATATTATTTTGAGGAAAGTTGAAATGGAATTTTTGAAGAAATGAGAAATATTTTTCAGTAATGGAATTGTGGTGAAAAACAATTATTTACGTATCTTAAAAATGTAATTTTTAAAGTACATAATTTGAAATATAGTAAAATATTTCCAAGTGTTTGGAAATACAAGATAAAATATTTTTATGCGATTTGAAATATGATAAAATATTACTACGCGATTGGAGATGCATTGAAACATTTTTAAGTGATTTGAATCACGTTTAAATATTTTACGTAATTTGAACTATGTTGAAAAATCACTCACGTGATTAAATAATGAGAGAATATTTTTACGTGATTGTGAAAATGATGAAAAATCATTATGTGATTTGGAAAGTGTTTTAAATATTTTAAGAATGATGAAAAATGATTTACGCAACTTAAAAGAATGATTTTTAAGTTATGCGATTTTGAAAATGATGAAAAATCATTACGCGATTTGAGAAAAGTATATTTTTATGCGATTAAGAAAAATGTTGAAAAATTTAATACGTGATTTAAAGGTGCAATAGAAGAGTTCTGATGTGTGAAAACGTAAATGTAAACGTTTTGAAATTGTGAAAATGAAATGAAAATGTTATGCAATTTTGTGAAAACACGATGAAAGAATTTTATAACTATAAAAATGTGATAATATGATTTTCTGTTGAAAATACAAAGATAAATATCTTGTAGAACCAAGATATGGATCTTTGTGTGAGAAAATGACATGTTTTGCTTGTGATCGGCATTTGGTGCATTATACATACATTGGAAAGATATGTCTGTGATTGGATTTGGTGCATTATACGTGCATTGAAAAAAAATATGCATCGAAGCATATGATTACATTAAACAAATGAAATTGAAAAAATTTGGCCCTTTGGGGTTGGACTTGCACTGATATATTCATGCATTGTATAAAATATATGTTGAAGCATATGATTACATTAAACAAATGAAATTGAAAAGATTTGGCCCTTTGGGGTTGGACTTGCACTGATATATTCGTGCATTGTATAAAATATAGCTAATAGCTATTATGACCCTTGTGGTTGAAGAGGAATGAGAATTGATATAGTGAGGTCTATGATAGATCTTCGAGGCGTCAGTGGCGGTCGACTAGTGGACGTTGGTGAGACTGTGCCATGACTGATCCGCAACTCATTGACGATACCCGATAAGAACACGATTCTTTTCAACGACTGAGAGATTGTCTTTGGGTTAAGACTGACAATTAACCAGAGCATTCTTCTCGAAATTGTGAAAACCTCCATCGAGTTGTTTTTGATAAAATGAGTCTTTGTGCATATGCATAAATCTGAGCATTTATATCTGTGTGATATATTAATTGAGGAATATTAGTTATTGGTTATGACAATTATTTTGAATACTTGGATGATTATTGAATTGATAAATGATTGAATGATGATAGTTGATTAATGTTGATGGCATGATCATAATTGTGGTATGATCTATCCGTATAATATGTCAAGCCAGGTTATTGTGTTATCCTGTCTTTGCCATGTTGGTATTAGTGTAGGTGATCTCACCTCTTTGTTATATTATTTTTCTTTGTCTGTATTGTTAAAATTATATAGTAGAAGGAATGAGTTGTCTTAGACATAACGAGTGGTAGATACTCGAGATTGATGGAAACATTGAAAAGTGGCATCTCAAGTTCGAAGATGTAGGGTAGACAGGAGTAAAGTTCGATGCATCAAGTTAATACAAGAGAAGGAACGAGTATGTTAAGATTTAATGTTAGTGTTGTCGATCTTATTAAGTAGGACCCGTCATGGGTTTACTCGTTAAAAAAAAAGTCTATTAATTTTATATTTCTCTTTAAATTGTGATATTAATTGGTGTCAATATTGCATAATGAATAGTTGAAATATGATTTTTAATATTACCTAATATTTTCAGTAAATTTACGTTTCAGTAAAGAAGAAATTTTGAAACCCATCTTTTATAACTCAAACTTTGTGCGAACTTCTTTTCAGATTATGAGTCGGGAGTCGGAAATGTGATACCCTAAGGAGGGCGTTACACAAGTAAGTTAAATTTTAATGCAATTTACATTCAACCTTTTTACATTTCTACACTTGTCCTTTATATTTCCTTTACTTTTCCTGCACTTTAAATTCACATCCTTTTACATTAACGCTCTTTACTTTTATTGCACATTTAAACTTTCTGCACTTTATTTTCCTTGCACTTTACATTCTATTGCCATTTACATGCTTTCTTTTAAACTTTTGCTCTTTAATTTTCTGCATTAGTTTCTTTAATTTATCAAAACTTTCTTTTCTGAACTTCGGTTTATTTCTTTAAACTTGCATTAAAGTTTTTTTTATTTATTTTAAGTTAATTTTCAAATCTTAGGAGATTATCGTATAACTCGAAACTCACATTCATCTAATTTTCATTATTTGTTTGTCAGACTTAGTCTTAACCAAAAAACACCGTAAACAGAAAGATAACTTATTAAAATCAAGATAATCTCCTGTTCTAGTTAGAGAAAACTAGCTTAAAACATCAAAATCAGTGTTTCACATTCAATAAGATAGGGAACTAACTAGGATTAGGCTAACTTATTTACATCCAAAAAATTATTTCAGATTCAGGATAGGAAACTAATTAGGATAACTTATGCACGTCAAAATAATTTTTAAATCTAATAGTTTAGGGAAGTAAGTTCCTCGTACTTATACTTTCAAAAACTAATGATATATTGATGTACGTTAATTTTCACCGGCCACTTGTAGCTGTTATTACTATTATAATCAAACAAGCTACACACTTTGATGGTGAAAAAGGTAATATTAGTCAAGCACGAAAACCATTTTGAATTAAATTGTAACGTAATCAGATCAAAATCAGGAATAGAAAGCAACAGACATCATCCTTTAAAAGCAAATCATCAAGTATTATACATAAGGTGCTCTGCATACATTCAAGTTCATCAACAACATCCATAAGACAAAGAAAATCAAACCAACTTATTTAAAACACTCGTCAAACTAGAATGAAAATAAAACAAATCCACACTTCAACTGACAGACAAATCCACCAACTTCAATTAGCACAAGATAAATAAATAAAGTCTTTTAGAAACCATGAATCTTGATCTGGTCCTTCCTCACAAGACCAACCCAAAGATAAAATTTTAATAAATACTCAACTTTCAACTAATTAAGTTTTCGGTAACAGTGTCAAAAACTTGTTATGACTTTTTTAAAAGCTTTTAAATACTCACAAGTGCACGAGCTGTACCGAAATACAGTTGAGCAAATACGAAGTTGATCCCACAAAGACTTAGAGTTAATTTTAAATATTAAATTTTTTTTCTAATCTAGTCACACAAAATTGGTGAGCCACAGATGCAAAAATTAAATTAAATTAATAACTAAAATCAAAAGCAAATTAAAAGAAAGCAAGTATATGATTGATGTTTCTATCAGATGTAAAATAACTAAGATTCAAAATTCATCAAGATTAATTTTAACATTAATTATGTTAAATTATTATGTCCAAATATTTTATCTCATGAACATCTAACGACAAATCATATGCTCATGGAAAATATATCATGAGGTACTAAAAATAATAATCAAGTGTATGATAAAATTTTCTTAATTAGTAGTAAATTATCAAATCATCAAATGTATTCCTAATAAGAAATCACAATTGATATTCAACAATTACCACAAACACTCAGATAACACAAATAAATTGCAAAGCATGAGAAAAACATGATTAAACTCATCTAGAAATTCATTCATATAATTTGATATAAAAATAGAATCAATGAGCATTAAATCCTAAAATTATGTAACAATAATTCAATATAATAATGTCAAAACAATCAAAGTTTCATCATCCTATTAGTATAGAGAATTTAATAAGACATAATAAAAATATAATATAATAAAATCATTTCACTAATATTCTCCATTGATATTGCTCTTCTTCTTCTATGTTACTACTATATGGCGCTGCATGTGCTACTCTTTCCATTCCAATCTACTGCGTGTTGTGTGTAATGTGTCCTTTATATGGTTTAGGTAGAGTTGTCAAAATGGGTTGACCTAACCCATTCGGGTCGGCTCAATTCGAGCTGGGTCATTTTCAAGCTGATTATATTAGACCATGTAAGTTTTGGACTGTCATTTTGTCAGTTTAGCTCGTCTCTTTTTAATGTAAATGGGTCAAGCTGACCCAGCCTATTGCGGGCCAGCCCACAAGTTATTTTTAATTTTGGGCTAGCAAATCTATTTTGTCGAGCTATTTGAGCTGGTCCATTGGGCTTGATCCATTTTAACGGCTCTAAGTTTAGACAAGCGCACTGTTCAAGGAATTTGCTACACTGACTTTTTCTTCAATTCTCTGCTATCACCTAGGTCCAAATGCTTTTATATTTCTCCACTAAATTCATGGGCCACTTTTTATTGCTTCCTGCTACCAAATTTTATTTTACAATGAGACCCATAGCTTTGACTTCTATCTTCAATTTTTATCTTTAAATTTTTCCTCCATGTGAACATTATGCCCAACTACTTTCCAATTGTTTCCAACTTTTTTATTTCTCTTACATATGATCACACATGAGGCTTTGTTGACTTTTAAATGTCATAACTCTATTTGTAACATAATTCTTTTACATTATTAAAATTGTCACTTTCTTTAAATTATGTAATTATAATAATAATTAAATAAAATTAACTTCTCTAAATAATTAAATAATAATATCATAGAATTATTAAAATTAATTATATTGAGTTATAATAATGCTTATTTTTTATAGAAAAAATATGTAAAATTAAGTTATTATCAATTATTTCCCTAACTGTTAACAAACTAGAGGTACTTTTATGTGACTTCTAAACTCGTAGATAGTAAAACTAAAGAAATTGTAGTTATTCATGTATGAAACAAACTAGATGTTGACTCGATTAGAAGGTCGAGTCAATAGGTTAATGATCGAACTATAACTTAAGTAGTTGAATTAGAAAACTCAAATAAAGAATAAAATATTTTTATAAAAATATTATATGAAAAAGTACTTTATATAAAATAGTTTCATATAAAAAATATTTTATATAAAAAAGTATTAATGATATAACCAAACTAACAATGATAATTATCTATTTTTAATTTTCAAAAATTAAAATTTGTTAAATAATAATAAATTTTAAAAGTGAGAACATAATTAAACAAAAGCAATAGTCTAATGATAAAATACATTTCATTATAAGAATCTTTTAGATATCATATTCAAATCTTTACAAATTGAATTTTTTGAAGCTTAAACAAAATAAAAAAGAAATATGGGTCAAACAGCCTAAAAAGGTACAACAACTAGAATTTGACTTGCTTGAAAAATCAATTGTAACAAAAGACTAGACCAACCTAAAATCAATGACCAAAACAGTCCAAAGGCCAGGTCACATATTTTCCAAACAAACTAGTTAATTCGATCTGGTTCAAAGAAACATACAAACACATTTTTTAATTTAAACAATTACCAAATTGATTTAATCACTAAACTATTAACAATTAATCAATAATTAATTAATTATTTGACAATATATTTATTTATATTTGAAACATTTGAATTTGTCTATGGAATGTTTTAAGAGTACTTATTAAGAAATCAAAAAATAAAAAAATTAAATAAAAAAATAAAGCATCAAATACATTAGAATTTTTTAAAATAAATCATTTAATTTTTTTTTCATTTTTGATTCCCCTTATTAGCAAAACCCTAATAAAAAAAACCAAATCATAAATTCGTGATTATGCATTAATCATTTTCGAACGGTATGTGAAGAATGAATGTTCCATATGAAATGAACCACTTGGTTAATACCATTGATGGACCAGTCATCAATTTGATGTGAAAATAGATCAATGATTATAAAAATAAATAAACATATGAAGTATTGGTTATTGCAAAATAATCCATTAATTTGATGAAACTGCTCATCTTGTGAGGCCATCCATGACAAGAAGCAAATCAACCTATGACCCCAAACAACCGCAAACCGTAATTCAACTACAATTCTTCCTCCCTTTCTAACCCCAATCCAATTCAGCTCTACAAACCCCAAATAATAAAAGCTCCTCCGGAACTATCACCTTGAACCAGCGTCAAGACCAACCAAGCCCCCATCTCAACCAGAATCCCGTGAGCAAGAACCTAAAACCAGCAACACAACAGCCAAGTGGTTGGTTGAGGGAAATTTAGGGCTTCGGGTTTTGGTGGTTATCGATGCATTAGCCCCAAGTGGTGGTAGACGTGAAAGTGGTGGTGGCCAGCAGTGGAAGGCATGGCTGCTACTTAAACTAGAACAGTGGTAACACTGTCGGTACAACATGGCCGCTACCTCACCCAAGTGGAACATTTTGTGATCAATTCCTATATTCTTAAATTAATTTTTAATATCATTTTTTACATTTAATGATATACAAATTCATAATTAATCATATGTATTAATTAATAATAAATAAATTCAAATTACAACCTTAAATTATAAATTTATTCATTAATTCATCAAATATATATAATTAATCACGAATCTATATATTATTAATCAAATGTAAGAAAATAATGTGAAACAGTGACATAATAAATATTTCTCTTTTTGTGATAAACTAAAATCTTTTATAGCAAGTAATTTTGGCAGTCCATCGGTAGTCTATTAACCTAATGATCCACCTTAGAAATCACCGAGAATGAATGGTACAAATGTTTCACCAAGTTATGAAGAATAAATACAAGAACACGATAGTGTTTTGAGTAAACTCTAGTAAATTGGAAAGATTAACTTATTAAAATCAAGATAATCTCCAGTTCTAGTTAGAGAAAACTAACTTAAAACATCAAAATCAATGTTTCACATTCAATAACAGGGAACTAACTAGGATTAGGCTAACTTATTTGCATCCCAAAAATTATTCCAGATTCAATAGGACAGGAAACTAATTAGGATAACTTATGGACGTCAAAATAATTTTTAAATCTAATAGGTTAGGGAAGTAAGTTCCTCGTTACTTTCAAAAACTAATGATATATTGACGTACGTTAATTTTCACCGGCCACTTGTAGCTGTTATTACTATTATAATCAAACAAGCTACACTCTTTGATGGTGAAAAGGTAATATTAGTCAAGCACGAAAACCATTTTGAATCAAATTGTAACGTAATCAGATCAAAATCAGGAAAAGAAAGCAACAGACATCATCCTTTAAAAGCAAATCATCAAGTATTATATATAAGGTGCTCTGCATACATTCAAGTTCATCAACAACATCCATAAGACAGAAAATCAAACCAACTTATTTAAAACACTCATCAAACTAGAATGAAAATAAAACAAATCCACACTTCAACTGACAGACAAATCCACCAACTTCAATTAGCACAAGATAAATAAATAAAGTCTCTTAGAAACCATGAATCTTGATCTGGTCCTTCCTCACAAGGCCAGCCTGAACCAGGAACTGACAAACGTTCTTGCGCTGATCACCTTGGAGTTGGATTATCTTGCCCAGCTCCTTGTCCTGCACAACATTCCCGTTGCAGCAGAACTCTTTCTTGAGGTCCTTGAGAATCTTCTCGTAGCTGAATTCCTTTTTCAGCCCTTGCACTGTAGTCAGGCTCTTCTTCCCATTCCTCTGCTGAATGCGGATGTGCACATACTCTTTGGCCCCGGGGGCATCCGATTCTTTAGCCTCAGCAAATGGATCAAAAGGGGTGGGGATCTGGACTTCTAAATCAACCATGTACTTTGCTTGATGAAAACTTGGCAACACCGAACACAGAAAGCAACTGCAAAAAAGAAACACCAAAAACCATGACAAGTTTAGACTACAATAAGTCAAAAAATCCCTAACTTAATGATTATCAACCACCTAGCACCATTCTATTAAAAAAAAAAGTGTCTATATTGTTAATTACATATCAAACTTAGCACATAATCTTAATTCCTATGAATAATCCTAGCGAATTCGCAAACTAAAAGCAATTGCAGGTTTCACACACCACCAAAAAAAAAATCATAGACAGAAGAAATTTAAAAATTCTTATCTTTATGATGGCCAAGCACCATATACTCATACAAGAGGTTTCATTGAAATAAGGTACGTCATTAGGAAGTTGAAAAACAGAAACCATAACCGAACTCACAAATTACAACAAAGGAACTGCAGGAACCACACAAAAAAAAATATATAAATAAAAAGTTTCATACAAAAGATCAACAAGTCATAGCTTTATGATGGTAAAATAATAAAATTACACATAATCCAAACAACAAATTGAAACATAAAATTCGAATGAAATCAGAGCGACCCCATACGTTATCTATATAAAATCCTAATCAAATACACAACCTACATACAAACCCTTAAAATAATCTACAAAATTTCAAGACCAAAGAAAAACACAACACAACAAACCTAGTAAAAGATCATTCATCCATCATGTCCCTCCGCACCCAACTGATCCGCCAGCAATAAGAACTTCCAAAACGGACACTCAAAAACACACAATACCGCTTTTTCCACAAACAAGAAAAGAAAAAAAAAACAAAGATCGCAGGCGAAACAAATCCTAGCAAACAAGAACAAGAAAGATCTCAAGAGAGAGATAGAAACCTGTGAGAGAGAAAGGGCTTCGAGAGGCTTCGCAAACGAACACGATTGGGATACTTGGTGGGAAGGAGAGGGGTGTGGGTTTTGTATATTTATAGGCAAAAGGGGAGAGGCGGTGTGAGCGGGTGTTGCAAGTGGTAAGGGCCACTAGGTTTTGAAGGGGTGAGATTAGGTGACTGTACACGTGGACGGTGATTAAGGTTGGATTGTGCTGACGTATGCAGATTATGAGGTGCTTTTGGGTGAAGGAGAATCTTATTCCTAATCTTATTCTTATTCTTGATGAGAATGGGGGTACGCGTACAGGTACAGATAGCGTACATTACACGCGGACCAGAGTGGAGCCAACTGGAAGGTCAGTAGTTAGGTGTACCCAAACAGATAATAAATTTTCAAAGAAAAAAGGCATATGGGAATGGTGGGCCTGCAATAGTGCAACTGCAAGGTGGGGGTGCAATTGTAAGTCAAGAACGGCGGAGAAAGAAACAGAAGAATCCAGAACAGATCAGAACCCAAAACACACAAAATTTGAGATCATCCACTTTACCAAACTTTGCTTTGTTGATTCTGTTGCTTTTTGGTCCAATTCTGTACTGGCTGTTATACATAACAATTCTTCTTTTTCATTCTTTAAAAAAAAAAATCGAATCCTCTAAGTAACTTCTTAGGAGAAAATTAAGAAAATAAAATTGATCAAGTTCATAGCTTGCTATTTATGTATTAGATCTGATAAGATTTCACAAATTTTAGGAATGATGTGAAAACACTAATAATGCATATAAAATCGGCAGTTGAACATACACATTATGAAAAAAGTGAGATCATGAAGGGTTAATCATTAGTTCTTATAGTATGTTTGGTAATGTTCAAAATTTAAAAAATAATTATTTTTTTATTAAAAATTCTTTAAAAGAATTTTTAATTTTTAATTATTTTAAATATAAAATAAGTTAATTCAAACTCATGCTTAATATTCCTAATTGATTTAGTAGAAAATTCATGAAATCTCCGATTTGAAGGAAATAGCAGCTTGCCCTTTATGTATTTGTATTTGTCAAAATCTAAACTGGTAATTTTTTGTACCGAAAAAACAATGGGTAATTTTTTTATCATATAGTTATCATTTTCATACTTTAAAAAAGTCTTATTTTCCAGCATAATATTTTCAAGTTTTATATTATGATTTAATTACATTAAAAATTATAAGGAGCAATTTTACAACGAAAATATGAATACAAAAAACTCTTCTATGTTTCACTATGTTACACAAGTCGAATAATATTGTATTAAACTATAATTTACGCATAAAAACATTTTTGTTATTTCATCTAATTCTTATTCATTGTACTGTTATATTAAAAAAAAACTTAACAGTAGTTTGTCGCAATAAAAATAAATTACAATTCTAAACAAATTTTACTGAAGTTTGAATCTTAAACTTTAAATTATGTAAATAATTACTATTCATCAAAATAATTAGAGGATAGCTCGACTAACTTAAATAACCAAATTATTTATATTTTAATCAAAATAAAAAAATAAAACATGTCTTCCAGCATCTTTCAAGCTTCATAAATCTCGGCTAAGAAATGATTTCCTTTTTGAATCTACTTAAAACATGTTTGTTTGAGAACTTTGATACTTGCAATGACGGCAAGTGACACACATAGCCCACAATGGGTTTATATATATATACATGGACTATGTCAGGACTGATGGGCCCACAACCTGTCTTTAGGCTCAAGAGAGCACTAGAATAAAGGTTCCGACTCCCCACCATGGCTTCACCAAGACCGTCACTTCATCACTGAGTTTGGATCGCCCAACCGGGCTTAGAAGTATTCGGACCACACACAACAACATACAAACCAACCCATGTTCTAGAACCCTATCAAGAGCATTCCAGAAAACTTTCCCTAGCAAACATGTCACGTGCAACATTTAATGGTGTTAACATAAATCTTTTAAAAGAATGTATATGATATACTACCAAATTTAAGTCATTCATTTATTTATAAAAAAATTAATAACTTAGATCAATTATAAGAAATCTATTAAGTAGTTTTTTTTTCAAGTTTTTCTTCTTTTTTTAGTTTTATATATATTTTTTATATATTACCATCACTATTGTCTTCGGTTGGTAGGTTACTGTACACTGCTTGTTGGTCACCACTAATCACCTCTAATTTTTTTAAGTTCTATAATAGTATAAATATTATCAGTTAAAATTTATAAAAGATTTTTCAACAAACACAATTATAGTTTTAGAAAAATCGGTCACCTCTAATTTTTTTTTTAGATTGTATAACTCAGTATAAATATTATTAGTTAAAATTTATAAGATTTTTTTAACAAACACAGATATAGTTTTAGGAAAAAAATAATTTTTTAAAAAATATTATCTTGTATAAATATTACACAAATTGAATATTGGTGATATTTTTTATACTAGTTAAAATCTAATAACATTATCGTTAAAAATATATATAGGATTTTTAATATGCACAGTTATTTATAAAAAATATAAAGATTGATATAATTTTAATTGGTATTATTTACACAATTGTGTAATTTTAAAAAAATGAATAGTAACCAGTTGAAGGTGATCGGCGGTGGTCGAGGAGACCGGTGGTGGTCAGTAATTGCCGGTGGTGGTTGGTAATGGTGGCCTAAAAAGAAAAACAATATTTAGAAAAAATGGCAACCTATAAAAAAATACCTATTATTACAGGTAAAATACAGGGTGTATGGTACACCCAAACTTGGCAGGGTGCACAATAGCACCCGCCAACATTTAATACGCAAGTTTTCTAACGAGATTTCCCTTCAAAATCCCTCAACACGACCAACTTAAGAAAGATGTTCACAACTAAAAAACACTTGATTCTAATTTTTTTCTTTTAATCTTTTCTTTAAAATCTGTTCTGAAGTAGATTTAGATAGTACATGAGATAGGCACGTAACAGTGGTTTCCTCCTTGAGCAACAACAGCCAAGCGTGTTGGAACAGGGGGTGGGTACCTGTAAAAAGCACTCCAATGCTCAAGTCAGGCTGTGCACAAGTAGGTAGTTTATATTGAGTAATTTACTGATACCTGATTAAGGCTACTTAGCCTTATATTTATAGAGCGTATATGGAATCCTCATGCAATCTGTATTGAATGCAGACATTTAGGATTAGTATCATGATAAAGATTACCTTCCCGTTATTATCAAGGTGAACCCCTATAAGTTAAGAACTTTTGATATGAGAGCTACTTATCAATCTGAGGTAATTATGAGTCCTATAATATCGTAAGTAGATAATTGACACTTACGGATATTTAAAAATATATCATTTGCATTAATCTAGCGATCTTGATATTATGGCCCATTGTTGCTCGATCTGCATGGCTCCGAGGTCTGGGCTTCCTTTAAGGCCTTAGCTACGTCGTCTAGGGCGAAGTCCGGTTATACGTGTGCCGGGTTGATCCAACTAGATGGGATCTCGAATCACGATCCAAAACAGTTGCCCCTAGCTTGGTGCTTGGAACAACAACCAAGTGTCAAGTTTCAACAGGATCATCAAGACATGCGATTAACACAAGAGTTCGAAAAATAATCATCGAACCCTAGATGTTTTACGCAAAATGCCAGTGTCCATGGTTTGCTATCACATCTCGCAAATTCATTGCCCCCTAAGTATTAATTCTCAAAATTTCCTTAGGCGTTCTCTGTGTAAACTCTGAACATAATCTCTGAAATTACAAGTGGTAATAGTTCGTGATTCTCTGGGAAACTGTTGCTTTGACTTTATTGGGAATTAAATATCCTTTAAAGAGGTTCTTAGTTTCGTAATATTTTTCAACTGCCTGCTGCTCCCGTAACTAATCAGAAACTGGGAGCGTTAAACGTGACTGCCATCACACAATCAGTTCACCTTTTACGGAGTCAATCAAAGTGCTTTATTCTCTCTATAAATAGAGAATGTTTGCACTGAAGCTGGCATTCCTTTCGTTTTGTAATTCTGTTTGAGAATTATCCTCTTTTAGAGAGTAGTCTCCCTTTAATTTTTCGTACTTATATGGAGGGTTTTGTCCCCTGCGAAAGTCATTCTCTCGATCTTTTCAAAATTCCTGAAAGTGTTTGACTTTCTACAAGTAACTTCCTTTTTTCACAGGGGCCTTTCTTTCTTGGCGTAATGTTAAGTCGCTATGCATTTAGGAGGCAGGAGCCTTTCTCTCCTAACGTACACGAGGGTTTCTGACCCAACGTGTTATTAGGATGAAATGATGCTTCCGTAAACCAATGCATGAGGACATTGGAGAGCACTTTGTCTCTCACCCTGCCTCCTCCTTGAGTGATTTTGAGGCACCAGACCGGTCTTCTTTATAGTGCGATTGGATATGCAAGAATGCCAACCCAGCGGAAAAGAAAACCCTCTGGGAGTAACTTGGGGTGATATGCTTTCTTGGACTTGCTTTGCGAAGAGATAGCGGGTGCCGACCTTTATTATCACTGTGAAGGAGGCAGGGAAGAAGAAATGGAGTGGCTTCAGTCTGTTTCGATGAAGAGAGTGGAGGAACTGTGGATGTGATAATGCAGTTGGATGCCTTAGTGGTGATGTCGGTTCCATCCTGAAGCTCTCCTACAGACATTATTTTCACTTTCGTTTTAGTGTACTTTTTCTTCTCCTTCCATGGAGGTTGACGATGTTTGAAATGAGATTAATAAAACTTTTTCCATTTTGAGAATCTATCTTGTATCTCTGAAACTTTCTTTTTCTATTTTCTGCTTTACATTATCCGGGGTGAGTCCAACGCTTACCTTGAAGCTATACTAAGTTGCCCTCAGTTCGACTTTTGGTTGTTGGTACAATGAAATGGCGAGTTTTAGCTTTTGCCCCCAGGGTCCATGTCCCTCATAGGACGAAAAGTTTTACCACAGCCTTTCGAAGTCAATCGACCTTTCTTGCGAGCATCGTAGTTTCACTCCTGTAATGAATATTATGGAAGCAAAAGGGGTTCATGGAAAACTTCTGTGCTCCGTGGAAAACCAATCAAGTCCTTACTGATTTAAGGACTCCATAATTGACCAAGGTGGTCCACTAAGTTTCGTGATTCGTGGAAAATTACTGAGATAAATTGATAAACTCTGCTAAGGTTGCGTGTCCTTTGGCCTGCTGCGCAACCGTCCCCTCAACTGCCATGACAATTGTGAGGGCCACGCGGCGCCCTCTGATTGTGTAGATGTGCATAGCGCCCTGTGCACCATAATGAGTATCTTTCAAACTTGGGATTGTCGAGACCGAATTGTCCCCTAACCGTCTGGACCCTATTTATAGGGGTTTAGGAGTTTGGGATTTTTTCATTATTCATTTCACTATTTTTCTCTCAAAATTGGTGGTTTGAGGCGATTTCTCGGTGATATTTTGCGGTGGTGGAGGACAGGTCCAATATTTCTTTCAGCACTTTGGCCTTTTCAATAACCTGATTTTCCCCATTTTCTTCAGGTACTTACTTTCCCTTTATCTTATTCATGTGTATTTTATCCCATAGGTGGTTATGTACTCTTTTAATAAAGTGCACTTCCTCCCTATTCTTTTGTGAACAAGGGGTAGGAGCGTTGTGTTCCTCCCTTTCAACTGCGCTGCCCTGTAGAACACTTTATCCCTCAAGCTCCGTGTGGCGGAGGTGTCCTTCTGAGGCTTTAGCCTTGGAGGGTACGGAGGCCAGTGCGTGGTTGTGAGTAGCCCTCTTTGTTTGCCCACTTTTATGTCTAAATCTTTAAGTTTGACTGATTCTGACCACCGGCCTCTATGTGTTTCCAGGAACTCAAATAGCTAGGAGAAGAGCAGTTAGGCTTGAAGAACCAGTTCCAGATGTTGCCCCGGTCCCAGAAGGAGGAGAGCCAATAGAACAGGAAGTGGCCATGGAGAATGCAATCCGCATTCGCCATGGTCCGGGGTTAGTATACCCTTGGGTCACGGACGATGCCTATGATCGGGTATCCCATTTCCAACTGGGAGAACTCGATGAGCTTAATAGCTATCTGGTGCTGACCGAGGGGAAGAATAGGGACCACGAGTTCCAAATCTTATCCTCGAAAAACTAAAGGGTGTGTTCTACTCGTCAGGTGGGGGAACACTTCACATACTTGTTCGAGGACTTCTTTGTTAGATTTGGACTTCGACTTCCTTTCAACGACTTCCATATTGCCATTCTCCAGAATTTGAATGCTGCTCCGACCCAGACTCACCCTAATGGTTAGGCAAATATCATGGCCTTTGAAAGGATATGTCGGTTAGTCAGGTTGTGATGCTCAGATAGAACATTTTTCTATTTCTATACTTGGTATTTTGTTCTTGGTGCCAAGGCCCCTCAGAAAACCTGGCTCTCTATCCGCTCGCAGCAAAGGCTAAAGGTTTTCCATCCATATTTGGAGAGTTATAAAGATTTCAAAGAAAAGTTCTTTAAGTTGATGGCGGCTCGCGATATGCACACCTTTTGGTTAGGTGGCAACGGGGAACCGACATTTAGTCTGTATTGGAATCCAGGGGCATAGAGCATTCTCACTCAATCATTCGAGAGGGAAGTAAGTCATCTTAATGACAAGGAGCTAGAATGTGGTGACTTCTTCAAAATGTGGGTCGAAGAGATTAGTTTGATTCATCCCAAAGATATATTGGATACCCTGGATGACGAGACCCATTGGGCTGTATTAGGTCGTTTAAACCATTGTCCAAATGTTAATTTGTGTGCTTAACATTATTCATAACACCTCGTAGCAACATTATAACTCTAATCCTCTATTATTTTTTGCAGGAAGTTTGGCCAAGATGTCGACTGGGAATGCCTTGGCAATTCTCAAAGCCTTTAAGGCCAGGAATGCACCCAAGTCATCGGATCTTCCAGCGGATGCTGTTGCAGCTCCTTTGCCCCCACAAATTGAAGTCTCGATGATGGATAGGGAGCCTATCCAGGTGGAAGACTCTCCCCAAGCTTTCGAGACACGTAAGAGAAAAGAAGTGGAGGACAGGTCATCGGGTGGCCGGGGTAAGAGGGCAGCGATCGATGAAGTCAGTGGCCTGATCAGTCTATACCACGAAGAATCGAACCCCTAGGAGTTCATTAATTATAATCTCTTGGATGAGCAAGTTGCAAACTACCTTGTCCTTCGTAGCACAAAGGATACTTTTGCATGGTTTGAGACTTTTGGTCTCCGCATTGCCATCAAAACTTAGTATTTGGAGCAAGTCTGTGAAGAACATGAACGGGAGATGGCAGAAAGGACAACGATCGCTGAACGAGGTGAAAACCAAGCTCTTAAGGCCATGGAGGAGGCTGTGAAGGCCAAAAGCGATGCTGAGGCCCGGGTTAGAGAATTGGAGCTGGAGATGGCTGCCCTGAAAGATGCTGGGAAGCAAAATGACTCCAGCTTCGTAGAGTTTAAAAAGTACGTAACCGTCCTTCAAATTAAGAACGAGGGTCTTCGTGCCAAAGACCAACAGTCTGATGCTAAGATTAAGTCATTGCAAGATGACGTCCAAAAGCTTGTCACTGTTTGTACTGATACCAATGGGGGGTAATTTTTAAACGCTATTGATCAAATCCAGCTGTTTAATCCCGAGGTTGCTTTGGCCTTAGGCACCTGAATTCTGGAAAGGTGGTGCGGGATGGGCACCTCGTGCAACCCAGGGTTAATTTAGAAAATCCAAGTATTACTGAAACTTCGTCCGCCATGGCCATCGATCAAGGAACCGCCAAGGAGTAGGGAAGTGTTTTATTTTGACTTTTACTTTTGTCTCCTGCGTGGGGTTTATTGAATTTGTAAAGACGATTCCCTATATTCCGAGGTATTAATCCATTAGTTTTGTTTTGAAATTTTGTTTATTTTTATGGTTTATCTTGGGTCCGACGCCCTACATGAACTTGTACGTTGGCCGCTCATTAGAAACCGTGGTCCGAGGTCCAACGCACTTTTATGGACTTGTAGTTCCTTTAGGATTTAGGTATTAGAGTAAAACTGTAGTCCAGGGTCTGACGCCCTTTATAGGCTTGTGGTCCCCTTTAAAACTTAGGTATTAGAGTAAAGAGACCGTGCCTGGGGTCCTTTGCTAATTATCGTGGATTTTAGGATCTCGCATGGCTTTGGTTCAAGTAAGATCTTGTCTAGGGTCCAACGCCCTTTGAAGGCTTGGGGATCCCCATGGGACTTAGGTATTAGTAAAACCTTGTCTAGGGTCTATCGTGTTTAGGATCATTCTTGACCTTGGCATAAGTGGTCCTTACCGGGGTCTTTCGTGTTTATGGTTTAATGTGAGAATTTTCCCAAGACTTGAAATTTTTCTACTGCGCAACCTTTTTAACATAAGACACACTCGGGGGGGTACCATGATAATCTATCTGTGTTAGCAACTAGGGATGGAAATAGGCTAGGCCAGGCCAGGCTTCACCCTAAACAGGCCAGGCCTATGTTACAAATATTTAGCCTGAGCCTGGCCTGTTACCTGTCAAAGGCCTTTTTTTGAGCCTGACGACTGGCCCGTTTAAAAGCTCGGTTCTTCGGCTGAAGTTGTTTAGAAGCCTGATTTATATTAAGGCTTCTAAATAGGCCAGCAGGACAAGGCTTCATATAGGTTTCAAATAGGCCTAAGCCTTTAAACAGACCTTAAAAGGCCATTGAAAAAAAATAGAATATAATTTTATAAATAAATATAAACAAGTCTACTAATAGGCCTAAGGCTTTTGAGAAGCCGTGCCCGACCTACTAAATGAAACAAGCTTTTAAAAAGGCTCGAGCCTCGGCTCATTTTCTAAACAGTCGGTGCTGTGCCTAAAAACAGTGCCAGCACAGTGCCCTCGACAGCCGCCTAGCCTATTTCCATCCCTATTGGCAATGATCATAAAATAAAGTAAAATATCACTTTGTTTTATTGATTCAAGAAAGGACTAAGGTTCATACAAGGTGCTCCTATAGCACTTGAGGCAGATTAAACATGAAATAAACTAAGACTAGGCCTTAAAAGGCACTTAGCTATACTATTTTCTAAGTTTGTCTGCGTTCCAGAAGTTCTTTATCGGCTTGCCTGTTAGTGTCTCCAAGGTGTAAGCTCGTTTACCGGTACTAATTACAATGCGGTAGGGGCCTTCCCAATTAGGGGCTAACTTCCCCTGGGAGGCGTTCTTTCCTCCGATGTCAGCCCTGTGAAGTACAAGGTTGCCTGGCTAGAATCTTCTAGGGATAACTTGTAGGTTATAACATATTGCCGTCTTCTGTTTGATGGCGGCATCGCATATATGGGCGACGCGCCTTCTTTCTTCCAAGAGGTCTAGGTCCTCCTTGATCAGTCTGGGGTTACCGTCTGCTGAGAAATGTTGGAGGTGCCAGCTGCTTCTCCTATTTCTACCGGGATCATTGCCTCGCACCCGTAAGTGAGCTTAAAAGGAATCTCACCTGTTGTAGAGTGGGGCATAGTCTGGTAGGCCCAAAGGACGTGGTCAAGCTATTCGGCCCAGTTTCCCTTGACTTCATCCAACCTCTTTTTAAGTCTGCGAACAATAACCTGGTTAGCAGCTTCAGCTTATCCATTTGTCCAGGGGTTTTCTACAGCGCTACAATGATGCTTCATTTTTAAGTCAACAAGTAGTTCCTCGAATCCCTTGTCTTTGAACTGTGTCCCGTTATCTGTCACAATAGATTCCAGGATTCTAAACCTTGTAATAATGTAGTGTCACATGAACTTTTGGATTCTGGCCGAGGTAATGGTGACCAGAGGTTCGGCCTCGATCCATTTAGTAAAGTAGTCCACCGCTACCACTAGAAACTTCAGATGTCCAGATGCTTGAGGGAACAAACCCAGAATATCCATACCCCACTTATAGAATGGCTAGGGTATGGATGTGGTGGAGAGTTTCTCGGGCAGGGCATGGTAGTGGTCTGAGTGATGCTGGCACTTGTCACAAACTTGGACATGTGTTATTGCATCGGCCTTCATTGTGGGCCAATAATAACCAGCCATGAAAGCTTTCAACGCTAAGGCTTTGCCTCCCAAATGGTGTTCACAGCTCCCCTCATGGACCTCTGCTAATACATACTCTACTTCTTTAGGTGTCAAACATTTGAGAAGGGGTGAAGAGAATCCCTTCTGGTATAACTGCCCATCGTAGATGGTGTACCAGACAACATTTTTTATTAGCTTAGAAGCTTCCTTTGGGTCTTTGGGTCGGATGCCAGACTGTAAATACTTCTCGATGGGAGTGATCCATGTGGATTCTGAATCTTCAATTTGGAAAATGGTTGAAAACATGATTGAGGGTTAGGATAAAGTCTCTTGGACCACCAAATGGTTATTCTCTGGGCTCTTCGTGTTGGCCAACTTGGACAGGAAATCGGTCCTTGAGTTTTGTTCCCAGAGAATGTGCTCCACCTTCACTGTTCGAAAGCCTTTAAGGAGTCATTGTACCTTTGCTAGATATCTCTACAAGAGGGGTTCTTTAGCCTGGTAGTCACCCTGGATCTGGGATGTCACGAGCTGGGAGTCACTACAAAGTGTGATCCCTGTTGCACCCAGTTCTTTGGCCATCATTAATCCAACAATGCATCGTATTCTTCCTGGTTGTTCGAAGTGGGGAACTCAAACTTTAGGGATCTTTCAATTGTTTTGCCTTCTAGATTTTTTAGGATTACCCCGGTGCCACTTCCCTTAAGGTTAGAGGATCCGTCAACAAACATTGTCCACGACACTTCCTCGGGGTCACCGGGGTCTGATGTAAGTTCGGTAAGGAAGTCTGAAAGTGCTTGTGCCTTTACTGCTAGTCTGGGCTCATATGAGATTCCGAACTCAGAGAGCCCGATGGACTAAGTGATCATCCTTCCTGCTAGGTCTAGTTTATGCAATATTTTTCAGATTGGTTAATCCATCCTTACTACAACTAGATGACACTAGAAGTATTGCCTTAGTTTCCTAGCTGTAATGACTAGGGCAACTGCGAACTTCTCGATCTTTTGATAACGGAGCTTGGGGCCTTGCAGCACCTTGCTCATGAAATAGACCAGCTTCTGACCTTTAGCCGTTTCCCAGATAAGTACTGAACTAATGACTTCTTCATGAACAGAAAGGTATACGTACAAAGCCTCTCCAGGTTCTGGCCTGGTCAAGATAGGGGGAGATGATAACAAGTTCTTAAGAGACGTGAAGGCGTCCTCACACTCCTGGGTCCACTCAAAATATGTCCCACTTTTTTAACAATTTGAAGAAGGGGAGCGATTTATGAGCGGCTTTAGCGAGGAAGTGTGTGAGAGCCACAATCTGCCCTGTAAGTTGTTGAACCTCTTTTACATTTCGGGGGCTGTGCATGTCGAGCACCGCTTGGCATTTATCTAGATTTGCCTCAATTCCGCGATGAGTCAACATGAAGCCCAACAACTTCCCGGCTCGGACCCCGAATACGCATTTCTCTAGGTTGAGCCTCATGTTGTGCCTTCTAACTTTCGCAAAGACCTCATCGAGGTCAGCTGTGTGGGATTTGGACTCTAGGTTTTAACGATCATATCGTCAATGTATACTTCAAGCATTCTCCCTACTTGACCCTCAAAGACTCTATTCATCATTCGCTGATAGGTGGCTCCTGCATTCTTCAAACCAAAGGGCATGACCCTGTAGCAGTAGCTTGCTTTTTCGATGATTAAAGTTGTTTTATCTTCATTTTTGGGGTACATCGGGATTTGGTTATATCCAGAGTAGGCATCCATAAAGGATAATAGTCAGAAGCCGGATGAGCTGTCAACTAACTTGTCAACATTGGGGGGTATGGACTTTTAGGGCACGCCTTATTCAGGTCCATGTAGTCCACACACATCCTCCACTTTTCGTTTGACTTTTTCACTGAGACCACATTGAAGAGCCATGTGGTGTAAGAGATCTCCCTGATAAATCCAGCATTGAGTAGTTCTTTGACTTGCTCCTCAATGATTTACTGTCTTTCAGGGCTGATTTTCCTCTTCTTCTGGGAGATCGACTTCGCATCTCGTTTAATAGATAAACAATGGAAGATGAAAGCAAGGTCAAGCCCAGGTATGTCAGATGACGTCTATGCAAATAGGTCCTTATTTCGTTGAAGGAGCTCTATCAGCTGGCGTTTCTCCTACTCTTCTAGATTTACGCATATTTTGGTGACTTGATCAAGCTTGTCACCTAGTTGAAGTGGAAGTAGTTCCCCTTTTGGCTAGGGTCCGGTGCCCCGAATTTCTTCTCTAACATCCAACTCAGTCATAAAAATGTTAACTTGATCCACAACCAGGCTAGACGTACGTGCTCTTGCCCTCCTGGGAATCCTACGGATCTTGAGGCTCTCATTGTAACACTTTCGTGTTACAATCTGGTCATCCTTGATCGTGACCACCTCATTATTTTTGTTAAGAAATTTCATGTCCAGGTGAGTGGTGGACACTACAACAGCAATACCGTTCAGGGTAGGTCACCACAGAATAATGTTGTAAGCTGACGGGCAGTCCACAACCAAAAATCTGACTTTGACTGTTCTGTAGGCCTTGTTATCCCCGAGGGTCAGGAATGTTTCAAAATATCCCACCAGGATGATTTTCTCACCAGAGAACCTGGTGAGTTCGCCCTCATAGGGGGTTAAGTGGACATAAGGAACTCCAACTTTTCAAAAGCGTCCAAGAACATTATATCTGCAGAGCTACCCTAGTCTACAAAAATACGTCGAACTTCGGCATTAGATATTATTCCAGAGATGACAAGTGGATCATCGTAATCCCGGATAATATCATTGTAGTCCTTAGTGGTGAAAGAGATCGGTGGTTCTTCCCTGTCATCAACACGGGTCTGCACGTAGAGCCAAAAACGCTCAATACCGCAGTTCATAGTGCTTTCTTCAGAGAATTACTAGATGGACCTCCTTGATGTGAATTATAAGTTGTAAACCCAAGTGCAGGTTATTTCAAGTAATAAATTCTAGGAAGTTCGAGGTCGATCCACAGGGAATTGATGAAGAAAAATTTATTTGATGCAAGAAAAATATTTTGTTACAACAATAAAGGTGATAAAACTTGATCACAAATAAAAAGGATTTACTTGGGTTAGGCGATCCACTCTTGGTAAGTAAATTAAGAACAATATTAATTCTTTTTATAACTTAATTAGAATCCACACATAATGAAGGTTCCAATCAGAAAATACAATATTCAAAGTTCATTTAAGATTATATACGTAATTATATTATGATTCCTTTAATCATCTATTAACATCACCACTTATAAATGGGTTCAATCATTCATTGTGTCAATATCTTGTCTACAACAAATCAAGATCTCCACTTTACAAGGAGAGTTTCTAAATTGATTGAAAATAAAATACAATACATATAATGATCACTTGATAATATATCATTTAAGCACAAGAAAGATATTAATCTAACCTTATTTCATTACCAAGAGCTTCACCTTTTCACCCAAATAAAATAAAAATTAGTTACTGTGAACACCCAATTTTGACCGGACTAAAAGAAAAAATAATAAAAAGAAACAAAAAAAGAGAAAAAGAGAAAATTATAAAAAAAATCAAAAAAATTTGTTATCCTTTTTTTAACCCATCTTTTTTAACCCAAATACATAAGCCCAAAATATAATAGAAAATGAAAAATAAAAAAAGTAAAAAAAAAAATGAAAAAAAGAAAAAGAATAAAAAAGAATTTAAAAAAAAGATTTGTTTTTTTTTTCGTTGGGATGAAAATCATTTTTTTCTTTAGCTCATGCAAAGATCATTCAGTGCACAGGGACAAGCACTTTTGCCTCCCATTCTCTTTTTCCACAAAGGTACGGTTTTGCTCCCCACTTAGTTTCCCACTTGCACTACTCGAACAAACCTACTCCCTCACTAATTCACCCACTCCATTATCACTGGTCGCTAGCAACTAATAAGAGAGGACCAACTTCAAGACCTTAGGAAGGATCTCTCCATCTGAGGCCGATATTAAACTTTCAAAAAACCAACCACCATGTAACCAAAAAGATCGATCCTTCTCCCTCCCGATCACAAACCAAGCTCCTCCTCACCTCTCCACCATTCACGTAACCACCATGGCAAAGCACCTTCACCAAGCTCTCACCCTCCAACGTGACCACCATACAAACAAACCTCCCATCACCACAACCACCTAAACTCCTCGTAACCATCTTTTTTTCCAACCGAATAAAAACACAAACCTCCTCTTCATCAACCATTTTCCACTATAGCCACCAAAAACCCAGAATCACTTGGCTGCCTGTTAACCGTGACCATACGCTCCAACCTTCATAACTTTTTCATCTCCCCACCAACCGACCGTCGGACCCCCAAACTCCATCCTATTCGACTGTCGAACCACCCAAGAACCAAAACCGACCGTCGAATCCATCCTCTCATCCGACCGTCGACTACACAGAACCACCCAAGAACAGAAAACCGTACGCGTCGAATCCATTCTCTCATCCGACCGTAGGACCGTACGCTACCATCATCTCACCGACCATCTCTCCGACACCCTCACCGACCGTCGAAACCAAGAGGTAAGACCCTTCCCTTCAACCAACCGACCGTCGAACTCCCGAATCCCTCTCTCATTCGACCGTCGAACCATACCATTGCGACTTTCACCGACCGTCGAATCCCCACCACCATCCTCCAACCATCCATTACGTGACATCACCTATCTCCCAAACTTCTAAACCTTCCTCCTCACGATAAGTCGAACCCCAAATCCTTCCCAACCGACCGACCGTCGAGATTCCACAAACCACATCACCTATCTCCCAAACCTCTAAACCTTACCCCTCACAACCGTCGAACTCAAAACCCCAGGCTCCACTCCTCTCACCGACGAGCCATCCAAACCTCCATCACCATCAACCAAACTCCATCCCCTCACTCGACCGTCGAATCCATCGCCCTTTCAACCGACCGTCGAACCACACCGCCTACTACCCTCTCACCGACGAGCCATCCAAACCTTCACACCATCAACTAAACTCCATCACATTCGACCGTCGGACCCCAAAAGCAAAAACACCTACATTCTCTAATTTGACCGTCGAACCTCAGCTAGGTCGCCCTTCACCGACCGTCGAACTCCTCACTGACAACCCATCCAAATTCTGTCGAATCCATCCCTTCACTCGACTGTCAAAACACGCCAGCTACACTCCCCTCATCGACCTTCACCTTCCAAACCCAAATAAATCCATTTTTCCACCGACCGTCGAACCTCGAGACCGGTTCTCGACCGTCGGACCACAAATTGAAGTTCTCGACCGTCGAGGCAATTCCCGACCGTTGAACCTCGTTTTTCCGACTCTCAAACCGTCGGACCACAGAACTAGTTCTCGACCTTCGCAGGCAATTCCCGACCGTCGAACATCGAAGTCACCTCCCGACCGTCGAATCTCGTGGTCCAAACCCTCCCCAAACGTCCCCGGTGCGTGTCGTTAGTGTTGTCAAATTCTCTAATTTTTTTATCTCTTTAAATTGAATTGTGATTGTCTTTTGGGTGTGTGAGGTTGAATCACGAGGACCGTTGTCCATAATGATGCATTTTGATAAGAAGGGAGAAGGGTAAAGAAGTTTAAAAAATAATAATAATAATAATAATAATAATAAATAAAGAAATAATTAAAATTTTTTAAAAAGAAATAAAAATGGGTTACCCGAGTTGCATGACAAACTTGCTAACCCTTATATTTTGTAAACATCGAGTTACATGGACGACTTGATGATTTACAATCTTAAATAAAAATTTCGTAACAAACTCGATAATCAATGGGTGACGTCTCTAGCGTGACGCGAGCTTCACCTATTTAATCCTTAATTTGAATAATCGAGCTCTTTGCGACGCTTGTTAATTCAAATTCCAAAAAAAATCATTTTAAATAAAATCAACCAATCCACACTTATTTTATAGAGAACTACGTAACTTTGAGTTCCCCATTGCACCACGGGGGATACGTAGGAGCGTAATTTCATTTCTGTCAAGCCAAATTTAAATTTTCACAATTTTGTGGTTTCGCTTTTTTAGTTACAATGTTTGCAAAAGGGTAAAATAAATATTTTCAAGGATTGTTAATAATTTGCACAATTAATCTAAGGTACCGTCTTAGGACTAAAAGTGCGTTAGGGTAAATGGGATTAATTTTCCACCCTTCCCTAAGCATAACCGACTCGAATCCAATCTGGTTCCAAAGACCATTTCCAAATAAAAGGTTTTCCAATTTTTTCAAATTCAAATAAAATTGGTGGCGACTCTTAAAATTAAAATAATTTAATTTAAGTTACTATTTTCCCGATTAATTTTACTTGGCCGCGACAGATGGCGACTCATTTGGGATATTTGGAGAGTCAAGCCTGTTGTTGTTAGTTGTGCAAATTGTTAATAATTTTTATTTATTTATTTTACCCTTTTATCTTCGTTTTTGTTTTCTTTTTTGTTTGTAAATGATTTTATTTGTTTTTGTTTTATGTAAATATTCGATAGCATCATCTTATGTATATTGTTATTTGTATATATTTGTGCATAATTGTTGAAACCTTAGGATAGATGATTGTTGCATTTGGTTATTGTATATATGTTTTTGCAGTTGGGGGTAGTTTCTTTTTAAATTTTTGTACAGTTTAGACGCTCCCAAAGACCCATCGCACCTACACGTAAAGCACACACATCCGAGTGGGGCCCTATACCCGGGTCTGAGTGAAGCCTAAGATAAGTAGAGGTTGCGTAGTGGTAGCCATTTTGGATGTACTTCCTGTTTGGTTATCGCGAAAACCTCATCTAGAGTGCGCCTTTTTCATGAATGTCCCACACCTAGTTGGTTTACCCACTATTTCGTGGTCAACATTCTGAAATAGGACTTGGCTCTAGAGACCTTTAAAATAGAAAAGCCACCCTATGGAAGTTATCACGAACCAGAAAGACTCTTAGATCCTTAGGATGGAATTCCCAAGTTTAAGGCAACCTCATTAGGATACAAAGGGAGCGTACTTCTTCTTTCCTCATGCCATCCATTCTTAAAAAAAAAAAAACTTAAAAAAATACATTTTCTTGTGAGTTGTTCAGTCTTTTAATGTGACAAACCATACTTGCGTCCCTCTTTAAAAAAAATTTTTTCAAAAAGAGGAGATGAGTCATCATTAAAGGACCAACAACTCACTCACTCATTATTGCATCACTTGTCATCATTCTTCTCATCATGTTTTCTAAAAAAAAATGAATAAAAAAAAAAGACAGCTGTGTACCCGACAATGAGGTAGGTAGTACCATTAAACTTTATCGGAGGCGTGTGGAGACAACAACTGCGAAAATCTTGCAGTATGGATTTTATTGGCCTTCTTTATTCAAGGTCTGTTTCACCTTTTGCAAAAGTTGCGGAAATTGGTCAATAAAGTTTTGCTTTAAGATTCTCATCCGCACCTACTCCTTAGAAAATTGAGATCTAGGTGGCGCGGTTCTGTTGTTGTCAAACACGTGTATCTTATGGGGCCATAGACATTGAGAATCCTAGGAATGGTAATGCGCTTAAAGTTAATGGACCAAGACTCAACCATTTCTGGAACATCAAGTTGTTGAGTTCTCTGTGTTGCCGGTTAAATGGCGGATAACGGTACTCCGTGACTCTCAAGTCGGTTTGTTTTTCAGTTTCCCATAATAACTAATTTCTTCTCCTTTTAAAATGGAGGTCATTCTTTCAAATCTAAGAAAATATTTTCCTTCTCTCCCTCTAAATGCTCTAACGAAAGTCTATGAAGCTAGATGTGAAAGACTGAGATTGTTAATGTATAAGGGCATCCCAGAAGATATACGCTGGATAATCGAAGCAAAGGTTCGTTTAGCTGGTGAATCTTCAGATTCATTTGTCCCATACATGCCTGGTCTCGGTAAAAGTTCATTTTCAAAAAGGAGAAGAGCAAAAAGAATGAAAGTTTGTTACAAGTGTGCACGATGGAATTGCAACACGCGATGTCACTCTTTGGGGATGGTTTCTGTAAATAGAGAAGATAAAATATTCTTCGTTAAGAATGGATCGAGTAAGGAGTCGGTAGATAATATCTTATTGACTCTTGAGACGCATTCTTGTGGAGTTGTGCAGCGTGAACTTCTTAGTTTGTGGAATCTCTTCAAGGACGAGCAAGAGCGTTAGAGTCTCGGGAATCTGACTCAAAAAGACCCTGTTTGCCAATTTATAAGAAAATTAGATGGGAAGCTTATCCTCGACTCATAGAAGGCGTTTAAGCCGTTTCTGGACGTGAAACCAGAGGAAGATGTGAGCCACAATCACAACAACATGTATATATTATCTTGTACAAAGAAAGAAAAAAAAAAAAAGAAGAAAGAAAGAAGAGAAAAAAAGAGAGAAAAAACCGAAAACTAAAAAAAAAAAAAAAGGCGAAACTTCGGTTGTACTTGGTCTTTAATTAGATTAGGACCCCCGCGCGTGGAGTGGCGGCCCGTCATTGACTCGGGTGGACCTTCGCACGCCGGTCGGTAAATAAGGTTCGTGTGCCATGCTCTGCAGAGAGCCGCGCAAGCATTCCTAGGTTTTAACCAAAGGCTCTGCTTGTTGATGGACAGAAAGAAGCGTCCCGTGTTTGCATTCTCGCGTGACAATGCCTCTGAGCTGAATCCTGTGATTTAATGCCATGGGCTCTTCAGCGACCTCACTAGTTGTGGTCGTTGGTGGTAGCTGTCAGATTTACGCACTTTAATTAGTGGCGTCGTAGCTCAATCCAAAATATCCCACAAGCGGGAGGGAGAAGAATGCCCAGATTGGCTGAGCCGTCTTGGTATTACTGCACTCATGACGCAGTATAAAGATCTGCCATGAAACCTGTACATAAAGGTATGTAATCATTTTTTATCTTTGTATGATTTTGTTGAATTTTGGTTTTGGACAGACGATCTTTTGGATGGGATCCTTCGGGGGTTTCTAGACTTCTTTACCCTGATGATTTTCTTGAAAAAAAAAGTTAAAAAAAAACACAAAAAAAAAGATTTTATGTTTCTTAAATTCAACCTTTTCTGACAACAGCCGACCTACCCTTCTAGGTGCAATTATTTCCCTTTCCATTTCTTTTTCTTATTTAAACACTCCATTTTCTCCTTCATCTTCAACTCAGAAACACTCAAAGAGAAGAAGGGTATAGAATGGGGCCTGCTATTCGTAACCTCAAAAATGTCTGTGTTTTTTGTGGGTCGAGTTATGGGAAGGGATTAGAGTTTGTAAACGCAGCTAGCACTCTTGGTCGAGCACTTGCTGCGAGGAATATTCATCTTGTATATGGGGGAGGTTGTCGTGGGTTAACGGGGTTGTTTCACTTTCTGCTCTTATAGGAGGCAATCAGTTTTAGGTGTTATTCCTAAACCTTTAGTGAAAGTAACATCACTTGGAAAGACATTGGAGAAGAAATTCGGGTAACATCCATGCATGGACGCATGAAAATAATGGCCGACAATTTCGATGCATTTCTTGTCTTACTGGTGGTTTTGGTACTTTGGAAGAAATTTTTCAAATTGTCTCTTGGTTGAATCGAACATCCACCATAAACCCATTGGTCCGTTGAATGTTAATAATTTCTTTGACCTTTTGTTATTTTTTCTTGACAAAGTTGTGGAATGTAAATTTATCACTCCTTCCTAAGAAGACAACTTCTTATCTCTCGCCTCCACTATTGATGAGCTCATTGATAAATTGGAAGCTTTTGAGTATGTACACGATAAGGTATTGGCTCGATAGATTGGTCAATAGGAAGCACAAGGAAGTAACAAGAAAAGAAAGCGAATCGACATTTTCTCTTTAATCGGTTTGATTTTATTGTACTATTTAAATTTGTGTCCGCTTTCTCCAAAGCAGTAATTCTATCCTTTACTCATCTATATTTTAACATTAAGGACAATGTTATGATCTGGTTGGGGGGAAGGATGGTTGTGTAAAACAAAAAACAAAAAAAAAAAAAAAAAAAAAAAAAAAAAAAACAAAAAAAAAAACCAAAAAAAAACCAAAAAAAACCAAAAAACCAAAATTTTTTTTTTTCAAAAAGTGTGTTTGTTAATATGTTTGTTGTGTTTGTCATCAATTAACAACAAAAGTAAATAGGGATGGCAGAGTAAGGAGTATTTTTCATCTTGAGACGCATCTCAATTGGTGGCAGAGTAAGGAGTAGTAGGGAAGTAATTAGTATTAAATTGTGGAAGTACTAAAGTTCTATTCACTTCTTATCAGGGTCCGATGCAACACTGACTGTGTGCTTCTTTTCTACTGGGCGTTGATTCACTTCTTATCAGGTTGTTTTGCTCTTTTCTATATCTCTTTCACATTGAGGACAATGTTATGATCTGGTTGGGGGAAGGATCGTTGTGTGCCTAAATATAAAAAAAAACAAAAAAAAACAAACAAAAAAAAAAGGTGTGTGCATGTATTAATATGTTTATATGTTTGTCAGTAATTTTCTAAACCAGTTAAGGATGGCTAGAGTAGGGAGTAAATTTTACTCTTGAGATGCATTTTAGTTGGGGTAGATAACTAGTTTGTGTGGAAGTAGCAATTGAAATTCAGGAAAATTTGCATGATTGAGTAAATTGTCTTCTTTCTTAAAAATCATATGTTTGGTTATGGATGTTGAATTGGTAGACTGGGAATGATAGAACTATATCTTGTGAGATCTTGAGCCTAATGGATGGATTCAACATTTATGCCATTCTCTTCTTTCTTGTGTGATTTTCACTCATGATAATGATCACTCTAGAACTTGCTTTGATTCTTTTTGAGGTCTGCGTTTCATCGGCATGCATGAACATGATTGAGGCCCTCTTTCTTAGCGGTTTAGCCAAATAGCCAACCTTGCATATTTTCCTTTGCTTAACCCCTTTGAGCTTATTTGACCATTCTTTGTTTCTAACTCATTACGTGCCTTAAATGAAAAACCATGTTCTAACCCAACCTTAGGGAATAAGAGAGCATTGACTTTGTTATTTGATGAGTTCTTGAACAAGTGTGGGGGTGCATGTGCAGATTGGTTGTATATAAAAAAAAAAAGAAAAAAAAGAAAAAAAAATATGTTTCTAAAAAAAAGGGGGGGAAAAAGAAAATATGTTTCTATAAAAAAAAAAAAAAAAGAAAAACTCAGAGTTATTACTACAATCAAAAGAATGCACCATGTGATATATTCATACCTAGAATGAGAGTGGATGATTGGAAATAATGGAATAGAAGGAGAATGTTCAAGCCTAAAGGAATTCAATCTACCAATTGATCTTTAACAAAACATTAGTTAGATATTGGTCATTGTTCGTATGAGAAAAAAAACTAAGAAAATCGTGGAAAAGTTAGTTTCGAATGTTCTCAAACATCTTCTCCACTCTAAGCGTATCATAATGCTCTTCTATTCTCTTTGGTATTTAACTTGACATATCCATATTACTTCCACCTTTACCTTTACCCCATTATAACCTTGAATAAAGTCCTCATGATTTGTGTATACATGTGTTTTGAGTAGTGGAGAAGTAGAAAATAAGCAAGCATATGGTAGTGAAATTTTCATGGGTCGAATTGAGTGAAACACCTACCTTTTAAACACTTGAGAGATTGAGAGTAAATTGTGAGGATCTATCATTCTTTACTCATGTTTTTCAATTGAAGTATCCTTGCTTGTTGATTTGAGATGTGAAGATGTGTTGCCTCATGAATGTTTGATTACTTGAATTATTAATTGATCTTCATTCTTAAATATTATTAGAAATTGAGTCTTTTAGAATGTTTAACTTTTGAGTCAGCTTTTTTTTTCTGTTTTGCCCAATGACGTGCAAAAGAGTAAGTGTGGGGGGTGTTTGATAATTAATGATGTCCAGTTGTCGAATCTTGACTCAAGCGAAAAAAAAATCTTTTGATTTTATTTCTTGTGTCTTTAACCGTTGTAAATAATATCCTTTCTGTAGTCAAACTTCTAAGAACAATCTGGAAGTTGTTCATTTCTTTCTGTTGTACTTTTTGAATTCATGAGTGTCTGTGACATAATGCTTCAGGTAAAATGACCATGAGTACAACACCATGATTTGACCATCTAATGGTAATTGCTTATTGACCAATTCAGATCAAAGAGATCTTGGAAATCCCAATTGATGGAAGAGGAGGTACCCGAGCAAAAAAAAACAAAAACAAAAAAAGAAAAAGAAAAAAAAAAGAAAAAAAGCTCGAAAAAAGCCGAAAGGGCGGCCTAAACAAAAGTTAAAAAAAAAAGAAAAAAGCAAAAAAAAAATGAAAAAGAGCCCGTTAGTCCGAAACCCTGAAAGGTCGGTCTAAACAAAAGTTAGGGCAAATGAATGGGCAAAATCTCGGAGGAAGTTAGCACTGAAACACCTTGAAGGGTGCACCCAAACCTGGGGCAATTTTGAATTGCGTTTGATCACCCACACGGGGGGCAATTTTGCTTACATTCAGTTGTCATAATGGGGTAAACATTTTTGAGGGATTGAGGAGAAGCTCGTGTTGAAGGAAGTAGCAACGCGCAGACAAGGACCGAAAGTTATCAAGCGGTTGCGGGAATCAACTAAATGAGAGACAAGGTTAAACACTTGGGCAAAATTTTCTCTCAAGGAATCAGTCAAGCAATGGTTCATCCCATTTCTTGAAAGGAGAGTTGAAAGTGAAAAAAAAAACAAAGAAAAAAGAAGGAAAGGAGAAGAAGAAGGAAAGAACCGAAGGGTCTAAGGAAGAAAAGCATGTGAATAAAGTTTGAGTGGTCAAAGCTTTCCAAAGTCGTCCTTGGTTCAAATGTTTTTAAATAAAATTTAGAAAATAAAAAAAAGAAATAATTAAAAAAAAAGAGAAGAAAAATCCTGTTTTCGGGACTCAGTTGCCCATTGTCTTTTAAATTTCGGGACTCAGTTGCCCATTGTCTTTTAAAATTCCGGAACTCAGTGGCCCATTGTCATTTAAATTTCGGGACTCAGTTGCCCATTGTCATTTAAATTTTGGGACTCATTGCCCATTATCTTTTAAAATTCGGACGCATTGCCCATTGTTTTTTAAAAATTCGAAAAAAAGAAAAAAAGAGAAAGAAAAAAAAAAGAAAGAAAAAAAAAGAAAGAGAAAAAGAAAACAAAAAAAAAAGAGAAAAGGAGAGAAAAGCAAAAGAAAAAACAAAGAAATAAAAATAAAAATATAAAAAAAGAAAAGAAAAAAAAATCTTTTTGATCAAAATGCTTATTCCTTCATTTTAAATTGGGACACCAGATACCCATTGCTTTTTAAATTCGGGACACCAGATACCCATTTCATTTTAAATTCGGGACACCAGATACCCACTGTCTTTTTAAATTGCAGGCCAAGCCCATCATCCTTAAGTGGCCAAGCCCCATGTTTTTCAAATTCGGGCAGGCCAAGCCCTGTTTTTTAAATTCGGGCCAAGCCCATGTTTTTAAATTGGCCAAGCCCACTGTCTCTCAAATTCTAGGCCAAGCTCATGTCTCTTAAGTTCAGGCCAAGCCCATCGTCTTTAAATTGGGCCTGCCCATCGTCTTTTTAAATTTCGGGCCAAGCCCATTGTCTTTTTTAAATTCAGGCAAGCCCATCGTCTTTAAATTCGGGCCAAGCCCATTGTCTTTAAATTGGGCCAAGCCCATTGTCTCTTAAATTGGGCCAAGCCCATGTCTCTTAAATTGGGGCTAAGCCCATCGTTTTTCAAATTTGGGCCAAGCCCATCGTTTTCAAATTCGGGCCAAGCCCATGCTTTAAATTAGGCCAAGCCCATGTTTTTTAAACCCAGGCCAAGCCCATCGTTTTTCAAATTCTGGGCCAAGCCCACTGTCTCTTAAATTCTAGGCCAAGCCCACTGTCTTTTAAATTCTGGGCCAAGCCACTATCTCTTAAATTCTGGGCCAAGCCCACTGTCTCTTAAATTCTGGGTCAAGCCCACTGTCTCTTAAATTCCGGGCCAAGCCCACTGTCTCTCAAATTCTGGGGCAGCCCATCTTGTTTTCAAATTTGGGCCAAGCCATTGTTTTTTAAATTTCGGTCAAGCCCCTTGTCTTTTAAATTTTTGGACGCATTGCCCATTGTCTTTTAAATTAGGGACTGGTCGCCCATTTTTTTTTTTTGAGTGCATCGGCTCCATGCATTCTAATTTCTTTTCATTGTTCTTACTTTGTTTTGAATTTATCCTTTCATGCATTCTTGGGACAAAATTGGAGTTCATTTTTTACTCGTTTCTTACTGACGATAAAATGAAAAAAACACAATTTTCCTTTTTATCTAATAAGAAACAAGTAAAAAAGCAAATTGTGAACACCCAATTTTGACAGGACTAAAAGAAAAAATAATAAAAAGAAACAAAAAAAGAAAAATAAAAAAAATCAAAAAAAATTTGTTATCCTTTTTTTAACCCATCTTTTTTAACCCAAATACATAAGCCCAAAATATAATAGAAAATGAAAAATAAAAAAAGTAAAAAAAATGAAAAAAAAAAGAAAAGAATAAAAAAGAATTAAAAAAAAAGATTTGTTTTTTTTTTTCGTTGGGATGAAAATCATTTTTTTTCTTTAGCCATGCAAAGATCACCATGCATGCAAGGGGACAAGCACTTTTGCCTCCCATTCTCTTTTTCCACAAAGGTACGCTTTTTGCTCCCCACTTAGTTTCCCACTTGCACTACTGAACAAACCTACTCCCTCACTAATTCACCCACTCCATTATCACCTGGCTGCTAGCAACTAATAAGAGAGGACCAACTTCAAGACCTTAGGAGGGATCTCTCCATCGGAGGCTGATATTAAACTTTCAAAAACCAACCACCATGTAACCAGCAGCATCGATCCTTCTCCCTCCTGATCACAAACCAAGCTCCTCCTCACCTCTCCACCATTCACGTAACCACCATGGCAGCACCTTCACCAAGCTCTCACCCTCCAACGTGACCACCATACACAAACCTCCCATCACCACAACCACCTAAACTCCCGTAACCATCTTTTTTTCCAACCGAATAAAAACACAAACCTCCCTCTTCATCAACCATTTTCCACTATAGCCACCAAAAACCCGAATCACTTGTGCTGCCCGTAACCGTGACCATACGCTCCAACCTTCATAACTTTTTCATCTCCCCACCAACCGACCGTCGGACCCCCCCAAACTCCATCCTATTCGACCGTCGAACCACCTAAGAACCAAAACCGACCGTCGAATCCGTCCTCTCATCCGACCGTCAGACTACACAGAACCACCCAAGAACAGAAACCAGACGCGTCGAATCCATTCTCTCATCCGACCGTAGGACCGTACAGTTACCATCATCTCACCGACCATCTCTCCGACACCCTCACCGACTGTCGAAACCCAGAGGTAAGACCCTTCCCTTCAACCAACTGACCGTCGAACTCCTGAATCCCTCTCCTCATTCGACCGTCGAACCATACCATTGCGACTTTCACCGACTGTCGAATCCCCACCACCATCCTCCAACCATCATTACGTGACATCACCTATCTCCCAAACTTCCAAACCTTCCTCCTCACGACCGTCGAACCCCAAATCCTTCCCAACCGACCGTCGAGATTCTACAAACCACATCACCTATCTCCCAAACCTCTAAACCTTACCCTCACAACCGTCGAACTCAAAACCCCGGCTCCACTCCTCTCACCGACGAGCCATCCAAACCTCCATCACCATCAACCAAACTCCATCCCCTCACTCGATCGTCGAATCCATCGCCCTTTCAACCGACCGTCGAACCACACCCGCCTACTACCCTCTCACCAACGAGCCATCCAAACCTTCACACCATCAACTAAACTCCATCACATTCGACCGTCGGACCCCAAAAGCAAAAACACCTACATTCTCAAATTTGACCGTCGAACCTCAGCTAGGTCGCCCTTCACCGACCGTCGAACTCCTCACTGACAACCCATCCAAATTCTGTCGAATCCATCCCTTCACTCGACCATCGAAACACGCCAGCTACACTCCCCTCATCGACCTTCACCTTCCAAACCCAAATAAATCCATTTTTCCACCGACCGTCGAACCTCAGAGGCCAGTTCTCGACCGTCGGACCACAGGAACCAGTTCTCGACCATCAGAGGCAATTCCCGACCGTCGAACCTCAGAGGCCAGCTCTCGACCGTCGGACCATAGGAACTAGTTCTCGACCTTCAGAGGCAATTCCCGACCGTCGAACATCAGAAGTCAGCCTCCCGACCGTCGAATCTCAGGGTCCAAACCCCTCCCCAAACGTCCCCTGGTGCGTGCTGTTAGTGTTGTCAAATTCTTCAATTTTTTTTTATCTCTTTAAATTGAATTGTGATTGTCTTTTGGGTGTGTGAGGTTGAATCACGTGGATTTGATTGTCCATAATGATGCATTTTGATAAGAAGGAGAAGGGTAAAGAAGTTTAAAAATAATAATAATAATAATAATAATAATAATAAATAAAGAAATAATTAAAATTTTTTAAAAAGGAATAAAATGGGTTACCCGAGAAGCGATAACTTGCTAACCCTTATATTTTGTAAACATCTCGAGTTGCGACAACTTGATGATTTACAATCTTAAATAAAAATTTCAGTAACAAACTCGATAATCAATGGGTGACGTTCTCTAGCGTGACGCGAAGCTTCACCTATTTAATCCTTAATTTGAATAACTGAGCCGCGACGGCTTGTTAATTCAAATTCCAAAAAAATCATTTTAAATAAAATCAACCAATCCACACTTATTTTATAGAGAACTACGTAACTTTGAGTTCCCCATTGCACCAGGGGATACGTAGGAGTAGAATTTCATTTCTGTCTAGCCAAATTTAAATTTTCACAATTTTGTGGTTTCGCTTTTTTAGTTACAATGTTTGCAAAAGGGGTAAAATAAATATTTTCAAGGATTGTTAATAATTTGCATAATTAATCTAAGGTACCGTCTTAGGACGGGTGCGTTAGGGGTGCAGTGGGATTAATTTTCCACCCTTCCCTAAGCATAACCGACTCGAATCCAATCTGGTTCCAAAGACCATTTCCAAATAAAAGGTTTTCCAATTTTTCCAAATTCAAATAAAATTGGTGGCGACTCTTAAAATTAAAATAATTTAATTTAAGTTGCTATTTATTTGCCGCGATTAATTTTACGTGTCGCGACAGTTACTCATAGACAAGAAGAAGAAGAAGAAGAAGAAGAAGAAGAAGAAGAAGAAGAAGAAGAACATAACTTCAATTTAGAACAAAAGAAAATTATAACAAGATAAACTAATAACACAATAGCATGATCTTAGACTCTAAGACCAAGATTCTTAAATGATCTGCCAATGGTGCCTTTTATAGAGGATTAGGGATACAAAATGATAAGAGGGCTAATTCATGAGTGAGTAGATGAGTGAAAAATATCAAATGACTTTTGATAAATAGAAAATTATTAAGATTCTTTATCTCTGAAATCATTCAGTGCTAAACACATTACATTCGTCATTTTATCACCAAGTGGTCTTCATGAAAGTTATAAGTTTTTGTCTTAGCTTTCAAATGTCGTTAGTTTCAGCCCAAAAGCATTCCTATAACTCGAGATATGATCTGATTACTGCATACTGCTCAGGCCCAGCTATAGTTCCTCTGTTCTGACTTGCAAGCCCAATATGACCTTAAAGCAATCCGATTTGGATCTTGTGTTCTTCATGAAAGTTGTAGATATGGGTCTTAATTGCAGATACCAAAATTTCAGCCCAATTAAGTTCTTATAGCCCGAGTTATGCTCTGATGTACATTGTTCAGGTTCCAATCACAAAACCTGTATTCTGAATTCCAAGCCCAATTAGTTCCACTAGAAGTTTGACTTTGACCTAGAGCTCTTCATGAAAGTTGTAGAGCTCTCTCTTATCTTTTCTACAAGGTAAAATACATAATTTTTAAACATATAGAACTCAAGATATGGCCGAAATATAAAAATAGCGTAAGACGTAAATTCTGCTGGAAAAAATCAATTAAGTCCAATTTGAGTCCAAACTTACAAAACATAACCAAACTCAATCAATTAAGTATATGGAGAGTGTAAATGACTAAAAATGAGGATTTATTAATGTATAAAATATGTGATTATCAAATTCTCCCACATGTAGCTTTTTGCACTCCTGGGCAAAACACACAAGACCAATACTAGGAAAAAAAACATAGACTCAAAAGCTAAACATTCTAAAAAACTCAATTTCTAATAATATTTAAGAATGAAGAGCAACCAAACATTTAATGGATCAAAACATTTATGAGGTAACATTTCTTCACAACTCAAACCAACAAGCAGGGAAATTTTAATTGAAAAGCATGAGTCAAGAATGATAGATCTTCACAAGATTCACTCACAATCCCTCAAGTGTTTAAAATGTAGGTATTTCACTCAATTCAACCCATGAAAATTGCACTACCATAAGCTTGCATATCTTCTACTTCTCCACTACTTAAAACACAAGCACACACAAATCATGAGGACTTTATTCAAGGTTGTAATAGGGTCAAGGTAAAGGAGGAGGTAATATGGATATGACAAGTTAAATATTAAAGAGAATAAAAGAGCGTGAGAACTGAGTTCAATTAACAAGCATGAATGTTCATCCCAACTTCACCTAATACAAATTCCCTTTACATATTCTTATCCTTTCCTTTACTGTCTTGTTGACCCTTCTTTACACATTTTTGTTTTTGTTTTTTTTGAAGATAAACATAATATATACATTTTTTTAATTAAACATTTTTTTCACCAACCATTCTACACACACACACCCACACTTGTTCAAGAACTCATCCAATGACAAAGCTAATATTCTCTTATTCCCTAAGGCCGGGTAAGAACATAGTTTTTCATTTAAGACACATAATGAGTCTGAAACAAAGAACGGTCAAATAAGTTCAAAGGGGTTAAGTAAGGAAAAATATGTCATTTCCAATGCCTTACGTTGGCAAGAATCAGAAAATTTCTAAAAAGTTATAAGAGTGCTTGATATCATATTAGGAATCAGAGAATTTTCAAGAAGTCATAAGAGTGCTTGATATCATATTGAGACAATATGCTGCTAAGCAAGGCTGCCTAATTGTGTGCCAGTCATTCTTGACTTTTTGGTTAAAGTAGCTATTTCAAGAAAAATGTTTCAATCATGTTTATGTATGCATGTAAAAATGTAGTCTCAAAAAAAGAATCAAAGCAAGTTCTAAAGTAACAATTTCATGAGTGAAAATCACACAAGAAAGAAAAGAATGATGCAAATGTTCAATCCATTCATCAATAGGCTCAAAATCTCACAAAGTATATTTCTATCATTCTCAGTCCATCAATTCAACATCCATAACCAAGCATGTAATTTTTAATAAAGAAGACAATTTACTCAATCATGCAAATTTTCCTGAATTTGAATTGCTACTTCCACACAAACTAGTTATCTACCTAATTACTCCTTAGTCTGCTACCAATTTTGATGCGTCTTAAAAGTAAATAATTTACTCCTTACTCTGTCATCCTTAATTAGTTTTATTGTTAGTAAGTTGCAGACAAACATATAAACACGACAAACATATTAATAAACACACTTCCTAATTTTTTTTTTTTTTATTTTTTGTTTTTTTTATTTTTTTTATTTTTTTTTTCACTTCAACTATCCTTCCCTCCCCAACCAGATCACAACATTGTCCTCAATGTCAAATCATAGATAGGTAAAGGATAGAAGATATTACCTGTTGTTGTAATTACTAAAAAGAGAAACCTTACACAAATTTAAACAGAAACAAAGTATGATGGATAAAGTCAAAGATAAAGGAAAGTTATAGATGAAGTTTCAGATCACACTCTTGTTCCTTGCTGCCTCCCTTGCTGTTACCTTCTGACCAATCTATCTGTGCTATTACTGGTTCAGATTCATAAATAAAAGTTTGTAATTTATCAATTAATTCATCAACAGTGGAAAAACATATATAAGGAGTTGTCTTACCAAAAGTGTGATAAAGCTCTGTTCCACAGCATGGTCAACAAAAGATAACAAATTATCAAAGAAATTATTAACATTCAACAAACTTATGAGTTTATGGTGGATGTTTAGTTGGGCCTAAGAGATAATTTGAAAAGCTTATTTCAAAGTATCAAAACCACCCGGTAAGGCAATAATGCATCAGAGTTTTCAACCATTGTCCTCATTCGTCCATGCATAGATGATACTTGAAGTTCTAGCTCAATTGTCTTTCCAATAATATTCCTTCGAGTTAAAGGTTCAAGAATGATACCTAAAACTTGACCACCTCTTAGATGTGCAGAAAGTGATACAGCCCCCATTAACCCAATGCTACCTCCCCCATATACTACACCAATGTTCCTTGCAGCAAGTGTTTTACCAACAATGTCTGCTGCGTTTACAAACTCTAAACTCTTCACATAACTTGTCCCACAAAATACACAGATACTAGTAAATCTACAAACTGAAGAAGAAGCTCCCTCTATTTCTACACTCATACTCTCTTTGAATGATTATGAGTTACAAGAAAATGAAGAAAATTAAGTGTTTAAATAGGAAAGAGAATATAAAAAGTAATAATAACTCCTGTATGGGTAGGTTGGCCGTTGTTAGAAAAGTTTAAAATTAAGAAACAATTTTTTTTTTGTTTTTTTAAGAAGATGTACAAGATAATATATATACATGTTGTTGTGATTGTGGCTCACATCTTCCTCTGGTTTTACGTCCAGTAACGGCTTAAACGCCTTCTATGAGTCGAGGATAAGTTTCCCATCTAATTTTCTTATAAATTGGCAAATAGGGTCTTTTTGAGTCATATTCCCAAGACTGTAACGCTTTTGCTCGTCCCTAAAAAGATTCCACAAATTAAGAAGTTCACGATGCACAACTCCACAAGAATGCGTCTCAAGAATCAATAAGATATCATCTAATGACTCCTTACTCAGTCCATTCTTAATGAAAAATATTTAATCTTCTCTATTTGCAGAAACCATTCCCAAAGAACGATATTGCGTTTTACAATTCTATCGTGTACACTTGTAGCAAACTTGCATTCTTTTCGCTCATTTCCTTTTAGAATAAGAATTTTTACCGAGACCTGGCATATATGGGACAAATGAATCTGAAGATTCACCAGCTAAACGAACCTTTGCTTCGCTCTGGGATGCCCATGTGCATTAACAGTTTCAGTCTTTCAAGTCTGACTTCGTAGATTTTTGTTAGAGCATTTTGAGGAAGAGAAAATGCTTACTAAGATTTGAGAGAATGACATCCATTTTAAAGGAGAAGGAATCAGTTATTATGGGAAACTGAAAAACAAACCGACTTGAGAGCCACGGAGTACCGTTATCCGCCACTTAACCGGAAACACAAAGAACTCAACAACTTAGTTTTCCAGAAATGATTTGAGTCTTTATCCATTGACCTTAAATACACTATCATTTCTAGGATTCTCAATGTCTATGGCCCCATAAGGATACTCATGTTTGACAATAAAATGGTCATGTCACCTAAATCTCAATTTTTCAGTGAATAGGTGAAGACGAGAATTATAAAGCAGAACTTTTTGACTAATTTCAAAAGTTTTTCTCAAAATTGATTTGTCATGAAAAGTTTTTGCTCTAACTTTATAAATTTTTGTGTTTTCATATGCATCATTTCTCAATTTCTCAACAATCAAAATTTTAATGACAATGATAGGGTTCAGAGGCATCCTGTTTCGCTTAGAAATGGAACCCTATTTTTCATAATTTTCACAACTTTTTCAAAATATATAGCTATCTTTAAATAAAGTGGGTCAATAAAAATTACACTGCAAGATTTTCGTACCTACTTTCTTTGAAGAAAAGTAACTTCCACATGCTTTTGAGTGACAAAATTTAATGACATTACCTACCTCACTGTTGGGCACACATTTCCAAATGATTTGATCAGGATAATTAATGCAGGATCTTTCATGTTGCAAGAAAATTGATTATGTTAGCAAACCAAGGCTTGGAATTAACAGAAAATAAAAATTCATCGAGAAAATAATCATTGATAGGTGTGATGTCAAAAGTGAGCCTATTGTAAGTATGGACAAATGATCTGCAATAACATTTTTGACTTCTTTCTTATCTTTTATTGTGATGTTAAATTCTTGAAACAACAAAATCTACCGTATCAACTTAGGTTTGCAAAAACTTGTTGAGAAAATTGACAAGTGCACCGAATCATCAAAGTAATAAAGAAGTGAAAAGAGTATCGTTCCTACGAGGAATTAGTTTACCAAGTATCACTTCTCTAATATAAATACTATCTAGACAACTAATAATTAAAAGTGATTCAAAACAATTAAAGACATAAAATTATATAAAAACAAAAAAAAAAAAATAAAAATAAAAACACACTAAAACGCACGAAATTAAGAGGGAAAAGAGAGAACAAATCACAGAATGCAAAACACATTAAGGATGTAAACACATGAAATTAAAACACTAGAGATTTGACTTCACTTGATTCAACAATCTATCATAGACAATAGAGTAGTTTTGGGACGTTCATTCTAATTAATTTCTAATCATTCAATTGATGGGGAGAATCCCTTAATTAATTAAAACTCAATTCCTTGGTCTAAACCCTAACTCTTAAAGGTATGACCTTTACTCTATGGATTCTCATAGAAAATATTCTCTCACACAACCTATAACCTCTATTCCTAGATAATTATAAATCACGACACTTATTATTTATGGTCTAGGTCATATGCAAACCTTCCGATTCTACATATACCTCACTAGATCAATTTATGAGTGGCCAATTCATAAAAGTATTAAGAATCATAATAAGCGCTTGAATTGAACAAAGAAAAGAAATTAATTAAAATTCTAATCTTAATACATGTCGATTGAATCAAGTTACATCTTCACCCTAAAAACACACGAATTTAACTACACATGAAAAAAAATGAGATAGGAAGAATAAAAATAAAAAATATATACAAAACTCAACCTTCTAAAAAAAAATAACAAGTATTTGGTATAAACTAGCCATTAAATAAGTTAGTAAGCAGATAAATTAAAAAGTTAGTAAGTAGGTAAATTAAAATGTTAGAGTAGGTAAATTAAAAAGTTAGATAGTTAGTAAGAGAGTTAGATAGTTAGTAAGTTAGTAAGCAAGAAAATTAAAAGGTTAATAAGTTATTAAGTTAGAAATAAAATACGAGAAAGTAAAATAAAAAAATAAAGTACAAAAAATAAAATACGAGAAAATAAAGTAGAAAGTAAAGTGTAGAAAGTAAATTGTAGAAAGTAAATTTAGAATATGAAAACCGGAGAGAGGTAGAGCCCTACTAGAGCCATAAGGAGGAAAAAGAGAAGAGTCAAGATTGAGATATTATTAAAACATAAAGTAAAAACCAGAGAATCAGAAAGTTCAATTTTTTTTTTTGTTTTTCAGTGAGAGAGTAGAGAAGAAAAGAAATTATTTAATTAATAATTAAAGATTACAGAGGGAGAAAGGAGAGTTTCTCTCACTAAATTAGTACGTTAGTATATACAAAGATCAAAAATTAAAAGAGTAGAAATGTATATATATATATATATATATATATATACAAGATCCACAGGAAAAATAAATAAATAAATAAATATAAATATATATATATATACAAAATATTTACACAATAAATTTGTTCTTCAAATCAAGTCTCCGGCAACGACGCCAAAAACTTGATGCGAATTATAAGTTGCAAACCCAAGTGCAAGTTGTTTCGAGTAATAAATTCTCGGGAGTCCGAGGTCGATCCACAAGGAATTGATAAAGAAAAATTTATTTGACGTAAGAAAAATATTTTGTTATAACAATAAAGGTGATAAAACTTAGTCACAAATAAAAAGAATTTACTTTGATTAGGAGATCTACTCTTGGTAAGTAAATTAAGGACAAGATTAAGTCTTTTTATAACTCAATTAGAATCCACACATAATAGAGGTTTCGATCGAAAAATACAATATTCAAAGTTCATTTAAGATTATATACGTAATTATATTATAATTCATTTAATCATCTATTAACACCACCACTTATAAATGGGCTCAAACATTCATTGTGCCAATATCTTGTCTACAACAAATCAAGATCTCCACTTTACAAGGAGGGTTTCTAAATTGATTGGAAACAAAATACAATACATATAATGACCACTTGATAATATATCATTTAAGCACAAGAAAGAGATTAATCTAACTTTATTTCATTACCAAGAGCTTCACCATTTCACCCAAGTAAAATGAAAATTAGCTATTCATAGACAAGAAGAAAGACAATTTAGAACAAAAGAAAATTACAACAAGATAAACTAATAACACATTTAGATGACAAAAGACCAAGATTATAAAAGATACCAAACTAATAACACAATAGCATGATCTTAGTCTCTAAGACCAAGATTCTTAAATGATCTGCCAATGGTGCCTTTTATAGAGGATTAGGGATACAAAATGACAAGGGGGCTGATTCATGAGTGAGTAGATGAGCGAAAAATGAGTGAAAAATGTCAAATGACTTTTGATGAGTAGAAAATTATTAAGATTCTTTATCTCTGAAATCATTCAGTGCTAAACACATTACATTCGTCATTTTATCACCAAGTGATCTTCATGAAAGTTGTAAGCTTTTGTCTTAGCTTTCAAATGTCGTTAGTTTTTGCCCAAAAGCATTCCTATAACTCGAGATATGATCTGATTGCTGCATACTGCTCAGGCTCAGCTACAGTTCCTCTATTCTGACTTGCAAGCCCAATATGACCTTAAAGTAATTCGATTTGGATCTTGTGTTCTTCATGAAAGTTGTAGATATGGGTCTTAATTGCAGATACCAAAATTTCAGCCCAATTCATTTCTTATAGCCCGAGTTATGCTCTGATTACAGTACACTGTTCAGGTTCCAATCACAAAACTCGTGTTCTGACTTCCAAGCCCAATTAGTTCCACTAGAAGTTTGACTTTGACCTAGAGCTCTTCATAAAAGTTGTAGAGCTCTCTCTTATCTTTCCTACAAGGTAAAATACATATTTTTTAAACATTTAGAACTCAAGATATGAGTAAAATACAGAAACAGTGTAAGACGTAAATTCTGCTAGAAAAAAATCAATTAAGTCCAATTTGAGTCTGAACTTACAAAACATAACCAAACTCAATCAATTAAGTACATGGAGAGTGTAAATGACTAAAAATGAGGGTTTATTAATGTATAAAATATGTGATTATCACTCCTCCTACAAATCCTCCAGAGATAGTACTGACCAATCGATATGTTCTGTTGGCTCCGTTCTGAATATCCCGGTTTTGATCTTGTCGGTTGTCAGCATCACGGCGGGGCGGAGTCTGGGATTTTCTGATTAGGCTACGCGTTCTCCTCCTTTGTTGTGGGATCGGACTTCACCGGGGTCTACGACTACGTCTTCGTTCCCTCCTTCTCCTGGGGTTGTCATTGTTCCGGATCCCGACAATATACTTCTAGAGCCGTCCTTCCTTAATTAAGGACTTAATGACAACTCAGAGCTGATAGCATTCTTTTGTTTCGTGGTCATAGTTTTTATGCCACTTACAGTATTTGGAGTGGTCCTTCGCCTTTTTCAAAGGTGGTGACCTTTTAATATTTCGGTACTCGGTTTGAAGCACTTCTTTGAGAATTGTTTCTCGTGGGGTATTCAGAGGAATATAGTCAGAATATTTTGGCTGGTAAGCATCGCCTTTGGAGGAATTTCGAGGTTGATCAGAGCTTCAGTTATTTTTCTGATGAGTGGGCTCACTTTTTTCCAAAGTCTCTTTATCCTTAATAGTTTCCTCTAGTTCAATGTATTTTGTGGAGCGAGCATGGAACTCATTCATAGTCTCCACCTTCTTCTTTGCTAAGGATTGGAAGAAGTCGAAATCAGTCCGGAGGCCACTCCGAGCATAATGAAGGGTGATCCGATCATCCGGATTGGCCACACGAGCAAGGGCGTTGCTGAACCTCTTGATATACTCACGACGGGACTCATTACTCCCTTGAAGTATCCCGAAAAGGGAGTCAACCGACTTGGGTTGCTCCTTAACAGTAGTATAATGCGACAAGAAGCATTGTCTGAGATCATCCCACCCAATGACTGACCTCGATTGTAAGGTTGAGAACCAGCAGAGAACGCCCTTCTTTAGGAAAAGGGGGAATGCCCGACATAGCAATTCTGGGGTTCCCTCGTGGAACTGCATAGAGTGAGTGTAGGCGTCGAGGTGCTCCTGTGGATCCGTTGTACCATCATATTATTCAAGATTGGAAGGGGGCTTAAAGCCTCTAGGGATCCTGTACGCCATTAGTTCGTCCGAGAACAGTTGTTGTTGGATGCTAAGAATTAGGGTGTTGTTTTCGACGACATGGTTATCTTCGTCGTGCGGTGGCCCCCTTTGGTTGTTAGCCACATTCCGCCTCCCGTGGTCGTTCTCCACTTGCATTGATCGTTCTAGATAGTCGAGCCGATGTCGTTGGTCGTCCAACTAGCGGCGTTACTCGTCAAGTTGTTGCATTTGTTGGGCTACCAATTCCTGGAGGCGGTTTCTGGTCATCTCAGAGCGGGCAGGGGCTCGGCTGGAAGCATGGTCAGCAGCATCATTGTTTAGAGGGCCTAGGCGCAATTGCACTGGACTCCTAGATACTTGAACAGCGTTGTTGGCCCTCAATCTAGGGCGGGAAAGTCTATCCATGACAGACCTTCTACGCGATGGAAGTGGACTTTCATCGAAGAATGAAGTCTCATGTCCATCGCGCCGTCGTTCTGAGACGTGTGCTTGGTCTCTTACGACCGAAGCTTCGGTCGCAAGTGGTGGAGTTGGATGAGGAGGGGGCTGTGCTGCCGGCTTCTGTCTCTGATCCACAGGAGGTTGCTTAGCATCCCTCTTTGAGTGTTGACAGGTGTTCACTATGATCGTGTGGGATTAGAAGTTTATCGGTTTCCCACAAACGGCGCTAATGTTCTGAAGTGGATTCATAGGGTACCTGAGATAGACACGTAACGATGGTTTCCTCCTTGAGCAACAGCAGCTAAGCGTGTTGGAACAGGGGGTGGGTACTTGCAAAAGGTACTCCAATGCTCAAGTCAGGTTGTACACAAGTAGGCAATTTATATTGAGTAATTTACTGATTTCTGATTAAAGCTACTTAGTCTTGTATTTATAGAACGTATATGGAATTCTCATGTAATTTGTATTGAATGCAGACATTTAGGATTAGTATCCTAGTAAAGATTACCTTCCTATTATTAGCGAGGTGAACTCCTATAAGTTAAAAACTCTTGATATGAGAGCTACTTATCAATTTGAGACAGTTATGAGTCCTATAATATTGTAAGTAGATAATTAACAGTTACAGATATTTAGATATATATCCTCTGCACGAATCTAGCGATCTTGATATTATGACCCATTTCCGCTCAATGTGCATGACTCTGAGGTCCGGACTTCCTTCAAGGCTTTAGCTACATCGTTTAGGACAAAATCCGATTATACGTATGCTGAGTTGATCCAACTAGACGAAATCTCAAATTATAGTCCAAAACAAATTTCTTTAATTATTTTTTATTTATTATTTCTAATTTCATTTAATTGAATTAATATATACATAAAAAATAATTTAAAAACATAAAAAATAATTTAAAAAATTAAAATCAAAATTTGTTCGTGCACAATAATCCCAGAAGTGTGAGAGGCCCTTTTTTTTTACATTTGCCTATAAATGGAAATGGGATTAGCATCACAAGGTATATTCACTTTTCAATCTTTCTACACCATTTAGTCATTCTTGTGCCAAAGCTTACCTAAGCCATCAGACCCTTCCCCCCTTTCATAGCCTCATCACGTGGGCCCCTGTCGTTCAGGTGAGCTGAACATCATCACTCAGGATTTAGTTGACGTGATGAGGGTTTATGTTCGAAATTAAAAAACGATTATTATATTATACCAAAATAAAAATATTATTATATATTTTATTCTAATATAGTCCCATTCTATCTATTTTATGTCCAGGAGACGGTCGGTGGGCGCAAAGTTGATCCTTAAAATAGTACTCAGCCGCAAACCATGCTCATTTCTCAATATTTTTTCACAATGATTTCTTTTTCTTTTTTTTGGGTACATCTCAGAGATACTATTGACTATTGGGCAATTATGCTCGCTCGGTTATTGTAGCCTTGCAAACATAGTCTCCGACAGCCAAGAATGAAATTTCACATCTTCAAAACCTAGAAATAATTTAAGCCGGCTTTCTTGTTTTTCTCTTTTGTGCTCCATCAGGTGATGCTAATAATATTACCAACAATAAAATATTGCAGGACCCCAAAAAAAAATTAGTCCAAATATTTAAACAAGCACACAGCGTGAAGATTGCTCAACATCCTTAATCAATAGTGAAATAACGAATGCAGGGTAAGAAAAAGAACCAAAAGATGCCTTTTAATACCATATACTGATATACATATAGCAAACCAACCCGTGTCAAGGGGACAAAACAAAAAACTCCTATGTGCTAGGGTCATCTGGCAAACGTTTCAGATCCATTTCAACTTGGTGGATCGTCCATTGCATATTCTCCAATTTCTGCACAATATCATCGATGTAAGAAATTCAAAAAGATAAATACTGTAGGAAAATTTATATGCTAAAAATGTGCTTTTTCCCTGAAGTTCCAAGAGTTTCAATTTCATTGAACAAGTATATCTTTTTTAACCATTGTATCCTCAGATTTCTTACCTCACCATTATTGTCATCCCAAATAAGGAAAGTTTCAGTAGAAATGTTGGAGAGAGAAAGTTGATTGATATATCTATATATACTATTTGGTATGAATGAAGTATATATTAAACCAATATCACCTTTACAATGTCATGATACTGCCTTGCAATGTTGTCAAAGTGAGGATCAACACCCTGGTACTCACGCAGGCGAGTAACCTGGTACAAGGGTGAAAATAAAACACAAACATGATGAATGATCACAACAATGGAGGAAAAGACAATCATAACGATAACAATCATAAACTTCATACTAGATGACTAGTATGTAACCAAAACCACATTCTAAAATCATTTCAAAGATAGAACAAAAATTAAATCACGTCTTAGGTAATGGGTAAGCTATTAACAGTCAACCCTTGGCATGGACTCCATAATTCAAAATACAATATTAACAACACTGACTAGAATTTTCTTACTCTTCTACACCAGAAAATTTGCATTTCTATGATACAGATGATAGTATTACTTCACAATTTGCTTCACATCTTATAAAGCTGCCCCTGCCTTTGAGTGTATATTTTTATTTCTAAATCTTTTCTTGTGTTGCAATATCCATCAAAATATTCTAATCTCCATAGTCCATATACTCATTTTACTCCCCACATATGTTATAAAAAATAACTTAAAAATTTATATTATTCAATCGAAACAGTAATGTGGGACTGGGTAATGTGGCAACCCAAAAAATTCATAATTAATAAGGCATATAAGATTTGGATATTGATGCGGCTTAGGAATTTGTTTAAATTTAGGCTTGGATGGAAAGGGAAACTAAGTCTATGGAAATAGAATGGGTAGGTATGTAGGATAATGGGTTTGTGTGGGAGGACCCCACTTCCTTGAATAGAAATCTGATATAATCAAAATTCTAATCCTAAGTTTTTTTTTGGTGCAATTCTAATCCTAAGTTGAAACAAAATACCTATATTCTGGATATACTTCACTTAATTCTCATTTCTCAATTCTGAATTTTCGAGTTCGACTCTGTTGAATATTATAGAGAATCACTATATTTACAGACCCAATATGTATCTAGATTCTAGAACTGACTGGACTCTTAAGTGCCTTAATTAATGACTTCTGATAACTTTTGGACTACCTTTAATTACTTAGACCCCTAATTATGAGATTGGACTTATCTAGACTTAATTAACTTATCAAATACATAGAACAATGACTCAAGTAGCTAAAATATCTAATAATCTTAAATAATACAGATTTAAGACTCAACTACTAAAACTCTTAATTGACACATAAAGAATACTTCGTTATTTTCCATCAGATGTTAAATAGATAGTCAGATATGCTATTATGAGCTCATTCAAAGTTCTGTCCATCTATTTCTATCGAGGTGGAAGTGGAACATGTAGAAAAAGAAAATGACCTTACTGAACCAGAGACATCAAGTACTGAACAGACATCAATCCATTGTCTTGAATGCATAATGAACGACAAGATACTCTCAACAAAGATGACATATTCTGAGCTAATTTCAAAAAGTTGCCTCATGTCTCACTACATTCACATTTTCTTCTTGTGAAAAGCCCAACTCATAGCAAGAAACTTTATAGAACTAAAATCAAAATTACCCAAGTGCTCAAACATGTATATGGCAACATAGGAACATACCGCTTTATTATATGCAATAGACGCTTCTTCAGTAGCCTCAACAAGATACTTCCTACGATTAAAAAGGCAAAAGAGTTTATTAATTAATACTAGATCAGGAACTGTTTACAGACTTACAGAGGTTTCATCATTTATTATACCTTATCTTATGAAGGGCAGGTATAGAGTCCTTAGTGTAAGTTTCGAGCAGGAGAACATGTTCCAGAACCCTGACATGCAATGGCAAATATCACATTTATTATACAACAGAACCTGGCAAAAACTAAAAAACTGCTGCTAATATAGTAGAAAATAAATATGGTATTGGTACATGTGAGGTAAACCAGCTAATATCTGGACTCATAATTTGACTATCATTTCAGCCAAAGATACTCAAATCATACTTCCCTCTTCTTCAAGGTGGAGACAAAATCAAAAGTTGCAATTCTATATATGAAAACAGTTATACTGACAAAAATAAATAAATAAATAAACAAACATAGGAGTTAGAATAGAAATCCTGTCATCTTAATTTAGGATGAATTAATTTCAAGAATAATGCCTCAAAGTTGCATATTCAACCCCCTTCCATTTACCACTCAACTCCATCCAATTTTTTCGTCACTTTTTTCTTCTATCCTCACTAAACTATCCTCACTAAACTATAACCACTTGAAATTTGATTTAGATTTAAGTAACATCAATTCCAGAAAAGTTTTAAGAATTATCTGTGGATAAAATACTGAAACCCTACTACTAAAACTCATGCTCCTTAAATTTTGCATTTTAACCAAAGTGACAAAATGATTGGACTGAGTTACTATTAGAATAAGAAGATTAGAAAAAATGTTCTATTATTGGTTTAAGAAATTTAAAATTTTTTATATTCGCTTGGTGTCCCATTATACATGAAATCTTCTCGAAACTAATTAATTGCCAATGTGTATGTATGTACACAATTCTAGTTAAAATACCTCCTTGTAAGTTCTTTAAATCGTAAAATTCTGAAAGCTGTTAAATAAAAAGTCTACTTAAACTAGAAGTGCAGGAGTATTAGTGGAACGACAAAACAACGCTCAAATAATTTGAATTCATAAAATGTGTAAAATTTTAACCAACATCAGTTTGCCTTTCATAAATCAGGTCAATCTTACATTATCTAGATGTTATGTACTATAAGATTTAATTTCTCTTTTTCAATTATCTTTAACCCTTAAGTAGAAGCAATGTTTTGTATCCAACTTCTGTACAAGATTATATCCTTTTTGGAATTTCAAACACAACCTATTAAAAAGAAAGGAAAAATTGTCTTTTTATCCAAAGAATCTCTTCTGTGATTTTTTTTTCCCTATTATCATCTCTTATTATTTCAAAGTTCAAAACCCCTGAAAGCATATTAATATTGAAGAACAATGAAATGATAAAGGTAGCAGATAACAAACAAACCTCAATTTTGCACTCATGGTCTCACACCTCTTACAGAGCCATGTCTTCTGCAGCTCATCCTATAAATACATTGGGGTAAGTCAAGATAAATCCTTAGCTATCAAAAAAGTGGAATTTATTAAATAATAAATACTCACATATTTATGTTGATGCTCCAACTTCAAATCTTTAACAAGTTTAATAAGCACTCCAAGTATCTGCTCCAAGACCTAATTGAGAATAATAGCTTTCAGTATCTACATGCCATCGTAAACATGTTGCCAAAAAGAAATATAACTTGTAATGCATGACACACCACACACGCAAACTCTCTCTCTCTCTCTCTCTCTCTCTCTCACACACACACACACAGATTCAGTGTGGGAGTTTTGGAAAATGTTTCTGTCTGCAAGAAAAATGGTTCTTAAACTAAATGCCTATGCACATACATTATAATATTCAGCAAATTTTCTATCTGCAGAAAAAAGCTCATCCCGAAGTGCTGTTTCTTCTCTTTCAATCTCCTCGATCAACAACTTCACCCTGGTAAAAGAACATATATGAAGAGCGAGAAACTCTAGTCTATAGACATATGTCCAGTATGGAACTTACAAGTACTGAAGCATGCAATGAACACATTAATGCTATGCTAGGAAGACCTTTCACAGCCCGAACATTTGTGGTTAGCATATGACATAAGTAATGGCGAATATAAGCTAGGTCATCTCCGAGAAGCCAAAATAAAAGGACATTAGTTTTGAAAGAAAAAACTCTCCATCTTGTGGAGCTAAAGAAACCAGAACTTAAATAAACCTTGATCCTTGTTACTCAGATCACCAAAATTAAAGCAAACTTTGAGCCTATTAGTCATATCTCATATCAGTTGCATTGGTCATTTTCAACAATACACTTATCCAAAATTGTATGAATAGAGATCTGACCGCATCCAACAACTTTCACAAAAATCTAGACATGATTCTGTGTACCATTAATTTAGATTGACTATCCATAAAGAAACTCTAGAAATTTAGGGTAGAATGAATTGATTTTTTTTTTTTTGCATAATATTGAGAATACATCATACATATATACAGGGCTTGTAAGCTAATTTAGGAAATAAAATGACAGCCTATTCAGAGATCAAATCCCTGTAATTGTGGGATTTTCCTAATTTACTAAACCTGTATTAATAGGAAATAAATACAAGATTTCCCTAAATATACATTCTAGGCTATATACACAGTTTCTGACACTCTACCTCAAGCTGGTGAATAGGTATTTTCCATTCCCAGCTTGGATACAATCTTCTCAAAGTTGTTGCTATTCAGTCCCTTGGTAAGAATGTCCGCGAGTTGGCCTTGAGAGGACACATATGGAGTGCAGATCAAGCCACTGTCTAATTTCTCTTTGATGAAGTGCCTGTCTACTTCAATGTGTTTGGTTCTATCATGCTGTACTGGATTATGGGCTATGTTAATTGCTGATTTATTATCACAATAAAGTCTCATTGGTTCATCCCATTTTATCTTCAAATCTTCCAGGATAATCTTCAGCCAAAGAAGTTCACATATCCCTTGTGCCATTGCCCGGAACTCTACTTCAACCTTGGACCTAGCTACCACACTTTGTTTTTTACTTTTCCAAGTCACAAGATTCCCCCCAAGGAAGGTGCAGACCCTGTAGTTGACCTCCTATCCACTACTGACCCTGCATAGTCCGCATCCGTATATGCTTCAAGGCTCACACTTCTATTTCGTTTGAACAGAATTCCCCTTCCTGGAGTCCCTTTTAAGTATTGCACAATTCTAAGTGCAGCTTCTAAGTGAATCTCCTTCGGTTGATGCATGAACTGAGTGATTAAACTCACAGCAAAGGCAATATCTGGCCTAGTGTGAGCTAAGTATATGAGTCTGCCCACTAGTCTTTGATACATCTCCTTGTCAACTGCAACATCTTCCTCCGCATTCCCCAGTTTTATACTTGTATCAACCGGTGTCTGGCAGTTTGCAGGTGTCTTACCGGTTTCTCTAAGTAGATCAGTAATATATTTTTGTTGGGATATGAAAATACCTTTCTTGAAGTGAGCCACTTCGATCCCCAAAAAATACTTTAATTTTCCCAAGGTCTTGATCTCAAATTCCTTGGCTAGGCACAGGCTTAACATTTGCTGATCCTCCTTATCATCCCTTGTCACTATAATGTCATCGACATAAACCGACAAAACTGTTACTCCCCCTGACTTGGAGTGTTTAATAAATAAAGTATGGTCCCCTTGGCTTTGTTTGAAGCCCAGAACTATCATAACTTTGGTAAACCTGCCAAACCACGCCCGCGGTGATTGTTTTAGCCCATACAGCGCCTTTTTTAGCTTGCAAACAGTTTTGGCAGCAACCTGTCCACCATATCCAGGGGGTAATTCCATGTAAATTTCCTCTTCAAGTTCTCCATGTAGGAAGACATTTTTTACATCAAATTGTTGCAAGTTCCAACCATAATTAGCAACTAGAGATAATATCACCCTAACTGTGTTCATCTTAGCAACTGGGGCAAATGTCTCCAAGTAATCCACTCCGTAGGTTTGAGTGAATCCCTTGGCCACCAACCTCGCATTGTACCTCTCAATAGACCCATCAGCCCTGTATTTTACAGCATATACCCATTTGCACCCTACTAGTTTTTTCCCATTTGGTAGGGTGACCAACTCCCAAGTACTATTTTTTTTCAATGCCTCCATTTCCAGGTCCATGGCTTGTTTCCATCTTCTGTCAAATAATGCCTCAGATAGGGAAGTAAGCGTGGTTGTAGTGTTTAGGGTTGTGAGGAAGGCTTTATGGGTAGGTGAGAAATTTTTAAAGGATAGGTAATTTGATAGAGGGTAGAGTGGCTGTTTGGTGCATTTTCGTGTTCCTTTTCTAAGGGCAATTGGGAGGTCTAGGTCCTCTTGAATTCCCAGCTTCCATTCAGAAATTGAATCACTAGAAATTAAAGGATCAAAGAATGTTACCTCATGTAATGGTGTCAGGTTGGATTCTTGGACATGAGCAGATTCTGGAATGGCCTTTAGTCTTCTTGAGTATACCCGATTCTTCCCAAATCTCACATCAGGTTCGGGTTCAGCTTCAACTTCAGTTGCCTGTTCCGGTTCAGCCTCATTTGTTGTAGGTGCAGGTTCGGTTTGTTCAGCAGTTCCTTCTTCACTTTCAGATTCAGCTCCAGTTTCTGGTCCAAGTGTCAAGTTTGGAAACATGAGGGGCTCATCTTCCTCTCTTAAACTCTCCCCCTGAAGATGAGATTGGCTGAAATAGCTTTCCTGCTCATGGAAAGTGACATCCCTTGACACAGAATTTTTTGGACGGTGGGTGATAGCATTTATACCCCTTTTGTGTGGATGAGTACCCTACAAAAACACATCTTAAGGCTCTAGGATCAAGTTTTCCCCGATCAGTACTATGGACATGAACAAAGGACACACACCCAAATATTCTAGGTATAAGGTTATTTGTAGTGGCCACATTTGGGTAGGAGGAGGATAGGACTTCCATAGGACTTCTTGAAGCTAGGACCCTAGAGGGCAATCTATTAATCAGGTGAGTAGCAGTGAGTATAGCTTCCCCCCAAAATTTTTTAGGAACATTATTTTGAAAAAGAAGAGCCCGAGTTTGATCTAATAGGTGCCCATTTTTCCTCTCTGCAATCCCATTTTGTTGTGGTGCTTTGACACAAGAAGACTCATGAATTATGCCCTCCTTTTGACAAAAAGAATTAAGCACATGATTGAAGTAATCTTTAGCATTGTCTGACCTAAGCCTCTTGATATTAACTCCAAACTGATTTTTTATCATTGAGAAAAACTGTAAGAAAACAGAGCTGACTTCAAATTTCTGTTTAAGTAAGAAAACCCAAGTAACCCGGGTACAATCATCTATAAAGGTTACAAACCATCGAGCCCTTGATACATTTGGAACATTAGAGGGACCCCACACATCAATATGAATCAGATAAAATGGAGAAGTGCTTATTTTATTGCTAATGGGAAAAGGTACACGCTTATGTTTAACAAGCTCACACACCTCACAATGAAGACTCTCCACATCTAATTTTAAAAAAAAAGAAGGAAATAACATTTTTATAACTCGAAAGGAAGGATGTCCTAGGCGGCAATGATACAACAGAACTTTTTCCTTGTTGGTCATCACCGATTCAGATATGAAGGAGTGGCTCTTGCTGGGCAGATTTGGGTCTTCCATGTAATAGAGGCCATTCCATTCTCTAACATGTCTAATCGTCCTCCCCGAATTCTTGTTCTGCAACATACAAGCATTACTATGAAAAACAACATTACATGATAGATCCTTTGTAAGTTTTTGTATAGATATCAGGTTGGTGGACAGTTTGGGGACATGAAGGACATTTTTCAAGGTTATTGATGGGCTTATTTGGACATCTCCTTGGCCAGCTGCAGTTATGAGAGTTTCATCAGCTGTGGAAATTTTCTTATTACTAGGACATGGAGAATATGTGGAGAAGTGTTTAGGTAGGGGTGTCATGTGGTCAGTGGCTCCAGAATCTAGTATCCAATATTGGTTAAAGGGTTTATCTGAGACATTGAGTCCAAATGAAAATGGAAACCTACCTGAGTAAGCCAAAGAACAAGTACCTATTGGTTTCTCCAGTTTACTGAGGAAGGATCTTACTCTTTCTATCTCTTCCTGGTTGAGTTGGACAGATTCTCCTTTGCTTTGTTCACTAGTCCCAGCAGCTATATGTGCCTGTCCTCCCCTTTTTGAGAAACCTCCTTTTTGCCCCCACTCTCGGTCTCCTTTCTGCCCCCATTCTCGGTTTTGGTTTTAAGGTTTCCCATGCAACTTCCAGCATTTTTCTCGAGTGTGGTGAGGCTTGTTGCAATAGGTACACCAAACCCCCTCACTTTTCTTCTCCACATTGATCATTCCTCCTTTTTTCTATTCAGCAACCATGGCCGAGGTCCCATCAACTATCATAGCTGAATTTTCAGCGGCTAGGGTCTCCAACATCAGACCCCTCCTACTTTCCTCACTTCGGATAATTGCCACTACTTCATTAATCCCTAGGACTTTTTCCTTTCCCAAGATTTGAACTCTGACCTGATCAAACTCCGAGTTCAGGCCCACCAGGAAATCATAGACTCTGTCTTGCTCAATATATTCCTTGAGTATTGCTGAATCTTCTGAACATTTAGCTTTTATGACCCTGTAATGGTCCAGCTCCATCCACAATGACTTGAGTTGATTAGCATACTCTGTAACAATTTTGTTTCCCTGTTTTGCCGCCAAAGTCTTCACTTTTACGTCATATATTTGAGCAGCATCCTTGGCTTTAGAGTAAGTCTGCTCTGCTGCATCCCAAATCGCCTTTGTCGAGTCGAGAAACATACATGTATCACTGATTTCCGGGATCATTGAGTTCCATAGCCACGCCATGATCATAGAGTCTTCTTCAACCCATGTTTTAAATTTGGGATCCTTCGCATCAGGAGCAGCATCGGTCAAGTGACTCACCTTCCCTTTTCCTTTCAAAATGGTGCAAATAAGTTGGGACCATTTGAGGTAGTTCTTCCCATTCAATCGATAGGCAAAGTGGATGTTCTGTAGCTCTCCGGAAGTTTGGGATTTACTATCCTCTGTTTCAGTCGCTGGGTTAACAATCTCAGCCATGGCAGATTGTGCGATGAAGGCACAAGATAAAGAAAAGAGGAAAAACTGTGCAGCGACAGCACAGTGCTTGTGCGATGAAGGCACAAGGATTTGCAACAGCATTGAAGGCTGTCGTCTAGGGTTTGAGTCGCACAGTCAGAGCCTCCTAGATTTCGGGAGCTCTAATACCATCCAGAAATTTAGGGTAGAATGAATTGATTTTTTTTTTTTTTTTGCATAATATTGAGAATACATCAGACATATATATAGGGCTTGTAAGCTAATTTAGGAAATAAAATGACAGCCTATTCAGAGATCAGATCCCTGTAATTGTGGGATTTTCCTAATTTACTAAACCTGTATTAATAGGAAATAAATACAAGATTTCCCTAAATATACATTCTAGGCTGTATACACGGTTTCTGACAGAAACTAACATGTCTGAACTCTTAGACAAAAGATTGAAACCAGTTAGTAGCCTATTAGGCCTTGAATATATACACTTCTCATGTAGAAGCCCTAGGTTGCATTCTTCAACAAAATATATATATATAATTCTTTTATCCGATTAGAAAAAAATTGAAGATTTTTTATGTCAAAGTAGATAAGTATTGCCTAACAATTAAAATGATTAGGCTACTGGAATGAGCTCAAACCTTTCTGGAAGCCGAGAACTAGAACTTTGACTTCCAGATGACGAAGAATCTGAATCAAGAAACAAGGAATCAGCTAGCAAATAAAAACCAAATGATATACCATAGGAAATCACCAACTCACCATCACATCCCCATATTAGATCAGTAATATGCAGTTCACACTTACCGTTGTCATCCAATACAAAGGCATCGGATAATTTATCACATTTCACTTTCAAGCGGGCCTCTACCTCACGTGAGAGAGACATGCGATATTCTGTCATATCCTAAAGATATAGTTTTATCATTTATGTGTAAATAATGAAGGACATATCTAAGTTAATCACTTCAAAATAAAACCTAACATAGAAAGAGCATGCTTAGAAGCTGACTTTCATATGCTGTTACATATATACCATGGATAATGGTGCTTGTTGATGCTGAGTTTGCCACAAATAAGCAGGTGTAATTCCTAGAAAACGATTAGGGACACCACCAACTCCAGGTTCCACTGGATCCATAGCAGCAAGGGAAGAATTAGCCCCACTAACTGAGCTGTTTGGAGTGGTATAATTTGTAGAATTCATGCTTGAGTTGATCATGGCACTGATGCTAGCACTGTCAAGGGAGTTTCGAGACACTATACTCAATTTTTCAATATCTTCAGTATGAACTTCACCATCTTTGGAGATCAGAGGCAATCTCAATCTTTGAGCTGCTTCAGCCACAACCATTTGATGCTCTAAAGTCTCATAAACCTGACAATAGATAGACATGTAAATTTCTTTTAAATCAATGAAGACTAGTGTGCCCAAAAAGTAAATAAGCACATAATGCACATTAGTTTTACTCAGTTACCAATTACCACGCATGAATAAATGAAAGTTTAAAATATCAAGAATTTAAAAAAAAATAAAAAAAAAGATAGAATACAACATATCCTATAAAAACAGGACAGAAAAAAAAATATAATATTTCTATAAGAAATAAATTTGTAGTCCTCTCTAAGCTAACTACCTAAGACACTGATCATTAGCAATACCAAGCAATGTAAACATGCATGAAATTTTCCTTATTTTTAGCAAGTTCTTTGCTAGCAATGATGAATAGTTTCTCTAAGCAGAAGGATAGACCCACACCTCCCCATTTAGGAAAAATAATCTAGTCAACAATCTGGACTCTCATTTGAAACAAACTGAGTCAAATCAAAATTGTCAAGAGGTTTGAGGAAGATATAGTATATTTGCCCCAACTCCTTCTATGACCCCACAAAGCACTTAGGCAACTAACCTCCGAAGATTCTTTCCACCTCTAGTAAATTGAATAGGGATTGTGGGTCTCACATACTGCATTGCCTACAGGATCAACAGCTACTATTTGTTCAGGAATCCCCTGACTTCAGTTTAGAGATATTGAGTTCATACTTTATAGCACCTGTCACTCATTATACGTGGAAGAATCTCTTCATTAGGGCCAATATAATTTCATGAAGCACTCAACAGATAAATCTTTCTCCTTCTCAATTCTGTAACACCTAAATTAAAATCCACAATATTTTCATTATTTTGTTGTTCAAACATCACTGCCCTCCCCATAACTTATCATTTAAGGTATGACTATAAAGTGAAAGGAGATGATTCATATAACATTCAATTCCCATAAAGAGCATTTTGGCAAATTGTATTATTGTTCTCTCCATGTACATAACTCAAATTTTCTAGGACCAAAATCAACAGCATTCTCATGCAGGTCTCATATTTGTTTCTAAATCATCAAACTAACTTTCCAGTATAATAATCCAAAACCTGAGGAGAGTTCCTTAACCCGAGCTGTGGATAAAGACCACCGGTATCTCTAATTCCCCCAAGGCTAGACACAGAAACGGCTTGCTGATACTCTTCCACCATTGCAATGGCCTCAGAATATATTGTCTGCAACCAACCCACCATATGAAAAATACGTATCAGTAAACTAACAATCACACTATACTTAACCAACTCCAATTCCAGCAATACGAAAACCAAATATTTAGTCCCAAATCACAATTTTTTTAATCCAAATATCACAGAACATAAAATTAAATCCCTATTTTCAAAAGCATTTGGTGGTGTTTGGTTTGTTTTATATTTTCAATTTCAGTTAGCATGTTTTCATTAAAAAAAAAAGAGTTCACCTTGGTTTTTGGATCCGTTTCCTGATTTTAAAGTTTTGTATTGTTTTTATCATTTCCTTAATAAAACTTTGAAAATATGAAACAAAACAAAAAAAAAGGTAGCACTTTTATAATTATTAACGAAAACATTTCTAAAAACATACTGAAAACAGAAAACAAAGCAAAACCCTTCATTTTATAGATAACCCTTTACCATGGCTTCCAGGTAACGCAGTCTTTCCCTGCACATTTCCTCTCTGGCCTGCAAATTAACTCAGCAAATCAATACCCAATTTTTTTTTTGGATATTTTACAAAATGGGTCAGAAAAAGTTTAAATTTTTGGAGATAAAATGGAACACCCATTTTCCAATTCCTTTGGGAAATTTTCACAAACACCTAAGAATCAAGTGGGCTGTTGTTGGGAACAAAAGAGAGAGAGAGAGAGAGAATTACGAGTTGGAGATCGTTGTAGAGAGGCTTGGAGATAAGAGATCCATCGGGGGCCATGCAGTGGCGCTCCAACTGATCAACGACCTGTGCCACATCGGCGGGGAGGTTTTGGCCGTGGAGCCCCTTCACCATTGATGAAAACGGCGTCGTTTAAGTGGATTCGAAAGCTAACGACTCTTTCAGTCACTGTCGGTGCCTTCAACTTGAAGAAGCGGCAGGTTGAAGTTGAAGATCTCAATTCTTAAAATGCATCCAAATTTGAAAAAGAAGCATCCATTTGCCAAGTTAGAGAAAATTCCCTCCGTTTGTTAAAGAAATGCACCAGACAGTATCTGTTCACTGTAGACACTTTTCTTTTTTGCCCTTGTTAAAGAAATGATTTCATTTACATGTTAAACTCAAGAATGATAAAAATTAAAACAATAACTTCAAATAGCATGGAAGCAATTAAGGTGGAACTCGCATAATTCTTGTGTTATCTTATTTCAATGAAAATTAGTCTTATAAATGATTTAAATGGGTTAAACTTGGAAGATATCTTGTGGTCTCAAAAAATAAAAATAAAATAAAACACCAAGTTTTAATATTATAAGATTTAATAGTATAGTATAAGTTATATACTATATATTAGTAAAGTTTAAGAGGTTGGTCTACTTGCTGATAAATATGTGATGTATGGATAGATACAAAGTCACGTGTTTAATTTTCATTTATGTTAATTACTTAGAATTAAGTTACAAAAAATATCTTATTAAATCTCTTAATTTTAATATTGATAACTTGTATTTTGATCATACCAAAGGAGGTAAATATCACTTAATCGTAATATAAAAAATATATATATCATATAAATTTTTTTAGTGCACTAGGTCACTGTTTAAAATTCTATTTATGTTAATTTCTTAAAATTAAGTTGCAAGAAATATCTTATTAAATATCGTAATTTCAACATTGATAACTTATATTTTGACCATATTAAGGAAGTAAATACCACCTAATCGCAATACAAAAAATATATATATCATATAAATTTTTTTAGTGCACCATTATTATATAATCTTAAAAATTTATTTTTGAAACAAAGATATTTTAAATTATTAAAAAAGTTAAAAAATTTTATTTTTGTAATAAAAAAATTTTAAAATTAATCTTAAAAAATTAAGATTTATTTTTTTTTTATAATTTTGAATACTTCTTATTCTCAAACTATTACTCTTAAAATCTTATGTGAACACATAAGCTTCGCAAGATACCCTAAATTTTAATCTAAAAAATGCCTTAAAGGCATAATGATGGGTTGATGGGACAAATATTGAAATTTTTATCATAATATAAAACCAAATCTATTTGCTATATTTGAATGGAAGAATGGAAAAAGTAAAAAGAGAAATAATTGGTTGAGAAAATGGAGGTACAATTTAGTCTCACATGGTGGGAAGGCAGTTTAGTCGGCTATGAAATAAATTTGGAGGCAGGCGTGGATGCGCGGTGATTGAAGCTAAGGTGAGATGGTGGCTTGTGAGAGGAGAATAGAGGGCTAAAGTTGATTTGAAATTGAAGTTGTGTATTTTTTTTCCAACCTGATACAAAATAATTTTATTAAGTTTTATCATATTACTTGAGACTTAATAATTTTATCCTATAATCAAAAGATAAAAATGAGTAGATCGAATCCAACTTTATTATATCATATGTGATACTAAACATATAATAAAAATAAGTTATATAATATAAATTTATATTATCAAGTTTTATACTGTATATCAAACAAAACTTAATTATTTTAGAGAATAATTTAATTCATCCACATTTTTACTTGATTTGAAGAAAAAGAAATTTACTCTCTAAATAGAAAGAGGAGGATTATAATTATTTATAACTAGCATTTGTATCCATACAAAACACAAAATAATAAAAGTGGTAAAATGTTTATAAATAATTTAATTATCTTATTAATTTTAAATAATTATTGTTGAATATATAAATAATTTTCATTTGAATATAATAGTGTGTCACTAACTCCACTTACTATAAAATATTTTAATGATATGCTAATTTCTTTTTTTCTAATTAAGCAACTTTTGTAAGAAATTCACAATGATTTTAGCAATTGTGGCACTCTCCTATGAATAGTTGGAGATTAAATGACTTGAATCTAAATTCTACTTACAAACCAATGACTTAGATGATCTTGAAGCTGTCTAGTATGAATTTTTCTTCTTTATATTTGTATTTTCCTTATGAGCTTTTAAACATTTTCAATTTAGTTCCTCCCACAATCAAAGTAATATATATCAGAAATTGTGTAAAAAACTCTATTATTACTTGACTATTAATCCTTGAAAAATAAAATGTAAGTTGAGTATCTCTTCAGATTTTTTACATTATAGATCTCTCGTTACAACATATATAGCATTTGTTTTCCTTTTAAAAAGATTTCCCCCTTCCACAAGTAAAGTCAAATCTTTATTGCTTAGCTCCTTGAACTCTCCCATGCATGCATTTTGTGGAATTCATCGAAATCATACAATCATCTAGTAGAATTTGTCTATATCAAGGTCAACACTTATATGATTGAAGAGATGAAGAATCTTTTCCACCTATTAATAGATCAAGGAGTAAAAAAGCAAAAGAAACCAATAAGCATTTGATTATGTATATAATCTCATTGCAACACGTTGCAAACTTTGAATATTATAAGACCACATAACTCATTCATTTCCTTCTCTTGTTTACCCTTCTCCTAAGCAAGCCTTGCATACCATAAAGCATGAAAGCAGGCCTCAACTCATGATCAGATAAGAAATGAATGATGCACATGAATTACAATACCTGTAGGATCATAAATCATGGCCAAGATTAAATGCATTTGACATTCTCTTATTGTTTACTAATATACTTGTCTAATAATTTCCATCCAATCCCTAAAGATCCAATTACCACCACTTTGATTCATAGTTTTTTTTTTTTGCAAATTTTGTAGGCAAGCTCAATAAAAAAAAAGAATAAAAATAAACAATACATTTTTTAATTTATGTTTGAAAGAGAAAAGAAAAATATTACTAATTTAAATATGTTACCAGTTGGCTTTTTATTTTGTTAGAATAGTAAAAAAATCCATTTAGATCATCCCCATCAATTGCAAAGGAAGAAAATAGGATATCATCATGTGAATGGGTATCATAGAATTGTACAAACACAACAAAAATCATGTTAGTTACATATAACTAGAGGTGGGTATATGGGCCACGGTCCACCTAACCCGTAGCTCAGGTAAGTTAGTACCAGCAAAAATGCTAGTCCGTTTAAATGCGCAGACTTATTAACTGAGTCTGCATAAACCTACAATTAAACAGATTTTGGTCCACAAATTTATAAACTTGTAAGCCTGCATAATTTTTTTTTAATGCCATCTTCCTGTTCTGTTATATGTGAGTGTATACTTACCTACTTCACTTCATATGCCCGAATGACCCAAAACATATTTACATCTCATTAAAACAAAAGAAAAAAAAACATGTCTACTACTTTGCATCTCATTTCGGTCTCCTAAATTAGAAACCCTAACCTCAAGTTCTTAACCTCATCTCATCGACACCTTTGTCGCTGCCCTTGCGGCTTGCGCAGAGACCTCCACTGGTGACCACGCTACGACTCTGTCATCTCCTATCAGGTCCTCTTCTATTCCTTCAGATTGAGAAAGGTTAGTCCACCTTTCAGATTTGTTCATCATTGTCAATATTGCTCTGTGCATATTCCTAGCATTAAATTCTGGCAACCACACCTGCGACATGACCTCGATGATGCCTGCAAGCACGACCTGCGAGGCTGCAATGGTGCGAGCGGACAACCAAGCTGCTACGAAATCGATGACCACACACAATGATGCTGCTTGCAGTTTCGAACCAACGTGGTGCGGATGCTGGCCCATTTAAGTTGCTGGCTAACCCGCACTGGGCAGTTTAATTGTGGTTTGTTGCAGATCAAGGCAACATTGATGCGTGAAATCCGCAAGTGTACGATTTCGTCGTCAAGTAATAAAAAGATCGAATCCACAGAGACTATGTCTATGAATACCAATTAATTAATTAATTCAATTCAATTAAACAAAAGGGAATATGATTGTTGATTTAGAAGAACTTAGTAACAAAGCAATTAAATAAAAATCAAAGTGCAGAATTTAGAACAAAAATAGTAAATTATCAAGAAAGGTATTCAGATTCAAGAAAGCTTCCAAGATTGGGATACCACAATGTACAAGATAAATCCTAATTGACAATCCTTTTATTAAATCTGAAATTCAATTGAAGGTGAATTACCCTAAATTAGTTGATGTTCTTTCTCAAGATACAAGATCCGTGCCCAATTAAACCAATTCCTACTCTCGTGGTAATTGAATTTAAATTGAACCCATTACGCTTTGTGGCAATTCATTGAATCCTCGAAAGGCTAAAACTACTCTCGTGATTTAGACCTTAAGTTCAATTCTTATGGTTCCAACATTTAGGTTCACCTCTCAGTACGTCCCTAAATGCCTATGATATGCAAATAAGTGGCCAGTAAATTCACATGAATAAAAGCAATAAGGATTGAATCAAAGAACAATCAAGATTAATAAAAGGGGAAACAACGTCAATTAATCATTATCAATGTATCAAAGGGCATTGCCCAATCCTAAAAACAAAAGAAACTACTCAGACATAGAGAAGAGGAGACAAGAAATCAAACTTAAAAACATCTCAAACCCGTAACAATGGAAGAAGAAAGGAGAAATATGAAGATCAAAAGCCAAAGCCTCCAATGTGCCTCCACCAAAACCAAATTAGAACCCCTTCAATGTATTCAGAACCTCTATATATAGCCTAGGATTTTAATTGGCTAAAAAGCCCCAAAAGAAATAAAAATAAAAACCAAAATTTCGTCACAAGATCTGCGATCCACGGCCGTGGATCATTCCACGGCCAGGCCGTGGATGTCTCTGCCACAGGCCAAGTTTCTGATCATTTGAGTTCCACGACCGTGGATGGTTCCACGGCCAGGCCGTGGAACTCTCTGGAATTCCCTTTTTCCTTCTTTAAGTTGCCTCTCGATCCATGACCGTGGTTTGATCCACAGGCAGGCCGTGAATCCCTCTGGAATGGCCTTTTTACACCTTTATTGCTATCCATTAAGCTCCACTTTCAAACATACAAGCTTTCCATTCAATCCAAGGCCAATTCAACATCAATCCTGCACAAGAACACCAAAAACACCGCAGTTATCCGAACTAAAGGAAAAACAAACCAAAAGGAAAACTAAAATGCTTAAAATGCCTACAAAATGCATGCAAAACAAGAACAAAACATGATGTTGTTTCACACACATCAAATCCCCCCAAGCTTAAGATTTTGCTTGTCCCCAAGCAATAATTAATGCCAAAAAAAAAAGTGGGATCAAAAGACAATTAAGAATAAGGAACCCGAGAAAACAATATCCAAGCAATAGGCTAAGGCAAACAAAGAATCTGAGAGGTAATCAAAATCAAGTCCAATTAGAGGCTAAGTTCACAGAAATCATGCATCATCATGATTGAATCAAGTTCACTCCACTAACCACACTCAAAGTGTTTAAGGGTGAAAACAATACGCTCAAAATCCTTCAAAGAAAATGTACTTCCATATGCTTGATAAGAAACCAAATTTCCACTAATAATCAGCATGCATGCAAGAATCAAAAGGTCTTTCAAGGGTTGTAATGGGGTCATGGGAATGATGTTAGGTAAGGTAGAGAAAGGAAGGTATACATAAAGGGCTCATCAAATTTTTTCAATAAGCACAAGAAATCCAATAGAACATTAATGGAGCAAAGGCATTTTTCAAATAGGATCATAACTCCATATTTCCAAGTATTTTCTTCCTTTCTTTTCCTTCTTCTCTTTCATTTTTTTTTTCAAGCTTCAATCTTATGATTTTCTTTTATTTGCTCTTTTTTTTCATTTGAGAAAGAGAAGGGTCATTCACATACGATTCCTAACACACTTTTCACAACTTTCAAACTCACTTTGCTCTATTTAATATTCTAAATGATTACCAACAATATATCATCATAGGCATCAAGAAAATTAATTATGCAATAAGCTCAAAATGGACAACTAGTGGATGAAAGTGTAACAATTTCAGAAGGCCAGAAAAATACCTAAGATGCCTTAATCATATTCAAGCATGCAACCAAAATTTTCGCCTCAAAAAGGTTTCAAATCAAGCTCTAGAGTACAAGATCAATGAGGAATATCACTCAACACAAAGAATGGGAACAAAAATCATACAGTGCATAAGTCCCAAATAGGCTCAAAACTCACATTTAGAGGTTTAAAAATTCAATAAGAAGCACAAATTCAGAGAACATTATGCTAATTATCAACTATCAAAAGATCACCTTTACTATCAAATTAAAACAATGCCTGTAGCCTATCACAAGAATCAACAATTGGGTTCTAAATCAATATCATCTCAAAATCCCCAAAAAATAGGGGCACAGGCTCAACCAAAAACCCAAGAGATATGATGGTGTGACAATACAACATGAAGATGCAATGTAAAACAAAACATGAGAATGCATGAGACTCTAAATGAAAATACCAATGAAAATATGAAAATATCCCCCCAAGTTTAGAACCTACATTGTCCCCAATGTAAAAATCTTAAACTAGAGAATGGAGAAAAGAAATAAACTCACTGAGGTGGTGGAAAATGGTTTTGACTCAAATGCCAATCATGAATGGCCCGCATCATGCTCTCTATACTTTGAACTGTCCCCTCCAAGGTCTGCAAGCGGCCATCAGTAGCCCGACCCTACTGACGAAGCTCCTCTAGCATGTGGCGCTGCTGCGCCTGCTCAGCATGAAGAGCCTCCAGAGAAGTATAAATTCGCGTGAGACCATCCTCGGAAGGACCTGCAAAAGAAGAAGAAGAAGGACGAGAGGGGCCTGTCCTTGGTGGAGGGCGAAGAGGGCGCTGAACATCAATTGGATCATCGATCACACTCCCAGGAGTGCACCAATTTGCACGGTTGCGCACAGTGATAGCAGGTGGGTTAGGAAGGGGTAGGGGTTGAGCTCTATCATTCAAGCGGAGGCAGTAAATTTCATCCTCTTTGACAATCATCTTAATAGCTAAACAGAACTCAATATCAATCCTAGAATTACCTCTAACTGCCTCCAGACCATCTAAATCATACTCAAAGAAATTGGCAATCGCTGTGATTAACCCACCAATAACGATTGTCCCAGATTGGGCTCTACCCACCCTAAGCAGATGCCTTACAAGAAAAGATTCAGTATCCATTTTAACATCATTAAGAATGGCCCACATAAAAGCAAGTTCATCAGCACGGACATTGTCATCACTATCCCCACGTCCAAATAGAGTATGAGCCATGATACGGTGGAGATAGCGAAGGCAAGGATTTGGCAGAAAAGATGCCTTACAGTTTGAAGAATCATATGTACCCATCCCAGAAGAAACATCAGCCCAAAAAGAAATTACGGAAAAACCACTTGGGTGCCTCCTTTTCCCCCCAGCAGGCAATCCAAAAATCTCATTAAACTCTTCCAAATTTAAGCAATGTTCATTATTGAACAGCCGGAAAGTGATCCGGCCTTCAGAGCAACCTTCCCCCTGAAGGATATGAGCCTCAACAGAACTAAGAAACTCCAAGGTAAGCTCAATGTAAGTGGAACACTTTAAATTCAAAAAATAAGGGTGTAAGCGGGTGGTTTGGTTTAGTTTTTGAGGGAAAATAAATCTGAACCAATCAAAATCAATTGGTTTAGTTTGGTTCGATTTTCGTATTTTTTGATAGCCAAATCCGAACCGAACCAAACCGAACATCTATGGATTGGTTTAGTTCGAGTGATCGGGTTGGTCCTTTTTTTAATACAAAAATTAACTAAATAATTAGTTTTTCATAACAAAAAAATACATAATAAACCTATGAAAAAAAATTTAGAAATAGAATCAAACTTATTGATTTGAACACTAATAATTATTTCATGTTTCAGAATGTGTATTAGAAGGTTCATAAAGAGGGAACAAAGAAACATATTGATATTTGTATTAAGAAATTATATTTGAATAAGTTAAAAAATTCTTCAAGAGAGATTTAACTTGGCAAGTTATATACTACTACTATTCAATTAAGAGAAAGTAGTGAGGCTACTAACCTGGAGGTATATATGTAACTAATTAAACCTCTAAGGACATGAGTGGAGCTAATGGAGACTTGATTAGTTAAACTTTGAATCAGCAACCTAGCGATTCCAAAGTTTCCAACCTTTGCAGTCATATTTTCATCCAAGAGAATGTTGTTGGGTTTCAAATCACAATGCACAATAGGAACTTCACTATCATTGTGTAGGTAATCCAATGCACAAGCAACATTAATATCTATATTCAATCTCTCCATAAGGTTCAACTCATTTTCATTTGCATGCTTTTTCTTCCCCTTAATCCAATCTTCCAAGCTCCCATTACTTAAGTAATCATAAACTAGAGTCAGAAATTCATTGTTTTTAAAGTCAATACTAGAGCATTTAAAGTCAATTCATCGTTTCCAAGCTTCCAAGTTTAGATGATGTTGTTGCTGTTACTTTCACTTTTCTGTTCTTTATGTATAGTAGCAAGCAAATTGTCAGACATAGTATCAGTGTTACCACTGTAGCCTTCTTCCATGACCATTAGGCTCACATACAAAATACAAACAAAGTTTTTTATTACCTTCTAAATTGACAACAGAAAGATTTTGGAAACTCCACCATTAAGAATGGTTCCTTCTAAATCATTATAAGAGATGTTCAAAAGTTGAATGACATGCAGATTTTGAAGTTCAATAGGAATGAATCTAGAGAGTTGGTTGAAGGAAAGATTCAAAGTTTTCAAGCCTCTCACATCTCCAAGAGTTTATGGAATAGCATCTGATAGTATATTCCTGGCCAGAACTGCAGTGCTGGTGAGCAGAACCGAATATTTTGATAGAGGAGTTTTTTAGTCTTCTGTGTTAAACGAAAACGACGTTTTAGGAGTTGAAAACTGAGAAAGTATTACAAAAAATTTAAAAACAAATAGTAACCAAAAAATGTTGTAGCATAAATTTTTTTTAAATAAAATATATAAATATATGATTTGGTTTTGTTCAATTTGGTCGGTTTTGAAATTTCAAATCCGAGAACCGAACCAATTAAGTTTTAATTGGTTTGGATTTTATCCGAACCAATCAATATACCCAAACCAAACCGAACTAATGTAATTGGTTCGGTTTGGATTGATCGGGTTGGTCGGTTATCCGAACCAATTTACACCCCTATCAAAAAATAAGTCCATCTTGCCCTATCAAGCATCCAATCAAAATCATCACGCAAGCCTAAGGTATCAAAAACAACATCGTCCATATACCTAGTGCTAATTATCCTTCCATTCACCAACACATTGTAATGATCTCTCTGCTCATTATCCTTAAAATTAAAACCATGGGGATTAGGGGGATTACCTCTTGGAGCAACACCTCTTCCCCTTGTCCTTGAACTTGAACCAGCTTCTCCCCTCTGACGCTTGTTTGTCATTCTTCCAACCCACACCAACTCACAGCAAGCACAAAGCAAAGTTTCTCTCTCCCTTTTTTTTTCAACGTCAATTATGGGGTTTTTGCAAAATTTGGGGATTTCTAAATCAGAAGGAGAGATCGGTTAGGGAGAGAGTAGGGAGGTGAGCAAGAGTAGAAAAAATGGAAGAAAAAGGGAGTTTGTGGAGAAAAGTTATGGTTTTGAAGGTTTGGTTATGGTGGAGAAAAAGAAGGAGAAGGAGGGAGAATAGGGGTGAAGGGTTGTCTTTGAGAGGGGAAAGAAGAGGGTGAACGTGTGGTTATGAGGGAAAGAAGGTATATTGGAGGTTTGGGAGAATGGGTACGGAGGTTGAGGGAAAGAAGAAGAAGAAGAAGAAGAAGAAGAAAAGAGGAAATTGTGAAATGAAGGAGGGGAGAAGGGACCGTGGTTTTTGAAACTGGGCAGCAGCGATCCACGGCCGTGGATTGATCCACGGCCTAGCCGTGGACGCTGCTGACTTCTGCGTTTTTTTTTTTTTTAAACAGAGAGTTCCACGGCCGTGTTATTAACCACAGCCAGGCCGTGGAATTCTTTGACTTTTCTCCCTTTTTTTTATAACTAATATCCACGGCCATGGATTGATCCACGGCCTGGCCGTGGATCTCTCTGACTTATATCTTCTCCTCTGGTTTGCATTCCATGGGCAGGATGTGGAACCTTCTGATCTCTTTCTTCTTCTAAATATGACTTCAAGAAGGGGTCAAACCTAAACAAAATCCAAAAGACAAACATCAAAACAACAATCTATCACTAAATTAAAAGAAAGGGATGAAATAAAATAGAAAAACAAGAAAACATGGGTTGCTTCCCAAGAAGCGCTTGTTTAAAGTCATAAGCTCGACTCCTATGCTCTCATTACTTTACAGTTGGGTCATGGAGGGCAATGTTCATCCTCCTCTCAAGTTGCTCCTCCGCTAGATAGTGCTTCAACCGCTGACCATTAACTTTGAAAGTCCCTCGCTCTTCATTCCAAACTTCCACAGCACCATAGGGAAACACTTTCTTCACCAAAAATGGCCCCGACCATCTTGACTTAAGTTTTCCGAGAAAGAGTTTCAATCTAGAATTGAAAAGAAGCACCAGTTCTCCCTCGCGAAACTCTCTACAAAGAATAAGCTTGTCATGCCACCTCTTGGTTCTTTCCTTGTATGACTTGGCAGTCTCATAAGCATCTAATCTCAGCTCATCAAGCTCATGAAGTTGAAGCTTTCTTTTTTCTCATGCCGCTTTTAAGTCAAAATTCAGAAGCTTAATAGCCCCAAAGGTTTTATGTTCAAGCTCAACGGGTAGATGGCAGGGTTTCCCATAAATCAGTCGAAAGGGTGTCATCCCAATGAGAGTTTTGTAAGCAGTACGGTAAGCCCAAAGAGCGTCATCAAGCTTCAAAGACCAATCCTTTCTTGAGCTAGACACAGTCTTTTCCAGAATACTCTTGATTTCTTGATTAGATACCTCCATTTGGCCAGAAGTCTGAGGATGGTAAGGTGTAGCAACCTTATGAGTGACTCTATACTTTTTCAAAAGGTTCTCAAATTGTCTCTCAATGAAATGTGAACCTCCATCACTTATCACAGCCCTAGGAACTCCAAACCTTGGGAAAATGATCTTCTTGAATAGCTTGATCACGGTCTTTGCATCACTTGTTGGAGATGGAATGGCCTCCACCCACTTAGATACGTAATCAACAGATACAAGAATGAATTTATAATTGCAAGAGGATGGAAAAGGGCCCATGTAGTCAACTCCCCAAACATCAAATATTTTCACCTCAAGAATAATATTCATTGGCATCTCATGCCTCTTGGAGATACTTCCAGCTCTCTGACATAGATCACATGATAACACGTAATTCCGAGCATCTCTGAAAATATGAGGCCAAAAGAAACCAGACTGAAGAACTTTGGCTGCCGTCTTGGAAGCACTAGCATGTCCTCCATAGGATGCAGAGTGACAACAACTCAATATACTCGGAGCCTCTTCCTCATAGACACATCTCCTATAAATACCATCAGCACACCTCCGGTATATGTATGGGTCATCCCACGCAAAATTTTTCAGATCGGAGAAAAACTTCTTCCTCTGCTGATAGTTGAGCTCAGGAGGTAAAACCTTGCTAACCAAATAATTCACATAGTCAGCATACCAACGAGCACTCTCTGCAAAAACTGCAAATAATTGCTCATCCGGGAAAGAATCATCAATAGGCAATTCGCTCTCCTCAATCATTGGTTGCTCAAGCCTTGATAAATGATCTGCCACTTGATTTTTCGTCCCTTTTCTATCCAAAATCTCCAAATCAAATTCTTGGAGAAGTAGAATCCAATAGATTAGTCGAGGCTTTGCTTCCTTCTTGCTCATGAGACACCTAAGTGCCGAATGATCAGTGTATACGGTCACCTTTGAACCCACTAGATAGGACCTGAACTTCTCAAAAACGAAAACTACTGCTAGCAACTCTTTCTCTGTAGTGACATAGTTTGCTTGAGCTCCATCAAGTGTCTTGCTAGCATAGTAAATTGCATGCACTTTCTTGTCCTTTCTTTGCCCCAACACAGCTCCTACGGCATAGTCACTGGCATCACACATGACCTCGAAAGGTAAATTCTAATCAAGTGATTGCAAAATGGGAGCAGTGATCAAAGTTTCTTTCAACCTGCAAAAGGCATTCAAACAGTCACTATCAAAATTAAATGGAACATCCTTCACTAAGAGATTAGATAAAGGTTTAGCAATTTTAGAAAAATCCTTAATGAATCTCTGGTAAAAATCGGCATGTCCCAAGAAACTTCGCACTCCCTTCACATTCACCGGTGGAGGCAATTTCTCAATCACTTCAATTTTCGCCTTATCCACCTCAATTCCTTTTTCAGAGACTAAATGTCCAAGCACTATCCCCTCTTGTACCATAAAATGGCACTTTTCCCAATTTAAGACAAGATTAAGCTCCTCGCATCTCTGCAAAATCTTAGACAAATTAAACAAACAATCATCAAAGTTTGTACCATATACTGAAAAATCATCCATAAAAACTTCCATGATGTTTTCAATAAATTCAGAAAATATTGCAGTCATGCATCTCTGGAAAGTAGCAGGGGCATTACATAAACCAAATGGCATTCTCCTATAGGCAAAAGTGCCATAAGGGCAAGTAAATGTGGTTTTCTCCTGGTCACTAGGATGAATAGGGATTTGGTGGAATCCTGAATAACCATCTAAGTAACAGAAGTGTGTATGCCTAGCTAACCTCTCAAGCATTTGATCAATGAAGGGAACAGGGAAGTGATCTTTCCTAGTTGCACTATTCAACTTTCTATAATCAATGCACATCCTCCAACTTGTGACTGTCCTAATGGGAATCAATTGATTTTTCTCATTCTCAATTACAGTCATCCCCCCTTTCTAAGGAACCACATACACATGACTAATCCATTCACTATCAGAAATTTGGTAAATTACCCCAGCATCAAGCAACTTAAGTACCTCTTTTTTAACAACCTCTTTCATATTAGGATTCAACCTACATTGATACTCTACAGAGGGTTTATGCTCAGGTTCCATCAAAATTCTATGCATGCAAAAGGGAGGATTTATGCCTTTAATATCATTAAGAGTATAACTTATGACCTTTCTATGCATCCTAAGAGCCCTTAGCAATTTCTCAGTCTCTAACTCATTCAAGCTAGCACTAATAATGACAGCATAAGAAGAGTTGGGACCAAGAAACTCATACCTGAGAGTGGAAGGAAGAGTTTTAAGTTCTACCTTAGGAGCATTTTCCTCTTCTCAATCTTCAGACTTAGGCTTTGGTTCAAGCCTTTCCACCTTGGCTTTGCTAGGAGGAATTTTTGAGGTTACCTCCAACAAGCGGGCATACTCAGCTACCTCTCCTCCAGAATCAAGAGAACCGCCACCAACCAAGCATCTTTCCAATGGATCTTCCAAATGAATTATGGTGGACTCTTCCTCCACCACCTGGTGCAATAAATCAATTCTGTAATAAGAGTTCTCAAAAGAAGGTTGTTTAATAGATTTAGAAATATCAAACTCAACCTTATTATCAGCAATAGTTAAAGACAATTTGTCATTCTTAACATCAATTATAGCACCAGCAGTAGCTAAGAAAGGCCTACCAAGAATAATGGGGATTTTAGAATCCTCCTCCATTTCAAGCACAACAAAATCAGCAGGTATGAAAAACTTACCAACACGGATAGGCACATCCTCCAAGATGCCCACAGGATATTTGATGGACCGATCCGCCAATTGCAGTGAGATAGTTGTGGGTTTTAGCTCACCCACCTCCAACTTCTTACACACAGAAAGGGGCATAAGACTAACACTAGCCCCTAAATCACACAGAGCTTTATCAAAGTTAGTGTTGCCAATCAAACAGGGAATAGAGAAGCTACCTGGATCCTTTAACTTAGGAGGCAATTTATTTTGAATTAAGGCACTACACTCCTCAGTTAAAGCTACTGTCTCATAGTCTTCTAGCTTCCTCTTATTAGATAGGATGTCCTTAAGAAACTTAGCATGGGTAGGCATTTGTTTTAACGCCTCAGTGAAGGGTACATTTATGTACAATTTCTTAAGAACCTCTAAGAACTTCCCAAACTGCTTATCTAACTTTGCCTTAGCCAATCTTTGAGTGAAGGGAACTGGGGGTTGGTAAGGTTCAGGGGGTACATACTTAGACACCTTCTCAGTGATTTCCTCCTCTTCTAAGGGTTGTGCCTTAGTCTCTTTTTTCTCACTCCCCACATCTTTGTTACTCTCCCCATTACCCCTAGGATCCTCTAACCTCTTTCCACTCCTCAAACTAACAATCTTACAATGTTCATTGCCTGGGTTGACTTCGGGTTGACCGGGTAACTTACCTTCGCCTAAGAGAAGTGCTTGCTTGTTAATCTGGGTTTCCAACATCTTATTATGAATGGCTAAATTGTCAACCTTAACAACTCTTTAAACCACAACTTGCCCATGGTGCCGAAACTCCTCATTCTGCTTAGACTGGCTCTCAACAAAATTCTCAAGAAGAGACTCAAGTCTAGATTTCTGTACCTGTGGAACTCCAGAAGATGGTTTAGCATTACCTTGCCCAGCTTGGTACTGATTATTCCAGTAGAGAAGTTAGGATGTGACCTCCAACCAGGGTTATAAGTTTGAGAATACGGATCATTCCTCCCCTTTTGGTTGAAGTCATGAAAATTGTGGCATGATTCCACTTGCTCCACCGGTGCACCATGTGAGGATCCCATTCCAACTTGGCATTCAGCACCTATATGTCCCTGTACTCCACAAATCTCACAAAAATTGTTAGAGGCACCTATGCATTTACATGAGCTTTCTCAAGCATGTCAAAACGTTTATTCAAAGAATCAAACTTTGACATAATTAAATCAACACCATCTACCTCAAACTTACCTCCCGAGAGCTTTCTCAGGTTGTGCCCTCTTTCATTAGCCCATTGGTAATGATTTGAAGCTACACTCTCAATTATCCCATAAGCTTCTGTGAGCCTTCTATTCATCAAAGCTCCACCAGCTGCGGAGTCAAGAGACACATTCGAAGAATATTCTAAACCATTGTAGAAGGTGTGGACGATCAACCACTTCTCTAACCCGTGGTGTGGGCAGGCTTCCAGCAAAGCTTATATCTATCCCAAGCTTCTGACAATAACTCGCTATCTTTCTGAACAAAGCTTGTGATTTGGGTCCTTAGGTGAGCAGTCTTGGAAGGTGGAAAGAATTTATCCAAGAAGGCTTGCTCCAATTGGTCCCAAGTAGTTATCGTCTCAGCGGGAACAGATTTCAGCTAAGCTCTAGCTCTATCTCTCAACGATAGAGGAAACAGGCGGAGACGAATAGCATCAACAGAGGCGCCTTCGATCTTGAGGATCTCACAGAACTCCAAGAACATATCCACATGATTATTAGGATCCTCTGACGGCAATCCTCCAAACTGGTTCTGCCTTATCATAGACAGTAAAGCAGGAGGTATGGTGAAGTGCCTAGCTTCAATGTCTGGCCGAGCAATTCCAGATCGCAAACCCCGAGCGTTAGGGGCTGCATACTCCTTTAAAGGTTTATTATCTTCAGCTGCTGCGATGACAAGTGTTGGTTCAGATATTTTCCTTACTCTTTGCCTTTATTGTCTTCTCCTTCTACGTAAAGTCCTTTCAATTTCAGGATCTGCTTCAATGAGAATCCCAGAACGTCTAGTACTTTGCATAAACAAGAGAAATTACCTGCAGAGAGTCAAAGAGAAATCAAGAACGTAAGAACCAAATATAAAGAAAAAGGTTTAAAATAATTAAATTAATATTCAAGAAAAACACAGTCCCTAGCAACGGTGCCAAAAACTTGATGCGTGAAATCTGCAAGTGTACGGTTTCGTCGTCAAGTAATAAAAAGATCGAATCCACAGGGACTACATATATGAATACCAATTAATTAATTAATTCAATTCAATTAAACAAAAGGGAATATGATTTTTGATTTAGAAGAACTTAGTAACAAAGCAATTAAATAAAAATCAAAGTGCAGAATTTAGAACAAAAATAGTAAATTATCAAGAAAGGTATTCAGATTCAAGAAAGCTTCCAAGATTGGGATACCACAATGATACAAGATAAATCCTAATTGACAACCCTTTTATTAAATCTGAAATTCAATTGAAGGTGAATTACCCTAAATTAGTTAATGTTCTTTCTCAAGATACAAGATCCGTGCCTAATTAAACCAATTCCTACTCTCGTGGTAATTGAATTTAAATTGAACCCATTACGCTTTGTGGCAATTCATTGAATCCTCGAAAGGCTAAAACTACTCGTGATTTAGACCTTAAGTTCAATTCTTATGGTTCCAACACTTAGGTTCACCTCTCAGTACGTCCCTAAATGCTTATGAGATGCAAATAAGTGGCCAGCAAATTCACATGAATAAAAGCAATAAGGATTGAATCAAAGAACAATCAAGATTAATAAAAGGGGAAACAACGTCAATTAATCATTATCAATGTATCAAAGGGCATTGCCCAATCCTAGAAACAAAAGAAACTACTCAGACATAGAGAAGAGGAGACAAGAAATCAAACTTAAAAACATCTCAAACCCGTAACAATGGAAGAAGAAAGGAGAAAGATGAAGATCAAAAGCCAAAGCCTCCAATGTGCCTCCACCAAAACCAAATTAGAACCCCTTCAATGTATTCAGAACCTCTATATATAGCCTAGGGTTTTAATTGGCTAAAAAGCCCCCAAAAGAAATAAAAATAAAAACCAAAATTCTGCTGCGCACTGCGATCCACGGCCGTGGATCATGCCACGGCCAGGCCGTGAATGTCTCTGCCACAGGCCAAGTTTCTGATCATTTGAGTTCCACGGCCAGGCCGTGGAACTTTCTGGAATTCCCTTTTTCCTTCTTTAAGTTGCCCCTCGATCCATGGCCGTGGTTTGATCCACGGGCAGGCCGTGGATCCCTCTGAAATGGCCTTTTTACATATTTATTGCTATCCATTAAGCTCCACTTTCAAACATGCAAGCTTTCCATTCAATCCAAGGCCAATTCAACATCAATCCTGCACAAGAACACAAAAAACACCGCAGTTATCCGAATTAAGGGAAAAACAAACCAAAAGGAAAACTAAAATGCTTAAAATGCCTACAAAATGCATGCAAAACAAGAACAAAACATGATGTTGTTTCACACGCATCAAACATATATACCCACCTCTACATATAACATACAGATGCATCTTTCACTTTTAAGACTAACAACCATATATACAAAGAGTAAAGAGATGAGACATTAATCGCCTAAATGGCAACTAAAAAGTTAAATGAAAAAGAAGTACATAAATCTTCAACTTGATAGCATTGGTCAATCCCTTCCAAATAAAATTAACAATTTTGTAAAAATAAATAACCATAAATATAAACCTTAATATCATAATGTTAATTAAAAGACTAAGTTTTTACAATATAGTATCTATAATGACATTATAATAAGTTATTGATTCACTTGATTGCATATCCTTTTTTGTTGATCAATAGCTATACATAAAGTTTTCATAAAATTCCATGTAGATTTTAATAAGTATTTGAACAAAATAACACATTACATATATGAGTTCGTTTTAGGTAATATGGTGAAACAAAAGTTTGCACATACATAGAGGTTTCTAACACAACGTCAAAATACCAATATCTTCAACCATGCAGACACAATTTAGGCAATATGCTAGGCATAAAAGAAATATCATACTTTTTAAGAAATTTTATAGAATTTACCTTGATGCTTGGAAGGAGAAAATAATGGAAACTTTTTCAAGGTAGCCTTATTCTCTATCTTTCTCTAGTGTCTATCTTATGAGAAATGCTTGTTGAAGATATATTTTTTATTCCCTATGTGCGAGTCTTAGTATTTTCTTTTCTCAAACCCGCCTCTCCATTTTCATGACTTTTGTTAGAGTGCTTTTCTTATTATGACTCTCTTAATGTGTGTGAAAAATCATTAAAATGTTGTGTGTTTTGTAACATCCCAATACTACGGACCTAACATATCTCACATATACAAGGCACACAATATCAGCTATTTCACTTCTAACCTAACACAACTAGCTAAACTCATATCATTCATACACAATGAGTGAATATGGAGAGTCTGGACAACAAAAAGCTATATATATACATCATTAGCCTCTTGAAAGCATATTGTAATACATAACTTTTACAACCTCAAGGTAGCAGGAAACAAATATACAACATATTTATTGCAAGAAACAAAATAAACTACGCTAGTTCTTCTGCTCCTTTTTGCTTCCTTTACTTGTACTTGGATTTACATGGAAACACAATCGGGATAAAAAAATCATAATTTCTCAGTATAAGCATTCCAAAATCAGTGTTCATTCATCACAATGAACAAATCATACAACAAACATAAGATTAAGCTTGTAACAGATAAATGAGTCATTGGTCAATACTATCAGAATGTATACATATGCTATGTAACATTCACAAGGTAAGCTAAAATCCTATCTCGCACTAATATCGAACAATCAATGATATCAAACAACCATCCATACAATTGTGAGATATCATCGAGCAAGCAACTAAACAAATCAATCGATTAAGCCATGATAAATACTCATACAAGTGTCCACCATGCAATACTTTATGTTATAAAGTAGGATTATGCTCAACAAAGTCCACATATTATGGATGTGCAATGTCAATGCAGACTTTAAAGTTGAAAACTCAAGTCATTTACTTATTTTCCCAGGAACTGCGTTCTTTGTATATACTGAGTAAAATAGGCATTCAAGCCCTGACACTACTTGGTGATGTGTGGACCAGTTTTCCTCACAAAAGTAAGAGTACTACTACCAACTCCATACACCAGTAACCCTGACCATACAAGCAAACATGCAAGGAGAATTCGGATCCAACACCTTATTCTCAGGCCATATGATTGTGCACATCATCTAAGGTCACAATATATAGGAAAACAAGCAAACACTAGGTTTGAAAATAAGATATGCAACATATTTCGCAATTACAAACAATTTTCACTAGGTCCTTCCTAACTAAGTGACTAAGGAAAACTAACAAACCGCATAACCAAACTCACTTATCGCATAAGAAGCAAAGTCACGTTTCTAGAACTTTTTATACTTCAACCTCGTTTCACAAGGGAGTAAAATGTCATCCATGCATCTCTGGCTCTACTTTCCATACAAAGAAGTAACTTATGCATGACAACATAACCAACAAGCTAAGCGCACTTAGCTTACAACACCCAATACCTCACTTCATCACTTCACAAGTGATTCACAAAGCAACCTCATGTTGCTCAAGGTTCTAGGTATTGACCTATGACATTCTACTTCTCAAAGGATGCTTAAGGTTTCACAAATCCTATCACAACATTCACCTTAATCAAGTGAAAAGCTCTAACTAGAATACATGATCCCCTGACTCAACTCTATCACATAAAGAAACATATTCATGTCTCTAGTACTCAAAACCCTTTACCTAAAGTAAGTGGTTAATCTCCCCAAGAACTATCACTAGTTGTGTCTCAACATTAATGGTATTGTATCTAAACCCCTCACCATCACTTCACAAGTGATACCGAAATCAACCTTATGTTGAACAAGGTTTTAAATACTTTCTTGTTGCATTCCAACACACTTGGATGCTCAAGGTTCCCAAGATTACCCTTTGGCATTCCATCACACAATGGAAGTCTAAGGTATTCCAACACACTACCCCCTGACACTCCTCCTTACTATGGTTGTCTAGGGTTCCACAAGTGTATCCTAAGACATTTCTCATACTTTGGATGCCTAAAGATTCTCTAGCCTCATCCTAAGGCAAATCCCCTCACAAAGGTGCCTAAGGGTTTTCTAAGTTCTCACACTTACAAGATGATACTTTCCCTTATGAAATACCTCCATTGGTACCTCAATACATTTGAAAGGTATATTTAAGTAATCCTATCACTTAGCAAATTCCAAAACATAAAAAGTGACATTTTTAGAGATCCTACAGCTCACGTTACGGCACAAACACATCCACGCCGCGGCACGCTACCCTCAGTTTTCAGCTCCAGGAACACATTGAGAATCACGCCGCGGCATAGCCTCACTCATGTCACGGCGTGAGGTGCATTTCTGCAGAATTCTGCAGAAAACACAAGGCCAAGTACTGTTCCATTGGAACAAATTTCAGATTTTGGCTACTCCAAACCAATTTCTAGGTGATTTTAAGTCCCAAACAAGTTTACAAGCATAAAATACTAATTGATTTCATCAAAAATGGATCAAAACACTAAATCACTCTTCCAAACTTCTAAAATCAACACTTAGAGCATTTTAGGTCCAAATGGAAGATTTTCAGTTTCTAATCCTAACTCTTAGCATGAACAAGTCATAAACTACATCTAAAACTTATTCAAGCAAGAAAATTACTCAAAACACTTCAAGAACTCATTTTGCCAAATTAAACCTCAAACAAGCCTAACATAAAAAATAAGAAAAAGATGAAGTTTCAAGCTCAAAAACCCCTACATCTTGTAGCTGAGATGAAGATTTTGAAGCCTTGATCTTGCTCTTGGATCAACCTTCAAGCTAGATCCTTGGTCCTCTAGTTTTTCCTCCTCATTTCTCTTTCTTCCCCATGGTTTACCTTCTTCCTTTTCTGTTTCTATTTTTCCCTTCACTGCCGTGGGAGAAAATGAAGAGAAGAAGTCACAATTGGCATCTTATAGCCAATAACTAATGGGTACCAAAAATCTCGATCTACTAAGAACACTTAGATTCCACTGAATTCAGGTTCCTAACTTCCAACATATATAAAATAAATCTTGAAATTCATTAAAAATCTTGGTGCACCATTATCACATTTTTTTCATATCTATGACTAGTCAATTCGGTATTAAAACACACAATCAGTATGCATAAAAATACCAAATCAACTTCGATTATCCTCAGATTTTAACTGTAGCACAATTCACACATTTGTGACCTAGAAATAAAGTCTCCACATCCAACTGAGTAGTTTATTAACATCCCCTATCAGATATATCGTCATATTTTAATTGGTCATGTACCACAATATCACACTTATGACTTGAGCTCTTCTAAATCAAAATCTCTTAGCAACAAATCGATAAACCGCCTTTTTCAAATTATTAATTTGACAATAAGTTATCACATTCAATTCAAGATCAAGAAGATCTATAGAGAGAAATCAATCAAAAGATATATATCCACATTTTTCCATTAAACGATATTAGTTTATGTAACATCCCAATATTTACTATCAAACTATATTATAAAAGAATAATTAATATTGGTCATGTCAACTTCTAACATCTAACCACCAACCCATATCATTCATACTTCTTAATTTGAGAACAAGCTATTCAAAAATCAAAGTTTACAGCGGCCAAAAAGAAGACAATGTTGAAAATATTATGGAGAGTGTAAATGACTAAACATAAGGGTTTCTTAATGAATAAAATATGTGATTATCAGTCACGATAACCAAAAGATATATATACATCACTACCCTCAAAACATATTGTAATACATAACTTTTACAACAACGAAACTAGCATATTATACAAGTTTTTTCATCAAAAAGTATATAACTACACTAATCTTCGTTCATCTTCTCCTTCCATTTTGAGGAACTAGCACCTGCATTTACATGGCAACACAATAGGGTTAAAAAACATATCTCAGTAAAAATATTCCAATTCTAGTATATAAACATATACCAAACAGATAATATTCACAATTATCAACTAAACACTTCAATAATAAGATAACATCTTATCATATCCCAAGCTTACAAGGTGTACAAACTAAAAACAACTCCATGCATTTAGTGTTAACCCTCATAACTCACCATCTTGAACAAGAAAAGATTTCATTTACCCAAAACAATGGTTTACAAAGCAACTACCAAGGTTTGGAAAAATATAGCAACTCAAATCTTTAAGTTTTATAAAATGATAATTGATTAGTGCTCCTTCCTAACCGATTATCACTTGTTAAATACCTCAGGTTTTTAGTCCATGACCGATTACCCTAATTGGTTAATCGATTATGACTTTACAAATTGCCCTCAACGCCCTCTAGAAACACTCAATAACTGGTTACCACCTTGTGGTAATTAGTTATTTTCGTGTCCAGGTCTCTGTTTCACTGAATAACCGATTATCACCTTGTGGCAATTGGTTATTCACGTGACCAAAAGCTATTTCTTCAGCCATATAATCAATTATCACTGTTGGTAATCGTTTATTTATTGAGTTATAGCAGAAAAATAGAAGTCTAACCTCATAAACTCCAAAACCAAAATCCAAAACAACCATTAAAGATCAACTTAAACACAAACAACTCTCCATCCAACAAAGTACAACTTAACTATATCAAGGAAAACTCATCCCTCACCACAACTAACCTTTCTTTCAATGAACAAAGAACAAGAGAGAAGAGTGTAAGAATAACATGCAAACATGCAACCCTATTTTCATACCAATTCCTCAAACTCCAAATTTATGGAAGAACAAAGGCATAAACATGTCCTAAGTATCAACCATGCCTCAAACAAGTTAAGAACAAAGCAACTTCAAGCTTAAAAACAAGAACAAGCATGAAAACACAACTAACCCTCAACTCATTTTCATCCATACTAACTCACACGAAGAATACAGATGAAGAAACAGAGAAAGGGTTATAGAAAACAAGTTCCTCTGCCTCAATTCCCAGAAATGAATTCAGTTAACTGTTCCTCCGCAAAGCTAAGCTCCTTCTCTTGTTTGGATGAAGATCCCCCTCCCTTATCACCTTGAGTTTCCTTCTCTTTTGTTCTCCCTATAGCAGTAGTGAGAAGAGGAAAAGAAATGAGATTTACTTCCCATTTTGGCCTTAAATAGGCCTTAAATAACAACAGGGTCGTGCCCTAATATTTTGGTCACTTAAGTGACCAAAATTCACCCCAAACAGTTAAGAACACTTAGTTATAACCAAATCAAGTTTTTTAACTTTCAACAGATTTAAAATAAATCCTAAAATTCATTAAAAATCTTGTACACCATTTTCATATTTTTTCTATATCTGTTGGGGGTCAATCCGGCATCAAAACAAATAACCAATATGCTTAAAAATGTCAAACTAATTATGATAATTCTCAAACTTTAACCATTACAACATCCACATATTTGTGACCTAGAAACAAGTTTTCTACACTTATTTCCACAAACTAAGTAGTTTAAGTCAAAACTAGGGCAGAAAATGGTTATATTTAACACATAGCGTTGCATCAAAATGACTAAACGTACTCAGATGGTCACAAAACTTCACAGACATGATAATCAAATATTAGGCTATCATTGGAACCTTATACAAGTCTATCACGTTTTCACGGGTGTTACATTACTCCCCTATTTTTTAAAAATTTTGTCCCCAAAATTTAGTTTACCTATGGTAAGAAGCCCCAAACAACTCACACATAACAACAGGTACAACCTTAAGAAAACAAAATTACACAACAAGTACAAGCATGTACTCACCTTTTCCTTTTGCTGAACTATAGGCTGGTAATGCCTTCACATTCTGTATATTGAAGATTCTCCCCGATCTTTCTTCTGACTTTGCCTCCTTTCTTGGAGGACAATTCCTTGCAAAATGGCCCGGCTACCCACACTTGCAACATATTACCTGCTCAGTCACACAAGCTTTACCTCTGTGGTGCCTACCACATTTAGCACATAACTGCTCACGACTATCCCTTTGATCTTACTTTCCTCTGTCCTTCTGGTCTCTATGTTGCGGAGTACTCTCCTCTGATCTATTTTCTGAACTCTTCATCTTGTGGGATTCTTTTGATCGATGCTCATGCTGTGGTTTAAAACTCAGGGGTTCAATAACCCTGCATTTGTTAACCAAGGATGGGTAATCCCTAATCTCAAAAGGTTTCACTAACTTCCTCATGCTCTCTCTCAGCCCAGTTTCGAACTTCACACACTTCCATTTATCATTAGGATTGTACCGAAGCGAAGAAAAAAACTTGGACAACTCCTTAAATTTTGCCACATATTGACCGACCGTCATGTTTCCTTGCTGCAGCTGTAGAAACTCCACATTTCCTTCTTCTTGCACAGGTTGTGAAAAATATTTCTCTAAAAAGACAACTTTAAATACTTCTCAAGAAACCTGGGTCCCAGCTACCTCCATCAGTCTCTTCACACTGTTCCACCAGTGCTCAGCTTCTCCTTTCAGCATATACACTGCAAAAGACATCTTTTGATCCTCTAAACATCTCATAGTTGTGAAAATCTTATCTAACTTAGTTATCCATTCCTCAGCCTTTTCCGGGTCATAATCTCCTCTGAACGATGGTGGACTCGTCTTTCAAAACTCAGAAAGGTCATTAAAATCCTAATTCCTCTCCTCCTGTACCTCACGCCTAGGTGGTGGTACCGGTGGTGGTGTAGGCTGTGTTTGATTGGCTTCTGGCCTCTGAAGAACCCTAGTAGTTGCAACTGCCTGCTCCCTCATTGCAGTAGCATTCGCAGTTGTCTGCTCATGCATCGCTTCGGCCATTGCCATCACAGCCTCGGCCATCCCCGAACCCTCATTCTCAAGGTTCCGATTCCTGCTTCCACGCGGTTGTCCCCTTGCTATCGGTAGCCCTCGTGCTGCCATAGTTTCCTATAAGTACATAATAATCCATATTGAGTTAGTTAAGCTCAATATCATGTAACCGTGCCACAGTAGCTAAAGTAAACATCTCAAAGGCAAAACATGCAATTCCACTCAAACAATCACATGTAAGAGACAGAAAATGCATAACCAACACAAAACATGCCTAAGCATAGCTAGTCCATACCCTGACTTAACAGGATGAACCAGGTTCTGATTCCAAAATGTAACATCTCAATATTTACTATCCAGATATATCGTCATATAAAAGAATAATTAATATTGGTCATGTCATTTCTAACATCTAACCACCAATCCATATCATTCATACTTAATGAGTAAATATGGAGAGCCACGATAACTAAAAGATATATATACATCACTGCCCTCAAGGCATATTGTAATACATAACTTTTACAACAACGAAACTGGCATATTATACAAGCTTTTTCATCAAAAAGTATATAACTACACTAATCTTCGTTCATCTTCTCCTTCCCTTTTGAGGAACTAGTACCTAGATTTACATGGTAACACAATCGGGGTGAGAAAACATATCTCAGTAGAAGCATTCCAATACCAGTATATAAACATATACCAAATAGATAATATTCTTAATTATCAACTAAAAACTTCAATAATAAGATAACATCTTATCATATCCCAAGCTTACAAGGTGTACAAACAAAAAATAACTCCATGCATTTAGTGTTAACCCTCATAACTCACCATCTTGAACAAGAAAAGATTCCATTTACCCAAAATGATGGTTTACAAAGCAACTACCAAGGTTTGGCAACATATAACAACTCAAATCTTTAAGTTTTATAAAAGGATAATCGATTAGTGCTCCTTCCTAACCGATTATCACTTGTTAAATACCTCAGGTTTTTAGTCCATAACTGATTACCCTCATTGGTTAATCGGTTATGACTTTACAAATGACCATTAACGCCCTCTGGAAACACTCAATAACTAGTTACCACCCTGTGGTAATTAGTTATTTTCTTGCTCAGGTCTCTGTTTCACTGAATAACCGATTATCACGTTGTGGTAATTGGTTATTCACGTGACCATAAGCTATTTCTTTAGCCATATAACTGATTATCACTATTGGTAATCAGTTATTTATTGAGTTATAGCAGAAAAATAAAGGTCTAGCCTCATAAACTCCAAAACCAAAATCTAAACAACCATTAAAGGTCAACTTAAACACAAACAAATCTCCATCCAATAAAGTACAACTTAACAATATCAAGGAAAACTTATTCTTCACCACAACTAATCTTTCTTTCAATGAACAAAGAATAAGAGAGAATAGAGTAAGTACAACATGCAAACATGCAACCCTATTTTCATACCCATTCCTCAAACTCCAAATTTATGGAAGAACAAAGGCATAAACATGTCTGAAGTATCAACCATGCCTCAAACAAGTTAAGAACAAAGCAACTTCAAGCTTAAAACTAAGAACAAGCATGAAAACACAACTAACCCTCAACTCATTTTCATCCATACCAACTCACACCAAGAATACAGATGAATAAATAGAGAAAGGGTAATAGAAAACAAGCTCCCCTACCTCAATTCCCAGAAATGAAGTCGGTTAACCGTTCCTCCGCAGAACTAAGCTCCTTCTCTTGTTTGGATGAAGATCCCCCTCCCTTATCACCTTGAGTTTCCTTCTCTTTTGTTCTCCTTGTGGCAGTTGTGAGAAGAGGAAAAGAAATGAGATTTACTTTCCATTTTGGCCTTAAATAGGCCTTATACAGTAACAGGGTCGTGCCCTAATATTTTAGCCACTTAAGTGACCAAAATTCACCCAAATAGTTAAGAACACTTAATTATAACAAAACCAAGTTTTCTAACTTTCAACAGATTTAAAATAAATCCTTAAATTCATTAAAAATCTCGTTACACCATTTTCACATTTTTTTATATCTATTGTGGGTCAATCCGACACTAAAATACACAACTAATATGTTTAAAAATACCAAACTAACTCTGATAATTCTCAAACTTTAACCATTACAACATTCACATATTTGTGACCTAGAAACTAGTTTTTCACACTTATTTCCACAAACTAAGCAGTTTAAGTCAAACCAAGACTTAAAACAGCTATATTTAACACATAGCGTTGCAGCAAAATGACTAAATGTGCTCAGATGGTCACAAAACTTCACAAACATGATAATCAGGTATTAGGTTACCTCTATAACCTTATACAAGTCTATTACGTTTTCACGAGTGTTACAGTTTTGGGACTAATAACAGTTATTTTTCACAAATAGTATTACAACAAAGTGACTAAACATGCTTAGAAAGTCACAAAATTAAACAGACATGTTAAGCAGGTATTGAGTTACGTCTGTATCCATATACAAGCCTAACATATTTTTCAGGGTGTTACATGGTTTCCTTTTCCCATGACTTTACCACATTTTTTTATAACATATCAAATTCTTTCAAATTGATTCTTAATCTTTCTTTTTCTGTCTGTAAGTTGTGTTTTGCTAAATTAATGTCAGATCTCTTTTTTTTGCAAGAATTCTTTTTTAAATTTTCTTGCCTTTTTTGTATCATTGCAATTTGAAGTTGAGCAAATTTTTAATTTATTTATTTCTTTGAAATATGTACATATTCAAAATTTGAACTATAAATAAGTTAGTGTACAAATGAAAGTAAAAAATTGTTTTCAATTCTTTTTAATTTAAAATATAAAAAACAATAATGACGGATCATAAATATGACGTATAATTTTTTCAATAAGCTTATAGCATTGAAAAAAATTGAAAACGATGATAATAATAATAATAATAATAATAATAATAATAATAATAATAATAATAATATTATTATTATTATTATTATTATTATTATTAAATTTAAATGTCCTTTCCTTTATCTTTTCTTTATTTTACTCTTATTTGTGTTAGATTTTTCTTATTTTATGTTAATTGTAAATTTCTTTTTCGCTACGGTAAGGACGTTAATCACATATCTCATTTCACTTTGTAAGCTTATAATATATATATCGATTTTTGTATTGATTTTATAAAATTAAAATAATTTTAAGTATTTAATATACATATACATAACTCAGATATATATATATATATATATATATATAATTATTCAATATACAATTATAAACTTTTAACTTTTTTATTAAATATACGCTAAATATGCAATTATACAATAATTTTATTCAATATTGTTATGAAAATAAGCATAAACTAAGAGATAAATAAGAAAATAACAAGAGAAAAATCTAATTGATTAATATTAAAGATGTATATTACATATCAAATCCTATTTAAATACAAGTTTTCCTATAACCAAATACATATTTCTTTATAATCAAATCCTAGAAAATCAAGATCAGATAATAATAATTTCTTGTAATATCTTTCAAGGATGTCCATGATGTTTATAATAACTAGAATAGCACCCGTGCAATACACTATATTATAAAAAAATTAAAAATAATATATGATAATTATGTTATTATTATAAAAAAATGCATTTATAATTTTCATAAATGAACATGATTAATGGAAAAAAAATTACATTGAGGTTCAAATATTTTTTTATTTTTTTGAGCGTCAAATATTAAGTTTATATATAAAATTTTGAGAATACTTTAAAAATTTCAAAAACTTTTAAAAAAGTATTTTGAGCTTATTCTCTTTAAAACCTCCAAACATAGGCCTATCAAACTCAAACACTCGCCACTCCCCAAAATTCTAAGGTTGCGACTACTACTAACTCTCTTAACATCATCTCTGTATATTATCGTATGATTTGACATATAATAAAAATATTTTTATTCTATAAAACATATCTCATATGTAAACATTATTATTGCATTAATAAGATAATAACAATAAAATTTAAATTCAAATTTGTAATGAGTTATTGATGACATAACTTAGAAATAATATTTGTAAGAAAGAATCTTGAAATAATTTATATTTTTCTTTAATTTTTCTTTAATAGGATAATATTAAAATTTAAATTAAAAAATATTGGTGATACAACCTAGAGCTGTTACTTGAGAATTCTATAAACTAGAACTTTCTTTTTATATATTACTAAATTTTGCACTCGTATGACGCATAGGATAAATTAAGAGTTAAATGATAAAAAATAATTATATAAAAATAAATTTATTAAATAAAATATACAATAATTCATCAAGAAAAATAAAATTTATAAGTTTAGTTTAAAAATACATAAAATATAAATTTTATTATATTTTTATTAAAAAATTTCTCTCCAATATAAATATTAAAGAATTTAAATATAAATTATTATAAAACAATCTATAAGCTTGAAAAAATATTTATAATATAAAAAAATATTTGTCTTATAAATGAACAATTTAATCCAATAACTTTATAAAATATATTTTAATAAATTAACTTGATTGAAAATTACATATAACTTAATTCAATTTATGTAAGTCAAGTGATAAACTGTTTTATGATGACAAAATCTCTTTGTATTTGTAGATCCTCATGGGAACTGCTTCATTTGGGAACTTGAAATCGAGAAATTTTCCTTGCAGAAATGGGAACAAGCTAAAAATCATTCTGATACAGGTGTGGGGATAGAGACGTGGATCGTACACTCTGCCTCGCAAGGTTACTGTCTCTGAAAAATTACTAAATTATTTGTATTGATTGTATTTTATATATATATATATATACACACACACATATATAAGGAGTGTATCTGGTGAGATGGGTATTTATTGTAAAAGGTAAGATGAGTGAATCTTGACCATTTGATCTTACGTGAATGATCAAGATTAGAACATAAATGCATATGACTTTTTTAAGTGGTCACATAACCTTTAAGTAACTTTTAATATTAATCATTCATGTATCATTGTATGGTCAAGATTTACATATCTCACATTCTCATAATAAAAATTTTTCTCACTAGATAAGTCCTCTATATATTGTTTGTGTGTGTACGTGCATTAATACTTTATTTCTTTTACTATTTTCTATTTGTATTTTTATATTAATTTTAAATTAAAAAATATATCTATGAAATAATTTATAATAATTTTATTTGTATCCGTACAATGAATTAGATATGATTTAATAAATTGAACAACTAATAAAAATATTTAATAATTTTAGAAAATAACATTCAAATGTAATATAATAAACAAGATTTGAAAAAAATAGATTTATAATATAAGTTATGTTATTTTTAACCACATATCAATGATATATTAAAATCATCTTACAAAAAAATTATAAAGAAAATATGAAATATATTTTTTAACATTGACAATTTGTAACATTACTTTTATAAAAGTATAATGAACAATAACATTATTTATGTCCATGTACTATGCATGAGTTTAATTAAGAATCGAGTTATAAAGATAAATATAATAAAATAGTTTTATTAAATAAAGTATATAGACATATGTACAAAAAAAAGAAATATATAGACAAAATTATCTAATATTAAAAATTCAATGCTCAATTGTTTTACTAATTATTTTTATATATTATATGTTTATTCTTGATATAACAACTTTTATTATTAGATACGCAATGATTGACTAAAAATTAAATTATGCTTTGTTAAGTAGGATTTCATTAACTTCATTTATATATTGGTTAGATACCTATCAATTTTTTTATATTTTTAGTATAATTGGGAACCTGAAATTATTTTAAACACTTTCAACACTTGATTTAATTTTTATATCAAGTATTAGATAAGTACATTGCTTGTGAAATTTTTAAAATTAACGGCTAAAAAGAGAGTGGAAGCAATAGATAATGAGAAATTTAAATGCATTAGTATGTTATTTATTTAAATAAGAGATGCATAAAAATGAATTAAGAGGTAACCAAATTAATATATTGATTGATTTAATTAAAAATAATTAATACAAATTGTTGAACAATTCAAGAATTTACATATTTCCTTTAGATTTGTTATTATATTATTATTATTATTATTAAGATTTGTTATCATATTTTAGACTTAAATAAAAAAATTAATATATTTAGGACATTACAAACCTGTTTATGCAAAATTTGTCGACTAACAAATTTGATTAACAATTTTTTAATGTTATTAGTTACGGCTAAAGTACTTTACTTGTTTTAATCCAATTAAATAAAAGTTACTTTTTATTTTAATAATCATCAATACTATCAAAAAAAATAACATGAAAAATATCTAATAAAAGATATACATTATAAATTTATATAGAAATATTAAGTTAATTTACACAACTAAAGTAGGAAAGAAATATTTGAGTTAATTATCCTGTTCTGAAGTAGATTTAGAGGGTATCTAAAAAGGACACATGAATGGTGATTTCTTCCTTGAGTAGCAGTGATCGAGCATGTTGAAGCAAGGGGGTGGGTACTTGCAAAGAGACTCTAACGCTTAAGTTAAGCTGTGTACAAGTAAGGCAGTATATATTGAGTAATTTACTGATACCTGATTAAGGCTACTTGGCCTTGTATTTATAGAGCGTGTATAGAATCCTTATGCAATCTGTATTGTGTGCAGGTATTTAGGATTAATATCCTGGCAAGGATTACTTTCCTACTATTATTGGGATGAATCCCTATAAGTTAAGAACTCTTAATACGAGAGTTATTTATCAATCTGAGACAGTTACGAGTCCTATAATATCGTAAGTAGATGATTGATAGTTACAAATATTTAGGGATATATCCTTAGCACATATCTAGTAATCTTGATATTATGGCCCAACGTCGTTTAGTATGCATGGCTCCGAGGTCCGTATTACCTTCAAAGCCTTAGCCACGTCACCTAGGGCAGAGTCTGGTTAGCCGTGTGCTGGGTTGATCCAACTAAACGGGATCCCGGATCACGATTCAGAACAGTTGCCACCAGTTTGGCGCTTGGAATGATGGCCAAGTTTCAAGTTTTAGCAGGATCATCTGGGCATACAACTGACACAAGAGTCTAGAAAATTAACATCGGACCCCGAGTGTTTTACGTGCAATGCCAGTGTCCATGATATATCGTTATATCATACGGATTCTCTACCCCAAGCATTAATTCTCAGGATTTCCTTAGATGTTCTCTGTGTGAACTTTGAGTGTAATTTCTGATATTGCAGGTAGTAACAGTATGCTATTCTCTGGGAAGTTGTTGCTTTGACTTTATTGGGAATTAAATATCCTTAAAAGAGGATCTCAGTTTCGTATTGTTTCCCAACTGCCTGCTACTCCCGTGACCAATCAGAAACTGAAAGCATTAAACGTGGCTGCCATCACGCGATCAATTCACCTTTTATGGATCTAATCAAAGTGCTTCATTCTTTCCATAAATAGAGAAGGTTCGCACTGAAGCTAGTATTCCTTTCATTGCGTTCTTCTCATTCTATAACTCTACTTGAACATGATGCTTTTTGAGAGAGTAATTTCCTGGCCATTTTTCGCACTTATATGGAGGGTTTTGCCCCCTGCCAAGGTTATTCTCCTAATCTCTTCAAAGTTCCTGAACGTGATTAACTCTTCGTAAGCTATTTCTTTCTTTCAGAGAAGCCTTTCTTTCTTAGCATAATGTTGAGTTGCCATGCATTTAGGGAGGCAGAGCCCTTTCTCTCATGGCATGTACGAGGGTGTTTGACCCAATATGTCATTAGGATGAAATGATGCTTCTGTCAACCAATGCATGAGGACACTGGAGAGTACTCTGTTCCTCTCCTTGCCTCTTCTCTAAGTTATTTGGAGGTACCAAGCCGGTCTTCTTCGTAGTGTGACTGGATATGCAGGAATACCAGCACATTAGAAAGGTAAATCCTTTGAGAGTGACTCGGGATGGTCTGCTTTCTTTGACTTGTTTTAGGAAAAGGTGACCGGTGTTGGCCTTTATTTTCACTGTGAAGGAGGTAAGGAAGAAGAAATGGAGTGACTTCAGTCTATTCTGGTGAAGAGAATGGAGGAACTGTGGATGTGACAGCGCGACAGGATGCTTTTGCCGTGATATTGCTTTTATCGTGACATCAATCCCGTCTTTAAGCTCTCTTATGGACACTATTTTCACTTTCCTTTTATTGTATTTTCTTTTTCTCCTTTCGTGGAGGTTGACAATGTATGGAATAAAATTAATAAAACTCTTCTTTTAGAAGATTTGTCTTGTATTTCTGCTATTTCCTATTTTATTGTCTAGTTTGCATTGTCCAGGGTGAGTCCAACGCTTGCCTTGAAGCTAAATTAAGTTACCCCAAGCTCGGCCTTTGGTTGTTGGTCACACCGAAGTGGTGAGTTTTAGCTCTTGCCCTTGGGAATGATATCCCTTGTTAGGTGAGGAGTTTTATCACCGCCTTTTGGAGTCAACTGACCTCTAGTGGGGGAATCTTAGCTGGCATTATCGTGAGGACGGGGTTCGATGAAGGCTCCTACACTCCGAGATGGTTTACACAAGTTCTTGGTCTGGGGTCATTTTAGCTCCGGGAAAAAATAAGGTCTCTAGCGACTTAACAACTCCGTGACAACTCAAGATAGTTCACTAAATCTCTTGATTGGTGGGGGGGCATCCGATACGAGTTAATACTGAGGTTGCTTGTCCCTTGGCTTACTGCGTAACCGTCTTCTTAATTGCCATGACAGCTGTGAGGGCCACGTGGTGTATTTTGGTTGAAGAGACGTGCATAGTACTTTATGCACCATAATGAGTATCTTTTCAAATCCATATTAATCAAACAAAATTACCCTTCAACCGTTCAGACGTTATAAATAGGGGTTAAACTTTCCTCTTTTCGTCTTACTATTTATTTCTCAAAACTGGTGGCTTGAGGTGACGTCCGACGATTTTCACAGGGTGGTGGGAGGTAGTTTTAGCACAATTTTATTTAGCACTTTGCCATTCTGGTGACTGGATTCTTTGTCACTTCTTTCCATTTTCCTTAAGGTATTCACATTTTCCTTACTCACCCTTTTTCCCTTTTGTTTTATGAGTGGTTGCGTGCCCCTTTAATGGAGTGCGCTTCCCATGTTTTCCATGCAATTAAGGGTGAAGGAAACATCTTTCTTTCTTTCAATGGTGTTGCCCTATGGATCACCTCCTTCATTGCATCCCATGCAGCGGGGGTGTCCTACTGAGGCTTCTGTCTTGGTGGGAACAGAGGCCAGTATGTGAGTGTGAGCAGTTTCCTGCTTTCTCACAACCATTTTTGGATCTTTGAACTTAAAAGGTTCTATCAACTGGCCTGGCCTCTGTGTGTGCCCAAGAACTCTAATGGCCAGAAGGAGAGTGGTAAGAATCGAAGAACCAGTGCCAGATATTGCCCCGATTTCAGAGGGAGGGGAGTCGAGAGAAGAAGAAGTGGTCATGGAAGATGAAATCAGTATCCGCCATGGTCCAGGGTTAGTATACCCTTAGGTCGCGGACGACGCCTATAGTCGGATATCCCGTTTCCAACCGAGGGAGCTTCTGGAGGAGTTGAAAAGTTATCTAGAGTTTACGAAGGGGAAGAGTAGGGACCACGAGTTCGAGGTCCTTTCACCAGGGAATGAAAGAGTGTGTTCAACTCGCCAGGTGGGAGAACACTTCACTTATATGTATGCGGACTTCTTCGTTAGGTTTGGACTCCGGCTTCCCTTTTCTGACTTCCAAATTACCGTCCTCCGGACTTTGAATGTCGCTTCGACCCAGATTCACCCCAACGATTGGGCCAACATCATGGCGTTTGAAAGGATATGTCGGTTGGTTGGGTTGCGGTGCTCGGATATGGCATTCTTCTACTTTCATACCCGGTACTCCACTCACGGCGCCAGGGCCGCTTAAAAGACCTGGCTCTTGGTTCGATCTCATCAAGGATAGAAGATTTTTCTCCCATACCTTGAGAGTTATAAATATTTCAATGAGAAGTTCATCAAGCTAAAAGTGGCTCGCGGCATGCACCCCTTCTGGTTAGGCAGTGACGGTGAACCGACATTCATTCTGTACTGGAACCCAAGGGCTTGGAGCATTCCTACTCAGTCGTTCGAGAGGGAAGCGAGCCATTTGAATGACAAAGAGCTAGAATGCATTAATTTCTTCGAAATGTTGGTCGAAGAGGTTGGTTCAATTCGACCCAAGGACATTTTGGATTCCCAGGATGACGAAACTCTCTTAGCCGTGTTAGGTAATTTTAAAACACTGCCCGTACGTTGATTCATAGGCTTAGCACTTTTTATAATACCTTGTGGCAATTTCTTAAATTTGATCTTCTATTTTTCTTTTTGGCAGAAAGTTTGACCGAAATGTCTACCGGTAATGCCTTAGTGATTCTTGCAGCCTTCCGGGCCATGAACTCAACCGAGCCACTAGATCTTGCAACGGATGTGGCTGTAGTTCCTCCACCTCCACCTGTTGAAGTTCCGAGGATGGATACGGATCCCATCGAGGTGGAGGACACTCCTGAACAATCGCGAACCGGAAGAGGAAAGCTGCGGAGGATGGGTCATCGAGCGGCCGAAATAAAAAGACGGTGGTCGATGATGTCAATGGCCTAATCAATCTGTATCTCGAGGAGTCAGATCCGCGAGAGTTCATTAATTATAACCTTCTGGATGAACAAGTCACAAACCACCTTGCCCTTTGGAGTACGAAAGATAGCTTCCCATGGTTTGAAACTTTTGGTCTTCGGCTCGCTGTAGAAACTCAGTACCTGGAACATGTTTGCGAGGAATGTGAGTGGGAGATGACAGAGAGAGCGGTGGCTACTGAGCGAGGTGAAAACCAAGCTCTCAAGGCCATGCAGGACACCGCAAAGGCCAAAAGTGAGGTTGAATCCTAGGTTCGAGAGTTGGAGCGGGATGTGGTCACCCTGAAAGATGCTGGAAAGCAAAAGGACTTCAACTTGGCCGAGTTTAAAAGGTACGTGACTGTACTAAAAGTTTAAAATTAGGGCCTTCATGACAAGGATCAGCAATCAGTTACCAAGATCAAACTGCTCCGAGATGATGTCCAGAAGCTGGTCACTGTTTGCACCGACATTAGTGGAGAGCAATTCCAAAACGCCATTGATCAAGTCCAGCTCTTTAATCTCGGGGTGGCTCTGGTTTTGAGCAGTCTGGATTCTGGTAAGGTGGTACAGGATGGGCAGTTGGCGGATCCTAGGGCTAACCCGAGTGCTGCTGGAACTTCATCCGTAATGGCTATCGATCAAGGGACCGCCGAGAATTAAAATTGCTTATATTTGTTTTTGCTTCTACCTCTTGTGTGGGGTTTATTAATTTTGTATAAACGATTGCCCTGGTTTTTGGGGTTTTTAATTTATTTTCCTCGTAATCTTTGTGTCGTCTTGCATGCTTGTTTTCATATTGATTGCTTTGGGTCCAATGCCCATTAAGATGTTAAGTTTGCAATTGGAATCCACGGTCCGGGGTCCAACGCCCTTTTTGAACCTACGGTTCCCTTTGGGACTTTGGGATAAGAAACTTTATCTAGGGTCAATTACTAATTACTTTGGTTTTCAAGATCCCTCTTGACTTTGGTATAAGTCAAGCCTTGTCTGGGGTCCATCACCAATCATTTGGGTGTTTAGGATCCCTCTTGACCTTAGTATAGGTGGTCCTTACCGGGGTTTTTAGTGCATATAGTTGAGTGTGAGAATTTTTCCATGACTTGATATTTTTTTACTTCACAACCTTTCCAGCACAAGACGCTCTTGAGGGGGTAGCGTGGTAATTCATTCATCTAAGAGGTTATGAGTAAAGAAGAAAGTCTCACTTTGTTTTATTAACTCAAAAGAGGACCAAGGTCCATACAAATTATTGTCATAGTGTTTTGGGCAGATTGAGTATAAAGTAAACTAAGACTAGGCCTTAAGAGGCACCTAGTTAAAGTACTTTCTGAGCTTGTCTGAGTTCCAAAAGTTCTTCACTGGCTTTCCTGTTAACGTTTTGATGGTGTAAGCTCCCTTGCCAGTGTTGGTCACAATGTGGTAGGAGCCTTCCCAGTTTGGGGCTAATTTTCCCTAAGAGGCATTCTTCCCTCCGATGTCATCCCGGTAGAGTACAAGGTCGCCTACTTGGAATCTTCTGGGGACAACCTTTAGGTTGTAGCGTGTTGCCGTTTTTTACTTGATAGCGGCATCGCATATGTGAGCGATGCGCCTTCTTTCTTCCAAGAGATTTAGGTCTTCCCTGATCAGGCTGGGATTGCTGTCTGTAGAGAAATATTGCAGGCGCCAACTAAGCTCTCCTATTTCCACCAAGATCATCGCCTCACATCCGTAAGTGAGCTTGAAAGGAGTCTCACCCGTCGTAGAGTGGGGCATAGTCCGATAGGCCCATAGGACGTGGTTGAGCTATTTGGCCCAGTTCCCCTTGGCTTTGTCCAGTCTTCTTTTGAGCCCACTGACAATAACTCGGTTAGAGGCTTCAGCCTATCCATTTATTCAGGGGCTCTCTACGGTGCTGCAATGATGTTTAATTTTCAAACTAGTGAGTAGTTCTTCGAAGCCTTTGTCTTTGAATTGCATCTCATTATCCGTCACGATGGATTCCAGGATTCCAAATCTTGTAATGACGTGGCGCTATATGAACTTTTGGATTCTAGCTGAGGTAATGGTAACCAGAGGTTCAGCCTCGATCCATTTAGTGAAATAGTGCACTACTACCACTAGAAACTTCAGTTGTCCGGGTGCTTGAGGGAAAGGGCCTAGAATGTCCATACCCCACCTATAGAACGACTAGGGTACGGATGTTATGGAGAGTTCCTCGGGTGGAACGTGGTAATGGTCTGAATGGTGCTGGCACTTTTCACAAACTTGGACGTGTGCTATTGCATCGGCTTCCATAGTGGGCCAATAATAACCAGCCCTGCAAGCCTTCAAGGCTAGGGCTTTGCCTCCTAAATGGTGTCCACAACTCCCCTCATGGACTTCCACTAATACATACTCTGCTTCTTTGGGGGTCAGGAATTTGTGAAGAGGTGAAGAGAATCCTCGTTAGTATAACTACCCATCATAGATGGTGTATCGAACTGCAGTCTTGATAAGCTTGGCAGCTTCCTTTGGGTCCTCAAGCCGGATACCAGACTAAAAATATTTCATGATAGGAGTGATCCACGTGGGCTTTGAATCTTGAATCTGGGAAATAGCCAAAACCATGATTGAAGGCTGGGCTAGGGTCTCTTGTACCACCGAATGATTGTTCCTCGGGCTCTTCGTAATGGCTAGCTTGGATAAGAGGTCGGCCCTTGAGTTTTGTTCCCGGGGGATGTATCCCATGTTCACCGCTCGAAACACCTTGAGGAGTCCTTGTACCTTGGCGAGGTATCTCTGCAAGAGGGGCTCTTTAGCTTGGTAGTCGCTCTGGATCTGGGATGTCACAAGTTGGGAATCACTACATAGTATGATCCTTGTTGCACCCAGTTCCTTAGCCATCATTAATCCAGTGATGCATGCTTCATATTTCACCTAGTTTTTCGAGGTAGGGAACTCGAACTTCAAAGAGCTCTCGATTGTCATGCCTTCTGGATTTTCCAGGATTATCCCGGCACTACTTCCCTTAAGGTTAGATGATCCATCAATGAATACAGTCCATGATGCTTGTTCACGGTCACCGAGATCTGATGTAAGTTCGGTAAGGAAGTCCAAAAGAGCTTATGCCTTAACTGCTATTCTGGGTTCATATGAAATTCCGAACTCGGATAGCTCGATGGATTAGGCAATCATCCTTCTTGCTAAGTCTGATTTATGCAATATTTGGCGAATCAGTTGATCCATCATTACTACGACCGAGTGGTATTGGAAGTATTGCCTTAGTTTCCTGGCTATGACGACTAGGGTGAAGGTAACCTTCTCAATCTTCTGATAATGGAGCTCGGGGCCTTGCAGCACCTTGCTCACAAAGTAGACAGGCTTCTGTCCTTCAACAGTTTCTCGGATAAGAACCAAGCTAATGGCTTCTTCATGGACAGAGAGGTATATATATAGTGTCTCTCCGGTATCCAGTCTAGTTAATATAGGCGAAGATGACAGCAGATTCTTGAGGGAAGTGAAAGCCTCTTCACACTCCTGGGTCCACTCAAAACCCATCCCCTTTTTTAATAATTTGAACAGGGGGAGAGATTTATGAGCAACTTTAGCAAAGAAACGTGTGAGTACCGCAATTTGTCCTGTGAGCTGCTGGAATTCTTTTATATTTTGGGGGCTATGCATGTCGAGCACTGCTTGGCATTTATCAGGGTTTGCCTCAATCTCGCGATGCATTAGAAAATTCTTGACTCGAACCCCGAAAGTGCATTTTTTAGGGTTGAGTCTCATATTATGCTTTCTGAATTCTGTGAATACTTCTTCGAGGTCGGCAATGTAGGATTCGGACTCCGAGGTTTTGACGATCATGTCATCAATGTACACTTCAAGCATTCTTCCTATTTGACGCTCAAAAACTCTATTCATCATACACTGATAAGTGACTCCGACGTTCTTTAGGCTAAAGGACATGACCTTGTAATAGTAGCTTACATTTTCAGTAATGAAAGCAGTTTTGTCCTCGTCTCTAGGATACATGGGAATTTGATTGTACCCCGAATAAATGTCCATAAAAGATAGTAGCCAGAATCCGGATGAGCTATCAACCAACTTGTCGACGTTGGGGAGGGGGTATGGATTTTTAGGGCATGCTTTATTCAAATATGTATAGTCCACACACATTCTCTATTTTTTGTTTGAATTTTTTACGAGGACCACATTGGAGAGCCATGTGGTATAGGATACTTCCCTGATGAATTTGGCACTAAGCAGTTCCTTGACCTGCTCTTCAATGATTTGCTGTCTTTCTGGGCTAACTTTTCTCTTTTTCTGAGAAATCGACTTAGTGTCCCGTTTAATAGATAAATGATGGCAGATGAAAGCAAGATCAAGCCCTAGCATGTTAGATGATGTCCATTCAAATAGGTCCTTATTCAGTTAGAGGAACTCTATCAGCTAACATTTCTCCTGCTCTTCTAAGTTTGCTCTTATTTGGGTGACTTGATCAAGCTTGTCACCTAGTTGAAGGGGAAGTAACTCTCCTTCTAGTTGGGGTCTGGTACCCTAAATTTCTTCCTTGATATCTAGCTTATTCATGAGGATGTTCACTTGATCTAACGTTGGGGCAGTTGCAAGTACTCTTGCTTTCTTTGGAGTTCTACAGATTTTAAGGCTCTCGTTATTACATTTGCGTGCTGCAATTTGGTCGCTTTTAACTGTGACCAACTCGTTATTTTTGTTCAGGGATTTCATGGTTAGTGGGCAGTGGAAACTATAGCAGTAATGTCATTCAAGGTGGGTTGTCCCAAGATGATATTGTAAGCAGATGAGCAATCCACAACTAAAAATTTAACTTTGATGGTTTTGTAGATTCTATTATCCCTGAGGGTTAGGAATGTTTCAAAATATCTCACTGGGGTAATCTTCTCCCTGGAGAATCCCGTGACCTCACCCTCATAGGGAGTCAGAGCAGACATGGGGAACTCCAGTTTCTGGAAGACATCCATAAATATTATATCTGTCCAGCTACCCTGGTCTATGAAAATACGTTGGACTTCGGCATTGGATATTATTTCGAATATGAAGAGTGGATTATCATGATCTCGGATGATGTCGTCGTAGTCCTTGGTGCTGAACGATATCAGCGATTCTTCTCTGTTGTCAGTACGGGGTCTGCGTGTAAAGTCAGAAATGCTCAATACCGCAGTCAGTAGTGCTTTCTTCTAAGAGTTACTGGATGAGCCTCCTCTTGCAAACCCTCCAGAGATCATGCTGACTAATCAATTTGTTCTGTTAGCCCCGTTCTGAGTATCTCAATTTCGATCCGACTGGTCACCGGCTTCGCGGCGAGGTGGAGTCTGGGATTTTCTGACTGGGCTGCGGGTCCTCCTCCTCTACTCGGGGTCGGGCTTCGTCTGGGGCTTCAACTATGTCTTCGTTCTCTCTGTTTTCCTAGGTTATCATTATTCCAGATCCTGACTATATACTTTTGTAGTCGGTTTTCCTTAATAAAAGATTTGATAACATCCCGGAGCTGGTGACATTCTTCCGTCTCGTGGCCATAGCCTTTATGCCACTTACAGTGTTTGGAATGGTCCTTCACTTTTTTCAGAGGTGGCGGCCTCTTGATATTCTGGAACTCAGTCTGAAGTACCTTTTTGAGAATGGTTTCTCGCGAGGTATTCAGTGGAGTGTAGTCAAAGTATTTGGGGTGGTAGGGATGGCCTTTGGTGGTCGTCCGAGGTTGATTAGAGCTTTTTTTGTTTTTCTGGTGAATGGGCTCACCTTTCTCCAAGGTCTCCTTATCCTTAATGGTTTCTTCTATCTCAATGTACTTTGCTGATCGAGTATGGAACTCGTTCATAGTTTTCGACTTCTTCTTTGCTAACAACTGGAAGAAATCGGAGTAAGCTCGGAGGCCACTTAGAGTGTAATGAAGAGTGATCCAGTCATCTGGGCTAGCCACACGAGCGAGTGCAGTGCTGAATCTCTTAATATACTCTTGAAGGGACTCGTTGTTCCCCTGACGAATCCCGGAAAAGAGTCAACCGACTTAGGTTACTCTTTCGCGGTGGTATAGTGTGATAGGAAGCGCTATGAGAGGTTATCCCATCCAACAATAGACCTTGGTTGCAAGATGGAAAACCATCGGAGGGCGCCCTTCTTTAGAAAGAGGGGGAAAGCTCGGCATAGCAATTCTGGTGTCCCCCTGTGGAACTGCATGGAATGGGTGTAGGCATCGAGGTGCTCCTGCGGGTCTGTTGTACCATCATATTGCTCAAGATTGGAGGGGGCCTTAAAACCTCTCGAGACCTTGAACACCATTAGTTCTTCCGAAAAGAGTTGTTGCTGGATGCCAGGAAATAGGATGTTGTTCCCGATGACATGGATGTCTTCATCGCGGGGTGGCCTTCTCTGATTGTTAGCCACATTCCTCCTTTCTTGGACAATCTCCACGTGTAATGATTGTTATAGCTCGTCGATTCGATGCCGTTGGACATCCAACTGGCGGCGGTGTTCATCCAACTGCTGCATCTGCTGGGCTATCAGTTCCTGGAGGTGGTTTTTGGTCATCCTTGAATGGGCAGGAGCTTGGCTGGGAGCACAATCAGTAGTATTGTTATTGCGAGGGCCTAGGCGTGATTGGATGGGGCCCCTGGACTCTTAAACGAGATTGGTTGCCCTTTCTCTAGGATTGGCAAGCCTATCCAAGATGGACGTTCTGCGCGGTGGATGTGGTCTTTCGTCAGAGAATGAAGTTTCATGTCCATTGAGTAGGCGTTCTGAGACGTGTTCTCGGTCTCCAACGGCCGAAGCTTCCGCCACAGCCAGTGGAATTGGTTGAGGAGGGGATTGGGCTGCTGGCTCCTGTCTTTGATCAGCAGGAGGTGGCACAACGTTTCTCCTCGAATATTGACGTGTGTTAACCATGTTTGCATGGGATTAGAATTTTACTCTTTTCCCACAGACAGCGCCACTATTCTGAAGTGGATTCAGAAGGTACCTGAGAAAGACACGTGAATGGTGATTTCCTCCTTGAGCAGCAGTGATCGAGCGTGTTGAAGCAGGGGGTGGGTACCTGCAAAGGGACTCCAACACTCAAGTTAGGTTGTGCATAAGTAAGGCAGTGTATATTGAGTAATTTACTGATACCTGATTAAGATTACTTAGTCTTGTATTTATAAAGCGTGTATAAAATTCTCATGCAATCTATATTGTGTGCAGGTATTTAGGATTAAATGAAGTATATAGACATATGCACAAAAAAAAGAAATATATAGACAAAATTATCTAATATTAAAAATTCAATGTTCAATTGTTTTACTAATTATTTTTATATATTATATGTTTATTCTTGATATAACAACTTTTATTATTAGATACGCAATGAATGACTAAAAATTAAATTGTGCTTTGTCAAGTAGGAGTTCATTAACTTCATTTATATCTTGGTTAGATACCTATAATTTTTTTTTTATATTTTTAGTGTAATTGGGAACCTGAAGTTATTCTAAACACTTTTAACACTTGGTTTAATTTTTATATCAAGTATTAGATAAGTACCTTGCTTGTGAAATTTTTAAAATTAACGGCTAAAAAGAGAGTGAAAGCAATAGATAAGGAGAAGTTTAAATGTATTAGTATGTTATTTATTTAAATAAGAGATGCATAAAAATGAATTAAGAGGTAATCAAATTAATATATTGATTGATTTAATTAAAAATAATTAATACAAATTGTTGAACAATTCAAGAATTTACATATTTCCTTTAGATTTGTTATTATATTATTATTATTATTAAGATTTGTTATCATATTTTAGACTTAAATAAAAAAATTAATATATTTAGGACATTACAAATTTATTTATGCAAAATTTGTAAACTAACGAATTTGATTAACAATTTTTTAATGTTATTAGTTATGACTAAAGTACTTTACTTGTTTTAATCCAATTAAATAAAAGTTATTTTTTATTTTAATAATCATCAATATTATCAAAAAAAAACATGAAAAATATATAATAAAAGATATATATTAGAAATTTATATAGAAAGATTAAGTTAATTTACACAACTAAAATAAGAAAGAAATATTTGAGTTAATTATCTTGTTCTGAAGTGGATTTAGAGGATACCTAAGAAAGGCACGTAAATGGTGATTTCCTCCTTGAGTAGCAGTATCGAGCGTGTTGAAGCAAGGGGGTGGGTACCTGCAAAGGGACTTCAACGCTCACGTTAGGTTGTGCACAAGTAAGGTAGTATATATTGAGTAATTTACTGATACCTGATTAAGGCTACTTAGCCTTGTATTTATAGAGCGTGTATAGAATCCTTATGTAATCTGTATTGTGTGCAGGTATTTAGGATTAGTATCCTGGCATGGATTACTTTTCTACTATTATTGGCATGAATCCCTATAAGTTAGGAACTCTTAATACGAGAGTTACTTATCAATCTGAGACAGTTATGAGTCCTATAATATCGTAAGTAGATGATTGACAGTTACAGATATTTAGGGATATATCTCTAGCACATATCTAGTAATCTTGATATTATGGCCCAACTTCGTTCAGTATGCATGGCTCCGAGATCTGTATTACCTTCAAGGCCTTAGCCACGTCGTCTAGGGCAGAGTCCAGTTAGCCGTGTACTGGGTTTATCCAACTAAACAGGATCCCAGATCAAGGTCCAGAACATATCCCAAATATTTGTACAATAATTTCCTAATGTTACTATATTTAGGGGTGTAAGTGGGTGGTTTGGTTCGGGTTTTGAGGAAAAATAAATCCGAACCAATCAAAAACAATTAGTTCGGTTTGGTTTGATTTTCTTATTTTTTGATTGCTAAATCCGAACCAAACCAAACCGACTATTTATGGATTGGTTTGGTTCGGGTGATTGGGTTGACCATTAATTTTTTTAACACATCTTAATTTTGTATGATTCAAATTTTATGATATGTCTATGAATAGACATCCTAATTCATGCCTTCAATTTTGAATGCTAAGAAAATCATGTCATACATACCACATTGCATAGAAGATCATTGCTTTAAGTCTTTGTTTTGGAGGCAGTTCCCTTCAAAGCTTGACATACAAAATTCTACAACTCTTTAGGTATTGTTCCAATAAGATTGTTATCGTGCAAAATTCTACAAACATAAGAACCAGATATTAGCTTCAACCATGATATTCAGAACTAAGACACATGGTAATAACAATGATTAAACAAAAAGTGATTCAGGATAACACACATACAGTTCTTGCAAGTAGGTGATTTGCCCTTAATGATGATCCTGAGTTGTTTTTGCAAGATAAAAAAGACTATATGAAGGAAAAGCAATTATACGATCTTGAATATGAAATTTTAAAGAACTAAATCTAAACTTAAAAAGAGAGAAATAAGGGACATTGAATAAGGTGGCAGTTCATTAAGCTGATTCAGTTCAAACAATTAAACATCTCATTCCATTTCAAAAGCATGTAAACCCCTCCACAAGAGGCGATATAAATAGCCAGTACAAACATAATAATGAGTATCACCCAAAATTAATCCAAACTCAATCTAAAAAAAATATATCAAACATGAATCATCAAACATGATTCATCAAATCCTATTTATCTTTCAACTTCATCTACATCCTGCAATAAGGATAAACAAAATGTTAGAATTTGTGTATACTAGATTTTAACAATCAATCATAATTAATGTACTTATAAATGTTACTTTAAAAGCTTGAAAGACTAGCAAGACTTCTTTGTCAAGTGAAGCATCAAGATTACTCATCATGGGTCAAGTTGTGATCTTCAATATATTAAATGAATGAATAAATGTTACATTATAAACAAAAAATATAAGTACTAAGTACTAACAATTAATAAATTAAGTAAGATAATAGTAAATGTAACCTCAAATTGTCAAAATCCTGATTGAAGCCCCACTTCAAGATTTGAAGATAATCCAGACAACTCTAAAAATTCAAACATAAACATAAAAGGTAAACAAGATTAATTAGTAACAATAGTCAATATAACAACAAATAAAAAACTTGAGAATCAAAATTAAGTTTCCATACCTGATTCAACTTTCTCCACTTCTTCCATTTCATCACGTAGTTCAAGATTCTTTTTAGGAGTCTTGATCCAATTCTGAGTACAAATCAATGTCTCAACAATGGTGGGATGCAAGGAACTGTGAAATGGGTCAAGAACTTGACCTCCAGTGCTGAATGCAGACTCAGATGATACAGTAGACATTGGAATAGCCAAGATACCCCTAGCCATACGAGAAAGAACATAATATTTCATTAATTTCCCTTTTCACCATTTCAAAATGTCAAATCCAGGAGTGTTGTCCTCAACATCATCCTCTTTGTATCTTTCTAACTCATTCATTTTCACCTCACCTTACTTTCTCCTCACTTTCAATCTAAATTCATCTTCCCAACCCTCATCATCACCACCTAAACCATCATCACTAGCATGAGATTGTGAGGCAACATTTGAGGTCAATCTACTAGAATCACCAATATCAAGGGGAATGGGATGCAATGACAGATAATGGTCAAACAACTTATCAATCAAACCCTTCAATCTTTCCACCATCTCCTTGCACTTATCCGAACCATCACCATACATCTTATTAAAACTAAACTCAACATATTCAAGTTTATAACGTGGATCAAGAAACACAGCCACAAACAAAAGAAAGTTTATACTCCCACTACTTTTCCAATATTTGTCAAACTTGACTTTCATATTTGTTGTTTGTAGCCCTGCATCATTGTTTTTCCTCCACTTACCTAGGGTCTTTTGAATGTCACATAACTTGTGCAAAAAAAACATTAGATGTAACATGCAATGACCCCGAAAAAGAAAGAGTTACATCATAGAATATTTTCAAAAGCTTGACAAAACTATGTGCACGACTCCAATCATCCCTAGTAGGAGGTCCTCCTACATTGTCAAGGGCCAACAAAAATGCATTATCCGCATCTTCTAGGTGATAAAATGGCTTTTCATATTTTTCAGCAACATCTAACATAAAATAAGTGGAATTCCACCTGGTTGGCACATCAAGGGTTAACATTGCCTTACGAGTTATACTAGCCTCTTGGACATACGTCTTAAAAGTAAAAAATCTAGCCGGAGATGACCTAACAAACTTGCATGCAACCCTTATCCTTTCAATTGAAACATTAATTTCCTTCAAGCTATCACTAACAATTAAGTTCAAGATGTGAGCACAACATCTCATATGCATGAACCCTCCATTTAATAAAGAAGTACCATTCCAATCACTCATTTTTCTAAGAAAATATGCAATAGCAGTGCTGTTAGCACTTGCATTGTCAACAGTCACACAAAAAATCTTTGAAATCCCCCATTCTTTCATGCATTTCTCTAAGGCATTTCCTATGGTTTCACCTTTGTGGTCAACTATCAAACCAAAACTTAATATTTTCTTGTTCAATTCCCACCCATCATCAATGTAGTGAGCAGTTACACACATATAATTCAAGTTTTGGATTGAAGTCCAAATATCAGTGGTAAGTGAAACCATTTGGTGATTTCCAGACAATATGCACTTCAACCTCTCTTTCTCCATTTGAAACAATTGCATGCAATCTTTAGCAAGAGTGACACGAGAAGGAATTTTAAATCTCGGTTGAGCCTCACTCATCAAATCTCTAAATCCTTAGTTTTCAACAAATTTAAAAGGAAGCTCATCAACAATTATCATCCTAGCAAGTGCATATCGGGTTACCTCTTGATTAAATTCAACAAGTTTCATGCTAACACTATCAAGATCATCTTCACATTGCTTTCTAATACCAATTATTTTTTGCCTTTTATCAAATATCCTATGTGGATTTTTCACACAAATCTTCAAATGCTTTAGCATGTTTGAGGTCCCATGACTGGTACTATTGCATGCATATTATTTATTATAATAGTTACAAGTAGCCTTATCATTTACTTTCTTGAAATGAGCCCAAGCATTAGAAGGGGGTCTACTAGGTTTCCTTTTCAATACCTCTTGTTGTGATAGGGTGCATCTTGTCCATGTGATGACATTTCTTGTCCTTGTGTTGGAGCTTGCATTGGAACCTCTCCTAGTTGCATGTCACAAGTTGGTGTTGGAGTGGTAGCACTCCCAACTTGAGTTCCACTACCACCAGTGCTTGGAGTCCCACTAGTTCCAAATGGATCACTTGCCATTTGTTAGTGTCAAGTAACCTGCAAAAAAGAAAAAAATATAACTATTAGTTAAATATATTCCTTAATCAGCACTTGTTTATTGTCTATAATTAAATAGGGAGACTATTATTAACAAGATACTCTATAATGAGTAATGATTGAGTATTGAAGAAGATCTATGATCAAATTTTACTAAGAGGAAGCAACTAGTAAGGTGTCAATTCACAGTACAACACTGATAAAATTAAATGGTGGGGTGGGGTATGTCTTGTGGGATTGTAGCAGCATTCACAAAATAAAATTACTCTTGACTTGGTTTCAACAAAGAATTGGTTCATTGAATGCAAAGTATGCACAGGATGAAAAGTGAAAATGGACTATAGCACTAGCAGTCTAGAATACCTTAACAAATATTAATTCTACTCTCAGCACACCAAGTTGGACGTATCTAAAGGTTAGATAACCCAAAATTAGTGGCCTTTTTCTGCTGTAGGCTGTTTTACCGTGATTTGAGGGAAATTTAAGAAGAAACCCAACCATCAACACCATTGTCTTCTACCACTAAACCAGCTAGCACTACCCTCATGCCCTGTAACCACCGTGCCTCTGATTTTCCAGCAACCCCACATACCCACAACCCCGCATACGACATACCCATCAACCCCACCATCAACAGAGAACCAAATCAAAACCCAAAACAAGAAGAAAGAGGCAGAGAGTTGGGGTGAAGGAGTTGAAGACTTACCAGAGGTAAGGGCGACCAGCGAGCGATGCGGCGAGGGAGAGACAGGCGAGGGCGACAGGCTACGGAGACAGGCCGAGCTACGCGGTGAGGGAGACAGGCGAGGGTGACAGGCTACGAAGACAGGCCGAGCTACGCGGCAAGGACGCAACGAGGGAGACAGGCGACGGTGAGCGGCGATGGCGCGACGAGGGGAACAGTTAGGGTTGGATTTGGGAAGAAAAAATTGAAAGGAAGTAATGAAATATCTGAAGAATAAAGTAATGAAGCAATTCAGAAAATGGAATAAGGAGTTTAAAAAAATGGTTTGGTTCAGTTCGGTTCATGGGTTTAAAACCCAGAACCCGTGAACCGAACCAATTGAGCATCAATTGGTTTGGATTTTATCTGAACCATTAAGTATACTCGAACTAAATCGAACCAAACTAATCGGTTTGGTCGGGTTAATCGGATTGCCTGAACTAACTTACACCCCTAACTATATTAGTGAAGATTCTAATTGATGATTAAACTATAAAACAAATAAAAAATTACTTTATACAACAATGAACTAAAATTAGCAAATTAAGCAAATCAAGAATTAAACTACATAAAAAAAAAAAAGGAACAATTGCTTAGAAGTTCTCACGAGAATCATCATCATCTTCTAAATCTTATAAAAGTAAAATAGGAGGTAACTAAATTAATATATTAATTTAATTAAAAATTGATACAAATTGTTGAACAATCCAAGAATTTTCATATTTTCTTAAAATTTGTTATTATATTATTATTATTATTATTATTATTATTATTATTATTATCATATTTTATACTTAAATAAAAATATTTTTAATATATTTAGGACATTACAAACCTATTTATGCAAAATTTGTGGAATTTGTCGAATTTAATTAATAATTTTTTAATGTTATTAGCTATAACTAAAGCACTTTACTTGTTTTAATCAAATTAAATAAAAGTTATTTTTTATTTTAATAATCATCAAATAACTTGAAAGATATACATTATATATTTATGTAGAAAGATCAAGTTAATTTATACAACTAAAATAGAAAGGAAAATATGAGTTAATTATCCCAAATATTTGTACAATAATTGTCTAATATTACTATATTAGTGAAGATTGTAATTGAAGATTAAACTTTAAAGCAAATGAAGTAAATAATAAATTACTTCATACAACATTGAATTAAAATTAGCAAATCAAGAATTAAACTACACAAAAAATAAAACAAAAAAAGAAAGGATAATTACTCGAGGTTTTCACGTGAATCATTATCATTTTCTAAATCATATTAAAGTGAAATAGGAGGTAACTAAATTAATATATTGATCTAATTAAAAATAATTGATACAAATTATTGACCAATTCAAGAATTTCTATCTTTTCTTAAGATTTGTTATTTTATTATTATTATTATTATTATTATTAAGATTTGTTATCATATTTTAGACTTAAATAAAAATATTTTTTAATATATTTAGGACATTACAAACTTATTAATGCAAAATTTGTAGACTAACAAATTTGATTAATAATTTTTTAATGTTATTAGTTATGACTAAAACACTTTACTTATTTTAATCAAATTAAATAAAAGATACTTTTTATTTTAAGAATCATCAATACTATTGAAAGAAATAATTTGAAAGATATACATTATATATTTCGTAGAAAGATCAAGTTAATTTACACAACTAAAATAGGAAAGAAATATTCAAGTTAATTATCCCAAATGTTTGTACAATAATTAGCTAATGTTACTATATTGGTAAAAATTCCAATTGATGATTAAACTATAAAGCAAATGAAACAAATAAAAAATTATTTCATACTACAATGAATTAAAATTAGAAAATCAAGAATTAAACTACACAAAAAATAAAACCCAAAAAAAGAAGGGACAATTATTCAGAGGTTCTCACGTGAATCATCATCATCTTTTAATTAAATCTTTACATCAAACTTTTTCTACTGAATATCAAAGAAGTTGAAGAACAAGTGACTCTTCTCCTTTTGATTACAATTATTGGTCTTCTTAGTGAGGTTTCCCTATAGATTAATGTCCCTAAATGTTAAACATTGTGCTTGATAAAGCAAAGTTGTACTCTACTTCAACTCCTCATTCGAAGTCCCATTGGCAGCACACACTATTTCTAATCTCTCATACTTTACAAGACATTATCGAGTCCTCATGGATTTAATAATGACTAGATCAAGTTGTGTGATTAACATATGTCACAATGTCCCTCTCGACACAATGCAACGCAGAATGACGAATTCTTGTAAGTGCATTCAAGAATGAAAATGAGTTGCCACTAACCGATTTATTCATTAAAAATGGAAAGGTTCGATCAAATACCTAAAAGATGATATGCATTTTAGAGTTTATGTTCAGGGGTTGATTATGGGTAGGGAATGTATTAGCACTCTACGCTATCCGTTCTAAGAACGATTACATATTTAATCTAGTGCTATCCTTTAAAATTAACTAAATTGATTCTTTATTGTTTATTTGCACAAAATATTTTATTCTTATTTTATTTTAACATGTCCCACTTCACTACAAGAAATTTGCTATTTAGTGATGAAATTTTTCCTCGCTAAGCAAAGGATTAGCGAGGGGAAATTGAGCCCTCACTAAATTCCAAAAACAAATTAAAGGTGAAAACAACTAGTGATTAGTGAGGGAATTCCCTCGCTAAAAAAGGTCTCTTACTAAAATATTAGTGAGGGAAATATCCCTTGCTAATGTAAGTAAATTTTTAGGGAGGGAATTAGTGAGGGAATTCCCTCGTAAAACCTGGCAAAATTTTTAAATTAAAATTTTAATACAAACTAGTAAATAAAGGAAGAGTACAATCCTTACCTGTTAAATCGCAAATCCTTTACCCTCCTTGCAAATCCCTTCCCCTCCAGTGATGCACGACAGCGAAGCGAGTGAAGAGCTATAGCCCTGCCACAACCACCCGTTCTGTAAATCCAACGACGCGACCAATTTCTCCCACCCGTTCTCTCCCAGCCACAGTCACAACCATACATCCCTCTTCTCTCATGCGGCTTCTTCAGATTTCTGCACCACGTGGCCACAGCCCTGCAAGTAAGCCTTCTTTTTCTACTCTTTTCATGTAAATCTAGAAAGCTCCTACGAGTGTATATGTATATAATTTTTTATGTTCTATTTCTAAACTTTTGTCTCACTTTTGAGGTGAAAGAAGTCACTTGAGTAATAACCTAATCATTAATTATTATTTAAACATATTAAGGAACCAATAAATTATGCTTTATGGTTGAAAATAGCTTGTACTGCACCAAGTACAGTTAATTTGAGAGGGATATTTTACAATTTATTAATTTTTAGTTCCACATTGAGAAAAATATCATAAATTAGTTATTTTGTAGGTATTTGTGGGTCGTCTCTACTAGAGCTTATGTCTCAAACATGAGTTTTGAAAAGTTTATGCTTGAGAAGGACCTGGTTGACCAGGCACTATATAATTTTATAGATTCTTCCTTGGAGATGCTTAATGTTTCAAATACCAAGGTTTGTTGTCAATTTTGAGAAAGCCGGCATGTTTTGTCTTTTGTCTTCATAGTGGTACAAAATACAAGTTGTTGATGGCTTATTATTTTTTTGAAACTCAAATGTTAGTTGAAGTTTAAGGAAGTGTGGTTGGAATGTTTGCTTACATTCTAATATAAACTACAAGTTTATTTTGATATGATATATGTGGAAATAAGTTTATCCCAATGATTTAATATGTTAAGTTTTGATGATGACAAATACAAGACAAAAAAATGATGTTTATAGATGTGCTTAATAGATTATATTAGATCATGCATGATCATGTACTCTATCTTGTTATATTTCATATAAGAATCATGCATATTCTTTATAGCATCTTTTATAGGATATATCCAATAATATGTTATATGAGTGGTATTAAATTAATATTAGATTTAGCTCTATTTAAATAAAAATGTGTAAAATATTCTTTGTTGCATCCTATATAGAGCATATCTATTAGTAATTAATAAATGTTTTATTTGGATGTGTCTATGAAAGTCTTATATGCATGTTAGACTAACTAGAGTTAAACATTTATGAATCATGCATATGAAGATATTGAATTATGAATTTGGACTAACTATGCTTGTTTAAGTGAGTAATACTTTGTAGGATAGTCCAAGTACCAAGAGTAAGCATTGCAACAAGAAAGCAAAAGATCACAATTATGCTCAACTCAAGAAGAATGAGAATAATAGGATGTTCCAAGCATTTGCAAGATTTGAATATAAGAAATTTTTAGAAGCTTAGATTACATCAAGAAGCCTAAGGATTAAAATTAATATATTTTTCTTTTAGGCTTTCTCCTGTGTAAGGATAGAGGTTTTATAAGAAAATAACTCAAATATGTTTTTAAATCTTTACAAATGGTTCTTGTAACATCCCAATACTACGAACTTGACATATCTCACATATACAAGGTACACAGTATCAGCTATGTCACTTCTAACTTAACATAACCAACTAAACCCATATCATTCATACATAATGAGTAAATATGGAGAGCCTGGACAACAAAAAGCTATATATATACATCATTAGCCTCTCGAAGGCATATTGTAATACATAACTTTTATAACCTCAAGGTAGCAAGAAATAAATATACCACATATTTATTACAAGAAACAAAATAAAATATGCTAGTTCTTCTGCTCCTTTTTGCTCCCTTTACCTGTACTTGAATTTACATGAAAACACAATTGGGGTGAGAAATCACAATTTCTCAGTATAAGCATTCCAAAACTAGTGTTTATTCATCACAATGAACAAACCATACAACAAACATAAGATTAAGCCTATAACAGATAAATGAGCCATTGCTTAATACTATCAGAACGTATACATACGCTATATAACATTCACAAGGCAAGCTAAAATCCTATCTCGCACTAATATCGAACAATCAATGATATCAAACAACCGCCCATACAATTGCGAGATATCATCGAGCAAGCAAGCAACAAGCAAGGTAACTGCCCATACAGCTACCAACAAATGCAATGCTTTATGATATGATGTATGGTTATGCTCAAACAAAATCTTAATAAATGATTATGCAGTGTTGATTTAGATTTTAGTTTTTAAAAACGCATGTCACTTACTTATTTCCCAGGAATCCCCTGTTCCCTTGTATATACTGAACAAGTTAGGCCTAATAGCATAAGCTCACTTAATAATAGGTGAGTACTTTCCTCTCACCAACGTAAGAGTACTATTACCACTCTCATATCGGTAACCCTGACCATAATGAGCATTCGCTCTGAGAATCTAGGACTAGTCCTCATTTTGAAGAATTCCTGGACCGATTACCTACAACTCTCTAGCCAAATGGTTGTGCACACTATATCAGGTTAAAATACATGAGAAAATAGAAAGACAACAAGTTTGAAAAGAATATATGCAATGTATTTCGCAAATACACACAATCATCACTAGGTCCTCCCTAACCGAATGACTAAGGAAAACTAGCAAACTAACCAACCAAGCTCACTTATCACATAAGGTGCAAGGTCACATTTCTAGTCCTTCCTATACCTCAACCTTGTCTCACGAGGTAGTAAATGTCATCCACGCATCTCCAGCTTACTTTTTGCACAAAGAAACAACCTATGCATGATAACAAATACTATTTGCTAAGTACACTTAGCATACAACACCTAGTTCCTCACTTCATCACTTCGCAAGTGAATCCCAAGGTAATTCCATGTTGCTCAAGGTTCTAGGTATTGACCTATGACATTCTACTTCTCAAAGGATGTCTAAGGTTTCACAAATCCTATCATAAGGTTCAATGTAACCTAGACCCTAACTAGAACACATACTCTTTTGATTCAACTCTATCACATAAAGGAACCACTCTATGTCTCTAGCAAAACTAACACTCTTGTGTCTAGAATCCTACACCATCACTTCACAAGTGATTTCAAGTCAACCTCATGTTGAACAAAGTTCTAAACACTATCTTATTTCATAGCTAATTTGTAAAATTCTTTTTGTGTGAATGGGTGAAAACAAGATATGAACAATTGAACATGATTGAAGAGAAGTGTTTGGCGGCCATTTGTCATGGACAACTGTATCAAAGAAGGATAGCAAAAGCCTTTTACAAAAATGTTCATCGTCGAATATTCCAACCGGTTGACTTAGTTCTAAATTTTTTTTTGACTAATCAAGAAGATAGCAGGGGCAAATGGGCACTAACATATGAAGGGCCTTACATTGTCAAACATGCATTCTATGGGGGGCATTAATATTGACAGATGTGGATGGACGAGAACTTCCCAAGCCAATCAATTCAGACGCAGTCAAAAGGTACTTTGCATTAAAAAGAAGCCTGTTATATTGAAAATCCAAAAGAGCAATCTAGGCAAAAATTAAGGCAAAAGGAATATTAATAAGGGCATGCTATATTGAAAACTCGAAAAGGAAATCTACGCAAAATTTGAGGCAAGAAAAAAAAAAAAAAAAGAGAAGCCTGCTAGATTAAAACCTTGAAAGGGCACTCTATGCAAAAATTAAGGCGAAAAATCCCCCCAGATTGAAAATTCAAAAGGGCAATTTGAGGGAAGTGAAGGATGAAGGAAGTCTGGTAAAGATGAGTAGTCTATGTTGACACATAATATACTAGGGCAATTTGAGGGTGATGAAGGAAGCTCGGTAAAGATGAGCAGTTTATGTTGGCACACAATATACTGGGGCAAAAGGAAGTTTGTTTGATGCATGCAATGAAACCCATATCCTTGCTCGTGAATCCATACTTGACGCAACTCAAGAATCACTCAAGTAGGAGTTCAAGAACAAGATTAGCGACAATGGATTTTGTTAACCTTGAAATTCCCAGTTTCCTTCTCTACTTTCTATTTGTTCAAGTACTCCCAGTTTTTAAATGTTGAATACTAGCTAACACGATAAACGTCATCTTCTTTTCTTTCCAACAAGACACCTTCTTTTACTATCTTTTCTCCCATGCCTATCATGCATAATTATAATGTTATAATGAGGGCAAGGAAAGGTAAAAGCATTGACAGTCTAAATTTAAGTGCAATCTTTTAAGCTAGGATTGGAATGAATGGTTTCAAAAATCCTTAGTGTAGCGAGGCAACGGAACAACAGTGTAAAGAGCATAAGATCACATCAAAAGTGAAATTAGTTAAAAGTAGTTGAAGTGCAGTAAGTCGAAGTTGAGCTCTCGAGAAGAATGGGAGAAGTAGAAAACTGCATTGAAAAGTGGATATCATAGGGTCAAAATATTTAAGAATCTCGTAGAAGAGCCAATAAAATGCTTCTCCATTTGGGATCAGACGAAAGTTTTCAGGGAAGAGCAATGGTTAGACTGAGCCATAAAAGCAATGAATATTCACACATCACACATAATTTCAGTAGTTTACTACTTTCACACATAACATAGTTACTGTCCTACATAATTTCTGTCATACATGATTTCAGCATAACATAATTTCAGTTTCACTTAATTTATGCCCAACATAATTTCAATTTGACATAATTCCTGTCATACGTAATTTTAGCTTGACATAATTTCAGTTTTACATCATTTCTGCCTTACATGATTTCAGTTTGAGGTAATTCCTGCTATACATAATTTTAGCCTAACATAATTTTAGTTTTACATAATTTCTACCTTACATAATTTCAATTTGACATTACTTCTACCTTACATATTTTCAACTGACATAATACCAGTTTCACGAATTCTTCACTACTTTCACACTAACACCATGTCTAAAACATAATTTCTATCTTTGTTGCTCTCATGAATGTTCTTATGTTGGGTTTTTAATGTTTTTCATTCTGAGAAAAAATACATGTTTTATCTTTACTCATTTCTTATTTGAGAAAATGAAGAACTATGTTTGTACATTATCATCTTCTAAGAATTAAGTAAGGAGAGATAACTGTAAATACCGTATTTTTTCCCAATCAATATAAAGTTTTTAAAATTAAATATAATAATAAAATTATAAATGGAGTTTTTTTTTTTAAAATAATAATCAAGATCATCAAAACCAAGCCTTATTATTATTTGTTTTTGTTTTGTTTTTGTTTTAGGGTTTAGGGTTCTTTCTATGTCTTTCCTTTTATTTTATTTTATCCTGTTTAAGAGCATTAATAAAAAGACCAAATATATATATATACATTAAAAAAAGAGATCCAGAAGTAACAAAAAGTAAAATGAAAGTTTAAAAAAAATGCAAAAATTAAGATTCCTGCAAACACTTGAGACAAGAGCCATTAATTTTGTTCAGAATAACAAAACAAAGTCAAGCTTGAAATGGAGAGGGGATGAGTGAGGAAGTGTAAAAGAGGTCTAAAAATAAACACTAAGAGAAGAAATATCCGTTACTTAATGTGGCCTTGTTGCCCAACAAATAACATAAGAAACCAAGCCTGTGAGATAAAACAAAAGAAGAAACATCAGAATGGTAAGCTACAGATGGACATAGGAAACAAGGTAAGACCAAAAGCATGAAGAAGGCAATGAAAGGGAGTCAATAAGCAAGCTCCTTTGGGTGGACTTGGTATGCTAAGATTTTAAAGAAGCTGGAACAAAAGCGGGCACAAAATGGTAGAAGAAAGAGTAGAGCCATAGTGTTTCTGGCAATTCCTATTTTTTTCTCCAAGAGCTGAAAAGAAAGTAAGTTCTTGGCTAATCTTGCTTTCTTCTTTATATGTTTCCAGCCTTGAGGTTTGTTGTCGTTGTTGTTTTTTTTTCTATATCATTTTCGTCTTCACTGCACTGCTATACATAAATGTATAACTGTGACATCTAAACTTTGGAGTGACTCTCTGCTTCACTAGAATATGGGATAGTTATTTAGTTTTCTATAGTATGTTTCCTTATCACAATCCTATCCAGAAAACCATTTACATCATCTACCATGAAACCAAACTTGCAACCCATATATCCTTTGTCACAATCAAACACAATCTAAAACATAAACACAACTTCTTGAAAGCCAAAGTGGAAAACAGAGCCATTAGAAATACTTCTACAAATTGTCATCCAAACTACGCACCATCGTACCCCACACCCAAACCACCATGACCCCATCACCTTCGACCCACTACTTCTGCCGCCTTCAACCACCCCGAACAAAACCCTAGAACCGCAGTTCACAGACCAAATACCATGTCCTCCGCTGTCCAATCTCCATGGCCACTGAACCAGCCACCTCCAACCCACCACCTTTACTGCCAACCCCCTAAGCACTAGGCCGCCACCATAGTTTTAAATTACAGTCTGCAACCGTAATTGTGGCAACAATATTACGATTTTTATGGTCTCTGTATCAGCATCGCAATCACAATTGTAACTACATTAGCCGCATTTTTACATAATTCTCTTTAATTGCAGTAAATGCACAATAACTGCAATCACGATCGCAACTACAATTTAAAACCATGGTCGCCACCACTGCTCCAGCAACCACCGGCGACCAACCACCATCCAGCCCACGTAAGCCACCTGCAAACCACCGCGTCTCGAATCGAAACTGTCACAATCGCAACGCCCTGCAACCCAAACCCGCCACCACCGCGTCGCCGGCGACTCTGTCCCATCACCCCGCGCCACCGCCAGCCTCCTTCGTGGCACCACCCTGCCATCAGACCTCGCTGACGACCACCCAAGCAGCCACCTCACTGTCCAAGCCGCCAATGACCACCCACACCCAAACTCGCCCAATCACCGCGCACCGCCACCTACTCCGTTGCCGGCGACCCAGCCATCACGCCTCAGCTCTGAACCGCCACACCTCTCTCTGCCACCGTCCCTGCACTGCATCAAGCTCTCCTAGTCGCCTCTCACCCACGAGGCCAGGACACTAGTGTCCTACTTCCCTCTTTATTTGGCTTTTGTTTTGTTTTAGTTTAATTTAGGATTATCTTTGAGTTACTTTTTTTAGGATTATGTTTTGATCTTTTTGAGTTTTTTTTTTTAACTGGGACAGAGTTTGTTTATGTTATCTATTTGGGCTTGAATATTAGTTTGGGCTTGAATATTAGTTTGGTTTTACTTGTGGGATTATATTATATATATATATATATATAATTGATAAATATAAAAATAGCAAAAATAGAATAAAAGAATGTTTAAACATATGGAATTAGGCAAATAATCCAAAATACAAAAAAAAGGATAGGAAAAAATATTAAAGAAAATAAAATAAAAATATATGTTTGAATTTTCTTTGATTTAGTTGAAGTTATCTTGTTCTTTTGCTTGGGTAGTTTATCAACTTGTTTATATAATACTCTAAAATGATATGTTAGACTTATTTATGTATTTAAAAAGTAGCATATGACTTGCTTAACATGCATGTTTATTTTTATGATAATCTGAGTTAGTTTAGGTACTTAGTTGCAACGCAGAATGTGAAAAGTAACTTAAAATGACTCAGATAATAGCATAAACTACTTAGACGAGGGAAATAAATATAGATAGTTTATTTCTATGTCACAAATATATGAAACAAGTTACAGTTAAAGTTTCAAGATAAACTGAGGTAGTTTGTTATTTTTAGGCATACTAGTTATCTATTTATAGCCAGATTGACCACTAACAGATATGAAAATATCAGATAATGCCCAAAAACCTTTTTGTATGAACCCTAGTATTTATTTTAAAGTTGTTAGAAGTTAAAAATTTTAAATTAGCTAAATCTTAGTATTTTTAGTAAATCAGGATTTATCAGTTTTGGCTTAAGGGCCATATGAGTCTTTAGTTCCCTCTTTATAAGCCTTGTTCATGATTCATTTTTTGCCCCAAAATAGAAATAGAAAACATGAGAGAAGAGAGGAAAGAAGAGGAAGCAAAGACCAAGGAAGAGAAAGAGAGCAAGAGGAAAGCCAAGGGCAAAGTCAAGGCTTGAGATCCAACCAAGCTTGAATCTTCTTCACAGTTGCCAAAGGTAGGGGTTTTATGTTCATATTCATCTCTTTTCACTCTTTTCACCATTGATGCACCCTTGGTGCTTAATAGGTCAAATTAAGTTCTAGAGGTATTTAATATGTTTGGCTTGCTTGTTTATGTTTCTTTGGTTATTTATGATTTGTTCATAGCATAAATTGAAGTTAGAAGCTTAGATCATCTCATTTAGACCATTGATGCCCAAAAGAGGGGTTTAGGTCAAGCTATGTGTGATTTGGTACTTGAATCCAAATTAAGAGGTTTAAGTTTGTGATTAATGATTTCTATGTGTTTAAAAACTGATTTAGAATCACTTAGAAACTGAATTAGAATGACCGAAATCCAAGAAAAGAACCAATGGAATAATATCACGGTTCTATAAAATTTGGTTTCTACTATGAACACCGCGATGTGAGGATGTCGTGCCGCGGCAAGAGGTCAAATTTGCTGAGTGCGCTGCGGTGTGTAAGGCTCAAGTTCTTAGTTTTTAGTAAGCAAAGGCTAGGGTGCCGTGACGTGCCCAAGTATGTGTCGCGGCGTGATGCCCTAGAACTCTAAAAACGTCATTTTGATGTTTTCAAGTTCTTGGTTAGATGGGATCATTTATATATGTTTCCTAAAGTGATTAAGGCACAAATAATGATATTTTCAAGATAGAAATTATTACCTAACATAAATAAGAAAATCTAAGCCTTTGGTCATCTAAGAATAATGGGTGGTCTTAGGATATGATTAAGATACTACTAGAGGTAAATCAATGAGAGGATGATCCTTTGGTATGTATAAGGTATGTATGATCTTTAAGGCAACCAAAAGTAAGAGTTTGCTATAGATAAGAGTCTAGCACCTATGGTAACTTATTGTTACTTAGCTTCACTATAGATGTGATGATGAGGGGTGTTCGATATAAGTAAACTAGGATAAGTCAGCATTGTTTACCTTTTAATGTAACTTATATGACATGAAGTCATTTAGTCAAGAAGGAAGGGAGTTAAGTAGTTCTTAAGGGGACAAGTATTCCTAACCAAGTGCTAGGGTTGCATGTAGTGTGGAAATTTTAGTTTTTCTATCTACAAAGAGGTAAACATGAAAAGTCAACACTCCTAGTGAAACATGCCTAGATCTTAAATGAGTTAAGTATATAAGAATGAATGTATGTATGTTAACTTGGTTTATCTAGATGCTGGAGTTAGACCTTGTAAAGGCTTTGAACATATCTTTTTAGCATGTGTTAAGATTTTATTTATTATGTTATGTATGTTGGTTTTAGTTTACTCATATTAAGAAATGTTATTTCTCACCCCGCTGTGTACCATGTAATTCCAGGTGAAGGTTCTTTAAAGAATAAGAAGAAGAAGGAAACTAAAGAGTAGTTTAGCCTTATAGACTATGTTGCAAATATAGTATCTTGTTGTACTTCTTTTGTAAAGTAAATAATTATGTATTACTTCATGCCCCAAGGGAGGATAATGATGTATATGTATATAGATGCATTATGTTATAAATGTTGTATTTTTTGCATTTCATAAGGCTCTCTATAATGTTTCCAATGAATATTATGGATATATGCATGAGATTAGTATGTAAGTAGTGATGTTGTAATGCTAGGTATCTCATTGTATGCTATATATATTGATATACTGGTATTAAGACGTTACAGTTTAATTGTGTGTTTTTCTCTAAGTGATTGACATGGATATTGGTTATTTGAACTATTTAGTCTCCTATCGTGATTGATGTTCTTTTTTCTCTCTCAACCGAATTCTCGTTTTAAATCCACTCAACGACTAATGATGATAATTGAACAATCGATACTATCTTCAGTGTCATTGACTCATATGGATTTATTGAGTAGTTTAATGTTAACTTAAATCTTGTATAAGAGTGAATTGTTTAATATATATTTTTTTTAAAAATCTTCCAAAGTTAATATTTCTGTAATTTAGTTTTCTACTTGTCATGAATTTTATTTTTATTTGTTTAAAGGGGTAAAGTAAATATTGTTAAGGTTATTAATTAATTTGCACAATTAGTTTTAGGGTAACCCGTCTTAAGACAAATGTATCAGGGTGTAGTGCGGTTAAGTTTCTATTCATCTCTGAGCATAATTAGACTCTCGAACCTGATCTCGCTTTCAAAAGACCATTTTTGCAAAATAAAAAGGTTTTTCTAATTATTTTCCTAAAATAAAAATTGGTGGTTACTACTTAAAAATTTTCTATAAATTTTAGTTGCCTCTCATCGCGACGCCCTCCAAGTACGTTGTGACAGGTAGTAGTGGGGAGTTTCCTACGACAATGGAAAAATGACAGAAAACGATAGAACCAATGGAAAACGGTGAGACAGTAGAAGATTTCAAACAAGGATTGAGGGTCTAAGCTCTAATACTATGTTAGAAACAAAAACAGATAACACAAAGAGACAACATATTTTTTGTATTTTTTAATGAATTTTTGTATAAGGGTTTTACATCTATTTATAGCCCTATAATTATACTATTATAGTAAAAGTGCCATACAAGGTAAGATAATTACAAGTAATCAAAATAAATCTCTAAATTAATTACATAATATATATGCTAAATATATGCTAACACTTTTTTTTTTGCCAACTTGAATAAAAAGACAAACATTCACTGAAAAATAAAACCTCGAATAGGTTACACATTCAAAGAAAATCAAGTTTTTTTTAGTACATCTTCCATCAAGAATGAAGTAAAGTTCAAATTTTCATAATGTTATCGTAAGTAAACAAAAAATAAAACCTAAATAGGTCAAATCTCAAACTCAAGCCATGTAAAACAGAGAGCTTTTTTTATTCTAATATATTGAAAGCCAGTGAGAAGGTAAAGACAAATCTAGCAAGGGAGTGAAGATTTGGATGCAAATCTAGCCAAGAAGGAAGCTACAACATAAATAGAAGACAAATCACCTATAAGTAGATGAGAAAGTCATCAGCGGCAAGGATTGTAGACATGCAGTGGAGTCACCGATGGTAGAACCATCAAAATGGGTCAAGCTTGATGGACCGGCCCGAATAGCTCGACAAAATGTGCAGCTTGGACTAGCAAAAGTAAACACACACAAAAAAGCTCGATGACGTCTAACTCGAATTAGCCCGACTTGAATTTGAGCTGGCTCGCTTTGGGCCGAGTCAGCCTGACAACTTGATTGGTTTTGAAAGTGAATAAATAAAAAATAAAAATAAAAAATAGAAAAAAACTTTGAAAGATGCAAGTTGCAGCATTTAATGCAATGTCACAGAGCCTACAGTGTACAGAGGAAAAATGGGAAGAAATGAAAAAAAAAGTGATTGCCGACGAGATGGATGGGGGCTTTTGTAATTCTCTTTAAGGACAAGGTCACGCACGGTATGGTCATTACAGTAAAAAGGAGCTATCCTATAATCTATGATCCTAATCCTACAGAGTCACAAGGACAATGCAACATATGTTGGTTCAATAGTCTATTATAGAGAAAACTTACTACTCGGCGTACTGCGGTACTGGTTTCATAAAGAAGCACAACCACAAGGACAAGGTCATGCACGGTAAAATCAGAGTCACCCACCCACTCAGTCACTCACCGATCTCACCCTCATCAAATTCGAAGGAAATGAAACAAACATCCTCTTCCTCTTCCATATTTTTCCTGGATGGATGGAACTCTCCCTGTAGATTTAGAATTCTTCCTAGCCCCATGCTTCTTCTTTCCACCACTGACACTTCTACTCTGCTACTCTACCACCTCTATCTCCTCAACAACCTCAGTATCTTCTGCCACACTAACATCAACCTTATCTTTCACCTTCCTCGTTTCCCACAGCCTCGTCCGTTACCGCTTCGCCTGTACTGGCCACAACCACCACCGTTTTTTGTCATCCTTGCCACTTCACCAACAATCGTGTCCTCCTCTTCCACCACCTCGATTTTCTTCTTCGTACTTGTGCCGGTATCCACGGGACCACGGTGTTGGCTCCACTCAGCTCTGCTGTGATCACGATTCAAGAATCCTCCAACGGCATTCGAAAAACTTTGTAAGTTGGTGTCTACTATTACTAAACTAGTAGTTTTGTTTTGGTGGTTCTGTGTCCTTTTATTATTATTTTAAGCATGATTTGTTTCGGTAGTTTGCTTTATAACTCTGATTTTGTTTTTGTTTTTATTTTTTTGTTCTTATGTTCTCACTAGTCAGTATGAGTAATATACTTGCCAATATTGATGATGATTGTCAAATTTTGGAACAACATAATCCAAATGCATCCTGAACCACAAAAGAAAAGGGCTAAAACCTTAGATGCTTGGAAATAGTTTGAAAAAATTGATGTTACTAGTGATGGAAAAGAAAAGTGTAAATGCAAGGCTTGTGGAAAAGAATATACTTATGCAAGTAAGAGAGGGACATCTCATTTAATTAATTCATCACATCTCTAAGTGTATGATGATTCCAAGATTTGAGGATGTAGGGGATATGATGCTTGATTATGCTGATAAAATTAGGTCTAGAAAACTCGACCACAATGTTGTGTGTGAGTTAACAGCTCAAATGATCATATTACATGATCTTCCATTGCAATGTGTTAAGTGGCGTGGTTTTATAACATTATGTCAATATCTTTCTTTTAGTGAGAATACAATGATTTTTTTAGAAATACTATTACTGCTAATATCATGAAAATTTACTTGCTTGAAAAAGAGAAATTGAAAAATCAATTGGCTAGAAGTCGTAGTAGAGTGTGTTTGACCTCTGATTGTTGGACTGCTTGCACTACTCGTGGTTATATCACTCTAACAGCTCATTTTATTGATGAGAACTAGAAGTTAAATAGCAAGTTGTTGAACTTTTGTCATTTGGAACCTCCACATAGCAGTCATGAGCTATCAAGAAAGGTACTTGAATTTTTGAACGAGTGGGGAATAGATAAAAAACAGTTTTCTCGATTACTTTGGATAATGCTTCCTTTAATGATAGCATGCAAAACATCTTGAAAAGTCAACTTTACTTGTCAAATAGTTTGTTGTGTAATGGAGACTTCTTTCACATTAGATGTTGTGCACATATTTTGAACTTTATAGTTGAAGAAAGTCTAAAGGTAGCAAGTGATGCACTGCACAAAATAAAAGAGTGTGAAATATGTGAGAGTGTCGGAATCAAGGATGAAACAATTTATTCAATGTGTTGAAAAAGTTGGTAGCATTGATAGTAGTGTTGGTTTGCGTTTAAATGTGTCCACTAGGTGGAACTCCACTTATTTGATGCTTGAGAGTGCAATCAAGTATAAGCGTGCATTTGTAAGCTTGAGTTTGGATGATGTGAACTACAAACATTATCCATCTAATGAAGAATGGGCAAGAGGAAAGAATATGTGTGAATTCTTGGAGCCTTTTTATGAAATTACAAATATGATTTTCGGATTCACGTATCCTACATCCAATTTGTATTTCATACAAATATGGAAGATAGAGCTTTTATTGAAAAATAATATGTTGAGTGAAGATGATGTGATAAGAGATATGGCTTCAAAGATGATGAACAAGTTTGATAAGTATTGGAGTGAGTATAGCACTATTCTTGCATTTGGTTGTGTTTTAGACCCTCGAATGAAGTTTCAATTCTTGAAGTATGCTTATTTCAAACCTCATACTAATGTGACCATAGTTAATGAGAAGTTGAGCTGAGTGAAAAATGCTTTGTATAAGTTTTTTTTTTCTCAATATGTCAACAAAAATGCATCAACTTCTTCTATGATAGATGCAAGTACTTCTACTTCAACATATGGAAGGAAGGTTAAAACGAATTTGCCAACCGACTATGATGTAAGTTTTTGTTTAGTTAGTTCTTTAAATTATTTAAAACTTTTTTATTTCTATTCAAAATTGTTGTTATTGTTGCTTTCTACTTAAATATGTATTCTACTACTTTCATTGAAATGTGATAGGACTTTGAAGAGGAAGAGAGCCAAGGAAGTTTATTAGTTACAAAGAATGAACTTGATCTTTATCTAAAAGAGGCAAATCTTGTGGGTCACAAGGATTTAGATGTTTTGGAATATTAGAAAGATCGTAGTCTTAGATTTGTTTACCTTAGAAGGATGACTAGTGATATATTGAGCATTCCAATAACTACGGTGGCATCCAAGTTTGCTTTTAGTATTGATAGCCGCATTTTGAACAAGTATAGAAGTAGTATGGTATTCAAAAATTTGCAAGCTCCTATATGCACTCGCAATTGGTTACTTGGGTTTTCTCCTAATGGTAAATTTTATTGCAAACTCTTATCTATTATACTGGTTCATAAAAATAGTTGCTATAATTTTTTATTAACATTAGTTATAATTAATTGTGTTGTACATGTTAATATGTAGATGCAATTGTTCTATTTGGAGATGCAAAGGTGATTGAGGACACAACCAAATATTATGAGAAAAATCTTCCTATTCATAATTCTAATGTCATTATTTTCGATGAAGAGAAAGAAAGAAATAGAATGAAGATTTGAATTCTCTTTATTTTGAAATTATATTTTGTAATATGATGGGCTCATGCTATCTTTTTTTTTCTTTTTTTGTGATACGGTGGGAGTTATTGTATGTATTTGACTTTTTGTGATGTTACCTAGATGTAGCTATTGTGTTGGACTATTGGATATATTTGTTTTTTTGGGTATATAAGAGCTCCTATACTTTTGAGTTATTTAAAATTAGAACTTGGTAGTATTTGAAGTATATATATAATGGGCTAGTAGGTTGGTCCGTAACCCACATAGCACCGGACTAAATTAATAAAATGTCAGTCTAAAACTCATATAATCCAATTTGACCTGACCTGACTTGACCCGAAAATGACCTAACTCGGTTTGTTTTAACAGCTCTAACCGATGGTCACTAGTACTCTTCACAGGTCGCACAATGTTGGTACTCATCTCAGGTTGTATTGTAGTGTAGGTTGTGGCTGTCATCAATCAGCGGTCACAGCCCTATTGGTGACCATCGGTAGGGCCACTTGGTTGGGGGTTCTCTTCGATTGTTTCTCTTCCATTGAGATGAGTGAATCTGATCTCTAATAAACTTAGCAAAATGAAGTTAAATGCATGGTATTAAAAAGAAAAAAATATATAACAAGAAAGGTCAGGTCTACAGGTCTGGTGGCTGGGTCTAAGGTTCAAAATTCATGAACCTGATAACCGAACAATAAACACCATGTTTGGTCAAATATGAGCCGTTGACCAAAATCAAATCAAATTAACTTAATTGATTTAAGTTGGATTTTGGAGTTCATCCAGTTAATATAATCCAATAAACACCCTACTAAGGAGTATTTATAATTCAAAGATAAAATATCTAAAACCATATCAAATTCTATTTAGATACAAGTTTTCCTGTAATCAAATCCTATCCAAATACAAATTTCCTTATAATCAAATGCTAAAAAATAAAGATCAAATAATAATAATTTCTTATAATATTTTTCAGACATCTACTTTTTAATAATTTTCTTAACAAATATATAAAATTAAGTACTGCATTTATTACCAAAAAATTAAAATACTTTAAATTGATACATGATTCCCTTTTAAACAATTATATATAGACCAAATTATATCTCGACAGCAATAATTTTGTCAACCGATTATTATTTTTAAAAAATCTGTTTAATTAAATCAACTGCTAGACTATCCGTGTCCTTCCTCATTTCAGTGAATGTGCTAACATTTACAAAGCAATAACAAACAACGACATCAAATCAAACATTACATGCAGCAGAAAATGGTTTATAAAACGAATACTACTAATATCATATATGTAATCCAAGTTGTCCAGAATCAAAATCCTATTGTGAATCTTTAAGTACATTGCTTCCCTTTTTCATCACAATCATAATTTTCTGCTGCCTTCCACAAACCAAGAAGGCTTCCATTTAATCAATAGACATCTCGCATTTCCAATTAATCTTGCATCTCCATAAAAAAATTGAGATATCTTTCCATGTACAAACAGCGTAGAGACTGGGCCATCTCAATGACTAGGTGAAGAACACCAAGATAAAGAGGAAAATGAACAGGGCCAACAAACCCAGTATCATCATGATCTGGCCCTTCGCACTAGCCTTCTTCATGATCATTGCTACTTTTTTCTGCAAGCATAATAAAGAGCAACATTTCACCTCTTCACATGTTAGTATTACTATCAACATAAATTATTATTTTTGCATTATTATTATTATTAATTAACGGCAGCAATCCTAAAGTGAAAATTTATGACTTTCATCTTTTTTATTGGCAAAGAAGCCAAATAATTTTCTAGAAGTCAGAGAAATCATATCCACTTAAATGAGCAAATGAACAAAACTCACTTGGACAAAATCTAGACGATTTGATGTACTGTCCATCTCAAAACCCAGTTCATCTATAATTTTTTCCTGAAGCATTAAGATTATGACAACTTAGAATGAGAAATTTCGCACAGAAATAAAATTAGTTTGCAAGTTACAGAGGCATGAGAATACTATTTTATTCAAGACATTTGAAGGGAACACATACTACATAAGTGTTACCTAGTCTTCTAGGTTTCGAAGCAAAATAGCGTAAAACCTCTCAGACCATTACCTGTGCAAGGAGCTCTTCATGTATTGTAAGACCAACACCTCCAATTCTTTGCACACTTAAACTAAGCTCATCCAACTCCTCATCCTGTTTCCTATCAGCACCAACAGATTTAATATAAATCCAAAACTAAAATAGCAACCAGAGGCAGAATGTATTCCCACTTCCCAGAAAGGATAAACATGCCCAGAAGGTTTTCTAAACTCTTGAGCTTATTTCATGTCTTTACCTGTGTTAAGGTTACCTACCAGCTTAATTCTTTTTTTCTTTTTCCAGAGGAAATAAGAATGAAATCAACCATTTCAGTTATGACTCTTATTAAAGAGTAACAGTAGATCCAAACATCAGTCAAATAATTAGCAAAAATGATAAGAGAAAAAAAATTTCACACTAAAAAGTTTACAAGTAGTTGATGAAATGATGATGGTAGAAAAATTTGCATGCAATCACACACATACAGACACAATGTAATCACTTAAATTTAACATCAGAGTTTACTAAACAAAAAGAGCAGCACAAGAAGTATATGAGCACTTTTGCACAAGTTCATGCACATAGAAAGGAGACTTCTGTCTCAGAAAGCACAAGGGAGGAGTGGGCAATATAATTCAATCCACTTAGGAAGTCAAATAAAAAACCAAGACATTTTTTTCCACCTAATATGAAGAAAAGTGGCCATGATTAGAGCTTAATCTCCTGAAGATGTGCACAAGTCAATTAAAATGAGTAATGCTATGCCATAGTAGAACAAAAGACAAATTCTTAATTCAATTCCTTACGCATGAGAGAGAGAGAGAGAGTGCAAGAGGAAGAGAGAGAGAGAGGAAAGAAGTACTTTATAAGAAGCATCTGTCTATCTGATTCTGATTGTATGAAATCATCATTATCTGGGGCAGCATACTGGTTGGATGTATCAGTTTGATAGGAATTAGGTAGCTTCATTAGTTCTCGGTGCATCCCATTTACACTAGCATGGCTTGTTGTACTTGAGCCCTTTCCAGCTTCCACTACTTTCTTCACCGTGCCTACCTAATAATGCAACAAAGGAATCTTTTATGCATGATACTAATGAGAAAATAATGATAAATAAACAACTGTGCATTGAGTTAAGAAAAAGTTGATTGCATCTTCCCTACTTACTACAACTTGGCATACATTATGGATACCTGCGTACGAGCACTGCTTGTCCACCGCCTCCGGCTTTCAAGCTCCACTTCATCAATGCCATACCAAGAAGGATCTCTAGATGCTACAGCAATTGCTTTGTCCAATTCATCCACCTTTCTATCAAAAATCAGACTTCAGCAGTTGTATATAGGTTAGGTTGCAGAAGAAAAGACCACGTGCAACAAAAAGCGGATTCACTCCAAACATTAGCCTTGTTTTATTTGTGTAATGAAGAGAGGCCATAGGTTCTTAATAGACTAAGTGTATGCTTTGGATTGAAAATTACTTTAAACTAGCTTAGTACAACAAAATTATAGAACAGTTGAAAGTGGAGTGCAGCTCATTTTCACTCCACTTCCCACAATTTTGGGTCTCTTGTACATCATAAAAATGAGCTGGAGGTGACTTTCTATCCATTTTTTACCTTTTACCAAACAAAGATGAGTGAAAATCAAAATCTTTCCATCCAACTCTATTTTAACTCCACTCCTTATTTTGCACCTTCCCTAGCCAGCACACCTGGGTATGTTTGGGAGTTGGGAGGGAAAGCTAAGGATAAGAGATTAGAAGGATAAATCATGATTTTCCTTCCCCTAGCCTAGATGTTTAAAATAAAAGGGGGGGGGGGGGGGAAAGGAGTGTTAGATAAAAGTAATTAATTAATTACAATACATTATTACAAATTTATTATTTATTAATAATCAGTTATTTCAACAATAAATTTAGAAACGTTTTGAAGGGAATAATAATAACTTAGTTTCTTTCTCCTTCAAAATACCCCAAATTAGAGGAACTAAGAAAAGTAAGCATTGAAGGATTTTGGAGGGTTAAATGCAAATCACTCAATTTCCTTCCCACCTAGAAAACAACCACATTTTAGTGCACCAAACACCTCCTGAGTGTGTCTAATAATTCTGAATTCGGGCAAAGAATGGCAAGAACATGTTGGAAGAATGAAAAAAACTCATTTAAAGATACGCCAAGTTGTCACTGATGCTGCATGTGTGTGCAATGAGCCTACCTGCCACTCTATGCTTTCGCAACCAGCAACAACCTCCTTCGTGAGATGCACTCGCTCCCCAGCATCAGGAGTGCTTTCCCATTGATGAAAAATAGATTGCAGCTTATCAATCTTAGCAGAAAATGACAAATAATCAGACAATTAAATATATATCATCCTACTTCAAAAAAATTCATACTGCCAACAAAAAATCCCAACACCATAACAATTCAACAGTCACATTTCTTTTCAGTATTTTCTTGTTCCAGTTACATATCCCATTTGGGTTTTCATTCAAAACCCCAAATTTACATCTAATAAGTATTTCTTTTCAGTGTTTTCTGTTCCAATTACATAAACATCCGTAAGAATTGCTGTAGTGTACACAGTCACAGATCGCATATGGGTTTTCTTCAAAATCCCAAATTTACATAGTAAAAAGCATAATCAGATTAATAACCCAAGAGATTAGGAGAAAAAATTTCAATTACTAATAAGGCCATTAAATTATTTATAAAAAAATAAAACTTAATAACAATCATTCACTCAAATTTGCATCATTTTTAATCATGCCGCATGAATTGTCCAAGAAAAATTGGAATTTCTTATCCAAATTAGACAGAAAACGAACCCTAGGTAATTTGACCAAAAAAAAGAACTTACCGATTCTTGAATCTCGGCTTTGACAACATAGAATGGATCTTGAGCTGAAGGCATCTTATGAATGGTTCAGAGAGAGGAAATTGGGAAGGAGACAACCCGACAACAACACACTCCACGATGAACAGAGAGACCCTTTTGAATATTATTCAATTCAACTTAAAATAATACTTCATGGCTTCATGTTTGTTTCAACACTTCATGGCAAGAAAACAAATTTACAAAATAAATAAAAAGTGATTTTAATGTAAAATATAAAAATTATTTAAAGTTAAAGGAAAATAGAAAAAATGATTTCGAAGGAATAAGTTGAATAATGGAGAGATTAGAGTGTAAATGAAGCCAGTCAAATTAAATATTTAAAATTTAGATTTGACTTGCAAAAAAAGTGATTATTTAAATTTAGATTTATTTATTTAAATGAGTTAAATTTAATTTTTAGATTTAATTTGTTTAATTAATTTATAATTTGATTATTTTTTTATTAAATCTCTCTTTAAAATATTTAAATATATTAATTTGATATTTAATAAACAATTTTATGTTAGAAAATAGAATATAAAATTTAAAATAGAAATAAAAACATTTTTATTCATAATTTATTACATAAAAAAATTCATAACTATCTTATAAAAGCTTTTAATTATTAATAATAGCAAATAAATTATTTTTATTTTTATTTTTATTTTTATTTTTAAATTATAATTATTGTGATTTAATTTTTATTATTTATACAAAATGAATATATATATATATATATATATATATATGAGATTGATAACCTCCACACCTTCAATCTCCACATTTTTACTTTGAACTAAAAAATCAAAATTTTTCTTTATAAAATAATCCATCTTTAGGACATTTAAATAATTTAAGATCATTAACTTTAATGAAGAAATAGAATAATAAATCCTAACATTAATTAGGAAATAGAATAGAGAAATGCTATAACTTTAACGAAAATTTTAATGATTCGAGAGACTTTAACTTTTCCTATTAAATAAAAAAATAAGAAAGAAGAAAAATAACTAACTTAATTATTTATATAAATAAAAATTAAACACATATAAAAAATTGTGAAATTATTTTTTTGGTACATAAATTTATAAAATAATTTTATCACATATGAACAATATATATAATATACTTGAATTATGGTTATAGTATATATTTTAAAGTAAGTATAATATATCCATATTATTTTTTAAAATTATGTATAATATATTTAATTATTTTTTAGAATTACAAAATATTATATATTACAAATATTTGAATAACATTATATTATAATTTTAATAATATAAAAGTATAAAACGTTGGATTAAGAAGGTCTTTTATATGTTTAAGATTTAATAATTGAATTAAAATAATTTATGTATATGAATTAGTATTTTATGAAGAAAGATTACATAACTTTTTAAATATATATATATTGAGAGAGAGAGGACTGGAAATTAATACGTAAACTCAATTATTCAATTCAATTAATATATATATATATATATTTAACGTCTTTTAATTAGGTAACTTTTTAATTGCGTATATGAATAATTACATATACAAATTTTATTATTTTATAAAAATAAACATTATGTAATTAAGAAATTTTTGTTTTTGTAAAACAATTAAAATTTTTAATTATGTATAAAAATTTAATTATTTTATAAAAAATAAAAAATACATGATTACATAATTTTTATTTTTTATAAAATAATTAAGTTTGTTATTTTTTCGTTTTCTTTTTTATTTGTAAGTAAAGTAAAATTCTCTCTCATCATCTAAATCTATGTTATATTATTATTTTTCATTAAATTTGATAATTTTAAGTTATTATAATATCCTTAATATTAAGTTATTTTATGAAGAATGATTTTGGTCTTTTTGTCAAAAATAAAAATGTGAAGGTGGCTAACATTTACATGAAAGTGTAGATGTTAGCAATCTTCTATATATATACATATATACACGAACTATTTATAATATTTTAATATTAAACTTATAAAATTTAAATTTAACTCATTTATATAATTAAATTTAAGTTTAAGCTTAAATATTTAGTTTGTTTAATTCACGAATAGTTTAATTTATTTAGATTCTTAACTGAGATGTATAATTGTTTACCACTATCTCTGTTTTTGACTTTAAAATTGGAAAAATAAATTTAAAGGTAAATAATTTTAATCTCAATAAGTTGAATAAAAAAATTTATTATTAAAAACAAAATTTTCAGACAATTCATAATTTATAATTTATAATTTATAATATATAATAATGCTCTAATAGCAATTTTTTATTGCGGTGAAATGGTCCAGACAGGCCATAATAATGACTACACCAATGAATACCAAAAATAAAAAGGCTAACACCAATAATATTCAATCCTTGAGGAAAAAGAATATGATAATTAGAGGCCTTATAATTGAGAAAATATTATATTTATATATAAATTAAACTGATCTACAATTGATTGGTTTTTACTAAACCTTATCCTTCAATTGCGTTTGATAAACTTTTTTTTTAATTTTTTTTAAAAGTTTAGGAATTGGAGAAGTTACAACTTACACCATTCTAAAGTCAATTAGTATGTAAAGATAAATAATCACTGTTCTGAACTGTGATCTGGGATCTCATTTAGTTGGATCAACTCGGTACACGTATAACTGGACTCCACTCTGGATGACGTGACTAAGGCCTTGAAGGTAGTCCGGACCTCGAAGCCACGCATATTGAGTGACGTTGGGCCATAATATTAAGATTACTAGATACGTGCAAAGGATATATCCCTAAATGTCTATAACTGTCAATCATCTATTTACGATATTATAAGGCTCATAACTGTCTCAGATTGATAAGTAGCTCTCGTATAAAGAGTTCCTAACTTATTGGGGTTCATCCCAATAATAGTGGGAAAGTAATCCTTGCTAGGATACTAATCCTAAATACCTGCATTCAATGTAGATCGCATAAGGATTCATACACGTTCTATAAATACAAGACTAAGTAGCCTTAATCAGGTATCAGTAAATTACTCACTATACACTGCCTTACTTGTGCACAACCTCACTTGAGCGTCAGAGTCTTTTTGCAAGTATCCACCCACCTGTCTCAACATGCTCGATCGCTACTGTTCAAGGAGGAAACCACCATTCACGTACCTTTCTCAGGTATCCTCTAAATCCGCTCTAGAACATTGGCGTCGTCTGTGAGAACTAATAAACTTCTAACATCATGCGAACATGAACCAAAGACAAGAACCAGCAGCACAGCACCCTCCTCAACCAACAGCTCAACCAGCTCCAGCTCTAGCTCCACCGCCCGCGGCTGAAGCTTCAGCCGTCAGAGGCCAAGTGCACGTCTTAGAACGTCTGTGCGATGGGCATGAAACCTCACTTTCTGACAAAAGTCCACATCCACCATGCAGAACGTTCGTCTTGGATAGGCTTGCCCATCCTGGAGAGAGGGTGACCAACCCCGTTCAAGTATCTAGGGGCCCCGTGCAATCATGCCTAGGCCCTAGAAATAATAATATTGTTGATCATGCTTCCAGTCAAGCCCCTACTCATTCCGAGTTAACCAAAAACCGCCTCCAAGAATCGGTAGCCCAGCAAATTCGGCAACTGGATGAACAACGTCGCCAGTTGGATGACTAACGGCGTCGGATCGATGAGCTGGAACGATCAGTACACGTGGAGAATGTCCACGAAAGGAGGAATATGGCTAACAACCAGAGAAGGCCACCTCGTGATGAAGACAGCCATGTCATCGGAAACAACATTCTGATCCCTAGCATCCGACAACAGCCTCTTTCGGATGAACTAATGGCTTACCGGATACCTAGAGGCTTCAAGCCTCCCTCTAATCTTGAACAATATGATGATATGATAGACCCGCAGGAGCACCTCGATGCTTACATTCACTCCATGCAGTTCCACGGCGGTTCCCTAGAATTGCTTTGTTGGGCTTTCTCTCTCTTCTTAAAGAAGGGCGCCTTCTGCTGGTATTCCACTTTACAATCGAGGTCTATTGTTGGATGGGATGACCTCACACAACGCTTCCTGTCACACTACACCACTGCGAAGGAGCAACCTAAGTCGGTTGACTCTCTTTCCGGGATTCACCAAGGGAGCAACGAATCTCTCCGCCAATATATTAAAAGATTCAGTACTGCACTCACTTGTGTAGCCAGCCCGAATGACCGGATCACTCTTCATTATGCCCAGAGCGGTCTCCGGACTGACTCTGACTTCTTCCGATCCTTAGCTAAGAAGAAGGCGGAAACTATGAATGAGTTTCATGCTCGCTCCGCAAAATATATAAAGTTGGAAGAAGCCATTAAGGATAAGGAGACTTTGGAAAAAAGTGAGCCCACTCACTAGAAAAACAACTAAAGCTCTAATAAACCTCGGACTACTGCCAAAGGCGATCTCTACCACCCCAAATATTTTGATTACACTCCACTGAATACTTCGCAAGAAACCATTTTCAAAGAAGTACTTCAGACCGAGTTTTGGAATATTAAGAGGCCATCGCCTCTGAAAAAGGTGAAGGATCATTTCAAGTACTATAAGTGGCATAAAGGCTATGACCATGAAATAGAAGAATGTCACTAGCTCCGAGATGTCATCGAATCTTTCATTAAGGAAGGCCGGCTTCAAAAGTATATCACCGGGATCCGGAATAACGATAACCCCGAAAGACAGAGAGAAGGAAGACGTAGTCGTAGCCCAAGACGTAGTCGTAGCCCTAGACGAAGTCCAACCCCGAGACAGAGGAGGAGGACACGTAGCCTAGCCAAGAAATCTCGAACTCCACCTCGCCGTGATGCTGGAAACCGATAAGATCGGAACCATGATACTCAGAACGGTGTTAACAGAACAGATCGGTTAGTCAACACGATCTCTGGAGGATTTGTAGGGTGAGGCTCATGCAGTAATTCTCGGAAGAAAGCACTGTGGACAGCGGTGTTGAGCATTTCCGGCTCTACGCGCCTACCCTGTGCTAACGAGAGGGAAGAGCCACTGGTATCATTTACCGCAAAGGACTACGACGATATTATTCAAGATCACGATGATCCTCTTGTCATATCCAGCATAATATCTAACGCCGAAGTCCGGCGTATTTTCGTTGACCAGGGAAGCTCGGCGGATATAATGTTCATGGATGCATTCCAGAAGCTGGACTTCCCCATGTCCGCCCTAACCCCCTATGAAGGCGAGCTCACAGGGTTCTCTAGTGAGAAGATCACCCTGGTGGGTTATTTCGAAACATTCCTAACCCTCAAGGACAACAAAACCTACAGAACCATCAAGGTCAGATTTTTAGTGGTGATTGCCCGTTTGCTTATAACATCATCTTGGGGCGACCTACTCTGAACGCTATCACCGCTATAGTTTCTACCGCCCACCTGATCATGAAGTTTCTTAATAGAAATAATGAGGTGGTTACGGTCAAGGGTGACCAAATCGCTGTACGCAAATGTTAAAATGAGAGCCTTAAGATCTACAGAACTCCAAAGGGAGCAAGAACACGTGCGTCTACCCTGGCCTTGGACCAAGTTAGCATCTTAATGACCGAGTTGGATGTTAGGGAAGAAATTCGGGGTACCAGACCCCATCCAGAAGGAGAACTACTTCCGCTATAACTAGGTGACAAGCCTGATCAAGTCACCCAAATAGGCGCAAATCTGGAAGAGTAGAAGAAATGCCAGCTGGTAGAGTTCCTTCAACGAAATAAGGACCTATTTGCATGGACGTCCTCCAACATTCCTAGGCTTGACCCTACTTTCGTTTGCTATCATTTATCTATTAAACGAGACTTGAAGCCGGTCTCCCATAAAAAGAGGAAAGTTGACCCAGAAAGACAGTAGATCATTGAAGAGCAAGTCAAGGAACTGCTTGAAGCCAGATTCATCAGGGAAGCCTCTGATACCATATGGCTCTTCAATGTTGTCTTAGTAAAAAAGTCAAACAAAAAATGGAGAATATGTGTGGACTATACAGACTTGAATAAGGCATGTCCTAAAGATCCATACCCCCTCCCCAAAATTGACAAGTTGGTTGACAGCTCATCCGGATTCCGACTACTATCCTTTATGGACGCTTATTCTGAGTATAACCAAATTCTCATGTACCTTGAAGACGAAGATAAAACTACTTTCATCACCGAAAAGGCAACTACTGCTACAAGATTATGCCTTTTGGTTTAAAGAACATGGGAGCTACCTACTAGCGTATGATGAATAAAGTCTTTGAGGGCCAAATAGGGAGAATGCTTGAAGTATACATTGACGACATGATCATCAAGACCCTAGAGTTTGGATCTCACACTATCGAGCTCGAGGAAGTGTTTGCAGAAGTTAGGAAGCATAATATGAGACTAAATCCTGAGAAATATGCTTTCAAGGTCTGAGCCAGGAAGTTTTTGAGCTTTATGTTGACACTTCACAGGATTGAGGGAAACTCGGACAAATGCCAAGCGGTGCTTGACATGCATAGCCCCCAGAATGTAAAAGAAGTTCAGCAACTCACGGGATGAATCGCGACACTCACACGTTTCCTCGCTAAAGCTGCTCACAAATCTCTCTCCCTCTTTAAGCTATTAAAAAAAGGGGGACAAGTTTTGAATGGACCCAGGAATGTGAGGACGCCTTCACGTCTCTCAAGAATCTACTATCATATCCCCCTATCTTGACTAGGCCAAAACCCGGAGAGACTTTCTATGTATATCTTTCTGTTCATGAAGAAGCTATTAGCTCGGTTCTTATCTGAGAAACAATCGAAGACTAGAAGCTGGTCTACTTCGTGAGCAAGGTGCTGCAAGGTCCCGAGCTCCGTTATCAAAAGATCGAGAAGGTCGCACTTGCCTTAGTCATCACGGATAGGAGACTAAGGCAATACTTCTAATGCCATCCAGTTGTAGTAAGGACGGATCAACCAATCCGCCAAATATTGCATAAACCGGATCTAGCAGGAAGGATGATTGTCTGGTCTATTGAGCTCTCCGAGTTTGAAATTTCATATGAACCCAGGGTTGCAGTTAAGGCACAGGCACTTTCAGACTTTCTCGCCAAACTTACTTCTGACCTGGTGTCCCTGAGCAAGTATCATAGACTGTGTTCATTGACGGATCGTCTAACCCTAAGGGAAGTGGTGCTGGGATAATCCTGGAAAATCTAGAAGGCATGATGGTCGAAAAGCTCACTAAAGTTCAAGTTCGCCACTTCAAACAACTAGACAGAATATGAAGCATGCATTGCTGGATTAATGATGGCCAAGGAATTGGGCGCAACAAGATCACACTATGCAGTGATTCCCAGCTTGTGACATCCCAGATCCTGGGCGACTACCATGCTAAAGAGCCCCTCTTGCAAAGATATCTAACTAAGTTACAAGGACTCCTTAAGGAGTTTTGAATGGTGAACGTGGAATACATCCCCTAGGAACAAAACTCAATGGTCGACCTCTTATCCAAACTGGCCAATACGAAGAGCCCGGGGAACAATCGTTCAGTGGTACAAGAGACCTTAACCCAGCTGTCAATCGTGATCTCAACCATTTCCCAGATGAAGGTTTAAAGCCCACGTGGATCACTCTACTCATGAAATATATACAATCCGGTATCCGACCTAAGGACCCAAAGGAAGCCGCCAAGCTGACCAAGATGGCAGTCCGATACACCATGTACGATGGGTAGTTATACTGGCGGCGATTCTCTTCACCTCTTCTCAAATACCTGACCCCCAAAGGAGCAGAGTATGTATTAGTAGAAGTCCATGAGGGGAGTTGTGGACACTATTTGGGAGGCAAAGCCCTAGCGTTGAAAGCTCTCAGGGCTGGATATTATTGGCCCACAATGGAGGCCGACGCAATATCACACGTCCAAGTTTGTGACAAGTGTCAGCGCCATTCGGATCATTACCATGCTCCACCCAAGGAACTCTCCATAACTTCTATACCATGGCCGTTCTACAGGTGGGGTATGGACATTCTAGGCCCCTTCCCTCAAGCACCTGGACAACTGAAGTTTCTAGTAGTAGCGGTGGACTACTTTACCAAACGGATCGAAGCTGAACCTCTGGTTACCATTACCTCGGCTAGAATCCAAAAATTCACATGGCACCACGTCATTACAAGATTTGGGATCCCGGAGTCCATCATGACGAATAACGGGACATAATTTAAAGACAAAGGGTTTGAAGAACTACTCGCTGGTCTGAAAATCAAACACCATTACAGCGTTGTAGAGAACCATCAAACTAATGGGCACGCTGAAGCCGTCAACCGAGTCATTGTCCGCTGGCTCAAAAGAAGGCTAGACAAAGTTAAGGGAAACTAGGCCGAACAGCTCGACCACGTCCTGTGGGGCCTACCGGAATACGCCCCACTCTACGACAGGTGAGACTCCTTTTAAGCTCACTTACGGGTGTGAGGCAATGATCTCGGTAGAAATAGGAGAACTCAGTTGGCGCCTTTAACATTTCTCAGCAGACAGAAACCCCGGGCTGATCAAGGAGGACCTAGACCTCTTGGAAGAAAGAAGGCACATTGCTCATATATGTGACGTCGCCATCAAGCAGAAGACGACAGCACGATACAACTTGAAGGTTATCCCCAGAAGATTCCAAGTCGACGATCTCGTACTCCGCAGGGTTGACGTCGGAGGAAAGAATGCCTCCCAGGGGAAGTTGGCTCCAAACTGGGAAGGTCCCTACCACATTGTGACCAGCACCGGCAAAGGAGCTTATACCATCGAAACGCTAATAGGCAAGCCAATAAAGAACTTTTGGAATGCAGACAAACTCAGAAAGTACTATAGCTAAGTGCCTTTTAAGGCCTAGTCTTAGTTTACTTCATATTCAATCTGCCTCGAACACTACGGGAACACTTTGTATGGACCTTAGTCCTCTCTTGAATTAATAAAACAAAGTGATATTTTACTATACTCTAAGGACGTTCTAGATAGATTGATTACGACGGTACCCCCCGAGAGTGTCTCGTGCTAGAAAGGTTGTGCATTAGAAAAATCCCAAATCCTGGGAAAATTTTGACATTTGACACTGAACCATACGCACTAAAGACCCTGGCAAGGACCATTTACGCTAAGGTCAATAGGGATTCTAAACACCCAAATGATTGGTGATGGACCCCAGACAAGGCTTCTTTATTTATACCAAAGTCAAGAGGGATCTTAAAAACTAAATTAATTGGTAATTGACCCCAGACAATGTTTCTTCATTTTAAAGCCCTAAGGGGATCCCCAAGCCTTTGAAGGACGCTGGACCCCGGACAAGTCCTAAAGGAAACCACAAGTCCAGAAAGGGCATTGGACCCCGGACTGCGGATTTCAATCGCAAACTTAACATCATAATGGGCATTGGACACAAAGCAATCAATACAAAAGTAAGCTAGCATACAAGGCAAAAAAAAGACTAACAGGGGAAAAAATTAAAAACCCCAAGAATCGGGGCAATCGTTTATACAAAAGTTAACAAACTCAGCGCAGGGGGCAAAAGTAAAAACAAATATAATCATTTTAATTTTCGGCGGTCCCCTAATCAATAGCCATCACAGATAGGGATGGCAACGGGGCGGGGCGGGGACGGGTAGTAGCCCCCTGCCCCCGCGAATAATATCCGCCCCCGCCCCCGCTTCCATATCCGTGCGGGTACTCGTTTATCTTTCCCCCGCGGGTAAAGCGGGTATTCGCGGATATCTCAGGGTACACAATAAATTATAAAAAAATTCAAAAAAATCAAAAAAATAAAATGAAAAATAAAAAAAAGTATAATATTATAATTTTTTAAAATTTGTCCAACGCAACTTAATTTAAAAATAATGTCAAACACCTAAAATACTTTTAATTTATATAACTTTACAATATTTTAATTTATATAATTAAGTTTTTTAATAATTTTATATAAAATATTTATATAAAATTTAGTAATGCCCGTAGTGCGGGGAACCCCCGCCCCGTTTATTAAACGGGGATAATACTAAATGGGTATTTATATCCGCGGGAGAATTTGACGGGTATTACCCGCCCCCGTCACGGGTATTACCCGCGGGTACCCGCGGGGGCGGGTAAAATTGCCATCCCTAATCACAGATGAAGTTCCAACAACACTCGGGTTAGCCCTAGGATCTGCCAGCTGCCCATCCCGTACCACCTTACTGGAGTCCAAACCGCTCAAGACTAGAGCCACTCCGGGATTAAGGAGTTGGACTTGATCAATGGCGTTATGGAATTGCTTTCCACTAATGTCGGTGCAAACGGTGACCAGCTTCTGGACATTATCTCGCAACAACTTAATCTCAGCAATAGATTGCCGATCCTTGTCACGAAGACCTTCATTTTTAGCCTTTAGTACGGTCACGTACCTCTTAAACTCGGCCAAGCTGGAGTCTTTTTGCTTTCTAGCATCTTTCAGGGCAACCACTTCCTGCTCCAACTATCGAACCCGGTACTCAGCTTCACTTTTGGCCTTCACAGCGTCTTCTATGGCCTTAAGAGCTTGCTTTTCACCCTGCTCAGTGGTCACCGCTCTCTCCGTCATCTCCCACTCACACTCCTAACAAACCTGTTCCAGGTATCGAGTCTCTGCAGTAAGGCGGAGACCAAAAGTCTCAAACCACGCAAAACTATCCTTCATGCTGCGAAGGGCAATGTGGTTGGTGACTTGTTCATCTAGAAGGTTATAGTCAACAAGCTCCTGGGGATCTGACTCTTCAAGATATAGATTGATTGGACCATTGACATCGTCGACCGTTGTCCTTTTATTTCGGCCACTCGAGGACCCATACTCCGCCACTTTCCTCTTGCGGTCCGCGATGGCCCGAGAAGAGTCCTCCACCTCGATAGGCTCTGTGTCCATCCTCGGAACTTCGATAGGTGAAGGCGGAGGAACCTCAACCACATTCGCTGGAGGATCCAATGGTTTGGTTGTATTCTTGGCCCAGAAGGCTGCAAGAATCGCCAAGGCATTCCCAGTTGACATCTCGACCAAACTTTCTACAAAAAGAACATAAAATCAGAGTTAAGAAAATACTACAAGGTATTATAAAAAATGCTAAGCGTATGAATTAACATATGGGCAGTGGTTTAGACTACCTAACACAGCCAAGAGAGTCTCATCATCTGGGGAATCCAAGATGTCCTTGGGTTGAATTGAACCAAGCTCTTCGACCCACATTTCGAAGAAATTAATGCATTCTAGCTCTTTGTCGTTCAAATGGCTCACTTCCCTCTCGAATGACTGAGTAGGAATGCTCCAAGCCCCCGAATTCCAGTACAGACTGAATGTCGGCTCACCATCGCCGCCTAACCAGAAGGGGTGCACGCCACGAGCCACCTTCAACTTGAAGAACTTCTCCTTGAAATCTTTATAACTCTCAAGGTATAGGAGAAAAACCTTTTGTCCTTGACGAGATCGAACCGAGAGCCAGGTCTTTTGAGTGGCCCCGATGCCGTGAATGGAGTACCAGGTATGAAAGTAGAAGAACGCCCTATTCAAGCACCGCAATCTGACCAACCTACATATCCTTTCAAAGGTCATGATATTGGCCCAATCGTTGGGGTGAATCTGGGTCGGAGCGGCATTCAAAGTCCGGAAGATGACAATCTGGAAGTCGGTGAAGGGAAGCCGGAGTCCAAACTTGACGAAGAAGTCCTCGTACATATAAGTGAAGTGTTCCCCCACCTGCCGAGTAGAGCACACCCTTTCGTTCCCCAGCGACAGGACCTCGAATTCATGGTCCCTACTCTTCCCTTCCGTCAACACCAGATAACTTTTCAACTCCTCAAGAAGCTCCCCCGGTTGGAAACGGGATATTCGACCATAGGCGTCGTCCGCGACCTAAGGGTATACTAATCTCGGACCACGACAAATACAGATTTCTTCCTCTATGACCGTAAAATACATGAGGACTTGAGTGTAAAATACACTAAGAGCAAGTGCACTCTATCGCCAAGTAATATAGGACTTGAGTCCCAATTATCAATCCCACGAGGAATAAATGGTAATTACTAGATTCGTAAAACCCTTTGTTATTCAAACAATCGAAAGTGTATGAATAAATTCAAAATAAAATCAAAATAACAAATAAAGAAAAGCAATGAGCAATCAAACAAAGAATAGATAATCAATGAGAGAGAAACTAGGGCGCAAGGTTCACTTGAATCTAATTATTCAGATTTTCTTTCATTTATGATGTGAGGTAATTATTTTGCTAATATTCTCTTATTTACTATTGAATCCCAATGGTCATGGATGAAACAATATTCTATTCCTAAGTTAAATCACCTATTTGGTCATATAGTTGAATTAATTAGAAATGCATTAAGCTTCAATTCAAGAGATGAATTAACATACTTGTTAATTCCATTGGTAGGAAAAACTGATATTTGGTCATTCACTAATATAATCCTAGGCTTACCATATAGATCCACTCATTGAATGCGGATGGTCACCGGTCAAATAATGAATTAACACATGCCAAAAGTGATCAAGTTATGACAAGAATGCAAGCAATATGATAAACCCTAAAGAAATTACCTTAATCAAATTAGAAATCAAACCCAAATAATTAAGAAAACAAGATCCTCCATAACCCTAGCTATGGGTTTAACTAATAAAAACAAACCTATATCAAGGTACAAACTCATGGAAAGAAAATCCAAAGGAAGGGAAAACTAAATAGAAAGAGAAATCAAAACCCCTTTAATGGAGATTAAGATCTTCAAGCTTTCAAGAATCCTCCTTTGAAGCTTCCCTCCAAAGTCTACTACCGCAAAACAACTCTCAGGATTAGGGATTTTCTATGTAAAGTGCTCAATGTGTTGTCTTTGGCGTAACTTTCCCATTATATTGAAATTCACGTCTGCTGTTACGCTCTTAGCGCCTAGGCGCCCAGTTCTGAGCGCTCAAGCGCTCAGTCACTTAAGTCAATACGTGCGCTGCTACACGTTGCGCGCTCAGACACTCTTTCTCAGCGCTCAAGCGCTAAATCACTAAATCACTGTTACTGCATACGCTCTGGGCGCTCAGGTGCCCCAACACCAATGCTCAAGCGCTGGTCACTGTTACAAAACTCTTATTTTTCTTGCTCCTTTGCACATTCAATCTTCTCTCCATATAATTACCTGACAAAAACACACAAAATACTTAATAAAAATACAATTAAATAATACTAAAAATATAACAAAACTAACAAACAAAATTCATTAAAAATAAATAAAAGGAATATGAAAAACTAAGGAATTGAACCGTAAAAATAGGACATGTTGACACTTCATTAACTCCCCTACACTTGAGCTTTGCTTGTCCTCAAGCAAAGAATATGAGTCAACAACAAGATCAAACTCAACATCAAAAAACATGAATCAAAGAAAAATTCCACAGTTAAAAGAAATTTAAGTTTAGCAATCAAATCCAGTCAAGCAAGATCTTTTAGCATGTAAACAATTAAAGGCTTAAGTCTAACTTGCAACTGTTCTCTTCATCAAACATCTGAGATCACTCAACTTACCATCACTCGAGTGTTTAAAGGACAAAGAGATCACTCAATTTTCTCTTGAAAAATGCAATACCATAAGCTTGCTTATGAATCTCATCTCCACTTGGGTTCACATACAACACAAGAATCAAAATGACTTTCCTTCGGTTGTAACAAGGCCAATGGTATAATGGATGGTAGGAAGAAAAGATAAAATAGGGTAAAAAATGCTCATTAATAAATTAATACAAAGCAAAATCAGGCTGAAAAGATGACAGATAGAGCATGATGCATAAGAATATAATAATTTCTCACTTTCAACCTAATATTTTCATTATTCTTCACCAACAATTCTTTTTTTTTTCTTTTCACTTTCAAACTTTTCTCTTTTTTTAACCATTGAAGATAACAACTTTTTATGACTTCTCAATTAACACAATAGATGCTCCAAAGAATCCAACCTAATTATTCAATTGGGTATTCAAAGAAATCAATTTCAAGCTCAAATGGGACAACTAAGGGATTATTTAATGAATGCAATTCTAGAAGTTAAGAATAAATTAAGTCTAATTGTCTTAATCATATTCAAATATGCATGTGAATCATCAAAACCTTAACAAGATATCAAAGCAAGTTCTAGCGCACATCAATCAAGAGAAAATTCACTTCAAAAGAAAAATAGAATTTTGCTATGAAAAATCCAATCATTAAAGTTCAAAACTCACTTTCTGGTTAGAGTTAATAAAGAGAACAAAAGCAAGCAGACATGACTAATTTCTAACTAAAGATGCTAAATTTCACTTTACTTCAATGAAAAAGATTGCTTCACACATTATCAGCTCATGATAAATGGAATCAACTTTAAAACATATCTCCATCAGCTTAGAATAAATCAAGAAATCAACACCCAATTCCAGCTTAATTCCCAACATTACTCAAGTGCTTCAACAAATTTTATTATTATTATTTTTTGACAAAAAATGTAAAAGTACCCCCCACACTTAAGATAAACATTGTCCTCATTGTGGAAGAAAAAGAAATAAAGGGGGGTAAAGGAAAGAACAACACAACCTAATGGACAATGACACAATATCAGGTAAAGGAGAAGCACAAGAGTCAGTGCAGCAACACAATCTGAAAAATAAAATCCCAAAATACATGAGTAGAATCTAAAAGAAAAACAAAAATAACAAAACAACTAAAATAAAATAAAAAAAGAAGAAACACAGGTTGCCTCCTGTGAAGCGCTTGTTTAACGTCATTAGCTCGACGTTGCCTTTTTTTGATGAATCAAGGTGGCTTAAAGCAAGAGAAATAGGAGGACACCTTTTTCTTTTCAAAACAGTTCATCCTCCCTTCAACAACGGCCTTGGGACTACTTCCATTAGCATTCTGAACTTGACAAGAGCTTGACTGTCCCATTTGTACCTTAACTCCGCTAGGCCAAGGTGGTCGCACTTGATCAACAGATGAAAGACCAATTTGTGAAGAAGCATGGATCTTGGAAGGACCTTTATCTGTTTCAGCAGCTTGACATTCCAACAGATCAACATTAACACTGTATGATGGCGGGGGGTATTTGATAGCTAAGGTCTCCTGTTTCTTAACTTGAACAAAATTAATAGGGGCATGAAGATTTGACATTGGGGAAGATTTAACCTCCCTAAAGACATTATGATCACATGATCTCCATCCACTCTCAAGATGAGCTCACTCCGAGGTATGTCAATCACAGCTCCAGAAGTGGCCAAAAATGGTCTTCCAAGAATGAGAGGAATATCAGCATCCTCTTCTATATCGAGCACCACAAAATTAACTAAGAATGTGAATTTATCCACATTCACCAAAACATCCTCCACCACACCATCCGGGTAAGTGATGGATCTATCAGCCAACTGTAGTGAAATGTTAGTGGGTTTCGGTTCCTGCATCCCCAATTTCTTAAACACAGAGAAAGACATCAAATTAATACTAGCACCCAAATCACATAATGCCTTATCAAAATAAGAGTTACCAATAGTGCAAGGAATAGTAAAACTCCCTGGATCTTTCAATTTTGGGGGTAACTTCTTTAAAAGAATGGCAGAACACTCCTCAGTAAGACATACAGTCTCAAATTCCTCAAGCTTGCGTTTCTTTGTAAGTATTTCCTTCAAAAACTTTGCATACTTGGGCATTTGAGAGATGGCTTCAAAGAACGGAATATTAATTTGTAATTTCTTGAATATCTCCAAGAATTTAGAAAATTGCTAATCTGGCTGATTGTTCTTGAGCCTCTGAGGGAATAGGATCTTAGCATATGGGGATGGTTCATAAACTACACTCTGCTCACGGTCCTTCTTCGCTCTCATCCACTTTAGTGCTTTCTTCTCAACCTCTCTTTCTTGATTGACATCTTCAGTAAAGACATCTTCAGTTGCCTTCTCTTCATCATGCACTGACTTAATAAGAGTATCTCCAAGCTCTAGTATTTCCTTTTTTTTGAGAGGACTCCTCAAGTTCCTTACCACTTCTAAGGAAAATCGCATGGGCCTGTTGCCTTGGATTAGTCTCAGTAGTGCTAGGCAATGTCCCTGGTGCCCTTACTGTCATCAATGTAGTCAGCTGACCGATCTGAGTCTCTATGTTCTTCATTCTAACATTAGAATTCTGCATGTACTTCAAAACTAGATCTTCAAAACTCGGCTTCTTTGCAGGTGCTTGGAAACCTGGAGGTGGTGGTGGAACTCTCTGTTGATTCTGTTGATAGCCTTACTGATTTCCCTATTTAAAATTCGGGTGGTCCTTCCAACCAGAATTATACGTATTCAAATATGGATTGTACTGTTGCCAGTTGAAATTACTAACAAAATTTGCTACTTCAGGCTCAGAGGCAAAATGACTACCAACTTGACAATTTACACTTGTATGACCCTGTCCTCCATATGCTTCACAGATGATAGGTGGGGCTGCACTATTTGTCACCATCAAAGTCTCCACCTTCTTCGTCAAAGCTTCCAATTGACTCAGAATTGTTGTAGAAGAATCAACAGCATGTACACCTGCTTGTTTCTTAGGAGTCAGTCGCTCATTCTGCCACTGATAACTGTTCAGCGCCATTTCTTTAATCAATGCTTGGATCTCAGTAGGTGTTTTCCTTCATATAGTACCTCTCGCAACAGCATCAATGAGTGAACGATTTGCAGGTGACAAACTATTGTAAAAAGTCTGAACCTGCTGCCATACGGGAAATCCATGATGTGGACATCATCTCAACAACTCTTGAAAGCGCTCTCAAGCTTCATAAAGAGTGTCCATCTCAAACTACACAAAAGAAGATATATCATTCCTTAATTTAGCAGATTTAGAAGGAGGAAAATATTTAGCCAGAAACTGTTGTGTCAATTGATCCCATGTAGTGATGGAACCCCTCGGAAGTGACATTAACCACTGACTCGCTCTGTCCCTAAGAGAGAAAGGAAATAGTCGCAATTGGATTGCATCATCTGTCACTTCATTATACTTGATAGTATCACACAATTGCAAGAATCTGAGCAAATGCTGATTTGGATCATCTGAAGGCAATCCACCAAACTGAACTAAATTCTGAATCATAGAGATCAGTGCTGGTTTGATTTCAAAATTATTTGTCACCACAGCTGGTCTTATTATACTTCCTCCATACCCTTCAGCAGTGTGCATAGAGTACTCAAACATGGTTCGCTCTGCTGGGATAGCTCTTTCTTCACGGTTGACCTCAACAACTGGTTGTCTCTCCATCCTGCTTATGTCTTCTGTCACAGCTGCAATAAAAGTCTGCTTCTTTAACCTGTGAGCTGTTTTCTCAATTTCTGGATCAAAAACCAAATCAGGACATTGAGATCGAGTGAGCATAAACAAAAAATAAGAAGAGAAAAATTAAATAAAAATAAAATAAAATAAAATAAGAAATAATAAAAATAAAAAAATAATAATAAAAGGGCGTCTAAATTAATTAGAGTTTTTTACTTTTAATATTACTAACTTATTCCCCGGCAACGGCACCAAAAACTTGATACGTGTAAAATACATTAAGAGCAAGTGCACTCTATCGCCAAGTAATATAGGATTTGAGTCCCAGTTATTGATCCTATGAGAAATAAATGGTAATTACTAGATTCATAAAACCTTTTTTTATTCAGACAATCGAAAGTGTATGAATAAATTCAAAATAACAAATAAAGAAAAGTAATGAGCAATCAAACAAAGAATAGATAATCAATGAGAGAGAAACTAGGGCGCAAGATTCACTTGAATCTAATTATTCAGATTTTCTTTCATTTATGATGTAAGGTAATTCTTTTGCCAATATTATCTTATTTGCTATTGAATCCCAATGGTCATGGATGAAATAATATTCTATTCCTAAGTTAAATTACCTATTTGGTCATTTAGTTGAATTAATTAGGAATGCATTAAATTTCAATTCAAGAGATGAATTAACATATCTGTCAATTCCATTGGTAGGAAAAATTAATATTTGGTCATTCACCAATATAATCCTAGGCTTACTATATTGATCCACTCATTGAATGTGGATGGGCACCAGTCAAACAATGAATTAACATATGCCAAAAGTGATCAAGTTATGACAAGAATGCAAGCAATATAATATACTCAAAAGAAATTACCTTAATCAAATTAGAAATCAAACCCAAATAATTAGGAAAACAAGATCCTCCATAGCCCTAGCTATGGGTTTAACTATTCATGTTCAATAAAAATAAACTCATATCAAGGTACAAACTCATGGAAAGAAAATCCAAAGGAAGGGAAAACTAAAAAGAAAGAGAAATCAAAACCCCTTTAATGGAGATTAAGATCTTCAAGCCTTCAAGAATCCTCCTTTGAAGCTGCCCTCCAAGGTCTGCTACCGCAAAACAACTCTCAAGATTAGGGATTTTTTGTGTAAAGTACTCAATATGTTGTCTTTGGCGTAACTTTTCCATTATATTGAAATTCACGTCTACTGTTACACTCTCAACGCCTAGGCGCCCATTTCTGAGCGCTCAAGCGCTCAATTACTTAAGTCAGTACGCACGCTGCTATACGTTGCGCGCTCAGGCACTCCTTCTCAGCGCACAAGCGCTGAATCACTAAATCACCGTTGCTGCATACGCTCTGGGTGCTCAGGCGCCCCAACACCAGCGCTCAAGCGCTGGTCACTGTTACAAAACTCTTCTTTTTCTTGCTCCTTTGCACATTCAATTTTCTCCCCGTACAATTACCTGACAAAAGTACACAAAACACTTAATAAAAACACAATTAAACAATACTAAAAATATAACAAAACTAACAGACAAAATTCATTAAAAATAAATAAAAAGAATATGAAAAACTAAGGAATTGAACCGTAAAAATAGGATATGTTGACGGTTCATCACCGCTTCCTCTTCTCTCGGCTCCCCACCCTTTGGGATCGGGGCAACATCTGGAACTGGTTCTTTAAGTCTCACTGCTCTCATTCTGGCCATTTAAAGTTCTTGGATACACACAGAGGCCGGCGGTTAGAACCATTCGAGTTCAAAGATCTAGAAATGGATATGAGCAAGCACAAAAATGCTCATACCCACATACTAGCCTCCCACCAAGACCCAAGCCTCAGCAGGACACCCCCACCGCATGGGATGCGATGGAGGAGGTGATCCATAGGGCAACACCATTGAAAGGAAGAAAAATGTATTCCCCACCTTTAATTGTAGGAAAACAGGGAAGCGCACTTCATTAAAGGGGCGCATAACCACTCATAAAGTAAAACAAATATGGACGAGTCAGAGGGAAATGAATACCTTAAGGAAAATGGAAGGAAGTGACAAAAAATCCAATCACCGGAATGGCAAAGTGTTGAATAAAAGAGTGCTGAAACTACCTCCCACCACTGCTGTGAAAATCGTCGGAAGTCACTTCAAGCCACCAGTTTCGAGAAATGAATAGTGAGACGAAAAAAGGAAAGTTTAACCTCTATTTATAATGTCTGAACGATTGAAGGGTAATTTTGTTTGATCAATCCGAATTTGAAAAGATACTCATTATAGCACGCAAAGTACTATGCACGTCTCTTCAACCAAAATACACCACGTGGCCCTCACAACTGTCATGGCAGTTGAGAAGACGGTTACGCAGATAGCTAAGGGACACGCAACCTCAATAGAGTTTATCAACTCGTATCGGATGCCTCCCACCAATCACGGGATTTAGTGAACTATTTCGAGTAGTCACGGAATCGTTAAGTCACTAAAGACCTTATTATTTCCCAGAGCCAAAAGGACCTCGGATCGGGAACTTATGTAAACCATTTTGAAGTGTGGGAGCCTTCCTTGAACCCCATCCTCACGACAGACGCCAGCTAAGATTCCCCTAGTAGAGGTCGGTTGACTTCAAAAGACGGTGATAAAACTCCTCACCCAATAAGGGATATCGTCCCCGAGGGCAAGAGCTAAAACTCACCATTTCGGTGCAACCAACAACCAAAGGCCGAGCTGGAGGCAACTTAATATAGCTCTAGGGTAAGCGTTGGACTCATCCCGGATAATGCAAGCTCTAGGGTAAGCGTTGGACTCACCCTGGATAATGCAAACCAAACAACAAAATAAAAAATAGCAGACATACAAGACAAATCCTCAAAAAGAAGAATTTTATTAATTTCATTCTATACATTGTCAACCTCCAAGGAAGGAGAAAAAGAAAACATAATAAAAGGAAAGTGAAAATAGTGTCCGACGAAGAGTCAAAGATGGAGCTAACATCACGGCTGAAACTCCCTGCTGCGTTGTCACATCCACAATTCCTCCACTCTCTTCACCGGAACAAAATGAAGCCACTCCCCTTCTTCTTTCCTACCTCCTTCACAGTGATATAAAATGCCGATACCGATAACCTACTCGTAAAGCAAGTCAAAGAAAGCAGATCACCCCAAGTTACTCCCAGGGAATTTTCCTTTTCTTTGAGCTGATATTCTTGCATATCCAGCTGCACTACGAAGAAGATCGGCCTGGTACCTCCAAATAACTCAGAAAAGAGGCAGGGAGAGGGACAGAGTGCTCTCCAGTGTCCCCATGCATCGGTTGACGGAAGCATCATTCCATCCTAATGACACGCTAGGTCAGAAACCCCCATGTACGCCAGGAGAGAAAGGTTTCTGCCTCCCTAAATGCATGGCAACTCAACATTACGCCAAGAAAGAAAGGCTTCTTTGAAAAGGGGAAATAGCTTGTAGAGAGTTAATCACTTTCAGGAACCTTGAAAAGATTAGGAGAATAACCCTTGCAGGAGGCAAAACCCTCCATATAAGTGTGAAAAATGGAGGGGAAATTACTCTCTCAAAAAGGATCATTTTCAGGTAGAGTTACAGAATGAGAAGAATGCGATGGAAGGAATACTAGCTTCAGTGCGAACCTTCTCTATTTATAGAAAGAACGAAGCACTCTAATTGGCTCCGTAAAAGGTGAACTGATCGCATGATGATAGCTATGTTTAATACTTCCAATTTCTGATTTGTCACTGGAGTAGCGAGCAGTTGGGAAACAGTACGAAACTGAGATTTTCTTTAAAGGATATTTAATTTCCAATAAAGTCAAAGCAATAACTTCCCAGAGAATTGCAGACTGTTACTACCTGTAGTTTCAGATATTATACTCAGAGTTTGTACGAGAACGCCTAAGGAAATCTCGAGAATTAATGCTTGGAGGCGATGAATTTGTGGGACGTAAAACGTCCAGAGTCTGATATTAATTTTTTGGGCTCTTATGTCAGTGGTATGCCCTGGCGATCCTGCTAAAACTTGACATTTGGCTATCCTTCCAAGCGCCAAGCTGGGGGCAACTGTTCTGGACCGTGATCCGGGATCCCATTTAGTTAGATCAACCTGGCATACATATAACCAGACTCCACCCTGGACGACGTGGCTAAGGCCTTGAAGGTAGTCCAAACCTCGGAGCCATGTATACTGAGCAACGTTGGGCCATAATATCAAGATTACTAGATATGTGCAAAGGATATATCCCTAAATATCCGTAACTACCAATCATCTATTTGCGATATTATAGGGCTCATAAATTTTTTAGATTGATAAGTAGCTCTCGTATCAATAGTTCCTAACTTATAGGGATTCATCTCAAAAATAGTGGGAAAGTAATCCTTACCAGAATACTAATCCTAAATACCTACATTCAATGTAGATCGCATAAGGATTCATACATGCTCTATAAATACAAGGCTAAGTAGCCTTAATCAGGTATCAGTAAATTACTTAGTATGCACTGTCTTACTTGTGCACAGCCTAACTTGAGTGTCGAAGTCCTTTTGCAGGTACCCACCAACTTGTCTCAACACGCTCGATCGTCGCTGCTCAAGGAGGAAACCATCATTCACTTACCTTTTTTAGGTATCTTCTGAATCCGCTTCAGAACAATCACTTACAAGAATTGAACTAATTTTGAGTTGGTACAATTCCATATTATCAGTTAAGCAAACTCTCATTGATTTATTTATTTATTTACTTAAAACCTCATTGACTATTTTGTCGAACTTAAACAATGTATTTGGTTTGATGAGTCTTACCATACACTATACATTTGCAATTTTAAAAACAGTTGCGTTATTTGTCCAAATTAAAATACGTTTAACTTTATTCAACTCACTCACAAAATCATTATGTATGCTGCAAAAATGCTACAATCGCATACAGAATGATTTGATATTTCTCTCACATTAATATACGGTATAAATATAGTGTGCGTATTCTGGTGTACATAAAATATTTCTCTTTTAAAAAATGGGTTACTTGAGTAGAAGTTGGGAAGTCATTTACCAGCATACATGCAGAGAGACAAACTCTTGCGCTGATGGTGCCACTCTTGGTCATGAGTCTCCCTCTGATTTTACATTGTTGAATTCCCTTCCTCCCTGAATGTCAGCTGCGTTAATGGCTGATTATAGTGGGGTCTGTTTTGATCGGTTAGTAGCTCTATAGTGTTTTTTGGCTTTGTTTGCCCCGTTGTTATTCAAATAGGTTTGTTCGTTGGATTAAAAAAAAACACAATAGTAAAAAGAATAATATAGGATGCACAAAAAATAATATGGGAAAATATGTTTATAAATAAATTTATTATTTTTTAACATCGTAGCACTACTTAATTTTTTGGTAAAAAGTTGAGTAAGTTACCTGAATTCTTATTAATTACTTACATTTTAAGAAAAATACATGGAAATCTTATTTATTTTCTATTCAATATTTTATTACTCTATGAATGCGAGATTTTAACATAATTTTGATCTTATATATTTGGTATGAAGTATAATACGATTTTTTTTTCTCAACTGCTCCCCTGCAAATGCTACAGCTGCAATCACTTGAGTTCACCATGTATCAACGTACCACATTGAATGGTCAAATTTTGGTTGTACCTTGATCCTATAAAATTGCTTCTGCAATGTGCAAACTAACTCAACATTCCACAGGGCGGGAGAAAGTCACAACTCTACTCATTAAACATGAATGGAGAGAATAGTACAGTTGCCAGATAGTGGACTAGGTAAGGCAAGGAGGGGAAGGTCAGATAGTGCTTAAAGCCTTTAAGAGATCTTAACTACATCAAAAGCTAAATTAAGGGAGTTTTAGAGTGAATTAATTACATTAAGGAGTTGTTTCAATTTGAGTTCTAAAAACTAGCTAACTGATTTGGAAGAAAACTGGAACCCTTGAATGAATATATAAGCATGCCAAATAGTCATACCCTCGGTGGCCGACCATCTTTCTATTTAACAGTTCGGAGGGGCAATTGCTCTGGCCAGGTGTGTGAACGATGACTCTAAGACAAGATGAAGAGGATGCTGCTCTGGTCTAGACAAAGAGAGTGGACATTTGGAAGAACACAAAGCAAAGCAGACCCTAGAAGTTCTAAGCACCATAGTTGAAGAGAAGTATATATTACTTAGTGCATGGCTTGGAGAAGAAGGTGAAAGAGTAGAGAGAAAGATACGAAGTTGTACTGCATGAAATGCTAAGTAGGTTTCAGTTAGGAGCTACGAATAGTGCCTTTGCCAATGAAACCAGCAAAACAGTAAGCCACAATTATACAGATTTGAAGGTCAAGTATGCTTTTGGTATTCTTTTTGGTATGAGAGTCACATTTAGGCAGGAAGTAGCTCAGGAGGTAGATTATAGCAGCTACACCTTTTTAATTTACAATCGATGTCTGAAAGCATCTCTCTACTGTACAGATTGGATCAGGTTAGTATACCTGCCCAATTTTTGGAAGTCAATTGGCTATGCAAGAGGTTGAACACAGGTGCACCCCTCCTAAACAGACATTAGAGGAACCTAACAAGGACCCACTTTTCATTAACAAATAGCTAAGGACCTATTTAGTATATTGTATTAAACCTAACAAGATAAGTTAATACATTACATTTTAATCTTATCGGATGTTTGGTATAAATTTTATATTGTATAAATTTATCCATCAAATCTCTCTTATACATTAAAATAATAGATAACTTAATCAAGTATTAGGGATGAGATTAAGCCTGATTAAATTTTGATGTATAAGCTGTTATAAAAGCTTTTTCATTACAATTTTAAACACCCTGACATATTCAATCATTATGTATTAAGCTTTATACTATCAAGCCTTATTCAATCCTTCATACCAAACGGGCCTAAGGCTACAAGTTCTGTGCCATCTAAATAGCTGCTGCATAGTAAGAGATTATTTGGAAATAACAAGATTGCACAGTAGGGTAAGGAGACTCACTGCAAATGCATGAGAGCATCAGGTAGTCTTAGTGATCATATTCTTTAAACAAATTTTTGTAAATGAATTTTAAAAAATGCTAGAATCTGCACACACAAGAATTCTACTAAAAATCTGTAGGAAAAAATAAAATCATTTATGAGATTAAATCATCATGCATGCCATTCAGAACAGAGCATGAGGTTAAGACAAGAATGTTGGTGTCAGCAAGGCCCTCTTAGTTGTAATGAAAATTCAAGTTGGAGGTTGCCAGGTTCCAGGTCTAAAAGATGCACCCGATCCTGTTGGCTCTGAAGACCTGAAAACAAAATTTTACGAACAGAAAACAATTAATAAAGTAATGATATGACATATATATAGGTTAAAAACTTAGGAAATGATATGAGTCTGGCAAAGTCAACATTTAAAATAATTGTGTTTTGCCTTCAGGTTCATAGGTCAGAGCATAGACATTGTTTCTTTTAAATAAAAGATGCTTTTCTCAATCATAATGTTCATTGAATCAAACAATGTACTCATGTAGACTTACTCAGGCTCCTCTTTTGCTTTCTCAGCTGCCTTCTCCTGTGAATCCCTGCAGAAAGATCACATGATTACTATGACGTTGAATAATTACTCCTAAACTATTTTATTTGCAAAAGAGAAGAAAATCATGACTTCACAGCAAATACCATTGGGAAATTGGAGAAAATAATTACCCCAAAATAGAAGACATTAACAACACTTAAAAGTTTAAAGAACATCCAAAACAGAATGAAGCAATGAAAATGTATTTCTAGACCACAGCACTGGAGTCCAAAGTCCTTCAACCAAAGAATGTCCATTTCCAGAGTACACAATCAGAGATGTTATTGCTCTATGATAGGAACCCAAGTATTTTAATTCCTCAATTACAAGAACAGAATCACAGCACAGAAACTCTCACAGGGGCTTGCTTCCTCCCTTCCCAAACCTTACTCACACTTTACCTGCCTACCTTTCCCCTCTCCTCTCTTCTCCTTTTATTCCATTCCCACTACACAAATATGTTTCCTGCCCTGCCTGCCACGTGGGCAGGTTGTTACGATGCACCCTGATGGCATTGGGCCTGCTGTAAATAGAGTTTATGTCAGAAGACATAAGCCCAAAGCCAAGGAGGCTTAACTAACTTTTGGTTAGTTAGTTAGTTAGAAGTTAGTGGTAGTCGGTTAGTTGTTGGGAAAGGGATATAAATAAGAGAAACTGTATGAGGGAGAGTCAGTTTTGATATTGGGAAAAGGTATGCCAGCCACATTGGCTGAGAGGGAGGTTATACAGACCTCGAATCTGTGTTAGCTGAGAGTGTCCTGAGTTTTCTTGTACTTGTATACATTTCTTGGGGTAATCTGCCCCAATTCTTGAAATAACAGTGAATATCCAGTTTTTATCAACTGGTATCAAAGCTCGTTCGTTCTTGGGGAGCAAATCGCGCATGGTGAGCACGAGAATGGAGTCAAGAATTGAAGTTTTGGAGCGCAGGTGTGAGGATTTTGCGGAATGGAGGCAAATGAGTGATGTTCGTATGAGTTCCATGGAGAACAACATCCAAGAAATCTTGCGCAAGCTGGATTCAGCAATTCAGGGGAATGGAGGACATAGGGTGGAGACCCACTGCGATTCCGAAGGTGAGAACAATCTCGGAGACGCGCGAATCCATGGGGGTGAGGAACGGTGGCGCAAGATAGAGCTTCCCCTGTTCGAAGGGGAAGAAACAGAGGAAGATGCTTGTAATTGGGTGCATAAACTAGAAAGATTCTTTGAAATTAGAGGGGTTCCTGAGGGAGAAAAGCTTAAGGTGGCTTCTATGGCATTGGAAGGGCAAGCACTGTCATGGTTTCATTGGTGGGAAGGAGGGGATGGGGAGGTTTCTTGGCCCTGTTTTAGAGAAGCTATTATTCGAAGGTTTCATCCTTCTGCTGCCCAGAATTCGTATGAGTTGTTAATGGCATTGAAGCAAGGGAATGGGTCAGTTAGGGGGTACCGAAAATAGTTTGAAATTTATGCTGGGTCTTTGAGAATTTCAGACCATCAATTCTTGAGAAGCATTTTCTTGAATGGATTGAGGGAAGGAATAAGGAGGGAACTGAGAGTGCACAAGGTGAATTCTTTGAGAGATATGATGGAGTTGGCTCAGCTTATTGATGAAAAAAATGAAGAAATCATTAAGGAGCTGATGGAAAGAGGGTGGAAGGGTGTTTCTAATGCTAGAACAATGATCAACAACAGGACAGGGACTCAAAACACTATTGCGTCATATAATAGTGGAGGCTGGAAGGGGTCTAGCATAAGCAACAATTCTGGTTGGAAGGGGGCAAATTCTAGAAGCATGGTGGGGTCTTCTTCAATAGGGGCAAATGATAAACCCCTGCCCAAAACACAAGAATCAGAAAATGTCAATAGGAGAGGGAGGAATTTTAGAGAATTGCCTGATGCTGAGTATTATGACAGGATGAAGAAAGGATTATGCTTTCGATGTGATGAGAAATATTCAATTGGCCATGTATGTAAAAATAAACAGCTGCGACTATTATTGGTGGAGGATGAAAATGAGGAGGAAAGTTCGGGGGCTGAAATTGCAGTAGAAGAGGAGGATAGATGGGAGGATAGAGGAATTGTGTTGGGATATAATAGTTTGATGGGGTTGACAGGAGGGAGGTCTTTCAAATTAAAGGGGAGGGTGCAGGGGGTTGAAGTAATAGTGTTAATTGATTGTGGAGCTTCCCACAGTTTCATTGCTCATAATCTAGTGGGGAAGGTGGGTTTGAAGATCACATCCACCCCCTCTTTTATGGTGGAAGTGGGAGATGGATATAAGGTGAAAAGTGAAGGGTGTTGTAAAAACATAAAGGTGCAGTTACAAAATTTAGAAGTGCAGCATGATTTTTATGTGTTTGGGTTGAAGGGGCCTGAGATTGTTTTGGGGTTGGATTGGTTGGCTAGTTTGGGCAACATTACTGCCAACTTCAGAGAATTGTCATTGAAGATCAAGAAGGAAGGAAGGATACATATAATAAAAGGAGAACCTTCATTGTGCAAGGCTGTTGCTTCACTAAAGTCACTAGTGAAATCATTCAGGGATGAAGATGTGAGATTCTTGGTGGATGTCAGAAGAATTTCAGAGGAGCAACCACAAGGGCAGCAAGCCACCAGTAATGAGGTTTCTGAACAGATTCAAGATTTAATTTAGGAATTTCAGGAGCTTTTTCAACAACCAACAGGGCTGCCACCTTCAAGGAGATGTGACCATGCCATTCTTCTGAAAATAGGAGCCAATATACCTAATATTCGTCCTTACAGGTATCCCCACTATAAAAAATCAGAGATTGAGAAATTTGTTAAGGAAATGTTAGAGACTGGTATGATTAGGCCAAGCACTAGCCCTTATGCTAGCCCTATGATTTTAGTGAAAAAGAAAGATGGCAGTTGGAGATTTTGTGTGGATTATCGAGCTTTGAATAAGGTGACAATACCGGATAAATTTCCTATTCCAATTATAGATGAATTGTTAGATGAATTGGCTGGAGCTACAATTTTTTCTAAATTGGATTTGAAATCGGGATATCATCAAATTCGCATGAGGGAAGAGGATATTGAGAAAACAGCATTTAAGACTCATGAAGGGCATTATGAGTATGTAGTAATGCCATTTGGTCTCACTAATGCCCCTTCTACTTTCCAAGGGTTGATGAATGAAGTATTAAGACCTTGCTTGAGGAAGTTTGCTTTGGTTTTTTTTTATGATATTTTGATCTATAGTAAAGATGAAGCAACTCATTTGAGCCATTTGAGAGAGGTTTTCCAGCTCTTGTTATTCAATAAGTTGGTGGTGAACAAGAAGAAATGTTGTTTTGGGGGCCAATTTGTGGAATATTTGGGGCATATAGTGTCAGTTGAGGGGTTGCAGGTGATCCCAAGAAGATTGCGACCAAAAAGTGGCCCATACCTAAAGATGTTAAAGGTTTAAGGGGTTTTTTGGGGTTAACTGGCTATTATCGCCGGTTTGTCCAAAATTATGGCAAAATAGCCAAACCTTTGACTGAGTTACTAAAGAAAGACAGTTTTCAGTGGTCCATAGAGGCTCAAAAAGCTTTTGAAATATTGCGAGAGGCTATGACAACTTTACCTGTTTTGGTTGTTTCAGATTTCAGCAAGGAATTTGTGGTAGAAACCGATGCTTGAAGTAGGGGCATAGGGGCTGTATTGTTGCAACAAGAAAGACCAGTAGCTTTTCTCAATCAAGCATTAACTGAAAGGGAGCAAAAGAGGTCTGTATATGAGAGGGAATTGATGGCAATTGTTTTTGCTGTGCAGAAATGGCGTCATTACCTCCTTGGAAGACATTTTATCATTAGAACTGACCAAAGATCCTTGAAATTTTTGACTGATCAGCGGATTTTGGGAGAGGAGCAGTTTAGATGGACTTCCAAGCATTGGGTTTGATTTTGATATCTAATATAGACCAGGGAAAGACAATGCAGTTGCGGATGCTTTATCTCTTCAAATGATGTATGCTTGTTTCTACGTTGCATTCGGGAGGATGGGGGAAATTATGTGAGGAGATTTGACAAGATCCCAAATTTGAAGAAGATTGTACAGGAGTTGGTTGTTCAACCTCAAGCTTGGCCTGCTTATTCTTTGCATCATGGCCAACTTTTTTATAAAGGGAGATTGGTCCTTCCTCGTTCTTCTCCTAGGATTCCTAATTTACTTCATGATTTCCAGGCATCTTCTTTTGGAGGACATTCGGGATTCTTGAGAACATATAAAAGGTTGGCTGAAAATTTTTTCTGGGAGGGCATGAAAAAGGATATTGTGGATCTTATCATTGGTTGTGATGTATGTCAGAGGAATAAGGCCCAGACTCTATCACCAGCAGGATTATTAAAGCCTCTTACCTACTCCAACTCAGGTTTGGAGTGAAGTCACTATGGATTTTATTAATGGTTTGCCAAGATCCAAAGGCAAAGATACTATTATGGTGGTGGTGGATTGTTTCACCAAGTTTGCCCACTTCATGGCCCTTTCCCACCCTTTCATAGCACAAGAAGTCGCTCAAATATTCGTTAATGAGGTAGTAAGGCTGCATGGGTTTCCCACATCTATTATTTCTGACAGAAACCAACTGTTTTTGAGTAAATTCTGGTCTGCTCTCTTCAAATCAGCAGGTACAAGGCTCAAATTCAGTACTGCATACCACCCTCAAACAGATGGGCAAACAAAGGTTGCTAATAGATGTCTGGAGACTTATTTGAGGTGCTTTGCTGGGGAGAAACTGAGTTCTTAGTCTCAGCGGTTAAGTTGGGCCGAATATTGGTTTAACACCAATTACAATCGATCCATTAGGATGACACCTTTCAGAGCTCTTTATGGCCGTGACCCACCTGTGTTGTTTAAAGGGACGACTTTTCCTTCAAAGGTGGAGGCTGTCTCACAGTTGCATTTGGACAGAGACATCCTCTTGGAGGAGTTAAGGAGCAATTTGGATAAGGCTCAACAGCAAATGAAGGTGTTGGCAGACAAGAAACGTAGAAATGTGGTTTTCAATATAGGAGATTGGGTTTATTTAAAAGCTCAACCTTATAGGTTGAAAACCATAGCTAAGAGACGAAATGAAAAACTGAGTCCTCGCTATTATGGGCCATTTCAGGTGTTGGACAAGGTGGGGGCGGTGGCTTACAAATTACAACTTCCTCCTTATAGCCAAATCCATCCAGTTTTTCATGTGAACAGATTGAAGGCAGCAATTCCTAAGGACCAACAATCCCATCCTCTACCTCCAGAATTATCTGCCGATTGGGTTTTGGAAACACAACCAGCAGAAGCTCTTGCTCTGAGATATAATGCAGTGGGTGTAGCAGAGCTCCTCATCCAATGGCAGGGGGCTCCTCCATGTGATAATTCCTGGGAGTCTGTGTCCTCTTTGAAGCTTCATTTTCCTTCTTTTCACCTTGAGGACAAGGTGAAAGCTTTGGGGGAAAGTATTGATGGCATTGGGCCTGCTGTAAATAGAGTTTATGTCAGAAGACATAAGCCCAAAGCCAAGGAGGCTTAACTAACTTTTGGTTAGTTAGTTAGTTAGAAGTTAGTGGTAGTCGGTTAGTTGTTGGGAAAGGGATATAAATAAGAGAAACTGTATGAGGGAGAGTCAGTTTTCATATTGGGAAAAGGTAGGCCAGCCACATTGGCTGAGAGGGAGGTTACACAGACCTCGAATCTGTTTTAGCTGAGAGTGTCCTGAGTTTTCTTGTACTTGTATACATTTCTTGGGGTAATCTGCCCCAATTCTTGAAATAATAACAGTGAATATCCAGTTTTCATCACACCCTCACCATGTGCTGATCACAGTTCCATCGCACACTACTGACAACAACATCTAATCCCCTGCTGCTATTCCCTTCTTTGTTGTTGTAAACCTTTGTGATAGGTGGTTGCCTAACTTTCTACATTGTGTATCCTTAACAGTTCATAATAGAATATAAAACTTTACTCTTTGTTCTAGATTGTAGTCCATAGGAAACCTAAACCAAAATATTACAACAGGAAGAAAGAGTGGACTGCCTAACAACTTCATAAAAATATTCAGAAATAGGATAGGATGAAAATGGTGAAAACTAAATTAGCATCAAATTCTGATAAATGAATTAGACATAAGAAAAGAATAAAAGCTGTGTGTATTTTGGTCTAGCTTCCCTAAGGAGTAGAATCTAGAAAAGAGAGTAAAGTTAATGATTATATATGAACTGTTAAGGATACACAATGTAGAATGTTAGGAAACCAAATTTTGATAAATGAATTAGATATAAGAAAATGGTGAAAACTAAAATACCACCAAATACCGTAACACAGTAAGTGCCACAAAGAGCATGCATTTTCAACTACATATTTGTATATCAATTTCAAAAGACTCACCTTAAGCCACCCATTGCGCCAGATGATTCATCAACCTCATCACCTATAGTGGAGAAAACGTGTTAAGAGACTTCAAGCACAGGATAAGTAGTGTATAAATATATTGTAAGAATCCTATCTTCTGGAAGGCTTTCTCTCTTTTTTTGACCAGGGAGGGGGATGAATAAAATTTATGAACAATAAGTAAAAGTAAACATATTGCATAGAGTAATACAAATTTCATTTGTTTCATTTTGCTTCGTGGGTGAGGGAACATTTTTCTCGCTTGAAATCAAGATGAAGCTTCACTGTATAATTAATTTTAAGTTTAGCCAAATAATTTTTCTTAAAAAAGTATAACTCAATATTTCTGTCAAAAAGAAAAAAACAGTATGACAACCTTCTGAAGGTACCGGACCACCAACTTGCCGAATAAAACTTTTTAAGTCTGGACCACTAACTTTTCCTGCATGGGAATATAAATTAGTCGGTAAATCCAAGGAGTCAGTAATGAAGAATATTACAATACCCATGAAATTTTAAGCATCTGACCAGTGCTGACACGTTTGCCTGTACTGCCTTCTTTGGCTCTCCTTTCCTCTTCTTCTTTCTTAAGAACTATAAGAAATAAAAACAGTGTGTGTTAAGGTCTCTGTATAGAAATAAACTTGGCCAAGAATGTTCTTTCATTATATTGAGATCTATCACACATAATGCTGAAGACAAACTCAAGAGAGGAATATTACTAAATCAGAGGAAAGTATTTAAACAAACTGATTAGTTAATGGTGGAAGTATAAGTGACACATACGAGCAACATTCTGTCTAACACGTTCACGCCTTGCTTCCATTTCCATCATTTCCTGAAGAGAAACAAAAAATTATTGTCAAGCAATACTGCATTAGTATAAATTACTTTGCCACAGTGCCTCTTTATAAAAACTTCAGTTTGCAGAAAACATTCATAAAATATTTTTTAAGGGTTAGATTGGTATCCCATTACAAAACTAATACCTTAATTATTCACCCCTTTTAAGGAGATACCAAACTTACCCTAAGCTGAACTAATTAACACCCCCGCCCACAAAAAAAACATCATAAAGTTTTTATGATGAGATAATCTACATTTATTCATTGCAATTCAATCCTTGAAGATAAACAAAACTTTAATGGAAAATCATTTTATGTAATACAATGTCATCTAGCCAAGCCATGACCAGAAAATTTAAAGAAATATCAACAACTTTGTCTGTGGATCACTTTATGGTACTAGCAAAAGGAATATATGTGTGTGTGTGTGTATTAAAAAATGCATTTCAATTTACCTCTGGAGTTGGAGCCCTTTTACGCTGCCCATTCAGCCAACATATCCATTCAACTAAAATAATTAAACACTAACTTCCATCAAGAATGGGAAATAGGACAAAAATCCAGAGTCTCTTTTCTAAAATAAATTCGACATATACCATGCCAATCATACTGAAGTTTAGGGCTAAGCAATAAGTTTTAGCAACAAAAGATAAATGAAAATAAACTTATTAAAGAGATATAATAATTGGAACCACTCCATAATCAATTGAATAGAAGATGTAAAAAATAAAAATAAAAAATCCAATAATTAGCAGGCGAAAGATAGCTATTGTAAAATATATACCTGGAATAGAGGTAGGATCCTCCTCTCCCTTAAACACCACCCATCTTTTCTCTTTCACTAGCAAACCAAAAGAAAAATAACAGAATCAGACAGATTCCTTGTAAAATGAACTTCACATACAACGCAAAAGAAAACCAAACAAAAAAAATGTAAAACGTAAGTAGAACTAGAGTTTGAAATTCCAAATTCATACTCACACACCACAATGAGATTTAACTTTTAAGCTATGATGCACGGATACGGGTACGGGTATCGGATATGACACGGGTATGGTACGGGAATACGATTTTTGTTAAAAAATTAAATTAACATTTATCAAGTATCCGAGTATCTAGTATGAATATAGGTACATATCCGACACGGGTACGGCAGACATTATGAAGTAACCGTACTTTATAGCTTTTAAGCAATTCAAGGCCAGTTAATCTAGCAGCAGAAAAAAGTGTTCTAAATGCAGGTTAAAATCACCCTTCATCAAAGTTTCATCAAATGCTGAGAGTGACTGTAGAAATCAAACAATAATTATTAACCTAAAAAAACCTATGGCCACTGCACAGTTAGTCACCACCTCCACAAGTCTAAAAGCCCACCAACTAACCTTTTAGTCCATAATTATATCAATAAAAAATAAAAGCAAATTAACAATATTAGGCATATCATATCAGCAACATATTTACACTAAGCTGATCATTGCAATGCAAAAACACCCCTTTTGCATACTTAAGCTGCGTAACACCAGAGTATAAACCCAGAATCTCAAAACTCAAGAAAACTAATAATATATATATATATATAACACAATTCAATCTGAAAAATATAAGAACTGCAGCATATGCACAAGGAGATGCCAATGAAGTAACAATTACCAATAAATAATAATAACAACATAACTGGAGAGAGAGAGAGAGAGAGAGAGAGAAAGAAAGAAGATAGAAACCCACTTACTGATACCGTCAACCTCTTCATTTCTGGTGAAGTATTTGTTCCCTGCTTTGTCCACTCCCATCATAGTTCGATTGCTGAAGAACCCAGCAATCCTCCCAAGCACCCTCCGCATTTTATTTTATTTATTTATTTATTTTTGTGATATATTTTGCTAACAAATTCAAATGTGTTCCAGCGACTCCATCGTTCTTGGAACGATGATCCAACGTTGGATTGGAGATTGGAAAATGTAAAATCTATGCAATATGATTGTGATTTGTGCTACTGCTATACAATACAACGTTAATTCAAGAGAGTGTGGTCGGCTCGCTTGTGACGATGAGAACGGAAAATCTGGGATTTGTATTTGTTCGCTTTGGCCTTCAAAACAAGGTTCAGTTACCCGGTTCGGATCTATTTCGGACCGGCCATATGCGGTTTTAAGTGCCAAACTACATTTTCATTTTTTTTTTCAAATAAAACTAAAAAAGAAACATGTACCAAAAAATACTAAAAAAGAAATCAGAACTGAAAATCAATAATGAATCATTCTATTTTTCAAAAAAAAATAAATAATGAATCTTGTTTGGGGAAAAAAAATACCAATTAAGGTTAACTCAATTGATACGAGTCACCCATGTACTTAGATAATTTATAAAAAAAAAAATACTTTGCCAATTAAAGTTAACTCAATTGGTAAGACTCCAGGTGAGATTAAGGTAGAAATCATAGGCTTGGATCCTTTTCAAGAAAAAAGGTTTTGTTAACATATTTTAGTGCATATGTTAAGAAATTTAAAATATATTAAATATAAAATATAAGAATTTAATATTTTAAAAATTTTTTTTTGAATAATTAAAATAAGTAATAAATATTATTCTTTATTTTTTAATATGTGTCTTAAGTATATATGTTAATAAAATAGTTTATCATAATAGTATAAGTTAATACTATCGTCTTATTTAATATTTGATACATTCAATTGATAGTATAATGAAATCGGTCAAGTCATTTTATCATATTCTAAATCGATAACTTTATTTCCTCCCCAAGATATTTTTTGTGATAAAGCATATGATAGGATTTTTATTCAATCTTATCATCAATTTAATTTTTATCACTCCTCTCATGTGCCACCACCATCACCACCGCCACCACCATCACCACCGCCACCACCACTGCCCGCCATCACCGCCACCGAATCACTACCACCACCACCGCTGCCGCTAATACCATAAGATTTTTTTATTATTGTTTTCTAATTATTTTAACTTTTATGCTAAAGGATATTTTGATCTTAAAAAATATTATATAATAGTTAATTTATCTTTTTGTTATCAAATAAAAGATAAGATTATGTCTTATCTATTAATTATATTATTATACTTTTATACTATCATATTATCTTATCTTATATTATTATTATACACCAAACATAACTTAATAATGGTTTAATTTATTATTTTATTCTCTCAAATAATAATGGTTATTCTTAAATTCTCTTTTTAAATTACAAATTCTCTACCAATCTTTCGTTCTTTTTTTAATATAGAATATTGAATTGAGTTAACAAGTGTACGAAATCAATACACCATGAAAAAGCCAGGTTCTTGACTATTTGGGGAGCATTCCTCTTCTCAATAAAAAGATAATCATCTTATTATTTTTTATATTATTTTTAATATTAATTAATAAAGTATAAATTTATAGTTAATTATGTATATTAGTTGATTAATAAAAATTATATATATTGATTGATTATTAATAAAATATTTATTAATTAACTTATATACATAATTAATCACAAATTTATACTTTATTAATTAATATAAAAAATAGTGTAAAAATGATATAAAAAAATTTAAGTTAATCCAAATAAGAATCCCCACATTGTACAGCCATAGCTGCTAAGGCATGACATACCTTGTTCCCCTCCCTCCTAAAATGGTTACAAGAAAAGCTTCTAAAATGTAGAGCCAAAGTATAACAATCAAGTATTAACGACCCTAGATACATGGACAGTTGACACTTTGATTGGAGAAGCTGGACGCATTTTGCATTATCGGACTCGACAATGATATTGAAGATGCAGAGATCCATATAAGTAAATTGCAAACCCTTTCAAATGGCCAGAGCTTCGGCTATCACTACCTCCATATTTTGCTCAACCTTCCAGCAACCAACCGCTACAATATTCCCTTCTCCATCTCGTATGACAACTCCAATGCCAGTAGTTCCATCCTTCAAAACTCCTAGCATGTTTATGATCATGCTGTGGAGTGGGTGAGAGTGCGTTTGTGTGGGTTGACCTTTGATTTGCATGTTTATGATCATACAGGCATTGTAAGGCACAAGGGACAACAACCTGAGGCTCCATTTCATAGCTTTCGAAACAAAGATTGTTATTATGTGACAACCAAACTCCATGCAATAGCATTAGCATCACTTCAAACGCTGTAGCCTCCCATTGGGATATAATAATATTCTCTAACTACATGGATATGGGCATGTTGGAATCAGTATCAACCCGTAAACCACTCGGGGATCTGAACAAGAGGTCCCACACCCATTGGCAAGCTCGAAATGCAATGCTCTGGTCTTTCATTATTCTGCGAGCATCTCGGACAACATCAACATAAGGAGCTTGTTATGATTTAAGCCCATTAGAAGAGCCTAACTCAAAAGAGTAATCTATTAGGTGGGAGAGCTTCATGATTTAAGTATCATATTGAGTTTTCTTATTTACTTAATGTGTCATTCATAACATTGTCACTTTTTTTAAGAATCGACGTCCATGGTGGCTTCACTCTGTCAACATTGACTCGATGGCAGCCAACTGCTTCTTTGGCAGCTTCACTCATCTATCAGTATTCGGTATAGTACCCTCGCAAGAGTGTACTGCACCTTAATCCAACTTATAGATAGCTTTTCCGTAATCATCTTTTAATAAAAGTATCAATTGTTATGTCTTAAGCACATGAGGCAAAAAATAAGTACATTAGATGAGAGAGTCTCATGACTTAAGTATCACATTGAATTTTCTTATTTACTTAGTGTGAGACTCATAACATTTCACCATTGTTAGAACCTCCCTCTTCAAGTTAAGGAGCAAGACTCCACAATCCTCTATTTGAGTTAAAGAAAATTCCTTAATTTGCATTTACTTTCAACTATGTATTACATTACACCTATTCTCCTATGTATACAACTAGTGTAATAACCCTTCCAATGCATAGGGTAAATATTTGAAATTCGACTCACATAATAATGATGGCAATATTTATTAAACGCATAAAAGGGTGATATTGTCATTGCAAATAATATTCAAAAGCACATAAGATCAACATGATTTGTGTGATGTCCCTACCTTACATAGTCCACCCTATGCTCAATAGAGTGAACCAGATAGAATAGAATTCATCACTAAAAATCCTTACATCTACTTTTATCAATTTACTTAAGTTCCTCGATTATTTCCACCATTTTTTAGTTCAAAATTTTTTGTTCCTTTACATGGTCCATTCAAATCCTTTAGCGTTTAAACATTTATTTTATCTTTGAATTATAATTCTTTAACTCTCATGGTGAACTGGGCCGAAAGCCCTTGAAATATGTGCAATAAAAATCAGTTAATTTTTAACGTATTATCTAACTCAGAGAGAGTCCCAAGATTAGAGCTATTGGTGTATGCCCTAGAGGCCAATACATTTCTGTATTTACATACATTCTATTATGCTATTTTATATATGAGGCATTTCATTTATTGTGTTCTTTTTTGATAAACATAATAAAGTCATTAGAATAGTAAGTTTGATGCCATAGGACATCAAGTGGGTGACTTGATCATGAGATCCTTTTGGTTACAACACTATTCTTAAATGTCCCTAGTCAAGTATTATTGTTAATTAGGACAACAATAATACATTGAGACTAGTATGTGCATATCCATGACCACATCTCACGGGTCATGGATATGAGATATCAAGTCTTCACATGGGTACACATTAGAGTAATGATGTCTTTGAGTGACCCACCATGAGAACGCTACATGGATCGTTATGTGAGTGTCATAAGCGATTCTCATAGTGACAATGGTGTCCGTGGTCCTTTGACCTGAAATCACTACGATTCCTACATGAGGAGTTGTGTGTTTTAATACCATCAAACGTCATCATCGTAACAAGGTGATTATAAAGTTGGTTATTGGACATACCGCAAATCATGCGAGAGAGATGTGAGTGACCTAGATGAGATTTGTCACTCCTACATAACGGGAGCGATATCTTTGGGGCCCCGATTGAGTGAGACTGCGAAATGCATGGCCATGCTCCTCAACGAAATGCTCAAATGAGTCAATATGAGATATTGATCTCATTTGTTGTTACAAAGTCTACTCGAATATCAGGAAACAAATGATTGGACTATACAAGGGTGACGCATTTCATGCCTTGTGTTCAATCTAGATATCTTGACAAAGGGACTAAACAACACGGAAACATTGGTCACGGAAAGGTTATGTCAAATCACTGACATTCTTATTACTGGGTAGCAGCGATGTGTTGCTAGATACCACTCACTGCTTGTAATATTAAAATGAGATTTTAATATTATTGTCAACGTAATAAGAACCTGCGAGGTCACACACACATAGAGACTAAAATTGGAGCAATGGATCCAAGTTGGACTCGGATTCAAATATGGGCCGGACTCATAACATGGATGCTAGGGTTGCATTTGACTTACCTGTATCAATCTATTGCTCACACTCACTTAAGGCAGTCAACTATTATAAATAGTACTTGCTATTTATTTTTTGCAACTGCTAAGATACGCATTTTCAGAACCCTAGCCGCGCCTACAAAAAAAGTGAGTGAGAGAGCGACAGGTTTCTTCTCTTCTCTTCGCAGCTAGCACTGTGTGAGAGACGTGACGCTCTTCTTTGCGGACGTTGGACGTTCGTGAGTCTATTCGTGTGGATACCGCAGAGATATCGTTTCTATTACGGTGTTGGTGATTCACGCTCCAAGAGGTAAATCATTTAAAAACTCGGATTATGGCTTTTTTGCATGGATCCTCGGTGGGAATCCTTATTTTTCGCTGCGTGTTGTATCCGCAAAAATTCCCAACAAGAGCTCTAACTCTATCAATAATTCACATAAATACAATAAAAGTAAAGTATACTAGCCCTTGGGCCTTTATATACATGGTCACCATTCAGTACATACAAACAAAAAAGTAAAGGCATAGTCAAGCCATAGGCATCAGTATCTATGGACATAGTATGCCAATAGTCCATCTACAATCAGTCTTAAAAGAGTTCTATACACAAGTCCAAATAAGACAGACATCTACACCCAGGTATAGCAACATAATCTCAAAACTACATACATACAAAATAGGGTCTACTAGATGCCTATCTTAGAGCCCTACTACTACATCATGAACCTTCCAGAGCCATCGCCTGCTACACCGGGCATGTACATCACGTGCACTCTCAAAATCCCATAAAAGGAGTAAATGGTGATCTTTAGGGAGCAAATCCAACCTCCCTTAACTATCTCAAAGTATAAGCTAATGAATGACATGTTGATCAGGGTCTGTAATATCATGAAAAATCACAAAAAATGTGTAAATTACGATAATTTTAATACCACAGTTCTAAAAAACTACCATAATATATAGTATAATATGTCAGTTACACATCTGTCATATTTTATAAGTAAAAAATGACAATTAAATGTATAAAATAACAATTTTAACTGCTATTATTTTTATTTTAAATTTTAATTAAAATATTTTAATGTATCCTAATTTTTCACATTCCCTCGTGATAATCAAAAACCGCAATTTCATATTCCCTCTCACTCTCTCGTTGCAATGCAGCTTTCTCCCCAAACCCAACATAACATTTCTCCCCAAAACGCAGCTTTCTCTCATTCTCGCATCACGATGACGCAGCACCATGATGCAGCTCTGTTGTCTTTGGCAATTGGCAACTGGCCCTTGCTCACTTCACTCACTCACTTGCGACCCGACGACAGTGAACTCACCACCTCACCGATCTTCGCAGCCAATGGCAGCGCATGGGCTCCCTCCACTCTCAACAACTTGCTCAGCGCTCCATGGTCCACCACTCAAAGCCGCGGAATCTCAGTCTCTGAATATGATGTAAGTTTAACCTTTTTGTCAGACTCGATTTTTCGATGGCATTTCTTAAACGATTACTATTAATATCTTATACTATATCGTTATTATAATGTTTATTGGATGCTTGGATTTAATTTTAGGGTTCATAATTGTTCCTTCTTGTGGTGCAGGTTAGAGTTAGAAATCTCATTGAAAACCAAGGTTGCTTTTTTAATTAATGTGTTTTACTCTGATGATTCGATTTGATATTTTTATTGTTACTAACAAATGCACTTTGCATTGCTATTGTGGTGGGTATGAATATGCTTTCTTTTAGGGCGCATTTTCGAGGTAATTACTAATTACTTGAGAAAACTATTTATGAAATAATATTCCATTGAATCTTGTTATCTAACATCTCATTTGGTTATATAAATCTCATTAGGTTCTTAAGCAATATCATTCTCTTGAAGGAAGAGGAAAAGCCACTATCAATGTTTATTCTAAGATTTTCTCTTTTTATATTTTATTTTTCCTTCTTAAATGCCTAGTGTTGAATGTTGACCCTTAACATATTTCTTATTTAGTGTGATTTGTTATATATTATGTTGTTTTCAGCTTTTTATCGTAATCAGAATTTATTGTGTGTATATGTTCATCTGGCTTAAATAAGGAAAAGAGAATTACCATAGTGAATATGAACATGTAATTTTGTCATTCGAAGGAACTATTATTTATAAAGGCTTTCATGTGATGTAATGTTTTTAATGAAGTAGAGGTTTTTTGGCCATTATGTGTAATGAAAAATCTTTTTGGGAGTTTTCTACACTCTCTTTAAGGTATAACTTGACATATAGAGCCAAATCCTTGTTTCCACTCTACACACTATAATGTGCCTTGATATTGTACAACACCTCTTCCTCTTCCTTTGGTAGGTGGAAATTTCCATCAACAATTGAAGAACTTTTTTTTTCAACTCATGAGGAAGGAGGTGAAGTAAGTGAATAGAAAATAGTAGGTTGTAATGTTACAATCATAAATTCTCTCATGATTTTAGAATGAGATTAATGATAGCTTGTAATAATGTTAAAACAAATGCTATGTAGCTTATAAAGCCTATGATCATGAACTGAAAATTTTGTTTGTTTTGAGCTATTGGCATTATATATTTACTTTTTTATTTGTTTTGGTCATTTTGGTCATACTTGCTATGCCAGGGGCAAGAAAGGTGAACTCAAAGACCAACCTGTAGCAGTTAAAATCATTTCCAAGGCTAAGGTACAATGCAATGCCTTTTCAATTTTTTATTATTAGATTTGAGTTTACAGATTTTGCACAGCTATCTCGATGTTGTTTAGTATTGAATGTTGGGCAGTAAAAAGTCAACATGAGCATAAGATCAGTGTTGCGGAGATGGGGATGTTGCGCTGGATGTGTGGGCATACAAGACAAGATAAGATTAGGAATGAATGCATTAGGATTAGGAATGAATGCATTAGAGATAAAGTAGGAGTAGCACCTATTATGGAAAAGATGGGAGAATCTCGCCTTAAGTGATTTGGACATGTAAGGAGAAGATTCTTAGAAGTCCCTGTAAGAAGAGTAGATTAGGTAGAGAACAACCCAATAGCTAGAAGTAAAGGAAGACCAAGAAAGACTATAGGTGAAACGATTAAAAAAGATTTAGATTTGAATAATATTTCTAAAGACTTGGTTTATGATATGAAACAATGGCGTCATTTGATCCATGTAACTAACCCCACATAATGGGAAAAGGCTTGGCTGTTGTTGTATTTGAGTTTACAGATTTTATTTTATGTATCACTCTATTTCTGTGATTATGTTTACTTTTTTGGGAGGGTGTAATTTTCAGTTTTTTTTGGGTAATAGTTTTCAGTTAATTTATTTCACACCATTTTATGTGATTTATTTTTTGTCATCATAATGTCTAGGCTGGTTGATTGGGATTATTTTTGACTCTTATGATGGCATTTGGACAAGTCAGGTTGATATTTGTTACCCCTTAATGTTAGTCTTTGATTCATTGCCATTAATCTATGAGATTCTTGGGCTATTGTAGTTATGCGTTGTTCTTTTCTTTTCTTCCCCAGTTTTTTACTAGTGGAGTGGTAATGACATATAACACTAGGAAACTATTGGAAAGTTGTCTGACATAAAAAATCTTATGAGGGGTTGAAGTTCTGAACTTTGTAGTTTGTACTCATATATAATATAATTTGTTTGAAGTTTGTCATGGTGGGAGGTGAGCAAATATGGTTCTAGGACATAAAAAAATATAAGCTATGTAGCTTATAAAGAGAACATGGACTTATTTACCAGTTCATTTGTGATATCTTTCAGTACATATATACTTTTCTACACATGGCAATGCTTTTGCACTCAATACTATTAACATTTATAAATTTGTATTCAATAGGTCATCTAGCGAAAAGTATGTTCTTCCATGGATATATAGCATATTAGTGAATCATGTTCACAATGTCATTGCTCAAGAGTCTGTGACACATATGGTTGATTCTTTATACAAGGTATTATGGATTAATGTTTGCTTTCTCATTTACATGCTTTTTTATCTTCTATCTCAACTTATATTTATCATACTTTATTTGTAATCTAAAATATTAAAATCTAATTATGCTTCTTCTAATTGTATTCTACAACCTCTGCTATATTCCTTCTTGTATGTAGGGGGTTTCATCAATGTCCTAATATGATGCATGACACTTCAATTCTGAGTTTTATTGTATGGTTAAGTTTGATGATGTTTCATATGTATCTCCATTAAGATACAACACTTTGTTTGCCAAGGGGAAAAGGACGCTAGCAGGTATTCTTTCCACTGTTTTGACTCTTATTATTTGGGTTGTTATTGAACATAGCTTTGTTGGCTTAAATGAATTGTACTTTGTTTGCTTTCATATTTTCATTCTCTTTTTTGGTCTTTAATGTAGAAAGAAATCGATAAACATTTAAGTTTAAGGGAGGATAATTATTCTGAAATTTCTCCAAATGATGTTGTTGGTGTGGTATTTGGAAAAGAGAACTCTGATAATGTTCGAGGATTAGGCATCAAAGTGGTTTCTACCATTGCATTCAAGCATACTATCACTCGGCTTGGAGCTATGAACTTGGGCTCATCTAGTGCCAACACATCCTCTCTTGACTTACGACAAAAGGTGGTGACTATGGAATCACAATTACAAGCATTGTGTGCCTACATTGCTATGAAAGAAGAAGGAAGGCTCTCTGAGGAGTTAGTTGGCTTATTTCATAATCCTACACCATAGGTATCTCATCTAACATTCAAATGTATGGTATGTTTCATGTTGACTTAGCCTTGATTCCTACTTGTCATTCCTTTATGTTGGTTGCTTTGTACTTGTGATTTCTTCATCTCCCTCTTTCTGGTTTGAGTCATGTGTTGGTTGTGGGTGTTTTTTCACTTGTTTTTGGCTGGTTGTGGGTGTTGTTCACTTCTTTTCTGCTGCTCGTGTGATGAGTTATTTGGCTCACTTATTCTCTACGTGTGAGTTCTTCTGCACGTGTTCTCTACTGATTTGTGAGTTGTTCTCTATTGGTTGAAAATGTCATCTACTGCTTTTTGTTTTGATATAAGGCTTGGTTTGTGGTAGGTTGGAGGCCTATGTTTTGATATAAGGCTTGGTTTGTGTGAGTTCTGATGATTGATGTAATTAATTTTGTAATTGATTTATGTTGAAATCATAGCCATATTGGTTGAGATATTTTGGTTTATATTTTGACTGGTAATTCTGGATCTGTAAAATTATTAAGGATTATAATATGCTGCCTAAATGATGTTAGATTTTTATGGATTTGTGATTCAATTAAGCTATTTCCTTCTTAATAATATGCTGCCTATAGAGTTGCATAGCCATAATGCTATTTTTGGAGAATCTCAAACATAATTTTGTCTTTCTTGTAGGTACCAGATGAAGGTAGTGGGTCTCTATCGTCTAATGACCCAAGAAGATCATGGAATGGAAGTGACACTCATCAATCAATGGATGTTTTGAGTCCTCATTAATCAATTTGCCAATTGTTACCAAATGAATTACTATTTAGCATGTTATTTCTCAAAACTTTTAATTGACGTGTTTGTAATTATTTGTTATTTGACTTGTGTACTAATGTTACTATTTAGGATGTTATTTCTCAAAACTTTGATGACTTATAATTTGCAGTTATTGGGCTAATGTACACATATTAAATTGGATACTTGGTTAGTTAAATTAATGAGTATTTCTTTTTACATTTCATTAAGCAAAATTATTATATTTATATTTATGGGTTTTGACGAACAAGACTTGTCATAATAAACCTGAAAAATAGCTTGCATTGTGTTAGTCATAGCAGGTATAAATCATCGCCATTTAGTGCATTAAGGCGGTTAAGAATCGCCACAATCTTCGAAGTAAACTGTGTATTGTTATATAAATTATGACAGTTTGAAACTATCGTTTTATACACAACTAAATTATAATTTTTGGGTGAATTACGGCAGTCCTAAATTATCGTTTATGCTAAAATTATGGTGGCTTGAAATCGTCATTTTATACACAATTAAATTATAATTTTTAGGTGAATTATGACAGTTCTAAATCATCGTTTTATGCTAAAATTATGGAGGTTTGAAACCGCCATTTTATACACAATTAAACCATAATTTTTAAGTGAATTACGACAATCATAAATCGCTATTTTATTCAAAAACAAAATTGTCGCTTTAAACATGATAAAATTGTGGCGGTTAATGGTAAACCACTGTATTATACCGAATGACAGACGTAATTATGTCAATTTTGAAAACTGCCATTAAGGCAAAAAATGATAGTTATAACTATCGTAATATACAACAAATAATTATCGTTTAAAACAATTTTTTGTAGTGAATACTGGGGGTGAGAATTTTAGGAATTTTCAGTAAACTAATAACAAACAAGTATCAACATGGTAACTCTAGCTGCCTCAGACTTAAAAACAAATAATAGATATAAGTTGAAAAATATATAGTATCACGAGGAAGATGTTCATTTTAGCTAGTTTTTCTTAGAAAATCATAATTTATAGAATATCAATAGTAAAACAGTGAGAACGCACATATGGATGCAATGCTTATGATTATGTCCATTCAATTCACAGTTTTATGCTTATTCCCCTTTTCATTTTGGGAAAATTACTTTATCCTCTAGTAAACATTAAGGGGGAATGACCCACCTCCATAAAAATAGTCTGCTTGTCAGACATGAGTCAGCTCACTCTTAGTAGTTATACGTTGCTACATAGAACCTATCCTTAGAAAGGTGAACTCACTTCCTTACTCTATTATAAGGCAATCCTTACTCATCATTTTGGGAATAACATACAATTACATGTACAGTCTCATGATGCAAAATGAGATCACAATTTATAATAAGTCATTGCTTCTCAAAGTACAATTCAACATTATCAACAGTTCACAGTTCATATACTTAAAGCTCAATAGCCAACATAGAATATACATATGCATCCAATAAGTTACAGTTACCAACATACAACTCCATGCATATACTCAAGGACCTATTGAGTTAACTTGGCAACCAAGCAACATAGTATTATCAACCTTAACTCATAAAAGTCAAATTGCCAGTTCTATTTATCCTTATGAGGTCACAACCCCATGAATCAATTCATTATCTATTCTTCAACAACAATAACTCAATTAGCATACATTTAACCTCTTAATCATGTAATTAATCCCTATGTACCTAATTAACACTTTAAGATCCTCAATTTCTCTCCCTAGGATCACGGTCAAACAAGGCACTTGGGGTGCAACTTGAACCACCCCATCACCATGGCCACCTGTAACTATCACCAAAGGTTGTCTCCTCCATTAGCTACCTATGGTGGCAGCAACCACCATCATGTGTCCAAACCCTAACACTTCAATCATTTAGTGGCCAACCTGTAGTTACCTCCACCTTGGCCATCAATTAGAGACCATCACCACCATGTCAATCTATGGCCACTTCCATAAGGCCATCGCCTCTTATAGCCACCACAAGTGGTGGCAACCATTTGTCTCCGTCAAACCCTAACCTCCTTCAATAAATGGTGGCCACTCGCGGCCATCACCTCCCAATTCTTCGAAGGCTGCTTGCCTAGGGTGGTGGCCATAACCTTAAAACCCACAATTCTACCTAATCCTTCCTTCCTCTTCAAGACTTGACTAACTCATGGCCAAGAACCTGCATGGTCACGGCTTCACCACCTTTAACCTACGGCCTTAAGTCACCAAAGCCACTAACCAATTAACTTTATAAAATATCAAACAACCATAGAAGAAGAAAAAGAGTAGGAAGTACCCCTACCTTAATGCCTAGCTTGCGATGGTTCACATTGGAAGTGAGGGGGTGGTGAATCCAATCAGTTCAAGTGGAAAGGAAAAGTGTGGGGAACCTTTTCTCTTTCTTGGTCGTGGTGCAACTCAACCTTCTTCTCCACCATGCTGTGCCTCCAACTATGGTGGTTCTTCCTCTATTTCATGCTCTTCGTTGCTCCTTCTCTCTATCTCTCTCAACTTCTCACCTTCTTTCTCTAACCAAACTCTGTGTGTGCTTAAGTGTGTTAGTCGCGGTGAGGTAGCTTAGGTGAGTGAGTGAGTGAATGAATCATATAAGTGAGTGAATAAGAGTGGTGAGGTAGCTTAGGTACTAAGTTATGGGTGTAAGAGATGAATTCAAGGGTGCATTGAGTGGTATAGGGTAAGAAGTAAGGATTTAGGTAGAGTTTAATCACTTTAGGGTATATCATTATGACCTATGCATACCATGAATCACATTAGGGTTCTCTAAAAATCTCATGCTAACCTTATAACCATGGTGCATCAACCCTAACCACCAAAATTGCACCTTGAAGTTCCATTCTCTTTCTATTGCATGCAATTTAATAAGGTTAGAGTCAAATTGACCATAAATCTAATTATTACCACTCTAAAATCTTAAGCCAATAATCATCAAGTTAAATGCTACCTTACTATTGCATGTAATACTATTAGATAATTAGTAATCATTACTTTTCTTTTTAATAATCATCTATTATCTAAACTAATCATTAATTATTCTAATTTTATACATTTGCTATTGGTCATCATATATTATCATAAAAAACATTCTATTTATTTAGAATATTTATTTACTTAATTAACTTAGCTTACATGCTAATTAATCACTAATTATTTTATAAACTAATTTTCTTAATCCTTTATTATTTATAAAAACTAATTGTTACTATATTAATTATAAATAATTTATTTATAATTATTCTAATTTTTTCATAACTTAAATATTAAAATTATAAATTATAAATATAATCTCAATTATTTAATAATTTTCTCAAATTATTTTAATTAACCTTTAGAGATAACTTGCTTGCTAAGTTATCATTCACAAACATGTATAATAAAGACATACACGTAAAACTATGCAAATATGTCAAATGACAATTTACCCTCTACTAATTCTATAAGCAGACTGGAGGGGAGGATGTTACAATTTGCTCAACATAAAATACATGAAACACAATTTTAGTTAACAATATCTTCATTAGGCATTAAACACGAGCAAAATTAAAATCCTAAAATGAATAATTGCGGTATGCAACATAAGCATCAAATTAAAAACACTAAATTGAAAATCCGCAACAACATAAAGAGGGTAGCATATTAGTTATATGTTGGATAACTTGACCACAAAATAATCATACCAAGCATATTAAATGAACCCTTTAACTTTCAAATTTTTTGGAAGACCTCTTTGTACACCACTTTTTTAGTCATTCGACATAGTTCACCATTGTCATTGGAAATCAAGATTTTCAAACCATGCCTTGATTTGACCTTAGACACAACGACTCAACAAAAAAAAAACATGTAAATTACAATAGTTATTTGTTGAACATTACGGCAGTTTTAACTGTCATTTTTCACATCAACGGTGGTTTCCAAAACTGACATAATTATCTTTTCCATTCGGTATAATATGGTGGTTTCCCATTAACCGCCACAATTTTATCATGCATAAATGGCGGTTTAGTTTTTGCATAAAATGGCAATTAGAACTGCCATAATTTACCTAAAACTAACAAAAAAATGCATAAAATGATAGTTAGAACTATCGTAATTTACCTAAAATCAACCCAAAAAAAAAACCACCCTTTGATTTCATCAAGCACTTGCAAATTCAAGAGGAAAGAATTATAAACAGGGACTAGTTTAGCAAAGAAATTTACACTCAAGGACTCGTGGAACATTTCATATGAATCACTGAACAATTATATTTGGACTACAAGATTTGGATTTGTAAAGTAAAATATAGCTGCTTATTCCACATCTACCACATTTTAAAAAAATGAAATGGAAAATGAAAAAAGGCCAATAGTCTGTCTCAATTTTACTATTGACCATGATTTGACAGTTTAGTTTCTTTGCAAGAAGTTGAGCACTCCAAACAAATAAAAAAACACTACGTTTTATAATCAAGCAATTTTGCAGGACTTCCGAGAAAGGAAATATGAAGATTTAGGCCCACTTCTCTAACTAATTCAATTGTCATTCAATTATATATGACCTCTTAACTATCCTTTGACGAGCGCTGAACTCAATCAAAATTATAACTGAGTTATACCTATGACTTATAGCATAGGAGTCAACACCGGATCGTCTCTCAAGGATTGTAATTGCAATTGGATTAGATCAAGCAAATATTAGGGAAGTTAATGGACAAAAATGAGAAAATAGAATTAGATAACAAAAACTAGAAAACAAAATAGAAAAAGAATTATGCAAATAGAAATAGAATTTTGAAACAGGAAAAAAGTTATGCAAACAGAAACAAGAGCAAAAGGGGGGCTTTCAAGTAAATGGAGAATCAAAATGTAGAAACAAAATTCAAATAAATGGAAGAAATCAGAATTAAGAATAAACCAATCCAAGAGAATTAACCAATCTTAATTTTAATCCATCCTTGATTAGTAAAGATCCATCCAATTATCAACCAAACCCTTGGTCTTAGATCACATCAAGAAACGCTTTCAGGATTCAATTAATTAAGGTTAGATAAATTAAACATCCATCCAAAATTGAAATTAACTTAAAAACCAAGATCCAACTAAGCCAAATATTTCATCAAACACCTTCAATGCACTGTTTAGTCTCTGAAATCATCTATTTACACATAGTAATTAAGCAATTAACATATGAAAATTCTAATCAAATTAAGCATTTAACCATAATTAATAAAGAGAGGAAGAGGAAGAGAAACTTGATTAATAAATGAATATTTAACAATTAAAACGAAATCTCAAGATTAATCATCAAGTTGTTTATCTCTTAGATTGATTAAGTGCTCTACCCCTCCATGAATAGGAGGGAAGAACTTAGAAAAAGTAAAGAAAGAAAAATGAAAATCTAGAGAGAAGGGGGCAGAAGAAAGTTCTAGAGAGAAGATGAAAGTGTAGAATGAAAAGTGTATTTTTGGACTCCCTATTTCTAACCCTATAACTGCCCCCTAAATTGGCCTCTAGTGCCTCATTACACTTCCCAAATATAGTTGGGCCTTTTAGGAATATAATGACCTAAGTCTCATCTGAATTGGACTTGAATTGACCAAGATGTACTCAATTTAATGTCATATGCTCCCTAAACCCGAGTCTGAACTTCCAGGCCCAATTAAGTCCACTAGACAACCGATTAAGACTTCGAGCTCACCATCAAAGTTGTAGAGCTTCCTCTCAGTTTTCCTACAAGGTAAAATGCATAATTTTTAGATATCTAGAACTCAAGTTATGGCCGAAATACAGAAATAGCATCAAAACTCAATAATGTTGAAAAAATTCAATTAGGCCCAATTTGAGCCTAAACTTACAAAATATGACCAAACATCAATTAATTAAGTACATGAAGAGTGTAAATGACTAAAAATGAGAGTTTATTAATGTATAAAATATGTGATTATCACCCTTCCCAGAAGCTAGATTAGTGGTCACTTGAACCATTTGTTTGTTCCTAAATAAGCAATCCTATAATGGTATACACAATAATGTAGCATCTAAATACTATCACAAGTTGAGTGGAAATAGAAACTTTAAAGGTATACTAGAATCTACTAGCACTTGTCATCGCATTTGAACTCACCTTTCACAACCAGCTGGCACATGCACCCAACAATCGCAGCAACAGAGGAACTGTCTGCTCCACTAGAAAGAGGAAGCAGAAAACTAGATGCTCCACTTCTTCTTAAGTAGTCCCATAACCAGCAACCAAGTCCAAATGCTATTTCCTCCTCAAGAAAGTGATACTTTATCTATAATGCATAAATCATGTTCAATTAAGTAACTTGGCTACCTAAGTGATTGCAGTAGTAATGTTGAGACATTATCATTGAAGGATCTAGAATTTGGCATTAAAAAATAATTAGGTGCCACATACTCTCTAAGTGAAAACAGAATTCAAGATGTCATCAATTAATGAGCACCTATGAAGCTAATTATTTTTAGCAATCAGAAAGTTGCAACTCAAAATGACAATAAACTAACCTTAAGTGGAACAGAAAGGCGTATTTTAAGGTTAAAAGGCAGATAGAGACTATATGGTACTTCCACTGAAGGAACCTTGGTTTTACAACTTATTTGCTCTTGAATGCTACATACAAATCCTCTAAGGCTTGCAACCTACCAATAGACGAGATGGTTCTTTTGCAAGCTCCAAAACACCTTTAATTAGAGATCTCAATTCCTTTTCAGGGGAAATGAGATAAGGTTGATAACCATCTGCTTCTAACACAATATGATAATAGACAAAAAGGGTCAGCAGGAGTAACAAACCTCGAAAAAAAATCAAAGCAATGCAAAAAGAAGATACCAGCAAACCATTAGTTCAAAACTTACCTTCTTCACATTGTTGATATCAAAATGCCTATCCAAAGGTAGTTGCTTCATTCTATTAGGAAATCCCCCTCAAAACAAGGAATAATTTTCCAACCAGCTCCTTGCCAGATAAAATTATAGTAAATCAGGATAAAAATAAGAAAAATAAGAAACCTCAAGCAACAAACATATAAATCAACCATTCATTAAGACATTAACACAATTTGAAAAACAATTTGTCACTAAATGCAAAAATGTCAAAATAATTCTCACTATGTAAGGATGGGAATAATTAATATTGCATGCAAACCAACTATTTTTTTTTAACCAGAGCAGCAGAATAATAATTATGAATATCTTAAATACAAATTAATCAGATATGCCCTTTCTCATTTGCAAAATCTCTCAAGCTTCAACTTCTTAAAATTAAATTGGCCCCACACATTATTTTTTTTTTCAATTAAAAGAAACCCTAGATATGCTGCAATAAACAAAAAATGATGCTATAAAGAAATTTGGAAATAAAGAAATAGCATTCACAATAATAAGCAACATTGAAAATAATTCAAATTCAAATAAAATATGGGATTGAGACAACATACCTCACTAGTGGTAATGTGCTGAAGGAACTTATCCTCAAATTCACGGCAAAGTTCCAAGGCTATAGCATGCGTACCTTCTGAAGTGGTGACCAGTGACTCACCAAGCCTCACCAATTCATATTGAACTATCTGAGACTTCCCTTGTAACCTTAACAGTATATCGGTAAAGATTAGTAGAATCCACTTTATAACATGATGATCCTTATTGAAATTAGGAAACAATATATTTCATTAAAGAAAGCAATTGTGTGGCCAATGATTTTGCAGATAACCAGAACTTCTATCAAACAATCACTAAAGTGGTGTAAGCTAATGGATCTAATTGCTACTTTGTTGTGACCTTATTTATTTTAACTTACTTCCAATATGGATTCTCACAGATAAGAATAAAATTACTTTAAAAATAATAGTTATTTCAAAAGTTAAGAGTGAAATAGAAGTTCAGTCATTTCAGTCCTAAAATCCCCACACAAATATTGACAAATTAAACCCACTAGCAAAATCAATTAGAATTTTACCATATATCAAACAAGCATCCACATCCAATATTTAAATGGGGAGAGTCCCCAAGCTTTTGATCTATGACCATATACTTCTTTCCTCGAATCTACAAGAACACGAGATAAAAACCATAAACATTTATTCACGAAGTCAGTGTTCAGTGTCATTATAGTAATTGCAAGCAAAACCAAAATAAAAAGGAATACTTGAACTTTAAATTTTATTTGAACATACATAGCAGAACAAAACTTCAATTTTCATCATATCATTGAACTAGAGCACCAAAAGATGGTGGAATTCAAAAGCACTTACATTCTTGAGGATGTTGACAAGCTCCTTCTGAGACTGTTCCCTGAATTTAATAAAAAAATGGAAAATAAAATAAAATAAAAATAAAAAACTAAATTTGTGAATTATAAGCTTGAAAAGGAATTAACATAATCGTGAGGGTTTCATACCTAATGGATATGACATTGAGAGGGCCATTGTCGAGATTGGGAATCTAAGCCATTGAGAACAAGATTGAGACTGTAATTAAAATATATCTCTCTATCTGTGTTTGCTTCTCAAAAGTCAAAACTCTAATTCAATGAAGAGGCTAGTCAAAAAAGATCAGAAGCTTTAATAATGGGACGTGGTTCATGCGCAGGTGACAATGCATAAAAGTATCACTTTAACATTGCATGAAAATGATAATTTAAATAAAGAAAAAGAGGAATAGAGCACGAAGGCAATGGGGACAAATGTGAGTCTGTGGTTGCCTTCTTTCTTTGAATGTTGTATACTCTTTTTCAATAAAGTACAAGAAAGTGATTTTTGTTTAAAAGTTGGATTAATTCCAATCTATTACCAGGTAGCACAAGCTCAACAAGTGATAATAGGAGGATAGTTACTATAAATATGGGTGAAATATAGTTTTTGATGTGAATTTCTATACAAACAAAATGAAATAACAGAATATACTCATCAACCTTAGAGCTAAATAATATCTCAGTAAGTTGTGATGTCAGGAAAATCAAAAGAACAAGAAACCCAAATCCCAATGCTGAAGCCAGAAACTAATTCCTACTATTCAATAATTTGTCATTTTTGAAGAAATTTGCAAACTTATATTGTGGCTTACTCGTGGACTTGGAGCAGATGACGTGGAGCAGAGGCAGGGGCTCGTGTTGGCCGAGCGGGTGGAAGCGGCTATGGGCTATTGGGTCGCGAGGCTACGACTTTGGGTCACAGTTGTGTTTCGCGATCTGTAGAGGGAGAGGGAGAGAGTTGCGATAGCGAGAATAGAGGGGGAGAGGGAGAGAGTTGTGGCTTTGGCGATGGTGCGTCACAGATCTGGAGGGAGAAAGCTGCAACAGCAAGAACAAAGGGGAGAGGGGAGACCTGCTCACAAATGCTACGACTTTGAGTGAGAGGGAGAGCGCGAGAGAGAGGGGTGAGAGTGAGAGGGAGCACACAAGAGAGTGTGAGGGAAGTGAAAATTTAGAATTTTTTGTTATTAGAGGGAAGTGAAAATTTAGAATATTTTAATTAAAATTTAAAATAAAAATAATAGCAGTTAAAACTATCATTTTATATATTTAACTGCTATTTTTTACCTGTAAAATATGGCAAGTGCGTAATTGACGTATTATACTACATATTATGGTAGTTTTTTTATAATTGTCGTATTAAAATTGCCGTAATTTACCCATTTTTTTGTAGCGGAGATACAACTGATCACGGGAAAACATAGGCTGGGGCAAAAAAAAACCAACATGAGACAGTGTCTGACCTTGACTCTTATTAATAGTCATAGCAAAGTGATAAACACAATTTTCATATATTAGTTAACCCTTATATTTAGTCTCTTAGATATCTTATATGCTTAATTGATTGGTTTTGGCCACATTTTATAAGTTTGGGTTCAAATTGGGCTTAATTATATTTTTTAACATTATTAGGAATTTTATATTGTTTCTATATTTTGGGCATAACTTGAGTTCTAAACATCTAAAAATTATGAATTTTACCTTGTAGGAAATATGAGAGAAATCTCTATAACTTTGATAAAGATCTCGAAGGCTGAATCATATGTCTAGTGGATCATATTGGGCCACAAAATCAGAACAAAGATTTTATTGCTGAAACCAAGACAATGTGCACAGATTGGGCAATAATATAGGCTGTAGGTGTGATATGGACCTGAAACCAGTTCCATTTGAAAGATAAGATATATATCTTCATTTCTTAAGAAGCATTTATCAAAACTGTGACGTTTTGATGGTGTTTTCAACCTTTGAAGTTGGCTGATAGGTTTAGAGAGCTGTTAATAATGTTTTGGGCATAATTCTTTCATCTTAAGCCCAAATTATACAAATTAAGTGTCCAATTAAATCTAAGAGGAAGAGGATTAACCTAATTTGAGGAAAAACTTAAATTTTTAATTTTAGAGATAGTTATTTAAGCTGAAACTGCAACCACGAAACTCAACCGTAATTTTCTCCCAGCCGGTCTTGCTTGCACTTCCTCTCTTCATCATTCTTCTTCTCCTTTCTCTCTAGTTTTTTTTTTGTTTTCCCCTTCCATCCATGGAGGGCTAAACCCCTTTAAATCAATTCTAGGAATTAACAATCTTGAAGTTTAATTCTAAGATCTTGTTTTTATTATTTTACATTTAATTGCTAATCAAGTTTCTCTTTTACTTGTTGATCAAGTTTATCTTTTACTTGCTAATCAATTTCCTTTTTGATTTTGTTAAATTTGAACTAAATTACTTAATTTGGTTTGGATGTTGATATGATAATTACATAATTACCATGTGTTTAATAAGGATTATAAAGACTAAACAATGCATTAAAGGCTTCTTGGATGTTGTTTGTTAAGCTTAGTTGAATTCTAGGTTTTAGATAAATTTAGGATTAGATAGATGCTTAATTCATTTAACTTTGATTAATTAGATTTTGGATGCTTATCTAGTAAAGAATTCATGGATCATCTTAAGGTTTCTTGATGTGATCTAAGACCAAGAATCTGATTAGCAATTGAATGGATTCCTAGTGATCAATGATGGATCAAATTCAAGATTAGTTGATTTCCTTGAATTAGTTGTTTACTTAATTTTGTTTACAATTTTTAATTAGTTTCTATTAATTAATTTTGTAATCCTTTTTCTCCATTGTTAACCTCTTAATTTGATTGCTTGATTAGAGAGATTTAAGGACTCGACCCGGTTGTACCTTATACTACAAGTATTTTGGTGAATCAGGGCTGAAAAGCATTGCCATTGGCCAACAACTGTTGCCTAAAGTCTAAGGCTACGCTTTTTAGCTCTTGCTAAGTTATTGCCTCTTCCACTGTTGCTTATTAAAATAGGCAACACTTTTTTAAACTTTTGGCAACACTTCAAAAAAAATGTTTCCTATTCTTATCTTCTGGCAACACTTTTGAGTAGTTGTCCATGGATAGTTCTGGTAACGCTTTTGACATGTTGGTTATAAGTACTGCTTTAGGCAACACTTTCGTGTTGTTGGTTATAGGTACTGCTTATACAAAATGTTGCCTATAGGTTAAGATTCTGGCAATGCTTTCTACACTTGGTTATAGGTACTGCTTTAGACAACCCTTTATGTTGGTTTTAAGTACGCCGTAAGGCAACTTGTAAAAAGCGTTGCCTATAGGTTAAGGTTTTGAAAACATTTTCTACACGTTGATTATAAGTACTACTTTATACAACACTTTAGTTTTGTTGCTATTAAATACGTTGTAAGGCAACTTTTATAAAATGTTGCTTATAAGCCATTTTTTTTAAATGATGCCTATGCATATCTACTTTTAGGCAACACTTTTAACCTATATATTAAAAAAATCACATATTAAAAAACCAACAATGCATTTAAAAGCCAATTCTTCTCAAAGAATATACATTCACGTATTGTTGAGAAAAATAAATAAAATATACTAAATTATGTAGGCATTTACTGTTTACACTAAAACCAAGAAAAAATTCATTTACTATTGTTGTGAGTACAAAAGTAGTGCAATTGTTCTTGATCACATAACACAAATGAAAGAACAAAAAAACTAAAGCAGCATATCCTTGGCAAATCTCCATAATTGTATCCACATGCTAATAAGCAAATTCTTGGTCCTTTCATAAGATCAAATTTTGTTTTTTTAACTAAAAACTTGTTAACCCATTTGCTTACCGTAAGTGCACGGGTTATTCAAGTAATTCAGATACAAAGTAAGAGATCGTTCCTACGAGGATACAGAGTAAGAGATCTTTCCCACGAGGACATTGGCTTCCAAAATCAAGTACCAACCAATAGCTTAATTAATTCTATTCAAGAACATAAAAATAGAAAAAAGTGCAGTAAAACTAATCTAAAGACATAAAAGTAATAAATGAGAGTAAAGATAATGGTTTAGAGATTTAGGAAATCCTTTTTCACCTCATACTTCAACTAATGACATGCAATTCTTATAAGTAACATCAATAAATTGTTAAGTTAGCTTGAGAATCTGATTTAGTTAAAAGTCTATGTTTAGGTCAATTAACCATAGTTTCATTTACCTAATTCACTATGTTTCTATGAGAACTAATTCAAACTCCACTCATGAACGATCTATTCTCAAACACCCGATATACATGACTAAAAGGTATATTTCTATCTAGTTATCGAATCAACTTATCTAAGCCAATTGAATTCATCGAACATGTATTAACCGTACATATGATCTAAAATCCAAATTCTTATATCTAGATTCATCAGATTTCATCAAATCAATCAAAAGCTGATCAAACCTTCAAAAGCATTAAGAACCATATGATTGAACATAACTAAACATTAATATATATTCAAAAGATTACAAACTCATCAATATTCATACAAGGATCCAAAGTAATCCCTAAATACAACTTAGTTAATCATTGAACACGAAATTACTACACAAAAACCATGTTCAAAAGATAAGGAAGAAAAAAAAAAGAAAGGAGAAGGAAAGAAACTCATTAAGTATGATCATTGAAGCTTGAATCATCTTCCATAAGGAAGATGACCTCCATCCTTGCCTCCTTAGGCTCCCTCAGCCTCTAAAACCGTAACCCTAGCCCCAGCTTCTCTAAACTATGAAAACTTTCCCCTAAAAATCTAATAAAACAGTATATATAGGCCCAAAAAAATAGGGGATTCCGCCGCATCAACACCCTAACATCGCGGTGCATATGTATTTAGGTCACCAATGCCGGAGGCGTCCACTCTCAACGTCACGGCACCTTGGCCTCAGGTATTTTCTACTGATGCAGGGGATGCACCACGTCGCGGCGTTAAATTGCCCACATCGCGGCGTTGCCTGCTGAGATACAAATTTGGCTTCTTCTTCTACTTTTGGCTCTAATGCTCCACATATCATCTTGTTTAGAGCTCTTCCTATCATAGAGAAATCACCAAATAAATAGCAGATACAAATTCACTCAATCTTTTACCAAATACGCATAGTTTGCTCAATATCACATAAGAAGGTATCAGAATCAAAGTATGACAAATATAAGTATAAAACCTTTTAAATATGCATCATAGACAAGGACTAAGCATTCTTTATAGCACAAAGATAGGGCACCAATAACTATATTTTATAGAGTTATCACACCCTCAAACCTAAATTTTGCTAGTCCTCGAGCAAAACAAAGTAGGACTAAGGAAATCTGCTTAACAGTTCATACACAAACATTCATTCATTATCTAACAAAATTTCAATTTTTTTCTTTCAATTAAACCATAACTAGTGTGTAATGATTGCATCAGTCCTTAAAAAGTGCAAATGGCCCAAAACTAGCTCCACACATACACAATCCTTTACATGCTACCAATCAAGTTTCCTTTCATGCAATTCACATTTACCACAAACATGCAAGATAAACTGATCCTAGTCAAGTCATACTCATCCAGATAAGTTTATGAGCCTACACATATATGAATCATAGAATCCACAAGATTGTAACTCAACTCTCTCTCCACTAATGTAAATCACACAAGATTAAGGATTAAAAAGGACTTTATTAGCTTGTAATGTAAGGCCAATTGTATAGGTAACAAAATAAAAGGATGGCATTAAGCACAAACATTGAGAGACACAAACATGTTATTTCAAGTCATGAGTTACTAACAGATATTAGTAGAGGGTATTTAACAGTGAATGTAGAAAACTCGTTAGAACCATTTTTGATGCTTTTCGAACTTTACTTTACTTATGTTTTGCTTTGCCTTTTCTTTTCTTTTGATTTTCATTGTTTTTCTTTTTATTTTCTTTTTTTAAAATATTTTACAAATCAATGATTTTTTCTTTGACTGTATCTGGTTCCTTCAGACTCATTTTGTATTGAATCATTAATACCCCTAATCAATAGACTCACTTTAAGAAATAACATATTATGTACTCAACAAATAATGATGGTAGGAAGAAAATGTAATGCTTTCACATGCATTAGAACGGTTAACAGTTTAACGAACACAATGGTGGTGAAAAATAAATAAGGCTAAACAATATAAGGCTTCAAAAAGGGACCTATGATAAAATCATGTCAAGGTAAGCTTGAAAAGGCTCAATCGGTCCAAACAATGCCCTAATCATTTTCTCAATAATGCATAACTTAGGATTTCGTCTCAAAAGAGTTTAAAAACAATTTCTAGGATAATTTAAACTTCATATGTACATCCATAAACATTCTCTAGACATGTACTCTTATCATTTTCAAAGTTACACTTGTATCTAAGTGGAATGTAAAACATGCATTAAAAGTGACTAAATTGTTTTACATGCTTCAAGATCATATAAGGTTTCACTGTAAAGGGGGCAAATAACAACCTTTCATATCATGAACAACCATAACAACACTAGTATTTTTGCAACATATCATGCATTCAAATAGATTCAACTTTCTCAATTCAAGCATACATAGCATTATTTGCATAATATTAAAAATTGAAACTTCTTTTTCAAACTCATCATTAGTAATAGCCAAAGTAATAGAAAATCATGAAAATATGGTGGCTATCACAACTGCATATAGTAAATATCATCACATGCATTCAAATAGATCATTACAATCAAAGCACATAATGACACTCCCCCAAACCAAAGTGAAACAAAGTCCTCACTTTCATTGGCACATTGGGTACCTAAACTTTTCAAATTAAGCACACTGTTAATCTGAGCATACCAAAATATGAAAATACATGAAAAATAAAACAACTATGTACAAAACAGAGCACAATGCCGTGACATTAAGTTGCCAACGTCGCGGCATGATAGCTTGTCTGCAGAAAAATCACTCCTGCGCTGCGGCGTTAACATGCCAACGTCGCAACGTGAGAGGTCAGTCTACAAAATCTTGCAGCAAACATAGTTCTGTTGCTGGAATTGGCTCAATGTGGTCTCCTGCACCAACAAAACTTGTTCAAAAAATTAAATTACTATAATTAAAACATAAACATAATATACTACAAAATCAATATATTAACATATTTAATACTTAAATCATACTAAAACATAAAAAACAATCAAAGACATAAAACTACTATATTAACACACTACATATATTACCTAGTAACAAAATAAAACTCAAAACTTAACCAAACAAAAGCTAACATAATTAAGACATAAAAACTAACAAAAACTATATACTACCATATTAACATACTAAAATAATTAACATAAACATATTAACATATACATAAACAAAATTAACATAAACATATTTGCATACAAAATTCAACATACTACCTATGTATGCAAAAAGTAAAGACAATAATTTAACATAAATTTTGGGTTCCTCCTAAGAAGGGCCTAGTTTACCGTCCTGGCAGGACATTGTCATTAGGCAAACCGCCACGCTACACTCTAGTGTATATCTCCTGGGATTATTACCAGTTTGATCACAAAGTGGATGGATCGAATGGAAGGCCTTCTTTCGCATGATTGGAGGTCTCCATTTAGGGGTCGCGAACTCCCTCACAGGCCTTGAGTGACTATGCTCATCCGCCATTTATTGTACCTAAAATACAAAGAATGAAAACTTAAATGAAAAAGAACTATACAGCTTAAATTAGAACTAACAAAACTCATTGTTGGTATTAGTCATATAGAATTAAACCATATTCCTGGTAATGGCCCCAAAAACTTGATAAGCAAATTCTTGGTCCTTTCATAAGATAAAAATTTATCTTGACCAAAAACTTGTTAACCCATTTGCTTACGGCAAGTGCATGGGTCATTCAAGTAATACAGATACAGAGTAAGAGATCGTTTCCAAGAGAACATTAGTTTCCAAAACCAAGTACCAACCAATAGCTTAATTAATTCTATTCAAGAACATAAAAATAGAGAATAGTGCAGTAAAACTAATCTAAAGACATAAAAATGATAAATGAAAGTAAAGATAATGGTTTAGAGATTTAGGAAATCCTTTTTCACCTCATACTTCAACTAATGACATGCAATCCTTATAAGCAACATCAATGAATTGTTAAGTTAGCTTGAGAATATGATTTAGTTAAAAGTCTATGTCTAGGTCAATTAATTATAGTTTCATTTACCTAATTCACTACATTTCCATGAGAGCTAGTACAAACTCCACTCATGAATGATCTATTCTCAAACACCCATTATACATGGCTAAAAAGTATATTTTTATCCAATTAGGGAATCAATTTATCCAAGCCAATTGAATTCATCGAACATGCATTAACCATACATATGATCTAAAATCCAAATTCTTATGTGTAGGTTCATCAGATTTCATCAAATCAATCAAAAGCTGATCAAACCTTCAAAAGCATTAAAAACCATATGATTAAATATAACTAAACATCAATATATACTCAAAAGATTACAAACTCATCAATATTCATACAAGGATACAAAGTAATCCCTAAATACAACTTAGTTAATCATTGAACACAAAATTACTACAAAAACCATGTTTAAAAGATAAGGAAGAGGGAAGAGAGAAAAGAGAAAGGAGAAGGAAGGAAACTCATTAAGTGTGATCATTGAAGCTTGAATCATCTTCCATAAGGAAGATGACCTCCAACCTTGCCTCCTTAGGCTCCCTCAGCCTCCAAAACCGTAACTCTGGCCGCAACTTCTCTAAACTATGAAAACTCTCCCCTAAAAATCTAATAAAATAGTATATATAAGCATAGAAAAATAGGGGATGTCGCGGCGTCAACACCCAAACGTAGTGGCGCGCATGTATTTAGGTCACCAACGCCCGAGGTGTCCACTCTCAATGTCGCGGCGCCTTGGCCTCGAGTATTTTCTACTGATGCAGGGGATGCACCACGTCGCGGCGGTGCCCGCTAAGATGCAAATTTAGCTTCCTCTTCCACTTTTGGCTCTAATGCTCCACATATCATCTTGTTTGGAGCTCTTCCTATCATAGAGAAATCACCAAATAAATAACATATACAAATTCACCCAATCTCTTACCAATACGCACAGTTTGCTCAATACCATATAAGAAAGTATCAGAATCAAAGTATGACAAATATAAGCATAAAACCTTTCAAATATGCATCATAGACAAGGACTAAGCATTCTATATAGCACAAAGATAGGGCACCAATAACTACATTTTATGGAGTTATTACATGCATGATGCCTTTGTTTCGCTTTATCTGGTAGATTCTCACTACAAAAAAATAATAATGAATATATGTAAATAAATATTCTAAAACACATAAGTATTCCTCCTAAGGCAGGGTATGAAAAATTGCTCCAGTATTGGATATCGAGTGATATGGTGTAAAAATTACACCAATTCAATTATCGCACAAAAAGCCACCATGTGTGGGGCCCTGTGCAAGGGACTATCCAAGGAAAGTTGTTGAAAAGATGGAGCAAGGAAAAAAAAGTTAAAAAAAATCATTTTCCTTTCGTTATTATTGTGCATGTTTACATACATCAGTGCATTAATTCAGAATGCATTTGTCAAAAACATAATCTTAACTGGCAGCATCCCATGGCTTAAAGTTAGCTAGTCATAATTCAACTTATTTGAAATATACTTAATATGAACTTTTGCTGCTAATTTGTTGCAGTAAACACTAGTCATGATGCTAATATGACAGATGTTACAGGGTCTTGTTAAGGAAAACAAGAGCATTATACCTGGTTGAATATGATCATATGAGAAACTTAGTGCAATACAAACATTTCTAGGATGTTAATGAACAAATATTTCTAATAATTGATGATGACCTCCCTGCCCTGAATACTAATATGGATTCTTTAAAGGAAAGAATTACTTAAACCAATGAGGGAACCATAACTACTATTCAAGTAATTATGTTTACAATCTCTAGAAAAAATGTGTAATAGTAAAGTGCAGTGAATAAACTGAATTTCTTTCTCCGTGAAATGGACAAAATTCCTATATATAATCCTGCCTTGATTACTCAAAGTTAGTCTTCTTAATTTGGATGAATATAAACATTCATTTTAATATATGCATGCAGGATCATGAAAATTACACACCTTTTTAGATTCAATATAAAGGCCCATGCCAGAACAAAAAATGGAACCTCACGACAAAGGTAGCTCCAGTTTCACAAAAGAAATCCCTATGACCATCCTGTTGCCAAGTCCCAACTAAAGCCTCACCTGCATTGTCAAAAAGACTAGCCTACAACCATTATTTTAACACCTCACAGGGGATCCGCACAGTTGTTCCCCAAAAATGTGCTACAGAATGATGCTATAGATTATACCAACATAAATGTTAATACGTAAAGCTTATAGATTTTTAAAAAGTGCCAACATGTACCCCCAAAAAAAAAAGTACCAACAAATTAGAACCCATTAAACAACATAATAAACCTATTATCAACCAAATAATGTAAAAATACACTTTTAGAGGTCAATTAAAGTATTTGCATCTTGATTATAAAAAATATAAATAACATTTACAAATTACCTGGAGTTCTGGTAGTGTTGGAGCAATATTTATCAACACCAATTTATTCACTTCAAATATCCTAATTCGCAAGCCATGGCTGCATTATCAGAAGCTAGCATGATTTTAAAAGGAAAATAACATTATTCTATCATTGTTAAATGAAAGTATAAATAAAGTTGTCCCCTTTCTTTTATGCTTATTTGCTTCAAGAGAAAGGAAAGTTGGGGGGTAGGGGTGGAAATGAAGAGAAGTCAAATAAACAACCTTGAAAACTGTCCAAGAATTGCAGGGATTGACCCCTTGTATAAACCCCATGCTCCAATCTCTGGCAATTGGTAAATGATTTCAAGGAAGGACAAGGTTGATGCTTGTACTCGAGTGTAATATACCAAACAAGACAATGATGAGGCTTTTCAAAGGAGCCAAAAAATAAGATAGCCAAAAGAGGAATATGGAATTATGTGCAGTACATAATCAGAAAAAACATGAAATCACCAGTAACTACATAAATCATTTAGTTCAAGAATTTACCTTGATTGAATCAACTGGATGCAATAATGCACAAGACAGGGCACAAGAAAGGCCACTTGCCAATGCAGATCTTAGAACACTTCCAGCAGGAATTCCAGTATGAATTTCACAAATATAGAAGACTTAGGTTTAAATCTTAACTCTCCATATCATATCTCAGCTAAAAAATCTAGCTATGACTATATATACCAAAAAAGAATAAAAAAAAAATTGATGTATTTATGTTCTTATGAAATGGGATAATCTATGTTATAAAAAATTGACTGAGACATGATTTCTGTTTGTAGTAATCCCCTCAAGTTGCCAGAGTAAAAGTATTTGCTAGTGGAAACGCGACTGAAACAAGGTTCAGGCAAAAACCTTGATACTTTGATTTGGAATTATGTTATGTCATTTTGATTCAACTTATTTAGGAAATATATGTTCAACAATTTGTAGATTTAAAATTATGTTATGCCATTTTGATTCAACTTATTTAGGATATATAGGTTTAACAATTTGCAGCACTATAGTTCATTCTTAACTAGAATCTAATGAAAATGGGTAATTGCAGCATGCTATAGATTTGATTGTTAGTGTAACTTCAATTTTTTAAAATGCAATGTTCCTGGTCTAACTCTAGAGACCGTAAGTATTACAGGTTAGGGAGGAACCCATCTTCAGTTTCGCTTTCTAGGAAGGAAGCCAAGTTAGAGAGAAAGTGAGAGAGAGAGAAAGAAAAGAAAGTTCTTTAGTTTTAAGAGAGTAAATGGAAAAGCTCAGCCAAGAAGGAAGGAAGGAAGGAAAAAGATGATGGTGATGATGATGAAGAGAGAGAATGGTCAGCAACAACAATAACAAAAGAGCAGAAAAATATATACACACATAGTAAGAAAAGTCGTTATTGCAAAATTTTCTCATTCACTGCTGACTGCTCATTCTGCAGTCTTTTGCTAGACCCTCCAGAAAGAAACTCAGTTCATTCTCTTATAAAAACCAAACTTTTTTCTTCCTATGGAAAAAACCAAAGTGACAGCAGTAGTAGCCACAATTGCAACAGCAGAAGAAGCAGAACTAGCAGAAGCAGAAACAACAGAAGTAGAGAAGAAAGAAAGAAAGAGAAAAATCTAAGTCTACTGCACAAACCCCAACAAACAAAGAATATAACCATAAGAAGATCTATTCTCTCTCCCACTACTTCCAAATTCCATCCATCAAAAGCTTCCCTTTTATCTCCCTATAAATTCTCTCTAATATAATTGCAGAGAGAGAGACCCCACATGAATAACACCCACATTAAATACATCCTGTCCACATACATATAGATTTACCTTCCAAGTTGATCACAAGATTTATCAATCTATTTATCTAGCCACCTTTATTCACGGTAACTTTCCATCATATTACAAACACACTCATATATATTATATATATATAAACCCTTTTCTCTATGAAGTTAATGAAATCCTTTTTTCTTCTTCTCTTCAAAGACAAAAATATTCCATACTCTAGAAATTAATTTATGCATTCAAGATGCATCTTGTAGCCATACAATCATGCAAGGACTTCACCTTGCAATTAGGGGTAAGTGGTTTGGGGTTGGCCATTCCTAAGGCTGGGGCTCTCTAGGTGCTATTTTCTGTGTCTTTTTTGCTTTTCCTTGCTGTTTTTCATTCCTAGAATTCCAAGACCATTATTCTGGTTGTAAGGAGCTTGGCTTCATTTTCTATCAATCAATACAATATCTATCAAGCACGCACCATGTTCAGTGGCCTGGCTAAAAGGTCACCAAAAGTGAACTTGGGAAATAAATAAACAAAAGTAGATTAGGGCCCACTTGGCATAAAATTAAATAAAAATTAATATTCTAGCAATAGTTCTACTAAAAGTAGAAATTTTTTTGAAAACAACTAAGTCATGTCATATTTTCTCTGAACATGAAACTAAAGCAACTCCTTGGTGTACCTAAAAAGGAAATTTAAATACATGTATGGTTCTATGCCTTTGTTTATCCAATTATTATGCCTTTTCCTTTTTTCTTTTTTATTTCTTTTTTCTTGCAATGAATTTTGAGTTTTTTCTTTGGTTAACTAAATCGAATGCAAACCACAGAACACAAAGGCTAACACATATAAGAATCAAATGTCGTCACGAATTTCAAAATCGATATCAACCTAAAGTAAACCACAACAAAAGGGGTGCATTGAAAGACATGATAAAGGAATAAAAAAAAACACGATAATAACATGTTATCAGTCTTGTCTTTTATAGCATTTTCTGAGTAACCAAACAGGAGAGTTAACAAGAAATTCATACATTTTAGGATAACATGCTCCACTTTGGAGAAATCTATGATGCCCTTTTCACCCAAAGCCTTGGCAAGTTCTCTGTGAAAATAATAATAAAGTTCAGGGTCTGCACCTAAATACGAAAGCAAAAAATAAAAATAAAAAAAAAGGAAGAAAGAAATAAGGGTGACAGGAATTGGATTAAAGAAAAGGAGCTACCTATAGCTTACAAGAGTGTGGAGTCTCTGATGGATCACACAGCTTGGTCTCGATTGGGGCTGGTTTCGATTGGGGTTGGTCTCGATTGCTGATGTGTCATCTGAGTTCCTCTAACAGGGAGAGGGCGGTGAGCACTGGAACAAGGTGGAGCTGGTGGCGGAGCAAGGAACAAGTATGGCTGGTGTGTCATCTGAGTGCCGAGGAAGGTGAGGGATCGACGACTATGGTTAGGTGGTGGCCAGCGAACAAAAGTGTGACGGTGTGGAGTTGAAAGAGGCAAAGATCAACGGCGAGATGGCTCACGTAATGCAAGGATGCCGTTTGGAGTTTGCTTGTGGCTGGCGATTCAGTGAGAGAAGGCGTCATCTGAACAAACAACTGGAACGTGTGATTGAGGTTTGAGTGGTTACCCCGTAGTGAAATTTTTTTTCTTGCTTAGCGCCTTTCTGATTAAGAATTAGTTTCAGAAAAATATTAATATAAAAACTAATTAAGCAACGTTTTTGTTGGTTTTAAAAAGTAATATAATGGGAACAATTATAAGTCGTTGTATATTCTCTTTAAGGCAACGTTTATTAAACATTGTACCAATTTGCTTAAACATATTCAAATTTAGGGAATGATTATAAAGTGTTGTTTATGTTTGTTATAACAACGTTTCTTAAACGTTGCCTAAAAATCATAGTCTAAAATTATAACAAAAAGCAACTTGTAAAAAACGTTACCTATACAACTTTAGGCAACACTTTTCAAGCCTTGTCATAAACTTCATTGCCAGAAGTCAAAATTGTTGTAGTGAATGTTGTTTTCGATAACTACTACAACAACTATGACATTGACCCCTAATTCGTGGACAATAAGTTGAGTACCATTACACAAACATGCAGCTTGATCAATATTTCTCAATAACATAATTAGAACACCCTTTTTGAAAGTCAACTTATGATTAAAAAGACTAGAGCACTTAACACCATTCAAAAATTCAGTAGTGAACCATTGAGTATCAATCCCAAGATCCTCGTCAGCATTGCAAGTTGAATCTACACTAAGATAATGTTTTTTTTCACCAAGAGTTGAAGACAAAACAAAATCATTGACCTTCTCAACAATCTCAAGTGTCAGAGCAAGTGTTGCCCTATCCTCTAACAACCTACAATCCCTCATATTATCAATCAAATTAGTATAAGAAAATGCAACAATGTCTACATGATTATTTGAATTATTAAGCTCATGAATCAACAATGTATTCTCAAACTCATTCACAGGTGAATATGCAAGATATGACATAGTCCCAAAATCTCGAAATGACTTTTCATCGGAGTGCAACAACCTTTTAATCTCTATTAAGCACAAATTCTTCAAGTCCTTGTCTCCAATTAATAGTTCTAGTAAACAAATTAATGGTTTTAAGTAAAATTAAAAGGGAATTAACGAAATAAAGTAAGTAAAATAAGAAAATATATTTGAATCATTTAGTAATTTTCATTACTCATATATTATGGCATCTACCAATATTTCCCATGTTTGTTCCAACACAGACAGTTGAGGGACTACTCATCACATTCAACAAAAGCAACATCACAAAGAGCCTACACAAATAATCACTAGAGGCCACCTCAGCAATTTCCTTGATGTCATCAACAAATTCCCTATCATCTGATAACAGTCTCTCATAGCATAACATGCATCTTGGAAAGTATCATATTCATAAGTAAAATTATTTATAGTCCATATCCCTTGGTAACCCGTACATTCGTATTGAACAGTTAGCAAAAGCCTCAGATAATAAAACTCCCTAGTTCCAGGGGTTACAAATTTAACTTGCCTATAGACTGACCCTCCTCTTAGGAAACCACTGCTGCTTGTCCTTGATGTGTCCTTGATGTAAACAAATCATGAAGGAAACTCACCATATGTCAAATCTCTTCCTTCAAAGTACACACTATTAGCCTCCATCTAGGCTAGAAACATAGCTTTTTTGTCCCTATTCTTTACGACAACTTCATCATGTTGTGAAAAATGCTTTATTTCAAAAGAAGAAATGTCCCACATTGGTTGGAAGTAAGTCTTTGAAGATGTTTAAAATTATTTTAGTCTTATCCAAGTGTTGACCTGGTCTATTCCAACAGTCATATTTCAACGGACATATTCCAATGGTCATATTCTAATGAACATTTTCCAACGATCATATTCCAATGACCAAAATCTGTTTTTTATAAATTCCATCCATTTATTAAGTTTTTTAGAATATAACTACTTCATCTTCTTTAGATTTCCACTTCTATTCTCTTTCTCTACTGGGTTATATGATTTAAAATTTCTTATAGTTCTTGAAGCTCGTCAAACAAGGAAGAGCCCAGCATTCTAGGAGATTTTCGTTTAACGAAATAATCCTTGAAGCTATAGGTTTCACGATTTGTTTTGTCTCATTTAATTGCAAGTTTCACTTCAAGCTTCATGAGCTTGACAACAATCTCAAGGATTATTCTTTGCACGCAATATTATCCATGCAATATTTAATTTTACCCCTCCATTTATTTTTTGTTATTTTTCCTACAATCTCCGTGATACTGATATAACTTATTTTAAATATGCAATTTTTATGAGGAAATGGGTAACACAATGGAAAGGGAAAGAGAAGCTCGTGGTGGAGGCAGCGCGGAGGTGCACAATGCGGCATGATGACAACTGGCATATAGTGAGAAAGTGATATGGTGTGGATCGGATCTATTCGCATGAACTAGTGAGCGGGTCACCGGTTCTGGTTCCTGCACGGCGAGGACGATGATAATTGGGCAGAGTGAGATCTGGAGCATGACTTTCCGGCACAGTGTGGCGCAATGAGTATGGTGTCCATGTGGTTTTGGACGTAGGGGCAGAGGTGCAAATGACGTTACGTGGGTTCACACGCTGGTTTTGGGTGGTGTTTGTTGTTGTGGTGCTTAGAGGCCATGAGTTCTGTGAATAAGGCAAAGATTTTCTTTGGAAAATGCTTAGCTTGAAGGAGATCAAAGTTGCAAGAGCAAAAACACACAAAACCCTCGAACTCTTTTTTGGAGAGTAAGAAGAGATTGAAGTCGTCACTACTCCACTGCGAGCTATCGTCAGCCACCAGGTATAGACACGACTTTTGGGTTTGGGTTATAAATTCCCGTAGAAAAAGTTCATATGGGTAATGACAAATCTTAATTTGTTAATCTTGCGCTTCTTATGAGTTCTATTATGAATTTACTTGATGTTATAATATAAGTCTTATTATTCATTTTGAGTAAAACGATGAGCGAGATTGGTTTAATTTTTGAGTTATGAATTCTGCATTCTGTGTTATTGGTTCTTGGTTCTAAATAAATTTTTTTGAGTTATGAGGTTTGAGTCTTAAAATTTGTAAACCATTTTGATGACAAAAGTGAGTTTTGAAACTAGGTGTTTGGTCCACTTGGATTTGATTATCTGATGTTTTGTTTTGATTGCTCACAAGCTGCTTTAAAAAAAAACACAAACTGCTTGAAAGAATGCCAAGCTTACTTATGACCATACTGATGCATTGTTTACTTGCTGGTTAATCTGTTGATTTTATGTTTGGTCTTTCTTCATTAGAATTATATGACATGTGCAACCTCAATATATGGTTAAGTCTTGTATCATATTATTCATTACTAGACTTGTAATATGCGGATTTGATGATTCTAAAAGTTTTGTGCTTTATTTAAATAAATAGACGGTGGCTGATAGGTTTGAATTATATACTTTTTTACAATAATTTGGTGCTCTGTCTGTTTCACAATTAAACCCACAAGTACATGATGTATTTTTTCTTTTTGATGTGATGTGAATGTGAGTTTGGAGAATGACTTGGTATAAATATCTTAAAGTGTGAGGGTGTTTAACTAAAATTCTTCACCTGAACTAAGGAAGAGACAATGTGGTGCTTCTAATTGTGTGAAATAATTTTTAGAAAGTTTTTTGTGCTGTTAGACGTGGAGTGTATAACAAGTGAGAATATTTTGAAGCTTAACCTCAAATATTGGTACCTTTTATGTACTTGATTTTGCATGTGTTATAAATTGATTGAGTAAATACACACATAATCCTTATAATGAGTTTGAAAATTAAAATAGAGCATTGAATGCTTCATATAATGTCTTACATTGTATCTCATATATCCTTGTTGTCTTTCAGATATTATTAACTCGGTTATGTAATTTCTACAACTGATACATTAAAGCACTCTACGACATGCATGCATAGCTATATATGTATAGAGTGTGATAACCATGATCTAGATGTACATGATCAAGTATTTGATGATACTTGCATGAATGAATTCCATGTCCTTATTGCACTATGAGATTAGTTGAGATTGATAAGACTATAGATCAAGAGCTATGATGTTGAATTTTAGATGTGGACATAATGATCATAATGCTAAATAAATCATTAATTCAAATGAGATTAAATCCACAAGTGAGTTTATTTTTAGCCTTAATGAAGGTGATGTCGCATGGAAGTCATCCAAGCAGACCTGTATAGCCAAATCTACAACAGAGGCCGAGTTTATTACTATTAGCTTGGTAGGATCTAAGGCTGAGTGGCTAAGAAATCTCTTAGCAGACATTCCTTTATGGAAGAAACCTGAAGATATAGATTCTTCAGAGTCTGTGATTGCCAAAATAGCAAATAGTGAGAGCAATATAATGAAAATAGTGATATATATGTATATGTCACAATTTTGTGAAGCATATGCTAAAAGATGGAATTAAATCCATTAATTATGTGAAGTCATAAGGAAATTTGGCCAATCCTCTGACAAAATATTTGTGTAGAAAATGAATAAATACCACATCGAGGGGAATGAGACTTAAGCTAATTTGAAACTAACAGTGATGGTAACCTAACTTTTATGAGTGGAGAACCCATGAAAAAGTTCATATAGGTAATAACAAGTCACTTGTTAGTACTGCTAACACCTTGTTTGTCCCTTTCTATGGTGTGAGAAGCATGAGAAGTGCTAGACTGCATTTAATGAGAGGATAAGCTAAATGCTTTTAATGAATTTCATATCCCTTATAGGTGGTGTATAAAGTGCAATATACACTTGATGAAATCACTTATATGAGTGTGGAGTGGGGTCGTTCCTATGAGAAAATGGCATAGTCTCTAGAGTACTAATGAACAACTAGGCACGCACATGGCTGAAAAGTGCAAAATTGCATTAACAACAAGAGATAAATGAGGGTGAAACACCTTGCATTTTTGCCATGTGCCATTGTGGTTCACCCTAACTAAGAAGCCCTCAAGATTTTAGCTAAATGTGATCAAGTGAGATTCTAATTTACACGAAAAATATTTTGGTTCATAGAAGTTTAAACTTCACTAATTACATTATAAGTTAAATCTTATTTATCTAGGTCTGGTTCATAATCCAAAAGACACCGGATTCGAAACGTTTGCATTCATAATGTAACCCATATTCTATTTTAATTATTGTTTTTATTTAATATTCTTTTGAAATATGTGGGGGATTGATGTGAAAAATGTTTTATTTCAAAAGAATAAATGTTTCACATTGGTTGGAAATAAGTCTTTGAAGATGTTTAAAAATGTTTTAGTCTTATCCGAGTTTTGACCTGGTCTATTCCAACGGTTATATTCTAATGGACATATTCCGGGTCATATTCCAACTGACATTTTCTAATGGTCATATTCCAACGACCAAAATCTGTTTTCTATAAATTCCATCCATTTATTAAGTTTTTTAGAATATAACTTCTTCCTCTTCTTTAGATTTCCACTTCTATTCTTTTTCTCTACTGGGTTACGTGATTTAAAATTTATTGCAATTCTTGAAGCACTGTCAAACAGGAAGAGCCTGCAGTACCCTGGGAGATTTTGATTTATAACGAAATAATCCTTGAGGGCAGTGCTTTGCATGCTACATGTTTCACAATTTTGTTGTCTCATTTAATTGCAGGTTTTACTTCAGGCTTCACGGTTAACAACTCATCAATCTTATCATAATCAGTAAATACATTCGTCTGTTGGTTTAAAAGATGAAATGTCAACCTTTGCACTGGAGGCCACTTGTGGTGAATATCAAAAGCAAAATATCTCCATATAAACTCACAAGCAGATAAACATCTACAATCATAATACTACTTTATCTCATCTACAACACTTCTTTGATCAACATTACCAATCTTTGTCATAACAACTTTGACTCTGTCTAGTCCCTTATTAATGTACTTAAATAGATACTTGATAGAGTTGGATTTATTGCAAAAGGTTGATGTGTGCTTGGTACCTCATCAATAGATTTGGATTATAGGGAACAATAAACCTATTGTCTAATTTCACGTCTTTCTTCATCATTGTAACACCTAAATTTTGTCTTCTATACATTGAATATCCTTCTCCATCAAATGTAGTTCTGCCAACAAATTTCTTAAGAAAAAACTTTGAATATCGACCATCCTTCATGCAAGGTGAGTTGCTCCGGGCGATACCACATGGACCATGCATCATGAATCCCATTGCAACCTTGAATAACTGTGGGTACTTATTCTTATCAAGAAACTCAGCAAATCACTTGATCAATTATATTAATCGTTTCTAACTTGTCTTCCTAGTGAAACCACAACAAAATATGAGCATGCAGTAACCGTCTCTTTTGGAACTCTATAATATACATACCTAGCCACATAAACACAATAAAGTTTACATTTAGGATAATCAACATTACAGAATAAAATAAATGTAAAAAAAATAGGAAATAAGCTAATCGGACTATTAGTATAAATGAAAAAAAATAAATCAAAATAAACTTAAGTACATATGTACCAGCTACAACTTCCCCCCCCCTAAAAATCCCTTCTTGAAGTCTATCATCATTTCATCTAACTTCATACAAAAAACTCTACATGCCATGTTTAGTCGATTATTAGTTGTAAGACCCCTTGCATAGATAAAACGATTAATTTTTTGCCACTTCGGGTTGGAAGTTACTGTCATAAACATATTTGGATAGCCAAATCGCTTGCATATCACCATCGCATAATGATAATTAATAAACATGTATCGCATTATGCTGGTAAGATAAGATGGTAAAATGACACGCATGTCAGACTTAGCAAGATTAACATCACCACGACTTATCACCTCTTCCAAACCATTAAAAATTTATGACCTTACAGTGTTCTGATTATTCTTAATGAATGATAATTTTTGTGCTTCAATCATTGTGTAATAATCAACGATAAATTGGTAGAACAATCTTCTACTTTTAAGAATGATGCCAAAATCAAAACCCTCTCTTCTATCTGAAATGCAATAAACTCTCGTAAAGATACTATAATTCTTTTTTTATTGAAAGGACCTTGAGAACTTTGCCTTAAAGGAATATCCTCCTGATATCTATCTTCTCCATATGGAAATAGCAAGGGATATTGAAGAGGAACATAAGCAATATAAATCTTATGGATTCTCTACAATGATCCATTATGACATTGGATAACAATATCTCTTCCTACTTCGGAGCTATCAAAATCACCGACGATTAGAGCCACCATTTCATCTACTATAGGAAGATTATGCATTCTAGCATCAAGAGTTTGATGTCTAAACAACCTGAGAGAAATTTATAAATTCATCCTCCTGGAAACAATCTCTAACCCTTTTAAAAGTTCATGCCAAAACATTTTATTCATCCACCATATGCATCAATTCCTCAACTAAGGAGGTATCAAAACACTTTGGACTATCTCTCGAATGGAAAAAAAAATTAATGTTGGGGGAAAAAGGTAATTGTATGACATAAATAAATTGAAATAAATTAAAACATAATTACGAAGTAATTGAAAACAAATTATACATAAGGTATGAATAAATATGATGCCATTTTATATGCTATTAAGAAGACACATTTAAAGATATCCATTAAGTAATAAAATTGAAATAAGGAAAATATATTAAATAGAGATAAACAACAAATTTATGAAGCTAAACATAAAATGACTCAATCAATTTGACATCTTGTTTTTAGTATCATAGATGTACATTTGGGCAAACATGGGCCTTTTCCCTTCATTAGGAAGCACGGTCTCTATCCGATGATAATTTTGACCACTAAGAATAAATTGAGGAGGCCTAGATCCATTGTTCGTAGAAGTCTCAACTTTCCCTCTAATTGAAATGAAACAAAACATGTTATTATATGATCTAATGTTTTCAAGAAAGTGAGCAATCCTTTCATCCATTCCATGCACCAAATTTTGTAGCAATTCAGGATGCCTTTGTAGCAATGGGAGCTAAACTTTTTCCTTCATACAACATATGCTAAATTCCAGATCAGATGACCAACACAACTTTTTTGAACGTTCCTCATACCACATTAATACACCACATACTAGACAACGACAATTACAATCCCCAAGATCCAAATATCCTCAAGTACAAACAAAAACATATTGATCACAGATCGTTGCATCTAAATAAAAATAAAATCATTACAAAAAAGTTATTCACATTTGAACCCTATCCCTAGTTACCTTCGTCCTCACTTTCTTAGTACAAAACATGATACTCAGTTGTGATCGAGTCATCCTCCAAATTATCACAAATATAGCGACCAATTAGAACATCATTGTGTAGACTAGTGAACATTGCAATGAAATTTGTCAAAATAAACAAAATATCAATCTTCAAAAAGAGAAAAAATAAGTGTGTTCTAATCGGTTGCATTATTAAAGAAACAATAAACTAAAAGGAATCTAACTTTCATTGGTGTTATCAACACCACTTTGACTAGTCATGGCTCTAGAAGAACATCATGAGATTGAATCATCTACAGCATAAGCAATGTTGGACAAGGATAAATTTAAATCCAATGTAAATTAAATATGAGATTAATATCAATATTAACTACTTAGCATAACATTTTTTTAAAAATTGTCATATCTGACCATGAAGTTTTCCCAAACACAACTTTAGATTGAAACACGAGGAGGATATAACATCATTTAGTGAATCTGCATTCTATATTATTCCACTCTGTTAAATAATTTTAACACATTGGAACCTATGGACCAACCTCACATATTTATTAAAAATATCATAATTAATACATTGGGCCATAAAGTTCAAAGATGTTTTTTCTGTTAATATAAAACAACCTACAGAAATATGTTGAAAGAAGCTTGGATTTCTTCATCTTCTTCTTCAAATTCTCTCAACAACACAATTCGCAAATCCACTTGATTTACCTAAGGAAACATGTCCTAAACAAAAATTGTCAAATCACCACTAGGATTTGCCAAACACGAGCAAAGTAGTAATATAGTCAAGATATAAAGTTAGGATATGGACATCAATTGAAGGTAAAAATACACCCCTATTCAAAACATTATACCTAGCAACCAGAGTCCTATGTGTTTGAGTGTAAATAAGTCACTACTTTGCACTTGTTCGGGAAATGCGTACACTATGCCATTAAAGAAAAAAAAATCATCACCAATGTATTACATAATTCAATTCCAAATACAATACCAAATCAAATTTAGGTAGTAAATATTATCTAGTTACCATTATCAATAATTGGTAAAGGAGATCTAAGATCATACGATAATGTTGCATTGTTAGAATGTATATTTTTTTTATATGAATTGTTCAATATATCAATAATTGGTAAAGGAGATCTAAGATCATACGATAATGTTGCAGTGTTAGAATGTATATTTTTTTATATGAATTGTTCAATAAAGTACCTGTGAGTGATTCATAGAGCACCATTAAAGATTCAACTTCAACTTTGATAAATAACCTCAAAACAAGCTTACTCATGATATAAGCCATTTACTTACCTATATTTTAGTTGTCGACCTTCTTCATTTTCTTACTGAAAATTGTTCTTCCATTCTCCCTCGCTTTGCTAATCTCGTTATATTTGCTGTGAAATATTTTGATCCCAGTTCTGGGTAACAAGGATCACATAAGCAAAACACTCTAATATGCAATCATAGTGCTTCCATTTAACATCATACCTAGATAGAAGGTAGTACAAATGAGTTTTGGGACCATCAAATATGGTCTAACATTTGTTGGAATATAAAGAAATAAAGGATTTTATTAAAGCCAATCCTACACTTCATGAATCGTTGTCACAACCCAAACTCGGGGGCCATGATCGGCGCATAGGATGAATTAGCTAACCTAGTCTGCCTAACAGATCCATCAAACATTCATAAACAAAATTTACAAAAAATTCGGTAGAATTTCCCTTAAAAGTTGGACATCCCTTGATTAGAAAATCATGTTCATTCTATTATATTCAAATACATAAGTCAAATTTCCAAACAGCTAAAGCATCTGCACAATGCATAATAGAAGTATATTCATATCCATACATACATCCCAAAACTAAATAAACACAACATAAGCTAGATCCTACTTGTAGATAATAGAGCACATTTAAAGATTTATACAATTATCCAAATATACCAAAACAAACAAAAGAAAAGCAGCTAAAACTAGTTACCCACATAAACAAAGTGTAGGGCTCACCAAGACAACTGCTCCTATTAAGCGGAGGAGCTTGGACCCTGGTCAGCACTAGAATCTAAAAAACATAGAGATAATGGATTGAGTTACAAGACCCAGTGAGAGATAATTAATCTATAACAAGAATGGAACAAGCTCAGGCACGCATTTTTCAGTCAAAGCATCTTTACAACTTTACAAATATAAGCATAATAACAATTCTAGTTAAAACATTGTAACCGAGTATAGGTAGAAAACGTATTCCTTCAATAACTGTAGTTCAGATAATTCTTCAAATAGTAACAAAAGAAATAGATCAATGCAATGTACTCAAATTCAAAATAGTCATATGACTAGAATACGAAGGGAAGTTTCCAATTAAAAATAAACAATTGCCCACTTATCCGAGACTTTTCCAAAACTACACATGTGTACCAACACAATGGGCTAACATCACCCTTGTTAGCTAGGGAAACAAAACCGGCCATGTCGGCCAAACATGCCAGGCTAGCACCATCCTTACTAGCTAGGGTATTCTAAAACATGGTACACCAAGGCTAACGCCAACTGCTATTCTGTTAAGTTCTTCCCACAAAACATATAACCATTAGTCCAAAATACAATTCATGTCTCGTTATCTCATTTAGAGTTTTCAACAAAACTTATCATCATTATCATAATTTTAAATATACTCATTGGATCATATTCATTTGTCTCAATGATAGCTTAAGTACTCATATCATATGTCAATGGGAAAGTTCAAAGGTGCTTGTCCCAAGATTTACTTAAGTTCTAACAATGAAGAAATGACTAAATCTTTTCCAAAAATCTTTATGAGAAGTTAAAATGATTTTCCAAGTACTCTTTGTAATATCATCAAACTCAACCTTCTAAAAATTTCAGTAAGTGCAAGTAACGAAATGAGGTACAAGAATCATAGAGTTAAATGAATGAAAATAAGCATGTAGAAAGAATTTAGAAACTTGAAAACATGTCATAGAGCATATTATCAACTCATTGCACAAGCCAAAATCAAATGGGTCCAAGTGTACGGTGTCGCGAAGCCAACAATATCGAAGGAAAGATCTTCCAATGAATCTAAGATGATAAATAAAGTATCAATACCAAGAATCAACACTTATAGTTATAGGATAACCAATTAGTGCTTCTATTCAAGAAAGCCCCAATTCAAACCCTAGGTTTTAGCAATACACCCTCAAATCCGAATACTCACTATAAAATCTAACTAAATCCATGAAATATGAGAAGTTGTGAGGGCCATGAAAAGGAAAAGAAGAAAGTGGGGAGCTTAGGTCTTCCCAAAACCACAACACTCGCTATCAAAATTCACAACCTAGTACCCTACTCATAGTAAGGACGCATCAGCAGTTGGAACCCATGAAGAACCATGCAAAATTAGTGACTAAAAGATTGGGGAACAATAAGGAACACAAATGGGAAGGATTAGTGAGAGAAATTTCTCTCGTAATATAGCAAGGAAATTACAAGGGATTAATGAAATAAAATTGAGTCATCGCTAAACTCTAAAAACAGAGTCTAATAAGAACAACTAATGAATAAAGAGAGAATTTGAAAAAAAAAATTTCCTTATTAATAAAATCCTTCGCTAACTATATTAGCTCAGTTAATGTAAGTACCCGTTAAAGTCATTTTTAGAGTGGGAATAAGCGTGGGAATTACCTTGCAAATTCCTCACAAATCCTGATAATGTTTTAAAAGTGAAATTTTAATGCAAACTTAGCAAATAAAGAGTAAAAACCCTAAGTTAGAATTAGAAAGTTAGCACTGCGATTTCAAGGTTATAGCGTCGCTCACCCACTCCCTTCCCCTACTTCTGGTACCACCGGTCCACCACCAAGGCACCAATCCACCATTTTCGCTCGATTAAGCATCACAAGTCTGCGACTTAGTGACTAGCGAGCAAGGTTATGGCGTGGCTCACCCACTCCCTTGACTACTTACGGATGGATCGACTCCAAAGACCAAAGATAGCGAGGCGATTAAGAAGCCTGCGACTTAGCGACCACGCACGGTGACCAAAGACCGGAAGGCAAAGAACTGGACTCCAGAGGCTAGCTCTTCCTTGGTGAGTCATATATAATTGTAAATACGCAATTATAAGTGAGACTTCATATAATTCAAGTCACATTTTCTCTACTAAATGATCACAAGAATAAATTTACCCATCAAAAGAATAAGCTTCATATAATTCAAGTCACATTTTGTACATGGTTTGAGCATCCTAAATTTTTACAGAGTATAATTCTTACTGCCCCCACGCTGCGGGTGTGTTTTCTTTAATTTGATATTCACTCTTGAAATGAGAAGAAGAAACATATTGAGATATGTTTATATAATTATTATTTGTGTTTATTCTCATCCTATATCTGTCTACAGTGCAATACCAAAGGACCCTATAAAAAGCAAGTTGCGAGGATGATATCCACACTTGTAATATGCATATTCAATATTCATACTTTCAACTGGAATAGAAAAAAAATGGTTCTCAAAATAAGAACCACTCGGCAATAAACAAATTGAGGAAAAACCCTAAGGGTGTGTTTGGATGGAGTATTTAAAGGAAGGAATGTATTTTTATAAGGAATTAGAAATGATTTGTTATAAAATAACTTGTTTGGACATCTTACTAAATCATTTTAAAAATTCTGAGTATTTTAAGAGGGTATTTTATTAGTTTAAAAAGAAAGAATTTTAATTCCTTTGTGTTTAGGTGGAATTTCTAAAATCCCCCTTCTCTCGTACTCGTGCTGCCCTTCGCACCATTCTCTCCATTCTCTCTTGTCTCAGTCGCACGCTGCTTCGCCATGTTCCCTCCCTTCTCTCTCGTCTCAGTCGTACGCTGCTTCCATCCGCGCCTTACACCACCACCGTTGCTCCCAGATCCACCTTGCGTCGCCCACCTCGAACCCAACCCACCACCATGGCACCCAGCTCTCTGACCTCACTCACTCGCGCAGAAGGAAGAGAATAGTGCGTGAACAGAGACGGCAAGGTTTGAGTGTAACACCCCAAAATTTCCTATCTTGTAAACAGTAATTTTGACAGTTAACAGAATTTTACTGTTTAGTAATTTCTGGATGCGGTAAAATTATTTTGACTATTCCATCAGCGTATTTAATAGTTTTGAGTGATTTACTTCTAGTCAGGAAAATAAAAATTTTTGGGCCGGGGAAAAACTTTACGTAATTTAATTTTTACCGTTAGGTTTTAATTATTTTACGTGATCTGATTTGATAATTGTGTATTTTCTAATATTTGTGATTTTTGTAGATGATTATGAATTTTTTTTTGCTGTATGTGGGTCCAAGTGGTCCTATGTGGGCCCAGGTGGCCATACGTAGCCCGAGGTAGGTCCCGCAAAGTGAAAAACATTTTTACGGATAGAAAAATTTATACTGTTTAGACGGAGACAGGAGATCTTACTAAACCTGAATCCAGAAATAGTTTTAGAAAATTTCTTGTACTGTATTTAATTTATCGGATGATAAAAATACAGTAAATATATTCTTTCGTGGGGTTTTAGCAGATAAAAATAGAAATTAAATTGCTTAAGTCAACATTGGTGGTTTGGATATCCACCATTGATTTAATTAATGATGGAGACTTGATCTTGATTTAATCAACGGAGGAGATTTGATCTTAAAAGTGAATAAGATCATTTATAACCATTAGATGAAGATTAAATCAAGGGTAGAGATTTAGTTTTATATAATGGCTATGACCATTTACCATTGGATTTAGAAGTGATCAAGGGTGGAGATTTGGTCTTGTAAAGTAACAAGGACCATTTATGACCATTGGATGAAGATTTAATCAATGGTGAAGATTTAGTCTTAAAAAGTGACAAAGACTAATTATGACCCTTGGATTTAAAGTTTGAAGGAGCAATCTTGACCCTTTATTTTGGAGACACATCTAATGGCTAGAATTTAAAGGAGAAAGATCCAATGGCTAGATTAAGTCTTCTAAATCAAAAGTTAAAAAATCCTAACCATGAATTAATCAATGGTAGAAAGACTTCAAATAATGGCTTGAAAAAGATGACAAATTATTGCATGCAAAATGGAGGAATAGGACGGTTTTGGATTGTTTAGAAGACAAAGAAAAAAAAAAGCTTTATGACCATTATTACATGTCATGGTCAATATTACATCATCCTTGATTATGATTTCTTTGTTTGCATCCTTAGGAAATTTCTTAGAGGGAGGCCAAAATTATTTCATGCATTATCACCTTCATTTTTCATCACACTCCACGGCCATACACTTGAGAAAGAAGACATTTCATTTCATTGTCTTCACTTTGTGACAAAAGGAAACTATCATCTTTTAATGCAAAGCTTAGTCAATTTTAGTAACTTTGCACATGTACCCTATAGTCATCATCCTACTCAATATCTATTAAAACTATCAAATAATTCTCACTTTCTCTCTTCTTGATATCCCACGGTCATACACTCAAAAGTAGGAGACAATACTCATTTATTGATTTCACTTATTCAATTGCTCATCATTGTATCCAAAGAACCAAGAATCAATACAAGAAATTCTCTTAGTTTCTCTTCTCCAAGCAAGTTTCGGTCAAGCACCTTAGAACCATCATCTAAATTTCTATCATTTCATCTAACTTGATTTTCTAAACCTAAACACCATTCTAAGAACATATCTAGTTATGCGTTTTTCCAAAATCATTCATCTTGGGCTTCAAATCCAAGCTTCAAGTTTCTATCAAAAATAAAAAATTCCATCTTTGTGCTTCAAGAGAAACCATTCGGTCAAGACACTCAAAACCACCATCCAATCTCTTTTAATTTCATCTAACCATAGATATTGAATCTACATGATATTCTAAGCAACTTTCATGTTCAGATTTCCTCTAAATCATTCATCTTCATGGACTTTCTTCAAGATCAAAGTTATTGGGTTTTTGAGGTGAAGTGTAAGGAAACTTCATTTCTTCTCTCTTTTTCATGTTCTAAACCATGTTTGATCCATGGTTCCTCTTAATCAAGCTTAGTATACTAATTTCTATGTATTTTGTTTTGTATTTGAGAAGCCTTTAGTGGTGAAGGACTTGGAAAAAGAAGCAAATCAAGAAGTTTTTGAGGATCTTTAAGATGTAAGAGGGAGATCCATCTCACCAATCAAGTATGGTGGTGAGAGATAGTCTTATATTTGATGGATGGTGAATCCATGTGAGGATTCCAATCTATGGTCATGTAATAATTTATGTGTGTTTATGAGCTTTGATTTATTTGATTATGCTTGATATGTTTTGTATGATTTTATGGCTTTGATGATATGCTTATATTATGATAAGTATATGGCATGCTTATAGTATTTATGATGAAATATATATATATATATATATATATATGTATGTCATGATGTGGTGATGAAAATGAATTCAATTTTTGGCTCCAATAGCCAAAAGAGAGGGTTCGGTTTTGATGCCCTTGATTAGGGTTCATGTTGAAATTTTTCAAGAACAAGGAAATTGATTTTTGGGTCCTTAGGATAATGAGAATTTTAGCCAAGACACCTCAATATAGGTGTTCACAAATTAATATTTTCATGAAAAATAAAAATGGATGATTTGAAGAGTATGAAAAATAAACAAAGGGTTTATTTTTCAAGAGAACAAGAATACGGTCTTTGAGAAATTTTTATTAATTTATTTTGTGTAAAAAGATCTTAAGTGTTTTTCTAAATATGAGTTTTGAATGAAATGGACAAACATTGATTTTAAGGATTTGCAAAGAAAGTGAATAAGGATTTGCAAAGAAAGTAAAAAAGGATTTGTAAAGAAAGTGAAAAAGGATTTGAACAAATGGGTTTGGTTTTTTTATAACCATCGGTATTTCGGTTTTGAAAATAAAATTTTAATGATTTTGTTTGTGTAAAATCATATCAATTTAGAAGGAAAAATATTTTGATAATTTTCAATAGTCATGTCCACGTTTTCGAAGGCTTATAATGCCTAGATTTTGATGAAACAAAGTAATTTTTCCAAGTGGAAATATAATTGATTTAATACAAGGAATTTGAAAAGGAAATCAGAGCATTTTAATCACTTGAGAAATTAAGTTTTTGTAAACGAAAATATTTTTGAACTTCAATTTATTTTGAAGAAGGTTGTGTTTGAAAATGATTTGGAAAAAATGAAGAATATAGTGGTATTATGAAAATCTACTAACGTATAACTTATTTTGAGTTTTGAAGTACATTAGAAAATGTTAAGTTTTGAAACGTTGATTTATATCAATGGAAAAGTGATTTTGTGAATTATATTTTGGAAAAGGATTTCTTGAATTAAGAAATGTGGAAAAAGATTTTCTTGAATAAGGAAAATATGAAAAATAAAATACAAAGTTATATTATTTTGAGAAAAGTTAAAAAGGAATTTTTGAAGGCTAAGAAATATTTTCTGTAATGAAATTGTGATGAAAAATGTTTTATGTATCTTAAAAACGTGATTTTTAAGCTACGCATAATTTGAAGAATGTGTTGAAATTAATATTGATTTATTTAAGTCCAAAATAATGTTTGGAATATTGAGGAATATTTTACGTAATTGTAAAATGTTAAAAAATATTTTCATATCTTAAAAATGATTTGAAATACAATAAAATATTTCTACGAGATTTGAAAAATGTTAACGTATTTCTACATTGATTTGAAAAATGTTAAAATATTTCTACATTGATTTGGAGAGCATTTAAATATTTTACACTTTTGAAAATATTATTGAAAAATCCCTACGTGATTAAATAATGAGAGAATATTTTTACGTGATTTGAACTATTGTTAAAAAATCACTATGTGATTTAAAAGTAATAGAATATTTTTACGTGATTGTGAAAATGATAGAAAATCGTTATGTGATTTGGAAAGTGTTTTAAATATTTTGAGAATGATGGAAAATGTTTTACGTGACTTAAAAGAATGATTTTTAAGTTACGCAATTTTGAAAATGATAGAAAATCATTACGCGATTTGAGAAATGTATATTTTTATGTGATTGAGAAAAATGTTAAAAAATTTAATACGTTATTTAAAGTCAATGAAGATTTTCCTTTATTTTGAAAACGTGATATAAACATTTTGGAATTTTAAAAACGTAACAAGAGTGTTACGGTATTGTAAAAATGTAAAAGTAACGTTTTGGAATTGTGAAAACGTAACATAAACATTTTGGAATTGTGAAAACGAAATGAAAATGTTTTAATTTTGTTGACGAAAGTGTTTTATAACTATGAAAATGTGATAATATGATTTTTTGTTGAAAATACAAGATAAATCCTTGTAGAACCAATATATGGATCTTTGAAAGAAAATGACATGTTTTGCTTGTGATTGGCATTTGGTGCATTATACATGTATTGGAAAGATATGTCTCGTGATTAGATTTAAAATAATATCGTGCATTGGAAAAATATGCGTTGAAGCATATGATTACATTAAACAAATGAAATTAAAAGATTTGGCACTTTGGGGTTGGACTTGCACCGATATATTTAATGCATTGTATAAAATATAGTGATAGCTATTATGATCCTTATGGTTGAAGAGGGAATGAGAATTGATAAGTGAGGTCTATGATGGATCTTGGGGCGTCATAGCGGCGATCGTATGGGAAGTTTGTGAGTACCACTGTGCCACTTGGCTCTGATCTTTTACAACACATTGACAATACCCGACAAGAACACGATTCTTTTCAACGACCGGGAGATTGTCTTTGATACAAAGAGGTGACAATTAACTAGAGCATTCTTCTCGAAATTGTGAAAACCTCCATGGAGTTGTTTTTGATCCAAGTCTTTGTGCATATGCATAAATCGAGCATTTATATCGTGTGATATATTAATTTAGGAATGTTGGCTATGACAATTGTTTTGAGTACTTGGATGATGATTTGAATCGATAAATGATTAGATTATGATAGTTGATTAATATGATAGCATGATTATGGTATGATCTATCGTATGATATTGTTTTTGTGTTATCTCCTGCCGCCATGTTGATATTGGTGTAGGTGATCTCACCTCTTTGTTATATTGTTTTCTTTATCTGCATCTTTGTTAAAATTGTACATTAGAAGGAATGAGTTATCTTAGACATAACGGGTAGTAGATACTCAGAGATTGATGGAAACGTTGAAAAGTGGCTGTCTCAAGTTCAAAGATGTGTCGGGTAGACAAGGAGTAAAGTTCTGATGTATCAACTTGATGCAAGAGAAGGAATGAGTATGTTAAGATTTAATGTTAGTGTTGTACCATGTTATTAAGTAGGACCCGTCATGGGGTTTGCTACTGTAAAAAAAATAAGTTTGTTAATTTTATATTTCTCTTTAAATTATGATATTAATTGATGTCAAGATTGCATAATGAATAGTTGAAATATGATTTTCAATATTACCTAATATTTTCATTAAATTTACATTTCAGTAAAGAAGAAATTTTGAAACTCATCTTTTATAACTCAAACTTTGTGCGAACTTCTTTTTAGATTATGAGTCGGGAGTCGGAAATGTGATGCCCTAAGGAAGGTGTTACATTGAGCACTAGCACGCAGGAGTAGAGAGGCAGGACCAACAAGGTTTTCAATGGGTAATCCATCTATTGCTTTCGGTTTGTGTGAATCGTATGATTAGATCTGGTTGGTTCTAATCATATCATAATCTTTGATATTTTATTTGAGTAACTGCATGCAAACTGTTTGATGAAAAACCTGAGTGGCTCCATATTGATTTTTTTTATATCAATGTAGAATCCATATCAATATAATATTTCTTTTGTTTATTGCTGGCTGGCAAAAATTTGTCATCACTTATTTCTGTTGTCTTGTCGATGTATGTGACATTGTCATTTGTCAATCTACGGTTCTCCATCTTCATGGCATTTGATTCAGATTCATGTATTAGGTTGTCATCTCTTGTGCATCTCGTTTGTTGGATTTGTTTGCTTAGCCTAACCTGATAACGCCTACATGACTGCACATATGTTGCTTGATAATGCTAGTTCATTTGTTGAATATCCATGAGCATGTAGTGTGCTTGAGGATTGATGAATTTGATTAAGAAATTGTTGGCTCACAATTCTGTTTTGGTGTAAGTGCTTGATTTGAGCATGAGGATGCTGTGGTTCCTTCAGTTTTTACTTTGCATTGTTATTGGGAAATTAATGACCTGTGAGTGGGTTTAATTTTGCATGTAAATGAGAAGGGTTTAGGTAGAAGAGCTCTTTGGATTATGCACTTTATTGTCTGTTTTTATTATCCTTTTCTTGTGAGACATGTTAAATTTTACACTAAGTAGCAAAATTTTTATTTTTATTGTCTGTTTTTATTGTCCTTTTCTTGTGGAATCAAACACAACCTGCGCCCCAACACTCTTGATATCCTTGTACTTCTTTGCCCATCTCACCATACCGGTGCAAACAAGCATGTATGGTTATTAGGATCTGACAAATGCCACTTGTAGCCATAGAAGGGTAAACCACGAGCTAGTTTGTTTGGGGGCAATCCTGTTTGGTTAATCCATTTTGTGACCCCTTCATCTACACTGAATTGGCCACTTGTATAATACAAAGGAGCAGGTGGCTGTGTCTCGTGTTGGTAACTATCACTAAGGGTAAAGGTCATAAGCCATGACGTTGACCTAGTCCAAGTTGTTGCCAATGTCTTGAGCAGGGTAATATTCCAATAGGGATATCTGATCAGAGTCAGCCACTGCTGCAGTTAACAGCAAAGCTGGGTTACCAGAGGTATTAGACTCTTCACCAATAGTTGCAGTTAACATGACTAAAATATCACTTTAAAATTATTTTGGTGGTACATATTTAATTTGTGTGCTATAATGTCATTGGTTAGGTGCATTATACTTTTTTTTTTCAAATGAGATAATAAAAGTGGAAACTGTAAGCTTGAAATACACTATTTTTACTCTAGTCCACATCATTGGCGTGCATTTGAATTTGGATCAGAAGTAAAATTAAAGATAGATGAATGGAGCAAACAATAGCTTAATCACAATTGACAAATAACTAGTATTTGATGCAGATCTGATAAGCTATATGCCCACCATTTTTTTCAAGATTATGGATTAGCTAATTATTTTATTAAGATTTAACAAATCTGATCAAGTTATTTTAATTTTTATGATTGAGGGTGGGTATTGTTTAGGACCCTAAAACCTTTGTCTTAGCATGTATGCCGTAGGGATTGGAGTAGTCAAACCTATAATATATCCCTCTTAACCCATTTTTTTTTCAAATGGGATTCCCATCCTTTTCATTCCTCTATTACAAACAAACAATTTTAATTGAAATTAAGAGAAAGCTACCGTTACAGTCAGCAAAGCAAGGCTAATTATCCTAAAATGATGTGAAATGATGCACTGGTTATATGTTGTCATCCTCTGATGGTAAAGGTGAATGCCATCACCATTGAATACACATGCATATTCATTTACTTGTTTTGTTTTGTTTTTTGTTTTTTTAAGATGCTCTGATGCAAGATGAGTTCTATTTTTTTAATGATTTATGACAGTAATATTTGCTGTCTAATGTAGAAAATATATTTCATTGGACCTTCTTGTGATACTTTCGTTTTCTTTTAGGAGACTAGGTATGTATATCTTCCTTTGAATTTGTATCATCATTGCCCATATTCTTTGCTATTATGGAGTCATCCAAAGGAAAAGGCAAGACAAAGGGTAAAGGAAATATGACAGAAAGCAACATTGAGGACAAGAAAGTAAGGCTCTGATTGCTCCTGTCAGTCAGCACAATCACTGTTAACTTCTCATTTTTGAGACAGTTGTCTTTGTTTCCACTTATGAAGAAGTAAGGCCCTGATTGATTGAGTTTGAAGATTATGTGGCCATCAGAGAATTTTGCATAAGGTGAACTTGTGTTGCAACTGGCATAGTCTTCGCTCTTTACATAAAGCACCGAGTCTTGGCCAGATTGGTAGTTGAACAATGCAACAATATAAAATTTGAAATTTTAAGTCAACATTTTCCTTTATATACAATTGAAAGTTTTGCACTCTTTATGATCATATCACTTATTACAAAGTTTTGATATTCTAGTCTTAAAAACTTTATGCACAATACAATGTTGCCATCCTTTGGAGAAGTATTACATCTTGCAAGAACTTGTATCCACCAAGAAAAAAAGGAAGAAATAAATTTTTTTATTTATTTAGTTTATAATAAATTAAAAAATATATAATTTTATAATAAAATAATAATAATAAGGACAATCCAAATAGAAATATGTCATTCAATTTAGATATAATTAAAATGGTCCCAAACTGTTTTCCCTCCCCTTCTTAATCATTAAAAAAAATTGTTATTCCAAGTCTCCACTTGAATATGAGTCCAACTATCTAAGTCATTGTATGCAAGTTTTCATGCAGGTCTCTAGGTTCTTTTCTGAAGGACCATCTTCCCGTCTTTGTATACAAAGAGGAGCATACCTGGAGCACCACAACAAAAATGACATTTGTTTCCAGTTTATATTATATGGTGTTATATTTAAGTTTATATCATCTCATTTTGTTTACATTGCAATTAGATTGTGTGATTTGTTAATTTTTAAAATATTATGATATATGATTGAGTTAGGTAAACCAGAAGCGTGATTCGAACTTAAATTGAAAATATATCGAATTTAATTTATAAAACTCGAATGATCAAATCCGTCCCAATTAGTTTCGAGTTGAGCCAAATTTTAAATATTTCTAATAATAATACTTGTTTTGATAAAAAAAATTGTAAATGAAGGGAATTTAATTACTTTGCTCAAACAAAGAATTTAAAATGCTAGGAAATTTAATTACTTCATCCAAAAAAAAAATTTTACAAATGAAGGAAATTTAAATGAAGCAATTAAATTTCCTAACATTTTAAATTCTCTTGAATTTTAAAATACTTCATCCAAATACAACCTAAGAGATGAAGTTGAAAGTTGGATTTACATGTCTTTAAAGTGGAATTCTTTTTACAATTAAAAAAAGGATCTCAAGAGGATTCTTGGAAATGGCTTGTAAAGAAAGAAACAACAAAAAATCTATGAAACATGCCATGAACATTATATTGACAGCCTTTTCCTTGGTCTTGTTGGGTGCTGCAAGCCTACAACCTTGCCCTATTCCTTCCTGTATCTTTCTTTTTTATTATTTAGTTGGCACTTGGCACTACTGTACAGTTGACTATTTTCGAGATACTTTAAAACACGAGGAAAACGTATAATTGCAAAATTCTGCCTGTAGCAGGCCTTCTGCAATTTATTTTTTTATTAATTAAAGATTCACTAAAGTTCACGTTACCTTGTGCATGTTGTTATAGTATTTCTATCATCTTTCTATAATTGAGGGTTGATCATTTTAAAGTTAAAATTTCTTTGAAGCTTACATATAGAACCAAATATTTGACTAACACTAGCTGATATTTAAATATTTGCTTGCCAAGAACCAAATATTCAAGTATCCAAATATCTCAGTGTGGTATGCAAATATTTACATGCTCTAAGCTCTCCAGAATTAGTTCTAATTTCACGAGGTTGATTTTGAATATTTACTTGTCATGAGCCAAAATATTTGACTATTTCATGCCAGTATTCAAATATTACACTGTCATATTCAAAACAAGCTTTTAGTAGTAGAATATTGGCTTAACATGCACAGATGTTCAATTTTTCTCACAAAGTATTCAAATATAGCATCCAAATTGGCCATGAATATAGCACTACAAAGTTTTTTCGTCTCTGTCATAAAAAAATAACATGGTAACTGGTAATTTTTTTTGGGTAGAATACATACTTTGTATTAAATTCTAACCAGATTTTGGGAAAAAGAATCTGTTTCTCTGAATGTATTCCTGTTGGATGATGACTGATGACTGTTAGGTGTTGGAGCTATTTGTGCAGAGAATATAGATGTGGCCTTCTAAAGCTTTAAATAAGATTCTAAGCCTCCTTCATGCTTTTCCAATGGTTCAGAATTATTGAATAAAAAAAATTGTTGTTCTTTGTCTATTGTGTATATGATTCATCATTCATGTGTCTCATTCTCTTTTCGTCTTGCAGGTTCAACTGGTAATGTTAGTTTAACTAGTGAAGTTGCTATCACTTGTCTAAAGAATGCTATCTCATACTTCCATGATCATAATGATTACTTGAAGAGACTTGCTGCCATGATTTTTCCATAACTCCTTGTTCTATGATGAGCCATCAACATGTCATATTTTTACAGTTCAATTCTTTAGTTTTTCATGTTCTTTTTATGTTTGTTTTATTTTTATTAAACTTTGTTTGTAAGTTTTGTTATATTTTTAGTATTGTTTAATTGTGTTTTTATTATGTGTTTTATGTATTTTTGTTAGGTAATTGTACATGGAAAAGACTGGACGTTTAAAAGAGCAAGAAAAAGAGGAATTTTTCATCAACATCTAGCACTTGAGTGCTGAGAATGGAGCGCCTCAGCGCCCAAAACGTATGCAGTAGCGGTAATTTAGTGACCCAGTGCCTGAGCGCTGGGTGAAGAGCGCTTGAGCGTGCAGGAAGTAATGCAGCGCATCTTGGTTTAAGTGGCTGAGCGCCTAAGTGTCCAAAAAGCCAGCGCTTAGGCGTTGGTTGTGTAACAACAGACGTGAATTTCAATAAAAAGAAGTTACGCCAAATTCAACACACTTTTAGACATTGAGCACACAACGCAGAAAATTCCTAATCTTGAGAGAGTAGTTTCGCGGTAGCAGACCTTGGAGGACGACTTCGAAGGGAGGATTCGATTCTTGAAGGCTTGAAGATCATAATCTCCATTAAAGGGGTTTTGATTTCTCTTTCCCTCTAGTTTTCTCATTTCTTTGGGTTTTCTTTCCATGGATTTGTATTATGATATGAGTTTGTTCGTGTTGAATATGAGTAGTTAAACCCATAACTAGAGTTATGGGGGATCTTGTATTCCTCATTATTTAGGTTTGATTTCTAATTTGATTAAGGTAATTTCTTTTAGGGTTTATTATATTGCTTGTATTCTTGTCATAACTTGATCACTTTTGACATGTTTTAATTCATTGTTTGACCCGTGACCATCTGCATTCAATGAATAGATCTATATGGTAATCTTAAGATTAGATTGGTGAATGACCAAACATCAATTTTTCCTACTAATAGAAATGACAGGTATGTTGGTTCATCTCTCAAATTGAAACTTAATGCATTCTTAATTAATTCAACTAAATGACCAAATAGGTGATTTGATTTAGGAATAGAATATTGTTTCATCCATGACCATTGGAATTTAATAGTAGGTAAGAGAATATTGGCAAAATAATTACCTTACATCATAAATGAAAGAAAAATCTGAATAATTGAATTCAAGTGAATCTTGCGCCCTAATCTCTCTTTCATTGATTATCTATTATCTATTTGATTGTTTATTATTTTTCTTTCTTTGTTTTCCTTTCTTTGTTCTTGAATCTATTCATACACTTTTGATTGTCTAAATAACAAAGAGTTTTATAAATCTAGTAATTACCAATTATTTCTCGTGAGTTCGATAACTGGGACTCAAATCTTATATTACTTAACAATAGAGTGCACTTACTCTTAATATATTTTACGCGTACCATTCTACCACAGGTTGCTTTGCACTTCTGCCTAATTTCAAATTTAATAGTTCTCTTTTACACACAACAATTTGATATATTTTGACCTGGTGTCACCCTACTTCACATCATTTAGATTTTCCCTTGTCTGGTTGATTATCACATAACCACTTATCTTGCCATGTGCAGACACAGCTTGAATTTAAAGGCTCTAGGACTAGTCAACGAAATAAACTGTCCACTTTATCAGAATATTGTTGTTTCTTCCTCTGGAGAAGTGGTAAATATCTACTTGGGAATTGGTTTGTTCCATCTTTTTTATTTAATGTACACTTATAATTTGAAGAAACTTCAGTATGCTGTTAAAAATGGCAAGGTTTTCAAACTCAAGATCTTGCGTAGAATTGGCCAAGGTGAACTAAAGATATCGAATAAATCATGAGGTCTTACCTTCATTGGAAAAGCACAATTTTGAAAGTTAACATTATTTACTGATAGTACTTGAAGTGGGAATAACCCAACAGGGCCATCTCTACTACATGAATATGCTCATATTTTACTGATAGATCCCGGAGTGGTCCCCCCTCCCCCTTTTCATATTTGATATATATTTTTGTTTCATAGGAAGTGAATAATCACCTTTCACTTCACTGATTCTTTAAATACAATTGCAGACATTGATACCTAGAAGTTTATCTTCAATTAACTTGAAGACTATCAATAACATGGCTGAGAATTTCATGGTCCAACCTGAAGATCATATTGCTTGGTTTGTTGACAGCTGCAGTGATTTGGAATTGTCAAAGGCACTCTTCTTTTTTGCTTTATTGCAGTCTCTTTTGATAAAACCAAAAGGTTTGTATCTCAATTCTCTTTTTGAATTCCATTTTTTCTGTAATAGTTCATATATATCTTATTTTATTTCATGACTGAAAAAACAACATTTGGGCAAATAATTTAGAAGTGAATAATTTGGAGTATATCTTGTCCACCCCCTTGTTGCATTTCGTTTTCTCTCGAATGAGGTTTCTTTGTCAAAAAATTCAAAAAAAGGGATTAAGGAATGCTGAATGTTGACTTTTTCTTTTTACTCAAAAGTGATGACTTCTCTGCACTTTTTGAGTGTATTTCCTTTTCTAAAGGTTGAGTGGGAATCTTTAGTGACTGCTGGTGATGTTCTTTTTGAAGAGGTACAAGAGGTTTAATAGTGCTTATATTTGTCTTCTTTTTTCTGATGAGAAACTAATTTTTTTATTTTCTTTTGGATTGTGGGATTGTTTCACAATTCAATTCTGAAATGTTAGACTGGGATTGCAGTTCATTCTTTGATCATCTTTTGGTTGCCAATCTTAGATCTCTAAATGCAAAACTTATGGTTTGCATATTTTGGAGATTGCTAGCAGCACTAATATCAGCGGTGCCTTCAGACATTCTGCTGGTCAGTAATTCCTTTAGTATTTATAAGCCTATAATCAATTTAGTCTTGTGAATCTGCTTGGCTTCTTAGATTTTGTTATTGTTGTTGGAGTCTCTCTGTGTTCACCATTGGATGGATGAATGAACCTTCTACAAATTGTAGGATGATGATGATAAGTTGGTCAGCAGGATAGAGGACCTGTTTGTATTTTTTGCCGCCTCACAACTCAAGCATGCTTTCCGCAAACACCTCCATTACTTAGCGACACATTGCAGAATATCACCTCCCCACCTTTTTCACAGAGGAAGGTGCTATACTCTTGTTCCATCATGTTTGATTTACTTCATATGTTAAGTAGACAATGCTGTATTGCTTGTACTGCAAAAGTGCTGCTTTCTAAGATAGAATATATGGACTTCATCTTGTAAATGCCATGTTCTCACATCTTGCACGATGAATACATGCACATAGTAATTTTTTTTCAACTATTAAAACTAAATTTTATGTTTCTTATTAGATTTCATTGAGTAGAGAAAGTGACAGAAAATGAAGGAAAATGTGTGTGAGAGAGAGAAAGAGAAAGAGAGAGAGAGAGAGTGAGTGAAAACTAAATAAACTGAATTAACCACCGGAACGTAACATAGGTTCTAGATCCAAAATAAGTCTGAATCTAAAGTATTGTGACTTTTTTTTAAAAGTCTTTAATTACTCGAAACTGCACGAATCATATTGAAGTATAGTTGAGCAGGTACGAAGTTAATCTCATAAAGACTTAAGGTTGTGTTTGGAATGAATAAAAATAAGAAATGATTTGATTTGATTTGATTTGATTTAGAAATTAAATTTTATGTTTGAAACTTTTAAAAAAAATAGGAATTGAATTGATTTAAAAATTAAATTTTGTGTTTAGAATTCATTAAAATGAGAATTGATTTGATTTAATTTTATTATTTTATATCTTAATCCTTATTAGATGTGATTAGAGATAGTTATAAAAGGTAAAATATTTATTCATTTCAAATCAAATTAAATCTTACCAAATTCTATCAAATTTAATAGAATTTTAAAATAAAAAGAATGAAATTCATGAGATTTTAAAAATAAATTATTTTTTATTTTTTAACATTTCAAACATAAGATTTAATTAAATTTGATTTATAAATTAAATTATTTCTTATTTTTTTACATTTAAACACATTCTAAGAGTTAATTTTAAATATTAAAATATTTTTTTAATCTAATCGTACAAATTGATGAGCTAAAGATGTAAAAATTAAGTTAAATGAATAACTAAAATAAAAAGTAAATTAAAAGAAAGCAAATATATAGATGAAGTTTTTAACAGATGTAAGGGTCAGAATTCATCAAGATTAATTTTAATATTAACTATGTTAAATTATCATGCTCAAATAATTTATCTCATGAACATCTAGCAATAAAATATGTGTTCATGAAAAATATATTAACGAAACACTAAAAATAATAATCAAGTGTATGATAAAAAATTTTTTTAATTAATAATAAATTATCAAATTATCAAATTATCAAATATTTCCTAAAAATCACAATTGATATTCAATAATTATCATAAATAGTCGATAACACAAATAAATTATAAAATATGAGAAAAATATGATTGAATTCATTTAAAAATTTATTTATATAATCTGATATAAAAATAGAATCAACAAGCATTAAATTTTAAAATTAAATAAAAATAATTTAACATAACAAAGTCAATACAATCAAGATTTCGTCATCTCTTTAGTACAGAGAATTTAGCAAGACATAATAAAATTAGAACACAATAAAATTATCTCACTAAAATTCTTCATTGATACTGCTCTTCTTCTCTGCGTCACTGCGCTTCTATCAGTGCTGCGCGTTTTGCGTATCAAGCTGTGCTGCCTCCTCTTCCTCAGCGGCGCTGCTATCTTATATATAAGGTGGGTGCAAAATTTTCTTCAATTTGATTTTACAATTATCCCACTACGTGATCACTAGGGGTGGAAACAGGCCAGGTCAGGCTTTGCCTTAAACAGGCCTGACTTGTATTCCAATTATAAGGCCTGAGCCTGGCCTGTGAGCCTATAATAGGCTGATTTTTAAGGTCTGGCCTGGCCTTTTTAAAAGTTTAGTCTGGCCTAAAAGCCTATTTAAAGACTTACTTTACAATGAGGCCTTTAAATAGGCTAACAGACCTACCTTTAAATAGGCTAACAGGTCTTTACATAGATTAACAGATATACCTTTAAATAAGTCAACATGTCTTACATAGGCTAACAGACCTACCTTTAAATAAGTCAATATGCCTTTACATAAGCTAACAGGCCTAAGCCTTGAAATAAGCAAACAGGCCTACTCAAAGCCAATAGGCCTTTGTTATAATTTAACACTCACCTTCTAATTTTATAAGTGTTCACTACTTTTTTACTCTAGTCTTTGATCGACGTGGGACTTGGAGATATACCAAGTTACTTACTTTCTTACTTTAGTCTTTCAAGTCCCACATCGACTAAAGATCATAGTAAGAAAACAGTGAGCATCTATAAAAGTAAAGGGTGAGTGTTATAGATGTTCATTACTTTCTTACTCCAGTCTTTAGTCGATGTGGGACTTGGAGATATACCAAGTTGCTCACTTTCATACTCTAGTCTTTCAAGTCTCACATCGATCAAAGATCAGAGTAAGAAAGTAGTGAGCATATATAAAAGTAAAGGGTGAATGTTAGCTTATTATTTTCATTCTAATAAATATATTACGTTAAATATATTAATAAATATGTTATTTCTATTCTAACTTACTAACTTAAGTTTTAATTATTGATTTTTATTAAAATTTAATTAAAAATATATATTAATATATTATAATAAATTAATAATTATAATTATAATTTATAATTATTATAAGAATATATATTATATTATATATAATTAAATAAGTCAGTAAAATGGCCTCTGGGACCTTAACTTAAAAAGCGCATTAGATGGTAGAAAGCTGGCCTTTTTAATTAAGCGAGCTTTTAAAAAGCATTGCTAACTTATTTAAGAACAAGTTAGGCGCAGTCTCGCGCAAAGACCAACCCATAAGCGCTGACGGGTAGGTATTGACCTATTTCCACCCCTAATGATCACTGATCCGCATCGTTTCAATATATTTTTCTTCTCATTGGCTGCGGGCCCAACCACTCAAACATGCTTTGAGATGTAACTCACAAAGCTTTTGCTTTGGACTCAAAAATTTTCCAATTTGAAACTCATGGATCATGGGCCCCAATGCATAAAGAAAACACAATCCAATATCTTTATATAACGGTCAGCCTTGTCTTAATTCACAATTGCATTTTTTTCATGGACTTTTTTGCACCGTTTCAATTAAAGGAGTCCAAATACTACACACTTGAGGACATGGGCTCAATAACATTGGAATTTTCCTTGGACCGACGTTAGCTTCCATTGATTGTAGGCCCATTTGCTTTAATTTTTGCAGTATGATTTTTTTACATCATTAGAAGTTAATACTTTCTTTAAATCTTGTAATTATAATAATAATTAAATAAAATTAACTTTCTCAATAATAAAATAATAATATCATAAAATCATTAAAATTAATCATATTGAGTTATAATAATGCCTATTTTTTATAGAAAAATATATAAAATTAAGTTATTATCATAACTCCTAATCAATTTATTACTAGTCCCTAACAATAAAAACGACACTAAACAAAACTCACAGTGAAAATCATCTTACTCAAGAATATCAGTCATGTATCAAAACACCACAATTGCCACAACAACTCTACTATCATCAAACTCAGTGTGTAAATAATATAACTATTATGACATATACATGATGATCACATATTTGATACATTAATAAACCTTCATTTTTAGTCATTTACACTCCCCATGTACTTAATTGATTGAGTTTGATTATGTTTTGTAAGTTTGGACTCAAATTAGACTTAATTGAATTTTTCAGCATAATTTACGTCTTACGTTATTTCTGTATTTGGGCTATATCTTGGGATGTAGGTGGTCAAATGAGGTGAATTTGATGGAATTTTAAAGATAAGAGAGAGCTCTATAACTTTCATGAAGACCTCAAAGGCCCAATAATACGATTAGATAACTCAAATTGGGGTTGAAGCAAGAACTAGAGTACTGTTCCTGACAGCTTGATCTATGTGTACTGTTCATGCCATATTTCGAGCTAGAAGTTGTCAAATGGGGTGAAATTTTGATGCTGAATAGTTGAGACCTATATCTACAACTTTTATGTTGAATACTTTTCCATAATTTGGGGTTTAATGGGTGATATTGGGCTTGCAAGTTAGAATAGAGGAGCTATGACTGGGCCTGAGCAGTGTACAGTAATTTGAACGTATCTAGAGTTATAGAAATGATATTGGACTCAAACCAAAGCCATTTGAAAGTCAAGATCAACCCCTACAACTTTGATGAAGATCACATTTACTCATTCTGACGTATTCAATGACTTCAAAGCTAAATGATTTCAGAAACAAGGAATCTCCATAATTTTCCACTCACCAAAAGTTATTTGGCATTTTTCACTCATTTTTCACTCATCCACTCACTAATGACTCAGTCCCCTTGTCATTTTGTATCTCTAATCCTCTATAAAAGGGGGCCTTGGTAGATCATTGAAGGGTTAGGTGTTAGGTACCAAAACGATGCTAGTTTATTACTAGGTTTTCTTGTAGCAATTTTTCTTTGTTCTAAATTGAAGTCATGTTCTTCTTCTTCTTCTTCTCTGTTTCTTTCTTCTTATCTATGAGTAACTAAGTTTCATTTTGCTTGAGTGAAAGAGTGAAGCTCTTGGTAATGAAATAAGGTTAGATTAATTTCTCTCTTGTGCTTAAATGATATATTTTCAAGTGGTCAATATATGTATTATATTTTGTTTCCAATTAATTTAAAAACCTTCCTTGTAAAGTGGAGTTCTTGATTTGTTGTAGACAAGAGATTGACACAATGAATGCTTTAACCCATTTACAAGTGGTGGTGTTAATAGATGATTAAAAGAATCATAATATAATTATGTATATAATTTTTAATGAACTTTGAATGTTGTATTTTTCGATTGGAACCTCCGTTATGTGTGGATTCTAATTGAGTTATAAAAGAAGTAATTGTCCTTAATTTATTTACCAAGAGTGGATCTCCTAACCCAAGCAATTCTTTTTTACTTGTGAACAATTTTATTTATCATCTTTATTGTTGTAACAAAATATTTACTTTACTTTAATTAATTTTTCTTCATCAAGTCTTTGTGGTTCGACCTCGGACTCACCGAGAATTTATTACTTGAGATAACCTGCACTTGGGTTTGCAACTTAATTTTTAATCCCGCATCAAGTTTTTGGCACCGTTGCCGGAGACTTGATTTGAAGAACAAATTTATGGTGTAAATATTTTGTGTTTATATTCTACTCTTTTAATTTTTTTTTGTACTTACTAACGTACTAACTTAGTGGAGGAACCTCTCCCTTAACCATCTATAATCTGCAATAATTAATGAAATAATCTTTCTTCTTCTCTTTTTCTCGTTGGAGCAAAAAATCGACTTTTTGCCGATTCTTTGGTTTTCATATTTTAAATTTACTTTTTGTACTTTATTTTTGTATTTATTTTTTGTCATTTTTGTCATTTATTTTCTATACTTTATTTTTTTTTATTTATTTATTTATTTTTGTTTACTAACTTACTAACTCTCTTACTAACCATTTAATTTTTTACTTTATTTGCTTCTAACATTTTAAATTTTTTTTTTTGCTTATTAACTTAATTGGTGATTGGTTCATACCACATCTACTTTTGTTAATATTTATATATATATGGTGGCTGATTTATACTACATCCTTATTAAGTTTCTTGTGTATGCTTAATTGGTATCGGGATTTAAATTCTGGTCGTTTGGTTAGAGTTAATCCAGGTACGTTACATATTGATTTGTTTGAATCACAATCACACACATCAAATACTATGGCTGAAAACGAAAGTGTGCATGATGAACATGAAAATCAACCGTTGCGAACCATGCGTGAGTATTTGCAACCATCTCGAAATTCTAATCCATTATGTTTTATCTTTCCATTTAATGCTAATAATTTTAGATTCAAGCCAGATATAATTTCTTTACTTCCTAATTTCCATGGTTTAGAATTTGAAAGCTTATAATTACATCTAAAAGAATTTGAGGAAGTATGTACCACTTTTCATGATCAAACTTGCACTGAAGAGGTTGTTAAGCTTAAATTGTTTTCTTTTTCTCTAAAAGATAAAGCAAAAGCTTGACTTAACACTTTAAAACCAAGATCCATTGGCACATGCCAAGAAATGCAAGGTGAATTTTTAAAGAAATTTTTTTCAACACATAAAACCAATGTTTTGAAAAGACAAATCCAAATTTTTTTCCAAAATTCAAATGAAGCATATTTTCAAAGTTGGGAACGTTTTAAAGATTTGTTAAATTCTTGCCCATATCATGGTTTTGAAAAATGGCGCACTATAAGCTTCTTTTATGAAGGGTTAACACCCGAAACTAAACAATTTGTGGAAACAATATGCAATGGAGAATTTCTTGATAAAGAACCTGAAGAAACTTTAGACTATTTAGACCATTTGGCTGAAAATTCTTAATCTTGACATGATACTAATCTTTCTGAAAATTCAATTAGATCAAATATTACAAATGCTAGTAAAAGAAAATATCAGCTTAGCCAAGAAGAAGATTTAAATGCTAGGTTTGCTAGTTTGGCTAGAAAGGTTGAAGCCATGGAACCAGGGAAAGTAAAAGAAATCAAATATGTACAAAATGAAGAAATTTGTAGCATTTGTGATGAATTGGGACACTCAACAAATGAATGTCCAAAAATTCCTGTTTTTAAAGAAGTTATGTATAAGCAAGTAAATGCAATGAACAATTTTAAAAAGCCATTCATTTTTTCTTTTTCAGATACATACAATCCGGGATGGAGAAATCACCCGAACTTCAGTTGGAGGACCAATAATCAGGCACAATTCATGTAACCACCACCTCCTCAGGCACAACAGGATTCTCAAAATTCTCAAGGATATGCACCTTATGTCCCACCATATAGGAAAAACCTTGAGGAAATATTACATGCATTCATGGAAAAGCAAGAGGCCCTTAATAACCAAAATACTCAAGCTATGATTGACATAAAAGACACTTTTGCTAAACTTTCTTCTGCACTTACCATTCACGAGAAAGGAAAATTTCCTTCTCAATCTCAACCAAATCCCAAGGGTCAGTACAGCCTAAATGAGGGTAGTTCAGAAAGTCAAAAAATATATCAAGTCAACTCAGTGATAACTCTTAGGAGTGGAAAGGTTGTTGAAAAACAAATTCCTGAACTTTTTGAGAAAGATGATGAGTCAATTCTCAAAGATGAGGAAGGGGTTGATAAGCCACCTAGTCAAAAGGAGACCAAACCCTCGTCTTCACCCTTATATCCTCGAGCATTAAACAATTCAAGTAAAGTGAACCATAACAGTGACATTTTTGAAATTTTTAAACAAGTGAAGGTCAATATTCCTTTATTAGATACTATCAAACAAATTCCTTATTATGCCAAATTTTTGAAAGACTTGTGCACTGTTAAAAGAAAACATAATGTGAAAAAGAATGCCTTTTTGACTGAACAGGTAAGTTCCATTATTCAAAACAATAATGAGTTGAAATATAAAGACCCTGGTTGTCCTACAGTTTCATGCATTATTGGTGAACATAAAATTGAACGAGCTTTACTTGATCTTGGTGTTAGTGTTAATTTGCTTCCATATTCAGTTTATCAGCAACTCAACCTGGGTGAGTTAAAACTAACTTTTGTAACTCTTCTATTTGCTGATAGATCAATTAAAGTCCCGAAAGGAATAGTGGAAGATGTGTTAGTTCAAGTTGATAAATTCATATATCTTGTGAATTTTATTATTTTGGAAACTGAACCTATGGTTGATAGTTCTAAGTCAGTTCTTGTTATTCTAGGTCGCCCATTTTTAGCAACATCTAATGCTTTGATAAATTGCAAAAATGGAGTGGTGAAGCTAACATTTTGAAATATGATACTGGAGTTTAATGTTTTCAACATGTGCAAGTAACCACATGAAGTTTATGATGACAATGAAGAGATTGAAGGGATTGAGGCCATTATAGATGATCATCTTCAAACCAGGAGTTCTTCTGACCCATTAGAAATTTGTTTAATTAATTCATTGGATTCATCTACACAATTAGATGATGATGTTTCTGAAATATGCTCTTTGCTTGACTGTACACAGGAAATGGAATACAAAAGAAGGAAGTCAAGATTCGAAGAACTAAAACCCATGAATGATGATACCCATGAAGAAGTACCCACACTGGAACTAAAGCCATTACCTGTTGGGTTGAAGTACACATTTTTTGGAGAAGAACAAAGCTTTCTAGTAGTAATTTCTTCATCCCTGACCAAAGAACAAGAAGGACAGAGAAAGGAAGATGATGTTGCTGTTAGATATTTAATGTCTAAACAGGATGCCAAACCTGGGTTGATACGGTGGATCTTGTTGCTTCAAGAATTCAACATCACAATAAAAGACAAGAAAGGAGCCGAAAATGTTGTTGCAAATCATTTGTCTAGACTTACAACAGGCTCATCTTTTGATAGCACACCTATCAATGATTCTTTTCCCGATGAATTTTTATTTTTTGTCAATTTCATGTCTTGGTTTGCTAACATTGTCAATTTTCTTGTAACAGGTAAGATGCCGCCTCAATGGACTCACCAAGACAAAAAAAAATTTTTGATTTAGGTGAAAATTTTCTATTGGGATGACCCATATTTGTTCAAATATTGTCCTGATCAAATCTTTTCGAAGATGTGTACTCAACAATGAGGTAAGTAGTGTCATTAAATTTTGTCATTCAGAAGCATGTGGAGGTCATTTTTCTTCAAAGAAAACAGTTGCAAAAATCTTACAGTGTGGATTTTATTGGCCCACTTTATTCAAGGACAGTTACACTTTTTGCAAAAGTTGTGAAAATTGTCAAAAATTAGGGTCCATTTCTAAAAGAAATATGATGCCTTTGAACCCTATCCATATCATTAAAATTTTTGATTGTTGGGGAATTGATTTTATGGGTCCATTTCTATCATCATTTGGATTTGTGTACATTTTGGTTGCAGTTGATTATGTCTCAAAATGGATTGAGGCGATTCCATGTCGATACAATGATCACAAAACTGTTTTGAAAGTTTTAAAAGAAAAGGTTTTGAGTTGATTTGGAATTCCTCGAGCTATCATCAGTGATGGGGGAAAATATTTTTGCAATAAACCATTTAAATCCTTAATGAAGAAATATTGCATCACACACAAAATTACTACCCCTTATCACCCTCAGACAAGTGGACAAGTTGAATTAGCAAATAGGGAGATTAAACAAATTTTGAAAAAAATGGTTAACCAAAATCGTAAAGATTGGTCTTTAAGACTAAACGATGTAGTTTGGTCTTACCGTATTGCTTTTAAAACATCTTTAGGCATGTCTTCCTATCGGTTAGTCTATGAAAAACCTTGTCACTTGCTTGTAGAATTGGAACATAAAGCATTTTGGGCCATTAAAGCTTTCAATTCAAATCTTGATGATGCTTCTAAGTTACGCAAATTGCAATTGAATGAACTTGAGGAATTGAGAAATGATGCATATGAAAACTCAAAGATTTATAAAGTTAGAACAAAATTTTTTCATGATAAATCAATTTTGAGAAAATCTTTTGAAATTAGTCAAAAAGTTCTGTTTTATAATTCTCGTCTTCACCTATTCCCTGAAAAATTGAGATCTAGGTGGATTGATTCCTTTATTGTCAAACATGTGTATTCTTATAGGGCCATAGACATTGAGAATCCTAAGAATGGTATTGTATTTAAGATAAATGGACAAAGACTCAAACCATTTCTGGAACATCAAGTTGTTAAGGTAGAATCTATCTCTCTTTCTAATTCTTGTTATGAGTAGAATTTATTTTAATTTTGTTTCTTTCTTTTTGCAGTTCTTTGTGTTCCCGGTTAAATGGCGGATAACGGTACTCCGTGACTCTCAAGTCGGTTTGTCTTTCAGTTTCCCATAATAACTGATTCCTTTTCCTTCAAAATGGATGTCATCCTCTCAAATCTAAGAAAGCATTTCCCTTCTGTTCGTAAAAATGCTCTAACCAAAATCTACAAAGCTAGGTATGAAAGATTGAGACTGTTAATGTACAAGGACATCCCAGAAGATATACGCTGGATAATCGAAGCCAAGGTTCATTTAGCTGGTGAATATTTAGATTCATTTGTCCTATACATGCCTAGTCTTGGTAAAAGTTCATTTTCAAAAAGGAGAAGAGTAAAAAGAATGAAATTTGTTACAAGTGTACACAATAGAATTGCAACACGCGATGTCGCTCTTTGGGGATGGTTTCTGTAAACAGAGAAAATAAAATATTGTTCATCAAGAATGGACTGAGTAAGGAGTCATTAGATAATATCTTATTGACTCTTGAGACTCTTGTGGAGTTATGCAGCGTGAACTTCTTAGTTTGTGGAATCTCTTCAGGGACGAGTAAGAGCGTTATAGTCTTGAGAATCTGACTCAAAAAGACTCTGTTTGCCAATTTATAAGAAAATTGGATGAGAAGCTTATTCTCGACTCATAAAAGGCGTTTAAGCCATTTTTGGACATGAAATCAGAGGAAGATGTGAGCCACAATCACAACAACATGTATATATTATCTTGTACATCTTAAAAAAAAAGAAAAAAAAGAAAAAAAGAAGAAGAAGAAGAAAAAAAAAAAAAAGAAAAAAAAAATAAAATAAAAAGAATAAAACAAGGGCGAAACTTCGGTTGTACTTGGTCTTTAATTAGATTAGGAGCTCCTGCCAGTAGCAGACCCGTCATTGACTCGGGTAGACCTTCGCACGCCGGTCAGTAAAAAAAAAAGAAACGTCCCGTGTTTGCATTCTTGCATGACAATGCCTCTGAGCTCAATTCTTGGTATTGATTTATTGGGTTCCTGAGCGTAGCTCCACTGGCTGTGGTCACTGGTCGTCGTATTCAGATTTTTTCTCTTTAACTAGAGGGACGATGCATAGGTTGAGATATCCCACAAGCGAGAGGAGTGCCTTAAGTCTAAAATTCCTTAAGGGAATTCGATGTCTCTTTCAAAGGGCGGTAAGATTGCGAAGGCTACTGTACTTATGACGCACAGTATAAAGATCTGTCATGAAACCTGTACATAAAGGTATGTAATCATTTGTTATTATTATTTTATCTTTGTATGATTTTGTTAAATTTTGGTTTTGGACAGACAATCCTTTGGACGGGATCTTTTAAGGGTTTCTAGACTTCTTTACCTTGATGGTTTTTGATCTGTTAATAATTTCAGCTCTTGAATGTTCTTTGTTTGATCTAATTGGATTCCAAATGTGTTTAATTGCTGACATTTAGTTAAGTTTCTGATTTAGAGTTGTCTTTGGATGTTTATTGTAAAACTTTGCTTAAATGAGGTTATAGACACTCATAAACGTATTGTGATTTTCAGGAGATCTATAAGTGATGGAGTCCATTGGTATTGAGCTGTTGAGAAGAAAGTTAAGAGACTTAAGGGAATCAGTATCAACCTCTAGAAGCAAAGGAAGAAGAGCATTCATGAAGAATCAAGGCTGAATTCGAAGAAAGTGATTAACACGGCCCGTGTGAAATAACAAGCCGTGTGTCATTCGACTTTGAAGACTGGAAAGTTTTGATCAACACGGCCCGTGTCAATTGACACGGGTAGGCCGTGTACGCCTCTGACTTCACGAGGAAGGATGATTTGAAGCCTTGACCGAGAACACGGCCCGTGTCAATTGACACGGGGTAGAATATTGTGTTCCTTTCTCGATCTTGGAATACCCGAAAATTTGTCTCGTAATCAGACACGGGTTGGGTTTGTATAATGACACGGCCCGTGTCGTCGCACTAGAAGTTAATTTCATGCTTTAATGTTAAATTAGGTTCCCAAACCTATAAATAGTGTGGCTTAGAGCCCTTTAAGGTATTCTGGACGTAGAGAGACGTGAAGGAAACTGAGAGAAACACAAAGACCAAGAAGGGGAAGGATTCGATCGAGGATTGGAAACTCGGATTCGAGTGATCAAAGATCAATCACTCTCAAGCCTTGGAAACTAGTTTGATCTTTAGTTTTTCTTTTCTTCTTTTGTTCGAACAATGTTTTCTTTTAATTCTTCTTTGTTTTTGAATTTGCCATGTGTGGCTAAACTTCTTGATTGGTTAAGGGAGGATGAAACTCTAGTTTTGATTATGTGAATCTTGCATACCTCTTTATATCAATACAATTATGTTTTTATTCATATGTTTCTGTTCATAAATCAATATAAAGGTTTTTATATTCTTGCCAAACTTCTTGAAAGTGGTAAAACTAGGATTGCTATGCATGGATTGTTGGTGGTATGACTAGTGAGACATATGATCTAAGTAATTTAATCCCGGTGTGTGATTAGACCTTAGTGTGATTGGTTTTCTAATTCTTAATGCAATCATTAGGTAGGTGTAAAGCGGTTGCTTTACAAATAACTAATGGTTAGGGTTTGATTTGAGCGGTTCTTTGAATTAAGCGAAACTTAAGGAAGACATGGGATTTATCTCACATTACATAAGAACATAATTGATCATGTTGGTATAAAGGATATGTAAGTTAGCATAATCATATAAATCTAGTGGTGGATTCCATCTCTTAACCAATATCTTTTGTTGATAATTCAATTTGTGTTTACTGTTTTGATTTAAGTTTAATTTCTCTTTTTAGTTTTAATCAACAAAACCCCCTTTTACTTTTACTATTTATTTTTCATTAGAGTTTAATTTAGGAATTGGATTGATAGTGTTAATTGAATTGGTTCTCTGTGGATCGACCCTTGCTTACTACAACTGGTTGCAAGGTTTTTATATTTTTGGTGGAACTTGGCAACTGTTTTTAATATTAATTTTTAATCGCATTCCACACCACACCAGTTTTCTTGAAGTAAAAAAAAAATAAAAAAAAAATAATTTTATTTCTTAATTTCAAACTTTTCTGACAACAGTCAACCTACCCATATAGGTGCTATCATTACTTTTTCTATTCTCTTCCCTATTTAAACACTACATTTCCTTCACTTTCCTTCAACTCAAAATCATTCAAAGGGAGTGTGAGTGTAAAATGGAAGGAGCTTCTTCTTTTTCTGTTTGTAGACTTACCAATATCTGTGTATTTTGTGGGTCAACTTATGGGAAGGGTTTAGAGTATGTAGACGCAGCAATCACTCTTGGTCGAACACTTGCTGTGAGAAAAATTCATTTAGTATATGGGGCAGGTAGCATTGGGCTAATGAAGGCTGTATCACTTGCTGCACATTTAGGAGACAGTCAGGTTTTAGGTATCATTCCTAAACCTTTAACTCGACAGAATATTACTGGAAAAACAATAGGGGAGGAGCTTCAAGTATCATCTATGGATGAACGAATAAGGACAATGCTTGCAAACTCTGATGCAGTCATAGCCTTACCGGGTGGTTTTGGTACTTTGGAAGAAAATTTTCAAATTGTCTCTTGGGCCTAACTGAACATCCACCATAAACCCATAGGTTTGCTGAATGTTAATAATTTCTTTGATCTTTTGTTATATTTTCTTGACCATGCTGTGGAACAGAAATTCATCACACTTTCGGTAAGACGACTCTTTATTTTTACTTCCACTGTTGATGAGTTGATTGATAAATTAGAAGCTTTTGTTTATGAACCGATCCAAGAATGACTCGAGATAGATTAGTCGGAAGGCAAAAACAACAAGGAGAGCAGCTGACAAGAGAGGCAACAACAAGGGAGGCAGCAAGGAACAAGAGTGTGATCTGTCACTTCATCTATAACTATCCTTTATCTTTAGTTTTATTTATCATACTTTGTTTCTGTTTAAATTTGTGTGAGATTTTTCTTTTCAGTAATTGCAACAACATGTACTATCTTCTATCATTTACCTATCTATCTTTGACATTGAGGACAATGTTGTAATCTGGTTGGGGGGAAGGATAGTTGTGTAAAAAAAAACTAAAAAAAAACTAAAAAAATTAAGAAGTATGTGTATTAATATGTTTGTTGTGTTTATATGTTTGTCAGTAACTTACTAAACCAGTTAAGGATGACAGAGTAAGGAGTAAATTTTACTCTTGAGACGCATCTTAGTTGGGGTAGACAACTAATTTGTGTGGAAGTAGCAATTCAAATTCAAGAAAATTTACATGATTGAGTTAATTGTCTTCTTTCTTAAAAATCACATGCTTGGTTATGGATGTTGAATTGGTGGACTGAGAATGATAGAATTATGCCTTGTGAGATTTTGAGCCTATTGATGAATGGATTAAACATTTGTACCATTCTCTTCTTTCTTGTGTGAATTTCACTCATGGAATTGTTATTCTAGAACTTGCTTTGATTCTTTTTTAGACTACATTTTCATATGTATACATAAATATGATTGAGACATTTTTCTTGAAATAGCTACTTCAATCAAATAGCCAGCCTTACTTAGCAGTATATTGTCTCAATATGATATCAAACACTCTTATGACTTCTTGGAAATTCTCTGATTCCTGCCAACGTAAAGCATTGAAAATGACCTATTTCCCTTTGCTTAACCCCTTTGAGCTTATTTGACCATTCTTTATTTCGAACTCATTATGTGTCTTAAATGAAAAACCATGTTCTTACCTGGCCTTAGGGAATAAGAGAACATTAACTTTGTCATTTGATGAGTTCTTGAAGAAGTGTGGGGGTGTGTGTGCAGAATGGTTAAAAAAATGTATATATGATGTTCTTTTTGTAAAAAAAAAATAAATAAAATAATAAAAAAAATAAAAAAAAAGTAAGTAAAAAGAAAAAGAAGGTCAACAATGTAATAAAGGAAATGAAAAGAATATGTAAAGGGAATTTGTATTAAGTGGAGTTGGGATGAACTTTCATGCTTGTTAATTGAACTCAACATTCATGCTCTTTTATTCTCTTTGGTATTTAACTTGTCATATCTATATTATTTTCTCATTTATCTTGACCTCATTACAACCTTGATTAAAGTCCTCATGATTTGTGTGTGCATGTGTTCTAAGTAGTGGAGAAGTAGAAGATAAGCAAGCTTATGGTAGTGCAATTTTCATGGGTTGAATTGAGTGAAATACCTACCTTTTAAACACTTGAGGGATTGAGAGTGAATTTTGTGAAGATCTATCATTCTTGACTCATGCTTTTCAATTGAAGTTTCCTTACTTGATGGTTTGAGATGTGAAGATATGTTACCTCATGAATGTTTTGATTACTTGAATGATTGACTGCTCTTCATTTTTTAATATTATTAGAAATTAAGTCTTTTAGAGTGTTTAACTTTTGAGTCTGTTTCGTTTTTTTTTAGTTTTGGTCTTGTGTGTTTTGTCCAAGAGTGCAAAAAGCTAAGTGTGAGAGAATTTGATGATCATATATTTGATACATTAATAAGCCTTCATTTTTAGTCATTTACACTCTTCATGTACTTAATTGATTGTGTTTGATTATGTTTTGTAAGTTTGGACTTAAATTGGACTTAATTGAATTTTTTAGCATAATTTACGTCTTACGTTGTTTCTGTATTTGGGCTATATCTTGGGATGTAGGTGGTCAAATGAGGTGAATCTGATGGATTTTAAAGATAAGAGAGAGCTCTATAACTTTCATGAAGACCTCAAAGGCCCAATCACACGAGTAGATAACTCAAATTGGGGTTGAAGCAAGAACTAGAGTGTTGTTCTTGACAGCTTGATCTATGTGTACTGTTCATGCCATATTTCGAGCTAGATGTTGTCAAATTGGCTGAAATTTTGATGCTGAATAGTTGAGACCTATATCTACAACTTTTATGTTAAATACTTTTCCAGAATCTGAGGTCTAATGGGTGATATTGGGCTTGCAAGTCAGAAAAGAGGAGCTGTGACTGGGCCTGAGCAGTGTACAGTAATTTGAACGTATCTAGAGTTATAGAAATGATATTGGACTCAAACCAAAGCCATTTGAAAGTCAAGATCAAGCCCTACAACTTTGATGAAGATCACATTTGCTCATTCTGACGCATTCAATGACTTCAGAGCTAAATGATTTCGGAGATAAGGAATCTCCATAATTTTCCACTCACCAAAAGTCATTTGGCATTTTTCACTCATTTTTCACTCATCCACTCACTAATGACTCAGCCCCCTTGTCATTTTGTATATCTAATCCTCTATAAAAGGGGGCCTTGGTAGATCATAGAAGGGTTAGGTGTTAGGTATCAAAATGATGCTAGTTTGTTACTAAGTTTTCTTGTAGTAATTTTCCTTTATTCTAAATTGAAGTCATGTTCTTCTTCTTCTTCTTCTCTCTTTCTTTCTTCTTATCTATGAGTAACTAAGTTTCATTTTGCTTGGGTGAAAGAGTGAAGCTCTTGGTAATGAAATAAGGTTAGATTAATTTTTCTCTTGTGCTTAAATGATATATTTTCAAGTGGTCAATATACGTATTATATTTTGTTTCCAATTAATTTAAAAACCCTCCTTGTAAAGTGGAGTTCTTGATTTGTTGTAGACAAGAGATTGGCACAATGAATGCTTTAACTCATTTACAAGTGGTGGTGCTAAAAACTCTCCTTATAAAGAAGAAATCTTGATTTGTTGTAGACAAGATTTTGGCACAATGAATGCTTGATCCCATTTATGAGTGGTGGTGTTAATAAATGATTAAAGGAATCATAATATAATTACGTATATAATTTTTAATGAACTTTGAATGTTGTATTTTTCGATTAGAACCTCCGTTATGTGTAGATTCTAATTGAGTTATAAAAGAATTAATCTTGTCCTTAATTTATTTACCAAAAGTGGATCTCCTAACCCAAGCAATTCCTTTTTACTTGTGAACAATTTTATTTATCATCTTTATTGTTGTAACAAAATATTTACTTTATTTTAATTAATTTTTCTTCATCAAGTCTCTGTGGTTCGACCTCGGACTCACCGAGAATTTATTACTTGAGATAACCTGCACTTGAGTTTGCAACTTAACTTTTAATCACACATCAATACCCAATGTCTCCAAATATCACAACTAAAATCTCCATTAGAAAACATCTTTTAACCATATACAATCCTCACAAGAGTTGCACTCACTAATGAAAATCACTCAGAAGAATGGTGTCACTCATAGCAAGTATATGTGAGTAGAGTAGTAGGCACAAATCAAAACAAATATATCACATATAAAATTATAGAAAGAATGCTGAGAAAATAGAATAAATATCGTTTTATGAAAAGATATCAAGAAAAGAATTTACATCGCACCTTAAGATTAATCATGTACATTGGAAGAATAATGCAATTCCTTAAGATCAAATAGGACTTTATTAAGCTTGTAATGCGAGTAAAAGAAAAATATGAAGACTAAGGGAAACAATGAAAATCAAAAGTGTTTTAAGAATATTTAAAAGCTTAATTTCTACATTTTGAACATAATTTTCTTCACCTTCTTTAAATCATTTTTTTCAAACTCCTAAACCAGACTTCTCTTTTTTACTTCTTTTCTCAATTTTTTCCAACTTTGTAGCTTTTCAATTTTTTTCTTCCTTTTTTCCTTGCACTTTCACTTTGCCTTTTTTTTTTCTTCCGTATACCTTATCATATTGCAATAATATTACTTATTTCCTAATATTGCAATAATATTGTCTCATAACTACCAAAATTATATTAACTTCAAATTATTATTATTTTTAATCAACACTCTCCCTTAATTTGAAGTATTCTTCTTCATTCCAAGTCTTGCTTATAATTTTTGAAATTCTTCAAACTTGAGAGGCTTAGTAAAAATATTAGCAATTTGATCTTATGTTTTTACATATTTGTGTCAATCACCTTGTTGTCAACATACTTTCTAATAAAATGGAACCTTGTGTCTATGTGCTTGCTTCGATCATGGTATACCGAATTTTTAACAAAAGATAGTGCAGACTTGTTATTAATACAAATCTTTGTTTCTTCCTCTTATGGAAAATATTTTTTTTCAACAACCTTTTAAGCCATATAGCATAATAAGTGCAAAAAGTTGCTGTCACATACTCGGACTCACAAGTTGAAAATGTAACAATGGATTATTTTTTAGAACTCCATGAAATAACACAATCTCCCATCAAGAATACAAAATCGGTAATGCTATTTCTATCATCAACATCTCTCGCAAACTTACTATCACAATATCCCACAAGTTTGAAATCATTAGAAAATAAATAAAATAACTCAAAATTAATTGTACTTTTTAGGTAACGAATAATCTTCCGAGCAACTTTCATGATGGCAGAAGTAAGTGATTCCATGTAATGACTCACTACTCCAACCGCAAAAAGAATGTCAGGTCTTGTCGAAGTCAAGTATCTCAAGCTTCCCACAAGGCTTTTGAAAATGGTGGAATCTTCTTTCACTCCATCATCAAACTTTGACAATTTAACTCTACATTCCATGGGTGTGTTCACGGAGTTACAATCAAACATGTTGAACTTCTTCAAAATCTCCTTTGCACAGGCTTCTTGAGAAATAAAAATTTCATCCTCCATTTGCTTCACTTCTAGGCTTAAATAGTATAACATGAGTCTAATATCGGTCATCTCAAATTCATGTGTCAAAGCCTTCTTGAAACCTTCAAACAAAGTAGGATTAGTTTCTGTGAAAATAAGATCATCAACGAAAGACAAACAAGCAAAATATCTCCATTGTCATATGCTTAAACATAAAGAGCATATTCATAAACACATCGAACAAAGTCATTATCTTGAAAATACTTGTCAATATGGTTATTCCATGCTCTTGGTACTTGCTTCAACCCATATAATATCTTCTTCAATCTCAAGACTTTATCTTCATGCCCTTCTACCACAAAGTCAATTGGTTGCTCAACATATACCTCCTTTTCTAGATAGCCATTAAGGAAAGCAAACCTTACATCAAGTTGATAAATCCTTCACCTCATTTGAGCCGCCAAGGCAATGATCTTGTCTCCATGTAGACAACAGGTGCAAACACTTCTTCATAGTCAACTCCATACTTTTGCTTGTAGCCTTTTGAAACGAGTCTTACTTTATATCTCTCTACATCTCCTTTGACATTTTTCTTTATCTTGAACACCCATTTGACTCCAACTGCCTCATGACCCTTGGGAAGAGATGATAACTCCCAAGTGTTATTCTTTTCAATGGCTTCAATTTCCTCTTCCATAGCTTACCTCCACCTTTTATCTTTGAAAGCTTATCAAAGTCAAAGGTTCACTGTCAACAAAAAGTCAAAACAAATCAAAAGGCTTAGTTACATCATATAATTCTTTAATACTTCTCATTTTGCTTAGCCTTTCACTAGAACTTTCTTCAGAAGATGAGGATGCTTCATGAATGGGAGATAGTGGTGGAGTCTATTCTTGGATAGGCATCATGGTCTCTTGCTCTTCATCTTCAAAGTATGGAAAGAAATCATAACTTCCTTCTTCTTATGCTTCTTATCTCCAAGTGATTTTTTCATCAAACTTCACACCTCGACTCACAACTATCTTACCATTGCTTGGGTTGTACAACTTGTAGCCTTTGGAATTTGGATCATAACCAATAAAAACATGTTTCACACTTCGATCATCTAGCTTGGATCTCCCTTGGTCAGGTATATGAACATAAGCAACACTTCCAAAACTCGCAAATGATTGACACTAAGTTTGGTCTCACTCCATGTTTCTTGTGGTGTTTGATCTTTCACATTCTTTGTTGGAGAGCAATTGAGCAATAAACTGCACAAGAAATAACAAATGAGGAAGGATTGATTGGGCCACACATATCGGTGTGAACAAGTTTCAATGACTTGATCGCTCTTGTAATTGTCTCCTTTGGAAAGCTTTCTCTTGCATGTTTGCCAAGGAGACATGCTTCACATAATTGATTGAGATGATTAATTGAGGGCATAACTTTCACCATCTTCTTTTCTCCCAAGGCTTTGAATGCTTCAAAATTCAAGTGACCAAATCGCATATACCAACACCATGTTTCATCTTCAACATTGGTCTTCAAACACTTTGTTTCAATTGTATTAAGATTCAATATGAACATTCTATTTTTTTTCATAAACACCTTAGCAACCAAGTTAGTATTATGATCTCTAAGCCAAAGATAACGATCTTTCATATGAATTTCATATTCTTTCTTAACAAGTTGTCCCAAACTCAAAATATTACCTTTTAATTTGGGTACATAGTAAACATTGGTAACTAACTTGTGACCACCATATTTAAGAGAAATTAAAATGGTACCTTGGCCTTGAATTTGGAATTTTGAGGTCTCTCCAAATGAAACATTGCCCTTCACCTTCTGGTGTGGTGTGGAATGCGATTAAAAATTAATATTAAAAACAGTTGCCAAGTTCCACCAAAAATATAAAAACCTTGCAACTAGTTGTAGTAAGCAAGGGTCGATCCACAGAGAACCAATTCAATTAACACTATCAATCCAATTCCTAAATTAAACTCTGATGAAAAATAAATAGTAAAAGTAAAAGGGGGTTTTGTTGATTAAAACTAAAAAGAGAAATTAAACTTAAATCAAAACAGTAAACACAAATTGAATTATCAAGTTAAAGATATTGGTTAAGAGATGGAATCCACCACTAGATTTATATGATTATGCTAACTTACATATCCTTTATACCAACATGATCAATTATGTTCTTATGTAATTGTGAGATAAATCCCATGTCTTCCTTAAGTTTCACTTAATTCAGCAACCGCTCAAATCAAACCCTAACCATTAGTTATTTGTAAAGCAACCGCTCTTACACCTACCTAATGATTGCATTAAGAATTAGAAAACCAATCACACTAAGGTCTAATCACACACTGGGATTAAATTACTTAGATCATATGTCTCACTAGTCATACCACCGCAACTGCGCATAGCAATCCTAGTTTTACCACTTTCGAAGTTTGGCAAGAATATAAAAACCTTTATATTGATTTATGAACAGAAACATATGAATAAAAACATAATTGTATTGATATAAAGAGGTATGCAAGATTCACATAATCAAAACTAGAGTTTCATCCTCCCTTAACCAATCAAGAAGTTTAGCCACACATGGCAAATTCAAAAACAGAAGAAGAATTAAAAGAAAACATTGTTCAGAACAAAGAAGAAAAGAAAAACTAAAGATCAAACTAGTTTCCAAGGCTTGAGAGTGATTGATCTTTGATCGCTCGAATCCGAGTCTCCAATCCTCGATCGAATCCTTCCCCTTCTTGGTCTTTGTGTTTCTCTCAGTTTCCTTCACGTCTCTCTACGTTCGCCCCCTTTAAGGGCTCTAAGCAACCCTATTTATAGGTTTGGATACCTAATTTAACATTAAAGCACGAAATTAACTTCCTGGTGCGACGACACGGGCCGTGTCATTCTACACGGCCCAACCCGTGTCTGATTCTGGAGACAAATTTTCAGCTATTCCAAGGTCAGAAAGGAACACGGCCTACCCCGTGTCAATTGACACGGGCCGTGTTCTCGGTCAAGACTTGAAATCATCCTTCCTCGTGAAGTCAGAGGCGTACACGGCCTACCCCGTGTCAATTGACACGGGCCGTGTTGATCAAAACTTTCCAGTCTTCAAAGTCAGAAAGACACACGGCCTACCCCGTGTCAATTCACACGAGCCGTGTTAATCACTTTCTTCGAATTCAGCCTTGATTCTTCATGAATGCTCTTCTTCCTTTACTTCTAGAGGTTGATACTGATTCCCTTAAGTCTCTTAACTCTCTTCTCAACAGCTCAATACCAATGGACTCCATCACTCATAGATCTCCTGAAAATCACAATACGTTTATGAGTGTCTATAACCTCATTTAAGCAAAGTTTCACAATAAACATCTAAAGACAACTCTAAATCAGAAACTTAACTAAATGTCAGAAATTAAACATATTTGGAATCCAATTAGATCAAACAAAGAACATTCAAGAGCTGAAATTATTAACAGATCAAATACCCCCACACTTAACCTTTTGCACTCCTGGGCAAAAACATAAAACCAAGCACATGCTTCCCAAAAAGTAACAAAAGTATTGAACAATGAGCAAAAATCTATACACATCAGTTCTTTCAAGGAATCTAAGCATTCAGGAATTCCCTCTCTCAACAATCCAAATCAGTAAGCCAGGTCTATCCAAAATCAGGGTTAAGCCAACATGATAAATCCTCATGAGATGTACTCCCTTTCACTTAAGTATTTTGGCTTGTATTTACTCTCAACCAACTCATGAAAACATGCCTTATCATAGGCTTGACAAGCCTCTACTTCTCCACCACCTAAATCACATGCACACAAAGATCAAAAAGTCTTTAATCAGGTTGTAATGGGGTCAAGGTCAAGGTAAGATATATCAAGGATAAACAAAGTTAGACCATCGGAAATAGAAGAGCCAAGGGGAATAAAAACCAAACACTTTTGCACAATTACCCCAACACTTTTCAATCCATCTTCATCTTTTACTTGACTTTCTCCATTTATCAACCAACTTATCAATCTCTTTTTCTTTTCTTTTTCGCTCTTTTTTTTTCTTTTTTTTTTGGAATAAAAACATAGCAAAACAATGTAATCACCCCCACACTTATTCAAACACAATTCCCAACATAATTATTAAGCTCTTCTACTCCCTAAGGTAGGGTAGCAATGGTTTTTCAATATTAGGCTTGTATTGAGCTATAATAAAAAGAAAGGATATAATTCAGGCTCAAAGGGGTGAAACAATGGATCAAAGTACAAGGCTAGCTATTTGGCCAGTGGCTGAAAGAAAGAAATGCCTTTATCATCTCAAAAATGTGCAGTGATCATTTGCAATTTAAAAGAGAGTCAAATCAAATTCTGAAAAGCATATAATCACAAGTGGAATCACACAACAAAGAACAGAAATGACTTATGATTAGTCATTCACATCAAGGCCCAAAAACTCACTAGGTCCAAATTTTATCATATTCTCAAAACCCTTTCAATTTTCAAAACCTCTCAGTGCATGTTTAGAACCAAGAAAGTTAATTCCTTAAGGCTTAAAAACCTGTCAATAAAAAAAAATCAATCGCTTGCTCATTGCTCAATATATTCGCAAAACCAATTAGAAAGATATGCACCAGATATACCATTAAGACCAGAATTGCAATCAAACTTCAAACTTCCCCCCACACTTAAAACAGACAGTGTCCTCAATGTCAAAGCATACACAACAGATAAAAGAATTCCACAGTAAAAGCAAAGTATATGCAACCAAATAAGTCTGGCAACAAGAAATCCAAGCAAATACAAAAGAGAAATCACTAGTAACTGTCGCAACCGTCCCGAAGGGCGTCGCGAAAATAAAAAGAAAGAAGAAGAATGGACCTCGGGGTGTTAGGAGTCGCCACCAATCGCTTTATCCATTAAATGGAATGGCGCAATTGGACACCTAAAAGATGGTCTACGTTTCTAGAGTTTGAGGTTCGGGGTTGATTACGGGTAGGGAAGGTGTTAGCACCCTACACCGTCAGTTCTAAGAACGGTTACCTATTTAATCTAATGTTATTTGCAAGATTAATTTAATTGGTCCTTAACTAATTAAAAGAAAAGAATTTTTTATTTTTTTATTTTGACATGTCCCATTTTGTCAAGCATAATATCAAATATGATAAATGACTAAGACATGGAATGGATGGCTAAATAGCCATTATTTTAGAACAAATTCTAAGTCTATAACATATTGTATAAAAGTGGTGAATTAAAATTTTATCTTTTGAAGAGAAGTAATTTTTAAAATAAATGGCCAAATAAAAAAAATTTCAATGAATAATTTTAATTCAAAGAAATTTGTTTGAAGTAAGAGAAAGTTTTTTTTTTAAGTAAATGGCCAAATAAAATCTCTTTTGTAATCAAGGAGAAAAATATTTTTAGGCACAATGAGATTTTTGCATTAATTTCTAAAAATATCTTCATGAAAAATAAAGTTTTAATTCACCACAATCATAATGCTAAAACTATATGAATTTGTTCACTTTTATTTGAATACTTTATTTTACAAAAAGAAAAGTTTATTTTGGTTTATTTAAAAAAATTATATTTTAATTTACATAATTATTTTAATTTTTATGTGGGATTAGACTTCGCTACATAGGCGCTCCTGGCAAAATCCAATATAAAACCTCAAGATTATCGGGAAGAGTGTAATCGATCAGTATCTCGATCCTCTCCCAATTTTTCCGTCATAGGCAAGTTTTAATCAATAAGATAAATTCATTAAAGATTAAATTAAAGTCACATACTAACCAACATAAAAATCATAACAACAAACAATATAATCAATTTAAAAAGACAAAAATAAACTATAATCAAGTCAAACCAACCCATAAGTTAACTTTCATTATTATTTTTATATATATTTTTTAGACCTTTTTTTATTTTTATATCTTTTACATTCCTTTTTACTTCCCTTTCCTCTTTTATTTTCTATATGTAAATATTTTTACATTTTTTTTATATGTTTTCTCTTTTTTTTTTAAAAAAAAAAAAAAAAAAAAAACCAACCCACGTAAGTTGGGTGAATTTCTTTATTCAAAAGTAGAGGCCCAAAGTCCCTTCATTTTTTACTTTTGTTTGCTTCGAAACCACAAAACCATAGAAACACAAATATTTGAAATATAACAAAAAAACCTTTCTTTGAGCCTTGCAAAAGAAAAGAGGCACGAGGATCCGCAAAGACAAAAGGAAATGGCTTCGGTGGCAACGGATCTGGTCCTAGGGGGAGCGACAGCGGTGTGGGATCGCACACGCAGTGGAGATCCAGGATGCGGTGGAGCTCCGGCGGTGCGCAGTCGGTGGACGACGGCGGCTAGTTTGGATGTAGAACACGGTGGGGGGCGCGACCGTGCGCGCGGATTCGGGACGTCTTGGACTAGCGCAGCAGGCCGGACCGGCGCGTTTGGGGGCCAAACGGTGTTGGGTGGTCACGGCTGGTGTGTTTGGGGAGGCTGGTCACGGTTTTACGTGGGTTGTGGTTATGGGAGATGAGCTTGAAGAAGGGTGGCAGGAAGTGATGAAGATGATGGGCTTGGTGGGATAGAGGAGCTGTTGGAGATGGTGGTTCACGTAGATGGAAGATGAATATGAAGATGAACGAATCGAAAATTAAAGATGAGAGTGAGCAGTTTTTTTTTTTTGCTACTGAAGTGTGATTTTCAGTTTGTGATCCCCTTTTCTTCCGAATGATTCCCCTTTTTATTCTTGCCTATTCACAATCAATTTGCTTTTACGTTTTGAAATGCAAACAGGCAGAAATAATGCTCCTCAATGATGATTGGAAAACCAATGGAAACGAAAACTGATAGAAGCTTTAATCCAAATCAATGCAAGCTATTGATGGTTCGGTGGCAGCAGCAGGAAGGGGAAAGGGAAAAGTTTAGATAGAGATTTGGGTCATGGGTTGACCCGCACAAAGCTTTTTTATATTTTTATTTTTTTCTTTTTTTTTTTTTTTTAAAAGAAGGAAATTAAATAAAATAAAATAAAACAAAAATAAAAAGAAAATGGATAAAATTGGGTATCAATTTTGCCCCCTTTGTTTTACATTTAGAATAAATGAAAAACAAAGGAATTGATTCAATTTTATCCATGAAAAGTAAAAACTTGCATGGATTCAAGTGTCCGCTAAAACTTAATGAAAACTTAAAAGCAATGGATACGAGGACCCGATAACATAAAATAATGGGTGCGGGGACCCAAAAGCTCATGAGTCGTATCGTGAAACTTAACAAAACAAGGTAAGAAGCTTACTTGAGTCGGGTATCCGTTGAAGCTCAACGAGAAAACTTAAAGGCAATGGGTACGAGGACCCAAAACAATTGGTACGAGGACCCAAAGGTAAAAAGCTTATGAATCGGATATCCGTGAAGCTTAACAAAATAAGGTAAGAAGCTTACTGAGTCGGGTATCCGTTGAAGCTTACCGGAAAACTTAAAGGCAATGGGTACGAGGACCCGAAAACAATGGGTACGAGGACCCAAAGGTTAAAAGCTTATGGAATCAGGTATCCACTGAAGCTTAACAAAAACAAGGTAAGAAGCTTACGGAGTCGGGTATCCGTTGAAGCTTAACAAAAAACTTAAAGGCAATGGGTACGAGGACCCAAAAACAACGGGTACGGGGACCCGAAAAAGGTAAAAGGCTTACGGAGTCAGATATCCGCTGAAGCTTAATAAAAACAAGGTAAGAAGCTTACGGAGTCGGATATCCGTTGAAGCTTAACAGAAAACTTAAAAGCAATGGATACGAGGACCCGATAACATAAAACAATGGGTGCGGGGACCCAAAAGCTTGCGGAGTCAGGTATCCGCTGAAACTTAACAAAAACAAGGTAAGAAGCTTACGGAGTCGGGTATCCGTTGAAGCTCAACAGAAAACTTAAAGGCAATGGGTACGAGGACTCAAAAACAACAGGTAAAAAGCTTGCGGAATCAGATATCAGCTGAAGCTTAACAAAAATAAGGTAAGAAGCTTACGGAGTCGGGTATCCGTTGAAGCTTACCAGAAAACTTAAAGGCAATGGGTACGAGGACCCAGAAACAATGGGTACGAGGACCCAAAAGGTAAAAAGCTTGCGAAATCAGGTATCCACTGAAGCTTAACAAAAACAAGGAGAAGCTTACGGAGTCGGGTATCCGTTGAAGCTTAACAAAAACAAAGAAGCAAGGGGTACGAGGACCCAAAAACAACGGGTATGAGGACCCAAAAGGTAAAAAGCTTGCGGAATCAGGTATCCGCTGAAGCTTAACAAAAATAACGTAAGAAGCTTATGGAGTCGGGTATCCGTTGAAGCTTAACAGAAAACTTAAAACAATGGGTACGAGGACCCAAAAGCTTGCAGAGTCAGGTATCTGCTGAAGCTTAACAAAAACAACGTAAGAAGCTTACGGAGTCGGGTATCCGTTGAAGCTTAACAGAAAACTTAAAAGCAATGGGTATGGAGACCCGTAAAAGAGAAAACAATGGGTGCGGGAACCCAAAAACTAAAGACAATGGGCGCGGGGCTTAGAAAGGAAAACACAATGGGCGTGGGGGCCCAGAAACGAGAAAACAATGGGTGTAGGAACCCAAAAACTAAAAGACAATGGGCGCGGGGGCCCGAAAACGAGAAAACAAGGGTATAGGAACCCAAAAACTAAAAGACAATGGGCATGGAGGCCCAAAAAGGAAAACACAATGGGCACGGGGGCCCGAAAAGGAAAACACAATGGGCGCAGGGGCCCGAAAAGATAAAACAATGGGTGCAGGGACCCAAAAAGATAAAAAGCTTGCGGAGTCAAGTATCCGCTGAAGCTTAACAAAAACTTAAAAGCAATGGGTACGGGGACCCGAAAACATAAAATAATGGGTAGGAGGACCCAAAAGGTAAAAAGCTTACGACAAATTGGACCTTTGTAGGTCAAGGCTAGCAAAATGAAAACAAATGCACTTATGCAATGCATGCTTCAGATGTATGAGAGTATGGAAATTTTTTTTTTGTCTTTTTTATTTTTTGCTGCTTTTTTTTGTTATTTTTTTTTGTGTCTCCACGACCCCCGAGGACATGATTGCAATCATTTTTAAAGATGAACTGGAATAGGATTTATTGGCATCCTTTCATTTGTCTATTCAGCCGATGGTTGAAATTTCCAACCAGAATGACTCTTGAGGTGTGCATTAGATGTGACACATAAGAGCAAAGGGAAAACCCTTTAGATGACCTTTGAGATGACCTGGTTGTCCTTCTTCTCTAACCAATACTCTTAAAAAGCCTTGAGCCAGAAAGCTTTATGCAGTGAGCCTTGAGTCAGAAAAATTTGCACAGTTAGCCATAAGCGAAAGAAGTGAATGTTCTTGAGAAAAACATCTTTTAGCAAAGTTTTGAACTAAACTCTTCTTTGACCAACCAAACCTATATTCCAATGGGATCATTGCCAATCTCTTCTTGTTCAACTTTCTCTTCATTAGATATGGCTGGTGCAGAAGCTTGTGACTTCCTTTTCCAGAGATTTTCATTTCTACCAGACACACTTCAATTTGAATTATCAATTGAGAATGTCATTCCCTTCATCGATTGAAACTCTAGAGCTCCTTTGGCTTGAGTTGTTCAATAAGAGATTACCATTAGATGGTTAAATTGTACTATTGTACTCATGTTCACCTAACCTGAAGCATCATGTACCAGATATGCATGGATTCAACATGAAAGAGATTTACTAACTGAGAAACCTTTTTTGATTGATTTTGGGAGTATGACTACACAAAGGACATTTACAAAGAAAAAACACAAGAAGTGGAATAGTACGAAAGCCAAGAGTTTTTTTTTACTTTTTCTTCCTTTTTTTTTTGCTCCGGTTTGGATGTAATTGATCTTTACTTGATAACTGGATATCATGACCAATGCTTTATCCACAAAAATCTACCCTCATGTCTGATATCGAATGAATTTGACTCAGAGTATGTCATTTGAGAACAAAGATGTCCTAGTGTAGGCCATTTGACAACAAAAATTGTCCCAATGAAAACTTGAGAATAATTTTTTTTTTTTGCCCCAGTGTAAGGTCGAATTGAACAGTGTAGAAATTTGCCCCAATATAGAGCCAAGCTGAACCAAAAGATTTGCCCCAGTGTAAGGCCGAATTGAACAGTGTAGAAATTTGCCCCAATATAGAGCCAGATTGAACCAAAAGAAAACATGCCCCAGTGTAGGGGCAACTTGAACAGGGTAACAACTTACCCTAATGTAAGTCTTTTTTTTTGTTTTTTTTGTTTTTTTGTTTTTTAAAGGAGCAAGGATTGCAAATTCAGTAAGGTATGAACCTTTTGTCTCAAAATTAAAGTCAATGAAAATGAAAACAACCTTTCATTGATCAGAATGGACTTTTTAACGCTTGTAATGTGGCCAAGGTCAGGGGTTATGAAAAGAATGGTATAAGGCTCAAACAAGTGTTTAAAGGTTAAGTGAGACCAAGGATCCTTGTTCAAACTTAAACTTTGTCAATTACTTTTACACTTTCAAGCACACTTTTCTCTTATTGTTCTTTTTCATCCTTGTTCAAACTTGAACTTTGTCAATTGCTTTTGCACTTACTTTCCGCTCCTTTCACATTTCCTTTCTTTTCTTTTTTTCATTATACTTCAAAATAGTCATCATGGCAACCAACTCCTTTTTTTTTGTGTTATCCTCTAGTGTAGAGGTGATCCTTGTCCAGGGTTTATTGAAGAAAACTTTCAAGCTCAAAATGGGACAACAAGGGATAATGAATTCTTGTGAGAGATAGAGAAAGATAGCCAATCTTCATTTCAAATTTTGATTGCTCATTTTCAAAAAGTTTAATTTAGAGACAAAAGGATAATACACACTGAGTGATTATTTATTTGCTCCCTTTATTTTTTTCTCTTTTTTGTTTTTTTTTTGTTTTTTATTTTTGGACGAAGAACACCTACACACATGGGCCTCATGACCACAAAATTTTTTCCAGAATGAAAGTTGTATAAGATCCAAACCAAAAGAAAGCAAGTAAAGGGAAGAAAAGAATGACAAGAAAGATTTGACAAGAACATGAGTGCCAAGAACATAGGAAAAAGAAATAAGGTATACTGAGATCCATGCAAATCCATCACATTAATGCTTCAAGAAAGTTCACATAAGCTCAAAAACCAAATGATTTTAATGATTGAACAAGCATGGGATCAGTACAATTAAACCATTATTTCATGGTAACAACTTGATAAACAAATCAAGATACTAGTCGCTCAGAAATTTCCCAGTGCTGGAGGACTCCAAGGTACGGTTCATTCTTGACGGTTAGAAAAATGAATCGCCACTTGATCAAACTTTCTAAGGTTGCCCCTGATCGACCATTGTAAACAATTGCTCCTATTGCAGATGGGCATGTGTAGAAACCTCTTGACAACGCCTAGTGAATTAGGTAACCGTTGTCATCCATGAGTTTTCTTGAAACCTCATTTAACTCATTCAACCTGAAGTCCACCCTTAATTGGTTCAACATTTGTCCATACTTTCCTGTTCATCATTCATTTGATGCAATCTTCCCCTTTTCATTTCATTTTCAATCCTTTCACCAATTATCACAATATCTGGAAAAATCGATGACACACTTCCAATCATATGACCATAGAATGGCGTGTGTAGTGTATCAATGAACATAGTAACCATCTCTTTTTCTGACAAAGGGGGTTCCACTTGTGCAGCCATTTCCCTCCACCTCTGAGCATATTCCTTGAAGGTCTCAGCATCCTTCTTAGACATACTTTGTAGTTGCATTCTATCTGGTGCCACGTCAATATTGAACTTGTACTGCTTTACAAAAGCATCAGCTAAATCCTTGAAACTCCTTATACGAGCACGCTCAAGATGTGTGTACCAATTCAAAGCTGCCCCCAGATTAAACCTGTCTTGAAAGAAATGGATTAACAGTTTGTCATCATGAGCTTGTGAAGCCATCTTGCGAATGTACATTATCAAGTGATTCTTTGGGCAAGTAGTCCCCTTATATTTGTCAAAATCTGGGACCTTAAACTTCGGAGGAATCACTACATTCGGGACAAGACAAAGCTCTGAGGCATCTAGAAGACCATAACTACTTGCTCCTTCTATGGCTCGCAGTCTTTCTTCAAGAACTTCTAATTTTTCCTTGGATTGAAGGTCTTCAGTTGAAGGGTTCAACAGAGAAGTACCAGCGATCTTATGAGGGAAAGACTGTGGCATGTAAAAATGAGGTTGGGCCTGAGTCGAGCTTTGTGACCCTGAAGTAGGTATTACAAATGATGAGCCGCTCTCAAGAGGGTTGGTAATTTGTGACGCATAAAATCGGGGAAAGGCCATAAGGTGGAATGGAAACAGTACCGAGGAATCACACTTGGTATTTGGTGAGATCCTTGGGTAGTGTTTGGAGGGTTTGAAGTTGTTGTGATTTGTCTGCACCGCCTCAAGAGTATTGGTGGCTAATGGTGGCGCATAACCGGGTGGAACGTCATATGGTGGGAATGAAGATGCATGTGTTTTGGATTATTTGAGTAAATGGTGAGTGGCATCATGGCCCCTTGAGAGGTGACACTTGGATATTGCCAAGGAATTGGTGTAAAGCTAGGCGGGTGAGCAGGTGTGGCCAAAGGATCATCATTTGCCCTTGAAGGAGTCCCCTCTGTATTCTTCGTTCTTTTCAGAATTTCCAAGATCTTGGCCATTTATTCCTTTAGCTGACTTACTTCACTTCTCAGCTCTTCTTGTGATTGACCAGTTCATCCATGACTCTTGATTGAGAACGAGTCCTATATGGGTGTCGTAGAGACAGTTTTCCTTTAGTATTCATTATTTTTTTTTTAGAAAATATGAAAAAGAAAAAGAAAATGCAAAAATAAACCATGCATGTAGAGACATGATCCAAAGTAGCAAGCGATATCGAATCGATATCTTCACAGGATTGGACCACATATGCAAATGCAAGATAAAAGAAAACAACAAAAAGTTAGCAACTACAAAATAAAAGACAAACATAAATTCCTCATGTGTTAGAGGAAAATGGGTACCTAATCTTGGTACCCGTTCAGCAGGATAAGTTCTATGGACGATGGTAGCTCTAAGATTATATCTACAAGTGAGAGCTTTGGTTCTAGACCCCTATCGAACAAAAAGGTCCCCAAATTGTCTCTTGCTGTCACCAACACTTTGGCTAGCAAGAGTCCTCCATCCTCACCCATGATAGGTTACAAGCGAAAAGAGTTCAATTTGAGCGAGGGGTTTTCATGTGCCTAAACGGAGACCAACGGTCCCACAAAGCAACACTACTTCACCCTCTATCTAAGCCTACAAGGTACTGAGCTCGGGTATAGAACTTGTGTGTGCAAGTGTACATGAGAGAACTTTATTTACAAAGCAGAAATATAATACATATAATGCAAACAAAATATACAATAATATAAAACAAATAACAAATAAACAAATAAAACAAAAACGGACCAACATAATTAAAGAGCAAATCACATGAGATTAAAATAAGGTTTAACCCTCTAATGTCCCCGAGTGGAGTCGCTTGTCGCAACCGTCCCGAAGGGCGTCGCGAAAATAAAAAGAAAAAAGAAGAATGGACCTCGGGGTGTTAGGAGTCGCCACCAATCGCTTTATCCATTAAATGGAATGGCGCAATTGGACACCTAAAAGATGGTATACGTTTCAGAGTTTGAGGTTCGGGGGTTGATTACGGGTAGGGAAGGTGTTAGCACCCTACACCGTCCGTTCTAAGAACGGTTACCTATTTAATCTAATGTTATTTACAAGATTAATTTAATTAGTCCTTAACTAATTAAAACAAAAGAATTTTTTATTTTTTTTATTTTGACATGTCCCATTTTGTCAAGCATAATATCAAATATGATAAATGACTAAGACATGGAATGGATGGCTAAATAGCCATTATTTTAGAACAAATTCTAAGTCTATAACATATTGTATAAAGGTGGTGAATTAAAATTTTATCTTTTGAAGAGAAGTAATTTTTAAAATAAATGGCCAAATAAAAAAAATTTCAATGAATAATTTTAATTCAAAGAAATTTGTTTGAAGTAAGAGAAAGTTTTTTTTTTAAGTAAATGGCCAAATAAAATCTCTTTTGTAATCAAGGAGAAAAATATTTTTAGGCACAATGAGATTTTTGCATTAATTTCTAAAAAAATGTCTTCATGAAAAATAAAGTTTTAATTCACCACAATCATAATGCTAAAACTATATGAATTTGTTCACTTTTATTTGAATACTTTATTTTACAAAAAGAAAAGTTTATTTTGGTTTATTTAAAAAAAATATTTTAATTTACATAATTATTTTAATTTTTATGTGGGGATTAGACTTCGCCGGCGCTCCTGGCAAAATCCAATATAAAGCCTCAAGATTATCGGGAAGAGTGTAATCTGATCGGAGCTCGATCCTCTCCCAATTTTTCCGTCATAGGCAAGTTTTAATCAATAAGATAAATTCATTAAAGATTAAATTAAAGTCACATACTAACCAACATAAAAATCATAACAACAAACAATATAATCAATTTAAAGAGACAAAAATAAACTATAATCAAGTCAAACCAACCCATAAGTTAACTTTCATTATTATTTTTATATATTTTTTAGACCTTTTTTTTATTTTTATATTTTTTACATTCCTTTTTACTTCCCTTTCCTCTTTTATTTTCTATATGTAAATATTTTTACATTTTTTTATATGTTTTCTCTTTTTTTTTTAAAAAAAAACCTCAAAAAAAAAAAAAACCAACCCACGTAAGTGGGCTGCTGTTTCAGTAGCCCAAAGTCCCTTCATTTTTTACTTTTGTTTGCTTCTGAAACCACAAAACTATAGAAACACAAATATTTGAAATATAACAAAAAAACCTTTGCTGAGCCTTGCAAAGAGAGAGAGCACGACCGGATCTGCAAAGAGGAAATGGCTTCGGTGGCAACGGATCTGGTCCTAGGGAGCGACGGCAGTGTGGGATCGCACACAGTAGAGATCCAGGATGCGGTGGAGCTCCAGTGGTGCGCAGGCTGTGGACGACGGCGCTGGATGTAGAACACGGCGGGGGTGCGACCGTGCGCGCGGTTCTGGACGTATTGGACCCGCGCAGCGCTGGACTGGCGCGTTTGGGGGCCAAACGGTGTTGGGTGGTCACGGCTGGTGCGTTTGGGGAGGCTGGTCACGGTTTTACGTGGGTTGTGGTTGTGGGAGATGAGCTTGAAGAAGGGTGGCAGGAAGTGATGAAGATGATGGGCTTGGTGGGATAGAGGAGCTGTTGGAGATGGTGGTTCACGTAGATAGAAGATGAATATGAAGATGAACGAATCAAAAATTAAAGATGGGAGTGAGCAGTTTTTTTTTTGGCTACTGAAGTGTGATTTTCAGTTTGTAATCCCCTTTTCTTCCGAATGATTCCCCTTTTTATTCTTGCCTATTCACAATCAATTTGCTTTTACGTTTTGAAATGCAAACAGGCAGAAATAATGCTCCTCAATGATGATTGGAAAAGCAATGGAAACGAAAACTGATAGAAGCTTTAATCCAAATCAATGCAAGCTATTGATGGTTCGGTGGCAGCAGTAGGAAGGGGAAAGGGAAAAGTTGAGATGGAGATTTGGGTCATGGGTTGACCCGCACAAAGCTTTTTTTATTTTTATTTTTTTCTCTCTTTTTTTTTCTTTTTTAAAAGAAGGAAATTAAATAAAATAAAATAAAACAAAAATAAAAAGAAAATGGATAAAATTGGGTATTAACAGTAACCAAAACAATGTTCATTAAGCCAGCAAAATGAAGGACACAACCTTAAAATGAAAATACATCAAGATGGGGGAGGGGGATATGAAAAACGCTGAAGCAGAAGATCAAGTTTGCCATCAATGGCATCCATTCTCTGATCGCGTGCTACCTCCAGAGCCTGAAAGTGATCCTCTAAGCGCTGGAAGCGAGCAGCATGGTCCAGCTCCAGGCAATCAATACGGGCCAAGATAGCGTCATAAGAAGCTGCGCCTGGCTGAGTGGAAGGGCCCGCATCATTAGCAAACTCGGGGGGAGGAGAGACAGCGATATCCTCATGTGGCTCAGGGGCCGGATCAGCCCTAGGCAAGGCAGCTCCATCAGTGCCAAGCAAGACGAGAGCACCATTGAGACGAGTGCAGAGCTTCATAGATACCAGAATGGCCCCATCAATAGCATTGGGACCCTGAACCGGTGCCTCCTCCACCAAGTCCAAATACTCAAAGTGATCAGCAATGGCAGTCACATACCCTCCTAACACAATACGACCAGCTAAAGTGGTCCCGACATGATGAAACTGATTACAGAGCCAATACCCCCCATTAACAGGCACTCCCTCAATCATGCAGTGCAAGAAAAACAACTCAGAACGGCTAATTGTCCCTTGACTTTCCCCTCGACCACACAGAGTATTAGCTAACCATTTCTGAATATAGCGATGGGCAGGAGACCTAAGCTGAGAAGCTTTAGACATCTTAGGATCATAGTTATCAGACTCAGGCACAGTGAGGGCAGACCACACATGATCAGCATTAAAATCACGGGGCAACATATTTTCCCCCTCAGGAAAACCAAAAATAGCTCTAAACATATGAATATTAACATAATGAGCATTACCGAGCAACCTAAAGGTGATTTCACCAGGCCATCTAGTTTGATCAGACAGAGGGTAAAGCTTACGATTAAAACTAGAAACAAACTCCCTAGTCAATGCAGCAAAAGTAGGCTTTTGTAACAATGCAAAATCAACCCAACTAATTCTACCCAACAGAGTAAACACCTCATCGTATAACCCTATAGCCCTAAGGGTATCAACATCTAAAAAACGAGTGGGAACCACTACCTTTCTGTCAATAGGATTGACTGGCACTTGAGGGGGTGAGGGCTCACGTGGGGGTGATGGAGACTGAGCACGCCTAGAGCCAGAACGATGGGGATGGAGGGAGCAGGATGCAGCAGTTGTCTTGACACGCTTTTTAGGACCCATCAATGGAGGAAACAAAAGAAATGAAGAATAAAGAGAGAAAATTGATGGAGAGGATGGAGAGGAGCTGCGCGTGGGGGAAGGTGGAGAATGGTGATGGTGAAATACGGTGAAAAATGGTGAATATTGGAGGGGAATGGGGTTGGGTAACAGTGAAGAACGGTGGAGAATGGTGATGAAAAGAGGGTGAGAGGGTGAAGTGTGATGGCTGCACAGAGAAGAAGAAGAGGGAAAGGGAATTGGGGTTGAAAATTAGGGCAGAAAGCCCTAAATGGGGATTTTAATTGGGCGCTGAAACGAGTACACGGGCCGTGTCATGTGACACGGCCCAACCCGTGTACTCTGCTGACTTAGGGAGTAGGTGCGCACGATAACACGGGCTGTGTGAGTGGACACGGCCCACCCCGTGTACATCTCTGGAAAAACAGGGTTCCTGAGGATCAAGACAACACGGGCCGTGTCATATGACACGGCCAACCCCGTGTACTTCTCTGGAAAACATCACAGACGTCCTATCCTCGAAAACACGGGCCGTGTCACATGACACACGCCCACCCCGTGTAATTTCTTTGCGAGAAATGGGGTTCTTTGTCATGTGGACACGGGTCGTGTGAGTGGACACGGCCCACCCCGTGTACTTTGCTGACTCACAAGAATCACTCTAAACGTTTCCTAAGGACTGCATACACTCAACAAACCATGAACACAAGTAATCAAGCTAAAAACTGAGCAAGTCCAAACACAAATATCAACAAGGAAACAGAGATCAAGCAAGAAACATTTAAAAATAGGCTAAACTAAGAAACTAAACAACGTAAAAGAGAAAGGAAAAAGAAAACAAATCTGATTGGGTTGCCTCCCAATAAACGCTTGGTTTATTGTCCTCAGCCAGACATTGTGATGCTCCTCAGGATTCTTCATAAGATGGATAGAGAAGAGGCATGTTTTCAACTTCGGCATTCTCCGGAAGTTCATGGTAAGGCTTGAGACGGTGCCCATTAACCTTAAACGCCTTTCCAGAAGCCTCGTTCATGATTTTCACTGCACCAGAAGGAAAAACAGTAGTTACTACAAATGGGCCAATCCATTTAGAGCGCAACTTACCTGGAAATAATTTGAGTCTGGATTTGTACAGTAACACTTTTTGGCCTTGGTGGAAACTTTTCCTAGAGATCATGTGATCATGAAATGCTTTGGTTTTTTCCTTGTAAATGAGGGCACTCTCAAAGGCCTCATTCCTCAATTCTTCCAACTCCTGAATTTGGAGTTTTCTCGCTTGCCAAAGACCTTCCAAGTTTAAGTTAACTTGTTTGATGTACCCAAGAGGAACGATGCTCCACTCCACCGGCAAGTGATGGGCTTCCCATAAACCAATCGGAAAGGGACATGCCAATAGGAGTCTTGTAGATTTGTCCGATAAGCCCACAAGGCATCAAGCAAGTCTAGTACTCCAATCCTGCGCGTGGGATTCTGCTTTTTTCAAGGATAGACTTGATCTCCCAATTGGATACCTCAGTCTGGCCATTTGTCTGCGGATGGTAAGGGGTAGAGGTCCGGTGCACCACACCATATTTCTTCAACAGGGATTCAAAGATTCTGTTGCAAAAATGTGTCCCTTGGTCACTAATGATGGCTCTGAGAGTGCCAAACCTGGAAAAGATAAAGGACTTCACAAAATCCATAACAGTCTTAGAATTATCAGATTTAGTGGCTTTAGCTTCCACCCACTTTGAAACATAATCCACAGCTAAAAGAATATAGGAGAAACCAAAAGAAGGAGGAAATGGTCCCATGAAGTCAATGCCCCAAACATCAAAGATTTCCACAAAGATTATTGGAGTTTGAGGCATTTGATTTCGTGGACCAATATTACCTGTTCTTTGACAGCGGTCACATGACTTACAGAAATTATAAGCATCCTTAAAAATGGTAGGCCAGTAAAATCCACTGTCAAGCACTTTGGTGGCTGTCTTCTTCATGCCGAAATGTCCTCCACAGGCATAGGTATGGCAAAAAGAGAGAACGGAGTGAGTCTCTGAATCCGGGATACATCTCCGAATCACTTGATCTACGCAATGCTTCCAAAGGTAAGGATCATCCCAAATATAGTACTTGCAATCACTCCTCAGCTTATCTCGTTGTGCCTTGTTGAGGCCTGCCGGAAAATCCTTGGTGGCCAAATAATTGGCAATATCAGCATACCACGGAATAGTGGTTGCGAGAGTCATTAACTGCTCATCCGGAAAGCTCTCTTGAATAGGTATATCCTCCTCTTGAGTCACCAATCTGCTCAAATGGTCAGCCACCAAGTTTTTGCTCCCTTTTTTATCTTTAATCTCCAAGTCAAACTCTTGGAGCAATAGAATCCATCGGAGCAATCTTGGCTTCGCCTCCTTCTTTGCCAGTAGGTACTTTAATGCTGCATGATCAGAAAAAACAATTACTTTAGAACCAATCAAATATGATCTAAATTTCTCTAAAGCAAAAATAACAGCAAGAAGTTCTTTCTCAGTTGTGGAATAATTCAGTTGAGCATCATTTAGGGTCCTTGATGCATAGTAAATAGCATAAGGAACCCTATCAACTCGCTGTCCTAGGACAGCCCTTACCGCAAAGTCACTCGCATCACACATTAATTCGAAGGGAAGCTCCCAATTTGGCGGCCTAATGATAGGTGCCTCAGTCATCAACTCCTTAAGTGTAAGGAAAGCCTTCATACACTTCTCATTGAATTGAAACGGCACATCTTTTTGGAGAAGTGTGCAGAGGGGGGCTGATATCTTGGAGAAATCTTTGATGAAGCGTCGATAGAAACCTGCATGACCAAGAAAAGAGTGAATATCCCGCACACTAGTGGGCGGGGGTAATGAACGCACAAGTTCTACCTTAGCTTTATCAACTTCAATGCCCCTAGAAGAGATTACATGACCTAACACAATACCTTCTTCTACCATGAAATGACACTTTTCCCAATTTAAAACAAGGTTAGTGTCAATGCATCTCTTTAAAACCAAAGTCAAATGTTTCAAGCATTTCTCAAAACCATTCCCAAATACACTAAAATCATCCATGAAGACCTCAATGATGTTTTCTATGTAATCAGAAAAAAGACTCACCATACATCTCTGAAAGGTCCCTGGCGCATTGCAAAGTCCAAAAGGCATTCACCTATAAGCAAAGGTGCCAAAAGGACAAGTGAAAGTGGTTTTGTCCTGATCTTCTGGAGCGATCGCAATCTGGTTATATCCTGAAAATCCATCTAAGAAACAATAATGAGAATGACCAGCTAACCTCTCTAACATTTGATCAATAAAGGGTAAAAGGAAGTGGTCTTTTCTGGTGGCAGCATTCAATTTCCTATAATCTATACAAACACGCCACCCTGTTTGTAATCTAGTGGAAATAAGCTCATTCTTAGCATTTCTTACCACAGTAATGCCAGATTTCTTTAGTACTACCTGGACCGGGCTTACCCACTTGCTGTCAAAAATGGGGTAAATGACCCCCACACTTAGGAGCTTCAGTATCTCCTTCTTCACAACATTCATCATCGGGGGATTCAACCTCCTCTGTGGTTCCCTCACTGGCTTAGCCCCCTCCTCCATTAAGATTCGATGCATGCAAATGGAGGGCCTAATTCCTTTGATATCTGTAATAGTCCATCCGATGGCTGTCTTGTGTTCCTTCAACACAGAAATCAAACTCTCCTCTTGCTCCTTGGTGAGGGCTTTAGCAATTATTACCGGAAATGTCTCCTTCTCACCCAGAAAAACATATTTCAAATGGGAGGGCAATTCCTTCAATTCCAGCTCTGGTGCCTGCACAACAGAAGGTTTAGGGACATCAGTGGTAAAAGGTAATTCAACATACGATACCTCATGTCCTTCTGAGGTGGAAGAAAGTGTATGCAAAGCTGCCACCACTTCATTAATCTCCTCACTCCATGACTCCCCTTGGTCATCCTTCTTTGGATCCTGAAAATCTAAACTGCGAGTCATAATTGTATCAAGAACATCAAATTGATCAGACTCGAAAACAGTAGAAATTAAAGATTCAACAACATCAAAAGAATCAACAACATAGGCAGAGTGCACATCACTCGGGTATCTCATAGCCTCGAAGATGTTGAATCTAATTAACTCTCCATCAAATTCCATAGTCAATGTTCCCGAATGCACATCAATTTTAGTTCGGGCAGTCTTGAGGAAAGGCCTCCCCAACAGAATGGGGGCAGAGTTGGGAGATTTGTCCTCCTCCATGTCCAGCACATAGAAATCGGTCGGAAACACCAGTTCGTTGACCTGCACCAAAACATCCTCAACAACCCCCTTAGGGTATGCATTAGACCTGTCTGCCAGTTGAATGATAACTCCAGTAGGTTCTAAAGGTCCTAGATGTAAAGATGCATAAATAGAAAAGGGCATGACATTAATGGATGCACCTAAATCTAGCATAACTCTCTCAAACCTGGAATTACCGATAGTGCATGGTATAGTGAATGTGCCAGGATCTTTACATTTAGTTGGGAGCTTCTTATTAAAAACAGCTGAAACGTTTGCTCCCACTTGGACCCGTTCATTACCTTTCAACTTCCTTTTGTTAGTGCATAACTCTTTTAGGAATTTAGCATATCTAGGCACTTGCTTTATTGCATCTAATAGAGGAATGTTAACTTCAACTTTCCTGAAAGTCTCTAAGATCTCTTTATCCGCTTCTTCTTTCTTATTTCGAACCAACCTGCTCGGAAAAGGAGCCTTAGTGACATATTTAGAAAGTGGGTCAGAAACACTTACCTTAGGGGTCTTAGAATTGATCCCCTCCTCATCTACTTCATTAGGATTTGGAGCTTTGTCTTCAGTGACTTGGGAAGATGCAGGTCCTTCAAGTGTCTTCCCACTTCGCAAGGTGACAGCACTAGCATTTTCTCTTGGGTTCACCTCTGGCTACGAGGGAAGTTTCCCTAAAATCTGACTCTGCACCTTGTTGATCTCAGTAGCCAACTGTCCCACTTGGTTCTGCAAAGTACTGATAGTGGCCCTTGTTTTTTGCTGAAATTGAATATTGCTAGTGGCCATTTGTCTCACTAGATCTTCCAACGAAGGCTCAGGTTGCCTAGGGGCCTGAACTTGTGGTTGCCTCGGAGGAAAGGGTGCTTGCCTTTGCTGAAACCCTGGAGGCCCATAAGTTTGAGGTTGCGCTTGAGCTTGGGGCTGCTTCGCATAGCTAAAGTTAGGATGATCTCTCCACCCTGGATTATATGTGTTGGAGTAGGGGTTGTAATTCTTAGATGAAGCAGAAAATCCCCCCACTGCTTTGGCCTCTTCATTTGTGTCCTCTTGCAAAGTGGGACACATATCGGTGGGATGTCCTGAAGAGCAACATATCCCACATGCCTGTACTGATGCTTTCCCATTGTCCATCAGCTTCTGGACCATGGCAGTCAATTGAGTCATTTGATGCTGCAAACTAGTAGTGTCAGCTTCTTTAACTGCTCTCACCCTTGTATCATTCCGAGTGAAGAATTGTTGAGTGTTCGTAGCCATTCTAGATATCAAGTTCCTAACTTCTCGAGGAGTCTTATCAACTAAGGCGCCTCCACTGGCAGCGTCAATCATATTGCGGTCCATCACTAGCAAACCTTCATAGAAGTACTGTATCAGAAGTTGTTCACTGATTTGATCGAGGCACTAGCACACAATCTCTTGAATCTCTCTCAGTACTCATGAAGTGATTCCCCATGTCTTTGTTGGATGCCGCAAATTTCTTTTCTGATGGTTATGGCCTTTGATGCAGGGAAATATCTGTTTAGGAAAGCCCGAGCCATGTCCTGCCATGTCTGAATGGATCCGGGTGGCAAGTAGTACAACCATTCCTTTGCAGAATCCTTTAGGGAAAACGGAAAAGCTCTCAGCTTGACTTGCTCCAGTGAAATTCCTGCAGGCTTCATGCTAGAACATACAACATGGATTTCCTTCAGATGTTTGTTCGGATCTTCTCCGGCTAGTCCATTGAAAGATGGCAAAAGATGGATTAGGCCAGATTTCAGCTCAAATGCCTCCTCATTCTCAGGAATTTCTATGCACAGAGGTTGTTGGTCTAAGTCCGGAGCACCCAACATCCTTAGTGTATTTTTTGCCATCACTTCTTCTTTAGGTGGTTCAGATATCTCAGATGCTCGCAGAACTGGAAAGATCTATGTGACGGGCAGCCTCAACGTCAGTAGGTGTGAATTGCGAGTGATTTGTTCAAAGTAATGCCTCGATTTCTCAATTGCTCGTTCACCTCTTCACCGGACATGAACACTGCAAGATAGTTGAAGAGAACAAATAAACTATTAAAATTAAAACAAAACAGAGAGAAAAATAGGAAACAAATTAATAGCAATTAGAAAATTAGTTCCCCGGAACGGCGCCAAAATTTGGTGTGGTGTGGAATGCGATTAAAAATTAATATTAAAAACAGTTGCCAAGTTCCACCAAAAATATAAAAACCTTGCAACCAGTTGTAGTAAGCAAGGGTCGATCCACAGAGAACCAATTCAATTAACACTATCAATCCAATTCCTAAATTAAACTCTGATGAAAAATAAATAGTAAAAGTAAAAGGGGGTTTTGTTGATTAAAACTAAAAAGAGAAATTAAACTTAAATCAAAACAGTAAACACAAATTGAATTATCAAGTTAAAGATATTGGTTAAGAGATGGAATCCACCACTAGATTTATATGATTATGCTAACTTACATATCCTTTATACCAACATGATCAATTATGTTCTTATGTAATTGTGAGATAAATCTCATGTCTTCCTTAAGTTTCGCTTAATTCAAGAACCGCTCAAATCAAACCCTAACCATTAGTTATTTGTAAAGCAACCGCAGCTCTTACACCTACCTAATGATTGCATTAAGAATTAGAAAACCAATCACACTAAGGTCTAATCACACAGGGATTAAATTACTTAGATCATATGTCTCACTAGTCATACTACGCAAATCACAAGCATAGCAATCCTAGTTTTACCACTTTCGAAGTTTGGCAAGAATATAAAAACCTTTATATTGATTTATGAATAGAAACATATGAATAAAAACATAATTGTATTGATATAAAGAGGTATGCAAGATTCACATAATCAAAACTAGAGTTTCATCCTCCCTTAACCAATCAAGAAGTTTAGCCACACATGGTAAATTCAAAAACAGAAGAAGAATTAAAAGAAAACATTGTTCAGAACAAAAGAAGAAAAGAAAAACTAAAGATCAAACTAGTTTCCAAGGCTTGAGAGTGATTGATCTTTAATCGCTCGAATCCGAGTCTCCAATCCTCGATCGAATCCTTCCCCTTCTTGGTCTTTGTGTTTCTCTCAGTTTCCTTCACGTCTCTCTACGTTCAGCCCCCTTTAAGGGCTCTAAGCAACCTTATTTATAGGTTTGGATACCTAATTTAACATTAAAGCACGAAATTAACTTCCTGGTGCGACGACACGGGCCGTGTCATTCTACACGGCCCAACCCGTGTCTGATTCCGGAGACAAATTTCCAGCTATTCCCAGGTCAGAAAGGAACACGGCCTACCCCGTGTCAATTCACACGGGCCGTGTTCTCGGTCAAGACTTGAAATCATCCTTCCTCGTGAAGTCAGAGGCGTACACGGCCTACCCCGTGTCAATTGACACGGGCCGTGTTGATCAAAACTTTCCAGTCTTCAAAGTCAGAATGACACACGGCCTACCCCGTGTCAATTCACACGGGCCGTGTTAATCACTTTCTTCGAGTTCAGCCTTGATTCTTCATGAATGCTCTTCTTCCTTTGCTTCTAGAGGTTGATACTGATTCCCTTAAGTCTCTTAACTCTCTTCTCAACAGCTCAATACCAATGGACTCCATCACTCATAGATCTCCTGAAAATCACAATATGTTTATGAGTGTCTATAACCTCATTTAAGCAAAGTTTCACAATAAACATCCAAAGACAACTCTAAATTAGAAACTTAACTAAATGTCAGCAATTAAACACATTTGGAGTTCAATTAGATCAAACAAAGAACATTCAAGAGTTGAAATTATTAACAGATCACCTTCTCATCAAGCTCCATAAATTTTTCTTTGTAACCATACATATGATTGTCTGCACCATTGTCAAGATACCATGAGCTCTTGTCATCATTTTCATCATCTTTGAGTGCTAACAATAAGGTTGGCTCTTCAACCTCTTCTTTGCCAATAAGGTTAGCTTTTTCTTCAACACCATTAGTACCATAACGACATTCTGATGCATAATACCCAAATTTATGACAATTAAAACATTCAATGTTGGACTTATCATACCTCCTCTCATTTGTTCTAGGTTAGTTGTCTCTTCCTCTAGTCACTCCTCTTCCACTGCCCCTAGTTGAATGATGATTTGTCTCTTGATTATTGGAATTGTCATGGTTCTCTCTTCCTCTTCTACCTTGACCACGACCACGCCATCTTCCTAGTCCACATCTACGTCCTCTTTGACTCTTGTCTCCTCCATCATCTTGCAATCAAACATTGGCTTTGAGGGCTTGCTCCAAAGGCTCATTTTGCCTTTTTAACAAGTTTTCTTTTTCGGCTAGTATAGCCCCAAGCAACTCATCAATGATCATAGTGTCTAAATCATTTGAATTTTCAAAAATACAAGTCACATAATCAAACTTTGGAGTCAAAGAGCAAAGGATTTTATCTTTCATATGATCATCTTCAATGTTTTCACTATACCTTTTTATTTGATTAATATTGACGAACACTTTTAAGCTATAATCCGAAAAAGTTGCGGATTCCGTCACATGCAAAACTTCAAACTCACGTCGTAAAATTTGAAGTTGCACATACTTCACCTTGTTTGCACCTTGGAGAGACTTTTGTAAAATTCTCTAAACTTCTTTCGTGGTGGACACATTACTCATCTTCTCGAACATCAAATCATCCAAATCTTGATAGATGAGGAACAAGGCTTGTTGGTCCTTTTTCTTTGTCTTTGCTAATGTTTCCTTCTCATTTTGAGACAAAGGGAGACAAAGTGGCCTCATTTTGTAGCTTAGTGCAGCCACTCTCTACAATCTCCTTGTGATCTAAGCAATGCCTTCATGCGACGAGACCAAGCTTCATAGTTATCTTTTGTAAGACGAGGGAATTGAAATAGAATCATTCTATTATTTGTCATCACTCAAATTTAACTAGCGCTCTGATACTACTTTGTTAGTGTAAAAGAATAATAGAATAGACACTTTAATTTTTTTATTTCTTATCAACAAACTCCAAAGTACATAAGATATTTATAAAAGTAAAAGAAACCTTACACATTTTATAATTCTCTCTAATTAACAATAGTAATTTTTCTTTAACTCATGAAATAAATCATCCTATAACTACATAACTCCAATGAAATAATTCTCCCTAATGACATATAACACACCATAATTCTTCATTACTCATAGAATAACTCTCATAACTTTCAAACTCACAATAACTACTACATCAAATATCTCACAACCACCAAAATTCTATTAACTTCAAATTATTATTATTTTTAATCAACAAATTTACCCTATTGCACCCACCTGTCCTCTGTCATCCATCCCTCTTCCCTTGGAAACAAAACTTAATTATGCAAATAAAACTTAAACATGAAAACAACCGTTGCCTAATTAATAATACAACCAACAATTTATATTTTTTGGACTTAAATTAGGACTTAACGGGATTGACAGAGACCATCCAAAATATGTTATGCAGTCTTCAACTTGTACAATGAGACAAAATAACATGATACATGCACCCAAAAAAAAAAAAAACTTGTAAGGACTTAGAAAAGATAAACAACATACATGGACTGAAATTAAATTCAAGGTTAACAACAACAGGTGAAATGGCTATATGAAATAATAGAATAAATTCAAACCAAGCAATAATATAAACTAACAACAATTTAAAAAGCCACATCCATCAGTAAAAGTTCATAACCACCAACGAACAGAGCAGTGATACCAATCATTGCCAACAACAACAACTAACACATAAATATTCATTGTTCAAAACGCTACAGGGCTATCAAGTTCAAAAGAGCCCTCAAAACAGATAACTAAAACAGTTTCAAAAGAAAATACATGATCAGAAACCAAGAGCAATGTCTATTAAATAGATCCCATCCCAATAAAGCAAAAACACAAAATTCCACAGGCTTCCACTCAATCCTTCTCAATCTTGACTTATTTCAGCTTGGTGCAAGACATATCAACACTTCTAAAACCATCCTCCCCATCAGAAGACCTCTTGCCACTAGAAATTTTCACTTCAATACAGTCAGCTTAGAAATCCAGATATATTTCACTATCACAAAACTGTGACATTAAATCCTATAAAAGATATTTAACAAACTTCAGAGTCCAATATATTAAAAATATAAAGACACTATCCAAATTATCACGTGATACCTTAGCAATTCCATATTCCACTTCTAGTAAATCAGAAGCAATATTAAGTTCACTGACAGACTCCCTTGCTGTGAAAATAGCCTAAACAAAGTAATCGAAAACAAACAGTTAATTTAAATTCAATTTTGAAAACTTGATAAATTAGACATCTATAGTTCCAAAATATGGCAGATTCAACAAGTACGAATTTGTTGATAATGAAAGGATCATCACATAATCGCCTCACACGGAAATATGGCTCAAACTAAGCAGAAATATTACATTTAATTTCTACCTTAAAAAGGAAAGAATTCTCAACCAAACATCAAAACAACAATAAAATCAAATATCTTCCTCAGTGTAATAATATCAAGCACTATTTATTTTCTTGACCAAGCAAAACATGAAACTGCAAGTTTTACAAATCCCTGAAGAAGTGATCAACAAAAGAAGTGACAATTAAGAATCACCAACTCTCATGAATTAGGTCCTTCTTGAAGTGGTTAGGAGTTGTATATAGGTATCACTTTTCTCCTTCCTAACAAATAATAGTCTAATGTAATAATTGTCCAATAATATTCTAATGTAACAACATACCAAAATCCAGCTAGGTCATCTATCAATTTATTCTACATTATCAGAAACAATTATTGCCTAAAGCAGTCTCACTGTGCACACCATGAACAATTAAAACACAGTGGAATCATGCATGAATTCATCAGCAAGTTTAAAAAATCCCTCAAGAAGTGATCAGCCAAAAAAGTGACAACTAAGAATCACCAACTCTTGAAAATTATAGGCCCTTCTTGTAAGGTTAAGGGTTATACATGGGTATCATTTTCTCCTGCCTAACAAAACTGTGCAAAGATTTCCTAAAACAAAACACTAAATAGAAGTAGGAAAGGAATCAGTAGAATAAAAAACTAAAAATTATATAAAGCCTTGATTAGAACCTTTATAAGTTTACGTAATGCAAATTGATAAGAATATTGTTAAAAAAAGACTTGGAAATTTGAGAAAAAAATAATATAGAACATATGAAATACTTGTACAGCAATGAAACATATTAGATTGATTGATAAGTATAAAAGACTAAGTTAGTGTTATGAAATGAAACCATCATATGAAGAAGCACCCAACCTGAATAAGGGGTCTTGGCGGTAGACCTTTTCTATTTAAGAAGTGAAGATATACGCTTTATTAATGGTCCTAAGTAATTAGCATTATTTAGTTGAAGTATCAAAACAGAGAGAGGAAAAAAAATACCTACTTAATTTGCAATCAATTCATATTATTTTTTTTGGAATGTAAAAAAAACAAACAAACAAACAAACGGCTAATACATGTGAGGTTAAATTTTGATCCTTAATTTGAACTTTTTTGGAAGCAATTCCAAAACTTATTCTTTTCAATTCCAAAAATTATTCTTTTCCTAAGTTTAAAAGTGTTTTATAGTTTGAAACTTTGAACTTATTCTTTAGCATCTGGACACAAACTCATCAGATTGCTAACAGAGCATTGTAGTGGCATGAAGTTCAAGGAAATCATGTTCAGCTTATTCATAAATATGGTTAATGGAAGCCAATCAAGGTGTTTCTTTTCCATACATACAAAATGAAAAATCACAAATATGTCAATAACTAAAATGTCAATGTATTAACTCATTCTCAAAATCACACAAATAAAAGTCAAGTTTTGCATAACAGCTACTCCACCACTCAAAAGGCAAGTTCTTTGCATAACAGCTACTCAAAACTTGAAAATGTAGAAATATTTCTCAAAGAGAGGATTTACATTTTTTAATTACCTTTTCTAAATAGTGATAGTTCACCTGGGAAAGAGAAATCCATAAACTGCATCAAAACATTAAGCCCAAAAATACCAGCTTATAGATATCCAAAAGAATATGAAAAACAGGCCAAATAGTCATAAGATGAATAATAGTTTTTTAATGCTTGTTATCAATGTTATGGTAGGAAAAGAAAACCCCAAAAAAGAAATAATAGACAATAATAAGAGGATTGATTAAACCTAACATACAAATTAATAATTGTTAGTTGATTAATGATACAAAATCTCAGATACAAATAAGAAAGGCCACAACAAATATATCATTGGATAAATGTGTCTATAATCGACATTCCTAATACAAAAAGGTTAAAAGACTAAGATAAGGAATAATTAAGCAACTATATTTTTTGTAATTGAAAATAAGGCTAAAATTCATATATAAATAATTATATAAGAAATTATTATCAATTTAAATAGTCAGTATTATAATGGAATTAGTTTGGCATAATGTAGATGCAAACTCATGATATAGGTAGGAGCTTTCAGAAAAAATAACACTAAATTAATGTAACACAATAATTTTTTTTTCCTATGTAAAGGATTCAAAAGATAATATAATTATCCCAATGATCCCGTACCTGATTACTCTCCTATTTACTACACAAATAGCAAGGAATTATACTGGTAAATGAACATCAGTGCTAGTTTATAGATGTGCAAAATATTTCAAAATAATGAAATTGTAATGAGTTATGTTAAACAGCACTCAATCAAGAAAGCAAGAGCTATTTCAAAAGCATATTCTTCAAAAAGCTGTGCTAGCATATCAATAATATCCGATGGTAAATCCTATGTATTATGCATTTCAACCAAAATCATACCCCGATCATTTGAATAAAAAAATTAAAGGAAAACAACAGCATGGAGAAAAAAAAAAAAGATCATTGACATACTCAAATATAAACTGTTAAGTATAAAATGAAAAGTACCTCATTTTAAGTAATCTCACAATCTCAACCTTGATATTTTATTTCTGAAAAAAAAAAACTACTAAAGCATGGGTTAAAAATTATGGGAAAAAAAAAAAGTAAGAAAGAGGGAGAGTGGGTTTAAAGAAGAACATTGATTCTGCAAAACCTTTATCACGAAGAACTGAAAAACAACCCATGAGTATTTTGAAGAGGTTCAAAAATTACTTGGTCTTATCCATGTTTTTAACTCGGTCTGTTCTTACTCTAACATGCAAAATCTGTTTTGATTTAGTCTTCCAACGTGCAGAACAAGTCTCTAACGTGCAAATTCTGCTAACAGCTATCCTTTTATTTTTATAAAACCATCCACTAATTCAATTTTTAATAATGTTCTCCTCTGCTCTTCTCTCTTCTCTATGCTGGGTTACATATTGCAATTCTTGAAACCCTGATATTGTCAGGAAGAGTCTGCTGTACCCTATAAGATTTTCAGTTATACTAAAATAATCCTTGAGGTCAGTGCTTTGCACACCTTAGGCTTCAATGTTTTATTGTTTCAATTCATTGCAAGTCATGAGATACAACACAATCTACCTTCTGCTTCTAAAGTTGCTGCTGTCATTGTTGGAGATAATAGTAATGCAGCCGTACCAAATAGAGACATAATTGTTCAATCCAAATGTGGTCAACTTTAACTTATTTGTGAGCTTCATGTTCTCTATCTTCCACTCCAATATCGCTTGCTTTTCCCATATGGAGAATATGGATACAAAGATGATATTTTGCATAGTCAGTATCATGTTACTCAAAATTCCAAACACAATAAGGTGACTGTTCAAAACGAGTTCAAGTGGGTCACCTGAAAAGGTAGGGTGGATTTGATGTCATAGTTTCTGTTGTTCTCGTGAACTAGGTTGCTGCATTTGAGGGCAAGGATAAAGGTAAGGATGAGGAAACTGGATCTGAGGAGGAGGACAGAGGCCAAAATGAGGAGGTCCGCCAAGAAGACATTGAGCCATGATCATATTTTTGTTGCATTTCTGCTTATGCCCCCTGCATGGGGCTTTTTGATCTTTGTATGAACAACTCGATCTCGATATCGAGCATTTTTAATTGTGCATGGACAAGTCCCAGGTGTCGAACATTTATTTTTTGTAACTCCGTTAATGTAGTAGTTGCTTTTTCTCAACTTATGTTTATTGGTGATGCAGTAGTTGCATATTGATGCTTTCATAGTCTGCTTTGGGTCCAATGCCTAAAGTTTTAGGCCCTTACATGCTTTCGAAAGGACTTAGAAAATATTTTGAATTATTGATTTTTCCTTTCGGTCTCGGATCATGAAGAGTTGCATGTTTGTGATACTTAGAATCAGAAGACTTTTCTAACCCTTAGAAATTCTCTAAGTACTTGGAAAAAATTTTCCTCGTATATGTGGTTACAATATGAAGGCAGGTCACGGAAGGGGGTTCCATAGATAGGACCCTGGCAAGCATAGTTGCCAAACTTTGGGCCTCCATATTAATTATGCTTAACCTCGACAAGTTGATTTTTGACCTTGTGAGTTAAGGTTAGATATATCAGGGCATGGGTGAAAATCCATTATTCACAACGAGGTGGCGTGAAATGGCCTTGAGGGTTGTCCACTTTGACCTTAAGTGAGCACAATTGGGATAACCGAACCTAATGAGATGTGTATTCCTCGGATCTCATCAAGGCGGTATTCGGCCTTGTGGGTTGCACGTTTAACCTCAGGTGAGCATATTTTAGGATGAAGATCCCTCAGATCTCATTAAGGCAAACTTGGTACCCTCTAACTTGAGTATCAGAGTATCTTTGTAGGTATATCCCCTTCTTCACTCCACTGCAGCCGCACATAGAGGAGTCACCACCTTCAACCACTCTGAATCGAGTCAGGTACGGCATCTCTGAAACATGTTTAGAATAGTGAAAATAAAACAATTCTTAGCTTTTTGGTTGCATCACAGAGACAACGAGGTCTCCACTATTATGATGTCAAGAAAACTTTTACAACAATTCATTGTCGATGGTTACACAATGATTAAATCTCAAAACTTGTCTTTCCTTAGACTTCATCAAGATGACTTGAGAGCAAATTCATATCAAGACTTATTTCAAGTAGTGAATGATGGAGAGACTCAACCTTCATCTAAAGGCACACGAATAGTTCTGCCTTCTACTTTTGTTGGTGGAAAAAGATATATGATGCAATACTATGAGGATGTTGGACTATTTGTTACTTTGCTCATTTTTCACTTATTTATTATAATTATGATTCTTTTTATTATTATTTTTACATTATTTTTTATACTTTTCTTCATATCATCAATCATATTATTATTATTTTGTCATTTTCTTTTACTTAATCACAATCTTTTAAAAAGAATATAAAAGAGATATATCACCAAATATGGTGCAAGAATATCTTTATCCTATTTATTACTTTCACTTGCAATCCAAATTGGGTTGAGATTAAAAGGTATGTCCCCAATTTTGGCTTACAACCACATAATCATCCTGACATAGAGTTTTCAAGATAAAATTGAATCAAATACTTTTTAATCGAAAGAATAAACAAATTTTTGAAAATGTTATTGGAGGCCATCTTCAAAATTACAATATCTTTGGTTGCTTTATGTAACATCCTACCTACACACATTAGGAATTATTTATTAACATACTTTTATTTGAAGATATCAATTTATTTACCTCTCGTACAAAGTCTAAATAGAAGTGAAGTTCCTCATAATTTGTCATCCATGATTACGCTGTTGAAGCGTATTTTCTTCCTTTTCCCAATAAAATAGATATATCATTAGGTATCAAATTTTTTTTTTTCTTAAGCTCCCAGCCATTAAATTTAGATTCATTTAACATGTGAATTCATGGGCTATTAACGTGACAACAAGCAAGCTCATTATTTCAAATTCGGTGGCTAATGTATACATATATTATAAGATTCATTTCATTGTGATGCTACTCTTAGTTGATTTGATTTGATATGACGATTTATATACATAAAATATATTATTAGCCAACTAAACATAAGAAATATTTAACTGACATTCAACATACTTTCATATTAATATACATTACCACTTATATCATGTCCCAATCATACCTATTAGTCATTGCAGTTAGTTTAGTTACATCAACATTTTAGGCTAAGAGCACCCATGTCCAAAGTCTACCGCACCTAGTAGTACTATATTTACATGCTATTCAAAAGGTAAGACTTGTGTTAGTACCTTAGGTAATATTTGGATAATTTATGATGTGTGAAATGAGATAAGATGAGATAAAATGATATAAAATTTTTATGCTATTATTTAGATATTTAATAAAAAAATTATCATTTCACTATTTAGAAATTCTAATGAAATGGAATAGAATAGTAATAATTATAAATTTATTTTTCTCTGTATTATCTTATTTCAAACATACTAAATTTTAGTTATTTTTAGTCAATAATCTTAATTATTTATAAAATTCTGTAGTTCACTATTAAAATATATCTGTTACAATTTTTAATATTTTTATTTTTCTAAAGCGTTAAATAAATTGATATAATAAAATTTCATTTCTATAGAGTAATAAGTTCATAGTCATTCATATGAAAAAAGGTAATGAACTCAAATAACGCACGCAAAATAGCAAGTGGACTGTGATATTGTTAAATGCTATCTACAAGTGGGGACTGGGCACAGGGATTTTTTTATGCCAAGCAACCATTCTTCCATGACCCAGATGGTTGAATTGGAGTATGCAACTATGAAGTATCTTTCAGAGGACGTCTTGCTTGTGCTTTAATTGCAAATTTGCAGCATTCAGGTTTCAGGACCACCACCAGTAGACGATGACAGAGCATGCATCTTCGACGGTAGCAAAGCAGGAAGAAGGCAAATTTTTTCCTTTGATGATTAAGGATAAAAATGCGATTGTATAATTTTACTAATAAGACAAAATGTGATTCCATTCCGTATCTCCTAATTTGGAAGGGAAGAAAAAATTGGAGGATGAGATGAAATAGGATAGAATGGACTCCACTCATTACCATTCCTTTTCATCTCATTTTTAAAAATTCAAATAATGATATGCCTTTTCATTTCATTTTATTTCATCTTTATTCCATCCCTTATAATTAATCCAAACATCACCTTAAAGAGCTTCAAAACAAACATGTTAGTACGTCCTAGGTGCTGCAAATACTATCTACTCTCATACATCATCTTCCTCTATGAACATGTTCATCCAAATGATTATCCTCACATAATCCCAAAGCTGAAGAATAAAAATTCACATCAGAGCATCTCTGAATTTTTACTGTTTGAAATACCATAAAAAAGAGTGATAATAAAATTCTCAAAGAAAAAAAAATATAATAATTATCTTTATGTATGATATTATTTATTGACTAATTATCAAATATTTTATTAATTATTAATTATATTTAATAAAATTTTAAATATTTATTATAAAATTAATATCATCAAAACCAATAAATACTTCACAACTAACCATACTATTCCCATAATATCACTATAGCAATCCTTAGAAGTCCGAATTGAGCCATTTCAAAGAACGTGGCGAGTGGGGAAGCCCAACAGGACCTGCCTTTTCAGGACTAGAAAGCCCAATCTTCAAAGCCCAACATCTGTCTCTTCTCAATACGTCGGCTCCAATTTTCTATCCCAAAAGATTTTCTCGAAAACCAAACACCATGACTCTTTGGTACGGACAAAGGCGAAGAAGGAGAACGCAGCAGAACCCGCTCTCCACCATTTTCTTCTCCATTTAAACCCAATCCACACCTTTCACACAGTCTTTGATAAAAGTCTTCAATGGTCAACAACACTGTTCTCTCTCACTCTCCCCTACTCACTTCAAATCTCTGAAACCAAACCAAACCAAAGCAAAACCCATAAGATTCAAAAACCCCATTTCAGAATCCATGTTTTCTTCCACAATAACAAATGTGGTTCCTTCAAAACCTCACCTTTCTAACCCACTTTCTCTCTCTTCCCATTTTCACCATACCCGGTTCATTCAATCTCCATTGAAGAACCACCCTCGATCTTCTTCGTTTCCGTCACTGATTCGCTGTGGCATCCGTGAACTCCGAGAGCGAATCGACACCGTGAAGAACACCCAAAAGATCACCGAAGCGATGAAGCTCGTGGCCGCCGCGAGGGTTCGGCGAGCGCAAGAAGCTGTCATCAATGGAAGACCCTTCTCGGAGACACTCGTGGAAGTGTTGCACGACATCAACGAACGGCTCCGAATCGAAGACATCGATGTACCTCTGACCAACGTTAGACCCGTTAAGAAGGTTGCCCTTGTTGTCATAACCGGGGACCGTGGTCTCTGTGGCGGTTTCAACAATGCAGTGGTAAAAAAAGCCGAGACCCGAATCGAAGAATTGAAGAATCTTGGTTTGGATTGTGTTGTGATTAGTGTTGGCAAAAAGGGTAACTCGTTTTTCAGAAGTAGGACTTTGGTCCAAGTTGATAGGTTCATTGAAGGTGGGAGTTTTCCCAGTACAAAAGAAGCTCAAGCTATTGCTGATGATGTTTTTGCACTCTTTGTTAGTGAGGAAGTTGATAAGGTTGAGCTTGTGTATACTAAGTTTGTGTCTTTGGTTAAGTTTGATCCAGTCATTCATACATTGTTGCCGTTGTCAACAAAAGGAGAGGTTTATGATGTGAATGGGAATTGTGTTGATGCCATGGAGGATGAGTTCTTTAGGTTGACAACTAAGGAAGGGAAGTTGGCTGTGGAGAGGGATGTTGTGAAGAGGAAGAGGGGTGAATGCTTGCCCCTTATGCAATTTGAGCAAGACCCGGTTCAGATTCTTGATGCAATGATGCCTCTTTACTTGAACAGTCAGATTTTGAGGGGGTTGCAAGAATCACTGGCTAGTGAGCTTGCTGCAAGAATGAATGCAATGTCTAATGCCACTGATAATGCAACTGAGTTGAAGAAGAATCTTTCAATTGCCTACAACCGAGAACGGCAGGCAAAGATCACAGGGGAGATATTGGAGATTGTGGCAGGAGCTGAGGCACTAACACCAATTGATTGACTAATGTAATTTATTTCTCCTACATTGTGTTGTTGATCAGAATACTGAAATCTGTTGCTTGTCATAGACTTGGGATTCTAGAGTTTCCCAACTTCACTAACAGCTTTCTAAGACTTCGATAAGGAAAAAGGATTGTAGTGGGGAGTTTTGACCCTTAATTCATTTCTTTGTTCTTCTATCAAAGTGCATTTTTATTTATAATTTTTCTTCTCATTGCTTATGCGTTTTTAGTTGCATGATTGGTTTTGTAATTGAAATGTAGGCTGGCTGTCTGAGTTAACAAAATTTGCAGGATTAAACCAAAACCTTGGCCTCTCATCTGTTTTCAAGAAATTTTGCAAGATCAGAGCTAAACTTTGGCCTTTCATCTGTATTTGGTTGCTACCAATGCCATGGATTATGTAAAGTCCGACTCCAATTTTATAATTTTTTTATAAAAATTCCTCCATTGTGTCATCATAATTCAAGCTACTATTATTAATATCAGATTATAATATTTTACATCAACAGGTATAACCCTTTAAAATTTAGAAGACTCATATAAGTAAGGGTAACACTTTTAAAATAATTTAGCATCTAAAGTAAAAAGTTAGGCTCCACTAGGCCTTTAAGTAGTGCTAACAAAAGGAAAACATGTGAAGGCTAAGAAGTGCTATTTATATAAATATTTTAATATTCAACTCTAATATTACTACTCATCAAATAGTAGGATGATCAGAGGTCCTTTATAGTGAAAGAAAAGACATAATTTCCCAAATCTGACATATAAACTTGTTCAACTCAAAGAGCAATCAAGAACTTGAGTGTGGCATTTTCTAAAATATCATGCAAAATTGAGTGAGATATAATTCAGTAGGAATGAGCAAAAACACAAGTTTTTTTTTGAACTAATAATATTTCAATCATCACATGTATAGCAAACATTTTATCATTTTTTTTCACTTTTTTTTTCCAAAAATCTATAATTTCGATCGAAATCGAAATCAGTCAAAGTAATGAGTTCAATATCGAAAACATTTTGAAATGAAAACACAGTTATTGAAATCAAAGAATAGAGATCGAAATCAGGATAAAAATCCATAACATTTAACTTTATGAAAAATACTCAACAATAAGCTCAGCATGAAATCATCATTTATGAATATACCTTCAGCAGCAAAGTCATTTATGAAAATAAGCTCAGCAAAATTATTCTCCTCATCTAACTTTTAAGATTCTCAACCAAATGTGTATGTTTCTCTTATTGAGGTGTCCTCCAATGTTCTAATCATGATCACAATAATTAATTATAATCAAGGCGTCCTTCAATATTTCTAATCATGACCACAATAATTTCTAATTGAGGCATCCTTCAATATTTCTAATCACAGCTGTAATAATAATTCTCTTGCACATTGATTCATTAATACAATGGGACAAGACAACATTAGTGAATTTAAACAAAATGTCGAATACTCAGTAAACCAAAAGAGAAAATTTTCGAATAAACCATTTCAAAATCAAATAAAAAAAACAGAGATCAAAATTTAAGTACATATATTAAAATCGAAAATAGACAGTTAAGATATAGAAATCGAAATAGAAATTGAAGAGAAAGTCATAAAGATTGTCAAAGCATAGAAATTGAAATCTGAAATCAAAATCTAAGAGAAAGTCAAAGATAGTCAAAATATAAGTATCGAAATTTAGAATCGAAAAGAGACAATCAAGATAGAAATATTAAAATCGAAAAGTTAAGAAAGTCAAAATCGAAACAGAAGTACATAGCGAAATCAAAAATGTGAGAGTCGAAATTGAAACACAAATATCGAAACAGAAGCTAAAATGAATTTGAAATAGAAAAAAAAAAAAAATCAAAGTGTCAAGACTAACTTCGAAACAAAAGTGAGACATGCAATAAAAAATCTTGCAATAACTTCGAAAAGGTCATAAATTCGAAATAATCAAAGATAAAATTAAAATTAAAATTAGTAAAATGAAAGAAGAAAACAAAATGGGTTTTCACATTTCCTACCTTTTTACATAAATGTGTCTTAGGAGAATGTAGGATAGTGTGTTGCTATGAGCAAAAAGCAAAACAATTTTTTTTTTTTGAGTGAAGTAAATCAGGGCTATTGGGAAACTCTTTGGTGTTTTCTTGGTGAGTTTTCTGACGAGTAAAAGGGGTATTTATAGTGCCAAGTTAAGCCTATTTTACGTTGGGGAATGATGCGTGATGGTTAGGTGTCACGAAGAAAATGCTTTCTCAAATAAAATCTCCTTTTGTAATAATTATTACCTTCCTAATCAGACTTTTGAAACCTCTGCTTCAAGATTTTTGTTATTTCTTAATCATGTATTTGACACTTGTCTTTGTTTATCTCATTAATCTTATCTCATCATTTGATTTCTACCATTGTAATTAATACTTACACACTTGTTATCTTATAATCGCGCTTCTCACCAAATTACCATCTCTTAGTAATCATTTCATTTGAAAATAATATCTCATTGTTATTATTATTATTTGAGGGTTGTTACACATTAAGTCCAACATAAAATATCATAACAGTTAAAGATAAGATATGATTCTGTTATCATTAGCTGCTGTTGTTTTAGATAAGATCAGAGTTGTTTCTGCTATACATTAGATAAGATAAAGTTTTATCTTTAGTTTGAACTTCCTCTATCCTAGGAAGCCTGTTACAACATTGTATCTATATAACAAGGCTACTGTAAACATTATGCAATATATAAAATACAATTCATTTCTCCTCATTTTCTATCTTGGTATCAGGAGCTTTTAGAGCAATCAACTCGATCCAACAATCATGGATTCCGCTGCAAATCAAAAGAACACTATGGATTCCGCTGGAAATCAGAAGAACACTCTTCCCTCCCTATGTTCTGTCAAGCTAGACAAAAACAACTACATGCTGTGGAAATCTCTCACGTTGCCATTAATCAAAGGAAGCAGGCTAGATGGTTTCATCCTCACGACAAAGAAGTGTCCAGACCAACACCTCACAGCAGGATCCAACAAAGAAACCAACCCTGCCTATGAAGAATGGATTGCCAGTGATCAACAAATTTTGGGATGGCTATTCAACTCAATGACCAAGGACATTGCCACTTAGCTGCTACATTGTGAAACTTCCAAGGAACTTTGGGATGCTGCTCAAAGCCTAACCAGTGCACACACAAGATCTTGGGTCACTTTGCTGAAATCAGAATTCCATAGTACTTGAAAAGGATCAATGAAGATGGAAGAATATCTGATCAAAATGAAAACTCTTTCAGACAACCTCAAACTTGCAGGCAGTCCAATCTCGAGTGCTGATCTCATCATTCAAACCTTTACTGGTTTAGACAGTGAGTATAATGCCATAGTTGTTCAGTTATCTAACAAGATTGATTTGACATGGGTTGATTTGCAGGCTCAGCTATTGGCCTTTGAAAAGAGGCTCGAACAACTGAACAATTTTTCTAACTTGACAATCAATTCTTCTGGCAACCCATCTGCAAATGTTGCCACTAGATCAAATTACAAGGGCAACAAGCCCTTCTCAAAAGGAGGCTGGAGAGGAGCAAACCAAAGAGGCCCTAGAGGAGGAAGAGGTAGAGGCAGGACCTCTAAAGACAAACCCATGTGTCAAGTTTGCAGAAATTCAAGCCATGTAGCAGTACATTGCTATTATCATTTTGACAAAAGCTACATGGGACAGCCTCCAGAAGAAAACAACCACTAGAACAGCTTTGGAGGTCAAAATCACAGTGCATACATTACCTCTCCACACACAACTCAGGATCCAGAATGGTATTTTGATAGTGGTTCCAGCAACCATGTGACTCATGACTCCAATTGGTTTCAGGAGATGACTGAAAATGATGGTAAAAGTTCTCTAACTGTTGGTAATGGGGAAAAGCTAAAAATAATTGCTTCAGGCTCCACAACTATTAATACCAATAAGAAGCCATTAAATTTGAATGAAGTTCTTTATGTTCCCAATATCACTAAAAATCTGTTGAGTATTTCCAAACTTGCTGCTGGCAATAATATCATTATTGAATTTCATGCAAATCATTGCTTTGTTAAGGACAAGGTGACAGGAATAGTCCTGGTGGAAGGGATGCTTAAGGAAGGACTATATCAAATGGCAAAAGAGCCTAAAGTTTTTCTATCAGTCAAAGAAAGCTGGCACAGGATGCTTGGACATCCTAGTAGTAGAGTCCTAGAAGAAGTTTTGAAGAGTTGTCAAATAAAAGTGTCACCTAGTGACCCATTTTCATTTTGTGAAGCTTGCCAATATGAAAAGTCTCATTTATTACCTTTTAGTTTATCCACCTCACGAGCTCGGGAACCCCTAGATTTAATCCATTTTGATGTTTGGGGACCAGCACCAATAAATTCATCTTCTGGTTTTAAATTCTATATTCTGTTCATTGATGACTTTAGTAGATATACCTGGATTTTCCCATTGAAACAAAAATTTGAGACATTGCAAGTTTTCATTCAATTTAAAAATCAAGTTGAAAATCAATTTAATAAAAAGATCAAAACATTGCATTGTGATGGAGGAGATGAGTACAAAATATTCCAAAGACTGGCCCATGAGTCAGGAATTCAGTTAAGACTCTCTTCTTGATATACCTCTGCCCAAAATGGCAGAGCTGAGAGAAAACACAGACATGTGGTGGAGTTAGGACTGACACTTCTAGCTCAAGCCAAGATGCCTTTATATTTTTGGTGGGAGGCTTTCTCAACAGCAACATTCTTAATTAATAGGCTGCCCTCTCCAGTAATTGAAAAACAGAATCCCTATTCCTTATTGCTTGGCAAAAGCCCAAATTACAGTCTTTTAAAGCCTTTCGAATGTGCATGCTATCCTTGTCTAAAGCCTTACAACAAGCATAAATTGCAATTCCACACAACAAAGTGTCTTTCTTGGGTACAGCAACTCACACAAAGGATACAAATGCATCAGTCCAACTAGCAGGATTTATATATCCAGGCATGTGGTGTTCAATGAAGATCACTATCCCTTTCATGATGGATTCTTAAACACAAAAAGACTTCCTGAAATCACAACTCATCCCATTAACTTCTTCTTTCCTACTGCTCTTGCTATCAACAATGAAGGTCAAGGCATGTCTAATCAGGAACATGCTGTAAATTTAGAAAATAATGATGATAGCAGCAGTAACAATCAGAATTCTTCTTCTCAAGAAAGCAGAACTAGTAGCAGGCAGCCAAACTCTCCTATCTCTCAAATTAATGAGCAGCTCTATGAAGAACGAAGAACAGAAACTTCATCAGGCTCCGCTATTTCAGGTGAAGATGCAGCTCTAAATTATGGAAACACAGAACAGAATCCAGCCTCACCAATAAACACTCACCAAATGTGTACAAGAAGCAAAGTTGGAATATTCAAACCAAAGCATCCATATGTTGGCACAGCTAAGAAACGGCTAGCAGAACCAGAACCACAATGTGCCAGTGAAGCTCTTCAAAGGCTAGAATGGAAGAAAGCAATGAAATCAGAATTCAATGCCCTTATCTCTAATGACACATGGATCTTAGTACCCTATGAAGGTTAGAAAAATGTAATAGACTCAAAATGGGTGTTTAAGACCAAGTACAAGGCCGATGGAACCATTGAAAGGAGGAATCCTAGACTTGTTGCAAAAGAGTTTCAACAATCAGCAAGCATAGACTTTGATGAAACTTTCAGCCCAGTCATCAAAGCCAGCACAGTGAGAATCATACTGACCTTTGCTGTTCACTACAACTGGGAGGTAAGGCAAATGGATATTAACAATGCATTCCTAAATGGCTATCTCAAAGAGACTGTTTTTATGCATCAACCAGAAGGCTTTGAGGATCCGTCAAGATCCAATCATATCTGCAAGTTGACAAAGGCAATATATGGATTAAAACAGGTTCCAAGGGCCTAGTTTGATAGACTCAGAAGTGCCTTGCTTGATTGGGGTTTTCAGAATACAAAGAGTGACAATTCCCTGTTCTTTCTTAAAGGGAAAAATTAGATTACCTTCCTCTTAATATATGTTGATGATATCATCGTAACAGGAAGTAATCCTAACTTTCTAAAGGACTTCATCAAACAGCTAAATGAAACCTTTGCATTAAAGGACCTTGGAGCACTGCATTATTTTTTGGGAATAGAAGTTCAAAGAGATTCGGATGGAATGTATCTCAAACAAACAAAATACATTACTGACTTGTTAAAGAAGTTTAACATGGAAAGCTCCTCTTCATGTCCTACTCCAATGGTCACAGGCAAAGATTTTGTGGCAGAAGGAGAACCTATGCAGAATCCAACATTGTTCAAGAAGGCAATAGGAGCACTCCAGTACTTAACTAACACAAGACCAGATCTAGCCTACTCTGTAAACAAACTAAGCCAATAAATGAGCTGCCCCACAGTACTTCATTGGCAAGGTGCGAAGAGAATTCTCAGGTATTTCCAAGGGACTAAGACATTAAGTCTACACATAAAGCCTTCCACTGATCTGGACATTTCCGGCTTCTCAGATGCAGATTGGGCAACCAGCCTTGATGACAGAAGATCAGTAGTAGGACATTGTGTTTTCTTAGGGGAAACTCTCATTTCATGGTCTTCTAGAAAACAGAGAGTGTTCTCTCGATCAAGCACTGAATCTGAGTACCTAGCCTTAGCTGATCTAATTGCTGAAATCACATGGATCAAATCTTTGCTACGTAAAGTAAAGTTTTCTCTGCTAAGACAACCAGTTCTGTGGTGTGATAACTTAAGTGCTAAAGCACTGGCCTCTAATCCTGTTATGCATACACGATCCAAGCATATTGAAGTTGATATTCATTTTATACGTGATCAAGTGCTAAGCAATCAAATCATAGTAGCTTATGTCCCCTCTGCTGATCAAATCGCAGATTGCCTAACTAAAGCTCTCTCTCATTCAAGATTCAGCCAGCTTAGAGACAAACTCGAAGTTCTTCCTACACCTACTCGTTTGAGAAGGGGAGTTAAAGATAAGATATGATTCTGTTATCATTATAGCTGCTGTTGTTTTAAATAAGATCAGAGTTGTTTCTGCTATACATTAGATAAGATAAAGTTCTATCTTTAGTTTGAACTTCCTCTATCCTAGGAAGCCTGTTACAACATTGTATCTATATAACAAGGCTACTGTAAACATTATAGAACATATAATATAATACAATTTATTTCTCCTCATTTTCTATCTATAACGATTCACAGAAATTCAAGATTAAGTTGCTTTTCTGTTTGAATTATTGAGGGAAAAATACTAATTATCTTTTTACACTTTATTTCAGTACATCAATGAAATTGGTTCATTCATCAAAGTGCTGCTGATTGGAAAAGCTATAATTTTCCATGAAGAAAAGTGTCTTTTGGACCTATAATTGATGAATCAAAATATAGTCTACCTTGAGATGACAAGATCTTCACGCGTGCTTTTGGAGTGTCTGGTTGTCAATATCAAACGATCCTTGACCCACACTCCCTGGTTTTGGTTGGCATTTTGGGTAGCTCTTCTAATGCAATTTGACTTGGGAAGTACAACTTAGATTTACAGGGGATAAATTATCACGTGCTGTGAAAGTAATGCCAACTGCAAGGCTGAAAAAAGAGAAAAATTCTTCTAGTTTTGATATTTGAACACCTAACATACGATATTTTTATAACACTCTACTTACATATGAATATGATGTAGATCCCAGAGTCGTATACATGGTATATAAGAATAGGAAACTATACTCATGCGGATACGGTGTCTCATGTGATGTCGTATTTAGAGTGTAAAAAAAACATTTTATGAAATTGGTGGACCAAAATAACCGGTAGTTATGCTTCTATGAAAGGAATAGTAAAAGCAAGAAATTACAACCTTGAGATACTTCAAATTATTGATGCAGTTGAGGCATTAGAAGGGTTTATCATTCATTTTTAAATTATACCATGGTAACCATATTCCTTATTCTTCATTATTAGAATTTCCGGATTTGATGATTCTGGTGAAGACAGGGAATATTATTTTTCATGACTTACTTGGTTGTAAACTTGTAAGTTGTAACCTTATTTGATCTTCAGTAATGACAAATGATAGTAGAAAACTTCTCTTCGTGTTTTCTCTCCCACTCTTGTACACATAAAAATATACATAACGCTAATGATTGGAGAAAAGGGTGAACAAAAATGATAGTGACTGGTTCACAGCATGTGGATTATTATTACCACTCCTGCCAAAATTGACACAGTGGATAATGATCCAGCTTTTGTTCTTTTTTTTTTTTTGGTCAGCATAATGGTCCAGCTTGAAACAAATCTATCCTCCTCGATTCATGTGGTCTGGCCCTATATTCCCAACACCGAATGTGTGAAATTTTGGCTGAACGTGGGGATGGCTTCACCAGGAACTAATTGTACATAGCAGCTACCTTGTCATATGCGTGAACCTCCATTCTAGAGTGCATTATAAGTATTTCTTCAAGAATATATACTTCAGAATGAAAACACAATGAATTCGTAGTGATATTGTTGTAGTAGAAATTAAAAATGGTACACTTCGTCAAGTATAATAGGCCATAATTCAAAGGGGTGGCTCCAGAAATCAGGCAGAGATGTCTGTATTTTAGTCTATAATGCACGTCTTTCAATAATAGGTTGCCATATTATAGTCATAAGAATAAAGATAATGCCACTTACACATACACATACATTTCTTTCACATTTATATAATTTTTATCATCTGATTATCTCATTTTTTACACACTTATACTTTATTAACACAAATACGAAGTAATATGCTATACCAAGCATTATTCTAGTCATAATGCTCTATGATTCACATTAACTTAGACAACAGCTTGCAGGAAAAGGGGGTAAAAAAAACCCACATGGGTCAAAGTTACTAATCTTTTCCTTATTTAAAGCTCAAGATCACAAAAGAAAAAGTTTCCACCTTTAGTTACACCAATAACAAATGAACGCAACCTTAACATGACTATTTAATTATGCTTACACTGCATTAATGTCAGATAACTGTGTTAACACTACTTTTCTGGTCCCACGCTATTTACATTTACAGCCGCCACTCCAATGCAGGGCACAGATAGAGAGTTCAGCCTCAGCAACATGATTCTTTTCCAACGGTGGAAAATTTTGCAGATTCTTTAGTTAACATTCTCTCTTGAATCTTAGAAGTAATCTAAGAAAGGTTGTTTTGGCTAAGACACTGAAAACTCTCGCTGACAATCTCTTGTTTCTTCTCCGACTTTGGCAATAGGTATCCAAATACGTTGAATGACGGCTTGGTAATTGGTGCATGTGGGTCACACTGTTGAACCTCGGGAACTTCCAGGAAGCATTTCCTTTGGTTTCAACTCTCACTAAAATGATTTTTATTTTTCTAAATATTGGCAGTCATTTTATGCCAGATCAGAGAATTTTCCGTGTGTTGATTTTCTTTCTCTTTCTCTGCATGTTCATAGTGTGTTATTTATTATTATTATTATTTTGTTAGGTAGTGGTATCTTCCTTCACTTGATATGCTCTTACCATATAAACAAATTAAAAGGGAAGAAAAAACAAAAGATGGCTGTGCGCATATTTTTAGCATTTGTATTCTTCTGTTGAAAACTTTGACACTTTGTCTGCTTCCTTGACAATAACCGGTCTTTATCTATTAGCCGTCCATTCACAAGGGAATGGCTATACCATCATTTCTGTGCTCCTCATTTACCTATGCTCTGCATATTTGCAACTTAAGGTTAGGCTCTAGAAATTTATTACAAGCCATAACTAACTCACAGTATTAACCCTTGATGCTCCATTAAAAGGCAACAATCAAATCATCAAATGGTAAAATTGAAGGACAAAAACTGTAACATGATCTAGTCATGGCAAGTGGCCTTGTGAAAGCTATAAATGGAGAAGAAAAGGAAACCTGAGCCCTGAGAATGCCATAAAGAAAAGTAGATATACATAACTTTATTAATTGAAATGACCAAAAACAACTAAGCATCCACTATTAAGGATTTAAGTCACATGAAGTTCAACATCCCATGTTTCTTTTGCTCTGTTGTGCATTAAAGATTCCCCATAGATACTTTGTCGGATGAAGTCAGTAAAAGAAATTTACCACCCGCACTAATTTTCCTTGTCAAAAGTTAGTGTTCTCAGGTACGAAGAGTTAAATACATGGAGATCCATCATTTAGGGGATCTCTAGGGACAGAAGTCAGGTCTGTCTTATTCTTGCCCCTTGGGGCCTTGCTGCTGCCACTCAGCTCCTTTGGGGTTTTCTGGTTCTCCATAAAATCTATCATAAGCTAGACTCCTTCAAATATATAGAGGTAAGCAAAATTTTTTGGACTCAGGAAATATTAGGATTCTTGTCAACTTCAATTTCTGGTATCAGAATCAAAAGTGACTCATCTCTAATTTCAACTTCTCTTTTTGCCATATTGCAGGAAAAAACTGTTTAGCATCAACATAAAGTTGGGTCTTTGGAGCTTCTGATTCCAGAAAAGGTATATTCTTATATTCTTGTATTCCTTAATGAAATAGCAAGTATCCTTTTCATATTTTGCTATTGGGATTTCTTTATGTATGCATCTTGAAATCTTTCTCTTCTCAGCTTCTAATTCTTCTTCTTCTTCTTCTTCTTCTTCTGGTTTTTTTATTTATATTATAATAAAATAATCAGAGTTTCGAGGAAACCAAAATTCTAATTAATTCAATCTCTTGTAAAAATTTTCTTCTGATTTGGGCTATGTAGGAAGTGATTAATGGAGGATAAATATAGTCTAGTTAGGCAGCGCAGTGGGATATGGAGATCCTTGAGAGATGGAGACTTTGAAGAAGAAGAAGTTTGGGATGTTATCAAAGATAGACCTGATTACATTTCTGGAGTTCACAAGCCCAAGGACAAGGGATCCTCTCCTCTTGCTGTCCCTAGGACCCTCCCAACTGCAGCAAGAATGATCCCAAGGACTAGCAGTAGCAATAGTAGTGCTAGTTCCTCCCATGAAACCAAGGTTCTTCAGCAATCAGTTCCTGTCAACATTCCTGACTGGTCAAAGATTTATAGGAATAAGCAAAACAAGGCCCCCAAGAATGTTTCAAGGTTTGATGACTATGATTTCTATCATTCTGTTGAGGGTGAAGGTGATGGTGATGGTGTTGTCAATTTTGGTGGGGATAGTGATGATGAAGAAGAGGGAGATGATGAGTATGATCCCAATCTTCCCCCACATGAATTTATTGCAAGAAGGCTTGCAAGGAGTCAGATATCCTCATTTTCAGTTTTTGAAGGTGTTGGGAGAACCCTCAAAGGTAGGGATCTTAGCAAAGTGAGGAATGCTGTCCTCACAAAAACTGGTTTCCTTGAATCACTGTGAAGTGGTTTCCATGAAGATTCATAATTGTGATGTATAGGGGCGGTTTGTAGTTAGTTGTTGCTTAGCTATGGAGATTGTGTTCATGGCTGTGTTTTTAGGGTATAAAAGATTCGTTTAGGCATTTACCATGGAAAAGCAGTGAATCAACTTGGTTGTGGCAGCTGAAAGTGATTTTAATCTCCTTCTACTATGTGAAATTTATGGGATCTGGTATGTTGTTTAGAGCATCCATACAATCACAATGATGGATGTGCCAGGTTAAGTATTAAAATTGAATCATAAAGCCATAAATCATTTAGAAGTACAAAAGTGCCATAATTTGTTTTTCTGTAAATTTTTCATTATATGTGATTTCCTGTTTGAGCTTTGGCTTTTTGTCAACAAGTCAATCTCTCTCTCCTTGGCCTGCTTTCCTCTTGCTTTATCTCCTCTGTTTTCTTCCTATATGTGAAAGTTTGAGACCAATGCCATAATAGATGTCCCAAGTTATTCTCTATCTTTGACGCCTCTTATGGTTTCTTCTTTTGGTTCCCTTTCTTTCAAATTTTGTGTGTGTTAGAAGACATAATCGAATAAAAGCCGTATAATGGCGTGTTAATTGGATTAATCATAAGAGGAAAGAGTCAATAGATCGACTAAGTAACTTTTGACCCAACTGAACTTAAAATTGATAGTAATGATCTCATTTTTGTTGTATCTATGCTCTTTATGACTCATAAATCATTGATGTAAAAAATAAGTGCTCTATAAAAAATGTTTGCATGAGTTCAGTTAAAATTTGGATAATTTAATGTAAATTTGAATAAAATTCTGTGTGATTTAAAGTTTGAACACTACTGAGTGTACTTCTAATTTAGATTAAACATGCATTGATAAATAGATAATGTTTGGTGGACATCACTTCACATATGTGTGAAGTAGCATAATTAAAATTTATGTACAACCGTACATATATATAAAGTGATATGTGTGTAATTGTGTGTAAATAACATTATTCTTAATATATATGCAATTGAACTGTATTTCTAGACTTCTACAATTATTGAATCACAGATTAGGAAATTGACAGAGACCTGCCACCAACTTAATGTCTTTAATTATTATAGAAAAGAACAGGGTTTATTATCTAATGATATGTGATAAGGGAGGGAGAGAAAACAGCGTGTAGTCTCCATCAACTGTCAATATAGATTTCCATAAAGAGAAAGATCAATTTCATAGATGCTACATAGAGTTGGCTTTCTTTAACTTTCTTCAATTTTAATTTTAATGATGTTATATTTCTTACTCATGCATTCTATTACCATTGTTGACCTTTCAGAGGTCAAATTTAGTGCTCATTGCTTCAATGCCCCAAGAATTATTAAAGGCAAAACCACTTATAACTAATTCTGTGTTTAGATGCTTTTTCCTTAATAGAACGAAATAGGTGGGAATAAATAAAAAAAAAGAAAATGAATAAAACATAATTACAATTCTTTTTATTTGAAAGTTTTATTAACGAAACGGAATGAAACTTCTTTATCCATGTGTTTTTCTCATTTTACCTTAATTTTGGAGAGAATAAAAGTTAGACATTTGAAAAAAAAAATTATTCCTCATGTATTTCGTTCCCTTCTTATGTATTTTAAAACTTTTAAATGAAAAAATTATTTCTCTTCTTTTCATTACTTTTTCATTCTTCTCATTACCAATCATTTAAACACACACCTAAACTGTTTCTAAATGGAAAGCAACAACCTTATAAAGGAGAGGACATAAGATGGACTCCTCACTTTTGATAAGTTACAATGTAAAGCATTTTATACCCAATGATTGGATAATTATAAAATAATGTCACCTTAAGTAAAGCTACTCAAGGGTCCAGTTAAACAAGGGAATTTTAAGAACCAACTCAGTTATGGTTGGTTAGATTGGATTAGAAAAACGGAGCTTTCTACCATACTCATATTACTTGGGGGAGCACCGATACTGACAAAAAGTTGACTTGTTATTACCGGTAAACTCACTGTATTTGTATTTATAAGAAAAATGATGATCTTATATTTTTTTAGAGGTATAATTACTGTACATATCTTTTTTAAAAGTGTGTAATTAAAAAGAGAAAATGATAAAAAAATAAATATAATAAATAATATTAAATGAAGTATAAAAAAGAATATATATACTATTTGTGATAAAAATAACATAGTTATATTTATAAGTCGAGACTTTACTTTTAAAATCCTTGCATTTTATTTACTTTTCAAAGCCCATTCTGCTGGCCTTTTCATTTAAGAGACAGAGGGAACAATTTTTAGTCAACATGAACTTCACGGCAAAAATACACAAGTCCTGCTTCTGAAATGAAATTCACGATATGTTTAGGAGTACCAATGATATATGGAATGAAATGATAAAATATAATGACAAATTGTTTGAGAGCTATTTTTAACAAGGGAGTAGAATAGAAAAAGAGGATTAAATAGTATTTCCTTTATTACTCAAAGTTTATATTTTTTGTCTCTTTAATTTAAAGTCAAGAAATGAATAATTTGAATAATTCACTTAACTCTCTCATTAAATTTATTAAATATCTAAATAATAGAGTATTATATTATATTTTATTCTTTATCTTTTCATTTCATTCTATTTCGTTGTCGGCATTCTCGTCGGAGCTCAACGACATGGGTATTGTTGCCGGTATCATCGCAGCCAAGTCCCTCGCCCTCGAGGCTTGCCTCCGCCTCATCTTTGTCAACCCCAACGCCCACGTCGCTGGCTAGTTCGAGTTCATCACTGGCTTTGGCGTTGGTAGCATTCTCGCCGCCGTGTTATTCACCGACTACAAAGATGGCTCGTCGACGAGACAGTGAGGACCTCTCATCCTTAGGCGGTGTACTCTGCCACCTCTCCTCCATCGGGTGCCGATGACATGCTCTCTGCATCCAAATTTCCTTATCACATTATGGTTCAAATTTTTTATTTCTTTTGTTTATTCAATTTACATCGTTTCGTATGGCCTCACTTTGCAAATACTTTTCATTAAAGGACAAAGTATCAATTTCAACTTTTTTTACCGACTCACACAGTTCCAGTTTATCAATCCCACCCATTGCTCTTTATTAATATGTCCACCGCATGCAATCACATACACATTTGTGAGTACGATACCAATGAAGTACAGGCACGAATATGAACACGGACACGGGACATGATATGGACACAGATACAGTGACACATTAAATTTAAAAAATTATAGGATACGGATACGGCATACATACATATATATAAAAATTAATATCAAAGTAAATTAAAGAACTTGATTTATGTATATATATATATATAATTGTAAAATTTAAGAAAAAAAGATTCATACACTACAAAAAGGTGCTAAATTGCGGCATTTTTTTTTACAATTTGCGATGATTTTTAACTCTCGCAAATTAAATTGTACCAGTTTTAAAAAATGCTGCATTTACGTTTGCTGTAATATATTGCTGCGATTTTTCAGCAACCCCCACAATAGTGATTAATTTGCGACGATTTTAAAACCTCCACAATTTGATGCGGTTTTTTTTTTAAATTTGTGAATTTTTTTAACATCCACTATCTATTTGCCTGAATCTATTTACCAAACAAATTGCGACGATTTTTTTTTTAATTTGTGGTGATTTTTAACCTTTACTATCTCTTTGCTTGATTTTGTTTATAAAAAAATTACAGAGGTTGAAAACCGTTGCTATTTGATTATTGTAAATAACATTTTTGACTTTTTTGTTCATCTAATGAACTTTTTTTTAAAGGAAAGATTTACTGCATATTTAATTTTTAATTCTAATAACGTTTAGAATGAACAATTAAAACAATTAATTGTATAAAACTGTTGATATAAATATGAATCAAATTGCATTAAAAATATTCGTAATAACATAAACCACACAAGTTCAAATCCATAATAAACTAAATAAATTCATCCCTTGTAACCTAAACTTACAACTTAAAATCCTTAATAACCTAAAGTAGTGCCACAATAAATGAACATAAAAAATTAACACTAAATATGCAATTGGTGGTTTGTGTTGCTACCACCAGATGATCTTCTTGTATCCAATGGCGTAGTAGGTTCACTTCAAGTATCACCTGACTGAAATAATAAAAGACATTTGATAAGAAATTATAAAGAGATAAATAGAATCATGAAATAATGAATCAATATGCAAAGAGTAATGAAAAGCAATGCCCCCCCCCCCCACGGTCTACTTAATTGGAAAGCAAATAATGGTAGCAAAGAATTGAATAAAGGAATTAAAGTCTATTGTAGTCCAAGTAAAACAGTGTGCACAACCAAAAGTAAAACAAAATTGCTCTATGGTATTGAGCCATTCCAATTTCACACACAAGCACAAACAATCTATGATCTATAATTTTTAACAATTTCAACCTCACAGAATATCATCTTCAGGGCAAACCTTTCTTCTCACAGAATATCGATTTCGTTGCCATCTGATTATGTCTCCATGGATTCCTCCCTATAACCCAATAGTACATCACATTTCACAAATTCTGGTCACCAACTAGGATTATTCAACAAGCAACAAATATAAACAAGATCTTTGAAGAAGCTTGACAATTAAAACTAGAAAAAAATATTGATTGATCAGAGTATCATCTTTGTAAAATTAACCACAAAGGAATCCAAATTTGAATTATACTATTATTGTTTCAAGTTCAAATAGCCATAAAGAAACTAGAGGGCAGTTAACCATTGTAATCATGATATAGAATTGATGCCAAAAGAAAACCAAATAATGGCAAGCTAAACTTGATCAAAATATCAAATTTAATTAATGAAGTTACTTAGACCAATTGAGTATTCAATTGTGTTCTTTGACTTTGCAATCCAAGATTTATCCATCGGCAAGTATTAACTTCACGCACAACTTTAGAAAATCACAAAAACGATGGCTGAACAAGATAAATTTCAACACAAATATGTTGCCAAAAAGAAAGAAGTTCAAATATAGGGAAACTTTTTTAAAAAAACTATAGACAAAATAAACTCAAGAGATAATCATTCTAATGCCATAATATTACATTCACAAAATATATTCTTAACTTTATCTAAAATGACATTCACAAAGCAAATAAGTATAAATAGAACTTAAACGTGAAAATTGTAACTAACTTGAAAAAAAATTAGAGTGAATGAGTGATGAAAGGTAACTCACTTCAAAGAAAGTAAGGGCAGATAGATCAATTTGTTGATATTGCATCTCCACTTGTGAATTTGAAATAACCAACCAAAAGAAAGGAAGATAGAATTACCCAATCAAAATGCAAACCAAAATATCTTCATGTAGACAATATTGACAATATTGATACCATATTTAAATGTAGGCAAAGTTCTATGATTTTTTTTGCCATTAACGTTCAATAATAAAACAACCATCTAGATAAAGAAAATAAAAACATTTTCTATGAGTTGTTAAATAGGATGAAGAAAAAAGAGAAGAGGACAAAGAGAGAAAAAACTTTTTCCGTGGACTGTCAAATAGGTTGAAGAAAAAGGAGAGGAGGAATTCCATAAACAGTGAATAGTATTAAATTAATAAACATAAAAATATAGAGTTATGTTATTTACATAAATAAATTATATTATAAATTTTAACACAAATCCTATCACAACTATGCAATAATACTTTTCTTTTTTCTTATTTTTTTCTCACCTTCAATGATCATTGTCTCACCCTGTTAAGTTTCTATTTTTTTGGTGGGCCACACAAAGAAAAACAAACAACTAGCTGAAACTACACTGGTAAGTTACAACAACCATGGCAAGTGGAAGTTATTAGAAGTTGCCTTGATATTTTTAGGTAAGAAATAGAATTTGTGGAGGGGCAATTAAGTGAAGCATTACATAGCAGTCCATAACAAACCCACCTCTGAGCCATGGCCATTGTTGTTGTTTTGATGCAAGAAGCAAGAGCAGATATGGGGGTTTTTAATAGAACAACCCAAAAAGCTAAGATACCAAAAACTAAAAGTTCCATGGCAACAATAGCAGGTAGCAATAGAAAATAAGAATTAATCAGAGACATTATGCTATTAAAGACATGCAAATTTTTTGCCTCTGAACTCATCAATTTCTACCAAACTTCTTATACTTTAATTTTTCATTATCAAGCCCAAATTCCTTTTCTCTCCATTCATTTGTTTATTCCGATAAGCAAATAAAAAATTAACAAAATTACCCATAAGATAGAAGTATAGAAAACCCACGATAGAAAGTCAATTCAAAAGAGAAATATAACCCAAAAAATGAAATCTTCGTGCCAATTTGATGTCACATCCTTTTCAAGACTAGATCTAGCACTTAAACTACCAATTAAACTTCCATCTCATTCTAGTTCAAGGGAAGGCTTAACAAGTCATAAGAATGTAGAAAAGGCAAAACTTTAGAGAGGAACAAGAGATCAGAGGAGAATAGCAATACCATAACCATTTGGAGACACTGAGCTGGAATCGCAGGGAAGTTCCCTGTGAACTCCGTGTACTCAGCTAACACCATCGTCCCCCGAGCCACGAAGCTATATATGAATGACTCCTAACTTATTGCTCTGCAACTGAGTCTCACACTGCTCGGAACTCGGAGACAGAGAGAAAGAGAGAGAGCGAGAGAGAGGAACAGAGAGCTCTAATCAAGATTTCTATTTAGTTTCTCTTTTTTTGAACTAAGTATTCATTGTAATCACGTTGAATGGAGAACCATACCTGACAATGGTGGCCGGGAACTAGATGTGAGAGTGAATCAGTGAGAGTGAGAGGAACAGAGAGTGAAAGGAACAATCATGGTGGTGCGCGGCTGTGCAAGGCAGATGTGGGTTCGTGGTGGTGCGCGACTGTGCATGAACAATCACGATGGTGCGCGGCTATGCAGGAACAATTGAGGGCCTTCACAACAGATCTTGCACGACAGTGGTGAGAGGGAGAGGGAGAGCGAGAGCGAGAGAGTGAGAGGGAGGCCAAAAATTAGAGAGTGAGTGAGAGGGAGAGCGACAAAGTGAGACGGAGGCAAAAAATTAGAGGGAATATAAAATTCAGCCTTTTTTAATTTGAGGGGGTTTATAACCTCTACTGAAAGGCAAAAAAACTCCCGCAATATGTGTTAATTTGTGGAGTTTGATAACCCCCGCAAAAAATCACCGCAATTTAGCGGGTTTTTTGTAATGATAATTCATTAATATTATTTCTATAAGCTTGAAGATTTATAATATCTTAATATATGTCATATGTGTCAATATTTGTTACCTAGTAAGTCATTCCCAAAAAATATAAAGCATAATTTCTATTGACATTTTCTAAAAAATCTCCTAAACCAACTTTTCTTAATAGAATTAATCATGTATAAGTACATGTGCATAAAAAAAAATTAGCTATACGGATTAGTGGTATGAGGTAAGTTTCGGTGACGATGAAGTGAACAACTTGGTATAAGCAGAAGTAGAAAGAGGAGATGAAAATAGTAATGTATGAAAAGATAAAAATTAAAAACTTAATAGTGACCTGTGAAAAGATAAAACTTAAAATATTGGTATGTGAAAATAGTGGCTTAAGACGTCAGTCATGTTATTGGGTTTGGGTTGTTACGAGCTTATTAATTAGACGTTAGTCATTAAAATTATTATTATTTTTAAATATTAATGAATTGTATTCAAGTTGTGTCCTAGACATTTTCGAGTCATATCTAAACGTGTCCAAGCCGTATCTAAATTGAAAAAAATTAATTTTTTCATCAGACATATTTAGATATACAAAACATATATGTCATATACATATTTTTATATGTACAACACAGATATATGTCTGACACATAAATACACCTCCGTACTTTATTGATCGATACTCTTTCATTAAACGTGAGTATTGAAGACATCCTAGAGAAACGGTTTTACACCTGGGGATGGGGAGGGGGTGGGGGGGTTTCTCAAATGACGCCAAATTATGAGTACTCATGACATAAGTCCTTGCAATAAGACTTTATAACTTAAGTTAGTTGGCACTTTCTATAAAATATATTCGTTTAATATTAAAAGATAAATAAAAAATATTTAAGTTTAAAAAAATAATGTTCTTATATTATTTTTTATTTTATATTATTTTTTATCATTCTTTTTAATAGTTATGATTAAATGAAAAAAATAATAAAAAAATAATGTAATTAATATTATGAAAAATAGTATAAAAAATAATGTGAAAAGAAGTTATCTAAAAAAATTATGATTGCTAAATTTATGACCTCGGTTGGTTTTGTCAAATTAAAATCTGAAAACCCACTACCAATTAGATTGGAAGGTTGGATGTTCAAATTCCAAATAATGACTGAGCTAATTTAGTTTTAACTTTGACTTTTTCATCACACTTTTTTATATTATTTTTATACCATTAATTATATTATTTTTTATTATTTTTTTCATTAATCATAATTATTAAAAATATAATAAAAAAATTATGTAAAATAAAAAATAATATAAAAATATCATTTAGTTTCAAATTATGCCGGGTCACCGGTCAATGTGACCTAACGAACAGCCTTATGGCCCCTTACGCATGCAGTTTTGTTTTTGGTTTTTGTTTATTTGTTTTTCTAAATACCCTATGAATAACTGAGAGTTATAATACAATAAATAATTAATAACAATAAGAGGATTGTTATAGTACTCATGCAAAATTATGAGTACTAAAACTTAGGTTGATGTGGATAAATAAAATAATAATAAATAGATTAAATGAAATTAAGTTGTAAATAAATACTTTTTAAAAAAATAATTGTAAGATAATACTTTTTGATTTTGTTTTTCACATTATAATACCTTGCATTTTAATTAGTCTTTTAAAACTAAAAGAAGAGAGAGATCTTATATCCACATTGTTGCCTGTTTGCCCAGTATAAGAAAATCACAACTAGACAGTTTCTATGCTAATTTTTTTAGATGAGAACATGGATTTTAAATTTCCCCACTCTGTTCTACAAGTTGAGTGAACACGATCAATTTTGTGAGCTAATATTCCTTGAACCAATGATTATCTCTTTAAGGGAAATTAGACATTTACAACAACAACAATAATCAAACATTTTCTTATTAGGTGAATTCGGCTACATGGATTAAACGACGTCATTGTGTCCTATCATAAACAAAGTTTAAGGGAAATTAGACATTTAAAGAAAAAAAAAATGAACCCCACCTAAATCGTTGGCAATGCATGTTTAATTCTTAGTTATCACTAATCAAAACTAAAACAAGAGAATTAACGTCGTGTCCTGTCAGTAACACCTCAAGTCTTCTAATTGTATGATTAAATTCCAATGCCAAACTTGAAAGTTTCAAATGCATACAGGTAAATGTAATGAAGAGAATTTTTGGCAATAAGCTATGCTGCGAGATTTGTGATATAATAAAGGGGACTGTGAAGGGCACCGATTGCTGAGTGACCAAAGCCTTGGAATCATCGTTTCCTCCTTCACAATAGGCACTTCAACATTCTCCCCTTTGTCTCTAAGTTCATCAACAGTAAACTTAGAATCAAGTTTGGTTTTGTAAAGGGCATTTATTTCATAAGAAATTTTATATATTTGTACGAACAAAAATTTTGTAATGAAATAAAATAAACAATCTTCACAACATGAAATTTACTAGTTAACCATTAGAATTTTTTTTTTTGAAAAAAAACCGTGACATCTAAATATGAAATAATAAGCTGCATTGATTTGATACAAAAGTAGCTCTATCCAGTTTCTACTTAGAGTTGAGATTGTGGCATGTGAAGATATTTTGGATCAATATTATGTTCTAAGGATTCTACAGTATTATAGTTCCTGCTTTCATTCTCAGAATTCAAGATCCTAAAGCACACATTTGTTTATAATAAAAAAAATTTTGTTATCGAACTGTTGATCCAATGCAACTCTCTTGTCATGACAATAACAACGTCTCACGTCCTGGCACATATTAAATGCAAACAAGGGCTACTGATCTGTGAAATCATGAAGGTTTGATCCTTTCACCCTTGAAGTTCTAGGCTCTCTATGTGTGGTCCTACTTCTCCACAGTGATTTTGCTGTGTGCATTGATGTTACACGTACAATGAAATGCTATTCTTGGCAGGTACAGCTAATCTTTGAGGACATTAGGCTTTTGGTCTTGCTTGTTAAATAAAATACCCATGGCATGGGATAGTAAGAAACTAAGAATAAAGTCACTTCCACTGGGAGCTGCTTTTCTGCTAATATCTTTCATAGATCAAATATATGTTAATTAAACTTTAATTATTATATCTTTTAATTTAATTAACATACAATTAAAATTTGAAACTTTTAATGAATAAATATAGGAATACACAAGTGTGAGAGTGCAAGATGATCAAAGACAACAAATAGATATGAAGATACTGATAGGTAAAATCACATCTACAAGGGTTAGTATGAATAAGACAGAAATTAGGGTTTTGGTTAGCTGTTGAATTTTTTATGGTGACTAATTGATTAATTGCTCATTTTAAGGACAGATACCCTTTATATCTCATCTAGAAAAGTTTTGCATGAGCATGGTGTCTATAGGCACACTATTCACAAGCATGTGTGTGGCTTACATTATTAGTCTCACATGGCATTATCACACACATGCTTACGAGTGGTGTGCTTGTTGCAAAAGGCTATACTCAATCCTACGGTGTGGACTACTAAGAGACTTTTGCGCTTATTGCAAAACTTAATACTGTGAGAGTGCTTTTGTCATTGAGAGCAAATAAAAATTAGTTACTATTTCAGTATGATGCAAAAAATGTCTTTCTACATGAAAATTTAGTTGATGAAGCATATATGGACCCTCCCCCAAGTGTTCCACAATACTCAGACACAATTATGGTCTGCAAATTAAAAAAGGCCCTATATGGGTTAAAACAGTCCCTAAGAATTTGGTTTGGCAGGTTCACCAAATCCATGAAGAACTTTGGTTATAAACAAAGTGACTCATATAACACTTTATTCCTAAAACAAAAACAAAAAAGGAAAAACTATTGCCTTAATAATTTATGTTGATGATATGATTGTGACAAGAGAAGATCATGACGAGATTCAACTTTTACAACAATATTTAACATCTGAATTTGAAATGAAACAACTTGGAGACCTCAAGTACTTTTTTGGAATTGAGGTAGCTTGGTTAAAGCATGGTATCTTTCTTTCCCAAAGGAATATATCCTATATTTGTTATCTGAAACAAGAATGCTTGTATGTAAGCTAGTTGAAACTCTTATTGAGCAGAACCATAAGTATTTCCAATGTTCAAATGCAGCCAGTACTGATAAGGGCAGATACTAAAGACTTGTAGGAAAACTAATCTATTTATTCCATAGTAGGCCAGACATTACATATGTAGTAATTGTCGTAAGTCAATTTATGCATGACACAAGAAAGCCTCACATGGATGCTGTCAAAATAATTCTGAGATACTTAAAATTTGCTCTAGGAAAAGGACTATTGTTCTCAAATCATGGTCACAAAAATAGAAGGGTATACTGAGGCTGATTGGGCTAGGTCAGCCAACGATAGAAAATCCACCTTAAGTTACTTCACCTTTGTTGGAGGAAATCTTGTAAGTTGGAGAAGCAAAAAACAACTTGTAGTGGCTAAGTCAAGTGCTGAAGTTGAGTTCAGAGGCATGACACTTAGAATATGTGAGTTACCATGGCTAAAAAATTTGCTAGCAGATTTGGGATTTGAATGAAAGGAAGTAATGAATCTACATTGTGATAATACCTTACTTATAGAGATTACTTATAATCTTGTTCAACACAATCAGACAAAACATTTAGAAATTGACAGGTAATTAAGATTTTGTTAAATATAGATATAATTAACGTCGATTAATATATGTTAGAATATCTAAAAAAAAACTCAAAATATCTTTATTGTATCTTAAAATATTTTGAAGTATCATAGATAATCTCTTAGGACAACTAGATTTGATTTATTTCTTTATTTATGTTATTAGAACATATTTATTCTTATATTAAGATAAATTTATTTCATATAATTTAGTTTTATTCTAGACAAGTAGTAATTGACATAAGTCTATATAATGTAAATTATATTTATACAATTATTCTTTTAATATTTTTCTCTTTGTAATTATGGAAAGAATTCAATATAAACTTACAAATCTTTTATATATATATATATATATATATATATATATATATATACGTTTTTGAGTGACGAATAAATCATATCAAAATTATTTTATGAAACCTTTTAATACTTTCACCCTTGAAGTTCTAGGCTCTCTATGTGTGGTCCTACTCCTGCGCAGTGATTTTGTTGTGTTCATTATGTTATACAATGAAATGCTATACTTGGCAGGTACGGCTAATCTTTGAGAACATTAGGCTTTTGGTCTTGCTTGTCAAATAAAATACCCATGGCATGGGATAGTAAGAAACTAAGAATAAAATCACTTCCATTGGGAGCTGCTTCTGCTAATACCTTTCATAGATCAGATATATGTTAATTAAACTTTAATTATTATATCTTTTAATTTAATTAACATACAATTAAAATTTGAAACTTTTAATGAATAAATATAGGAATACACAAGTGTGAGAGTACAAGATGATCGAATTGAAGACAACAAATAGATATGAAGATAATGATAGGTAAAATCACATCTACAAGGGCTAGTATGAGCAAGACAGAAATTAGGGTTTTGGTTAGCTGTTGAATTTTTTATGGTGACTAATTGATTAATTGCTCATTTTAAGGACAGATACCCATTATATCTCATCTAGAAAAGTTTTGCATGAGCACGGGTTCTATAGGCACACTATTCACAAGCATGTGCGTGGCTTACATTATTAGTCTCACATGGCATTATCACACACATGCTTGCGAGTGGTGTGCTTGTAAACATTATTCCCAAAAAAGGAAAAAAATGTTTTAGTTCCTTCATAAGCAAAGAAACATGACAATTCTTATCCTTTATACTGGAGAAGATATGTTATATTTATTGGGATTATCAACTGAGAAGCTAGAAAGCGTGGACACGCCATTTTATTGGTGTGTCTACGTGTCGGACACGTGTTCGACATAAATACACTTCGACACGCACATGACACGCGTGTCTCACGTGTTTGAGTGTGTCTAATTAAAAAAATTATTATTATTTGAATCAGAAACGACTCGAACATGGTCAAGACACACCGCGGACACATATTTGACATAACTCATTAAAATTTAAAAAAAAATATTGTGTAACAGTGTACTAATATCACAGCCCACAAGCTCAATATCAATCGACCCACCCTCAGGAAAAATCTTCTATTCTTCCTCAATACATTGTGTTCACTGTGTGCTAATGGTTCAAGTTTCAAGTGAGTTTCACTCTGGTCTAGTGATTCAGTTTTCAATTATTATTGGTTTCTTTTTTAGTTATAAACGAAGATGTTTGTATTGTCATTGAGGAGTTGTGTTTGAAATATTTATAATTAAAATTATATATATATATATTTGCCGTGTCTATACCGTGTCCGTGTCTTAAAATTTTTGAATTTAATGTGTCCTTGTGTTCGTGTCCGTGTCGTGTCCCGTATCCGTATCGTTTCCGTGCTTCATAGCTAAGAAGTAAGCCTATCTAAACGGTTTTGGAAAATACTAGTACCAGCATTACCAAAAATGGGTACCGTTGTTTAGATTTGATATGATTCCCATACTTCTCGCGTAAGCTCCATTATTATATTTCGTTAAATACACACAAAAAAAAGAAGAAAAAAAAACCCAATTCTTGGTCAACAATTAAATACACAGCCCAAGATGCCAAATAAATAATTAAACGTATAGACTATAGAGATGAAGGAGTATAATTCGTTGTTATTCTCAGCTAGTGGGAACCGGAAAGTAATGGGGAAAGTGGAACAAATTTGTCATATTATTTTAAGACCGAAATAGTATCTTTTTTTAATTTAATGCCATTGATTCGAAAGTATACCTCAAGTAGTAGTCAATTTTTGGTACAAGTAGTAGTAGTCTATAAGCCAAGTGATTTAATAATGTTTTTTTTTTCTAATTTCTAACATAAAAGTAAATATATACTTTAAAGAGAGAGTCATTTACAAGTTAAAACATCCTAAAAAAAATTAGAATAAAATTTATAAGAATAATAAACAATTGAAACAAAAAATAAAAAATAAACTATAACATCGAAGAGTGTTGAACATGACATATTCCTAGCTAGATAGAAACAAAGGAAACGTCATTTCACATATATAAATATGATTTGCATACACACACTATATATATAAAATCCTTTAGGCATTCATGAAACTAGAAATTGCTTCAACCTTTCTATCCTTGAAATCTTCCTATTCCTTGAGTGCCAAATTTTTTTTTCCTCTTCCACTACTTCCCTTGATCCCTTCTTTGCCAAATGCCAATTCAACTATTTGCAACATCCCTTGTATTTTTATCATCCCTACATAGACATAGATAAGACCCATACTTTTTCAATTTCTCAATTTCGTCCTCACTTCACTTTCACCTTCACATGCAGCCCCACCAAGCATGCATGTAACCTAGCTTTGTTTTTTTCTGCAACATCCTTGATTGATGCAATCTGCACATGGAACCATGCGCATGATGGATCATGGACTCGGGCTTGGGTCTATCTGTCAAAGGACACACCTCGTGAGTGTAAGTAGCAATTGCTCGCAAGAGTAGCAAAGTTGAACTTGGTCCGTCACTATGTTATAAATGATCATCCTCATAGACTCATTGTAAAACTTGATTACGTGGCTATTTTATCGGTTCAACTATCAGTTCGGTCATACATAGCATGTCACGTATCAAAACACAAAATTTGTATAACAAAATGAACAATTTTTTATATTATTTTATTTTATTTTATTTTTATATGAGAACAATTTTTGAAAATTTCTTAATTCATAATAAGTATCTATAATTATAATAAAAATATCTAAAAAATAACTCAACAAAAACTTTAAATGCATTATAAAAGTTATAAAAAAATCATAAAAAACTATCTTATCTCCAGTGAATTAATAATGGAAGCAGTTTCAAACAACAATATTAGATACCATATGCATCAAACAAGAAACTTCATTAACAATATAAATAGCTTCCAAAATTATATTAGTACACAATTTTCAAACCATTTCAATCTGAATCAACCTCAGCAGAGACCAGGTAAATTGTCCCAAGAGTAGCAGCCCGGGTTTTCATTATGGTTTGTTGTGTTAGTGAGAGGAAACAAGGAAGCTATGGGCTTGATATCAAGTCCAAAAATGTCATCTGTCATGACACTAGAAGATTGGACATTGGAGACCTCTGATGCACTGTTATTATGCCAATCTGGACCCTGCACGGTGGAAGGCATTACAGTAAGCAGTTTTGACAAGTCCTCATTCATGGATTTGCTCATGTCTGGTACTTCATCCTTTGGTTTCAGTCCTGCATAGATCACACAAATGGAATCAATGATATTATCAAGCTCAAAACTTCATGTAAATTTCACCAAATAAGGTGTACACTATGAATGATGCTTGGGAACTAGGGAGACAATAATAAGAAAGCAGCATCCCAGACACGCATTGACCCAGAGAAACAAGTAAAACTAAGTATTGACTCTTATACATCCATTTTCGCCAAAAAAAAATTAAAAAAAATATATAACAACTCAAGGTTAATATCTCCAGAGTGTAGTGTAATGGAAAAGGTTGAGGGAAGAAAAATAGAAATTGATTTTCTCCAACTCAAGATAGTGTTCAGGTACATGGAATTCCACCATGTTGATGTATGTGAAGCGAAGTTACTCACTTCAAATATGATTAATTAATCACAAGTTGTAAAGAAATTTTTTAAACCAAATTTTTAGAGCTCAAAATGCTTAGTAGCGTACTGGCATATGTTAATATGGTAAAGCCAATTTTGGCAGGGTACTGGAAATAGAATAGATGAACAGGACATACACTTAACTTGAAGAAATGAAAATAGCATAGTAGTAGTTTTCCTCAAGTTTTAATGACAATATTAAAATAATTATTGGAGGAAAATAATAATATAGAGACAGGCATAAAGTAATTATCTGACCTTATGTAGCAATTTGCAAGACACAAAAATAGTATATTCCTTCTCTTTACCATCCACTTCGCGTGTATAAAAGCTAAAAGAAATTGCTAAATACAACCAACATCATTCCAATTTTAGGATATACTTTTGACTCAGGGTCTAAAAATAACCTTAGCAGGTCAAATTAAGAATCAATTTACGGAATCACACAGCGCATAAAAGGTAGAAAATCACTGTTGAGACTAAAAGAAAATGAAAAGCTAAAATTAATGCAATCATATTCTACATTTGATATCAGAGCCGAATTGACATGATTAGTGCATGCTGTCCCGTTACTGCATTACACTTGAAGTATGTCAAAAGTCAAAGGCTGTGTACAGCATTCACATAAACACAAAAGAACATAAAAAGTATAACATTAATAATGCAACATAAAAACTTCTTGCATAATAAAGAAAACTAGATTTAATGTAAGTAATAGCATAAAACTGAGCTGAAAGCAGATAACATTTATTATCTGATTGCTAATGTTCATGCAAAGCAGTAATTCTCCAAACCTGCCTATGCACACACACACACACACAGAAGCAAGGAAATGGACTTGAGTAAATCAAGCAACATCATTTATTAACAAAAATTTTGAACGTTGTTAACCGGTGTAAAACTGCTGTGCAAATTCAGGGGTGCATATAATAGCGTTGTACAGTAATTAACCTGAAGTAGAAGACCAGTAAAGAGAGCTAAGAGGCAAGTCCTCAAAGCCTTGGCATCCATCAAACACATCATTTCCTTCGTTTAAACTCAAGTAACTTCGTTTCTTTGAGTTCTGACCAGACGCTAGTGTCTGTGCTTCCAATAGAAGATCCCCCAGTAACCCACTACTGGTCTGAAAAGCAGGATCATTAAACTCCATATCATGCTTAACCTCTGGCTCTAGTGGTGGCTGTGAAAATTGGTTTGAAGGGAGCTCCAACTTGGAAGAGAAAACTGAAGGGGTAGAAATCATTCGATCGGAGTCTAACAATGGGGTCTGAAAATACTGAGAAGAAAAACTGGAGTTGAGCTGAACTGGGAACCTGAATGCATCAAGATCAGCCAGCTGGGTGGTCACAGGAGGATCGGGGGGTGCAGAGGAGAAAGGGACCTGGTGGTGGAGGCTGTAGCTTGGAGAGGCACGGTAACGCTTGAAGCGAAGTGAGCTACATAGGACTGGTGTTGGTCTCTGGAAGGTAAAGGAGAGAGAGGAGGGTGCAGTGGAGGACAAAGGTTGAGTGGAATAGGACGGTGCAGGGTCCAAGAAAGGGTGAGGGGGATAGGAGGGTGGTGGTCTATGGTGGAGTGGTGAAGAGAGAGGAGAATGATGGGGTGGTGGTGCTGTTGGAGACAGTGGATTATGGTGGTGGTGGTGGTTTTGATTGAGGAACTCGAACTTTGTGACAGTGTTGGTGTTTGATCCTGTTGGGGTGACACATGGGGAAGGTGTGGTGGGTGTTGTGGGGTGATCATGGTCATCTGAATACAGAGGAAGACCCTGTCTCTGGCGTCGCTTCACCCTTGTGTTCCAGTAGTTCTTGATTTCATTGTCTGTTCTCCCAGGTAACTATAGCACAACAAAACATAATTAGAGAGTTCAAACTTCAAACTCAAATGGGTACAAAGCATAAATGCAAAAAGGAATATAGGTAAATAGGTTTGGATTTGGCAATGCTAATTTGGACCAATGCAGAGAGAAACAGAGGAGAAAAACAGAGAGAACAAGGATGAAAAAAAAAAGTGGTTGTATGGAAAAAAATTGCAATAGTTACCAAAGCAGCCATTCGAGCCCATTTGTTGCCAAACTGTGCATGGAGCTCAATAATGAGTTTCTCTTCTTCAGGGGAGAAGGCACCCTTCTTCAAATTTGGTCGCAAATGGTTAGCCCATCTGAGCCTACAACTCTTGCCACATCGAGCCAACCCTGTATTCCTTTGCACCGCATTCCAGTTTCCTTCACCATGCTTTGTCACATAATCTATGAGAATGGCATCCTCTGCAGCTGTCCAAGGACCCTTCTTGAGAGTCATCTCTTCCACCCCTCCACCAACCCCACCACCCTCACCACCACCACCACCACCACCACCACCACCACCACCACCACCACTGCCACCAATCATTGATATTAACCCGCTTTCATCATTTGCTGCATCATTAACGGTTGTCTTACCCATATGCTCCATCAAGCTCAGATTTTTTTCCAAAAGCAGGCACACTAGTACAACTTCTGCTCCCTCTTGTTATATATATGCATATATATTAATTATGCAGTTGCTGTTCTGCTATGTGTTTTCTTCTGTTTTTCCTCCGTAAGCTCAATGCTTTATGTCTATGTGGTAGATAACTATTGATGCATATATTGTATAATGAAATATAGCTTTCTCTCCCTCTTTGTGGTAATGTCTAAACGTGGTGTGTTTAACAACCCCACACATGATCTGGGTTTCTCAGTTCTTCCATGTCTAAGCAATCTTCAGTAAGAAAAACCCCCATCAACTATGGAAAAAAAAAAAAAAAACTCTTGTGGGTATTTCTTGTAAGTTACTATGGATGTGTATTAATGGGAAAGTTTAAACTTTGAACCTCTGAAGAGAGAGAAAGAGAGAGAGAGAGAGAGAGGGAGTAGGAAGTTATGGTGGTGGTGGTGGTGGGTGATTGGAGATGATGGTGGCTGCTACTATGATGATGAAGGGTGGTGGAGATGGGTTTGGTTGGTGCCAACAGAATCTATAGGCATCAACTGAAAGGGAGAGGGTCTTTGTGAAAAGAGTGGAAGGGACCAATTTAGAGGGGGTGCTAGCTTTGCGCTTCCGAGTAACTCTCGGATAGCCAATGGTGGTAAATTGTACACGCGTTTCCCTCCTAGTCCTACCTGTTATCCAGACTTAACAGCTTAGTTTGTTTCACCATTTTTTGCTGCTACAAAGGGAGAATGTAGAAAAACAACAGAGTGGAAAAGGATTTTAGGCAACCGTGCTTGGTGCTGAAAATAGCAAATCCATCACACAAAGAGTAGGGGATGAACTTGAATGTGCATGTACAATGTGGCATGCGTTCTGACTAATAAGTAATGAGTCAACAGAAAAGTACTGCTTGTTTCTCCTAAGGTGGCATGAAAGTGGGGTCGGGAATCTCGGAATGCCAAATGGTGCTACCTTTTATACGAAAGGAGCAAAACACAGCCAAATCCTAGTCCTAGATGACTTTCCAAAGTTATTAAAAGGGTTATCCATATGCTGTTTAGTGTTTATTTAGGTTTTAACAGGTAAATGATTGTATTAACCATAACCACCATGGGAATATTCAATATTGCTGCTTCAGGTCTTCCCCATAAATTATTAGATGCTATTAGAATAAGAGATTTCACTTTTCCTATATCATTAAATATATATCACTTTAACTTTTTGAATCATTATTATTTTTTATTTTAATTATATTTTAATTATATTTTAATATTATAATTGATTTGAGATACATTTAATAATAAACAAAACACCTAAAAATTTCTCGTTTCCCCTCTTCAAGAATGTTCTTGCGTATGGGATTGTATTTTCAAATTGGGAGAATTTTAATTTGAAATTTCTAGTTAAAATACTTTTTATGGTCATTAATTAAGTTAATCTATATCTATATATTTATATACATTAGTAAAATGGCCTTGAATGACAATTAATAGAACTATTATTAATTATAAAATAAAATGTCAATTTATTTTGATCAACAAAATTGTTAAAGTATTAACTATCAATTTTATTCACCTTACATATAAATTTGTTTAAATCTTAAAAGAAAGATTATTAAAATATAATTAATTTGAGTTAGGAAATCATTAATAATATTCTAAAACTCAAACAAAAATAAACAGTAAAATTATATATATATTTAATTTAATAAAATGTCATCTAATATGTAAAAATAATCTATACTATATATCTTATGTACATTAGTAAAATTGCCTTGAGAGGCAATTAATATCATTATTAATAAATTATCAAATTAAATATCATTTTATTTTGAGATGTAATCAATGAAATTATTAAGTATTAACTATCAATTTTATGTGCATAACATATAACTTCTTTTAAGTCTTAAGAAAAAGATTATTAAAATATAATTAATTCAAGTTACGAAATTATTAATAAAATTATATAGGTTTTTAATTCAATTTAAAGTCATTTAACATATAAAAATAAATTATAATATTTTTTGGTTCAGTTTACACAATTTATGTGACAATATTAAATTATATATATATATATATAAACTTAAATCAATAGTGTATTTTCATAATGCCACATACAAAAAAAAAAATAAAAATTGAGTCATATAATTATTAGATTTTAAATGAGTATCTCTATCACACTTTAAAATATTTTTTGGTCTTTGACCATATATCATCACATTCATTAATGTGAGACTAACCTTCAAGCACTGTTGCAACTAAGAGACCCTCCTAACAATGGTATTCTCTAATATTTAATTTTTGGTCCTCTCCTAGTCTCTTTGAGAGTGTAACTCGCTTACCACTATATCGAACCCTTGCTGGTACACCTTATAATATTCAAGTATGTTTGAATTAATTTTTTTTGTATTAGAAAACCTTTATTCAAATGTTTTTTTTTAAGTTTGATTATAAGCTTTTTTAAAATAAAATAAGTTGACTCAAACATGTAATATGTATTTATTCATTAAATAAAAAACTGGTATCAAATTTAAAATAGTTGCACGAGAAAAAATAACTAGTATATAGTAAACTAATAAACTATTATTTGACACCTTTAACTTTAAGATTTTGGTTTTAGGCTTTGTTTGGTATATCGTATAATGTAAGGTCTGATAGTATAAGATCTGATAGTATAAAACTTGATAATATATTATAAGTTATACATTGTATAAGTTTTTATACTATATATTTAACGTTTGATGTGCCACACGTGACAATATAATCTTAAAAAATTATTTCTACAACAAAAATTATTGAAATTAAATTAAAAATTGAGATATGAAATTATTTATAACTTTGAACGCCTCTAGTTTTGAAACTACCACTCATAAACTCTATTGTGGTCACGTGAGCATCATAACATAGTTTGGTCAGGCATGGTAGGAGGCAATTTGGTCGGCCATAGGAGGGATTTAGAGGTCAATGTTGGCGAGCGGTAGTCAAGGTTAAGGCAAGTTGGTGATTGTGGCTTGCGAGCAGATAATAGAAGGCTAGTGTTGATTTGGGATTAAAATATTATATTTTTATATAATCTGATACGAACTAATCTTATCAAGTCTTATCAGGTCACTTAAAGCATTATAAGTTTATCATATAATCATTGGATAAAAATAAGTAGACTAGATAACTTTATCCTATCATATGCCACATCAAACATATGATAAAAATGGACCATATAGAATAAACTTATACTATTAAGTCTTATATTATATATCAAACAAGTTCTTACATGTTCCCTCTATTTGCTGATTATTAGGGTAAAAAGTAACCACTCTCACATTTTTCCCTCCATTTCGTGAATACTAAGGTTAAAACAAAAGCCATTTCCTCCTACAATTACTATACGAAAGCATTGATCAAAGCATTGATCAACGCATTGAAGGATTTTTTTGACACACGAATTTGAGAGGCAAGTAACTTAACTCCTAACCAATGTGATTTTCTTTGCCCAAAAAATTCCTTATGTGTTGTCCTGAAGAACATGTTTGTGAATAAAAAATTGTTAATGGTGTGTGGTCTCTGTGTGTTTGTGTTTTTGCTTGAGTGTGGACCTTGTGTATGTAAATTAATGCTTGTGGTGGTGAGTATTTGTGGTCCAAATTGTTGTGTGGATCCTTTGTGAATGTTTTTTTAATTTTTTTTTTAGTTAAAAAATGAGTGCTTGATTTTGTTGTTTGTTTATCATTCTCATTTACAGATGACTTAATACATTGTCTTTCATCATAGGAGTTAGTTTGTGAAAAACCCAAGGGGGGTTCTTTGTTATATACATGGGAAAATAGATTACTTGCCTAAGATTGATGTGAACTTGGTGAATTTGTTTGACATACAAAAGCCTTTTAAGGATTTTGGATATCATGCTTATAAGAATTACTTTTGGTTAGTGCTTCACCTTGACCTTGAATTGGGATTAACCATCAATGGGGGATAATGACATTAATGAAGTGTGATGCTGCATTAAGTAATAGAAATGAGAATGAGATGCATCTTTACTTTAAGCATTCCATACTAGACCCCAAAGTTATAAAAGTTTATGATCACAATGAGAGGGCAGGGAAATGAAAAGGCTGCTAGTGAGGTGGGAGATAATGTAAATGTCAGTGACAATAAGTATGGAAAGCATGTTAGTGGACAAGAAAATGAAAAACCTGCTAGTGAGGTTCATGGGAAAATTGATTCATTTCGTGATGGTTATAAGAGTGTAGAGGATTAACCATATAGGCCTCCCCCATTTGAAGAAGACCAAGATAAGGAAGATGGTGATGTATATTTCAAACCCAAAAAGAAAATGAGTGGAAAAAGATATGCACCAAAGAAAAAAAAGAGTGAGAAGGGATGTTGGGCAGCAGGATTTGGATGAAGATTTAGATGAAGGTAAGAAGGCATGTGTGTATGATAATGAGGAAGAGGGATGGTATGAATATTTGTCTGAAGAAATGCACACTCCTATCTCATTTGATAATGATGGTAATTCCTCTAGGTCTGTGTATCCACAGTTTAATGACCAAGTAGCATTTGGACAAGTTCACTTGGAACTTGAGATGGAGTTTGTGAATTTGGAGCAGCTTAAAACTACAGTCAAGGATTATAACATATCATTTCGTAGGGGGGTCAAAAGGTTGAAGAATGATAAAGTGAAAGCTAGGGCCCAATGCAGTAATGAGGGTTGTAAGTGGCTGATTTACTGTGTGTGGAATAGTAAATCTAAAAGCTTCTAAATCAAGACATTTAAGTCTGAACACTCATGCCACAGGGGTTTTAAGAATAAGTAGGATGATAGGGGTTGGGTTATGAAAAACTTGGAGTAGAGGTTTAGGACTCATCTAACCATGAAACATTCTGAAACATTTGACCATATGAAGGAGAACTACATATATAGGGCATTTAAGAAAGCCAACAAAGTGGTGGGAGGCTCTAAGAGGGAGCAATATGGCAAGTTGTGGAATTACTTAGCAGAGTTATTGAGAAGTAATCCAAGGAGCATTACTAAGATGGACTTCATACGTCGGCCTGAGTCCCCACCACTATTTCAAAGGGTATATATCTTTCTTGATGCATGTAAGAGAGGATTAAAGACTACATGTAAGACATTTATTGGCCAAGATGGATGCTTCTTGGAGGGTTATTATGGAGGTCAACTCTTATATGCAATTGGGTAAGATGCAAAAAACCAGTTTTACGTGATTGTATATGTTGTGGTTGACAGTAAGACCAAGGACAATTGGAAGTGGTTCTTAATCCTTCTCTATGAAGGCTTAGGAGACTACACGGTGCATGGTTGGAATTCTATTGGTATTATTGTGAAAAATTTGTTATATATAGATGAGCAACATTATTATCTCTGTTATGTAAGGTTTATTGTTTGCAATGTAGGAAGTGATGCCTGGTGTGTATCATAGAAGTTGTGTGATGCATATATGGAAGAACTTCATAATGCAATGGAAGGATAAAGAGATTAGGAATATTGTTTGGGAATGTGCCGAGTACACTATTGAGGCTAAGTTTAAAGCATTTATAGAGATGTTAAAAGGAATGAATGAAAGGGCCTGGGCTTAACTCAACAAGTTGTGACATAGGTCAAGGCTTTTTTTTAGTGAGTGGCTGAAGGTTGATAATATCACCAATAATAATTATGAGTTCTGGAATGTTAAGATTCTCAAGTATATGGGGAACCTATTCTAATTATGTGTGAGGAGTTAAGGTGCTATATAATGAAGAAAATGGTTGGACACAAGAACGTTTTGGAAACATACATTGGAAGCATAACACCTTTACAACAAAAAAACTCAACAAGCAAAAAATTGAAAGCAATAGTTGGACTCCAATATGGACTAGTGATTCAGAAGGGAATAGATTTGAAATGCATAAATATTCCAAGAATGAGGTGAAATGCTCAAAATGTGGTGAAGCTGACCGTTACCACACTACTTCTAAAGGAGCACCGCTATAGAAGAAACTAACTAAGTCAAAGAAAAAGAAATCAACACAGTCATAAACAAAGGATCAAGATGAAATACCTCTGTCACAGTGACATCCTCAACTTGAAAACCAGGCATATGTCAGTACTCTGACTAATATGGTTAAAAATTTGATTTGTTTTCATTTGAGTAGGGTAGTGGAAGACCTCCACCTATCAACTCTGGACCACTTACTGGTCCAATAGTTAATATTAGACCAGTTCAGTCCCTTACAACCATTTTATGATATGTTTCTATACTTATTCTATTTTTTTAGTTTGGTTTGTTTATTTTATTCCTTATGTGTTATGACTAATCAAACTTGATTTGTTTTTAGCCCAGGCATGGTAATGGAAGCCCTTCACATATCAACCCTAGACTAATTACTGGTCCAACAGTCAATATTGAACTGGTTCAATCCCTGACCTCCATCGAATGACTTGATTTTCACTTGTTATGTTTTTTCTTTAAGTTTGGTTTGTTAATTTTGTGCCTTAGGAGTTATGACTAATCAAAATAAACTTGTTTTTAGATAGAGCATGGTAGTGGAAGTCCTCCATCTATCAACCTTGACCATTTTTGGAAGAATCAACCAATCTTGTGAGGGTTCTGTCTTAGCATTCTTTATTTATTTATTAAGTATTTTGGATTTTGGATTTGTCTATTGATGGTAATGTATTTTTTTTCTATCTGAGTAGGGTAATGAAAGCCCTCCACCACTAATTCCACCAACAATTAGGCCACCATCAATTAGGCCACTACCAGTGGGAGCCTACCAGTGGGAGCCCTTACACCTCCACAAGTCAATCCCTTACTTATTCTATGGTTCTGTTGTTTCATTTTAGTTAATGACAATTTTATTTACTTATTATTATGTTTTCAGTTTCAACATGGTAATAAAAACACCATTAGGTTTGCACCACCATTTAGGCGACTAGATTTGATCCGAACAATAGCAAGGAGGCCACTAGGTTTTAGAGCACAAAAAACCAAGCCTACAAAGGGTGGTGCATAAACGACCAGGCCTACAAGTTTCAAGGCACCATCCCTTTTAAACCCTACACAAATAGGACCTATCCCAACATCAGTACCCAATTCATCAATAGTGGTGCCACCTTCTATTATACTTAATGGAGTTTTTGCAAAAACATTGCCTGCAATAAGCCTAGGAACTACAACAAGACTTTTCATAGTCATTGCAACACTAGGGTTGAGATCAGTTAGGAAAAAGAAATATTGAAGGGCTATTTAGTATATGTTTTTTTGGTTGACTATCATAGATGGTCTTTTGTTTGGATAATAGTCTTTTGTGGTAGTAGTTGGGTACATGGTGTAATGTATAATGGGTATATTTTGTGGATAACATCTTTTGGTATACTGCACACAGAGATTGTTAGTGATAGTAATTTTTTGGGCTACAATCACTATAAGGTGACTTCTTTTGGTATGTAATGTCATTGTGCAATAAACACCTCAATAGTTGTAATTGGTGAATTTGCAAAAGTCAGTGAAAGTCCAATTTTTGGTTATATTATGTTGTACAATTTCTTTACATTTGTCTATTATTGTATATATTGTTGTTATAGGGATCAATTTTAATTCTTATTACTGGGATTAAAAAGCAATTCAAGTAGAATATGCATTATAAATAGGGTCACTAGTTATCCACCAAGTAGAATATGCATTGCCGCCAATATATCATATATGTGCACCAAATGTTAATTTCAGTACATAATCCAATAGTACTTGTCATTCCCATTATAAAAAAACACATGGTGGCTACAAACTAACTACATTGCACCAATGGCTCAAAACTCAAATTCCATATACATATTGTCGCGACAGAGATCGTGATGGGAGCGGCGAACAAATGAGATTTTAAAAAAAATGAAGTCACCACCAATTTTATTTGAATTAGGAAAAATTGAAAAACTTTTCTTAGAAAAATGGTCTTTGAAACTAGATTAGATTCATGAGTCGATTATGTATAGGAAAGATTGGAGACTTAATTTCACAGTACCCCTAATACATTCATCTTGAGACGGTTACCCTAAGTTAGTTGTGTAAATTTTTTATAACTCTTGACAATATTTGTTTTATCTCTTTTGTTAAAAGATAAACTAAATAGAAAAATAAATTATGAAAAATTAATTTTGGCTTAATGGAATAGGAGTTCTGCTTCTACATATCCCCGGGTGCAATGAGAAACTCAAAGTCACGTCATTTTTTAGAAAAACGATTGTGAGTTGGTTGCTTTTAATTTTAAAAAGGATTTTTGAAAATGAATTTGTTTGAAAATATATCCACCCTTGCATAGAGTTCAAGTTAGAATTAGACTACTTAATGAACCTTATGATCCAAATGAAATTGAAGATAACATCCGCTATTCAATCATTATCATTGGTCATTGCGTTGATTAAAATATTTTTATTTAAAAAAATAATTTCATTTTTTTTCTCAAATAAGAAGCTGACCTAATTATTAATCCAAGAGGCAAACAAATGCACCCAAAATACAAGCATAAGACAAACTGATGAGCTTTTGGCCCATATAAGCATCTCTTTAAACCAAATAGAAAACTTTAGCCCAAGTAAAAATAAAACAAACAAATGCATAAATAAAAGAATAAAATATATATAAAAAGAAAGAAATAGAGAGATAAGGGCAAGAAGGGGAGCAAGGTTCTGGCTGAGGGGACGATTGAGCGGTGATAGGAGACAGGGATGAAGGAAGAAGAGCGATGGGGCACAACGGTTCAGAACGCGGTGGTGTGGCTAGTGTGTGGATCCGGGGCCGGAGAGGGGTGGTGGTTCGTGGATCTAGACAGTTGGAGCAAATGTGTTTGGGTGGAGAAAGATTATTGTTTGGGTGGTGCAAGGACGAAGGTTCTCGAATGAGCAGGTGGTTCAGAGTGATGCAGTTTTGGTTGTGGGTGTGGTTGTTGGGTTTGATCGTGGTGGTTGGATGACAACTTAGTCACCATTACTACTTCATGGTTGGGGTGTGTTAGGATCAAGCGCTTACCACTAGACCAAAAGCTATAGCTGTTAGTCAGGGTGCAACTTTATTTCCTCATAGTGGCAGCGCATAGCCCCGGATTTATAACATGCTGCAGGCGAGCATGAGGGGCTTCGCAGCGCACATATGGCGCACCGGTAGGATGGGTTGTCAACCTCCCTTGATGTACGCCCATACGTACATGCGAGTCCTAGGAGTGATTACTGGACTCCTATAAATCCAACAATCTCCCCCTAGTGACACCCGAGGAACTCAAACTTGCGACCTCACTCTGATACCACTTGTTACGATCAAGCACTTACCACTAGGCCAAAAGCTATAGCTGTTAGTCAAACATAACTTTATTTTCTTATAATGACAGCACATAGCCCCGCATCTATAATATGCTGCGGGTGGGCATGAGGGGCTTCATAGTGCACACATGACGCACTGGCAGGCTGGGCTGTCAAGCTTCATTGATGTACGCCCATATATATATGCGAGTCCTAAGGTGATTTCTAGACTCCCATAAATCCAACAGGGTGGTTTAGGTGTGGTTCAAATCTTGGTTCTTGGCTTAGTGGGGATCGACAGTGGCTTTGGGTGGATGTAGAGGGGGTTGTTTTAGTTTAAGGTAATGATGGGGATGCGGGTTTGATGAGTTTAGGTGGTGGTGGTTTGTGTTTCAGGGGCATGCCAGAGAAGTGGGGCGGCATATGGCAATTAAGGGCAGAGATTGGAGGCTTGGGATGAGGTTGATGCTAGTTGCTAGGTTGGTTAAAGATGATGGGCAATTTCGAGTGTTGTTTTCGGGTGTTTAATAGAGATGGTAAGGTTTAGATGATAGAGTAAATAGGTTTGGGGATTTGGTAATTTTTATGGTTGGATTTCTAGTTTGGGTGGCTGCCATGGTATTTGATGAATGTTAGAATGAGTTAATAGGTTGTTGTTTTGGTTGTGGTGTTGGTATTTTGTGATTTGTAAACTGTTATGGTAAAGTTTGAAAATGGTGCTATAGAGCTTGGTTTGTGATTTTGCAGTATATGCTTCTTAGTTATTGAAGAGGGACGAGGAGATGAAAGTGGACAGGGAAGTCCATGAAGCAAAACAAACCAACAAGATTCATATGTTTAAGTTCAAATCAATGAGAAAATTTCTTACCTCCAACGGGAGATTGGGAGATGGCTAATGAAGAACAATAAATCCTTGTAAAAATGGTTTAGTTTCCAAAAAATCCTCCTATTTACTTCACTTTCTCTCTAATCCTCACAATCTCAGCTTTTTGCTAAAGAAATTCTCCTTTTTTTAGTCATTGTTGAGTGTTGTTAATTTAAAGGAATCTAAAGAATTATGCTAGTGTGTGTACGTGAAAGTTCAGTAACTGGTGCAAAGCAAGAGTGAGATGGGGAACCAATAGCATTGTCACCGCTATTGGGTGTGTACTATGTTAGGTTTGTTGGAGTTGGCAGTGCAGGTGGTGTGTACGTGAAAGTGAGTGGAGCAACTACTATGCAATAATGCAAAAAATAAGTGGGAGTAAAGAAGCCTTGTTCCCACAATAGTGGTGTTGTGTATGCCTGCTGCCATATGCAGTGTAATGAAATGTATAATGTATGGTCAAGAAAGGAAAAAAAAAACATAGACCAAGAAAAAGAAGTTTGGTTTTCATCCAAAAGTAGAAAAATAGCCAAGCAGGAGTCCTACGTTTGATTTTTTTCATTCTCTTTTTTTAATGAAATCAAATTTTTTATTTTATATTAAATAAAATAGACAAATTGAGAAAATAAATGGACTAAAACATGATTAAAGGATTGGGCCAAGAATGTGGACTTTTGTTAATGTAATTAATTGTATTTTTGTTTCCTTTTTTTAAAATTTCTAATTTTTTTATTTTTTTTCAAATAAAGAGAAAATAAATTACAAAAAGGTCTAGTCAAATTATGGTGTTCACACATGTCAAATAGTAATTCCTAATCTAAGCCTATATTACTTGCATCTATTCAACCTTACTTCCAAATATATACAAATAAAATGATAACAATCACTATAACAACCTTTAACACCCCAACACATATTTTCAAACACCTAATATCATTGTCCATTGTAACAAACTCCCTACTCATCTTCATGTCAAGGTCATTAAGTCTGCCTTCTTCCATCTCAAAAAGCACCAAATCATTATCAGCAGCATCATCCAACCATAAGAAATAGGCACAATAAGACTTTTTCTCCTATAATGAGATGCAATTAGTGATAATCATAGATTTTATACATTAATAAACTCTCATTTTTTAGTTCTTTACACTCTCCATATACTTAATTGATTGAGCTTAGTCATGTTTTATAAGTTTGAATTTAAATTGGGCTTAATTGATTTTTTCAATATTATTAAGATTTTATACTATTTTTTGTATTATATCTTAAATTTTAGATGTCTAAAAATTATGTATCTTACCTTGTAAGAAAGATAAGACGGAGCTTTACAACTCTCATAAAGAGCCCTAGAGTTAAATCGAATATCTAGTGGACCGAATTGGGCTTGGAAGTCATAACACGAGTGCTGTAGTTAGAACCCGAGTAACGTGTACTAATTGGTCCATAACTTGGGTTGTAGGAGTCTTTTGGAGCTTAAGCTAGTGCCATTGGAAAGCTTACACATTAGGATCAAACTCTTATAAAGACCACTAATTGAAACTACAACGTTTTGATGGTATTCTACTCCTATGAAGTTGGCTGACGAGTCTAGAGATCCATTGAGAGTGATTTGGACATAACTCTCTCATATTAAGCCCAAATTTAGTGATTTCGGTGGTTAAGGGAGGCTAAGAGGCAGAGAATTAAATTTAATGTAGGGGCAAATTAGGATTCTTAATTTTTAAGTTAGTTATTTTTGTATAAATAGGGGACCTGAGTTAGATAAAATCCCTAACCTGTGCTACTTGATTCTTTTACCTAGAATTTTCTCATTTCTTTTGCAAACCGTGTGCGGCAACCGTGGAGAACTAAACATTTGAGATCAATCCAAGGATCTTAAGAAAATTCTGGTTTGACTTTGAGATTCTATACCTAATTGCGCTTGAATTGAATTAATTATCTTCTTCTTCTCTTGATTTGGATTTTAAATTGCATGATTAGAGATTTCTATTATATGATGTGATCCGATTGGATCCTTAATCCTAATTGAGATTTGTGATTAAGTTGTGATTAATTAATTATGATTTAGTCATATGAATTGAAGACGATTAGGTTGACAAATTTTTTAATCTAGGTTAATTGAATTCTGGTTGTTAAACTAACATAGGTTAAATGAATCTAGCGATCGCAGGTTTATAAATCATTTGTTAGTTAAATTCTAGGTGATACTCTAGTGTTGAATTCTATGTGTTTGATGCAGAGATTTTGTTCAATCATAGATTAACCAATTAATTCAATCCAGATGCATGTTTAGTGATCGATCACAAGCCAACTAGGTTTCTGACTGTTTCTTGGATTGGTTGCTTTGCAATTTGATTTTTCTTACATTTAATTATTACGTTTACATTCTGCATATGCAATCCCCCCTGTTTGTCCTTGATTTGGTTCTATTGGTACCTTGATCCTCAAGAAACGACTCAGTTCACTGTCTTGTACTACAAGTTATCAGTAGAACTGGAATTTTGTTATTTGGTTGAGCTCGACACTTGAATCAAATTTGACACCATCGCCGGGGATCATTAGGTGCTGTTTAATCATATCAAGACTTTCACTAATCCCCTAACCCCTTTTCTTCTGTGTTTTGGGGGTTTTCAGGCAAAAACAGGTGATTTCAAGTCATTTTTCTGAATTTTATATGAACAAACATGTTTAGAATGAGCTGAAACTTGGTCAGTTGAAGGAAACTGACCTAATAAACAAGGATCATAGCTTTTCTATGAGGTCACCTATGGTTTGCTCAAATTTCAAAGTTTAGACCACTTTTTTTAATTTTTAAATATTTTTTATTTTGCTGTTTAGTAGTATTTTTTACTAGTTTTCACCTTGTACCATCATTTTTAAAAATTTGTAGATATAGTTTCTATTGAGTTTTTATGTGATTTTTATCATTGCATTGTGTTTTTGTGTTTTGAGTCGATTTTGAGTCCTTATAGTGCTATCTGATGCATGACTAGGTCTTTTGATAGTCATATACTTGACATTGATCCTGAAATTGAAAGAACATTGCATGTATTGAATAGGACTCGTAGGATTAGTGAAAGAATAACATCTGAGGTTGAGACTGACATTGAATTTGAAAATGAAAGTGAGCATATAGATAACATTACACATATGGTTGATAACATGCAAAATAGACCTTAAAGGAACTAGCTGCACCTGATGTGAATTATCAACCATTGTGCATTCAATATCTTGATTTGGATGCTGATTTTGAACTTAAATTTGGTTTAATTCACTTGCTGCCTAAGTTTCATGGCCTTGCAGGAGAGGACCCTCACAAGCACTTAAAGGAGTTCCATGTAGTCTATTCCACCATGAAACCACAAGGAATTGCAGAGGAACACATCAAGCTGAGAGTATTTCCCTTTTCATTAGATGGTGTAGCCAAGGACTGGTTATACTACGTTCAACCAAGAGCTACCACTTGGTAGAATGACATGAAGAGTATAATTCTGGAGAAGTTTTTCCCTACCTTAACAGTTGCTTGTTAGACCATTTGTGTACCACAAGTGTACGGGCCATTCAAGTAATGAAATAAAGAGTAAAGTTCGTTCTCACGAGGATGTTGACTTCAAAAGTTAGGTATCAACCAATAGCTTAATTAATTCTATTCAAGAACATAAAAATAGAGAAAGTATAAATAAACTAAATCTAAACTACAAAACAATAAAGATAATATCTAGAGCTTTAGAGAATCCTTCTTCACCTCTTTTTTCAACTAATAACATGCAATCTTTACAAGCAACATCAATGAATTGTTAAATTAGCTTAAGAATCTGATTTAGTTAAAAGCCTATGTCTAGGTCAATCAACCATAGTTTCATTTACCGAAAACTCCTTAGTTAGATGCAAAATCCACTCATTAAGATCTACTCTCAATCACACACTATGCATGGCTAAAAGGGATATTTCTATCTAGTTAGCGAATCAACTTATCTAAGCCAATTGAATGAAATCGAACATGCATCAACAATACATAGGATCTAAAATCCAAATTCCTATGTCTAGGTTCATCAGATTTTTACAAATCACTTAAAAGCTGATCAAACAATCAAGAGCATTAAGAACAATATGATTGAATAAAACTAAACATCAATATATACTTAAAAGATTAGAAAATCATTAATATACATAGAAGGATCTAAAGTAATCCCTAAATACAACTTAGTTAATCATTGAACACGAAAATAGAACCACAAAACTCATGTTCAAGATAGTTGGAAGAAAGCAAAGAGAAAGGAAAAGGAAGGAAGCTCATAGATTTGACTCTTTAATGCTTGAATCTCCTTCTATGAAGAAGATGACCTCCAACCTTGCTTCCCTTGACTTCCTCAACCTCCAAACAGTAAAACCTAGCCACAACTCTCTAAACTAAGTAAGTCCTTTTTACAAAATTTGATAAAATAGTATTTATAAGCTCAGAAAAATAGGGAATGCCATGGTGTTAACATTACTATACCGTGGAGCACTTGATATTTATGTCACCTACGCTGCGGCGTCCATTGCTTTGCGTTACGGTACTCTAGCCTCGGGTCTCATGTACTGAAGCAGGGGATGTGCACCACGTCGCGACATTGATATACTTGCGCCGCGGTGTTGAATGCTGATATGCTGATATGCTCCCATGGCTTTCTCTTCCAGTTTTTGCTCAAATGCTTCATATTCCAGCTTGAATGGAGCCCTTCCTAAAATAGAGAATTCACCAAATTAATAAGAGTTACAAATCCACTTAATCACTTACCAAATAAGCACAATTTGCTCAAAAACATATAGGGAGATATCTAAATTAGAATGTGATAAATATAAGCCTAAAACCTTCTATATATGCAATGTAAACAAGGACTAAGCATTATTTATAAATAGATATAAGGCACAAATAACTACATTATATGGAGTTATCACACTCCCAAACCTACATTTTGCTAGTCCTCAAGCAAAGCAAAATATGACTAAGGAAACCTGCTTAACAATTCATGCTCAACATTCATTCAGCAAATAATATAATTTCAATTTTCTTTTCTTTTCAAAACGCAACTAGCGAATCATGATTATATCAGTCCTTAAAAAGTACTAATGCCTCATAATCAGCTTCACACATACATAATCCTTAACATGCTAACAATCAAGTCATTCTTTCATGCAATTCACATTTTCCACAAATATGGAACATAAACTTCTCCTAATCAAATCATACACATCCAGATAAGTTTATGAACTAACATATATATGAATCATAGAATCTATAAGATTGTAATCCAACTCTCTCTTCACTAATGTAAATCACACCTAACTGAGGATCAAAAGGGACTTTAATAGCTTGTAATATTAGGCCAATGGTATTGGGTGAAAGAACAAAAGGGAAAGAATTTAACACAAATATTGAGGAACATAAACATGTTATTCCAAGTCTTGAGTCTCTAACTGATATTAGCAGGGTATTCAAAAGTGAAAGTAGAAAACTCACCACAACCATTCGATGCTTTTCATACTTTTCTTTTCTTAAGCTTTGCCTTTCTTTTCATTTTTTCTCTTTTTTATTGCTTTTCTTCAAAAAAATTTTTACAAAGCAATGATTTTTCTTTCACTGCATCTGATTCCTTCAGGCTTATTTTGTATTGAATATGTATTAACACCCCTAATCACTAGACTCACTTTAAGAAATAACATATCATATACTCAACAAACAATGATGGTAGGCAAAAAATGCAATGCTTTCACATACATTAGAATGATTAATAGGTTAACGAACACAATGGTTATGAAAAACATATAAAGCTAAACATATATAAAGCTTCAAATGGTTACCTATGATAAGATCATTAAGGGTAAGCTTGAAAGGCTCAGTCGGTCCAAACATTGGCCTAATCATTTCCTCAATCATGCATAACCTAGAATTTCGCCTCAAGAGAGTTGAAAAATAATTTCTAGAATAATCGAAACTCTACATGTACATCCATAAACTTTCTCTAGACATGAACTTTTATCATTTTCAAAGTTACACGAGCATCTAAGTGAAATGTAAATCATGCATAAAAAATGACTAAATTGTTTCACATGCTTCTTGATCTCATAAGGTTTCACTATAAAGGGGGCAAATAACAACCTTTTATATCATTGCAGAACCATAACAACACCAGTAATTTTTTTGCAACATATCATGCATTTAAATAGATTTAACTTTTTCAATTCAAACATGCATAATATCATTTGCATAATGTTAAAAATTGAAATATTTGCTTCATCACCCTTTAGTAATAGCCAAAATAATAGAAAATCATGAAAACATGGTGGCTATTTGCATCCAGTAAACATCATCACATGCATACATTCATCATTATAATCAAAACATGTAATGATACTCTCCCAAACTAAAGTGAGACAAAGTCTTCACTTTGCATGGCACAAAGGGTACCTAAACTTATTAAAAATACGCACACTATTAGTCTGAGCATACTAAAATATGAAATAACATGAAAAATAAAAGAAATATCTACAAAACAGAGCACAACGGCGCGACATGAACCTTAATGCACCGCGAAGTTTAGCTCGTCTATAGAATTCTATAGAAAAATCACACCAGTGGCGCGACATTGAGTCTAGTGCGCCACGGCGTGAGAGATCAACCTGCACAATTATGCAGCAAAAATAGTTTTGCTGCTGGTTCTGCTTCAAAGTGGTGTCCAGCACCTGCAAAACTTGTTCACAAAGTTAAATTATAATAATTACAACACAAACATAATATAACCATAAAATTAACATACTAACATATTTAAGACTTAAAACATAACTAAAGCATAAAAACTAACAAAAGCATTAAACTAACATATTAACATACTAACATACTAACGTACTAACATATATAAGTATTAACATAAACAAGACTTCGAACTTAACCAAAGCAACATACTAACTAATATGTATCAACAAATAAGTATTAACATACAAAATCAACATACTACCAATTTATGCTAAAGTAAAGACAAGAATTAACATAAACTTGGATTTCCTTCCAAGAAAGGCCTAATTGACAGTATTGGCAGGATTTTGTTACCAAAATAAACTATATACAACTTGAATTAGAATTAGCTAAACTCATTGTTGATATTAGCAATATAAAATTAAACCATCATCCCCGACAACGACGCCAAAAACTTGTTAGACCATTTGTTCACCGCAAGTGCACGGGTCATTCAAGTAATACAATGAAGAGTAAAGTTCGTTCCCACGAGGATGTTGGCTTCCAAAGTTAAGTATCAACCAATAGCTAAATTAATTCTATTCAAGAACATAAAAATAGAGAAAGTGTAAATAAACTAAATCTAAACTACAAAGCAATAAAGATATTGTCTAGAGCTTTAGAAAATCCTTCTTCACCTCCTATTTCAACTAATAATATGCAATCCTTACAAGCAACATCAATGAATTATTAAGTTAGCTTGAGAATCTGATTTAGTTAAAAGCCTATGTCTAGGTCAATCAACCATAGTTTCATTTACCGAAAACTCATTAGTTAGATGCAAAATCCACTCATTAAGATCTATTCTCAATCACACACTATGCATGGCTAAAAGGTATATTTCTATCCATTTAGTGAATTAACTTATCCAAGCCAATTGAATGAAATCGAACATGCATTAACCATACATATGATCTAGAACCCAAATTCCTATGTTTAGGTTCATCAAATTTTTACAAATTACTTAAAAGCTGATCAAATAATTAAGAGCATTAAGAACAATATGATTGAATAAAACCAAAGATCAATATATACTCAAAAGATTAGAAAATCATTAATATACATAGAAAGATCTAAAGTAATCCCTAAATACAGCTTAGCTAATCATTGAACATGAAAATAGAACCACAAAACTCTTGTTCAAGATAGATGGAAGAGAGCAAAGAGAAAGAATAAGGAAGGAAGCTCATAGATTTGACTCTTGAATCTCCTTCCATGAAGAAGATGACCTCCAACATTGCTTCCTTTGACCTCCTCAGCCTCCAAACAGTAAAACCTAGCCGCAACTCTCTAAACTAAGTAAGTTCTTTTTACAAAATCTGACAAAATAGTATTTATAGGCTCAGAAAAATAGGAAACGTCACGACGTTAACCTTACTACGTCGCGGAGCACTTGATATTTAGGTCACCTATGTCGCGACGTCCATTGCTTTGCTTGCAGCGCTTTAGCCTCGGGTCTCATGTACTGAAGCAGGGGATGTGCACCACATTGCGACATTGACATACTTGCGCTGCGACGTTGAATGCTAATTTGCTCCTTTGGCTTTCTCTTCCAATTTTTGCTCAAATGCTCCACATTCTAGCTTGATTGGAGCCATTCGTAAAATAGAGAATTCACCAAATTAATAAGAGTTACAAATCCACGTAATCACTTACCAAATAAGCACACTTTGTTCAAAAACATATAGGAAGATATCCAAATCAGAATGGACAAATATAAGCCTAAAATCTTCCATATATGTATTGTAAACAAGGACTAAGCATTATTTATAAACAGATATATGACACAAATAACTTCATTATATGGAGTTATCACACCCAAACCTACATTTTACTAGTCCTCGAGGAAAACAAAATATGACTAAGGAAGCCTGCTTAACAATTCATGCTCAACATTCATGCAGCAAATAATATAATTTCAATTTTCTTTTCTTTTCAAAACACAACTAGCGAATCATGAATATATCAGTCGTTAAAAGGTACTAATGCCTCATAATCAACTCCACATATACATAATCCTTAATATGTTAATAATCTAGTTATTCTTTCATGCAATTCATATTTTTCACAAACATGCAAGATAAACTTCTCCTAATCAAATCACACACATTCGGATAAGTTTATGAACCTACATATATATGAATCATAGAATCCACAAGATTGTAATCCAACTCTCTCTCCACTAATGTAAATCACACATAACTGAGGATCAAAAAGGACTTCAACAGCTTGTAATGTTAGGCTAATGGTATTGGGTGAAAGAACAAAAGGGAAAGGATTTAACACAAACATTGAGGAACATAAACATGTTATTCCAAGTCTTGAGTCTCTAATTGATATTAGCAGGGTATTCAGCAGTGAAAGTAGAAAACTCACCAGAACCATTCAATGCTTTTCATACTTTTCTTTTCTTAAGCTTTGCCTTTTTTTTCATTTTTTCTCTTTTTTTTTTCTTTTCTTCTCTTTTTTTTACAAAGCAATGATTTTTCTTTGACTGCGTCTGATTCATTCAGGATTATTTTGTATTGAATATATATTAACACTTGATGCGGATTAAAAGTTACAAACCTAAGTGCAGGTTGTTTCAAGTAATAAATTCTCGGGAATCCGAGGACGATCCACAAGGAATTGATGAAGAAAAAATTCTTTAACATAAAGTAAATATTTTGTTACAGCAATGAAGGTAATAAAACTTGGTCACAAATAAAAAAAAAGACTTACTTGGGTTAGGAGATCCACTCTTGGTAAGTAAATTAAGGATAAAATAAATTCTTTTTATAACTCAATTAGAATCCACACATAATGGAGGTTCCAATCGAAAAATACAACATTCAAAGTTCATTTAATATTATATATGTAATTATATTATAATTCCTTTAATCATCTATTAACACCACCACTTATAAATGAGATCAAGCATTCATTGTGCCAATATCTTGTCTACAACAAATCAAGATCTCCACTTTACAAGGAGGGTTTCTAAATTGATTGAAAACAAAATACAACACGTATAATGACCACTTGAAAATATATCATTTAAGCACAAGAAAGAAATGAGTCTAACCTTATTTCATTATCAAGAGCTTCACCCTTTTACCTAAGTAAAATGAAACTTAATTACTCATAAACAAGAAGAAATGAAGAGAGAAGAAGAAGATGAAGAACATAACTTCAATTTAGAACAAAAGAAAATTACAACAAGATAAATAAACAACACAATAGCATGATCTTGGCCTTTAAGACCAAGACTCTTCAAATGATTAGCCAATGGTGCCTTTTATAGAGGATTAGGGATACAAAATGATAAAGGGGCTGATTAATGAGTGAGTGGCTGAGTGGATGGATGAGTGGAAAATGTCAAATGACTTTTGATGAGTGAAAAATTATGGAGATTTTTTGTTTCCGAAATCATTCAGATCTGAAGTCATTGAATGCATTAGAAAATTAAAAAATGATCTTCATGAAAGTTGTAAGCGTGGATATTAGATTTCAAATGCCATTAGTTTGAGCCTAAAATCATTCCTACAACTCAAGATATGGTCTAATTACTGCATACTGCTCAAGCCCAACTATAGTTCCTCTGTTCTAACTTGGAAGCCCAATATCACCTCAAAGTAATCCGATTTGAGTCTTATGTGCTTCATAAAAGTTGTAAATATAGGTCTTAACGTGCAAATACCAAAATTTCAGCCAATCTAGATCTTAAAACCTGAGTTATGCTCTGATTACTGCACATTATTCAGGTCCCAATCACAAAACTCGTATTCTGACTTTCAAGCCCAATTGGTTCTACTAGATATCCGACTTTGACCTAGAGCTCTTATGAAAATTATAGAGCTCTCTCTTATATTTCAAATACCACCAGAATCACCTCAAAAGGCCAACTACAGCCTAAGATATGACTCAAATACAGAAATAGCGTAAGACGTAAATCATGCTGAAAAAATCAATTAAGTCTAATTTGAATCCAAACTTACAAAACATAACCAAACTCAATCGATTAAGTACATGGAGAGTGTAAATGACTAAAAATGAGGGTTTATTAATATATAAAATATGTGATTATTAAATTCTCTCACACTTAACTTTTTACACTCCTAGGTAAAACACACAAGACTAAAACTATGAAGAAAAAAAATGACACAAACTCAAAAACTAAACACTCTAAAAGACTCAATTTCTAATAATGTTTAAGAATGAAGGGCAACCAATCATTCAAAGGATCAAAACATTCATGCGATAACATTTCTTCACATCTCAAACTAATAAGCAAAGATATTTCAATTGAAAAGCATGAGTCAAGAATGATAGATCTTCACAGGATTCTCTCTCAATTCCTTAAGTATTTAAAATATAAGTATTTCACTCAATTTAACCTATGAGAAATTACACTACCATAAGCTTGCTTATCTTCTACTTCTCCATTACTCAAAACACATGCACACACAAATCATGAGGACTTTATTCAATGTTATAATAGGGTCAAGGTAAAGGAAGAGGTAATATAGATATGACAAGTTAAATACTAAAGAGAATAAAAGAGCATGAAAGATGAGTTCAATTAACAAGCATGAAAGCTTATCCCAACTCCACCTAGTACAGATTCCTTTTACATATTCTTTTCCTTTCTTTTATTGCCTTGTTGGCCCTTATTTACACATTTTTTAATTTTCAATTTTTTGATTTTTTTTGATTTTTTTTATTTTTGTTTTTGTTTTTTGAATTTTTTTTACAAGATGAACATAATATATACATTTAAACAATTTTTTTTCAACCATTTTACACACACACACCCACACTTGTTCAAGAACTCATCCAATGACAAAACTAATGTTCTCTTATTCCCTAAGGTCGGGTAAGAACATGATTTTTCATTGAAGGCACATAATGAGTTCGAAACAAAGAATAATCAAATAAGCTCAAATGGGTTAAGTAAGGGGAAATAGGCTTCCAATCCTTTATGTTGGTAGGAATTAGAAAATTTTCAAGAAGCCATAAGAGTGCTTGATATCATATTGAGACAATATGCTGCTGAGCAAGGCTGCCTTTTTATGCGCTAGTCATTCTTGGCTATTTGGTTAAAGTAGCTATTTCAGGAAAAAATGTCTCAATCATGTTTATGTATACATGTGAAAATGTAGTCTAAAAAAGAATTAAAGCAAGTTGTAGAGTAACAATTTCATGAGTGAAAATCACACAAGAAAGAAAAGAATGGTACAAATATTCAATCCATTCATCAATAGGCTCAAAATCTCATAATGCATAATTCTATCATTCTTAGTCCACCAATTTCAACATCCATAACCAAGCACGTGATTTTTAAGAAGGAAGACAATTGACTCAATCATGCAAATTTCCCTGAATTTGAATTGCTACTTCCACACAGACTAGTTATCTACCTAATTATTCATTACTTTGCCACCAATTTTGATGCGCCTCAAGAGTAAATTTACCTCAAAGGCATAATTTACTCCTTACTCTACCATCCTTAATTAGTTTTGGTATTAATAAGTTGCTGATAAACATATAAATACAACAAACATATTAATAAACACATTTCCTATTTTTTTTTAGTTTTTTAAGATTTTTTTTTGGTTTTTTTTAGATTTTTTTTACACAACTATCGTTCCCCCCAACCAGATCACAACATTGTCCTCAATGTCAAAACATAGATAGGTAAAAGATAGAAGATAGTACCTGTTGTTGCAATTATTGAAAAGAGAAACCTGACACAAATTTAAACAGAAACAAAGTACAATAAATAAATTCAAAGCTTGTAATTATTTAAATAATTGGAGTGTCTGATCTGGGTTGCTTTTCATACTGCTTTCCTCACCGCTTCCTTCTGACCAATCTATCTGAGCTGTTATTGGATCAGGTTCATAAATAAAAACTTTTAATTTATCAATCAACTCATCAACAGTGGAAGCAAAGATAAGGAGTCGTCTTGCTGATGGTGTGATAAATTTCTGTTCCACAGCATGGTCAACAAAAGATAACAAATTATCAAAAAAATTACTAACATTCAACAAACTTATGGGTTTATGGTGGATGTTCAGTTGGGCCCAAGAGATAATTTAAAAAACTTCTTCCAAAGTACCAAAACCACTTGGTAAGGCTATGAATGCATTAGAATTTTCAAGCATTGCTTTCATTCGTCCATGTATAGATGATACTTGAAGTTCCAGCCCAATTGTCTTTCCAGTGATGTTCTTTCGAGTTAAAGGTTCAGGAATGACACCTAAAACTTGACCACCTCTTATATGTGTAGAAAGTGAGACAGCCCCCATTAACCTAATGTTACCTCCCCCATATACTGCACGAATGTTCCTCGTAGCATGTGTTTTACCAACAGTGCTTAATGCGTTTACAAACTCTAAACCCTTCCCATAACTTTTTTCATAAAATACACAGATACTGGTAAATCTACGAACTTAAGAAGAAGCTCCCTCCATTTCTACACTCACACTCCCTTTGAATGATTATGAGTTGGAGGAAAGTGAAGAAAATATAAGGAAGAGAATGAAAAAAGTAATGATAGCACCTATATGGGCAGGTTGACTATTGTCAGAAAAGTTTGAAATTAAAAAACACAGTTTTTTTTATTTGTGTTTTTTTGTTTTATTTTTTTTGTTTTTATTTTTTTTAGACTTCAAGAAAACCATCAGGGCAAAGAAGTCTAGAAACTCTTGAAGGACCCCGCTCAAAGGATCGTTTATCCAAAACCAAAATACAACAAAATCATACAAGATAAAATTATAATAACAAATGATGGCATACCTTTATGTACAGTTGCGTGTCACCAGTGCAGAAACCTTCACAATCTTACTGCTACTTGAAAGAGACATCGAATTCCCTTAAGGAATTTTAGACTTAAGGTACTCCTCCCGCTTGTGGGATATCCCAGCATATGCATCATCCCTCTAATTAAAGAGAGAAAATCTGAATACAACGACCAGTGACCACAGCCAGTGGAGCCACGCTCAGGAACCCAATAAATCAATACTAGGAATTGAGCTCAGAGGCATTGTCACGCAAGAATGCAAACATGAGACGCTTCTATCTATCCATCAGTAACTAGAGCCTACAGTTAAAACCTGAGAATGCTTGCGCGGCTCTCTACAGAACATGGCACACGAACCTTATTTATGGACCAGTGTGCGAAGGTCCACTCGAGTCAATGACGGGATGGGCATATCTTTATCTGCTTTATTTATTATCTTAACTGAACTGAATAATAATGGAATGTTTATATCTGGATCTGAATAGTACGCATCCATATGTTATCTTTTCTTATCTGGACGGTACATAATGCCTGGTGTTGGATCTATTCTGTGGGACTGTAGCAGTAAGACCTGGGGAGGCAGTAAGACTAATTCAACGATGTTACCACAGGTAGTGAAAGATGAGGCACAGTGGTGACCATAGTTAAGAACTGATAAATAAATGCGGTGGCTAACGATCTGGGTATGATCTATTAAATTTTAACGAATTGTTCAGAAGATAATACTTAAACCAGACATAGATCAAAGAATGAAGTATGATAATCTTAAGATCTAGTTCAAAGGATAAAATTTGACTTAAATTTCTCACTTACAAATCTATGAAACCAAATGAAGGAAATGATATCAGGGGTTAAGTCCATATCTGTTATCTACTATTTATTTTCTTGCTATTTTATTATCTTTCTTGCTATTTCTTGCATTTATCTTTCTAATTTCTGTCTTTATATTCTGTCTTTATTTCTGTCTTCTATATTTTCTGTTCAAATCTTCTGCCATGTTGCGTTCTCTGTCTTCTAAGCTTTCTTTCAAAGCTTCTCAATCTTCTTCTTCATCGCTCACTGAGCAACAAATTAATCCATCCACAACAAACATCTTTAATGAAGAAATTTGTTTTGAAAACATAAATCGAGACATGGATGACTGGGAGATCCCCAGAATCCCAAACAATGAACTCTACAAAGCTGAAGGACGATTCTTCAGGAGTTCTGATTACATTATCAGGACCGTAGAGAAATAAATCACCATTGAAGGAGATGATGAAGAATTTCATCTTCTTTGTCAAGAGGCCTTAAAAGGCCAAGCAAACAAATACAATTATCTACATATCAGATGTGTGCAGGTAGCTGTCAAACCTCTAATTAGAGAAGGACTAAACACATCTGTTCTGCTTTGTCTAAGAGACATATAACATAATAAATTCCATGATTCTCTTCTAGGAACCGTAGAAACTAGTCTTGGTCATGGTCCAATCTATTTTAATTGCTATCCCAATAGGACTGCAAGTTTAAAAGACAAAAACATTCAAGACACATTATTTTTAAACATTAAAGTCTGTGGCTTAGACATGAAGCCCGAATCAATCCCTTTAGCCTTAATCTATAGGATTCAGTACTAAGTAATGAATTCTTTTTACTCAAAAGTGTTAAAACCAAAAGACAAGGGAGTAATAATGTTATTCCTGACAAACATAACAAAGGCCAACGTAGTTGTCCCCAAACAAATCCGATGGGAAGATGTAATCCTCCCTGAAAAATGAATTATGGATAAAGCAACTCCAGCTTTGCCCAGAGAAACACCTGAAATTCAGGAAATCACCCAATACCAATCAGGTAGAGTTGAATTAGCCTTCAATAGGAGAATTTCGTTTAGCTCTTCTAAATCTTTTAAATCTTCATCCCCCAAATCTGAAGATTACAGATCTGCTGTCTCTAGAAAATCCTTTTCGACAATCCAATCTACCCCTTCAACCATCAATCTTCGAGGACTGGATACTTCATCAAGCATCCCAAGGCCAACATACCAATGTGAAGACGAAGATGATTAGAGATCTATTCAATCTCCAACCTATTCCTCCCTTAATGATGATGTCCATGTTATCTGAATTCATTATTGATAAGGAAACCCTTAGGAAAGACTTCTATTCCACGGAATGGACTCCGTAAAGGAAGTGGTTTTTCAAAAATTTTAAGGGATCAAATAGAACTGAAATCCAAGAGAAATTCTATGAATTTCTCAACAAAGTCAAACAACATATCCCATTCTTCAACTGGTTTTATGCCTACATGATTAGGAATGAAATTGAATATCCCTGGAGCATTGGTCTGATTGAAGATAAATCAACTAATGTTCTTACTGTCTGGCATCGCAAAGATGGTGAGTTAATCAAATCTGAATTACCTCCTTCCAGTTAGTATCTTATCCCAAACGTAAAAGATAAAGATAACAATCCTGTCTTAGCTTCTCCTTTCAAGACTAAAGTAGAAGATGAACCAATAAATCCGAAAGACATTAAAAGTCTTATGGAATAAAATAATTATACAAACAAATACCTTCAAGTTTTAGGTGAAAAATTAGTCAAACAAATCATAGATAAACCTTCAACCTCGGGAACCAAAATCGACGAAACCAAACCTCCTAAGTTAGTCAAAAAGCCTCTTTTCAAACCATTCAAGGTTAGTCAACAGCTCAAAGAAAATATTAAACTTTTAAATAATCCTAAATTATCAAACCAGAATCTTATTAATGAATTCATGGATAGACTAAACTTAGTCGCCCCAGATACACCACAAACCCAAGAATCAAAGACTAGTAAATCTAAAGACAAAAATCTGATTGTTAATACAATTCGATAATCTAGTTCATAATCGGGATCTGATTACCCAGAAACTGAAACCGATACAAATTCTGTCATCAAGGTAAATCCTGTAATCAGCCAAACTCTTAACTGGAGAAATCCGTCAAAAATCTACTATCAAAGAGCGACAGCTCCTGATCTATTGCTTGAAGAAAGAAATCCAAACTTCAGAAGCTTCAGCGCAAACAACATCTATGAGTGGAACATTGATGGGATGACTGAATATGCCATCATCAACACTCTTTAGCATATGACCATGGTGTCGACTGCTTATCAAACCTCATACGACTGTCTAGAAGAAGTCATTGTCAGAATCCTCATATCAGGATTCTCTGGTCAACTCAAAGGATGGTGGGATAACTATATCTCCGCTGATCAAAAGGTCAAAATTGGCGAAGCTGTCAAAACTAACGCCGACGGCAATATAATCCTCAGTGATGGGAAGCCAATTCCCGACGCTGTCAACAATCTAATCTTCACAATCGCTCAACACTTCATAGGAGATTCGTCTTTATGGAAAGATAGGTCTGCCGAACTTCTGTCGAATTTAAAATGCAAAACTCTAGCCGACTTTAGGTGGTATAGAGACACCTTCTTGACTAGGGTTTATACCAGAGAAGATAACCAACAACCTTTCTGGAAAGAGAAATTTCTTGCTGGTTTTCCAAAGTCTTTAGGCGACAAGGTTCGCGACAAGATCAGAAGTCAATCCCCAAATGGAGAAATCCCTTACGAGCAGTTGAGTTATAGACAACTCATCGCTTTTATCCCAAAGGTAGCCCTAAAAATCTACCAAGATGACAAGATCCAAGCCCAACTCGCTAAAGAAAAGGCCCAAACCAAGCGGGACTTAGGAACGTTCTGCGAACAATTTGGCCTTCCTTGTGCTAGAAGGAAGTCGAAACCGAAACCTAAATCTAATCATGTCGAAAAAACTAAATATTACCGACATAAAGCAAGCACCAAACCCAGAAGACTTAAACAAGAATTTAAGTCCAAACCACCGATCGACAATATCAAAGTCCCAAAGAAACCTATAATTTGCTATAACCGTGGTAAACCTGGTTATATTAGTAAATATTGTATGTTAAAAAGAAAGATAAAATCTTTAAACCTTGAACTGACAGTCGAAGAACAAATTAATAATTTGTTAGTCGAATCATCTGAAGAAGAGTTTGACAAAGAGTCCTCTGAAGACGTAAACCAAATCCAAAATGATGATATATCATCTGAAGGAGAATCATATTCTCCTGAAATTAATGTCTTAACAAAGGAGCAAGATCTCCTATTCGAAGTCCTTAATTCAATTGATGATCCTCAAGATAGGAAAATCTATTTAGAAAAGATAAAATCTTTAATGGAAGCAAGTTCTTCTAAAACCTTTAAAGAACCAATCGTTCAAAACAAATACAATCTGACAGAAACACTTAAAAACTTGAAAAGAAAACTTCTAAGAAAACTATAACAATTCAAGATCTTCAATACGAGATTAATAATTTGAAAATTGAAGTTAATCAACTTAAAGAACAACAAAACTTACATCAGATTATAATATCCCAACTTCAGGATATTCAAACTGACTCTGATAAGGAAGCAATTCCTGATCAAAAGAGTCAAAAAAGTCAAAAGACTGGAAATCAAGAAGATGAAGAATTTTTTGCGCAAATAATTAATTAAATGAAAATTCAAAAATTCTTTATTAACATAAACATCAAAATTGATGATTTTATCCTTAATACTATCGCATTGTTCGACACAGGGGCAGATTCAAATTGTATTTTGGAGGGACTAATCCCGACAAAATATTTTGAAAAAACATCTGAACAGCTTAGCACAACAATAGTTCAAAACTAAAAATCAAATTCAAACTCTCATCTGCAATCATCGAAAACCAAGGTTTCCAAGTTGAAACTTCTTTCTTATTAGTCAAGAATCTAAAAAATGAAGTGATCTTAGGAACACCGTTCATCAGATCACTTTTCCCTCTGCAAATCACGAATGAAGGGATTACTACCCAACATCTTGGTCAAACAATCACTTTTAAATTTCTTAGGAAGCCAATTCTAAGGAATCTGAATTTAATCCAATATAAACAGAACCAAATCAATTATCTAAAAGAGGAAATTTCCTTTAAAAACATTGATTCCAATCTTGGTCAACCACAAATCCAAAAACGAATTCAATCTCTTCTTGAACAAATTCAAAAATCAATTTGTTCAGATCTTCCAAACGTTTTCTGGGAAAGGAAGAAACATATGGTGGATCTTCCCTACGAGAAAGATTTCAATGAAAGGCAAATTCCCACAAAGGCTAGACCAATTCAAATGAGTCAAGAACTAGTTCAGTATTGTCAGCAGAAGATTAAAGATCTTCTGTCGAAAGGACTCATTCGAAAGAGTAAGAGTCCATGGTCTTGTTCAGCCTTCTATGTCAACAAATAAGCTGAGATCGAAAGAGGAACTCCTCGTTTGGTCATTAATTACAAACCGCTTAATCAAGCACTCCAATGGATTCGGTATCCGATTCCAAACAAAAAAGATCTTCTTAAAAAACTGTACTCAGCAAAAATATTTTCAAAATTTGATATGAAATCTGGATTCTGGCAAATCCAAATCAAAGAAAGTGATCGCTACAAGACGACTTTCACTGTACCTTTTGGGCAATACGAATGGAACGTGATGCCTTTCGTTCTTAAGAATGCTCCTTCTGAATTTCAAAGGATCATGAATGAAATCTTCAATCCTTACTTAAACTTTACCATTGTCTACATTGATGATGTTCTTGTCTTTTCTCAATCAATAGATCAACATTTTAAACATATTAATATTTTCCTTGGAGTCATTAAAAGAAATGGTCTTGCTGTCTCCAAGTCAAAGATTAATTTTTTCCAAACTAAAATCAGATTTCTTGGTCATAATATTTATCAAGGAACTATCAATCCTATTAATCGGGTAATTGAGTTTACCGACAAGTTTCCTAATCAACTTATCGACAAAACCCAATTACAAAGATTTCTTGGTTGTTTAAATTATGTCGCTAACTTCTTTCCTCAGCTGAGTAATCTTGTCAAACCTCTACATGATCGACTGAAAAAGAGTCCTCCTCCTTGGTCGGATATTCATATAAACATTGTCAAACAGGTAAAATCTCAGGTAAAGGCTCTTCCATGCCTCTATCTTCCGAATCCTCAACTATTCAAAATTGTTGAAATTGATGCCTCTGACATAGGTTATGGTGGCATTCTCAAATAGCGTGTCAACAACAAAGAACATGTCATTGCATATGCATCAAAACATTAGAATCCTGCACAGTAGAATTATTCGACAGTCAAAAAAGAAATTTTAGCAATTGTTCTTTGCATATCAAAATTTCAATCTGATTTATTAAATCAAAAATTTTTAGTTTGTGTCGATTGCAAATCCGCAAAAGACATTTTACAAAAAGATGTTAAAAATCTTGCTTCAAAACAAATTTTTGCTAGATGGCAAGCAATCTTGAGTGTTTTTGATTTTGACATAGAATATATCAAAGGCACCTCAAACACATTACCTGACTATCTTACCCGTGAATATTTACAGGGAAAATAGCCCTATGCCAAGATCGACGAGATCTTCTTCCTCTAGGGGAAGAGGTACTGGTATTGGTAATCCACCCCTGGCATAGCCAGCCAAATCATCTTATCAACTGGGGTCTTCGACCCTTCCATCTGGGTCATCAACCCAAGCTAAAGCTGAGTCATCGACTCAGAGAAAACAATCAAAAGAAGACTATGCCATGCCAATCACAACCCTGTTAGCCTTGCAAGATCAAGGCCTAACCCATCTTCCAGATAAATCATGGAAACAAATTTTCACTGAAGAATTTGTCGAAGGAACTGACATCCAAACCATGATTCAAACACTTAAAGTAATAGCCATTGTTGTCAACCAACCAAGAAAAGATTTAGTCGTCCAATCTCAACCCATTTCCTCCAAACCACATTACATACCAAAAGAAAGTTTTTGGCCTGTGATCCAAATGGAACCAGAATTCTGGGATCCCAACCCAATCAAAGTTCCTCAAAAAATCTTTCCAAATGGTTTTCACTTTAAACTAGTCTCGACAAACAAAACCCGACAATTTTATGAATATATTCTTGTCGATACTGACTCGGTCTCTCTTAAGCATTACAGGGACCCAAAAGACGAATCTTTCATAACCCATTCGACGGTTCAGATTTTGAAGGTTATGACACCGACAGAATTTGGAATAAATCCAAACACTTTGAAGAAGTTTTCTCAGCATTTCGACCCAATTGGGTTTAATTATTGGGATTACTTGCAAGCTTGGAGTAACATGTTTTGGCTTCAGAACAAGTCCAACCGACACTCCTGGCTCATCTACTTCAAACAAAATGTCCAATATAAGTTCCCTCACCGGTTCTTGCAATGGTGGAACTTCTTTGGCCCAATCCAACAAATTCTTTTGACAAATGTCATGGAAGGATTTCAATATTTCTTGAAGAAGTTTGATTCAGGTGATGACATATTTCCTATCGATCTTCACTTCTTCTCCAAACTTTCTCTTGCCTGGATATTTTCCTGGCAATACAAGTATCAGACTCATGATGGTCTCCCCAATCTTCTCCCTACACTGCAAAGGCAAGCTTTTGCTAAATGGTGGGCTGATTTCGATGCCTCTACAGCATCTCCCGACAACATCAAACTATGGTTCCGACAGAACCCAAAATATCTCAAGACGGCTGATGAAGCTGATTGTCAATTCCTGAATCAGAAAGCAAAAATCCTGGCTGCTATTGCTGCCTCTTCCGACAAAGCCCATCTATTCCAAAATATGGAAAATGTCCTCAAACTTTACAAGGACATGGATGTTGCTATTAGCAGAGAATTAGCTCCTAAGAAATCTGGTTCTCCCCGCCCTTCAATCACCCTATCCGAAGATTCTGCAAATCAGATTGAAGATGACTGCTATGCAATCGACCTAAAAGATGATGAATGACATATCGTATTCATTGTCGAAGAAGTTGTCGAACACTGTTCATTGTCGAAGTCTGATTTTCATCGAACCCTGTAGCAAGCTACGGAAGACTACTATTGAACACTGTTCACTGTAGCGGTGCGACCAATCACTGTTTTATTGTTCACTGTAGCGGGACACTGTAGCGTTACTGTTGTAATAGTAAAATTTTTAGTCTTTAAATGGAGGTCTGCCCATGATGCTAGGCAGGCATATTTTTATCCAATGTATAATTTTTAGATCTTTTGAGAGAGGTTAGTGAGAGAAACTCTCCCCCTTTCCCCTCTTCCAATCTTGTAATCTTTTCTTTATGCTTTAATAATAATCAGTTTCCCCCTTTTCCTTTTATGCTTTAATTTCTGTTTTATATCTGTTCTATACCGAGCTTAGTCTCTGGTTCTAATGCTTTAACTATTTTCTGCATATCATTCATTCACTATGTAAAGTAGTCCGTCTGCTCTCCTACTTTCTTTCATCCTGTCTCTTCCGCCTTTCCTGTGATCTTCCACCTGCTCTATATATATATATATATATATTATTGTGATTGTGGCTCACATCTTCCTCTGGTTTTACGTCTAGTGATGACTTACACGCCTTCTATGAGTCGATGATAAGCTTCCCATCTAATTTTTTTATAAATTGGCAAACAGAGTCTTTTTGAGTCAGATTCCCAAGACTGTAACGCTCTTGCTCGTCCCTGAAAAGATTTCACAAACTAAGAAGTTCACGATGCACAACTCCACAAGAATGCGTCTCAAGAGTCAATAAGATATCATCTAATGACTCCTTACTCAGCCTATTCTTAATAAAGTATATTTTATCTTCTCGATTTGTAGAAACCATTCCCAAAGAATGACATCGCGTGTTACAATTCTATCGCTCACACTTGTGACAAACTTGCATTCTTTTCGCTCTTCTTTTTTTAGAATAAAAACTTTTGCCGAGACCCGGCATGTATGGGACAAATAAATCTGAAAATTCACCAGCTAAATGAACATTTGCCTCGATTATCCAGCGTATATCCTCTGGGATGCCCATGTGCATTAACAGTCTCAGTTTTTCACACCTCATTGTCAGGTACGCATCTCTGAAAGATTTGATCAGGATAATTGAGGTGAGATCTTTCATGTTGCAAGAAAATTGATTATATTAGCAAACTAAGGTTTGAAATTGATAGAAAGTAAAAATTCATCGGGAAAAGAATCATTGATAGGTATGATATCAAAAGGTGAGCCTGGTGTAAGTATGGACAAAAAGTGATTCAAAACAATTAAAGACACAAAATCAAAAACAAAAACACACTAAAATGCACAAAATTAAAAAGGAAAAGAGAGAACAAAGCACATGAATGTAAAATACATTAAGGATGTAAACACATGAAATTAAAACACTAGGGATCTGACTTCACTCGATTCAACAATCTATCATAGACAATAGAGTAGTTTTGGGACCTTCATTCTAATTAATTTATAATCATTCAATTGATGGGTAAAATCCCTTAATTAATTAAAACTCAATTCCTTGGTCTAAACCCTAACTCTTAAAGGCATGACCTTTATTCTATGGATTCTCATAGAAAATATCATAATTCTCCCACACAACCTATAATCTCTATTCCTAGATGATTATAAATCATGACACTTATTATTTATGGTCTAGGTCATATACAAATCTTCTGATTCTACATACACCTCACTAGATCAATTTATGAGTGACCAATTCATAAAAATATTAAGAATCATAATAAACATTCAAATTGAATAAAAAAGAAAAATTCCAATCTTAGTACATGTCGAATGAATCAAGTTACATCTTCACCCTAGAAACACACGAATTTAACTACACATGACAAAAGAGAAGAAGAAATAGGAAGAATAAAATAAAAATATATACAGAGCTCAACCTTTCGTAAAAAAAATATTAACAAGTAGACAGTAAACCTGCCATGGTAAAAAATAAATAATATAAACAAGTAGGCGATAAAACTGCCATTAAATATTAACAAGGGTGTGGTATAAACCAGCCACCAAATATATATTAACATGTAGTTAATAAATATTAACAAGGGTGTGGTATAAACCAACCACCAAATAAGTTAGTAAGCAGATAAATTAAAAAGTTAGAAACAAGTAAATTAAAATGTTAGAAGTAGGGAAATTAAAATGTTAGAAGCAGGTAAATTAAAAAAGTTAGAAAGTTAGCAAGTTAGTAAGAGAGTTAGATAGTTAGTAAATTAGTAAGCAAGAAAATTTAAAGGTTAGTAGGTTAGTAAGTTAGAAAGTTAGAAACAAAATACAGAAAGCAAAATATAGAAAATGAAGTACAAAAAATAAAGTGCAGAATGCAAAATTCAAAAAATAAAGTGCAAAAAGTAAAGTGCATAAAGTAAATTTAAAATATGAAAATCGGAGAATTGGCAAGCCAAATTTTTGCTCCGGCAAGAGAGAAGAGAAGAAGAAAGATTATTTCATTAATGATTAAATATTACAGAGAGATAAAGGAGAGTTTCCCCCACTAAGTTAGTACGTTAGTAAGTACAAAGAAAAAAAATTAAAAAAGTAAAAAAAAAAAAATATATATATATATATATATACAAGATCCACAGGAAAAGTATATATATATATACACAAAATATTTATACCATAAATTTGTTCTTCAAATCAAGTCCCCGGTAACGGCGCCAAAAACTTGATGCAGATTAAAAGTTACAAACCCAAGTGCAGGTTTATTTCAAGTAATAAATTCTCGGGAGTCCGAGGTCGATCCACAGGAAATTGATGAAGAAAAAATTATTTGACGTAAAGTAAATATTTTGTCATAGCAATAAAGGTAATAAAACTGGGTCACAAATAAAAAAAAAGACTTACTTGGGTTAGGAGATCCACTCTTGGTAAGTAAATTGAAGATAAGATAAATTTTTTTTTATAACTTAATTAGAATCCACACATAATGGAAGTTCCAATCGGAAAATACAACATTCAAAGTTCATTTAATATTATATACGTAATTATATTATGATTCCTTTAATCATCTATTAACACCACCACTTATAAATAGGATCAAGCATTCATTGTGTCAATATCTTGTCTACAACAAATCAAGATCTCCACTTTACAAGGAGGGTTTTTAAATTGATTGAAAATAAAATACAACACGTATAATGACCACTTGAAAATATATCATTTAAGCACAAGAAAGAAATGAATCTAACTTTATTTCATTACCAAGAGCTTCACCCTTTTACCTAAGTAAAATGAAACTTAGTTACTCATAGACAAGAAGAAATAAAAAGAGAAGAAGAAGAAGAAGAAGAAGAACATAACTTCAATTTAAAACAAAAGAAAATTATAACAAAATAAACAAACAACACAATAGCATGATCTTGGTCTCTAAGACCAAGACTCTTCAAATAATCAGCCAATGGTGCCTTTTATAGAGGATTAGGGATACAAAATGACAAGGGAGCTGATTAATGAGTGAGTGGATGAGTGGGTGGATGAGTGAAAAATGTCAAATGACGTTTGATGAGTGGAAAATTATGGAGATTCTTTGTCTCTAAAATCATTCAGTTCTGAAGTCATTGAATACAAAAGAAAGTTGAAAAATGATTTTCATGAAAGTTGTAAGCGTAGATCTTAGCTTTCAAATGCCATTTGAGCCCAAAATCTTTCTTACAACTCAAGATATGGTCTGATTACTGCATATTGCTCAGGCCTAACTACAGTTCCTCCATTCTGACTTGGGAGCCCAATATCACCTCTAAGTAATCGATTTGAGTCTTGTGTTCTCCATAAAAGTTGTAGATATAGGTCTTAACATGCAGATACCAAAATTTCAGCCCAATCTAGATCTTAGAGCCCAAGTTATGCTCTGATTATTGCACATTATTCAGGTCTCAATCACAAAACTCATATTCTGACTTCCAAGCCAAATTAGTTCCATTAGATGTCCGACTTTGACCTAGAATTCTTATGAAAGTTGTAGATAACTCTCTTATCTTTCAAATACCACCAGAATTACCTCAAAAAGTCACCTACGGCCCAAGATATGGCCGAAATACAGAAACATCGTAAGACATAAATCATGTTAAAAAAATCAATTATGTCCAATTTGAGTCCAAACTTGCATAACCAAACTCAATCAATGAAGTACATGGAGAGCGTAAATGACTAAAAATAAGGGATTATTAATGTATAAAGTATATGATTATTAATACCCCTAATCATTAGACTCACTTCAAGAAATAACATATCATGTACTCAACAAACAATGATGGTAGGCAAAAAATGCAATGCTTTCACATACATTAGAATGGTTAATAGGTTTACGAACACAATGGTTATAAAAAACATATAAGGCCAAACATATATAAAGCTTCAAAAGGGGACCTATGATAAAATCATTAAGGGTAAGCTTGAAAGGCTCAATCAGTCCAAACAATGCCCTGATCATTTCCTTAATAATGCATAACCTAGAATTTCGCCTCAAGAGAGTTGAAAAATAATTTCTAAAATAATCGAAACTTTACATGTACATCCACAAACTTTCTCTAGACATGAACTTTTATCATTTTCAAAGTTATACAAGCATCTAAGTGAAATGTAAATCATGCATAAAAGATGACTAAATTGTTTCACAAGCTTCTTGATCTCATAAGGTTTCACTATAAAGGGGGCAAATAACAACCTTTTATATCTTTGCACAACCATAACAACACTAGCAATTTTTTTGCAACATATCATGCATTCAAATAGATTTAACTTTTTCAATTCAAACATGCATAACATCATTTGCATAATGTTAAAAATTGAAATATTTGCATTATCACCTTTTAGTAATAGCCAAAATAATAGAAAATCATGAAAACATGGTGGCTATCACAACTGCATCCAGTAAACATCATCACATGCATACATTCATCATTATAATCAAAACATGTAATGATACTCTCTGAAAAAAGTGAGACAAAGTCCTCACTTTGCATGGCACAAAGGGTACCTAAACTTATTAAAAATATGCACACTATTAGTCTGAGCATACTAAAATATGAAATAACATGAAAAATAAAAGAAATATCTACAAAACAAAGCACAATGCCGCGACATGAACCTTAATGTGCCGCGACATTTAGCTCGTCTGCAGAATTCTGCAAAAAAATCACACCAGCACTGTGACATTGAGTGTGGTGTGCCGTGGGGTGAGAGATCAGCCTGCACAATTATGCAGCAAAAATAGTTTTGCTACTGGTTCTGCTTCAAAGTGGTCTCTAGCACCTACAAAACTTGTTCACAAAGTTAAATTATAATAATTATAACACGAACATAATATAATCATAAAATCAACATACTAACATATTTAAGACTTAAAACATAACTAAAGCATAAAAACTAACAAAAGCATTAAAGTAACATATTAATATACTAACATACTAACATATATAAGTATTAACATAAACAAGACTTAGAACTTAACCAAAGCAACATACTAACTAATATGTATTAACAAACAAGTATTAACATACAAAATCAACATACTACCCATTTATGCTAAAAGCAAAGACAAGAATTAACATATGGATTTCCTTCCAAGAAGGGCCTAATTTACAGTCCTGGCAGGACTTTATTACCAAAATAAACTATATACAACTTGAACTATATACAACTTGAATTTTAGAACTAGCTAAACTCATTGTTGATATCAGCAATATAAAATTAAACCATCATCCTCGGCAACGGCGCTAAAAACTTGTTAGATCATTTGTGTACCGTAAGTGCACGGGTCATTCAAGTAATACAATGAAGAGTAAAGTTCGTTCCTACGAGGATGTTGGCTTTCAAAGTTAAGTATCAACCAATAGCTTAATTAATTCTATTCAAGAACATAAAAATAGAGAAAGTGCAAATAAACTAAATCTAAGTTACAAAGCAATAAAGATAATGTCTAGAGCTTTAAAGAATCCTTCTTCACCTCCTATTTCAACTAATAACATATAATCCTTACAAGCAACATACATGAATTGTTAAGTTAACTTAAGAATCTGATTTAGTTAAAAGCCTATATCTAGGTCAATCAACCATAGTTTCATTTATCAAAAACTCCTTAGTTAGATGCAAAATCCACTCATTAAGATCTATTCTCAATCACACACTATGCATGACTAAAAGGTATATTTCTATCCAAGTAGCGAATCAACTTATGTAAGTCAATTGAATGAAATCGAACATGCATCAACCATACATATGATCTAAAATCTAAATTCCTATGTTTAGGTTCATCAAATTTTTACAAATTACTTAAAAGCTGATCAAACAATCAAGAGCATTAAGAACAATATCATTGAACAAAACCAAACATCAACATATACTCAAAAGATTAGAAAATCTTTAATATACATAGAAGGATCCATAGTAATCCCTAAATATAGCTTAGCTAATCATTGAACACGAAAATAGAACCACAAAACTCATGTTCAAGATAGATGGAAAAGAGCAAAGAGAAAGGAGAATGAAGGAAGCCCATATATTTGACTCTGTAATGCTTGAATCTTCTTCCATGTAGAAGATGGCCTCCAAATAGTAAAACCTAGCCGCAGCTCTCTATACTAAGTAAGTCCTTTTTACAAAATATCATAAAATAGTATTTATAAGCTCAGAAAAATAGGGAACGTCGCGGCTTTAACATTACTACGCCGTGGAGCGCTTGATGTTTAGGTCACCTACGCCGCGGTGTCCATTGCTTTGCGTTGCAGCGCTCTAGCCTCGGGTCTTATGTACTGAAGTAGGGGATGTGCACCACTTCGTGACATTGACATACTTGCGCCGCAGCGTTGAATGCTGATATGCTCCTTTGGCTTTCTCTTCCTATTTTTTCTCAAATGCTCCATATTCCAGCTTGATTGGAGCCCTCCCAAAAATAGAGAATTCACCAAATTAATAAGAGTTACAAATCCACTTATTCACTTACTAAATAAGCACAATTTGATCAAAAGCATATAGGAAGATATCCAAATTAGAATGTGACAAATATAAGCCTAAAACCTTCTATATCTGCATTGTAAATAAGGATTAAGCATTATTTACAAATAGGTATAGGGTACAAATAACTACATTATATGGAGTTGTCACGCCCCCAAACCTACATTTGCTAGTCCTCGAGCAAAACAAAATATGACTAAGGAAACCTGCTTAACAATTCATGCTCAACATTCATTCCGCAAATAATATAATTTCAATTTTCTTTTCTTTTCAAAACACAACTAGCGAATCATGATTATATCAGTCCTTAAAAAATACTAATGCTTCATAATCAGCTTTACACATACGTAATCCTTAACATGCTAACAATCTAGTCATTCTTTCATGCAATTCACATTTTCAACAAACATTCAAGATAAACTTCTCCTAATCAAATCATACACATTCGGATAAGTTTATGAACCTATATATATATGAATCATAGAATCCACAAGATTGTATTCCAACTCTCTCTCCACTAATGTAAATCACACATAACTGAGGATCAAAAGGAACTTCAACAATTTGTAATGTTAGGCCAATGGTATTGGGTGAAAGAACAAAAGGGAAAGGATTTAACACAAAAATTGAGGAACATAAATATGTTATTCCAAGTCTTGAGTCTCTAACTGATATTAGCAGGGTATTCAGCAGTGAAAGTAGAAAACTTTCCAAAACCATTCGATGCTTTTCATACTTTTCTTTTCTTAAGCTTTGCCTTCCTTTTCATTTTTTCTCTTTTTTTTTTCTTTTCTTTAATTTTTTTTACAAAGCAATAATTTTTCTTTGACTGCATCTGATTCCTTCAAGCTTATTTTGTATTGAATATGTATTAACACCCCTAATCACTGGACTCACTTCAAGAAATAACACATCATGTACTCAACAAATAATGAAGGTAGGAAGAAAATGCAATATTTTCACATGCATTAGAATGGTTAACAGGTTAACGAACACAATGGTTATGTAAAACATATAAGGCGAAACATATATAAAGCTTCAAAAGGGGAACTATGATAAAATCATTAAGGGTAAGCTTGAAAGGCTCGATCGATTTGAACAATGTCCTAATCATTTCCTCAATTATGCATAACCTAGAATTTCGCCTCAAGAGAGTTGAAAAATAATTTCTAGAATAATCGAAACTCTACATGTACATCCATAAACTTTCTCTAGACATGCACTCTTATCATTTTCAAAGTTAAACGAGCATCTAAGTAAAATATAAATCATGCATAAAAAATGACTAAATTGTTTCACATGCTTCTTGATCATAAATGGTTTCACTATAAATGGGGCAAATAGCAACCTTTTATATCATTGCACAACTATAACAGCACCAGTAATTTTTTTTGCAACATATCATGCATTCAAATAGATTCAACCTTTTCAATTCAAGCATGCATAACATCATTTGCATAATGTTAAAAATTGAAATATTTGTATCATCACCCTTTAGTAATTGCCAAAATAATAGAAAATCATGAAAATATGGTGGCTATCATAACTACATCCAGTAAACATCATCACATGCATACATTCATCATTATAATCAAAGCATGTAATGGTACTCCCCTAAACCATAGTGAGACAAAGTCCTCACTTTGCATGGCACAAAGGTACCTAAACTTATTAAAAATATGCACACTATTAGTCTGAGCATACTGAAATATGAAATAACATAAAAAATAAAAAAATATGTACAAAACAGAGTACAACGTCGTGACATGAACCTTAATGTGCTGTGACGTTTAGCTCGTATGTAGAATTCTACAGAAAAATCACACCAGTGTCGAGACATTGAGTCTGGTGCGCTGCGGTGTGAGAGATTAGCCTGCATAATTATGCAGCAAAAGTAGTTTTACTGCTGGTTCTGCTTCAATGGGGTCTCCAGCACCTGCAAAACTTGTTCACAAAGTTAACTTATAATAATTATAACACAAACATAATATAACCATAAAATCAACAAACTAACATATTTAAGACTTAAAACATAACTAAAGCATAAAAACTAACAAAAGCATTAAACTAACATATTAACATACAAACATACTAACATATATAAGTATTAACATAAACAAGACTTAGAACTTAACCAAAGCAACATACAAACTAATATGTATTAACAAATAAGTATTAACATACAAAATCAACATAATACCCATTTATGCTAAAGTAAAGATAAGAATTAACATAAACTTGGATTTCCTTCCAAGAAGGGCCTAATTTACAGTCTTGGCAGGACTTTGTTACCAAAATAAACTATACACAACTTGAACTATATACAACTTGAATTAGAACTGGCTAAACTCATTATTGATATTAGCAATATAAAATTAAACCATCATCCCTGGCAACGATGCCAAAAACTTGTTAGGCCATTTGTGTACCGCAAATGCACGGGTCTTTCAAGTAATATAATGAAGAGTAAAGTTCGTTCCCACGAGAATGTTAGCTTCCAAAGTTAAGTATCAACCAATAGCTTAATTAATTCTATTCAAGAACATTAAAGTAGAGAAAGTTCAAATAAACTAAATCTAAACTACAAAGCAATAAAGATAATGTCTAGAGCTTTAAAGAATCCTTTTTCTCCTCCTATTTCAACTAGTAACATGCAATCCTTACAAGCAACATCAATGAATCGTTAAGTTAGCTTGAGTATCTGATTTAGTTAAAAGCCTATGTCTAGGTTAATCAACCATAGTTTCATCTACTGAAAACTCCTTAGTTAGATGCAAAATCCACTCATTAAGATCTATTCTCAATCACACACTATGCATGGCTAAAAAGTATATTTCTATCCAGTTAGCGAATCAACTTATCCAAGCCAATTGAATGAAATCGAATATGCATCAACCATACATATGATCTAAAATCCAAATTCCTATGTCTAGGCTCATCAGATTTCTACAAATCACTTAAAAGATAATCAAACAATCAAGAGCATTAAGAACAATGATTGAACAAAACTAAACATCAATATATACTCGAAAGATTTTAAAATCATTAATATACATAGAAGGATCCAAAGTAATCCCTAAATACAGCTAAGCTATCATTGAACACAAAATAGAACCATAAAACTCATGTTCAATATAGATAGAAGAGAGCAAAGAGGAAGGAGAAGGAAGGAAGCTCCTAGATTTGACTTTTTAATGCTTAAATCTCCTTCCATGAAGAACATGGACTCCAACCTTGCTTCCTTTGACCTCCTCAGCCTCGAAACAGTAAAACCTAGTTACAGCTCTCTAAACTACGTAGGTCATTTTTACAAAATCTGATAAAATAGTATTTATAGGCTCAGAAAAATAGGAAACGTTGTGGCGCGCTTGATATTTAGGTCACTTAAGCCACGACATCCATTGCTTTGCATTGCGGTGCTCTAGCCTCGGGTCTCATGTACTGAAGTAGGGGATGTGCACCACATCGCGGCATTGACATGTTTACGCCGCAGCGTTGAATGCTGATCTGCTCCTTTGGCTTTCTCTTCCAATTTTTGCTCAAATGCTCCATATTCCAGCTTGATTGGAGCCCTTCCTAAAATAGAGAATTCACAAAATTAAGAAGAGTTACAAATCCACTTAATTACTTATCAAATAAGCATAATTTGCTCAAAAACTTATAGGAAGATATCCAAATTAGAATGTGACAAATATAAGCCTAAAACTTTTCATATATACATTGTAAACAAGGACTAAACATTATTTATAAACAGATATAAGGCACAAATAACTACATTATATGGAGTTATCACTGCTGTAATCAGAAAGGATATATGTGGGATCAGACAAATGAGTGGTAAGACCCTGTATGAATAATGGGAGAGATTCAAGAAATTATACGCGAGCTGGCCACACTACTAGATTAGTGATCAACTGTTGATCCAGTACTTTTATGAAGGCTTGCTGCCAATGGACAGAAGCATGGTGGATGCTGCAAGTGGAGGTGCCTTAGTTGACAAAACCCCAGCTTTTTCCAAAGACTTGATTGCAAACATGACTGCCAACTCACAGTAATTTGGTACCAGAATGATAACTCCAACTAGAGGAGTCAGTGAAGTCAAGCTTTCTAATGCTGATCAACAAAGACTGGAACATGGACTTGATAAGCTAACCTCTTTGATGAGACAATTAGGAGTAGAGAGGCGCTAACCATCTGTGCAAGGACCTGCTCGAGTATGCAGTATCTATTCTTGTCCTTCACACCCCACAGATGCATGCCCTACACTTTAGGATGATAGTTCTGCATTCCAAGACCAATTTGTTGTTGCAGCAGATGTCTTTCTTGGTAAACCATAATTCTAGTAGTAGCAACAAAGATATGTTCCATTCTCCAACACATACAATCTTGGCCAGAGAGATCATCCTAACCTGAGATATGAGAATGTAGCACCATAGTAGCAGTATAAGCAGCCCTTCCAACAGTCAATGAGACAACAACAATTTCAATAACAGGCTAGACTAAGTAGACCACCCTTCCAGCAACAACCACAAGGTCCTGCAACCACAAAATCTAAGCCTACTTTGGAGGATTGTGATTGATTAATTATGATTTAGTCATATGAATTGAAGATGGTTAGGTTGGCAGATTTGTTAATCTAGGTTAATTGAATTCTGGTTGTCAAATTAGCATAGTGATACCAATATATTTTATTCATTTTATAATCCTTTCACTGGACTTCTTAAGGTTCAATTAGGCTTAATTAAGTTCATTTTGTTACATTTATTGATATTGAGCTTAATTGGATAATTGAAAGAATTATTACTTGAATTGACTTTAATTTATCTATTTGGCAGCATTCAGTAAACTAGTTATAATTTTAGTTTCAAATATCTGATTAATGTGATTCTGGTCTTGTAGGAAAGTTAAGACAATTTTCTACAACTTTCATGAAGACCTCAAGAGCAAATCACAAGTTTGGATAATTTAAATTGGAGTTGAAGCAAGAACTAGAGTGTTGTTCTTAATAGTTTGACCTCTGCGCACTCATCAACCCATTTCTTGAGCTATAGGAGTCCAATTGACACCAAATGATGGCATGGGAAAGTTAATATCAAAATCTACAACTTTCATGAAGAACACAAGAGTCAGTTTGGAAGTATAATAGGTCATATTAGGCCTAGAAGTCAGAATAAAGGAGTTGTACCTGAGCCTAAACAGTGTGCAAATATTGGGCCATATCTCAAGCTATAGGAATGATTTTGGGTGAAACTAGCAGCATTGGAAAGATAAGACAAAAGCCTACAACTTTCATGAAAATTACTTTTCCATTTTCTAATGGCAACCATGAGTTCAGTACCGAATCATTTCAGAGACAAGAATCTCAATAATTTTTCACTCATTCATAATTATCAAACAACTCATTTGGTATTTTTCACTCATTCATTCACTCATCCATTCACTCCATTATCATTTTGTTTCCTTCAAGCTCTATAAAAGGGAGCATTGGTTGCTCATTTGATCATCTTGGTTGAGAGATCAAGATCATGCTATTGTGTTATTTGTTTATCTTGTTGTAATTTTCTTTTGTTCTAAATTGAATTTATGTTCATCTTTTTCTTCTTATCTCTTTCTTTCCTCTTGTCTATGAGTAACTAATTTTCATTTTACTGAGGTGAAAGGGTGAAGCATTTGGTAATGAAATAAGATTAGATTAATCTATTTCTTGTGCTTAAATGATATATTATCAAGTGGTCATTATATGTATTGTATTTTGATTCCAATAATTTTAGAAACTCTCCTTGTAAAGTGGAGATCTTGATTTGTTGTAGATAAGATATTAGCACAATGAATACTTGAGTCCATTTATAAGTGGTGTTATTAATAGATAATTAAAGGAACCATAACATAATTATATATATAATCTTAAATGAACTTTGAATGTTGTATTTTTTGATTGAAACCTCCGTTATGCGTGGATTCTAATTGAATTATAAAAAGAATTAATCTTATCCTTAATTTACTTACCAAGAGTGGATCTCCTAACTCAAGTAAATCTTTTTTATTTGTGACCAAGTTTTATTACCTTTATTGTTGTAACAAAATCTTTTCTTTACCTCAAAAATTTTTTCTTCATCAATTCCCTGTGGATCGATCTCGGACTCCCAAGAATTTATTACTTGAGACAACCTGCACTTGGGTTTGCAACTCAAAATTCACATCAAGTTTTTGGTGCCGTTTTTGAGAAATTGATTTGAAGAACAAATTTATTGAGGTCTTCTTTTTTTAAGTAAACTTCACCATCTTGTATATATTTTTTTCTACTCTTTTAATTTTCTTACTTACTAACTTACTAACTTAGTAAGAAAAACTCTCCCTTCTCCTTTTCTCCCTATGTAATTTTCAATTATTAATGAATTAATCTTTCTTCTTCTTTTCTCTCTCGCCGGAGTAAAAAATTAGCTTGCTGGTTATCTGATTTTTACTTTATGTTTTAATAATATTTCAATCTTGACTCTTCTCTTCTTCCTCCTTCGCCGGCTCTGGTGGGGCTCTGCTTCTCTCCAATTTTCATGTTTTAAATTTACTTTCTACACTTTATTTTCTGTATTTTACTTTTTGTTTTATTATTTTGTATAACATGTAAAGCAGTCTGTCTGCTCTCCTATTTTTTTTCATCCTGTTCTTCTGCATTTTCCCATGATCTTCCACCTATTCTTTATTAACTTTCTAAATTATTAACTTACTAACCTAATTATTAACTTTCTAACGTTTGAACTTATTAATTTATTAACTTACTAATTTACTAACTATGATATTTAACGACAGGTTTATACCGCCTACTTGTACATTTTTATTTTATTTTAAGTTACTTATTTATGCTTAGTTGGTATCGTGATTTAAGTTTTGGTCATTTAGTTAAAATTAATCCTAGTACTTTATATATTGATTTGTTTGAATCACAATCACATACATTAAACACAATGGCTGAAAATGAAAGTGTACATGATGAATATTAAAATCAATTATTGCGAACCGTGCGTGAATATTTGCAACCATTTCGAAGTACTAGTCCATCATGTTTTGTCTTTCCACTTAATGCTAACAATTTTAGATTTAAGCCGGGTATGATTTCATTACTTCCTAATTTCTATAGTTTAGAATCTGAAAGCCCATATTTACATCTAAAAGAATTTGAAAAAGTATGTACCGCTTTTAATGACCAAACTTGCACTGAAGAGATTGTTAAGCTTAAATTGTTTCCTTTTTCTTTGAAAGATAAAGCAAAAATTTGGCTTGACGCTTTGAAACCAAGATCAACTGGCACATGACAAGAAATGCAAGGTGAGTTTTTAAAGAAACTTTTTCTAACACATAAAACCAATGCTTTGAAAAGACAAATCTAAAAATTTTCCCAAAATTCAAATGAAGCATATTTTCAAAGTTAGGAACATTTTAAAGATTTGATAAATTCTTACCCATATCATGGTTTTGAAAAATAGCGCACTATAAGCTTCTTTTATAAAGGGTTAACACCTGAAACCAAACAATTTGTGGAAATAATGTGTAATGAGGAGTTTCTTGATAAAGAACCTGAAGAAGCTTTAGATTATTTAGACCATTTGGCTAAAAATTCTTAATCTTAGCATGATACTAATCTTTATGAAAATTCAATTAGATATAACCTTGCAAATGCTAGTAAAGGAAAATATCATCTTAGTCAAGAAAAAGATCTAAATGTTAGGTTTGCTAGTTTGGCTAGAAAGATTGAAGCCATGGAATCAGGGAAAATGAAAGAAATCAAATCTGTGCAAAATGAAGAAATTTGTGGCATTTGTGATGAATTAGGACACTCAACAAATGAATGTCTAAAAATTGCTATTTTTAATGAAGTTGTGCACGAACAAGTAAATGCAATGAACAATTTTAAAAAGTCATTCACCTCTTCTTTTTCAGATTCATACAATCCGGGATGGAAAAATCACCCGAACTTCAATTAGAAAACTAATAATCAGGCACAATTTATGCAACCACCACCACCTCAGGCACAGTAGGACTCTCAAATTTCTTAACGATATGCACCCTATGTCCTACCATATAGGAAAAATATTGAATGAACATTACATGCATTCATGGAAAAGTAAGAGGCCATAAATAACCAAAACACTCAAGCTATGATTGACATAAAAGGCACTCTTGCTAAACTTTCTTCTGCACTCACCATTCACGAGAAAGGAAAAATTCCTTCTCAACCTCAACCAAATCCCAAGGGTCAGTACAACCTAAATGAGGGTAGTTCAGAAAGCCAACAAATGGATCAAGTCAAGTCAGTGATAACTCTTAGGAGTGGAAAGGTTATTGAAAAATAAATTTGTGAATCTTATGAGAAAGATGATGAATCAATTCCTAAAGATAAAGAAGGAGTTGATAAGCCATATAGCCAAAAAGAGACCAAACTCTCACCTTCACCCCCATATCCTCAAGCATTAAATAATTCAAGTAAATTGAATCATAACAGTGAAATTTTTGAAATTTTTAAACAAGTGAAGGACCTATGCATTGTTAAAAGAAAACTAAATGTGAAAAAATGCCTTTTTGGCTGAACAGGTAAGCTCCATTCTTTAAAATAATAATGCGTTGAAATATAAAGACCCTGGTTGTCCTACAGTTTCATGCATTATTGGAGAACATAAAATTTAATGAGCTTTACTTGATATTGGTGCTAGTTTTAATTTGCTTCCATATTCAGTTTATCAACAACTTAACCTGGGTGAGTTAAAACTAACTTCTGTAACTCTTCTACTTGCGGGTAGATTAATTAAAATTCCAAAAGGAATAGTGGAAGATGTGTTGGTACAAGTTGATAAATTCATATATCCTGTGAATTTTATTGTCTTAGAAACTGAACCTATGGATAATAGTAGCAAGTCAATTCTTGTTATTTTAGGTCACCCATTTTTAGCAACATCTAATGCTTTGATAAATTACAGAAATGGAGTGGTGAAGCTAACATTTGGAAATATGACATTGGAGCTTAATGTTTTCAACATGTGCAAGCAACCACAAGAAGTCTATGATGAAAATAAGGAAGTTGAAGTGATTGAGGCCATTATAGATGATCATCTTCAAACCAGGAGTTCTTCTAACACATTAAAAATTTGTTTAATTAATTCATTTGATTCAGATATGCAATTAGATGATGATATTTCTAAAGTATGCTCTTTGCTTGACTGTACACAGGTAATGGAATACAAATGATGAAAGCCGAGATTCGATGAGCTAAAACCTATGAATGATAATACCCATGAAGAAGTACCCACATTGGAACTAAAGCCATTACTTGCTTGGTTGAAGTACGCATTTTTGGGAGAAGAACAAAACTTTTCAGTGGTAATTTCCTCATCCCTTACTAAAGAACAAGAAGGTATGTTGATAGAAGTACTTAAAACGCATAAAAGTGTAATTGGATGGATATTAAAGGATATAAAAGGTATTAATCTATTAATTTGCACACATAGAATACATTTAGAGGATAATGCTAAAACATTTCAACAACCTCAAAGAAGATTAAATCCACATATGAAAAAGGTAGTCAGAGCTAAAGTTCTAAAAATTACTTAATTTTGGAATTATCTACCCTATCTCTGATAGCCAGTGGGTAAGCCCTACATAAGTTGTGCCTAAGAAATCTGGAATAACAATGGTTGAAAATTAAAAAGGTGAATTAATACCTATGCGAGTCTCATCCAGTTGGCGTATGTGTATTGATTTTAAAAAATTGAATACAACTACTAGGAAAGATCATTTCCCCCTACCATTTCTTGATCAAATTTTGGAAAGAGTAGCAGGACATCCCTACTATTGTTTTCTTGATGGTTATTCTGGGTATAATCAAATACTAATTGCATTAGAAGATCAAGAAAATACTACTTTTACGTGCCCCTTTGGCACTTTTGCATATAGAAGAATGCCTTTTGGCCTTTGTAATGCTCCGATAGATGCATGCTAAGTATCTTTAATGACATGATTGAGCATTATTTAGAGGTTTTCATGGATGACCAGACAGTTTTTGAAAATTCTTTTGAAATTTTTTTTGATAATTTGGAAAAAGTTCTTAAAAGATGCGAAGAAAAAAGATTTGTGTTAAACTGGGAAAAATGTCATTACATGGTTACCTCAGGAATAATGTTAGGTAATGTGATATCTTCTAAGGGAATTGAAGTTGATAAGGTTAAAGTTGAATTAATTGCTTATTTGCCTTCCCAAAAAACAGTTAGAGAAGTTCATTCCTTTTTAGGACGTGCAGGATTTTACAGAAGATTCATTAAGGACCTTAGTGCCATATCTAGACCATTATGTAATCTTCTAATAAAAGATACACCATTTGATTGGACTTAAGATTGTCAGAAATCTTTTAAAAAATTAATCAGTCTTCTGACATCTGCTCCTATCATGCAATCCCCTGACTGGTCTTTACCTTTTGAGTTGATGTGTGATGCTAGTGATTTTGCTGTTAGCACCATTTTAGGTCAGAGAAAGGAAGGTAAGCCTCATGTAATTTATTAAGCAAGTCAAACTTTGAATAATATACAAATGAATTACACCACTACTGTAAAAGAACTACTTACAGTAATTTTTGCATTGGACAAATTTTGAACATATTTAATTGGTTCTTTTACTGTTGTTTTCACTGATCATACTGTTATTATATATTTAATGTCTAAGCAGGATGCCAAATCTAGGTTGATACGGTAGATCTTGTTGCTTCAAGAATTCAACATCATAATAAAAGATAAGAAAGGAGCCGAAAATGTTATTGTAGATCATTTGTCTAGACTTACAACAGGCTCATCTTTTGATAACACACCTATCAATGACTCTTTTCTTGATGAATTTTTATTTTCTATCAATTCCATGCCTTGGTTTGCTAACATTATCAATTTTCTTGTAACAGGTAAGATGCTGCCTCAGTGAACACACCAAGACAGAAATAAGTTTTTGACTGAGGTGAAAACTTTTTATTAGGATGACCCATATTTGTTCAAATATTATCTTGATCAAATCTTTTGGAGATGTGTACCTGACAATGAGGTAGGTAGTGTCATTAAATTTTGTCATTTAGAAGCATATGAAGGTAATTTTTCTTCAGAGAAAATAGCTGTGAAAATCTTGCAATGTGAATTTTATTGGCCCACTTTATTTAAGGATAGCTATAGTTTTTGTAAAAGTTGTGAAAATTATCATAAATTGGGTTCCATTTCTAAATGAGACATGATGCCTCTGAACCCTATCATTGTTATTAAAATTTTTGTTGTTGGAGAATTGATTTCATGGGTCCATTTCCATTATCATTTGGATTTGTGTATATTTTGGTTGCAGTTGATTATGTCTCAAAATGGATTGAGGCGATTCTATGTCGACATAATGATCATAAAATTGTTCTTAAATTTTTAAAAGAAAATATTTTGAGTCGATTTGGAATCCCTCAAGCTATCATTAGTGATAGTGGAATATATTTTTACAATAAACCATTTGAATCTTTAATAAAGAAATATGGCATTACACACAAAATTGCCACCCCTTATCATCCTCAGACAAGTGGACAAGTAGAATTAGCAAATAGGGAGATTAAATAAATTTTGGAAAAAATGGTTAACCTAAATTGTAAAGATTGGTCTTTAAGACTAAACGATGCACTTTAGGCTTACCGTACTACTTTCAAAAGACTTTAGGCATATCACCCTATTGGTTAGTCTATGAAAAACCTTGTTACTTGCTTGTAGAATTGGAGTATAAAGCATTTTGGGTCATTAAAGCTTTTAACTTAAATCTTGATGATGCTTTCAAGTTATACAAATTGTAATTAAATAAACTTGATGAATTGAGAAATGATGCATATGAAAACTCAAAATTTTATAAAGTTAGAATAAAAACTTTTCATGACAAATCAATTTTGAGAAAATCTTTTATAATTGGTCAGAAAGTTCTACTTTATAATTCTCGTCTTCACCTATTCCCTGGAAAATTGAGATCTAGATGGAATGACCCTTTTTATTGTCAAACATGTGTATCGTCATGGGGCCATAGACATTGAGATCCCTAGGAATGGTAATGTGTTTAAGGTCAATGGACAAAGACTCAAACTATTTCTGGAAAACCAAGTTATTGAGATAAAATTCATCTCCAATTTTAATCCATGTTATGAGAAAAATTTATTATAATTTTGTTTCTTTCTTTCTGTAGTTCTTTGTGACCCCGATTAAGTGGTGGATAACGGTACTCCGTGACTCTCAAGTCGGTTTGTTTTTCAGTTTCCCATAATAACTGATTCCTTCTCCTTTAAAATGGATGTCATTCTCTTGAATTTAATAAAGCATTTTTCTTCTCTTCCTCAAAATGCTCTAACAAAAATCTTCAAAGCTAGGTGTGAAAGATTGAGACTGTTAATGCACAAGGGCATCCCAGCAGATATACGTTGGATAATTGAAACAAAGGTTCGCTTAGCAGGTGAATCTTCAAATTCATTTGTCCCATACATGCCGGGTGTCGGTAAAAGTTCATATTCTAAAAGAAGAAGAGTAAAAAGAATGTAAGTTTATTACAAATGTGCGCGATGGAATTGCAACACTTGATGTCATTCTTTGGGAATGATTTTCTCAAACCGAGAAGATAAAATATACTTTATTAAGAATGAACTGAGTAAGGAGTCATTAGATGATATCTTATTGACTCTTGAGATGCATTCTTATGGAGTTGTGCATCATGAACTTCTTAATTTATGGACTCTCTTCAGGGACAAGCAAAACCATTACAGTCTTGGGAATCTGACTCAAAAAGACACTATTTGCCAATTTATAAGAAAATTGGATGGGAAGCTTATCCTCGACTCATAGAAGGCGTTTAAGCCGTTAATAAACGTAAAATCAAAGGAAGATGTGAGTCGCAATCATAACAAAATGTATATATTATCTTATTCATCACACACAAAATTAGCCACAAAAAGGCATATTATAATACATACTACTTAAAACATACAAAGCAAATATAAACTTTTTACATCAGCTTTGTCTACTAAAGCATATAAAAACTATACTAGTCTTCATGATTCATCTTCTTTCCCTTAGTAGGGTCTTTACCTATATTTACATAGAAGAACAATTGGGATGAGAATTATAATTCTTAGAAAAAACAATTCCAATACCAGCTAGCTATAACATTGTATAACAAATATAACAATTGTTATAACTACTAACAGAGGAGTTTCCTCCACTTTTACTCATAATTGCACACTACTAAGTAGTGTGATCTAAACTGATAGCCTACATACCGTTAGATATAAACAACTGCCCATACAAATTTAAATACCATAGCAATAGACAATGTCCATACAACTGTCCGTATAATGAGGAAAATATGCAATATGATTATGCCTAAGAAAGATCCTAAGGAAATGCTTGTGCAATGTTTTATTTTGAAATACATGCAGAGGTTTATTTTGAAAACAAAGATATTCATTAGAAACTAGTTTAGTATATCATCATGTGGTAAATAGAGGGAAAGTTTATCCTCAATCACACGTACCCTAGCACGTTGAGAAGTTCAGGCTAAATCCTTGTTCAAAAGAACCTTATAGACTCCCTACTTATCTCCTTTGGCCTTGGCACTATTGAGATATCAGGGTTATGTCCTTACTTAAAAGAGTCTTTCGGATACCCATATATCTCTCTTGGCCTCCATGAATGGACATCAAGGGATACTCACTAAGATTAATACTACTAGACCATTTCCATAAAGATACATACATACTTATATACTTAGTTCGTTTAAGACCCAAGCATATTCTACTAGGAACTTTGGCTTCTGATGTTTACCCTTTGTAGAGAGGAGAATCTATAACCTCATACTACATGTAACCCTAATACTTGGTTAGGAATACTTGTCCTCTTAGGAACTTCTAATTCCTTTCTTTCTAGGTAAATGACCTTTTGTCATATAAAGTCACATTCTTCGGCAAACACTACCAATCCATTCTAGTTCATTGCATCTAATACACCCCATCATTACTCATTACATCTTAAGTGATCTCTATGCAACACTATGTTGCTAAGGTGTTAGATACTCACCTATGGCAGACCATTACTCATGGTTGCACTAAGGTTCTTAGCTTTCACATACAAACTAGATTAACTAAATAATGTGTAAAAAGCATAGTGTTATGTTTACCTCTTACATAAACACCACCTTAACATTCCTGTAGACTCAACTCACCATAGTGAAAGAGTTTATCTTAGCTAATGCTTCATTCCATCCTTGTTTAAGGAAACAAATGAGCATTTCTCTAGAACTTTGCATATCTAACTACTCTCATGGATATGACAAGTTTACTAGTTTCAAACATTCTATCGTGTATTTAGCAATGCACAAGGTCCCACTTAACTAGAGACTTAGTACATAAACATTCCCTCTTCAGAACTAAGTACACAACCTTACCTCCACTCAAGTTAATCTAACTCAGGAGTGGTTCTCACTTGCAACTCTTTGGTGCTTAAGGTTCTAGGTACCTTCCCAAGGTGATCCACTACTCTTGGATATCCTAAGGTTCATACTTTCCTTATCCTTACTAGAGTGAACCCTACAATCCATCCTAGTATACTTGTCTCCATTGTACCATCTCATCACATCTTAAGTGACGCCTAATGCAACACTAAGTTGCCTAAGGTGCTATGTCCTTACCTAGGGCAATCTTTCACTTTTACGATGCCCAAAGGCCTAATCTTTCTCATTCATTCTAGGTGATAGTTCCTCTCTTAAAATATCTCTATTTATTTCCTCAAACACCTTAGGAAACATATATAAATGATTTCATTTAGCCAAGAACTTGAAAACATCAAAAATGATATTTCTAGAGGCTCAAGGCCTCACATCGCGACACATACTTGGGCACGTCGCGGCGCCCTAGCCTCGAGTTTCATTACTGGATGTAGCATCACTCTTATGCCGCGGCACAGCATCTTCAAGCCATGGCGCAAGTAGCAAATTCAACCTCATGTCGTAACACGGTATACTCAAGTCGCAGCGTGCATAGCAGAAACCAGATTCTGTAAAATTTTACAGAACCGTGGTACTGTTTAATTAGTTATTTTCTTGGATTTTGATCATTCTAAATCAGTTTCTAAGTGATTCTAAGTCCCTAATCAGTTCTTAAACACATAAAAATCATTAATCATGAACTTAAATCTTTTAATTTGGATTCAAGCACCAAATCACACATAGCTGGACCTAAACCCCTCTTTTGGGCATCAATGGTCTAAATGAGATAATCTAAGCTTCTATCTTCAACTTATGTGAACAAGTCATAAATGACCAAAGAAACACATTCATGTAAGCCAAACATATCAAACATCTCTAGAACTCAATTTGGCCTATTAAGTACCAAGGGTGCATCAATGGTGAAAAGAGTGAAAAGAGATGAATATGAATATAAAACCCTTACCTCTTGTATGGATGATCCATCTTCAAGCTTGAGCTTCGATCTCTGACCTTCCCTTGCTCTTCTTCCCCCTTTCCTTTCTCTCCTTTGGCTCCTTCCTTCTTTCTTTCTTTTGTTTTTCTTATTTTCCTTTGTTCTGCAGTAGCTTTGCTGCCTTAGGAAAAGAAAGAATTGTGAGAGAGTTTGTATCTTAGGGTTGTACTTGGAAATCTGTATCTGTTAAGAACACTCAGTTTTAGCTAAAACAAGTTTTTCAGCTTCCAAAAACTTTAGAATAAATCATAAGATTCATCTAAATTATTGTTTCACCATTTTTATGATTTTCCATATCTGCTGCTAGCCAATCCGGCATTAAAAACATAACCAGTATGCCTAAAAATACTAAACTAACTCAGATTAACTTGAAACTTGAATTGCATCTTACTTAGCTCATTTGTGATCTAGAAACAAGTTATCCATACTTGTTTCCCTCAACTTAGCCTTTAAAGCCATTATCTGAGTCATTTTAAGCTATTTTTCAACTTCTATGTTATAACTAAGTGCCTAAACGAACTCAGTTTGTCACAAAATTTCACTAGCATATTAAAGAAGTCAAATGCTACCCTTGGTAACCATTTACCAGTCTAACATGTGATTAAGGGTATTACACTCATCAACCATGTTTATGCGACCCTCGTCACACAGATGACCTATTTGTACTTATTACATGTCCATTAGATTCTGGAGGATCTACCTGAATTTGCCATATTCTTCAATAGAATGCCCCATATTCCCATGGAGATTACACATTATTTTATCATCATTGCCCCTTTTCCCTTCAAACTGAGCTGTATCATCCCAAATTTGTAGAGTTCTTTAAAAATAACTCTCATGGAAGTTTTAACATTTGCCGCTCATCTTATAAGTTATTGGGCAGAGCACTTCTCTATAGTATTAACTCTAGGATTTTCATAATTTGATAAAGGATTGCGGCCTACACTAGGAGTATTTGCCTTGAAATTCAACCATTTGACATCGATTAGGTCTTGCACTTTAAACTTTAGCATTTTACAATTCTTTGTGGAATGGCCTGCGGCCCCCGCATGAAAATCACACTTGGTATTTGGGTCAAATCATTTTGGGTATGGGGGCTCCACTTGCTTCATTGGGCAAGGATCCAAGAGAGAGTTATAGATGAGCTGGGGTAGTAACTCGGTATAGGTCATAGGGATTAGGTCGAAATGGACAAACTTTCTTTCTTGGTTATTTGGTAGTCTTCTTTGGTTTGTGTTTGGGTTTGGGTCCATGGTTAAGCTAGTTGAGGCAGTAAGGTAGGGGGTGTCTCGTATTAAGTAGGGGATAGCATACGGTAAGACATTATTGGGTGGTGAGGCTGGGGATAAAGAACTTCTGAAGCAATGGCAACATACGGGTGATAAGGTTGAGGATATGGAGTTAGTAAAGTAGCGGGAAAATATGGGTGGTAAGGTACAAAAAGGGTTTAGAAGGATGGTTGAGGGTTCACAGGTGTTTGGTTAGGTTACCCATGAGTAAATTTCTTCTAATCAAACATCACGGCATGAGCCTCTCCTTCCTTTTTCTTCATCGTTGGGAACTTCTGCGCATTGGTTGCCCCGCCTAAACTATCAACAATCTTCCCACTTCTTATTCCACTTTCAACCCTTTCTCCAATGATAACAATGTCTAAGAATTCAAAGACACACTCCCAATCATTGGTCATAGAAAGGTGACTAAAGGGTGTTAATGAACATAGCCATCATTTCCTTTTTCGACAACGGGGGCTCTACCCGAGCAGCTGTTTCTCTCCATTTATGAGCATATTCCTTAAAACTCTTTACATCCTTTTTTGTCATATTTTGAAACTATAATCTGTTAGGAGCCATGTCAAGGTTATACTTGTATTGCCTTAAAAAAGCATCAGCTAGATCCTTAAAACTCCGTATATGGGCATGCTCAAGATATGTGTACCAATTCGAAGCTGTCTTAGTTAAACTACCTTAGAAGAAATGGATTAACAACTTATCATCATGAGCATACGAAGCCATTTTGCGGATGTACATGGTCAGATGATTCTTGGACAAGTGGTTCCCTTATACTTGTCGAAATCTGGGACTTTAAACTTCGAGGGAATCACCACATCCGGGACAAGGTAGAGTTTTGAGGTATTTAGAATACCATAGCTACTCGCTCCTTCTATGGCTCATAGTCTCTCTTCAATAATTTCTAACTTTTCTTTGGAATGAGGATTTTCAGTTGAAGAATTCAATGGATATAATGGCATTAAAATGGGGGCAAACTGTTGCACCAGTGGGGTTCCACTGGTACCAAGGTAATGGACATATGGTTGGGTTGTGCTTGGTAAGTTTAAAGCAGGCATGCTACTGTCAGGGGGATAGGTAGCCTGTGATGGTACAAAGCCAGAAGGGAGACTATATGGTGGGATAAAGAAGGGGAACGGGTGCTGTGTTGGTAGGGTTTCATTGGCATTTAGCTGAGTGACTTCGGTTTGGGTGGTGTTTAGCGGGTTTAAAGTTGGTGTTACTACTGGCATGCTATTATCAAGGGGATTGGTGGCTAATGGTGGTATATAGCCAAGAAAGAGGCCATATGGTGGGAATAATAGCACTTGGGTTTCTTATGAACTGGTGATTGAGGGTTAAGTGGTGTTGTTCAGGTAAATGGTGAGCGGTATCAAAATTCCTTAAGGATTAAATCTTTGAAATTGTAGAGGGATTGAAGTGAAACTAGGCGGGTGAAGAGGTGCGGTCGGATGTCCTTCATTTGCCACTAAGGGATTCCTATCTATGCTCCTTCTATTTTTCATGGACTATAGCATTTCCATCATCTTGGACATTTGCTCTTTAAGCTAGTTCACCTCATCCTTCAGCTCTTGAGTTTGTTCTATTTCATCCATGATCCTAGCCTAGGAAAGAGTCCTGTAAGGGTGTTGTGGAAGCTGCTTTCCTGCTATAGTGTCTACTTTTCTTCTCAAGGAGGCTTTAGTATTGACTGAACAAAATTGGCAACATGTATGTATGTGAAGTATTGACTATTTATGCAGATAAATTTTGTTTTTTATGCAAAAAGTTATGCCAATATACAATGGAGAAAAAAATGATCATGGCTCTATATATGCAATTCCTTATTATAGATGAAGCCAGCAAAAAAAAAAGAAGAGAAAAAAATGATTATGGCTCTACATGCAATTCCTTATCAGTATTGACTGAACAAAATTAGTAACATGTATGTATGCGAAGTATTGACTATTTATGCAGATGGATTTTTTTTTCTTATGCGTGAAAGTTATGCCAATATACAATGAAGAAAAAAAATGATTATGGCTCTGCATGCAATTCCTTATTATGGATGAAGCTAGCAAAGAGAATTTTTTTGCATTATATGAGGACGCTTGGTGGTTGTGGAAAGATTTGCACAAACATTTGATAGCAAGGCAAAATCCCACATTTAGCACTACGGCATATCACTCCTTAGGCAAAAATATGGTTGATAGCTACTCCAAGGGAACATTCATTCCTCAATGGATGCCATTTTCTCGAATGCCATCTTCTTGATCATTCACTGGCAATACAGTTGTTTTTTTCATGTAGGACAAAGCTCCCCATGTTTTCACTCAAGGACGAATTGTCTCAAGGCAAAAACATGGTTGACAAACTATTGAAGGGAGAATTCACACCTCAACGAATAATGTCTTGGTAGAAGAATAACAAGATCAATGTTTGAAGCAAGATATAGCAATTGAGCATTCATTTTCATTTCAAACTTCATAAGTACAAAATTCTAGCCCCCACAAAATTTAACACAATTACATTAACAACTTAGTTCACTTTTTTCTAAAACCCTTAACAAGACTTCGACAATACTTCATAAAATCAGCTATTTTTGTTGGTAATCGTAGCCAAGGGTTTATGTGAATATGAATGTCTGCCTCTTCGAAACAAGCAACCAATTGTGTCATGTGATATTGTAAGCTATCAGACATGTCCTCATATTTCTTCATTGACTCTTATTTTTTAGCCCCTTTGATTTTGTGCTACTAATTGCCACACTTCTGCCCATTCTTCTTTTTGTTTCCTTAGGTTTCGGGCTTCAAGTCTCCACAACTCGTCGTTTCGCCCCAACTCTTGAATTTTCAGCTTCAAATGCTCATTCTTTCGATTTGGTTCCATAAGTGCATCATAATATTTTATAGCTAATACCCGTCCTTGATCAGAGCGGCATTTCGCTTCAGTCAGAGCTTCCTATAATGCTTGCATTCTACGATCTTGCACCCTAGCATTTGCTTCCAACTTTTCTTTCTCTTGCAAAATCCTCGCCATTATCCCTTCTTTGCACTTATCTTTGCTCATAATTCACGAACTTCTGTTGTGGTCTTTTTCGTCTCTATTTCTTTTCATTTCTTTGCTCTTTTTACTTGGCTCGGGGCTTCAGCAACATCGGCTTGTGCATCCTTTAAGTCCTTAATCTTGTCGGCTAACTTCTGGCAGTGGCTTCTATGGATAACAACTTTCAACTCAGCAGTTTCCTTCCCCTATTCCAAGAACTTCATTTGTGCTTTCAATCTCTCTATCAGGGTGGTCATCTGGATATAATCTGGGGGGTAGTCTTCATCGCTTAAAATTTCCTGAGGAGTACTATTTTGCGCCTTCCTTGCTTCTCTCCATTATAGGTACTCAGGAGTAGGAATTAACACGTTTCCCTAATTCTTTTACCCCTGCCCTATGAAAATTTTTCTAAGCATCCTTGACTTCTTTTTCCTGCTTGGCAGTGCTTCCATCTTTTCTATATAAAAAGATGAACCCTCCAAGTTGCATTTTATTGGGCACATGCTAAGTCCATCGGAGTTGTCTAAGCATAAGGATTGGCGCATAGGATACACAAGCTCTCATGACCATTAAAGGAACATTAGGAAAGTCACTGCAATAAAAATTATTTATTCCCTATGATACCAAGGGCATACCCATTTGAAAGAATCTAGCCACATCTTCATGAACTCATTTTTTCATTCGTAGGCTTTTTGCTGCTTCACTGGTATGTGACCAAAATTCCTCAATGGGTCAGGTAGAAGACCCAGGCAATTGTGTACAACATCAAATCATCCCTCCACCTTTTTATGGCAAATTTCCATTGTTAAGAGAGTATCAGCTAGAATAGTAGGAATTAGATTTGCTTTATGATTCTCAAACTTGAAGAAAGCATCCATTGCTGCTTGGTCCACTACATCCAAGGTAAATGGGAATAGCACTAGCCCAAAGATGGTTAATGCCAATGTTTTGTTAAAGAGATCCCACTTTCCTTGTTGTGCTAGAAACTTAAGATGTGCTTCCAAGTAACTCTTCTTCAAGCCTTGTGTTCCTCCTCTTTTCTCCATGTCTAACTGATTTGCTTGAACCCCTACCAGTTCTATTATCTTCCCTACTGACACATAATGCCCTCCATAAAGATAAACATTCAAGTGCTTGCTTATTGGGAGCTTCAACATGATAGCATACTCTTCTATAGTCGGTGCAATGTCCAAGTTGGGCAACTCAAAACATTTCAGAGAACAGTTCCAAAATTGAGCAAGGCCACTCAATATAAGCTCCCCAATTGTAATACGCAACAAATCTAAGATCTATCCATAACTACTTGAGAACTCTGATCGAGCTTTAGGAGTGATTTGTTTAGTAATGTCCTTCACATACCTCAAATCACTGTCATTTACTATAATCTTCATATTCCTCTTGAGATTAACTGCATTGCTAGTGTTTTGCCCTTGACATATTTCTTCTATTCTTTACTATTAATGAGTATTAATCTTTCCACTTTACTAAGGAAACTCACCTACAAAGAGTATTAAAATATTTAAGCAAACCAGAAAAAGAAGAATGCACACCAAAGGCACATCTGATCAAGGTACCTCTAATGAATGTATCCTAACAGCCTACGTGGAGAAACTTGTGGAAATAAGTTTGCCCTAATGTTTTAAATTGTTAAGTTTTGATGATGACAAACACAAGACAAAAAGAATGATATTTATGCTACATAGATATGCTAAATAGATTATATTAGATCATACATGATTGTGCACTTTATTTAGTTATATTTCACTTAATAATCATACAATGAGATATGTGTAACATTCTTTATATAATATATCCAATAATACTTTCTATGAGTTATAAATGAATTAATATAGGATTTGACTTTGTTTAAATGAAAATATGCAAAAGTGCTCTTTGTTGCATCCTATATAGAGCATATCCATTAGTAATTGATAAATATCTTATTTGGATATGTCTATGAAAGTCTTATATACATGTTAGACTAACTAGAGTTATACATTTATGAATCATGCATATAAAGATATTGAATTATGAATTTGGACTGACTATGTTTGTTTAAGTGAGCAATACTTTGTAGGATAGTCCAAGTACCAAGAGTGAGCATTGCAACAAGAAAGCAAAAGATCACAATTATGCTTAACTCAAGAAGAATGGGAATGGTAAGATGTTCTAAGCATTTGCAAGATTTGAAGATAAGACTTTCTTTAGAAGCTTGGATCACATCAAGAAGCCAAATGATTGGTTACTCAAAGATCAAGTCCTAAGGTTCTTCAAGTTTAGCTTATAGGACTTAGATCTTATGTACAGGTAAATGAGAATTACACTAAGCTCAAACAAGTTTTAAAATCTTTATAAGTGTTTCTTAAATGTTTAAATGCCCAACAAACATGTTTAAAAAGCAAGTCTTTGTGGTAATTCATTTAGATGAAAATTTGTTAAATTTACTGTTCACAAAAACTAACCTTGAGTTACTCATTTGTTCATATCTTTCAAAATATTTTGAGTCTTATTTTGAAACTTGTCTCATATGAAAGTAGACTCAATGATCTTTCCAATGAGTGGTTATTTGTTTTAAACATATAAGTATCAAAGAAGTTACGATCTCAGTTTTATCAAAAATAGGGCAAATAATCGATTATGGAATTCCCAAAACCGGTTATTCTCTAAATCAGGAGCCAATTCTTATATTTTTCTAAAAGCTCCTAACCGATTTTGTCATTTCCCTAATTGGTTATTGTGTAAGTCAGGAGCCAATCTCTAAAGTTCCTAACCGATTAGGTCATTCCCCTAATTGGTTATTATGTAAGTTAGGAGCCAATTTCTAAAGCTCCTAACCGATTAGGTGATTCCCCTAATTGGTTATTTGATAAGTCAGGAGCCATTTTCTTAGGCTCCTAACTAATTAGGACAATCCCCTAATTGTTTATTTGGGCAACCAAAAAATACGTCCAACGGCTCTATTAAGATCATTTAATGTTTTCAACTACCCCAATGGCTCTTAATTGCATTTGGCTATAAATCTAAGTTTTTGGGCATCAAAGAAATATTGGAGAACAATCAAAAAATCACTTTTGAGCATTAAATTTGTGTTTCACTATCTATTTCTCCAAACCCCTGTTTTGAGCTATAATTGTGTGAATCCTTGATATCCATAAAACTTCAATTTGTATTATCCACTTTTGAGAGAGTTTCAATTTGTATTATCCCTTAATTGTAAAGATGGTGAGGTATCTCTCAAATGTTGTAAAGGGTGTGGTATCCCTATTTTGAGCCTCAAGCACAAGGGTGAGGCATCCTAAGGTGTGTTGAGTGCTATTAGTTGCAAAGGTCTTTCAAGCACCTGTGAAGCTTGAAGAGTTGGAGGCTCTAGCACAAGGGTGAGGTATCCCAAGGTGTGAGAGGTGCTCATATTTGTACAAAAGTTTTTCTAGCACCTATGAAGTCTAAGAGATAGTGAAGAAAATCTCAAGTTATGCTTGGGGATTGGAGGTAGGTCACAAGTAGTTGATAGCTGAACTAGGATAAGCATTCTATTTTCTTCTCTCAACTCTATCTCCTTTACATTTGTGCCTTAATTATATTTGCTTAAGTTAAATTTGATATCTAGCTTATTTGCTTGATTTATCTTATAACCCAAGTGGTATTTAAGAAATCTCTAACAGTTGTACTTTTGTTAAACTTATTCTGCTGCATGTGTTGATTGAAAATATCAAAATGTATAATTTTTCAAAGGTGTTTTAAAAAATTTGTAATCACCCAATTTACCCCTCTCTTGGATGATGGTTGTCATGACTAACAAGTGGTATCAGAACTTTATGCTCTGTTAAAAGCTTAACCGCTTGGAGTTAAAGATACTTGTTTGTTTGGCAACCGTTGAAAGCTTTTCAAAATGAAAGGTTTTGAAATTGATAAAATACCATTCTTTAATAGTGTGCATTTCGTTTATTAGAAAGTTAGAATGGAATTGTATATGCAATCTATTGATTTGGATTTGTGGGATATGGTGCTTGATGGATTTTCTCCTAAACCAAAACAAACTTGGAATGCCTATGACAAGAAATGTTTTTCATTAAACATTAGAGCTATGCAATTTTTGAGAAGTGGTTTGAATGATGAAGCTTATACTAAAATTAAGAGTTGCTCTAGTGCTAAAGATATATGGGATTCTCTTGATTCTATTTATCTTACTAATGATGATCTTTTGCATAAAGTTGTGTTGATACCGAATTTTATCCATTTTATTATTATTATTTATTTTTATTTTTATTTTATTTAATTTAATTTCTTTCTTTACAAAAAAAAAAAGAAAAATTTCTTCTACGGGTCAACCCAACCCAAATTCTATCTCAACTCTTCCCTTTCCCCTTCCTGCTGCCGCCACCGAGCCATCAAAGCTGCATTGAATTGGGTTAAAAGCTTCAGGCAGTTTTTCTTTTTCAATCATCAAGTTCTGCATTCATTCAGGAATTAAAAGTTCAGACCGTTTTGCATTCCAATCATCAGAAATGGAAGAGTTTTGTTTTGGCATTCCTTATAAGAATCACACACAAATGAGAAGGGGGGGTAAATCGTTCAGAAAAAAAAACAGAGAGCTACACAGGATTGAAAAAACGTAGAGCAACCACAGAGCTAGACACAAATAGGAAGAGATTTTCAACCTTCACACAAAGCCACCATCACCCCTTCATCTTCATCAACTCCTCACCACCCATAACAACTCCTTCATTCCACCATCTTCAATCTATGTGACCCATCAGCCGTCCAACCGTTCCCCTCCTCCTCATCGCGAACCGCATCTCCCAACCACCACACGGACCGCGCCTCCCATACCGCACCAGTCCGGCCAGTGCAGATCCATCGCCGGTATCTCCATCACGACGCGCCTTAGCCCCCCGTAACCCGCGCGCCTCTCTCCCCTCCGCCGTCCGAGCCGTGCGCCTACGCCTGCATCGCGCCTCCACCAGCGTCGCACCTCCGCCCGTGTCTGCCCCTGACCCGCGTCGCACCAGCGCCAGGAGCCGAACCCAGATCCGGCCGGATCCGTACTGAGGCCACCGTTTCTCTGCACCACTGTGAGTTTCCTCTTCCCCTTCCCCTTGTTTTTTTTTCTTCTTTCTTTCTGTTCATGATTCATAATATGAGACCGAAGTCCCTTTTTGTTGTTTTATTTGCTGCTTATTTTTTTTTTTGTGGGCTCAAGTTGAATAAGTTGGACTCCTTGCCTTTTTTTTTTCTCCTCTCATTTGGGCCTTCTCGTTTTTACTGGTTTGGGCTTTTGTTTTATTCATTTATTATTTGAATTGATTTGTAGTTATTAATTTGGAATTTACACTTATTTGTATTTTAATTTAATACGTTTTTTAGTTAATTATTTTGTTTTTATGAGGTTGATGTGTGACTTTAATTTAATTATTGTAAATTAGATAATTTAAAACTGGTCTATGACAGAAAAATTGGGAGAGGATCGGAGCGCCGATCAAATTACACTCTTCCCGATAATCCAGAGGCTTTATATTGGATTTTGCCAGAGAGGTACGGCGTGAAGTCTAATTATCACACTAAATTAAATAATTTTTTTTAAATTAAATTTTTTTAAAAATAAAAAATATACAAAAATAAAAATCATTTTGTAAAATAAAAAAATCCTCAAATAAAAGTGAACAATTTCATATAGTTTCAACATCATGATTGTGGTGAATTAAAACTTTATTTTTTTTATGAAGACCTTTTTTTGAAAATTACTACAAAAATCTCTTTATGCTTAAAAATATTTTTTTTCTTCTTGAGATTTTATTTGGCCATTTACTTTAAAAAAAAAACTTTCTCTTACCTCAAACAAATTTCTTTGAATTAAATTTATTCATTGAAATAATGTTTTATTTGGCCATTTATTTTGAAAATTACTTCCCTTCAAAAAGATAAAATTTTAATTCGCCACTTTTATATAATATATTGTAAACTTAGAATTTGTTCAAAAATAATGGCTATTTAGTCACCCATTGCTTGTCTTAGTCATTTATCATTCTCGATGTTATGCTTAACAAAATGGGACATGTCAAAATAAAAAATCAAAAAAAAATTCTTTTCTTTTAATTAATAAAGGACCAATTTAATTAATATTACAAATAATATTAGATTAAATAAGTAACTGTTCTTAGAACAGACGGTGTAGGGTGCTAACACCTTCCCTACTCATAATCAACCCCCGAACCATGAACTCTGAAATGCAGACCATCTTTTAGGTGTCCAATTGCACCATTCCATTTAATGGATAAAGCGATTGGTGGCGACTCCCAACACCCCTAAGTCCTTTCTCCTTATTCTTTTTATTTTCGCGACGCCCTTCGGGACGGCTGCGACAGTTGTATATAGAGATGAAGAAGTGCAAAAGCTTCTAGAGGAAGATAACATTGAAAAATGTCCTCAAGAACATGTTCAAAGCAAGAAAATGAGCTCAATGCCTCTTGGTGATGATGGTGCTCAATTTGAAGAAGAGGCAAAGCAAAACAAAATTGAGAAAGAAGATGTTCTTGAATCCTTGATGGACAACTATAAAGAAGATGGTGATTCCATTAAAGAGCCAAGGATGTTAGAAATTGAGACTACTTCATGTATGGTTAAAAAGGACTTTGAGGTATATAATTCTAAACTAGATTATAGTCCTTCCTATTATGAGCTACAATGTACATATGCTGAATTGTATGATGGTTTGTTGAATTTAGAAAAGAAAACCTTATCTTATTTGGAAAGCATTTCCTCTATTGAAAATGAAATTGAAACCTTGAAAAATGAATATGCTTTTCTTGATGAGAAAATGCCTTTGAAATATGAAACCTCAACTTCTTGTGAAAAGTACATTGATTTAGAAAATTAAGTTGAGGACTTATATTTCAAATTTGCCAAAGCTAATCATTCAAATTGCTTACATTTCATGTTTGTTAATAAGAATGAAATTGATGTTATTCCACATAGAAATTCAAGTAAGGCTTGTGGCAAAAATAACATAGAATGTAATAACAAGAAAAAGATTAAGTTTTTTAAATATAATCTTCAAAGGACCAAACCATCATCAAATTCAATTGTTTGCAATTTTTGTGGTCATTTAGGACATATTTCTCATTTATGCAATTATAGAAAAAATTCTTATATGATAAATAATATGGTATGGGTTCCTAAATATCTTAATTGCCCTAGTACTAACATTTAAGGACCCAAGATGAAGTGGATATCAAAATGTCCTCCTAGTATTTCAATTAAGTAGAAAATTTATCAAAAGGATGGACTAATTGGTCAAAGGAAAGAGGAATCATCAAGGAGAATATTTCCAAAGCCCAATGGTAGAAGTTTTGGTCAAAGAAGGAAGATGGTTTCAACCAAAGCTTCTCAAGTACAAAATATGAAACTTGCAAAGTTTAAAACACCAAAAGAAAAGCAATGGGTAAGGAAAAGAGTTTCCTTGATTACCAAGGCCAAGGTATCAAAAGTTTTTACCTCTTATGTACATTCACTTAAAAAGACAATGAATATGAGGTATATTCCTTGTAGCCCTTAGGTAATGGATAAAATCATGTGTACTTGGTAAAAGTTAAATATTATAACACATGACTCTGTTCATTCTTGTTACACCCACAGCTCACTATCTTGCATATTTCTTGATCATAGGGTATTCTATGACTATGTATGCTTTCGATGCTTTAAATTATCTATATATCATAAAAGTAAGCATGTTATTGGTTATGTGTTTAATGGTAATTGATTATTTAAATTTGTTATGCTCAAATTACATACTATGAAAAAAATTAATCTTTATGAGAGCATAATGGTTTAATGATCAATAATTAACCTCTATGGATCCAAAAGTGGTGGATACTAATAAAAGTACTTTGAATTGTGTTGTAGGGTGACTATTAGCTCAAGCATGCATTGAAGTGAAATACAATCATGCTACTTGAGGTTGGGAAAACTTAAAATGGTCTAAGTTCTCCAAAAGTGATGAAAACATAAAAAGAATGACATGGAGAACCACAACATTCTCAATGAGCCTTGAGGCATAGAAGTTGGAGTCACTTACAAAAACTCAAAGAGTACACTTTTGGTTATATCAATCTCTTATCCTTAACTATACTTTAATTTGAATGTCATGTGATATTTGGATAAGTAGAGAGTTATTTTTATTCCATAACATGCCTAACATGATCATTATTTACCTAAAATGACTATTTATGTTTTGATGATGATCAAGCTTTTCTTGATAAACTTGAATCATGCCTTAAATGCTTAAACCATATTTTTGGATTCAAGTGCATATGTGCTTCATGCATTCTTGTTAGAGCTAACTTTGCATAGTTGATAATGTGATACATGTTTTACATTATATATCAACCTAAATTATGCTTGTAAATGGGTTTAAATGATATTTGATGCTAACCTACGTTTTAGACAACTTTTAAAGTTAGCTTTACAAGTCTCTCTATATGCTTCAAATATAGCCATCAAATATTAAAATGTTAAGCATAAATGGATAAAGAAAAGAGTTGAATGAAGAGGGACATGAGGAGACTTTCTTCAAGTGCAATCGAATGCTCAATGGAAGAAAGCCCAAACTCAAAGGACCAATAAACGAAGAACATTCTAAAGAAGCATCACTCTCCATATAACTCTATAAGTATATCTATCTCGAAGCTATTGTTGTATTCTATATGCTATAGATTGTATGATACTTATTGATAAATTGATTTTAAATGATTAGATACTTTCTTTACATGAGAAGTATGCTTAACATTGACAAAGTGCCTTATTGGATATTAACTTGCTAATTTTGTTGTTGCATATAGGGTGGAGGATGTTAATTCTATATATGCTTTGATCCCTATAGCATATTTCATCAAGTGAATGTTTAATATCTATGATTCTCTTGATCTATGGTTTCTTAGTGGTATGACACCTATGAGAAACATGTTCTTGTTCTGAAAATAATTTGTGGTTTGATTAAAAAGTTTTTTAAGTAAAATATCTTATTATATTTGAAAGAAGCTTTTCAAGTTCTATATCCTTGAGAATCATTTGAACTTGTCTGAAGACCTTGAAAGTATTTTCACCTCCTATTTGTTTTGAAATTTTTGAAATCTTTGGATATGTGCTATAAATGTAATACCATCTTCTTTTGCTTTGAAAAGTTTTATTAAGTCCTGAGAGAATGTTTAAAAAAGTTTCTAAATAAATCTTTTGAAATGTTCTATAGAACCCATCTTGATACTTCAAAAGATAAGCCTTGCTCTTCAAAGTGTTTTATTTTCTCAAGGCCTTTGTTCAATGAAAAAATAGAGGATATGTACTTTCAGATGTTCTGTTAACTTGGATTTCATTACTCTCAAAGAATATGTGGTTTTAATATAAAACATCTCTACCCTTCTAAAATTCTTTTGAAAATATAATGTGTTCTTGTAAAATTCTTTTTGAAAGGGGGAGAAATTTTAAAATAATTTTTGATTAATGGATTAAGAATAAGTATATTTTGCCGTACTTTTCTTTATGGTAATGTGCTTACATGGTCTTAGCATGCATATTTTCCTTTATCTATCTTGTGCTTCAATAAGGGAGAGATAGTTATGATTTGAATAACTTGAAGAAGTTTTTGAGTTTTGATGATCCTACTCTTTTTAACAACATGAGTTTTATCTATAGGGGGTAGAAAATATTATTTTTCCTTCCTACACCTTTTTGTTAATGTCAAATAGGGGGAGTGAAAATTAGAAAGAAAAATATGTTCTTGTGCTTATTGTTTGATATGCTCACATGAATATCTTTTTCTATATTACTCAACATATTTTTCTTTCGTGATTTGTCATCATCAGAAAGGGGGAGATTATGGAAATAAGTTTGGCCCAATGTTTTAATATCTTAAGTTTTGATTATGACAAACACAAGACAAAAAAAATGATATTTATGCTACATAGATGTGCTTAATAGATTATATTGGATCATGCATGATTATATACTTTATCTAGTTATATTTCACTTAATAATCATGCAATGAGATATGTGCAGCATTCTTTATATAATATATCTAATAATATTTTATATGAGTTATAAATGAATTAATATTGGATTTGACTCTTTTTAATGAAAATATGCAAAAGTGTTCTTTGTTGCATCCTATATAGAGCATATCCATTAGTAATTGATAAATATATTATTTGGATATGTCTATGAAAGTCTTATATACATGTTAAACTAACTAGAGTTATGCATTTATGAATCATACATATAAAGATATTGAATTATTAATTTAGACTAACTATGTTTGTTTAAGTGAGCAATACTTTGTATGATAGTCTAAGTATCAAGAGTGAGCATTGCAACAAGAAAGTAAAAGATCACAATTATGCTCAACTGAAGAAGAATGGGAATGATAATATGCTCCAAGCATTTATAAGATTTGAAGAGAATATTTTCTTTGGAAGCTTGGATCACATTAAGAAGCCAAATGATTGGTTACGCAAAGATCAAGTCCCAAGGTTCTTCAAGTTTAGCTTATAGGGCTTAGATCTTATGTAAAGGTAAATAGGAATCACATTAAGCTCAAATAAGTTTTAAAATCTTTATAAGTGTTTCTTAAATATTTAAATGCCTAACAAACATGTTTTGAAAAGCTAGTCTTGGTGGTAATTCATTTGGATAAAAATTTGTCAAGTTTACTGTTTGCAAAAACTAACCTTGAGTCACTCATTTGTTCATATCTTTCAAAATATTTTGAGTCTTGCTCTGAAACTTGTCTCATATGAAAGTAAACTCAATGATCTTTCCAAAGAGTGGCCATTTGTTTTAAAAAGATAAGTATCAAAGAAGTTATGGCCTTTCAAAATCAGTTTTGTCAAAAATAACGCAAATAACTGATTATGGAATTCCCATAACTGGTTATTCTCTAATTCATGAGCCAATTCTTAAGTTTTTCTAAAAGTTCCTAACCGATTAGATCATTTCTCTAATTGGTTATTGTGTAAGTCAGGAGCCAATTTCTAAAGCTCCTAACTGATTAGGCAATTTCCCTAATTGGTTATTATGTAATTCAGGAGCCAATTTCTAAAGCTCTTAACCGATTAGGTCATTCCCCTAATTGGTTATTGTGTAAGTCAGGAGCCAATTTCTAAAACTCTTAATCGATTAGGTCATTCCCCTAATTGGTTGTTTGATAAGTCAGGAGCCAATTTCTAAGGCTCCTAACTAATTAGGATAATCCCCTAATTGGTTATTTGGGCAACCATAAAACACGTCCAATGGCTCTTTTAAGAGCATTTAATGTTTCTAACTACCCCCAATGACTCTTAATTGCATTTGGTTATAAATCTAAGTTGTTTGGCATCAAAGAAATGTTGGAGAACAATCAGAAAATCACTCTTGAGTATTAAATTCTTGTTTCACTATCTATTTCTCCAAACCCCTGTTTTGAGCTATAATTGTGTGAATCCTTGATATCCATAGAACTTTAATTTGTATTATCCACTTTTAAGATAGTTTCATTTTATCTACACTTTGTTTAATTTATAAAGAGGGTGAGGTATCCCTCTAGAGAAAAGAGTGAGGTATCCCTTGATTATAAAGAGGGTGAGGTATCGCTCAAAGGTTATAAAAGGTGTGGTATTCCTGTTTTGAGGTTCAAGCACAAGGGTGAGGCATCCCAAGGTGTGTTGAGTGCTCTTGGTTGTAATGATTTTTCAAGCACCTGTGGAGCTTGAAGAGTTGGAGACTCTAGCACAAAGGTGAGGTATCCCAAGGTATAAGGAGTGCTCTTATTTGTACAAAGATTTTTCTAGCACCCGTGAAGTCTAGGAGATAGTGAAGAAAATATAAAGTTAAGCTTTGGGACTGGATGTAGGCCACAAGTGGCTGGTGGCTGAATCAGGATAAATATTGTATTTGTTTCTCTCAACTCTGTCTCCTTTACATTTGTGCTTTAAGGCTATATTTGGTGCACATGATAGTATAGTATAAGATAAGATAAGATGATGGGATAGTATAAAGTATGATAGTATAATTAATAGGATAAGACATAATCTTATTTTTTATTTGATAACAAAAGGATAAATTAGCTGATTGTATAACATTTTTTTAAGACCAAAATATCTTTTAACATAAAAATTAAAATAATTAGAAAATAATAAGAAAAAAGCCTTATGGTGGTGGTGGTGGTGCCAGCGGCGACGGCGGTGGCAGTGGTGGTGGTGGAGGCAGCGGCGGTGGCAGTGGTGGTGGTGGCGGTAGTGGTGGTGGCAGTGGTGGCGGTGGCGGTGGTGATGGTGGTGGTAGCGGTGGCGGTGGTGGTGGTGCTTGGTGGCGGTGGTGGTGGTGGTGGCGGTGGTGGTGGTGATGGGGCGGGCGGCGGCGGCGGTGGTGGTGGTGGTGGCGGTGGTGGCGGTGGTGGTGGTGGCGGTGGTGGTGGTGGCGGTGGTGGTGGTGGTGGTGGTAGCGGTGGTGGTGGTGGTAGCGGTGGCGGTGGTGGTGGCGGTGGTGGTGGTGGTGGCACAAGGGAGATGAGTGATAAAAATAAAATTGAGGATAAGATTGGAATAGAAATCCTATCATGTCTTATCATGTACTAGGGGAGGGGATAAAGTTATCAGCTTAGAATAAGATAAAATGGCGTGACCTGATTTCATTATACTATTAGTTAAATGCACCAAACATTGAATAAGACCTGATAGTATTAGCTTATACTATCATGTCTTCTTTATACAATACACCAAACGTAGCCTAATTATATTTGCTTGAGTTGAATTTGATATTTAACTTATTTGCTTGATTTATCCTATAGCCCAAGTGGTATTTGAGAAATCTCTAACAGTTGTACCTTTGTTAAACTTATTTCGTTGCATGTGTTGATTGAAAATATCAAAATATATAATTTCTCAAAAGTGTTTTAAAATTTGTAATCACCCAATTCACCCCCCTCTTGGGTGATGGTTGCCATGACTAACAAAACCCTTTAGGGTAATAAACCCAAAGGATGCATGCCTCTTTTTTTTTTTTTTTGCTAGGAATGCCGTGAAAATGCGAGATGATATTTTTTTTTTTTAAGGAAAAAGGCTAGGGATGCCATGAAAATGAAAGATGATGTATTTTTTAAATTTTTTTAAGAATGCTAAGAATGTAATGAAAATGTAAGATAATGTATCTTTTTTTTTTTCAAATGCTCTTTTCGAATGGTAAGAATGCTATGAAAATGCAAAATGATGTATCTTTTTTTAAGCTGGTTTTTAAAAAAAAAAATAATGCAAGAATGAATGATATGAAGAATAGATAGATAAAAAAAGAAGTACGCTCCCTTCGTATCCTAGTTACGTGGAACTGAAGAATTGGATCCCCTTACGGTTATGACTCGAATTTTGGTGGCCATTATGCTCAATCTATCAATGCAAGGTTTTTTGGACGAATCTAAACTTTCTAAAAATCATGGTCCCAGATTGCCCCTATATCGAAAGATAAGGACCCAACTAACGAATTAATCACAAGTAGAGATAAACCCTCTCAATATGACTAATCCATGATACTAGTAACAATCTGAGTGGTGTCTCAACAAATGTCAAGTGAGCATAAAGTCTCTCAATAACAAAAGTCGAGACCCCTCCTATTCCTCAGGTTCGCACAGACTCGGGTATAAAGCCCAAAAAGTATGTGAGGTAAGTGATAGTGATATGTGTGAGGGAACATACAAACCTATACAAAAATTCAAAATGAATAAATAAATAAATAAAACTACCCCCTAACCTGCAAAAACATACATACAATAGCCAGCTAGCAATCACCTACCCTAGGGTTTCAACAATCAAGTACAAAATATTAAACAACAAAATATATACAAGTAAATCATGTCAAAATAAACACAAAATAATACTATTAGATATTTACATAGAAGTACTAGATAAAATCTATTTATAAACAAATAGGAAAAAAAAAACAAAGACAAAAAGGGATAAAATAAATAAGTAAAAATTATTAATAATTTACACAACTAACAACAATAGGCCTGACTCTCCAAGTGTCCCCAATGGAGTCGCCAACTATCGCAACTGGGATCACAATGGGACGATCAAAATGAGAGATTTTTGAAAATCAAGGAAGTCGCCCCAATGTTTATTTAAATTAGGAAAACATTAGAAAATCCCTTTTAATTAAGAAAACTGGTCTTTTAGAAAATAAGTTTGGGTTCAAGAGTCGATTACAGGTAAAGAAGGTGTTAGCACCCTACACTGCCTATTCCAAGAACGGTACCTTAAGTTAGTTATGTAAAAAACTTGATAATCTCAAATATATTTATTTTACCCCTCTTAAAAAACTTTGTAATTATTTTTTAAGAGAAAAAGAAATAACCAAATTATGAAAATTTAATTTTGACTTGACAGAATAGAGATTCTGCTCCTACGTATCCTTGGGTGTAGTGGGGAACTCAAAGTCACGTAGTTCTTTAAAAAATTAGCGCGGGTTATTGATTTTAATTATGAAAAGAAAACTTGAAATGTTCACAGCAAGTTATAAAGAAAGGATTAATTTATACAAAAGCAACATGTTAATTGGCATAACAGTAAATAAAAGATTAAATTAAAGCCACATGTCAACCAGTACAATAGTCATAACAACAAACAAGACAATCAACAAAGAGACAGAGATAAACCATAATCAAGTCAAGTCAACCCACAAATTGATTTTCATTACTTTTTTGAAATTTATCTTTTTTTAATTTTTCTTTTTTCTTTTTTATGTATTTTTTATTTTTTATTTTTTTATTTTATTTTATTATTTTATTATTCTATTTTTTTTATTTTTTTTATTTTTAACTCTTAACCCTCTAACATATTTGATAACATTTAGATAATTTGGGCCATGTAAAAGTTAACAACTCAACCAAAATAAACCCAAAAAAACAAAAACTTAAAATTAACTAAAAAAAAGAAAGAAAGCAGATAAAAGAGGAAATGAAAAGAGTGGTTCTCTTTCAAAGTGAGAGAACACAGCAAAAGTAAGATGGAAACGAGTAACAAAGGAGAGAAAATAAGGGTTTGTGGGTGCCAACCAACTCAGCTATGGCAGGCGTGGTGGCCAACGGCTAGGCGATGACGGTTTGAGAGAGATTGCATATGGTGCGGTGGCTTGTAGAGGAACGAATCTGGGCGCGGCTAGCTTGGTGGGTAGCACGGTGGGTCGAGGTCGTGGGTTGGAGGGAGGCACGATGTAGATAACGGTTTCCAGTGGGCAGTGGTCATGAGTTACAGGGGAGGTTACAACGGGCTCGAGTCTGGCTTGCGTGCGGTGCGAAGGTGCGACAGGTTGAGGGTCCTGACAGCGTGGAGCTCGTGGATGGGTCACCAGTTCTGGTTCTGGCACAGCTTGGAGGAGGGTGGCGTGGTGAGCATGAGGGTGTTTTCTGGGGACGCTAGCTCAGTCGAGGACGGCGAATCTGCAGTGGCTGCTCTATTTTTACGCATGTGTGAAGGCGTGAGAGCTCTACGTGATTGACTGTGCTATTTTGGTTTTTGGTTTTTGCAGATAAGGCAAGGATGGGGTTTTGATTCTCTTTTTAAGTGGGATTCGTGTGGTTTGGTGGCACAATGGTGATGGTGGCTGTTTGGGTTGAGGTGTTATGTTCTGGTTCTGGGTGGATAGGTGGTTGTGGCATAATGGTGATTGTGGCTATTTGGGTTGAGGTGTTGTGATCTAGTTCTGGGTGGATAGGCGGTAGGTTGTGCTTGGTGGGTGGCGTGGTGGTTATGGATGTTGGTTGGCTGGGCAGGCTGTTATGGTTATGGATGGAGGTGATGGATGAAGTGGTTTGCGGTGGAAGAACGTTTGGTGGTGTGGGTTCTATGTGGTGGCAGAGGTTCTGGGTTCTGCTTCAGGTGGTAGGACAGTGGTTGTTCGAAGGTCTTGGGTTGAAGATGGATCTGTCTCAAGGTGCAGAGAGTGTCTCTTTGCCCTCAGTGAAAATGGTTTTGGAAAAATTCTCCCAATTTTCTCATCCTAGCGAGACATTTATATGGAGATTTTTTTGGTTGCCACAAGGCTCTCTATCTCTCTTTATGCTGTCCAGCGGTCACGAGAAAGAGAAATTGCTAGGGTTGACCAAGCTTGGGTCTCACTTGGATTTCCTCTTTCGTGCTTCATCCTTCTGCTCCATTTTCTCTCTTCCTCCCAGCTCTGTTCCTTTCCTTTTTCATGTTGAGCGGTTCATCCAAGGTGCAAAGGTGCTGAGTAGGGCATTGAGCCTTGTGTGGAGAGCAACTTGGCAAGGAGCCATCCTTCGGTTGCTTGGTTGTTGCATTGCTGAGGCTCTTGCCAAGATTGGAGGGCGTAGCTGATACTGAACAGCTACTGTGGCTACTATGCAAATTTTTTATTCTTAATTTATTTTTATTTTTTTATTTTTATTTTTATTTTTTTGTTTTCCTTTTATATTAATTATAAGAAAAGAAACAAAAAAGAAAAAGTATTTTTTATTTTCTTATATATATATATATATATATATATATATATATATATATATATATTTGCACAAATAAAAAGTAGTGATCCAAATAAGATGGAAGTAAATAAAACTTGAAAAAAAATGCTCAAAACATTGCAATTAAGCATCAATTAACACAAAATCATTAGTTCTTGATTAAGCAACAAAAATTAAAATTTTATAGATAAAATTAAGTATCAATACTTATTACACACCTTAAATTAGGATCCATGGTCTCATACTTGGCAATACTTTCTGCTTTAGGGATCCAATGTCCCTTTATCATTTTGTCTATGTTGGGACCTATGGTCTCATACTTGGCTATGCTTTATGCTTTAAGGATCCAATGTCCCTTTAGCATGCTGCCTTAGCTAGGATCCATGATCCTGCACTTGGCTTTGGTTATGCTTTAAGGATCCAATGCCCCTTTAGCATGCTGCCTTAGCTGGGATCCATGATCCTGCACTTGGCGTTGATTATGCTTTAGGGATCTAATATCCCTTTTAACATTCTTCCTAAGTTGGGATCCATGGTCTCACACTTGGCTATGATTATGCTTTAAGGATCTATTGTCTCTTTAGCATAATGCTTAAGGTGTGATCTATAGCCTAATACTTGGCATTATGTGATGCTTTAAAGATCCAATGTCCCTTTAGCATACTACCTAAGTTGGGATTTGTGGTCCTATACTTGGCTATGCTTTATGCTTTAAGGATCAAATGTCGCTTTAGCGTGCTGCCTAAGCTAGGATCTGTGATCCTATACTTGGTTGTCTTTTCTTGCACTTTAGGAATCCCACATCCCTTTAGTAGTGTTATTGGCATTTAACTTGTGAAGAAATGGTGTTAGAGAGATAGTTATAATGAAAATTCCTCCATAATTTCATTAATCGCGATTGTATTTCCTTTGTTTACAAGAATAAGAATGCTAGTCTTATTTAGCTATAATATCTCTTCAAGTTAGAAGTGTGCCAAGATCTAGGCAGCTTCTTCCCAGAGTGGTCAGAAATCTTATAAGCTTTTTTTTCCAATACCTTTGTGATCTAGTATGGGCCTTCCTAGTTAGGAGCCAACTTCCATTCCCTTGTTTTCACCCTTTGATTACCATCATCCTCAAGACGAGGTCCCCCACTTTGAATTTTCATGGAGAAACTCGCTTGTTGTATCATTTTGTAAGTCCAAAGTTTGAAAACAACCTCTCTAATGTGGGCAATATCGCGTTGCTCCTGGGTGAGGTCGAGCTTTTCTCCCGAGTCGTTGCTTAGCTAAGTTGGACTCGGAGCAAGCCCATCTCAGTAACCTGAGTCCAGAGAGAAGTGAACTTAGTAGAATCTGCAGTAAGGTAGGCGACCTCATCCAGGAGCCTATCTATCTCGGAGTCAAGCAATTTGAGATCTTTAACAGCCTAGGCTAGCTACGCATCCTTCTAAGTGACCTCCGAGATAACTTGGGCTAGCAGCGCATCTTTCTGGGTGACCTCCATGGCAGCATGGGCTAGGTACCCCTCCTTCCAGGAGACTTCTAACTCAAGAGTTTGCTTTTCATCCTGAACGGTACGAAGCTCCCTCTCTAAGATAGAAGCTTCCTAGATAAAATCCCAGGCCACCTCCATGAATCGAAGGAAAGAAGCAAAACTTAAATTCCCAAGTTTGGCCTTATGGAGGAGATCCGGCATGTTGAGCTTGATTAACACATAGATCTTGGAATGGCTCAATAAGGTGCCATCAATAAAGCTAGTAAGATTAACCCCACAATTCTATATCAACCCAGGCGAAAAATGGAGCAGAGCACCCTCAAACCCCGGGCCGATTGGGATCTTGAACACTTCAGGATACTCCAAGATGCTCTCAGTGATTGGTATCTTCCCCTTCAGATCCCTGCTACTTTCAGCCTGCCTCTTTCGGGATCTCAAAGGTTGGACAAGGGAGATGGTCCCAATATCTCGAACCTCGGTGGGCAGAAGGGGAACCTCCTCAAGGACTACCTTAAGGATTACCTCGAGGACCATCTCTGCCATGGGCTGAGGAACTACGTTGCTCGATGGAGGAACAATAAGAGTTACCCATGAAGGGCCTAGCGGGGTTCGAGATCCAAATGCCCCACCACTCTTGGCCGCCAACTTCTCAACCAAGCTCTAAAGCCCAGTCTGAGGAGCCAAGATATCTGCAAAAGAAGAAAAAGTGTTTTAACACTTAGACAAATATTAAACATAAGAAAAGAAGTACAAAAGGAAAAATATGCAAGGTGAGATACCTAGCAAGGCCTTTATAGAATCCGCAAGATCATCCAGGATATCTTTATAGGAGATGACCCATTTTTCCTTGGTCCAATCAATCAGGAAGCACAGGACCATGGCCTCAGGATAGGAGACCTTAGAGGCCGAAGTCTCTAACTCTTTATTACTCTGCCCCTAACTAACTTCAGACTAGTATAGATAAAGGCGTAGTTGACCTTGCTGGGCGATGAAAAAAGGTGTCGACCCCAGAGCCCCTTCTACCCTAAAGAAGTCCCTTTTAAAATTCTTAAAGGAGTCTTGGTAGGGTTTGAAACCCCCCACCTAGTACGTACCTGTAATTTGACCCATTCATTATTTTGGTTGCTCCCCAAGGTTGACAACCGAGAAAAAAGGAAGAAGAAGGATTTGACCGAATACGACCACTCAAAGACCCGGCACATAAGCTCGAATGCTTGGACGAACCCCCAAGCATTTGGATGGAGTTGAATACGCGCCACTTGTAACACCCTGGAAAACATGTTAGGCTTGTATACGGATACAAAGGTAGCCTAATACCTGCTTAACATCTCTGTTTAATTTTATGACTTTCTGAGCATTTTTAGTCACTTTGTTGTAACACTATTTGTGAGAAATAGTTGTTATTAGCCTTGGAAATGGCTTAAATTGTTCAGTTAGTGAAAATAAATGTGGAGACTTTATTTCTAGGTCACAGATGTGTTAACTGTGCTACAGTTAAAATTTGAAGATAATCGGAGTTAGTTTGGTATTTTTAAGCCTACAAGGTGTGTGTTTTAATACCGGATTGACTAGTCACAGATATGAAAAAATGTGATATTGGTGCAACAACATTTTTAATGAATCTCAGGATTTATTTTAAGTCTGTTGGAAGTTAGAAATCTAGATTTGGTGGAATCTAAGTGTTCTTAGCAGATCAGGATTTTTGGTACCACTTTGTGGTTATCTTAAAGGTAGCAAAGTTAGACTTTGCTATTGTTGTTATTCATGGCAGAACAGAAAGGAAAATAGAAAAGAGAAGAGAAAAAAGAGAAAAGGAAACCGAGGAAGGGAAGAAGAGAAGGAAGAAGGAGGATTCAAGTAGAGGCTTGACTTCATCTTCAAGATCTTCATCTCAGCTATAAGAGGTATGGGTTCTTGAACTTAAACTTTCATTTCTACTCATTTCTATGATTAAACTTGTTTGAGGTTTAATATGTCAAATTGAGTTCTAGTGATGTGTTAAGTGATTTTCTTGTTTGGATAAGTTTTAAATGGTGTTTAAGACTTGTTCATACTAAGAGTTTGAATTAGAAACTAGAAATCCTTATTTTGGACCTAAAATGCTCTAAGTGTTGATTTTAGGGGTTTGGATATGTGATTTAGTGTTTTGATCTATTTTTGATAAAATCAATTAGTGTTTTAAGTTTCCTTCATGTTTATAAACTTGTTTAGGACTTGAAATCACCTAGAGATAGGTTTGGAGTGGCCAAAATCTAAGATTTTGGCAAATGGTACAGTGCCACGATACTACAGAATGAGTTATAGAGTTTTTGGTTGAGAAACACGACCCATGTCCGAAGACACGGGGGGGTAGTGTCTCTCTCTACCAGTTAAAATTCATGAACAGTGCTCACAGAGCAAAACACCAGGAGGCGTGTTTGAGGACACGGGTCGTGTTTCCTTTTGTAATGAGAATTAGCTCTTGTGGTCCATGAAAGTTATAGTTCTTCTCTTATCTTTCTAATGCCCCTGGAATCACCTCATTTCGACCTCCGTAGCTCAAGTTATGTTCATTTTATTATGCAATGGTCAAAGGTTAAGAGTGAGCAGAATACGTTTTTGGTTAGGAAATGCATGATGTTTTGGCATTTTATAATGCTAGGAGCCTTAGAGGGACCTTAGATAACCATATTGAGGTGGATTATCAATGGGGTAATGTGTTGGAACATCTTAGGCTTCCATAGTGTGGTGGAATGCCATAAGGTAGTCTTGGAAACCTTGAGCATCCAAGTGTATTGCAATGCAATAAGGAAGTGTTTAGAACCTTATTCTGTAATGCCCCTTTTTGAGAGGGAACGTCACATTGTCAAATTACAATGCAAAAAATAAAATGATGAAGTTAAGACCCAGTTCTTTAATTATAAACGTAAATTTACTTAATTATAATTGTGTAATTAAATTAGCGAGTATTATTTTTTTTTGTTTATAATTAATAAAATGATGATAATGCATAATAGCAATAATTACAATGGAGAGCAAAATGGAAGTAAAACATACATCGATACAACATACATGTACAATAATATATATCATTATATTAACTTGTTTGATTACAACGCCTGATTTACAAAAAGTAAAACTTATAGATATATGCCCCCAAGATATCAGAAATATACAGCCCACCAAAATAAAGACACATTAGACCCCCAAAATAAAACACTGGTAGCCATCAGTAGCTACCAACAGTATCAGTCCCTGAGATGAGAAGGAACCGTTTCGGGATCCTCCTCGGGGACTTCCTCAGGATCTTCCACATCCGAGGAAACCTCCATTGGAGCCACCGAGCTACGAGCCGGAGCTCGAGCAGTGAAATCAAAAGAATCCTCCTGTGGGGTATAATAGCGATCACCCCACATCTCTCGGATGGGCAGATAAAACTCCAAACATAAGCTGACACAGCAAGTAAAGATCGGCAGTTCATGGCATCTCCAAGCCAAAGAAATCGACACGTCTCCCAAGTAGACACAGCGGTCAGAATTTAAGTTAATGTGCCAGCAGTCTGGCCTTCCAAGGAAGGTCAAACGCACATCACCTAAAAATCTGTGTGAGCGTGCTGCCATGATCCACAGTAGATGCTAATCGCTATCGGGCCAAAAGCTGGGAAAATCGAGAGCTTCGGCCTCCTTGCCGACATCTTCAATAGGACACATATACAGATAGAAAATAATAGCAATATAGGAAAGAGATAAGACATCCTACCATCATTACCAATTATAGCAGCAAGAAACAAAACGGCGCAAAGCACCCACAGAGCATTTCAAAATAATAATAATAAGCATTAAATAGCATAAATAGACAAATAAACAGTTCCAGGCAGTTATACATGTCAGTAATACAATAGTTCAAATTATAATAATAAATAGATGCCAGATAATACATGGACTCACTATGCACATGCATACAAAGTCAAAATCCTACTCCATGGAGCTAGACGCAAACAGTCGGAGAGAAAGATCAGGAGATACGTCTTTAACTCGGCTGCTACGGCCAAAGTGTTATAACTCATCAGTTTATCCACGTGCACATCAAGGCATTGTACAGACAGTCCACGCTAGATCATGACATAGGACAGTGTTACGTCCGGATCGTCAGTGCATTCGCATTGGTTTATCTCACGGCCCAGTGGGGCTACCAACTATCCATTGTGAGATGCCAACGCCCTGATGCCCCCAAGGTCAACAGAATGACCCACACTAGTCTACTCGCACCCGCACAAAGGTGTGTTCAATCTCCTAGGCAACTTGGCCTTAACAATAGTCCAACGAACTTTCACAATGCATGACAACTCTATGCATAAACATGTATGCTCGTCATTACATACTTTTCCACAATATGCCACAATTGGCCAAACTAAGTATCAACACATCATTGGTCACTCACATGGACCCGCAATATCATAATGTTGGAATTAAATGAATTAATATCTATTTAAGGTTTATTATGAATTCTCACTTAAATTTAGTCTTTCTTACAAAGTTCGTCTCTAGAGGAATTCTCTTAATTAATTAAATTCTCTAATGTAATTTATTCTCATACACTTAGAAAATTATTCTAAGGGTCTCAAAGTCTCACTCTCTCTTGTTCTTTCCCTAATTAAATTACCTTAAGTCTTATGATAAATTTCATTCTTGGTTCTTTAAAATTTATGAATCTCAAAGTATATCCTAATCTTCCAATTTGTAAATTTTTCATCCTATTACCAATAATATAATCACTTGATTATTTAAGTTTGAAGGTTACCCAAAGTTGCAAAATCAAGCCCTAAATGGCCCTAGAGGCCGTGGCCTCCCTAGGGAATTAAGTTCCCAAATTTTTCATTTCATTAATTATATATTGTATACTTGATTAATTATGTCTTCCACTTATTATAATTGTTCATCAAGAACCCTAATTTTGGGCCCCCAAAACCGTGAGCCATCCTAGAGGGAATCCAAATTATTTCTTTCCATTTCATGCCTTCCAATCCATTCAAATATGTCAATATACATAAACAATCAATCCAATAGCTTAAACAAATTACAAACAACATGTAAACATACCAATCATGCAAACAAAGAATAACCCTTAATAAGATTTTCTCATAATCAATTACAAAACAAGGTTCCTTACTACTAATAGAGGTTAAGGAGGAGTGTCTTCCTCTTACCAAAGAGAAGAATACAAGAGAACCCTCCTAGAATCTCCTTGCAATTTTCGGATTTGACCCCTCCAAGAACCATAAAATTTACCACAACATCAAATCAATACCAAGTCTTGAAAAAGATTGAATATATGGTCACAATGAAGGAATTGAACACGAAAATGAAGAGAAGAGGGTGAGGAGTCAAGAACCTTGCCCAAAAGCTTGAAGCTTGAAGCTTGAAGAAAATGGTGAATATGAGATCTTTTCAAAGAATCACCAACTAGAGGAGTGTTTAGGTGATGGAGGAGAATAAGAAAATGGGGTTGGTTGAATTTTTAGTGATGGTGGAGTGCTTGGAGGAGTGGTGGCCGTGGGGTGTGGCTAGAGAGAAGGAGGACAGAAAGCTTGAAAAAGATGAAGGTAGAGAGAGAAAGTGCATAGGAAAATAAAGGTGATAGCTTTTGGGTTTTTAAAATTAATGCGATATAATTAATTTGGTGAAACACAAATTCTTCCCTCCTATTTTGGTGCAGCAGCCATGAGTGTGGAGAGAGGAGAGAGGAAGTGCATGGCTTCCTTGGGAAGCTTGGGAGGAAATTTCCTAGAAGCTTTCTTGAGAAGCTTCCTTGAGAAGCTTCGCACGTTTCTTAATAAAGTACAAAATAAGCTTGTCTCCTTAATTAAATACTCTTGAACAGATGATTAATTTCTCTGCTAGAATTATTTTTCAGTGAACAAGGGTTACAATTAATAAAAATGGTATTTACTATTCATTGAAAAAAAAGTTGGTACTGTGATTTTATTTATCAGGTAAAATCTCAAAAAACGTAAACCTCGCAAACTATACCCGACCTCGAGTTTAGTAAAATCTCCCGTCGACAGGTTGGAAGTTCAAGGTTTACCAGCCTCAGGGAAAACATTTCGTTATCCTGACTCCGCTCAGAGCGCACGTAAAACGAAAAATATACTAAAATATTTGATATTTTTAGAAAAATCCACAAAAATTCCTAAAAATCACAAATATTAGAAAATGAATATTTGTCATGAAATAAACAATTTTTCAGGGCATTTCACTGACTCTACTCAATGTGCACATAAAATGAGAAATATATTAAAATATTCAGTATTTCCAGAAAATTTCAAAAAATTCTCTAAAAATCACGAATATTGGGAAATGACTATTCATGATGAAACAAATCATTTTCGGAGTGTTACACTGACTCTGCTCAGTGTGCATGTAAAATGAGAAATATATTAAAATATTCGACGTTTCTGAAAAAATTCACAAAAATTCTCAAAAATTATAAATATTATAAAATGATGATTAATCATAAAATAAATAATTTTCAGGGTGTTACATATTCAACATGAGGTTGACTTTGGATTTGGTTGTGAAGTGATGGTGTGAGGTTCTAGATACAATACCATTAGTGTTGAGACACAACTAGTGGTAGTTCTTGAAAAGAATAACTACTTATCTTATGTGAAGGACTTTGAGAAGTTAAGATAAGGTGTACTAGAAATAACTACTTTGGGTTTGTTTGGTATAGTATGCCTCTCTATATGCATAGTTTACTCCTTTAGGGTTAAAGTTGAGTTTAAGATGCATAGTTAATGTATGTTCTCTTGTTCTTAAAGGTTGAACTTGAGGATATGCTAGAAACATGGGTTGGTTACTTTATGTGATAAAGTTGAGCGAGGAGTGCATGTTTTCTAGTAATAGTTCTTTCACTTGGTCAGGGTGAACCTTGTGATAGGATTTGGGAAAATCTTAGGCATCCTTCATGAAGTAGAATGTCATAGGTCAATACCTAAAACCTTGAGCAATAGGAGGTTGCCTTGTGAATCATTTGTGAAGTGATGAAGTGAGGTGTTAGGTATTGTAAGCTAAGTGTGCTTGGCTTGTTGGTTATGTTGTCATGCATAGGTTGCTTCTTTGTGTGGAAAATAGAGCCGGAGATACATGCATGACATTTTACTCCCTTGAGAGACAAGGTTGAGGTAAAGGAAGTACTAGAAATGTGGCTTTGCTCCTTAAGCGATAAGTGAGCTTGGTTGGGAAGTTTGCTAGTTTTCCTTAGTCACTTTGTTAGAAAGGACCTAGTGATAGTTGTTTGTATTTGCAAAACATGTTGCATATCTTATTTTCAAACCTGATATTTGTTTATTTTCCTATGTATTGTAAATTAGATGGTGTACACAACCATATGACCTGAGAATGAGGTGTGGGATCCGAATTCTCCTTGCGGGTTTACTTGTATGGTCATGGTTACCGGCGTAAGGAGTTAGTGTCGTCACTCTTACTTTTGCAAGGGAAACCAGTCCACACATCACCAGGTAGTGTCAGGGCAGGATGCCTATCTTACTTAGCATATACAAGGAACGTGGTTCCTAGGGGAAAATAAGTAAATAGCTTGTGTTTTCAACTTTAAAACCTGTATTGGCATTGCACATCCATAATACGTGGACTTTGTTTGAGCATACTTCATAACATAAAGCATTGCATGGTTGACATTTGTATGGGCATTTGTCATAGTTTAAGCGATTTGCTTGTTGGTTGCTTGGTCGATGATATTCACGATTGTATAGGTAGTTATTTGATATCGTTGATTGTTCTATATTAGTGCGAAATAAGATTATAACTTGCCTTGTGAATGTTACATAGAGTATGTATATATTCTGATAGTGTTTAAGCAGGGGCTCATTGATCTGTTGTAGGCTTAATCTTATGCGCTCAGTTGGTTATTTGTTAGTAAATGATTAACTGCTGGTTTTAGAATTGCATATACTGAGAAATTGTGTGATTTCTCACCCCGTTTGTGTTTCTATGTAAATCTAGGTACAGGTAAGGAAAGCAGAAGGAGCAAAAGAACTAGCGTAGTTTACTTTGTTTCTTGGATTAAATATGTTGTATATTTATTTCTTGCTACCTTGAGTTTGTAAAAGTTATGTATTGTCGTTTGCCTTAAGAGGCTGATGATGTATATATATGGTTTTTTGTTATCCAGACTCACCATATTTACTCATTGTGTATGAATGATATGATTTTAGTTGGTTGAGTTAAGTTAGAAGTAACATAACTGGTACTGTGTGCCTTGTATATAGTAGATATTTCGGGTTTACGGTACTAGGATGTTACACCACTCGCAAGTGAAGAAGGATGCCAATCTTAAACTCGGAGAATGGGAATTAGACCCCAATTCGGGTGAAGAGAGTCACATACAAGTACATGAAGTGCCCTCCCACAGTACGGATCGAACACACCTTTTCTTCCTCTAATGGATGCCAGATTGCGAACTCTCAGTCTCGTAACCCGTCCACGGTAAGCTGTAAATGTTGATGCTTCTCATGGATGTCTTATGCAGTTCTCACATTGGATGGGGTACCCAAGACCTCATGGTTTACCCACCAGTATATGTTGATATCTCGGGGGAAGGTGAAATTCTTTTGCCCTGCAGGAGTCGCCCTCCGAGCTCACAGCATAACGTCACCTACAGAGGATGCGCCTGAATTACATTTAGAAGAATCACTCATGGAAGAATCATTTAAGTCTCTTATTGCCATCATAAGTTAAGAGAGCAGATGGGTTAGCCCACGCATTGCCAGTTCTCTGGCTTGGTCCGCCCTCTGGAATGCCTCCAATATCCTCATCCTAGTCAGCTGTGGTTAGGGCGGTGGAGACTAGGGAGGACTCAAGACCTCCACTGACAAGTCGCTATTCTGCACTGTCTCCTCACTCCTAGACATTCCCCCTAACAATGTTAAGAGAAAAAAGGTGAAAATGAAAAAGGTGAAAGTAAGGAATACCTTGAGTTTTGGAAGAAAAAGAGAGGTTTTGAACAGTGAAGAGAGTGCTGAAAAGACATTGAATCACCAACAGCCACCATGAAAGACGTTGGAAATCACCTAAGTCACTGGAGAATGAAATTTGGAGTGCAAAAATAAGCAAAGAGTGGGAAGGGTTAAACCTCATTCCTATTTATAAGCGTGGAAAGTCACCCTAAATTGCTACCATTAATAGGGGCAGATACGCCTTTTTCAGTTAAAGTGCCTCATCGTGACACCTCCTTTTTGAAATATGAAAATGACTAGTCATAATGTTACAAACCCCAAACGATGGCTTCCATTGTTCTTCAACCACGTGGTGTATTGTTTCTAAACAAAAGCATTCAAAAGGAAAATGCGTAGAACGTTCAAAACTAAAATGACGCGCGATGTTTGAGAACATCCTAACTCAGATCACAAACCCTCAATGAGATACACGGTATAACAACACCACGGATCTCGGTCCAAAACTGAAGTACATTCAATACGGAACCCCGCAAACTACACAAGGGAGCCATTAGTTGCCTACCCCAGATAATAGTATGATAACCTAAGTTGAGTGATCCATCACGGATCCCAACTTTACTCATTGACTTCAGTAGCTTACTATGATACATCATGGATCTCGGGCCTTTGAAAAAAACTCGTGAGATCTGACGTTGACACTATAACTCGGATCCCTTTGTCCATTACGCGCCGTGTGCTCCAATTGAACTCGTATCTTGACACTTAGTTGTCCCATCAAAACGTCAAACTGAGGGCAACTGTTCTGAACTAGGTTAAGGGTCCATAGAGTTGGAGCAACCCGACTTGCCAAGTTGGCACCTAGACGTTACTGCACGCACGAAGTAGCCGATACGCTAGGCGTAACCTCCTCAACAGAAATTAATCTTAATCACTCCCCGCATAAAGACGGGAATAATGACAAAGAATAACGATTTCCACAATTCCAAATAACAAAATTCAATAGGCACTGAATGTTAAGATATTGCAAATAAAAGAATTTCTAGAATACGAGGATAAGAAAAAAGAAGAAGTGCAAAAGATAGATATGAAAGAAGTATTAGAAAGATTTAAGAAACCTCAAAGAAATGAAGTTACCCTAAAAGATTTACAAAGAAGAAATAAAAAATTTAAAGAATGAAGTTAAATTACTTAAAGAAAAAGATCTTGATTTAGAATTCAAAATGCTAAATTTACAAGCACAAATAATAGTACAAAATCAAGATACAAGTACCAGTCAAGACCCGAGAAAAAGATCCTTATATTCATTTATTAAGTCAAGTAATTGTTCATAAATGGCATTGTCCGATAGAGTTAGTAATAAAGGATGAACGATTTAATTTTATAGCCTTAATAGACTCAGGAGCTGATATGAATTGTGTTTAAGAAGGATTAATCCCAACTAAGTATTACGATAAGACCACTAGAATCGTTAAGTAGTGCTTCCGAAATAAAATGCAAATTAAGTATAAACTAAATAATGCTAAGATTTGTAAAAATAAAATTTGTTATAAAACCTCATTTTTATTAGTAAAAAATATCTGAGCAAATAATTCTAGGTACTCCTTTTTTATCTTTACTATACCCCTTCTCAGTAAACGAAAAAGGATTAGTTACTAATGTATTAGGAAAAGAAATTTGTTTTGAGTTTATAAAACCGCCCTTAATTAAAGAATTAAACATGGTTCAAGATTCATTAATTTCTAAGATTAACTTAATAGAAAGGAAAACAAAGCACATAAACATGTTAAGCAGAGAGTTCAATATAAAAGAATTCAAGAACAAATAAATAAACCCCAAGTTCAAGATAAGATAAAAAATGTTCAACAGAAATTTGAATAAGAAGTATGTAGTGAATTCCCTAATGCTTTTAAAGAACGAAAAAGGTACACAGTTACTTTACCATATGAAGAAGGATTTGAAGAAATTAATATTCCTACTAAAGCAAGACCTATTCAAATGAATCAACAATACTTAGAATATTGTAAGAAAGAAATTCAAGAATATTTAGATAAGGATTTAATTAGACCAAGTAAGTCCCCTTGGAGTTGTGCGAGGATTTTATGTTATGAACGCCGGAAATAGAAAGAGGTGCCCCAGATTAGTAATTAATTATAAACCTTTAAACAAAGTTTTAAGATGGATAAGGTATCCAATTCCTAATAAAAAAGATTTAGTAAGTAGAGTTCATCAAAGGCTAATATATTCTCAAAATTTGATATGAAATTTGGATACTATCAAATAGAAGTAGTGAAGAAGATAGGTACAAAGCGCTTTTGTAGTACCCTTTGGACATTATGAATGGAATGTAATGCCTCAAGGATTAAAAATGCCCTTTCGAATTTCAAAATATAATGAATAATATTTTGAATCCTTACTCAAAGTTCACCATAGTATATCTAGATGATGTATTAGTATTCAGTAACTCTATTGATCAACACTTTAATCATTTAGAAACTTTCTTTAATCTTATTAAAGAAAATGGTTTAGTAATCTCTGCTAAGAAAATGAAACTATTCCAAACTAAGACTAGATTTTTAGGATTCGAAATTAATCAAGGTACTATTGTTCCCATAGAAAGATCCATAGAATTTACAGATAAGTTCTCTAACGAACTCAAAGATAAGAATACTCTTCAGAGATTTTTAGGATGTGTTAACTATGTGGCAGACTTTATTCCTAATATACGAATAATTTGTGCTCCTTTATTTAAAAGGCTAAGAAAAGACCCGCCTCCTTGGGATAATCAAATGACTAATGCTGTTCAACAAGTTAAGAATTTAGTAAAAAATATTCCTTCTTTAGGACTTCCGGATCCTCAAGCATCTCTCATAGTAGAAACAGATGCCTCTGATTTGGGGTATGGAGGAGTGTTAAAGCAGTTACTACCTGAGTCATCCAAAGAACAAGTCGTCAGATATCACTCTGGAGTTTGGCAACCGGCTCAACAGAATTATAGTACTGTTAAGAAAGAAGTTTTATCTATAGTGCTAAGTATCACAAAATTTCAGGATGATTTATTTAATAAAAGGTTTTTGTTAAAAACTGATTGTAAAGCTGCTCCTTCAATTATTCAAAAGGATGTTAAGAACTTGGTTTCAAAACAGATTTTTGCCAGATGGCAAGCATTGTTATCTTGTTTTGATTTTGATATTCAACATATTAAAGGAAAAGATAATTATCTTCCTGATTTCCTAACCAGAGAGTTTTTGCAGGGCTACAATGGCCGCTAGCTCCTCATCAAAATCAAAGGCTAAGAAAATTACTCTGGATAAGTACATGCAGATTTCTACAGATAAGAACACTGAGATAAGTACAAGGTCATCTACCTCCTTAAAAGGGTCTTCCACCCTAGTTCATGTTCCTAATCCTATTCAGTCTGTACGACCTTCATCTCCCTCACCCAATAGGTTTACACCTCTATCTTCCTCACAAACCATTATTGGTACTCCTTCTAGAACTCCTCGAGACCAAAACAATCTTCACCGCTACTCACCAATTCTCCTACCACGAGAAGAATGCAAATACGTTAAGAAAAATATTTTTGAACCTATAATCACCCTTGAACCAGGATTCTTTTCTCCTCACTCGACCCCTCGAGAAATCATTCAACATGCTTCCCCATATTTTCATTTTGTTCCTCAAGAGTCACTTAAAAAGAACAGAACTTTTTATGAACTCATCCTCATTAATACTGAATCAATCTCTTTAGATCATTATTATAGTGATACTAACCCCGATTATATTGATTTTTCTAAAGTAAAGATCCTTAAGGTTTTAGGACCAAAAGATTGGAATCAAGCTCCTCACACTCCAAAATCATTTTCAATTAAATTTGATCCTCAAACTTATACTTATTGGGATTATCAGCAAGCTTGGTACAGATTTATGCTCCTCGGCCATATTCTCACTCTTGGTTCTTTTGGTTCCAGAAAGGGATAAAAACTTTCCCTCATGGTTTGCCGATTGGATGTGTACCACTTGGTCCTTGTGTTGATATTCTTCCTCAACTTGCTAAGGATTCTTATAATTTGTTTACTCAAAAAACTAATTTTCCTCAGGGTTCCAGACTTTTACATTTTTATTCTGCTTTTGGAATTACTTGGATTAATATTTGGGATTATAATTTCTATCGAAGTATCAGATTCCTCATCCAGAATAGGTCGCCAGAGAATTTAGTGTTAAATGGTGGCCTCAGTTCAACATGAAATTAGTAAGTATTGAAGCGGTTAATCAATGGTTCCTTGCTAATCCTTCTTTGGTTAAGAAGAATCATAAGAAGCCATCACAATTTGAAGAACTTAAGAACAAGCTTCTTCAAGAACTGGCCTCTTCGTCCTCAGAACAAGAATTGCTAAGCAAAATTAAGACAACCATGTCCACCTCTGGTTTATCTCCTCCCAGTGAAGGAAGTGAAAACAACGGCCTTCTTGGTAATAGTAATGAAGATGACTGTTATGGTGTTGACCTTTCCAACTTGTAAAGGCCCACACAGTAAAGGCCCACACAGTATGAAGCTTCCTAATTTGTTGTTTAGCCAAGCAAGAAATTTCCTAAGATTCCTAAGGAAGTCCCCACAAAGGTTACTTATTTGTTACTTAGCTGAGCAGGAAATTTCCTATGAAGGTTCATTATTCATCGTCTAGCTATTCGTCAAGATTCCTACGAAGGCTCCTTATTTGTCGTTTAGTTCATTTGTCTAATTATGAAGTTTCCTAGTTTGTTGTCTTGCCAAGCATGCAGCTTCCTGAGAAGATTCTTTACTTGTCATCTACCTCAGCATGAAGCTTCCCGTGAAGGTTCCTCACTTGTCACCTAGCTAAGGATGAAACTTCCCGTGAAGGCTCCTCACTTGTCATCTAGCGCAGCACGAAGCTTCCCATGAAGGTTCCTGATGGGTTCATATTCGAAGTCTTTTCTCTATATAAGCTGAAGCTCCTTCAGAGAAAGGCATCAGAAAAATTTAGTTTGAAAAATTTCTGTAAACACTTTGTATCAAAAACTCTTGTATTCTGTTTCCTCTGTAAACCTTTGGAATTCAGCTTTTGTTCAAGACTTGTAATTTTGTGTCACGTACTCTGTAAGTATTTTGAAATTATCAATAAAGTATTTTGATCCTGATTTCTGATATATCTCTTCTTTCTATTTTCAAATGCATATTTTTACTACTGTTGAGCCTATGCCGTCGTTCTACGTCGTTTGGTATCGAGCCTCGTAAGAGGTTCCGAGTATCCGAAAGCTTAAGGAAGGGAGAAAGACTTAGCGTTGGTCGCCCCTTGGCCTGACGTTGGTCACCCTATGTTAGTCTTTGGAGAAGGCAAGGTTAGGTGATCCGTACATGCAAGTGGTGGTCCCGGTAAGAGAATTCCTTCATTATGTCTAGGATATTCAGAAACTTAAGCGAGCTCTCCTTCCGTAGCGGGAAGGCTTCTAGCATAGGTTCCTCACAGTTTAAATCTGCATCCTCTATATTAGAAGTAGATCAAGATCAAGTTCAAGCAAATGAATTAGAAATTGCTAATATTGAAAACAACCTTCAAAATTGGGCAATTCCTTATGTTCCTCCTAAAGAAATTTATAAAACTAGTACTTCCTTATTCAAGCCTAAGGATCATATCCATATGTTCGAAGCTACTCATATTCTAGAAAAACCTTGTGAATCGATAAGTTTACTAAAAGATAATATTATTGATCAACATGTTAAGGATAATTATCAGTTTATACATATTGGGTTAATTCAAGTAGCGCCAAAGGGCAACATAGGTTAGGAATTGATAATCCTGTGTTAATTTTGTTAAGAGATAAAAGGTTAAGAAAACTTCATGATCAAATTATGCTATTTTAGAATCTAATTTGCATGATGGTCCTGTTTTCTTTAAGCTGTTATCCTAATTATACCATGCCATTAAATGATTATATGACTAAGCAAGCTTTAGAATTAAATGTTAAGATATTAGATAATGTTTTTCAAGAAGGAACTAAGCATATGTCTGTTATGTATAGAGTTCATTATAAAGTCTCTTATGAAGATCAAAACTTTAAAGCACTAAGACAATCCCCAAAGCATGAAGCTGTAATTATGGAAGCAAATCTTAAGAAATCATCAATACTAACTCCTAAAAGATTATCTCATGAAGAAATCTTGTCTAGGATTCTGAAGATTGGGTGTTTCCGGATGTAATACCCCTCAACCGATAAGAAATACTAGAATAAGAACAATAGTTCAAGATGGTTCTAATATAAGAATAGGAATGCTTAGGTCTAATTCTCACTCTAGACTAAACACTCCTACAAATCGATAATTAACATCCCTTCAACTGCTCCTACTTCCTCAAGACATTCAAGTAGATGGATCTATTTGTTAATATAAACCTAACTGGTGTAAACTTTGAACCTAATGTTCCTCAACTAATTTACCAACAAACTCATAGATCAGAATCACCAGAATATTCACCCACCAGATCCCAAGTCATTAATGTATTAACTAAAGAAGAACCCTTTGAAATAGATAAAAAATGGATAAGTAATGATTTTGAAGCTCCTTATAATAAAGATAAAAGAGATTGGTATTTTAAGAATTTTAGTAAAAAACAAACTATTAAGTTTAGAGAAGAATTTTACTCATATTTAAGGGAACAACAAATTAATTTATATTTCTTTGACTGGTTTGAAAAGTATTGCAAAGAAAATAATATTCAAAATCCTTTTATAAGAATACCAGAAATATTAGTAAATAATAAAATATCAACTTCGTGAAAAACAGAGAAAGACAAGATAATAGTTTCAGAATTTCCTCCCTTAGAAACCATTAAGGTAACCACAAAAGAAGGGTTAGAAGTTGAAGCCACCCCTTTTAAGGCAATAGCTTCAAGAGCTCATAATTTACCTATAGATAAGGGCAATTTTAATAAAGTTCATCAACAACTTAATTACTCTAATCAAATGCTCCATACTATGTCTAAAACATTAGAAAGGATTGATAATCAAATAAGTGAAAAACTTAAAGAATATACATCAGCTCAAAATTTTAATAAAAGTTTAGATCCTAATAGACCCATTTATAAGGTAATTAATGTCCCAGAATCAGATTTAAAAAATATACACTTTGGTTCAAAATCTGACAACTCTATTGAAGAAATTAAGAAAAAATTAGAACAGTTAACCATAGGAACGAGTTCTACACCCAAGATACATACTTTACAAAAAATTGAAGAATTGGAAAATGAACTTTTAAATCTTCAAGTTAATAAATTAAAGAAAGATATGCCTGTCTGAAAAACTAGAAATTATTACCCAAGACCCACATATCCTAATGTTCAGTATGAAGACAGATCTTTTCAAGATTCTGTAGCCTTTTCTGGTGAATCAATTAATGAATGGAATATAGACGGATTAGGTGAGCAACAAATTTTAGACACTGTTCAACAAATGACTATGGCGCAACAACCTTTAAAGGGAAAAAAATATCGATAGAACTTGACCTCCTTAATTGTTATGGGATTTACAGGCCAGCTTAAAGGATGGTGGGATAATGTGCTAAGCCAAGGAGAAAAAGATTTTCTAATGAATTCAACAAAAATTGATTCTAATGGACAAGTATTTGAAGATGCTGTAACAACTCTTTTGTACACAATAACAAAGCATTTTATAGGAGAACCCTTAAAATTTCAGTAAAGAATTGCAGAACAAATTGTTAATCTATATTGTCCCTCCATGTCTGATTATAGATGGTATAGGGATATGTTTTTGTCTAAGCTATATTTAAGAAGTGATGCATCGGTGATTCACTGGAAAGAAAGATTTATAATTTGGTCTTCCTAAATTGTTTGCAGAAAAAGTTAAAGTAATGATTCAGAATCAAAATGATGGTACAATTCCTTATGATCAACTTACGTTTGGTCAATTGTCTAATTATATTATAGAAACTGGATTGCAAGTGTGTTTAGATCTTAAACTTCAACATAAGCTTAAGAATGAAGCAAAAATCACTAGGAAAGAATTAGGATCATTTTGTTCCCAATGGGGAATAGAAGGAGTCAAAGCTCCAAGCAAACAAAAGAAAATTCAAAAATATGTTCCTCATAAATCAAGAAAATCTAGGCGCTACTACAAAAAGCAATATAGAGAAGAAGCAAGCTCATCAAAACCTAGAAACCTCAAAGAAATAAAGTTACCCTAAAAGATTTACAGCAAGAAATAAAAAATTTAAAGAATGAAGTTAAATTACTTAAAGAAAAAGATACTGATTTAGAATTCAAAATGCTAAATTTACAAGCACAAATAATAGTACAAAATCAAGATACAAGTACCAGTCAAGACCCAGAAAAAGATCCTTATATTCATTTATTAAGTCAAGTAATTGTTCATAAATGGCATTGTCCGATAGAGTTAGTAATAAAGGATGAACGATTTAATTTTATAGCCTTAATAGACTCAGGAGCTGATATGAATTGTGTTTAAGAATGATTAATCCCAACTAAGTATTACGATAAGACCACAGAATCGTTAAGTAGTGCTTCTGGAAAAAAAATGCAAATTAAGTATAAACTAAATAATGCTAAGATTTGTAAAAATAAAATTTGTTATAAAACCTCATTTTTATTAGTAAAAAATATTTCTGAGCAAATAATTCTAGGTACTCCCTTTTTATCTTTACTATACCCCTTCTCAGTAAACGAAAAAGGATTAGTTACTAATGTATTAGGAAAAGAAATTTGTTTTGAGTTTATAAAACCGCCCTTAATTAAAGAATTAAACATGGTTCAAGATTCATTAATTTCTAAGATTAACTTAATAGAAAGGAAAACAAAGCACATAAACATGTTAAGCAGAGAAGTTCAATATAAAAGAATTCAAGAACAAATAAATAAACCCCAAGTTCAAGATAAGATAAAAAATGTTCAACAGAAATTTGAACAAGAAGTATGTAGTGAATTCCCTAATGCTTTTAAAGAACGAAAAAGGTACAGTTACTTTACCATATGAAGAATGATTTGAAGAAATTAATATTCCTACTAAAGCAAGACCTATTCAAATGAATCAACAATACTTAGAATATTGTAAAAAAGAAATTCAAGAATATTTAGATAAGGATTTAATTAGACCAAGTAAGTCCCCTTGGAGTTGTGCAGGATTTTATGTTATGAACGCTTCGGAAATAGAAAGAGGTGCCCCCAGATTAGTAATTAATTATAAACCTTTAAACAAGGTTTTAAGATGGATAAGGTATCCAATTCCTAATAAAAAAGATTTAGTAAGTAGAGTTCATCAGGCTAATATATTCTCAAAATTTGATATGAAATCTGGATACTATCAAATAGAAGTAGCTGAAGAAGATAGGTACAAAAATGCTTTTGTAGTACCCTTTGGACATTATGAATGGAATGTAATGCCTCAAGGATTAAAAAATGCCCCTTCAGAATTTTAAAATATAATGAATAATATTTTGAATCCTTACTCAAAGTTCACCATAGTATATCTAGATGATGTATTAGTATTTAGTAACTCTATTGATCAACACTTTAATCATTTAGAAACTTTCTTTAATCTTATTAAAGAAAATGGTTTAGTAATCTCTGCTAAGAAAATGAAACTATTCCAAACTAAGACTAGATTTCTAGGATTCGAAATTAATCAAGGTACTATTGTTCCCATAGAAAGATCCATAGAATTTGCAGATAAGTTCTCCAACGAACTCAAAAATAAGAATACTCTTCAGAGATTTTTAGGATGTGTTAACTATGTGGCGAGACTTTATTCCTAATATACGAATAATTTGTGCTCCTTTATTTAAAAGGCTAAGAAAAGACCCGCCTCCTTGGGATAATCAAATGACTAATGCTGTTCAACAAGTTAAGAATTTAGTAAAAAATATTCCTTGTTTAGGACTTCCGGATCCTTAAGCACCTCTCATAGTAGAAACAGATGCCTCTGATTTGGGGTATGGGGGAGTGTTAAAGCAGTTACTACCTGAGTCATCCAAAGAACAAGTCGTCAGATATCACTCTAGAGTTTGGCAACCGGCTCAACAGAATTATAGTACTGTTAAGAAAGAAGTTTTATCTATAGTGCTAAGTATCACAAAATTTCAGGATGATTTATTTAATAAAAGGTTTTTGTTAAAAACTGATTTGTAAAGTTGCTCCTTCAATTATTCAAAAGGATGTTAAGAACTTGGTTTCAAAATGATTTTTGCCGGATGGCAAGCATTGTTATCTTGTTTTGATTTTGATATTCAACATATTAAAGGAAAAGATAATTATCTTCCCGATTTCCTAACAGAGAGAGTTTTTGCGGGGCTACAATGGTCGCTAGCTCCTCATCAAAATCAAAGGCTAAGAAAATTACTCGGATAAGTACATGCAGATTTCTGCAGATAAGAACACTTGAGATAAGTACAAGGTCATCTACCTCCTTAAAAGGGTCTTCCACCCTAGTTCATGTTCCTAATCCTATTGATGCATTACGACCTTCATCTCCCTCACCCAATAGGTTTACACCTCTATCTTACTCACAAATCATTACTGGTACTCCTTCTAGAACTCCTCAAAGACCAAAACAATCTTCACCGCTACTCACCAATTCTCCTACCACAGAAGAATGCAAATACGTTAAGAAAAATATTTTTGAACCTATAATCACCCTTGAACCAGGATTCTTTTCTCCTCACTCGACCCCTCGAGAAATCATTCAGAACATGCTTCCCCCAGATTTTCATTTTGTTCCTCAAGAGTCACTTAAAAAGAACAGAACTTTTTATGAACTCATCCTCATTGATACTGAATCAATCTCTTTAGATCATTATTATAGTGATACCAACCCCGATTATATTGATTTTTCTAAAGTAAAGATCCTTAAGGTTTTAGGTCCAAAAGATTGGAATCAAGCTCCCCACACTCCAAAATCATTTTCAATTAAATTTGATCCTCAAAATTATACTTACTGGGATTATCAGCAAGCTTGGTACAGATTTATGCTCCTCAGGCCATATTCTCACTCTTGGTTCTTTTGGTTCCAGAAAGGGATAAAAAACTTTCCCTTATGGTTTGTCGATTGGATGTGTACCACTGGTCCTTGTGTTGATATTCTTCCTCAACTTGCTAAGGATTCTTATAATTTGTTTACTCAAAAAATTGATTTTCCTCAGGGTTCCAGACTTTTACATTTTTATGCTGCTTTTGGAATTACTTGGATTAATGTTTGGGATTATAATTTCTATCAGAAGTATGAGATTCCTCATCCAGAATGGGTCGCCAGAGAATTTAGTGTTAAATGGTGGCCTCAGTTCAACATGAAATTAGTAAGTATTGAAGCGGTTAATCAATGGTTCCTTGCTAATCCTTCTTTGGTTAAGAAGAATCATAAGAAGCCATCACAATTTGAAGAACTTAAGAACAAGCTTCTTCAAGAACTGGCCTCTTCGTCCTCAGAATAAGAATTGCTAAGCAAAATTAAAACAACCATGTCCACCTCTGGTTCGTCTCCTCCCAGTGAAGGAAGTGAAAACAACGACCTTCTTGGTAATAGTAATGAAGATGACTGTTATGGTGTTGACCTTTCCAACTTGTAAAGGCCCACACAGTAAAGGTCCACACAGTATGAAGCTTCCTGATTTGTTGTTTAGCCAAGCAAGAAATTTCCTAAGATTCCTAAGGAAGTCCCCACGAAGGTTACTTATTTGTTACTTAGCTGAGCAGGAAATTTCCTATGAAGGTTCATTATTCGTCGTCTAGCTATTCGTCAAGATTCCTACGAAGGCTCCTTATTTGTCGTTTAGTTCATTTGTCTAATTATGAAGTTTCCTAGTTTGTTGTCTTGCCAAGCATGCAGCTTCCTGAGAAGATTCTTTACTTGTCATCTACCTCAGCATGAAGCTTCCCGTGAAGGTTCCTCACTTGTCACCTAGCTAAGGATGAAGCTTCCCGTGAAGGCTCCTCACTTGTCATCTAGCGCAGCACGAAGCTTCCCATGAAGGTTCCTGATGGGTTCATATTCGAAGTCTTTTCTCTATATAAGCTGAAGCTCCTTCAGAGAAAGACATCGAAAAAATTTAGTTTGAAAAATTTCTGTAAACATTTTGTATCAAAAACTCTTGTATTCTGTTTCCTCTGTAAACCTTTGGAATTCAGCTTTTGTTCAAGACTTGTAATTTTATATCACATGCTCTGTAAGTATTTTGAAATTATCAATAAAGTATTTTGATCCTGATTTCTGATATATCTCTTCTTTCTATTTTCAAATGCATATTTTTACTACTGTTGAGCCTATGTCGTCGGTCCTGTCGTTACTGGTATACCAATATGGACCCATCAAGAACCTCCAATGTCCCTTTATCATTTTGTCTATGTTGAGACCTATGGTCTCATACTTGGCTATGCTTTATGCTTTAAGGATCCAATGTCCCTTTAGCATGCTGCCTTAGCTTGGATCCATGATCCTGCACTTGGCTTTGGTTATGCTTTAAGGATCCAATGCCCCTTTAGCATGCTGCCTTAGCTGGGATCCATGATCTTGCACTTGGCGTTGATTATGCTTTAGGGATCTAATGTCCCTTTTAACATTCTTCCTAAGTTGGGATCCATGGTCTCACACTTGGCTATGATTATGCTTTAAGGATCTATTGTCTCTTTAGCATAATGCTTAAGGTGTGATCTATAGCCTAATACTTGGCATTATGTGATGCTTTAAAGATCCAATGTCCCTTTAGCATACTACCTAAGTTGGGATCTGTGGTCCTATACTTGGCTATGCTTTATGCTTTAAGGATCAAATGTCGTTTTAGCGTGCTGCCTAAGCTAGGATCTGTGATCCTATACTTGGTTGTCTTTTCTTGCACTTTAGGAATCCCACATCCCTTTAGTAGTGTTGTTGGCATTTAACTTGTGAAGAAATGGTCTTAGAGAGATAGTTATAATGAAAATTCCTCTATAATTTCATTAATCGCGATTGTATTTCCTTTGTTTACAAGAATAAGAATGCTAGTCTTATTTAGCTATAATATCTCTTCAAGTTAGAAGCGTGCCAAGATCTAGGCAGCTTCTTCCCAGAGTGGTCAGAAATCTTATAAGCTTTTTTTTCCAATACCTTTGTGATCTAGTATGGGCCTTCCTAGTTAGGAGCCAACTTCCATTCCCTTGTTTTCACCCTTTGATTACCATCATCCTCAAGACGAGGTCCCCCACTTTGAATTTTCATGGAGAAACTCACTTGTTGTATCATTTTGTAAGTCCAAAGTTTGAAAACAACCTCTCTAATGTGGGCAATATCGCGTTGCTCCTGGGTGAGGTCGAGCTTTTCTCCCGAGTCGTTGCTTAGCTAAGTTGGACTCGGAGCAAGCCCATCTCAGTAACCTGAGTCTGGAGAGAAGTGAACTTAGTAGAATCTGCAGTAAGGTAGGCGACCTCATCCAGGAGCCTATCTATCTCGGAGTCAAGCAACTTGAGATCTTTAACAGCCTAGGCTAGCTACGCATCCTTCTAAGTGACCTCCGAGACAACTTGGGCTAGCAGCGCATCTTTCTGGGTGACCTCCATGGCAGCTTGGGCTAGGTACCCATCCTTCCAGGAGACTTCTAACTCAAAAGTTTGTTTTTCATCCTGAACGGTACGACGCTCCCTCTCTAAGATAGAAGCTTCCTAGATAAAATCCCAGGCCACCTCCATGAATCGAAGGAAAGAAGCAAAACTTAAATTCCCAAGTTTGGCCTTATGGAGGAGATCCGGCATGTTGAGCTTGATTAACACATCGATCTTGGAATGGCTCAATAAGGTGCCATCAATAAAGCTAGTAAGATTAACCCCACAATTCTATATCAACCCAGGCGAAAAATGGAGCAGAGCACCCTCAAACCCCAGGCCGATTGGGATCTTGAACACTTCAGGATACTCCAAGATGCTCTCAGTGATTGGTATCTTCCCCTTCAGATCCCTGCTACTTTCAGCCTGCCTCTTTCGGGATCTCAAAGGTTGGACAAGGGAGATGGTCCCAATATCTAGAGCCTCGGTGGGCAGAAGGGGAACCTCCTCAAGGACTACCTTAAGGATTACCTCGAGGACCATCTCTGCCATGGGCTGAGGAACTACGTTGCTCGATGGAGGAACAACAAGAGTTACCCATGAAGGGCCTAGCGGGGCTCGAGATCCAAATGCCCCACCACTCTTGGCCGCCAACTTCTCAACCAAGCTCTAAAGCCCAGTCTGAGGAGCCAAGATATCTGCAAAAGAAGAAAAAGTGTTTTAACACTTAGACAAATATTAAACATAAGAAAAGAAGTACAAAAGGAAAAATATGCAAGGTGAGATACCTAGCAAGGCCTTTATAGAATCCGCAAGATCATCCAGGATATCTTTATAGGAGATGACCCATTTTTCCTTGGTCCAATCAATCAGGAAGCACAGGACCATGGCCTCAGGATAGGAGACCTTAGAGGCTGAAGTCTCTAACTCTTTATTACTCTGCCCCTAACTAACTTCAGACTAGTATAGATAAAGGCGTAGTTGACCTTGCTGGGCGATGAAAAAAGGTGTCGACCCCAGAGCCCCTTCTACCTTAAAGAAGTCCCTTTTAAAATTCTTAAAGGAGTCTTGGTAGGGTTTGAAACCCCCCACCCAGTACGTACCTGTAATTTGACCCATTCATTGTTTTGGTTGCTCCCCAAGGTTGACAACCGAGAAAAAAGGAAGAAGAAGGATTTGACCGAATACGACCACTCAAAGACCCGGCACATAAGCTCGAATGCTTGGACGAACCCCCAAGCATTTGGATGGAGTTGAATACGCGCCACTTGTAACACCCTGGAAAACATGTTAGGCTTGTATACAGATACAAAGGTAGCCTAATACCTGCTTAACATGTCTGTTTAATTTTATGACTTTCTGAGCATTTTTAGTCACTTTGTTGTAACACTATTTGTGAGAAATAGTTGTTATTAGCCTTGGAAATGGCTTAAATTGTTCAGTTAGTGAAAATAAATGTGGAGACTTTATTTCTAGGTCACAGATGTGTTAACTGTGCTACAGTTAAAATTTGAAGATAATCGGAGTTAGTTTGGTATTTTTAAGCCTACTAGGTGTGTGTTTTAATACCGGATTGACTAGTCACAGATATGAAAAAATGTGATATTGGTGCAACAATATTTTTAATGAATCTCGGGATTTATTTTAAGTCTGTTGGAAGTTAGAAATCTAGATTCGGTGGAATCTAAGTGTTCTTAGCAGATCAGGATTTTTGGTACCACTTTGTGGTTATCTTAAAGGTAGCAAAGTTAGACTTTGCTATTGTTGTTATTCATGGCAGAACAGAAAGGAAAATAGAAAAGAGAAGAGAAAAAGGAGAAAAGGAAACCGAGGAAGGGAAGAAGAGAAGGAAGAAGGAGGATTCAAGTAGAGGCTTGACTTTATCTTCAAGATCTTCATCTCAGCTATAAGAGGTAGGGGTTCTTGAACTTAAACTTTCATTTCTACTCATTTCTATGATTAAACTTGTTTGAGGTTTAATATGTCAAATTGAGTTCTAGTGATGTGTTAAGTGATTTTCTTGTTTGGATAAGTTTTAAATGGTGTTTAAGACTTGTTCATACTAAGAGTTTGAATTAGAAACTAGAAATCCTCATTTTGGACCTAAAATGCTCTAAGTGTTGATTTTAGGGGTTTGGATATGTGATTTAGTGTTTTGATCTATTTTTGATAAAATCAATTAGTGTTTTAAGTTTCCTTCATGTTTATAAACTTGTTTAGGACTTGAAATCACCTAGAGATAGGTTTGGAGTGGCCAAAATCTAAGATTTTGGCAAATGGTACAGTGCCACGATACTACAGAATGAGTTATAGAGTTTTTGGTTGAGAAACACGACCCATGTCCGAAGACACGGGGGAGGGGGGTAGTGTCTCTCTCTACCAGTTAAAATTCATGAACAGTGCTCACAGAGCAAAACACCAGGAGGCGTGTTTGAGGACACGGGTCGTGTTTCCTTTTGTAATGAGAATTAGCTCTTGTGGTCCATGAAAGTTATAGCTCTTCTCTTATCTTTCTAATGCCCCTGGAATCACCTCATTTCGACCTCCGTAGCTCAAGTTATGTTCATTTTATTATGCAATGGTCAAAGGTTAAAAGTGAGCAGAATACGTTTTTGGTTAGGAAATGCATGATGTTTTGGCATTTTATAATGCTAGGAGCCTTAGAGAGACCTTAGATAACCATATTGAGGTGGATTATCAATGGGGTAATGTGTTGGAACATCTTAGGCTTCCATAGTGTGGTGGAATGCCATAAGGTAGTCTTGGAAACCTTGAGCATCCAAGTGTATTGGAATGCAATAAGGAAGTGTTTAGAACCTTATTCTGTAACGCCCATTTTTGAGAGGGAACGTCACATTGTCAAATTACAATGCAGAAAATAAAATGATGAAGTTAAGACCCGGTTCTTTAATTATAAACGTAAATTTACTTAATTATAATTGTGTAATTAAATTAGCGAGTATTATTTTTTTTTGTTTATAATTAATAAAATGATGATAATGCATAATAACAATAATTACAATGGAGAGCAAAATGGAAGTAAAACATACATCGATACAACATACATGTACAATAATATATATCATTATATTAACTTGTTTGATTACAATACCGATTTACAAAAAGTAAAACTTATAGATATATGCCCCAAGATATCGAAATATCTGACCCACCAAAATAAAGACACATTAGACCCCAAAATAAAACACTGGTAGCCATCAGTAGCTACCAACAGTATCAGTCCCGAGATGAGAAGGAACCGTTTCGGGATCCTCCTCGGGGACTTCCTCAGGATCTTCCACATCCGAGGAAACCTCCATTGGAGCACCGAGCTACGAGCCGGAGCTCGAGCAGTGAAATCAAAAGAATCCTCCTGTGGGGTATAATAGCGATCACCCCACATCTCTCAGATGGGCAGATAAAACTCCAAACATAAGCTGACACAGCAAGTAAAGATCGGCAGTTCATGGCATCTCCAAGTCAAAGAAATCGACACATCTCCCAAGTAGACACAGCGGTCAGAATTTAGGTTAATGTGCCAGCAGTCTGGCCCTCCAAGGAAGGTCAAACGCACATCACCTAAAAATTCGTGTGAGCGTGCCGCCATGATCCACAGTAGATGCTAATCGCTATCGGGCCAAAAGCTGGGAAAATCAGGAGCTTCGCCCTCATTGCCGACATCTTCGATAGGACACATATACAGATAGAAAATAATAGCAATATAGGAAAGAGGTAAGACATCCTACCATCATTACCAATTATAGCAGCAAGAAACAAAACGGCGCAAAGCACCCACAGAGCATTTCAAAATAATAATAATAAGCATTAAATAGCATAAATAGACAAATAAACAGTTCCAGGCAGTTATACATGTCAGTAATACAATAGTTCAAATTATAATAATAAATAGATGCCAGATAATACATGGACTCACTATGCACATGCATACAAAGTCAAAATCCTACTCCATGGAGCTAGACGCAAACAGTCAGAGAGAAAGATCAGGAGATACATCTTTAACTCGGCTGCTACGGCCAAAGTGTTATAACTCATCAGTTTATCCACGTGCACATCAAGGCATTGTACAGACTGTCCACGCTAGATCATGACATAGGACAGTGTTACGTCCGGATCGTCAGTGCATTCGCATCGGTTTATCTCACGGCCCAGTGGGGCTACCAACTGTCCATTGTGAGATGCCAACGCCCCGATGCCCCCAAGGTCAACAGAATGACCCACATTAGTCTACTCGCACCCGCACAAAGGTGTGTTCAATCTCCTAGGCAACTTGGCCTTAACAATAGTCCAACGATCTTTCACAATGCATGACAACTCTATGCATAAACATGTATGCTCGTCATTACATACTTTTCCACAATATGCCACAATTGGCCAAACTAAGTATCAACACATCATTGGTCACTCACATGGACCCGCAATATCATAATGTTGGAATTAAATGAATTAATATCTATTTAAGGTTTATTATGAATTCTTACTTAAATTTAGTCTTTCTTACAAAGTTCGTCTCTAGAGGAATTCTCTTAATTAATTAAATTCTCTAATGTAATTTATTCTCATACACTTAGAAAGTTATTCTAAGGGTCTCAAAGTCTCACTCTCTCTTGTTCTTTCCCTAATTAAATTACCTTAAGTCTTATGATAAATTTCATTCTTGGTTCTTTAAAATTTATGAATCTCAAAGTATATCCTAATCTTTCAATTTGTAAATTTTTCATCCTATTACCAATAATTTAATCACTTGATTATTTAAGTTTGAGGGTTACCCAAAGTTGCAAAATCAAGCCCTAAATGGCCCTAGAGGCCGTGGCCTCCCTAGGGAATTAAGTTTCCAAATTTTTCATTTCATTAATTATATATTGTACACTTGATTAATTATGTCTTTCACTTATTATAATTGTTCATCAAGAACCCTAATTTTGGGCCCCCAAAACCGTGAGCCATCCTAGAAGGAATCCAAATTATTTCTTTCCATTTCATGCCTTCCAATCCATTCAAATATGTCAATATATATAAACAATCAATCCAATAGCTTAAACAAATTACAAATAACATGTAAACATACCAATCATGCAAACAAAGAATAACCCTTAATAGGATTTTCTCATAATCAATCACAAAACAAGGTTCCTTACTACTAATAGAGGTTGAGGAGGAGTGTCTTCCTCTTACCAAAGAGAAGAAGACAAGAGAACCCTCCTAGAATCTCCTTGCAATTTTTGGATTTGACCCCTCCAAGAACCATAAAATTTACCACAACATCAAATCAATACCAAGTCTTGAAAAAGAATGAATAGATGGTCACAATGAAGGAATTGAACACGAAAATGAAGAGAAGGGGGTGAGGAGTCAAGAGCCTTACCCAAAAGCTTGAAGCTTGAAGCTTGAAGAAAATGGTGAATATGAGATCTTTTCAAAGAATCACCAACTAGAGGAGTGTTTAGGTGATGGAGGAGAATAAGAAAATGGGGTTGGTTGAATTTTTAGTGATGGTGGAGTGCTTGGAGGAGTGGTGGCCGTGGGGTGTGGCTAGAGAGAAGGAGGAGAGAAAGCTTGAAAAAGATGAAGGTAGAGAGAGAAAGTGCATAGGGAAATAAAGGTGATAGCTTTTGGGTTTTTGAAATTAATGCGATATAATTAATTTGGTGAAACACAAATTCTTCCCTCCTATTTTGGTGCAGCAGCCATGAGTGTGGAGAGAGGAGAGAGGAAGTGCATGGCTTCCTTGGGAAGCTTGGGAGGAAATTTCCTAGAAGCTTCCTTTAGAAGCTTTCTTGAGAAGCTTCCTTGAGAAGCTTCGCACGTTTCTCAATAAAGTACAAAGTAAGCTTGTCTCCTTAATTAAATACTCTTGAACAGATGATTAATTGCTCTGCTAAAATTATTTTTCAGTGAACAAGGGTTACAATAAATAAAAATGGTATTTACTATTCATTGGAAAAAATTTTGGTACTGTGATTTTATTTATCAGGTAAAATCTCAAAAAACGTAAACCTCGCAAACTATGCCCGACCTCGAGTTTAGTAAAATCTTCCGTCGACAGGTCGACAGTTCAAGGTTTACCAGCCTCAGGGAAAACATTTCGTTATCCTGGCTCCGCTCAGAGTGCACATAAAACGAAAAATATACTAAAATATTTGATATTTTTAGAAAAATCCACAAAAATTCTTAAAAATCACAAATATTAAAAAATGAATATTTGTCATGAAATAAATAATTTTTCAGGGCATTTCACTGACTCTACTCAATGTGCGCATAAAATGAGAAATATATTAAAATATTCAGTATTTCCAGAAAATTTCAAAAAATTCTCTAAAAATCACGAATATTGGGAAATGACTATTCATGATGAAACAAATCATTTTCGGAGTGTTACACTGACTCTGCTCAGTGTGCACGTAAAATGAAAAATATATTAAAATATTCGACATTTCTGAAAAAATTCACAAAAATTCTCAAAAATTATAAATATTATAAAATGATGATTAATCATAAAATAAATAATTTTCAGGGTGTTACATATTCAACATGAGGTTGACTTTGGATTTGCTTGTGAAGTGATGGTGTGAGGCTCTAGATACAATACCATTAGTGTTGAGACACAACTAGTGGTAGTTCTTGAAAAGAATAACTACTTACCTTATGTGAAGGACTTTGAGAAGTTAAGATAAGGTGTACTAGAAATAACTACTTTGGGTTTGTTTGGTATAATATGCCTATCTATATGCATAGTTTACTCCTTTAGGGTTAAAGTTGAGTTTAAGATGCATAGTTAATGTATGTTCTCTTGTTCTTAAAGGTTGAACTTGAGGATATGCTAGAAACATGAGTTGGTTACTTTATGTGATAAAGTTGAGCCAGTAGTGCATGTTTTCTAGTAATAGTTCTTTCACTTGGTCAGGGTGAACCTTGTGATAGGATTTGGAAAAATCTTAGGCATCCTTCATGAAGTAGAATGTCATAGGTCAATACCTAAAACCTTGAGCAATAAGAGGTTGCCTTGTGAATCACTTGTGAAGTGATGAAGTGAGGTGTTAGGTATTGTAAGCTAAGTGTGCTTGGCTTGTTGGTTATGTTGTCATGCATAGGTTGCTTCTTTGTGTGGAAAATAGAGCCAGAGATGCATACATGACATTTTACTCCCTTGAGAGACAAGGTTGAGGTAAAGGAAGTACTAGAAATGTGGCTTTGCTCCTTAAGCGATAAGTGAGCTTGGTTGGGAAGTTTGCTAGTTTTCCTTAGTCACTTTGTTAGAAAGGACCTAGTGATAGTTGTTTGTATTTGCAAAACATGTTGCATATCTTATTTTCAAACCTGATATTTGTTTATTTTCCTATGTATTGTAAGTTAGATGGTGTACACAACCATATGACCTGAGAATGAGGTGTGGGATCCGAATTCTCCTTGCGGGTTTACTTGTATGGTCATAGTTACCGGCGTAAGGAGTTAGTGTCGTCACTCTTATTTTTGCAAGGGAAACCAGTCCACACATCACCAGGTAGTGTCAGGGCAGGATGCCTATCTTACTTAGCATATACAAGGAACGTGGTTCCTAGGGGAAAATAAGTAAATAGCTTGTGTTTTCAACTTTAAAACCTGTATTGGCATTGCACATCCATAATACGTGGACTTTGTTTGAGCATACTTCATAACATAAAGCATTGCATGGTTGACATTTGTATGGGCATTTGTCATAGTTTAAGCGATTTGCTTGTTGGTTGCTTGGTCGATGATATCTCACGATTGTATAGGTAGTTATCTGATATCGTTGATTGTTCTATATTAGTGCGAAATAGGATTATAACTTGCCTTGTGAATGTTAGATAGAGTATGTATATATTCTGATAGTGTTTAAGCAGGGGCTCATTGATCTGTTGTAGGCTTAATCTTATGCGCTCAGTTGGTTATTTGTTAGTAAATGATTAACTGCTGGTTTTAGAATTACATATACTGAGAAATTGTGTGATTTCTCACCCCGTTTGTGTTTCTATGTAAATCTAGGTACAAGTAAGGAAAGCAGAAGGAGCAAAAGAACTAGCGTAGTTTACTTTGTTTCTTGGATTAAATATGTTGTATATTTATTTCTTACTACCTTGAGTTTGTAAAAGTTATGTATTGTCGTTTGCCTTAAGAGGCTGATGATGTATATATATGGTTTTTTGTTATCCAGACTCACCATATTTACTCATTGTGTATGAATGATATGATTTTAGTTGGTTGAGTTAAGTTAGAAGTAACATAACTGGTACTGTGTGCCTTGTATATAGTAGATATTTCGGGTTTACGGTACTAGGATGTTACACCACTCGCAAGTGAAGAAGGATGCCAATCTTAAACTCGGAGAATGGGAATTAGACCCCAATTCGGGTGAAGAGAGTCACATACAAGTACATGAAGTGCCCTCCCACAGTACGGATCGAACACACCTTTTCTTCCTCTAATGGATGCCAGATTGCGAACTCTCAGTCTCGTAACCCGTCCACGGTAAGCTGTAAATATTGATGCTTCTCGTGGATGTCTTATGCAGTTCTCACATTGGATGGGGTACCCAAGACCTCATGGTTTACCCACCAGTATATGTTGATATCTCGGGGGAAGGTGAGATTCTTTTGCCCTGCAGGAGTTGCCCTCCGAGCTCACAGCATAACGTCACCTACAGAGGATGCGCCTGAATTACATTCAGAAGAATCACTCATGGAAGAATCATTTAAGTCTCTTATTGCCATCATAAGTTAAGAGAGCAGATGGGTTAGCCCACGCATTGCCAGTTCTCTGGCTTGGTCCGCCCTCTGGAATGCCTCCAACATCCTCATCCTAGTCAGTTGTGGTTGGGGCGGTGGAGACTAGGGAGGACTCAAGACCTCCACTGACAGGTCGCTATTCTGCACTGTCTCCTCACTCCTAGACATTCCCCCTAACAATGTTAAGAGAAAAAAGGTGAAAATGAAAAAGGTGAAAGTGAGGAATACCTTGAGTTTTGGAAGAAAAAGAGAGGTTTTGAACAATGAAGAGAGTGCTGAAAAGACATTGAATCACCAACAGCCGCCATGAAAGACGTTGGAAATCACCTAAGTCGCTGGAGAATGAAATTTGGAGTGCAAAAATAAGCAAAGAGTGGGAAGGGTTAAACCTCATTCCTATTTATAAGCGCGGAAAGTCACCCTAAATTGCTACCATTAATAGGGGCAGATACGCCTTTTTCGGTTAAAGTGCCTCATCGTGACACCTCCTTTTTGAAATATGAAAATGACTAGTCATAACGTTACAAACCCCAAACGATGGCTTCCATTGTTCTTCAACCACGTGGTGTATTGTTTCTAAACAAAAGCATTCAAAAGGAAAATGCGTAGAACGTTCAAAACTAAAATGACGCGCGACGTTTGAGAACATCCTAACTCAGATCATAGACCCTCAATGAGATACACGGTATAACAACACCACGGATCTCGGTCCAAAACCGAAGTACATTCAATACGGAACCCCGCAAACTACACAAGGGAGCCATTAGTTGCCTACCCCAGATAATAGTATGATAACCTAAGTTGAGTGATCCATCACGGATCCCAACTTTACTCATTGACTTCAGTAGCTTACTATGATACATCATGGATCTCGGGCCTTTGAAAAAAACTCGCGAGATCTGACGTTGACACTATAACTCGGATCCCTTTGTCCATTACGCGCCGTGTGCTCCAATTGAACTCGTATATTGACACTTAGTTGTCCCATCAAAACGTCAAATTGAGGGCAACTGTTCTGAACTAGGTTAAGGGTCCGTAGAGTTAGAGCAACCCGACTTGCCAAGTTGGCACCTAGACGTTACTGCGCGCACGAAGCAGCCGATACGCTAGGCGTAACCTCCTCAACAGAAATTAATCTTAATCATTCCCCGCATAAAGACGGGAATAATGACAAAGAATAATGATTTCCACAATTCCAAATAACAAAATTCAATAGGCACTGAATGTTAAGATATTGCAAATAAAAGAATTTCCAGAATACGAGGATAAGAAAAAAGAAGAAGTGCAAAAGATAGATATGAAAGAAGTATTAGAAAGATTTAAGAAACCTCAAAGAAATGAAGTTACCCTAAAAGATTTACAACAAGAAATAAAAAATTTAAAGAATGAAGTTAAATTACTTAAAGAAAAAGATACTGATTTAGAATTCAAAATGCTAAATTTACAAGCACAAATAATAGTACAAAATCAAGATACAAGTACCAGTCAAGACCCAGAAAAAGATCCTTATATTCATTTATTAAGTCAAGTAATTGTTCATAAATGGCATTGTCCGATAGAGTTAGTAATAAAGGATGAACGATTTAATTTTATAGCCTTAATAGACTCGGGAGCTGATATGAATTGTGTTCAAGAAGGATTAATCCCAACTAAGTATTACGATAAGACCACGAGAATCGTTAAGTAGTGCTTTACGGAAATAAAATGTAAATTAAGTATAAACTAAATAATGCTAAGATTTGTAAAAATAAAATTTGTTATAAAACCTCATTTTTATTAGTAAAAAATATATTACGAGCAAATAATTCTAGGTACTCCTTTTTATCTTTACTATACCCCTTCTCAGTAAACGAAAAAGGATTAGTTACAAATGTATTAGGAAAAGAAATTTGTTTTGAGTTTATAAAATCGCCCTTAATTAAAGAATTAAACATGGTTCAAGATTCATTAATTTCTAAGATTAACTTAATAGAAAGGAAAACAAAGCACATAAACATGTTAAGCAGAGAAGTTCAATATAAAAGAATTCAAGAACAAATAAATAAACCCCAAGTTCAAGATAAGATAAAAAATGTTCAACAGAAATTTGAACAAGAAGTATGTAGTGAATTCCCTAATGCTTTTAAAGAACGAAAAAGGTACACAGTTACTTTACCATATGAAGAAGGATTTGAAGAAATTAATATTCCTACTAAAGCAAGACCTATTCAAATGAATCAACAATACTTAGAATATTGTAAGAAATAAATTCAAGAATATTTAGATAAGGATTTAACTAGACCAAGTAAGTCCCCTTGGAGTTGTGCAGGATTTTATGTTATGAACGCTTCAGAAATAGAAAGAGGTGCCCCCAGATTAGTAATTAATTACAAACCTTTAAACAAGGTTTTAAGATGGATAAGGTATCCAATTCCTAATAAAAAAGATTTAGTAAGTAGAGTTCATCAGGCTAATATATTCTCAAAATTTGATATGAAATCTGGATACTATCAAATAGAAGTAGCTGAAGAAGATAGGTACAAAACTGCTTTTGTAGTACCCTTTGGACATTATGAATGGAATGTAATGCCTCAAGGATTAAAAAATGCCCCTTCAAAATTTCAAAATATAATGAATAATATTTTGAATCCTTACTCAAAGTTCACCATAGTATATCTAGATGATGTATTAGTATTCAGTAACTCTATTGATCAACACTTTAATCATTTAGAAACTTTCTTTAATCTTATTAAAGAAAATGGTTTAGTAATCTCTGCTAAGAAAATGAAACTATTCCAAACTAAGACTAGATTTCTAGTATTCAAAATTAATCAAGGTACTATTGTTCCCATAGAAAGATCCATAGAATTTGCAGATAAGTTCTCCAACGAACTCAAAGATAAGAATACTCTTCAGAGATTTTTAGGATGTGTTAACTATGTGGCAGACTTTATTCCTAATATACGAATAATTTGTGCTCCTTTATTTAAAAAGCTAAGAAAAGACCCGCCTCCTTGGGATAATCAAATGACTAATACTGTTCAACAAGTTAAGAATTTAGTAAAAAATATTCCTTGTTTAGGACTTTCGGATCCTCAAGCATCTCTCATAGTAGAAACAGATGCCTCTGATTTGGGGTATGGGGGAGTGTTAAAGCAGTTACTACCTGAGTCATCCAAAGAACAAGTCGTCAGATATCACTCTGGGGTTTGGCAACCGGCTCAACAGAATTATAGTACTGTTAAGAAAGAAGTTTTATCTATAGTGCTAAGTATCACAAAATTTCAGGATGATTTATTTAATAAAAGGTTTTTGTTAAAAACTGATTGTAAAGCTGCTCCTTCAATTATTCAAAAGGATGTTAAGAACTTGGTTTCAAAACAGATTTTTGCCAGATGGCAAGCATTGTTATCTTGTTTTGATTTTGATATTCAACATATTAAAGGAAAAGATAATTATCTTCCTGATTTCCTAACCAGAGAGTTTTTGCAGGGCTACAATGGCCGCTAGCTCCTCATCAAAATCAAAGGCTAAGAAAATTACTCTGGATAAGTACATGCAGATTTCTGCAGATAAGAACACTGAGATAAGTACAAGGTCATCTACCTCCTTAAAAGGGTCTTCCACCCTAGTTCATGTTCCTAATCCTATTCAGTCTGTACGACCTTCATCTCCCTCACCCAATAGGTTTACACCTCTATCTTACTCACAAACCATTACTGGTACTCCTTCTAGAACTCCTCAGAGACCAAAACAATCTTCACCGCTACTCACCAATTCTCCTACCACAGAAGAATGCAAATACGTTAAGAAAAATATTTTTGAACCTATAATCACCCTTGAACCAGGATTCTTTTCTCCTCACTCGACCCCTCGAGAAATCATTCAGAACATGATTCCCCCAGATTTTCATTTTGTTCCTCAAGAGTCACTTAAAAAGAATAGAACTTTTTATGAACTCATCCTCATTGATACTGAATCAATCTCTTTAGATCATTATTATAGTGATACCAACCCCGATTGTATTGATTTTTCTAAAGTAAAGATCCTTAAGGTTTTAGGTCCAAAAGATTGGAATCAAGCTCCTCACACTCCAAAATCATTTTCAATTAAATTTGATCCTCAAACTTATACTTACTGGGATTATCAGCAAGCTTGGTACAGATTTATGCTCCTCAGGCCATATTCTCACTCTTGGTTCTTTTGGTTCCAAAAAGGGATAAAAAACTTTCCCTCATGGTTTGCCGATTGGATGTGTACCACTGGTCCTTGTGTTGATATTCTTCCTCAACTTGCTAAGGATTCTTATAATTTGTTTACTCAAAAAACTGATTTTCCTCAGGGTTCCAGACTTTTACATTTTTATGCTGCTTTTGGAATTGCTTGGATTAATGTTTGGGATTATAATTTCTATCAGAAGTATCAGATTCCTCATCCGAATGGGTCGCCGAGAGAATTTAGTGTTAAATGGTGGCCTCAGTTCAACATGAAATTAGTAAGTATTGAAGTGGTTAATCAATGGTTCCTTGCTAATCCTTCTTTGGTTAAGAAGAATCATAAGAAGCCATCACAATTTGAAGAACTTAAGAACAAGCTTCTTCAAGAACTGGCCTCTTCGTCCTCAGAACAAGAATTGCTAAGCAAAATTAAGACAACCATGTCTACCTCTGGTTCGTCTCCTCCCAGTGAAGGAAGTGAAAACAATGACCTTCTTGGTAATAGTAATGAAGATGACTGTTATGGTGTTGACCTTTCCAACTTGTAAAGGCCCACACAGTAAAGGTCCACACAGTATGAAGCTTCCTGATTTGTTGTTTAGCCAAGCAGGAAATTTCCTAAGATTCCTAAGGAAGTCCCCACGAAGGTTACTTATTTGTTACTTAGCTGAGCAAGAAATTTCCTATGAAGGTTCATTATTCGTCATCTAGCTATTCGTCAAGATTCCTACGAAGGCTCCTTATTTGTCGTTTAGTTCATTTGTCTAATTATGAAGTTTCCTAGTTTGTTGTCTTGCCAAGCATGCAGCTTCCTGAGAAGATTCTTTACTTGTCATCTACCTCAGCATGAAGCTTCCCGTGAAGGTTCCTCACTTGTCACCTAGCTAAGGATGAAGCTTCCCGTGAAGGCTCCTCACTTGTCATCTAGCGCAGCACGAAGCTTCCCATGAAGGTTCCTGATGGGTTCATATTCGAAGTCTTTTCTCTATATAAGCTGAAGCTCCTTCAGAGAAAGACATCGGAAAAATTTAATTTGAAAAATTTCTGTAAACACTTTGTATCAAAAACTCTTGTATTCTGTTTCCTCTGTAAACCTTTGGAATTCAGCTTTTGTTCAAGACTTGTAATTTTGTATCACGTACTCTGTAAGTATTTTGAAATTATCAATAAAGTATTTTGATCCTGATTTTTGATATATCTCTTCTTTCTATTTTCAAATGAGTATTTTTACTACTGTTGAGCCTATGCCGTCGGTCCTGTCGTTACTGGTATCAGAGCCTCGTAAGAGGTTCTGAGTATCCAAAGCCTAACGAAGGGAGAAGGGCTTAGCGTTGGTCAGCCCTTGGTCGGTACGTTGGTCAGCCTGTGTTAGTGCTGGAGAAGGCAAGGTTAGGTGGTCCCGTACATGCAAGTGGTGGTCCCGGTAAGAGAATTCCTTCATTATATCTAGGATATTCAGAAACTTAAGTGAGCTCTCCTTCCGTAGCGGGAAGGCTTCTAGCATAGGTTCCTCACAGTTTAAATCTGCATCCTCTAGATTAGAAGTAGATCAAGATCAGGTTCAAGCAAATGAATTAGAAATTGCTAATATTGAAAACAACCTTCAAAATTGGGCAATTCCTTATGTTCCTCCTAAAGAAATTTATAAAACTAATACTTCCTTATTCAAGCCTAAGGATCAGATCCATATGTTCGAAGCTACTCATATTCTAGAAAAACCTTGTGAATCGATAAGTTTACTAAAAGATAATATTATTGATCAACATGTTAAGGATAATTATCAGTTTATACATATTGGGTTAATTCAAGTAGCCGCCAAAGGGCAACATAGGTTAGGAATTGATAATCCTGTGTTAATTTTGTTAAGAGATAAAAGGTTAAGAAAACTTCATGATAAATTACTGCTATTTTAGAATCTAATTTGCATGATGGTCCTGTTTTCTTTAACTGTTATCCTAATTATACCATGCCATTAAATGATTATATGACTAAGCAAGCTTTAGAATTAAATGTTAAGATATTAGATAATGTTTTTCAAGAAGGAACTAAGCATATGTCTGTTATGTATAGAGTTCATTATAAAGTCTCTTATGAAGATCAAAACTTTAAAGCACTAAGACAATCCCCAAAGCATGAAACTGTAATTATGGAAGCAAATCTTAAGAAATCATCAATACTAACTCCTAAAAGATTATCTCATGAAGAAATCTTGTCTAGGATTCCTGAAGATTGGGTGTTTCCAGATGTAATACCCCCTCAACCGATAAGAAATACTAGAATAAGAACAATAGTTCAAGATGGTTCTAATATAAGAATAGGAATGCTTAGGTCTAATTTTCACTCTAGACTAAACACTCCTACAAATCCGATAATTAACATCCCTTCAACTGCTCCTACTTCCTCAAGACATTCAAGTAGATGGATCAATTTATTAATATAAACCTAACTCGGGTGTAAACTTTGAACCTAATGTTCCTCAACCAATTTACCAACAAACTCATAGATCAGAATCACCAGAATATTCACCCACCAGATCCCAAGTCATTATTGTATTAACTAAAGAAGAACCCTTTGAAATAGATAAAAAATGGATAAGTAATGATTTTGAAGCTCCTTATAATAAAGATAAAAGAGATTGGTATTTTAAGAATTTTAATAAAAAACAAACTACTAAGTTTAGAGAAGAATTTTACTCATATTTAAGGGAACAACAAATTAATTTATATTTCTTTGACTGGTTTGAAAAGTATTGCAAAGAAAATAATATTCAAAATCGTTTTATAAGAATACCAAAAATATTAGTAAATAATAAAATATCAACTTCGTGGAAAACAAAGAAAGACAAGATAATAGTTTTAATTTCCTCCCTTAGAAACCATTAAGGTAACCACAAAAGAAGGATTAGAAGTTGAAGCCACCCTTTTAAGGCAATAGCTTCAAGAGCTCATAATTTACCTATAGATAAGGCGATTTTAATATAGTTCATCAACAACTTAATTACTCTAATCAAATGCTCCATACTATGTCTAAAACATTAGAAAGGATAGATAATCAAATAAGTGAAAAACCTAAAGAATATACATCACTCAAAATGTTAATAAAAATTTAGATCCTAATAGACCCATTTATAAGGTAATTAATGTCCCGAATCGATTTAAAAATATACACTTTGGTTCAAAATCTGACAACTCTATTGAAAAAATTAAGAAAAAATTAGAACAGTTAACCATAGGAACGAGTTCTACACCCAAGATACATACTTTACAAAAAATTGAAGAATTGAAAAATGAACTTTTAAATATTCAAGTTAATAAATTAAAGAAAGATATGTCTGTCTCAAAAACTAGAAATTATTACCCAAGACCCACATATCCTGATGTTCAGTATGAAGAAAGATCTTTTCAAGATTCTGTAGCCTTTTCTGGTGAATCAATTAATGAATGGAATATAGACGGATTAGGTGAACAACAAATTTTAGACACTGTTCAACAAATGACTATGGCCGCAACAGCCTTTAAAGGGAAAAATAATACTGATAGAACTTCAGCCTCCTTAATTGTTATGGGATTTACAGGCCAGCTTAAAGGATGGTGGGATAATGTGCTAAGCCAAGGAGAAAAAGATTTTATAATGAATTCAACAAAAATTGATTCTAATGGACAAGTATTTGAAGATGCTGTAACAACTCTTTTGTACACAATAACAAAGCATTTTATAGGAGAACTTTTAAAATTTCAGCAAAGAATTGCAGACCAAATTGTTAATCTATATTGTCCCTCCATGTCTGATTATAGATGGTATAGGGATATGTTTTTGTCTAAGCTATATTTAAGAAGTGATGCATCAGCTGATTACTGGAAAGAAAGATTTATAGCTGGTCTTCCTAAATTGTTTGCAGAAAAAGTTAAAGTAATTATTCAGAATCAAAATGATGGTACAATTCCTTATGATCAACTTACGTTTGGTCAATTGTCTAATTATATTATAGAAACTGGATTGCAAGTGTGTTTAGATCTTAAACTTCAACATAAACTTAAGAATGAAGCAAAAACCACTAGGAAAGAATTAGGATCATTTTGTTCAATATATATATATATAACTCAGTAAGAAGACAAAAGTATGACCTAATTTCCAAATAATCACATTACCCTCCTTGCATGCACACTGACTTAAGTGTAGTGCCCTTTGTATATACTCATTCTTCGCTCCATTGTTGCTGCTGCTACGCCACGGAGGAGTCCAACATTTCTTACCTTCTCAAGTAACTTTCAAAATCTCATTATGAACAGATTATTTATAAGTATAATTATAAGTCCATACAGAAACATGTAACATATCTTTAATTGGGATAAGACAACTTATTCTTCCCTAAATTTTCTACTACCAATTGAACAAAAAAAAAAAAACATTTGCATTACAGCCCAGTTTTAGCAATCCATCCCATATTCGTTTGCATGACATACTAATTTTGGTATAGCTATTTAGGCACAAAAGCATACATTATCATTTTGCTATTTAAAAGATTTTTAAAATATCAATTTAATTCTTTAAAGATTAGTATTATTAAATTGGTCCTCAGGTAACAAATTTTTTTCTTCATTTCTTTCTTTACAAAAGAGAGATATTATCATTATCGTATTAATAAAAAATATTATTTTTTTATCATCGTGTAAATTTTTATCATCATATTTATAACAATATAGTTATAGTAAACAATAATTTTTTAGCTGTTTTGATATAAAAAAATACAAGAGAACTAAATTAATGTAATAATTTCTCAATGAACAAATTCATGTTCCAATAATTTTTGAATGATTCACAACGAGTAGCTTAAGTGATAAATAAGTTTCAATTTAATAATTAAGGAACTTATATAATGTCCAGTGTTTGAACACATAAAAAGACACTTATAAGAAAGGATAGACTCAATACTCTTAACAAGAATTAATTTCCTACCTAAAAAATTGATGTAATCTAAGACATAAAAAAACCATTCAAGAATTAAAATGTGTTTACTATATTTTGTTTTGAATTACTATGATACCATATATAAGGATATCTTAATTAAAGTGATTTATCTATAAATATTTAAAAATTTATTAAATATTCTCAACAAGAAATAAATACTTAATAATTTTCCTTATATACCGTTAATCTTTTCAGAAGAGGAAAAAAACCGCTTATCTTTGAAAAGAAAAAAGTTCCGGTTGATCATTTTTTTTCTTTTACATTTTGCAAATGATTTTATTGGGTTAAATGAAGTGGTCCGAATGCATTAAAATGTTGTCGTATTCAACGAACGTGGCCTCCACTGTGGAAGTGTAAAAGAGCAGAATCCGCAAACTCTCTCACGGTGACACGTCAGTATGAAAAGGACCTTCCTAGAATTCGGTACGATAATATTCTACATAACATAGATACTTTTAAAATGGTTATAATAAAAGTATTTGATATGTATCTTATAGGGTATTTTGGATATTTTCTATCTATAAATTTTTTAATTATTTTTAAAATTTTCATTATATTAATGTATGTATATCATATTATATTTGCGTTTCGTGTTTATATCCATATTTCTTAGATGATAATACTTCAACTTGAGCCAATATGAAATCCAAAGAGAAATTGTAATAAAATAAAATAAAATGTTTTTGTAATTATTTAAAATTAGAATCTTTTATTTCATTATTTTTTTAATATAATTTTATAATTTGGTGATTTAATTCTTATTTTTTACTCATTTTTTAATTCATTGATTATTAAATACATTTCATTTTTATAACAATTCATCATTAAAATTACATTGTTAAATAGTGATATGAATTTTGCCGTCACATATAACTGTTTAATCGAATTATTTATATAAAAGCTTACTTCAAAAATATTGAATGTAATCAATAAATTAAGAGATTAAAATTAAGTTAAAAACATGATTAAACTAATATTTTAATTTTAATCAATAAATTTTATACTTTTTTGGTCCATATATTTTATATACTATTATTAAATTGTCAACAATCACATCATACTTAATATAATTAACTTTTAGGTCAAAAAATAATTTAACTTTTCATATAATTGTTATCATTTAATTAAAACCATTTTTAAAATTGTGATAATAATGGATAAAAATTAGATTATTAAAATAAACACAATAAAAACACAGAAACAAAAACCATGAAGAGTTAAAATTTGAAGCATTGTCTGTATACCTTTTTTAATATATTATCATTAAATGATGTGTTGGTGTATCACTAAAAAAAGATAAACTTTCTATATAGTGATAGTGATGGCCAATTTTTTTAGTCAAACTTCTTTGATGATTTGATTATTTATGATTAGATAATAATATAAAAATGTTATACACTAACAGTATATTCAAGTTAAAACAATTAAATAGTTTCTTTTTATTATTTAAATAAATGAAAGATTAACATACATATTAACATAGTGTAGATTATTTTGAGCCCATATCGATGGTTCTAGTGATAAATAAGTTTAGAGTTTTATTAATAAGTGTCATCAGGATTAGAGTTTTAAAAAATATATTTTTTTAATTTTTAATGTATTAAATGTCTTATTTTCATCTAAAACTCAATTATTTAACAGAGTAATTCTGTAATATTAGGAACTAATATTTTGAACTCGTGCAACGCACGATAATTAATAAATTTTAATTTAAATTTTAAAAAAATGTATAAGTAATTAATAAGTTTTTGAATTGTAAAACGTGAACATGAATAATTCAATAGTTATTGATCATTGGAATTTGAAACTTGGCTATATTACTTCTTAATTTTAAACACAAATCTAGCAATTGAAATAATATATAAAATTAAACATAATCGAATATGTACGTAAATTTAATATTTATTTAATTAAGTCCTTTTCTTTTAAGTTTAACAATGTTAATGCTATAAAGATTTTTCAACTTACTCCTCAAGTATTCTTCATATATTTCATTTTAATTTGATTTTTCTTAAAAGTTTTCTACACATTGATTATTCACTAAGATTTTTAAATGATGCAATGTTATATCGCAATGGATTTTATAATTACAAAGTACCTATATCAATTATTCAAAAAACATGAGTCAACCATTAGAAAAGTTACTAACTCTCCTTAAATCATAACTTTATCCACTTAATTAGACTCGACTTATATTATACTTTTCTCAAATACTTTGTTAGAATCGTAGGTGATGAAAACAAAGCTTCCAAGATGATCGATGTTATAGTCATACACCACAACATATGTAATTGTTCTAAACTGAACAAAGTAATTGAGGAGATTATAAACTACTAAAAGTATATTAGTATGAATGGAAATGACTTAATATCATAGTAATTTTACTATTATTGATTTCATTAAAAATTTTCATTAAAATGTTCGTTTAACTTGATTATGTATAATTATATTTATTTTTATTAAACAATTAAGAGTTAAAATAATTCAATTGAAAAAGAAGCCCAAATCAGTCAAGTGAAAAACATAAAATATTAGAGTTGTAAAAAATACTACACTCAATTCACATAGAAGACAGTAAGACATAAATCCAAACTCTATCAAATTTAGATAAGTGGAATTTGCATTTAAATTCTTGGCATTTTGCATTCTCAAAAATCAAAGTCAATGCGTTCACGGTATTTTACTTTTAAAAACAACTCAATCCAAAGGAAAAGGAAAATCCAAGAAAAGATTGGTGAACATGTTCGATGATGGTTGGATGTTATCAAACTAACCTTGTCCATTTGCAACTGCTATTGGACTCTTGAATATGTACACAATTTAACTTAATATACTAAGTTCCTAGAAGATTAATAAAACCTTACCCTATTCTACCTGTTAAACCTCTTGGCCATTGCCATAAAATTTTCTCCAAAATAATTGATGGACTAAAATAACAGTTAGCTACTTATAAATAGCATGGAGACATCAAATTTTCAACCTGTAGAAATTTTTTATCACCAAGGAGTTGGTTTTCTACTAAATCATTTATGGGATCAAGAACATGTAGATAATTACATTGCATAAATTGGCTTGAGAACCAATGCATCACTTCACAATAATAAGAATGGATAGGTAACAAAATAGACCCTTTAGAATTATCACTCTTCTTCTTCATCAATCTCAATTGACACATCAAGAAGGACAAAAGGGCAATTATCTCTTAAATACCAATTGAAACCCGAACTTGAATCAACGACAGCAAGTGACTTTAATTTTCTTGTAGAGTAGTGTTGGAAACAAACAAAAAACGAAATTAAGACACCACAACAATATACATTGACAGTGAAACATTTTTACATAATAAAAAAATACATTATATAAAACAACATTGCAAACCCTTATTATTCACCTAAAGTTTATTAGTAATATCCATGTGACTATCAAACATAGGTTCACTTGATGACTCACTGAGTAATGAAATTCTGAACAATCCACTAAACAAAATCCCCCATATTATGGTAATCTTTATTTTTTAACTTATTTTATATAGATATGCAGCAAAGATTATTACTTAAAAATGAAAGAACTAATTAATAAATAGTAGAATTAGTTATCAAATGAAGGAAATGGTGGTTGAATCAAATTCAGTACTGTGGAGAAAATATGTACATAACTTTTCCAAATATTATTTATTAGGTGAAATCCTATAAAAGATTAAACTAATGATGAATCATATTATTCAATTGTGTGTAGGATAGATACTGTTAGTAATAATACTTGCTGAGCTACATTTACCACCCCAAAGCCTAAAATAAAGTTGCAAGCAACAACTACTACAACATATCAGAGAAACATGAAATATATAGATTGAAAAAAATAAGGAAAATAATGGAAATTCATGAAATAAGCATAATTAGGAAGTTAAAGAACAGAGTTAGGATAAAGGATTTCAAACTATAAAGATTACTAATTGCAACCTAGTTTGGAACTAAAAAATGCATAGAATGACTAAAGAAATGAGATGCCTAAGAGTAGTTATGATTCTCCTTCGTCAAGACCCCATCACCAGAGGGATTATCAATTTCGAAATAGCAATCATTGAAATATAATGTTGGGGCAAATAGTTTCTTTGGATGGGAAACCTAAATACAAAGAGACCTCGGAAGGAGATTCAAGGTTTGTCATCTAAATCATTAACTGATGGCCTTTAAGCATAAGAGTCTAATAGATTCACCAAATTAATTGAGCAAAGCTTGGACTGTTCAAACTTGACCCAGAAATTGGCTTCGCTTACTAAACAACATGTTACTCTAAACAACCTTGATAGAGCACAATTTAATTTATCCAAACTACTTACCATATTTAAAGATACTGTATATGAAATTTCAATGCAAGGTTGTACCATATTTGCATAAATGGATAGATACTCACATAGGTGACTTTAGCTACAAAAAAAAAAACACACACACACAGGATTAGGCTTTTGATCAACAAAGGCAGCAGTTTTGTCAGTAAGATAAGGTCAGTTAGAATCACATAAGATCTTCAGCAAAAAACAGAATTGCATATAAGAGATTCTCCTTTTTCAAAATATCCGTTTACCTTGTTAAACCTCAACCCTATGCCAAAACCATCTCTTCACCTGTCAATCCTCAACCTTGCCACAATACCAAAAGAAATGCTATAAAGGAAGCAAATGAATAGGATGGGTGAAGCAAACCCAAAAGAAAAAAAAAAGACACACTACATACAGGAAAGGAAAATTTGCCAATAAATTAATAAATGGGTACTTTTAAATATTTCAAAAAGAGCATTTGTGTGTCCGAGTATTTTAAATAGTCAAATAAAATGTCCAATTCGCTTCAATGCTAACATAAGTATTTTAAATATTCCAAAATCCCAATAGAAGGGTATTCACAAAATTGCATTTGGACACAGAATGCATTACATCATATGGATATGCCCAACTTACTTTCCAAACAACAACAATGCTTTAACAAATTGCATTCCAATAAGAAAATCAGACAACTTTAATCATATTTTTAAAAAGAAATTATGGGTGTGCATCAAAATTTAGGCTACATGACCAAATATTATAAAATAGACATCAACAAATAACATGTAAAACATTAGAAAAGCCATGACCAAATATTATAATTGAGAAAGACAAACATAGGAAGAACATAAATCAAGTTGACAGAGCTTCCAACTCCCAGAGTACAACAAACCCATGGACCAATAAATCAGGTTTACTATCTGCCAGTATGCCTCATATACCAAAGCATGAAAAATCATTGTAAAAACAAAATGCAAAACACAATCAATAGACGTTTTGCTTGTTTCCCAAAAAAAAAGGTGACAAAATTGAAGGGAAAAAAAACTAGACAAAGGAGTTCAAGGCCAATGTTGATGAGGTTCATGTGGCTAACCTGGAAAAAGAACTTACCAAAAACATAGTACCATGGCTTATGATACTGGGCGCTTGAACCACTCCAAAATTGGAAAATAATAATAATAATAATAATAATAATAATAATAATAATAATAATCAATAAAGAACGATGGTATTTTAAATCAACAAAATTATTGCTTTTCAGATAGTTCAATTTTGAGAAAAAATGGGAATCACCTCAATGGCATCTTCGTTCCAAGCATGGGAGGCATATCAAGTTTCATACTCTTGAGTAGAATGCGCAGAAAAATGTCATGTAGAGAAATTGTATCAAATAGAATCGTAGGAGAAAGGGGATTGAAGCCTTAACCATAGAATGATCGAAGGTAGTGAAATTTGAAAACAATGGCGTCTTCGTCATACTTCAGTTCATCGTTCTTCACCAGTGCACCTTCTCATACTTGATCAATCACGGCCAATGCGTTGACGATTCAACGTGCCAATCTCTGGCTGTCACTAGTCATTCTTCGTACCAAAGACAGGCTCTTGCATCCCGCAGAGAATGCGACGATGGACCCAGTAAGGAGATCACGAGTTGTAGGAAAATGCAGCGAAAAAGACTGGGAGGAAGATAAAACGTAAAGAAGCGTGCTTTAAAAACGTCGAAAGAAGCACAAATCTTCTCTAGTTCCTATAGAAGAAAGAGAAATGACATCAAGTTTCTTTAAACGGGAAAATCTATATGGTTGGGGGAAAAGGAAGAGTCATTGGCATCTTTGAGAAGCTTTGTTTTGAAGCAGATAAAGGACAGAGAAAGGATATGAGAGTGAATAATGGTTTTGGAGGAAGGGGGACAACTGAAAAGAAAAGTGATTAAAATTTAAAATTGAAAATAGAGATAGTAGCTGCAAGTATCAAAGGGGATTGGGGGAGGGGAGTGGTTGAAATTAAAACACATATCTTACTCACTAATTATGGGGCTATTATTTATTGCTACAGTTGTGTCATCATTCATATTTTGAAAAATGTTTGACAATTGCTCATTCAAGAAAACATTTTCACGTTCCCATGAATTTTTTTTCTGTACTATTATATCCAATAAAGACAAAAATAAAAATTTAAGAATTAATTCAAATATGACATGATTTTAAGCTTCTTAAAAAATTATTTTTTGTGATGGAATACAGTTATATGGCATAAGTGATAATTAATTAAGAATTTAAATTTAACAAATAATTTATGTTTTTATTATTTAATAAAAATAAAAAGGTTACTAAGAATAAAAATGTACAATTTTTTATGGAAAAAAATATCAAAAGTTGACACTTAACAAAATTTTTCTTAAAATTACCTCTGAAATATATATAGTATAAATATATATTTTTATGTAAAATTCATATATGATAAAGTCATGTGAAGAGATAGATAAACATAAAGACTCTAAATAAAGTCTCACAATTTTAAGAGAATATTATTATTTAAATCTTTATATTTATCTTTTTTTTGCATGACATTTCTTGTAAAAATTTTAAAAAATGTTAATAACACATTTTTTTAGACATTTATTTTAATATTTATTTATTTTATTATTAGTTTAAAAATAAGTATTATTATCATTTTTTTTAATAATCTTTTTAAGTATATGAAATGAATTAATAATAAATTAAATATTAAAAATTTATTAAAAAAAATATATTGTTAACCTTCTTCAAAATATTTATATAAAAGGATCCATTCATAACATGATACCATTTTGAGCCCACAAAAAAAATATACTTGTGATACTTTTTACAATAATTAGTCTCACAAGTAAAGATGAAAAAATCTGTCAAACAAAAAAAAATAATAATAATAATAATAATAAATAATAAATAAAAAAACAGTATTGTTTTTAGAATGAATACACGGAGAGGGAGAGGGAGAGGGAGAGGGAGAGGGAGAGGGGCAAAGTAGAGGCAGAGAAACAGATTTGAAAGGAAAGGATAACGACTGTGACAACCAAGTAGGATCCGAATACAGCGGACGCTGTGCTGGGTTGGGTGGGTGCAGTTGTCAAAATCTCTCTATCTCTCTCTCCATTTTGGAACCCTCTTCTCTTATCTTTGTCTTTGTCTTGTGTTGTCTTCTTCATTCCTTCTGATCTGATCACAGAGACATACACAGGGCAACAACAGAGGATTCCTAGTTCCTTTCTGGGAACGACGGTTCCTCATTTATGCTCCAACTTCCCCCTCTTTCTGCATGCTCCTAGGTCCCTCAGGTCCTTCTTCTTCTTCTCTCTCTATTGTTTCATTTTTTTTCTTCATCATCTTTTTCATGAATGAAAAATGAGAATGACCCTTCAGTTTCTTCTTCTCGTTTTTTTTTTTGTTTCAAGCCTTTTTTTTTCTCCTACTCCTTCTTGCATGTGTTGTATAGGACCACATGCTTCCCAATTCAATGTTTCCCATCATTTCCTGTTGTGTATGCTTTTATTTTCACGTGACTTGTTCATTTTGCTTGTTTCATGTTGTTACCTATTAAATATTGCAGCATGTGTTATAACTTACATGTTTGTGTTCATGTGATATTAATCAAGGCGAACATTATCTTTTCTAGCTTGACTCCATTTCTTTTATATCTTTTTATTTATGTCTTGCTCAATATAATCATATTTTCTTCTAACGATAAGTTTTTGTGATTGATAAAATAAAGTTAAAATTAATTTTTATATTTATATCGTGTGAATTTTCTCATTTATTTCTCAAATATACTTTATCAAAAAATAAATAAAAGTTTAACTATCATTTTATATATTCTAAATCTATTAATTTGAATAGTTTAATTTTCACAATTAAAGATGATTCATAGTAACTATAAGTAAAATAATCTTAATTATTAAAAAACAAAACACACACAAAATAATACATATCATTATATTCGATTGATTTAAGCTCATTTTTCATGACTTCTAACCATTTATCAGCATTATCATTATTAATGACTTGTGAAAGCGAAATTGGATCATTGTCATTAATTCTCAAGTCATTTTTTGACTCTGATAGATACACCACATAATCATTTGAAATAGCAGATCTCCTTCCCTTTGAAATTTTCCTAATGTTATTTCTTGTTGTTGTTATTCTACTATACGTTCATTGTTAACCTTGATATTATTAATTTGTTATTCTTCTTGATTGTTATGCAGTTCAACAACATGAGAAACAATAATTTCATAAGTAGGATCACAAGTCAAAGGAACTTGTACTCTAACTTCTTTAATCTCCACATTTCGTGAAGCTTCACTCTCACTAGTCTCACCATTCTCAATGAACAGGGCATTTCCAGTTTCAACAATTCTTGTACTATGAGTAAGATAGTAAAATCTGTTAGGAATAGATGATCAACAAAATGTAAATCAAGAATACAAAACAAATTGGAGGAATGACTTGTTTATTCAAGCTGTTGCGTTTGGCTTATAAAGCCTTACAAAATCCTAACTGAAAAGAGTAAAACAACCCACTAGCTCAACTACTGCTACGTGGTACATGAAACAGGGAGATTGTTAACTAAATGATAACCACCCTATAATCAAAGGATTTATTCTATCAGGGAACAACAAAAACATAACAAACAGAAACAGAGAACTCCCAGAAATAAGGTACAACTCATCATTCCCTCCCTTAAACTAACTGTTGTATAAGCACTTAGTTCACTCCAGGTATCACACACATTCCTAACTGATCTCAAAGCTTCAGAAATGCCTCCAGCTTAAGTGGTTTAGTCATCAAATCTGCCACTTGATCTTGAGTACCACAATGCACAAGCTCAACAACTCCATCTTGAGTTAAATCACACAGAAAATGAAACCGCACATTAATGTGTTTACTACGTCCATGCATAACAGTATTTTTTGAAAGCTTGATGGTTGAGTTGTTATCACATAATACAGTAGTACATCCATCTTGTGCACGACTTAACTTCTCCAGAATCCTCCTCATCCACACTGCTTGACAAGCACAAGCTACAGTTGCCACAAATTTGGCTTCAGTTGTTGAAAGTGTGACTATAGGTTGTTTCTTTGAAGACCAAGAAACAGCTCCTACGCTCAACATAAAAACATAGCCAGATGTGCTTTTCGTATCCTCTAAGTCTCTTGCATAGTCACTATCAGTGAATGCAATCAACTCCATGATCCCATTTTTTTGTAACATATCCCATAATCAACAATGCCCTTCAAATATCTTAGTACTCTCTTTGCAACTTGCAAATGAGCTTCTGTTGGTCTTGCCATAAACCTGCTTATAAAGCTTACAACAAACATCAAATCTGGCCTTGTAGCAGTGATATACATAAGACTGCCTCCTATTTGCTTGTAGTAGGTCTCATCAATTTTGACACCTCCTTTATTTTTGCCAATTTTGAAGCCAGGAACAATAGGATTGATCACTGCATTACTGTCCCCCATTCCAAAACGTTTCAAAACCTCCAGTGCATATTTTCTTTGAAAGATATAAATTCCATCATCCTTCTGTAACACTTCTATGCCTAAGAAAAACCTCATCTTTCCCATATCAGTCATGTCAAATACCTTCATCATTGACGCATTAAATTCTAACATCATTTTATCATTATCACCAATAAAAATTAAGTCATCAACATAAATGCTGACAATTAAAATTTTACCTCCACTGTTCTGATTGACAAACAAGGTTTGTTCACTGATGCACTTCTGGAATCCTTCATGAGTAAAGTGAGCTTCAATGCGACTAAACCAAGCTCGAGGAGCTTGTTTTAGTCCATACAGGGCTTTATGCAGCTTGAAAACTTTGTGTTCATCACCCTTCTGCTCATAGCCTCTTGGTTGTTCCACAAACACATCCTTATTTAATTCTCCATGGAGAAAAGCATATTTAACATCGAGTTGATAGATAGACCAATTTCTCTGTGCAGCTACAGCAGTGATCATGCGTACAGTGTCCATCCTTGCAACTGGAGCAAACACTTCTATATAGTCCACACCATGTTTTTGAGCGTAACCCTTTATAACTAATCCGGCCTTGAACTTATCCACCTCACCAAACTCATTAAGCTTGGTCTTATATATCCACTTCACTCCAATTTTCTTAGCTCCAGCAGGTAAATCAATCAAACTCCATGTCTTATTTTTTTCAATTGACCTTATTTCAGCATCCATAGTTAGTCTCCATTTGGGACTCTTCATAACCTCTTCATAGCTTAGTGGATCTGCAGGAGCTATAAGTGCCATATTCAACTTATTTTCATCCTCTGATAATCCCTCTCCGGTGACATAATCTCTCATCCAAACAGGAACATGTGTCTCTCTTCTTTCATTTGGATTAACATCATCTTCACTTGCTGTGTTTGAAGTATTTCCCGATTCTTCAGCATCATTTCCACCTGCCTCATCACCTTCACTGCCTTCTTCTGTCACATTCTCATTAGTGTCATTCTCTTTTTCTCCCTATTCCAACTCCATAAGTATTTGCTCCTTGTAACTCACATCCCACTCCCATTGTTTATCTTCTTCAAAAATTACATCTCTGCTAATCACCATGACAGGATCATATAACCTGTAACCTTTGGATTTCTCACTCATGCCTAGCAACACACAACAAAAGCTTTTGTTTTCCAGTTTAGTTCTTCTTGCATCAGGCACATGGACATGTGCCACACATCCAAACACTCTAAAGTGTTCAACTGAGGGCTTCTCTCCACTCCATGCTTCTTCTAGAGTCATATTTTTAACTGCAAGAGTGGGGCACCTGTTCAACACAAACATGGTCCAATTTACAGCTTCAGGCCAAAAAGTTTTGGGAACCTTTTTGTCAGAAAGCATGGATCTCACCAAGTTCATCACTGTCCTATTCTTCCTTTCAGCCACTCCATTTTGCTGAGGAGTATAGGCTGTGGTGAGTTGCCTTTTGATTCCATTCTCCTTACAAAACTCATTGAATTCCTCAGAATTAAATTCCCCACCTCTATCAGTTCTTAAACACCTAATAAACTGGCCTGTTTCTTTTTCAATAAGCTCCTTAAAATACTTGAAAAACTAAAATGCTTCTGATTTTTCTACCAAAAAATAGACCTATGCTTTTCTGCTATAGTCATCAATAAAGCACAAGAAATACCTTTTGTTGCTGTTTGAGATTGGTGTGATCGGACCACAAATGTCAGCATAAACAAGCTGTAACCTTTGAAATGCTCTCCATTAGCTCTTCTTAGGAATGGGATCTCTGTGCTGCTTACCAATTACACAATCAGTGCACATTGTAGTTGGTGTAGGGAGTTGTGGTAATCCTCGAACCATTTTCTTGTATTGTAGAGTTCTTAGTCCTTTATGACTAAGATGGCCATACCTGCAATGCCATAAATGTGAAAGATCTTATGTGGGTGCATGGAAACATGAAGCCTCTTTGACTTGAGCCCTTGCCAATAGTACAAACATTCTATTGGCTGTCATAGAGGTTTGAACGATCAGACCTGTTACTGGGTGGTAAATCTTATATATTCATGATTTGATGAGAATAACTAAACCTCTTTCCTGTAACTGCCCCACACTTAGAAGGTTATTTTTCAGCTCAAGTACATAGAACACATCTGTGACAATATGAGAAAATCCCTCCACATGCAACATAACATTTCTTCTCCCGAGCACTGTCATCCTTGTGTCATTCCCAAGTTTTACCAAATGTCTAAATCCCTCATTCAACTCACTAAACATAGCCATGTCTCTACACATGTGATTTGAGCAACCTGAATTCAAAAACCATGCATCCTCACGCTTAGCTTCATTCAACTCTACAAAAGACATCAAAAGCATTTCTTCTTCCTCATCTAATTCAGCATAGTTTGCCTTATTGTCCCAAGAAGGACAATCATACTGGAAGTGCCCAAGCTTATGACACTTATAACACTCAACTGTAGCCTTGTTGAAGGTTTAACATCCTCTACCTCTTCCCCTTCCTCTAAAACCACCTCTGTCTCGGCCTTTACCACCAAATCTTTCTTCAGATGTCACTTTTAAGACTTGTTCTTCCCCACTGCTTTTCTGGAACTTCTGTTCATGCACAATCAGTGAGTTTTGCAACTTATCGATTGATAACACATCAATGTCCTTAGATTCTTCGATTCTTCGATTGAGCAGACTATGTAATTAAATTTGTTAGTCAAAGATCTAAGGATCTTCTCCACAACTGTTACATCTCGCATCTGCTTCCTATAAGCCCTCATTTTATTGGCCACAGTCATGACCCTAACAAAGTACTCAGTGATGTTCTCACCTATTTTCATCTCGAGTGTTTCAAAATCCTTCCTCAAAGCTTGCAGAATTGAACGCTTCACTCTTGCATTCCCTTCATATTTCCTTTTCATAGAATCCCATATTTGCTTCGAGGTGTTCTTCTCCAGGATTGTCTCCAGAATAGTCCTGTCAATTGCCTGAAATAGATAATTCTTCACTTTCAGGTCCTTCAGCTTCAATTCCTTAAGTCTCTTCTTACGTATACATAATCGCTCTGCCTTGCGTGCTCATAACCTGTCTCAACCAAGTTCCAGTATTACTTGGATCTCAAGAAATTTTTCATTAACATGCTCCAATGGTCATAATGACCATCGAAACGTGGTATGGCTGGTTGGACGAAACTGCTACTGCCTTCAGTCATTATCTCTCTCTTACTCTCGTGTTTGCAAGTCACTCAAAAGACTGCGGCTCTCTTTTCTCTCAGGCCCAGTAGGGGCTCTAATGCCAAAATGTTAGGAATAGATGATCAACAAAATGTAAATCAAGAATACAAAACAAATTGGAGGAATGACTTGTTTATTCAAGCTGCTGCGTTTGGCTTATAAAGCCTTACAAAATCCTAACTGAAAAGAGTAAAACAACCCACTAGCTCAACTACTGCTACGTGGTACATGAAACAGGGAAATTGTTAACTAAACAATAACCACCCTATAATCAAGGGATTTATTCTATCAGGAAACAACAAAAACATAACAAACAGAAACAGAGAACTCCTAGAAATAAGGTACAACTCATCAAAATCTATACTCTTCAAACTTTTCTGGACATTTAATGAAATATTCACTGATTGTTCTTGCATCCAGTTTCTTTTTATGTGGATTATAGATTCTTATTTTTGCTTAGCATCCCCAAACATGCAGGTACCTTAAATTGGGTTTCCTACCCGTCCACGGTTCAAAAGGTGTTTGGAACTACCTTACTAAGACCTCTGTTCAACAAATACATGACAATTTTTAAAGTATACATCCACAATGACAAGGGTAAAGACGTGTTACTTAACATGTTCCTGACCATATCCATTAAGATTCGGTTACACCTTTTTGATACATCATTTTGTTGTGGTGTACCTAGCATTGTGTATTGAGCACATATGTCATGCTTTTCTAGGAACCTAGAAATGGACCTCGCCACCTCTATTTAACCTTACGATTTTCACATTTCTGTCTAATTGTTTTTCAACTTCATTTACATAAATTTTCAAGGCATTCACCGCTTTAGATTTCTCATGCAATAAATAGACATATTCATAATGTAAATAATCATTAATAAAGGTGATAAAGTACTTTTCTTTACCGAAAGAATTGACATTAAAGAGTCCACATATATTGGTGTGTACAATTTCAAGAAGCTAAGAGCTTCTCGTGACACCTTTCTTTATGTGTTTTGTTTGTTTTCCCTTAATGCAATCCACACAATTATATTAAGGTCAATGAAATCCAAATATGGAAGGATGTCATTATTTACTAACATTTCCATTTTTTCTTTGAAAATATGACCCAAACGTTTATGCCACAAGTATACAAAACGTTCATTCACTAAACTACTATGATGCAAGGTCATAAGTGTTTCAGCATATAAATTATCAAGATTCAATTTATATAAACCATCACAAAGTATACCAGAACTAATCATATATGTATGCTTATACAAACTAAAACATTCATTACCAAACCTAAAAGAGTATTTTGCAACATCAAGTTTAGACAAAGAAGCTAAATTCCTAAAAATACTAAGTACATAGAAAGTTTCAATAAATCTAAATGATGTCCAATGTTTAGGATTATACGTAAGTCTCGACACTTTCCACTAGAATTCTCCATAAAGATGAACTTTTCATTTGAGCTTATGGTTTTGATTATACGGAATCCCTTTCTTTTCAAACCAAGCCTTATGCCTTGGGCAATCCTTCTAGAAGTGTCCAGAATTTTCACAGAAATGACATATATTATTGTTTGACTCTTTCTTCTAAATTTTGACAGAGGGCTCATCAAATTTTAATGGTCATTTTTTCTTTCCATGTTTCTTTTCAGTTTTCTTTCCAACTCTTTGATGGTTCACATAATGGATAGAATAATTTCTTTGATTCTTTAAGTCTAGTTTCCTTTTGAAGCAACATATTGTATAATTCATGCACATTTCATTTATCTTTTATGGCATTATAACTCATTTGGAATGGACTATACTTAAATGGTAATGATTTCAAAATGAAATGCACAAAGAAATTCTCATTCACTTTCATTCTCAAAGACTTAAGTTTTGTTATAATGTTTGTTATTTCAATAACATGTTCATACATAATACGAGAACAATTATGACTTTTTTAAAAGTCTTTAAATACTCATAAATGCAGTCATATTAAAATATATTATGCGTAGTGGAAGATTTGACAATGCACTTAATAGTGACTTGATATTGCACAAAATGTAAATGTTATTTTTAAGTCAAGATTCTCCTTGCTTTAAGATATCTAAATTTTCTCTTTTTTTTTCTTTTGTTTAAAATGGTAAGTTAGGACGTAAAGCAAATTACTGGTGGGGTTTTCTTGGTTTCCCACTTGATAAATTATGAATTGATTCTATGCACCTTGTGCTATGTCCAATAATTTTTTGCTTTAAAAACACATAGCATATTTATTAGGGTAAGAAATTAAAAGTAAAAAATATTAAATGAAAAATAAAACATTTAATACATTAAAAATTCAAAAAAAAATTACTTTTCATTTTATGCTTTTCACTTTTGATTTTTTAAGAAATGTTTTCGAGATACTCATTAAAAATACTTTATTTCTTTTAATAAAATTTTTTATCTGTCTTTTAACAGAATTTCACTATCACATAAATTAATAATAAAATAATTATTATTTATAGTTTTTTTTACTAGAAATTATCATTCATAGTTAAAAGTAATTAAGTTCACAAATATTCTCCAGATTAACTACGGACTTTATTCCCACATTTTGGGGTATGTAGGTACTTTTGGTAAGTTAAACGTATAAATGTTTTAATGTAACTTTTATGTTATTTCTAAATTTTATTTGATTCATTGGATAAATTAAATACTGTTTAATTTATTAATAATTTGTATAATCTTCTTAAGATGATCAAGATAATTGTTTTAGCACATTGAATTGGGTTAGGTTAAGATTAGTCGATTTTTTTTCTTTCAACCCAACTTAACTTCACTCTCTTCAGAGTGACTTAGATTAGATCAAATTCGTGAATCTAAAATATATTAAACAAAAAATATCTTGTTAAAATAAAGTAAGGCAACATCCCTCGTTGATGAAAACAGCATATATATTTATATAAACTTTTTAGTGACAGTGGAGCGTTATAGCTTGTCAATCGTCTTGTTGGGCCAACTCATATAGCAATATATATATATATATATATATATATATATATATATATATTTATATAACTTTTTAGTGACAGTGGAGCGTTATAGCTTGTCAATCGTCTTGTTGGGCCAACTCATATAGCACATATATATATATATATATATATATATATTTATATAACTTTTGCTGTCAATCGTCTTGTTGGGCCAACTCATATAGCACCATCTTGTAGTCTTTGTGGGCAGAGTTTTAAAAATCGCACCAGGTGGGTTAGTTAAATTAATTTGGTTGAACTTTGAACCATTATACTTTTTGTTTGAGTATCTTCTAGATTAACTACAACTTTTAAATAATCAATTGCACCATAATATAAAAGTCTCATTAATTTAGTTTTTAAAACATTGTTTCCAGTACTTTATTATTCTTATTATATAAGGGGTTTGGGGTTTAGTGATAGCATTTTCTTATCATGAGCAGCACCGAATCATGATTTGTAGTTTGTGGCTGCCAAAGAGTATATCATGATTGTTTGAGAGGGTCAAATTATGAAATTATATCATTTTTATTAATCTCAAAAAATTTCAAAATTTCTAAAATGATATTTTGAGGCTTGCAAGTTTGGATCACCATTGTCTTATTTTGCCCCGTTCTTTTCGTAGGCTTGGCAATAAAGTGTGTTTTTGCTCAACTCAATCTAGCTATGCATTCCTAAGTATTAAAACTACCACCTTTTTTTTGTTAAAAAAAAAATGAAAAACCTACACCTGACTCGTTCTGTGCATGTATTTATGAATATTTCAAAAAGTTTATAAAATAATTTATTATTATCTAAAAATAATTCATTTCATATAAATTAAAATATATGTTTAAGATAAATTTTAAATTAATAAAATAATTAATAATATTAACTTTATGAATAAGTAAACTAATTATAATGTTTATTTATATGTAAGTTGCGAATATGAATAAGACGGATTAACCCCAAACCCACACTCATCTGCCTTACTGCATGGTGAGTTTAAAATCAATCCTATGAGAATTAGTACAGGGTAAATACCAATAGATAGGATTCAAATTGTCAAGTCCATCTGTTTCTTTGATTATGGGAAGTGTGAGAGGAATAGATCATAACTCTAAAATCTTAATTCTATCCATTTATATAGAATTCAAGATGTCATGGTTTATGTAGATTAGGATTATGTCTTATTTAAAAGTCACATAATTATTTAAAAAGTATATATAGTTTTATGTTTTAATATTTACCCTACATATATGGATCATGTATGATCTACTAATAAAAATTTGTTCAGCTTACTCTTGTAATAACAATATAATATCCTCACTTGATATGTTATTATGTTATATGCGTTGTGGAAGATTTGGCAATGTACTTAATAGTGTGATTTGATATTGCACGGTATGTAAATGTTATTTTTAAGTCAAGGTTCTCCTTAGTTTAAAATATCTAAATTTTTTCCATTTTTTTTAAATGGTATGTTAGGACGTAAAGCAAATTACTGGTGGGATTTTCTAGGTTTCCCACTTGATAAATTATGAATTTGATTCTATGCACCTTGTGCTATGTCCAATAATTTTTTGCTTTAAAAACACAAAGCATATTTATTAGGCTAAGAAATTAAAAATGAAAAATACAACATTTAATACATTGAAAAATCAAAAAAATTTACTTTTCATTTTATGTTTTTTATTTTTAACTCCTTAACAAGTGTCTTGAGTTATTTGTTAAAAATTTCTTTATTTGATTTTAATACCTTTTTTTATCTGTCTTTCAACAAAACTTCACTATCACATAAATTAATAATAAAATAAGTATGATTCATAGTATTTTTTTTGCGAGAAATTATCACTCATAGTTAAAACTAATTAAGTTCACAAATATTCTCTAGATTAACCACGGACTTTATTCCCTCATTTTCGGGGTATGTAGATACTTTTAGTAAGTTAAACGTATAAGTATTTTAATGTAACTTTTATGTTATTTCTTAATTTTATTTGATTCATTGGGTAAATTAAATACTGTTGATCTTATTAATAATTTGTATAATCTTTTTAAGATGGTCAACATAATTGTTTTAACACATTGGGTTGAATTGGGTTAAGTGAGGTGAGTCGATGAAATTTTTTCTTTCAATCTAATTCACTTCCACTCACTTAAAAATAATTTAGATTAGATTAAATTTGTGAGTCTAACATATATTAAATTAAAAATATCTTATTAAAATAAAGCAAGGCAACATCCCTCAATGGGTAAATATATATATATATATATATATATATATATATATATATATATATATATATATATATATATATACATAATTGTTTTAACACATTGGGTTGAATTGGTTATTATGTGAAGTGAGAGATGAAATTTTTCTTTCAATCTGGATCATTCATAAATAGTTAACTTAAAAATAATTTAGATTAGATTAAACTTTTAATTTGACCAGTTTAACATATATTATTAATTAAAATTATCTCTTATTATAATAAAGCAACTAAACATCCCTCAATATATATATATATATATATATATATTTATATAAACTTTTTAGTGACAGTGGAGCGTTATAGCTTGTCAATCGTCCTGCTGCAAGTTGGGCCAACTCATATAGCACCATCTTGTAGTCTTTGTAGGTAGAGTTTTAAAAATCGCACCAGGTGGGTTAGTTAAATTAAATTGGTTGAACTTTGAACCATTATACTTTTTGTTTGAGTATCTTCTAGATTAACTACAACTTTTAAATAATCAATTGCACCATAATATAAAAGTCTCATTAATTTAGTTTTTAAAACATTGTTTCCAGTACTTTATTATTCTTATTATATAAGGGGTTTGGGGTTTAGTGATAGCTTTTTCTTATCATGAGCAGCACCGAATCATGATTTGTAGTTTGTGGCTGCTATATCATGATTGTTTGAGAGGGTCAAATTATGAAACCAAATCATTTTTATTAATCTCAAAAAATTTCAAAATTTCTAAAATGATATTTTGAGGCTTGCCTTTTTGGATCACCATTGTCCTATTTGCCCCGTTCTTTTCGTAGGCTGGCAATAAAGCGTGTTTTTGCTCAACTCAATCTAGCCGTGCATTCCTAGGTATTAAAACTAGCACCCTTTTTGTCAAAAAAAACAAAAAATGAAAAACCCGCACCTGACTCGTCCTGTGCCTGTATTTATAAATATTTCAAATTAAGTTTATAAAATAATCTATTACTATCTAAAAATTAATTCATTTCATATAAATTAAAAAATATGTTTAAGATAAATTTTAAACTAATAAAATAATTAATAAAATTAACTTTTATGAATAAATAAACTAATAATAATGTTTATTTATGTGTAGGTGCGGATGAGAGCAAGAAGGATTGATTTCAATTAGGGATACAAAATTATTAGGTAAAATTCATAGATTATCCGAGAGAGACAAGAAGTTTAATAAATGGAGGTGAGACGGAATTATAGACTCGATGAACCCGCAAATTAAGATATTTTTTATCTAATATGTATCATATATTATTTTTATTTTTTTCTTTTTACTTTAAAATGAGATGAAAATACATATCTTTTTATTATTTTGAAATGATTTTTTTATTGAATGAGTTCATAATAATAAAATTTATTAAAAAATATATACTATTTATGTAATAGTTATTTATGTAAATTGATTATTACAAAATATAATTAAATTTAGTTTGTTATTTATAATATTCTTTTAATTTTATAAGAATCTTAAATTGTTGAACAAAGTTGTAGTATATAGTGTTAAAATTTATTTTCTTTATGTTTTTTATAATTTTTAAAATTTTATTTTAAATTATTAACTACCCGCAGATATCTACGGATATCCCCGCCTACTCATGAAAATCATAAATAAGTACCTATGATAAAATGAGAACAGAAGCAGAGAAAGTACTATTCACCCCGGCCCCGCCCCATTGCCATCCTTATTCCAAACCCACACCTGTCCCCCTTTATTACATAGTGAGTTTAAAACCCGTCCTATGCAGATTAGTACAGGGTAAATACCCACAAGTAAGGCTAAAATTGTCAATTGCATCATTCTCTTTGATTATGAGAAGTGTGAGAGGAATACACCATAACTGTCAAATCTGAAATTTATCCATTTATATATAATTCAAGAGTCATGATTCATGTAAATTAAGATTATATCTTATTTAAAAGTCACATAATTATTTAAAAAATATATATAACTTTATATTTTAATATTTACCATACATATATGGATAATGTATGATCCACTAATAAAAATTTGTTCAGCTTACTCTTGTAATAACAATGTAATATCCTCATTTGATATGTTATTATGTTATTATGCGTTGTGGAAGATTTGGCAACGTACTTAATATTGTGATTTGATATTGCATGGTATGTAAATGTTATTTTTAAGTTAAGATTCTCCTTGCTTTAAGATCTCTAAATTTTTTCCTTTTTTAAAAGAAAAAATGGTAAGTTAGGACGTAAAGCAAATTACTGGTGAGATTTTCTAGGTTTCCCACTTGATAAATTATGAATTTGATTCTATGCACCTTGTGCTATGTCCAATAATTTTTTGCTTTAAAAACACAAAGCATATTTATTAGGCTAAGAAATTAAAATTTGAAAAATACAACATTTAATACATTGAAAAATCAAAAAAAATTATTTTTCATTTTATATTTTTTACTTTTAATTCTTTAATAAGTGTCTTGAGGTATTCGTTAAAAATTTCTTTATTTCTTTTAATAAATTTTTTTATCTGTCTTTTAACAAAACTTCACTATCACATAAATTAATAATAAATTAAGTATCATTCATAGTATTTTTTTACGAGAAATTATTATTCATAGTTAAAACTAATTAAGTTCACAAATATTCTCTAGATTAACTACGGACTTTATTCCCTCATTTTGGGGGTATGTAGGTACTTTTGATAAGTTAAACGTACAAATATTTTAATGTAACTTTTATGTTATTTCTAAATTTTATTTGATTCATTGGGTAAATTAAATACTATTGAACTTATTAATAATTTGTATAATCTTTTTAAGATAGTCAAGATAATTGTTTTAGTACATTAGGTTGGGTTGAGTTTAGTGAGGTGAGTCCATAAATTTTTTTTCTTTGATCCCAACTTAGTCCCATTCACTTAAAAGTTAGTTAGATTAAATCAAGGTTATTTTTAATATATACTTTTTTTTGGAGGGTGTATCATGCACTATGTGATCTAAGTCATTAAATTAATCATAAAAATAATCAATGGTTTAATAGGAAACCTACTTAGTAGGTTTTTTTTTTTTTTTTTTTTTTACATTTTTTAAGTTATATGTTTTTTTAGATGGTCATCGAGATGACCACTGAAGAATTGTCACCACTTTTTTTTAACGTTATACTATTTATTTTTTTAAGTTACATAATTATATAAATAATATCATTTAAAATAATATTAGTTAAAATTATATCAATTTTTTATTTTTTTAATAAACAATGTGCATACTAAAAATCTTATAGATTTTAACTAAAAATATTTTACATATACTATAAAATTTTTAATATGTACAGTTATTGATGAAAAAAATAAAAATTTAATACAATTTTAACTATTATTATTTTTAATAATATTATTTATACAAATATAACTTAAAAAATAATATCACTCTTTTTCGACTAGATAAACAGTAAAATTCTCAGTTAAAAATAGTAAATTTCCTGTATGAACAGTAAAATTTTTCGGTACATTTTTTGGCATAAATAATATATTTCCTGGCATAAATAATTTTTTTTCTGACATAAATAGTAAACGTCACCTCCAATATGAATAGTATGGTCTGAAAAAAAAAGTCCAAAAAAAAATTTACTTTTGTAAGTAAATTAAAATCAATATTCAAACTCAATGGAAAGTCAAACGTAAGTATATATATAAAATAAAAAATATCTTGCTAAAATAAAGCATGGCAACATCCCTCAATGATGAAAACAGCTTTTATATATATATATATATATTAATATTTTCAGTGACAGTGGAGCGTTATAGCTTGTCAATCGTCTTGCAGCAAGTTCGGCCAACTCATATAGCACCATCTTGTAGTCCTTGTGGGCAGAGTTTTAAAAATCGCACTAGGTGGGTTAGTTAAATTAATTTGGTTGAACTTTGAACCATTATACTTTTTGTTTGAGTATCTTCTAGAATAACTACAACTTTTAAATAATCAATTGCACCATAAATAAAAGTCTCATTAATTTAATTTTTAAAACATTGTTTCCAGTACTTTATTATTCTTATTATATAAGGGGTTTGGGGTTTAGTGATAACTTTTTCTTATCATGAGCAGCACCGAATCATGATTTGTAGTTTGTGGCTGCCAAAGAGTATATCATGATTGTTTGAGAGGGTCAAATTATGAAATTATATCTTTTTTATTAATCTCAAAAAATTTCAAATTTTCTAAAATGATATTTTGAGGGTTGTAAGTTTGGATCACCATTATCCTATTTGTCCCGTTCTTTTCGTAGGCTTGGCAATAAAATGTGTTTTTGCTTAACTCAATCTAACCGTGCATTCTTAAGTATTAAAACTAGCACCTTTTTTGTTAAAAAAACAAAAAATGAAAAACTCGCAACCTGACTCATCCTATCCTGTGTCTGTATTAATGAATATTTTAAATTAAATTTATAAAATAATCTATTAATTACTATCTAATAATTAATTCATTTCGTAGAAATTAAAATATATGTTTAAGATAAATTTTAAACTAATAAAATAATTAATAAAATTAACTTTATGAATAAGTAAACTAATCATAATATTTATTTATGTGTGGGATGCGGACAGGGACAGGACAAATTAATCTCAAACCCGCACTCGTCTCGCCTTATTGCATGGTGCATTTAAAACCCACTCTATATGGATTAGTACAGGATAAGTACTCACAAGTAGGGCTAAAATTGTTAAGTTCATCCATCTCTTTGATTATGAGAAGTATAAGAAAAATAGACCATAACTGCCAAATCTTAATTCTATCCATTTATATAGAATTCAATTGTCATAATTGATGTAGATTAGAATTATATCTTATTTAAAAATCATATAATTATTTAAAAAAAATATATAACTTTATGTTTTAATATTTACCATACATCTATGGATAATATATGATCCACTAATAAAAATTTGTTCAGCTTACTCTTGTAATAACAATATAATATTCTCACTTGATATGTTATTATGTTATTATGCGTTGTGGAAGATTTGGCTGTACTTAATAATGTGATTTGATATTGCACGGTATGTAAATGTTATTTTTAAGTCAAGATTCTTCTTGCTTTAAGATATCTAATTTTTTTCATTTTTTTTCTTTTTTTAAAAATGGTAAGTTAGGACGTAAAGCAAATTATGGTGGGATTTTTTAGGTTTCCCACTTGATAAATTATGAATTTGATTCTATGCACCGTGTGCTATGTCCAATAATTTTTTGCTTTAAAAACACAAAGCATATTTATTAGGCTAAGAAATTAAAAAATGAAAAATACAACATTTAATACATTGAAAAATCAAAAAAATTTACTTTTCATTTTATATTTTTTGCTTTTAATTCTTTAATAAGTGTCTTGAGGTATTCGTTAAAAATTTCTTTATTTATTTTAATAAAAAATTTTTTTATCTGTCTTTTAACAAAACTTCACTATCACATAAATTTATAATAAAATAATTATCATTCATAGTATTTTTTTTTTACGAGAAATTATCATTCATTGTTAAAAATAATTAAGTTCACAAATATTCGCTAGATTAACTACGGACTTTATTCCCTCATTTTGGGGTATGTAGGTACTTTTGGTAAGTTAAACGTATAAATATTTTAATGTAACTTTTATGTTATTTCTTAATTTTATTTGATTCATTGGGTAAATTAAATACTGTTGAAGTTATTAATAATTTATATAATCTTTTTAAGATGGTCAAGATAATTATTTTAGCACATTGGGTTGGGTGGGGTGGGGTGGGTCCATGAAATTTTTTCTTTCAACTCAACTCAGTCTAACCTACTTAAGAGTTGGCTGGATTAGATCAAATTCGAGGGTCTGATATATATTAAACAAAAAATATCTTGCTAAAATAAATGTTGACATTGAAATTAAAATTTTGTTACGCATAATACATCTTAATTAAAAATAACATATGTCCCAAATAAATTGAAAACTTACACACTCAATTTTATGCAACCAACATAAGTCTAAATAAATTAAATAAACTTGATAAGTTTTATTAAGTTAATATAAATATAAAATAAATTAAAGCAAGTTAACATGTCTTAAAAGTTATATATAACAAATCACATTAACTAATTAAAGTCAATGTCATTACATATAGAATATAGATTGACATAATCATTTACATTTTAAATTTTTTTAAGATACTTTTTATCATCCAAACGATCCATTAAATTTTCATCACAATGGTCTATCAAATGTTTTATGAGTTTCTAATAACTATTTTCTTGATCATATTCTCAATGTGACCATAATAAGTCTTGGGTAAATTGTGCCAACTAAGTTTAGGTGTAATTATTATGGGAGATATTTTAGTGAAGCACAAATAAACTATTTTCACAAAAAGTTGGAGAGAGATGATGGTTTATATTCTTATCATCACACCACAACTTTTTAATTGCTTAAATTGACTTAATTTGTGCACTAAACCCTAAACTTAATAAAAAAGTCATGGGAAAAGCAACATAATTGTCATTATAGCTAAATGACTTTTATATATATTTAAAAAAAAAACTACTTGGGTGGGTTGGGCTTGCGTAGGTCAACATTTTTTAAACTCGCCACCTGACCCAACTCGCATTTTGTGGGTTGAATTTGGTTTGGTCAAAACTCGCAAGTTCATGAGTTGACCTAACCCACCAAACACCCCTACACATACCAACGTGCATTGGTTTGTATGGAAGGAGCTTGAGTCTCTTAAGCATGTGGTCATGGGTTCGATCTTGAGATTCATATGTATGAAAATAATACGTTGAAAGGGATTCCCGCTTAAATATCTAATCGTATCACAAGAGATTAATCTCTCACCTATTGAGTGGGGAGATATTCTAGAAAACCAAAAAAAAAAAAAAAGAGTAACTTGAGCTTATGGCCCAATATTTTCGGGAACGTTTAACATACACCCACCATACACCAACTTGTCAAAATCGTTGGTTTGACATAAAATTAAATTAATAGTTGATATTGATGACATGTAACTTGTAGTATAGGTTACTTTTTTTGCCATAAATAATTGTACAAACAAATTTTTTTACAGATTTCAACTGATAATATTTAAACATGCATACCTAGGTCCACAGATAAAAAACTTGGACTACTCCTTTTTATTTACCATAAATAACTTTATACATATAAAAAACTCTAAAGATTTTAACTAGTAATATTTATATTTTTTTTTGCCACATATAATTGACTGTATATATATAAGAAATTTTATAAATTTTAATTGATAATATTTGCACACATTTAAATTCACAAACAAAATATTTGAGTTTAAAAATTAATTATGCAGTTTTTTTTAAAAAAGAAACAAGTTAAAAACTAATTATAATGGGTGAAAAGTTTTAGTGTATGGGTACATCTACCTAGTGGATGCACGATAAACGGCTCCAACATTTTCAGCTCATGCTTCCTTGAAAGTCCAATTTGATGACCAATCAAGTCATCAAGTCTCACTTACTGTCCAAGTGTGGAATGCTTTTATAATATTAACTAAATAATCAACTTGTGGAAGCATTTCTAGAAAGATTTTGTACATTAATTTATTTGATTTTTTATTATTTAAAATAGACATTAATTTAGTCTCTTAATATATTTTTAGACATTAATTTAATTTTTAAATTGATATTTATTTTACACTATAAAAATAATCAAATTGGTGTTTAAAATCCTTACAAGACCAGAGAATTAATTTAAGTATTTACCCTGTAATAATATACTCAACAGGACTTATATAATAAAAAAAAGTGGACTTAAGACTTAAGAGATGACAAGTGTCAGGACGACATAGGATCTAGCCATTATAAAAGGCCACTACTCTGCTCTGGTTTCTGCACCATCCAAATCCTGAGAGCCTCAAAATGTCTCCCAAATACATACTAGTGTTGCTACTGGCAGTGGCGTTCGCTGCAAACTCTTTTGCAGATTACCCAAAGCCTCCAATTAAGGGAAGGCCAACAGAGGAGTTGTTCCTGCAGGAGCAAGAGAAGGACTCACATGTAAACAGCCATGGTCCATCAAAAGGAGGACCTGGTAATCATAATAAGCCTCCAACAAAAGAGTTGTCCCTGCAGGAGCAACAAAACTCACAGGTAAATAGCTATCCATTCAAACCTCCACACAAAAGGCTACCCCCAGGCCCAAAGCAAGACAACTCACAGGTAGATAACACCCCACGCAAACCTCTACATGGACCATCACACAAGCCAACTACAGAGGAGCTGTCCCTGCAGGAGCAAGAGAACACAAAAAAAGAACCCTGATCCTGGACACCCTCATATGGTGAAGGACAAGGTGGAAGAAGACAGCATTCCATTGTCCCCCCAAATTGACAATTAAATGTTCAGCTAGAGCTATGTTAATATAAAGCATCAATGCTACATATGAGCATGTATGCATAAAAGTTGCAAGTTGGAAGTGATCATGTAATCCTATGTTGTGAAATTCTCCTTATTTTATGTGCATGGTTTGATCTTAATTTGATGTGTTCATGCTGTTATATCTGTTTATTACAGATGTTAATGTCTGCCACACCTAAAACACCAACTATCATGAGTGAGGTGACGAGCATGGCGAAGATTAGTCATATTCCTCCCTTTGGCCATCACACCAACCATAAAAAGATACGGATCCTCTCTGCTCCAAGCCACTTCCATATGAGTTTCCATGTAGAATTCATGCTAGGATCATGACTAGCCAAGTAGTGATACGCTGAGGAGGAAGTAAAGGCACCATCACTTGTAAGTATCCATGAAGGATGGTGGTCTCCCAACACAAAATTTGGTGGTGAGGTGATAACGATCTACATGCATATTGTCGAAGGTAGTAGATGTTGGAACATGGACCAATTCCTTTGACCATCGGGTGCAACAAAATCAGCGACAAAATGATCAAGTTGGTCCTCTGAGTAGGTTGGACAGCTTGTTCACACAAGATTACACTTGAAAAGAGCCATCTATCAGCCCAGAACCTTTTCAATTTTCGTGCTCCAACATTCCACCTAATGTTCTTTTCAACATGCTTTTGTATTGAGCTAATTCCTTTCCAAGTATGGGATGTAATTCGACCTCTGCAAACTTGTGGAATAAGATGCTCTCCACACTTGTACTTTGTCCTCAAAACTTGGATCCATAGAGAGTTTGGTTGATTCATCAGCCCCCACCTAAGTTTCATTATTAAAGACTCATTGACTAAACGAATATCCCCCAAACTTGCACCCCCTTCTAGCTTCGATAAACACATTTGGTCCTATCCAACAAGATGATAGCTTCTCTTTTCCTCGATATCACCCCAAATAAATTGCCTGTTCAACCTCTTAAGAGTATCACAAACACTCTTCGGAATCAGAGTGGTTTGCATAGTATAAGTTGGTAGCCAGAACAGCTTTGGAGATGGTCAATCTTCCTGCCAAGGGAAGAGTTTTAGCTCGCCAGGAACTCAAACGCTACTTATTGTTCTCAATTAAATGATGATATGTTGCCTTCCCCATACGCTTATGTAGCAAAGGTACCCCAAGGTACTTGCCTAAGCCCCCAGTCAATGTGAAACCAGAAATATTACTCAACTCCGTCGATCGGTTGTGATTCACATTACGGGACATATACATTCTCATCTTCTCTATTCTCACTTTCTTTCCTGAAGACTGACAAAAAACATCAAGGCAAGTGCTAATGACATCCAATTGTTGCACACTAGCCTCCACAAACAAAACGAGATCATCGGCGAAAAACAAATTGGAGATTAACAGGCCAATTTTCACCAACTTGATAGGCTTCTATTTTTTCTCATGAAAAGTAATATCAATACTAATGGCTAGTCTCTCATGCGCAAAACGAAGAGATAAGGTGACAGAGGACCACCTTGCCTTATTCCCCTTCTAGGATGGTGTTGTGACCGAGGATCGCGGCAAGATTGGTAAACAAGAAAAAGAAATTTTTAAGAAAATATAAAAATAGACGTGGAATCACCGATTTATTTAATTTATAGAAAACATTGGAAAAATTTTGTTATAAAAAAATAGTCTTTAAATTCAGATTTAATTCAAAAGTCGATTATACGATTATGCACAAGAAATGATAAAAATTAAATCTTATGACATCTTTAATACACATATCTTTAAGATAATTACTTTAAATCAATTGTGTAAACTCTTAATAATTTTTTAAAAATAATTTATTTTACCTCCTTTTGTTTTGATAAACAAGTAATCATGATTTAAAATTAACTAAAACAAAGTCATGTCATTTAGCAGAATAACATAAACACAACGTAGTAAGTTAAGTCCTAACAACCTCAAACAAGATACAATTTTTTTTATTTAAACACTAATGATTAAAAGCTAGAAACACATATTAAAATGAAATAACAACAACATTCTAAAATGAACATCAAATTATGTCACTGAGCATATTAGACATAATCACAAACAGTTAAACTAATTCTAAAAACTCAAACAAAAGAAAATCAAGTTAATTAATTTTTTATACATTTTTATTTTTTTAATTGCTTCTTTATTAATTCCTAAAGAGCCCCTTTTTTTCTTTTTTTTTCTTCTTCTCTTATTTTTTTAACTTATATTTATTTTTTTATTTTTTTCAAAAACTCTCTTTTTTCATTTTTTTGACAAGTTACAAAATCAAAAGCAAAAAAGAAAAGAAAAACTCTAACTTTAGCCTAATGGAAAGAAAACCAACACTAATCTAGACTTATTTAGGCACTAAGTAGAATGCTACTCTTAGTCTAATTCTTCATTAAACTAAACCCAACATATATTTTTTTTGTTTCTTTTTTTGAAGTTATTTTTTTTATTAAAAGACTACTTAAACCTAACATAAAAAAGAAAAATAAATAAATAATAATAAAAAACGTGAAGAAAGCAAAAACGGAAAAGAAGAAACAGGTGGAGCTTCTGGTCTCCCTCATGCATACCTGGGCAGCGAGGGTTGGAGGAGGGCCGGTGGTGGTCGCTGGTGGTTAGACGAGTTTGGGCGTGGTGCGGCAGCAGAGGCAGAGCTGGTGCGGTTGAATCATGGTGGATGCTTGAAGACTGTAATTGCATACAACTCTCATTTTCCTTCTAATGTTTAGTAACTTGGGCTTACTGAACTGAGGGAACTGTATCTAGATTCAATTATCACAAGTCATGTACGGAGTTAGGCAACTCTGCAGTTCCAAGTCTTGTTTATTGTCGACGCACTTACACACATGAAGATATTCCAAACCCATTAAGATGAGATGCAGGGTTTATTTGAGAGGATCAGTTAACTTTGTGCTGCCAAACATTTGATAGCCCAGTAAGAGACGTGACCTTATTTTTTCATTTTTCACTTGCAGGTTAATCTCCCATTTAAACAATGAGATCATATAGCAGTTCAAAATAATTTTTAAAAAAAGACATGCTTCATTACCCTTCCTTACTGTGTTCTTATATTTATATAATTTTCTTATCATCTTGGCTAGTTCTACCATAAAGGTCACCCATATTAGTGTTCCAATTTATTGAAATCGTATTTCAGAAGAAGTGTCTAGTTTCTTTCTCTATATCTGGTTGAAATTGCATATCTCACGTGTACCATTAGTAAGGTGGAACTAACTAATTACTTATAACAAATGTCAAAATTTGTTGCCTTTTAAATAGGGGAAAAAATAAATCAATTTGGCCACTTCTTGTCGTTTTTTTTTCACGTGATACCAAATTTTGACCATTAGAAATATAAAGCCAAGTACCAAGGTGGAATGTACTTCAACAACAAGAAGTGAAAGTTCCAAGAAGCGGTGCATTATGTAAAGAAGAAAGGTTATAGAGGCGTGGAAATGCCTCCATGAAAGAAATGCCACCCACCCAAATATCTTTCTCAAAATCTAATTCAAGAACCATTGCCCAATTTTAAGGAGACCAAAGGAAGAAAAGAATCATAACAACGTAAAATAAATTTTCAAGGGCTTTCATGAGTAGCGATGAGGGCCAAATTGGCATCCCACCCATCCTGCCCATTTTGATTCAAACCATACTTGCTCTGAATAACTTGATGCCACAAGGAAGAATGCTCTTAAGGAAAACGCCATAACCATTTACCCACCAAGGAAATATTTTTAGCCACCAAGTTACCTAAACCCAAACCTCCATTTTTCGGCCTACAATAAATTTCCCAAACTAAGGAAATCCCGCATAATTCTCTCCAATCTCTGTGCCACTGCAACAGGGAAAGATAATAAAGGGGAATGCTCACCAAACAAGATTGAATGAGTGTAAAGAAAAATAAGCACCCTTCCAAAAAATGAAAATAAATATTTACTTTCTCATACTTTTTCCACCACATTCCTGCTAATTCTTACAAACCAAAGATAGGAATGGAGACCATTCCATTATTAACCACACCAAAGATGATAGATAAAAGGAATGATCATTCCATTCCATGCCATTTGTCAATCCTTTTTTCTATTCCTAGTGAAATCCCTCCAACAAATCAAACACGTTGTGATAAAAACTATAAAATAGTAATACCAATTACCATCAGAATTTAGAAGTAATAGCAAAGACAATAAATAAACCTGAAGTGCACGACGAGCTAACTACGAAGCACGTATCCTGAGTGCAATGCTTGAAACCTTCTCTCAAGTAAAAGAATCATCTAGAACAGAATCACCTCCTACTGCACGCATTGCAGCTAATGGTTATATGACTAATTAAATCAGATGAATGCATATATAGCAAATTTGATAATGATGTTGGTGTGATTATTTGCTTATATGTTGATGACTTGTTGATATTTGGAACATCATTACATATTATGAATGATACTAAGAGCTTTCTTACTTCTCAATTTGATATGAAAAATACGAGTGTTGCAAATGTGATTCTTGGAATTAAGTTGATTAAGAAGAATGATAAATTTATTTTGTCTCAATCACATTATGTTGAAAGCATGCTTAAGAGATTTGAATATTATGATTGCACACATGTTTCTGCACTTTTGATTCCATTTTGCATCTTGTGAAAATTAATGGTGATTGTGTATCTCAAATTGAATATGCTCGTATCATTGGTAGTTTGATGTACTTGACGAATTATACTAGACCTGATATTGCATATGTTGTTAATAGATTGAGCAGGTATACACATAATCCTACTGATATGCATTGGATTATCTTAAATAGAATTTTGAAATATTTGAAAGGCACCATAGATTATGGTTTGGTATATTCTAGTTATCCTTCAGTTTTTAAAGGTTATAGCGATGCAAATTGGATTTCTAACTCTAATGAATTAAAATCTACTAGTTATCTCATTTAAACAATGAGATCATATAGTAGTCCAAAATAATTTTTAAAAAAAGATATGCTTCATTACCTTTCCTTACTGTGTTCTTATATTTATATAATTTTCTTATCATCTTGGCTAGTTCTACCATAAAGGTCACCCATATTAGTGTTCCAATTTATTGAAATCGTATTTCAGAAGAAGTGTCTAGTTTCTTTCTCTATATCTAGTTGAAATTGCATATCTCACGTGTACCATTAGTAAGGTGGAACTAACTAATTACTTATAACAAATGTCAAACTTTGTCGCCTTTTAAATAGGGGGAAAAAATAAATCAATTTGGCCACTTCTTGTCGTTTTTTTTTTCACGTGATACCAAATTTTGACCATTAGAAATATAAAGCCAAGTACCAAGGTGGAATGTACTTCAACAACAAGAAGTGAAAGTTCCAAGAAGCGGTGCATTATGTAAAGAAGAAAGGTTATAGAGGCGTGGAAATGCCTCCATGAAAGAAATGTCACCCACCCAAATATCTTTCTCAAAATCTAATTCAAGAACCATTGCCCAATTTTAAGGAGACAAAAGGAAGAAAAGAATCATAACAACGTAAAATAAATTTTCAAGGGCTTTCATGAGTAGCGATGAGGGCCAGATTGGCATCCCACCCATCCCGCCCATTCTGATTCAAACCATACTTGCTCTGAATAACCTGATGCCACAAGGAAGAATGCTCTTAAGGAAAACGCCATAACCATTTACCCACCAAGGAAATATTTTTAGCCACCAAGTTACCTAAACCCAAACCTCCATTTTTCGGCCTACAATAAATTTCCCAAACTAAGGAAATCTCGCATAATTCTCTTCAATCTCTGTGCCATTGCAACAGGGAAAGATAATAAAGGGGAATGCTCACCAAGCAAGATTGAATGAGTATAAAGAAAAATAAGCACCCTTCCAAAAAATGAAAATAAATATTTACTTTCTCATACTTTTTCCACCACATTCCTGCTAATTCTTGCAAACCAAAGATCCATTCCATTATTAACCACACCAAAGATGATAGATAAAAGGAATGATCATTCCATTCCATGCCATTTGTCAATCCTTTTTTCTATTCCTAGTGAAATCCCTCCAACAAATCAAACACACTGTGATAAAAATTGTAAAATGGTAATACCAATTACCATCAGAATTTAGAAGTAATAGCAAAGACAATAAATAAACCTGAAGTGCACGATGAGCTAACTACGAAGCACGTATCCTGAGTGCAATGCTTGAAACCCTCTCTCAAGCAAAATAATCATCTAGAACAGAATCACCTCCTACTGCACGCATTGCAGCTAATGGTTATATGACTAATGAATCGGATGAATGCATATATAGCAAATTTGATAATGATGTTGGTGTGATTATTTGCTTATATGTTGATGACTTGTTGATATTTGGAACATCATTACATATTATGAATGATACTAAGAGCTTTCTTACTTCTCAATTTGATATGAAAAATACGAGTGTTGCAAATGTGATTCTTGGAATTAAGTTGATTAAGAAGAATGATAAATTTATTTTGTCTCAATCACATTATGTTGAAATCATGCTTAAGAGATTTGAATATTATGATTGCACACATGTTTCTGCACTTTTGATTCCATTTTGTATCTTGTGAAAAAATAATGGTGATTGTGTATCTCAAATTGAATATGCTCGTATCATTGGTAGTTTGATGTACTTGATGAGTTGTATTAGACCTGATATTGCATATGTCGTTAATAGATTGAGTAGGTATACACATAATTCTATTGATATGCATTGGATTGTCTTAAATAGAATTTTGAAATATTTGAAAGGCACTATAGATTATGGTTTGGTATATTCTAGTTATCCTTCAGTTTTTAAAGGTTATAGCGATGCAAATTGGATTTCTAACTCTAATGAATTAAAATCTACTAGTGACTATGTGTTTATGTTGGCGGGTGGGGCTATCTCTTGGAAGTCCACCAAGCAAGCTTGTATTGTCAGGTCCACCATGGAGTCAAAATTTATAGCCTTAGAGAAGGCGGGATTTGAGGCCAACTAGCTAAAGAATTTGTTGGTGGATATACCTTTGTGGAACAGAATAGAAACATCTATGTCTATTCATTGTGACTATCAGGCTACCATTGCTCAAGCAAAGAACAACATTTATAATGGGAAAAGTCATCATAGAAGGTTGAGACATAATATTGTGAAGCAGTTGGTTGAGAATAATATGATATCCATGGATTTTTTGAGGTCAGAGAAGAACTTGGTTGATCCTTTAACCAAGCCTCTTACTAAGACGTTGGTAAATGAAACATCAAGAGGGATGAGACTGATGCCCATAAGTCAGGTAGTATGATGGACACCCAACCACTGTGATTAGAGATCCCATGAAGGTGGTTCAATGTGGTAAACGAAGTTATACAAGTCTTGGTGGAAAGGGTATTATCGCTTTTACATGAGTGTTTTGTCATCATATGAGATGATTGGTAATGAGTCTCTCCCTATAGTGTATGGTAGTATTGGTGTGATAGGATGAGCTTTGCTCTTAATGGGTCTATAGTCCTCAATGAGGATGAGATATATATTGCAACATACTCCTTAAGGATGCCACCTAAGTGAGAGTGAGGATGGTGTCATCTCCTATGAGTTTTGGGCATAAACTCTAGAGCTCTCATTGATTCCAAGATAGCGCATGGCCTGAATAAAGTGCAAAATGGCTAAAAGCATCATATCTCTTGGGAATGTTGTGTAGCCGGTGGACATGCTCCAACCTTTATCTTTGAAGTGGGTTCAAAGAAGTTTCTTTACCACACTTCTACAGGGTTGTAACCCACCTATGTCTAAGGATGAAGTTCAAATCTTTTTGGATACTTCCCTGATGCATGACATTCTCATTTTATTTTTCTAAGTTTGAAGCATGTGGGGGATTGTTAGATTAAGGTCTTGAGAGTGTTTCAAACTTAGAGTACCCTTGTGTGTGTTTTGTATAAGACTAAGTCCCACATTGAGTAAAATAGACTCTTGAAGAATGTTTATTTATAGACTATATCCTTGGTTATATACCTTATGGTATTGAGGTAGATGTGTAGACTTGGACTTACCTTAATACACACATGCGCACTCACTCTGCTCCGCCCCGCCTCGTCTTGTCTCGTCTCGTCCACACGCGTGTGGGCTTGGTCTGATTTTACCTCAGACTTATCTTTTGCCAGCCCACTTGGAGACTAAAATATCTCCTTGAACCATTGAGATAGATCCGTTGGGAGCTGCTTACTTAGTAAGCTACTTTGATCTATTTATTTGCTTCATCAAATAGAACCCAGCTTCACCAAACAGAACCCAACACATTTGCTTATCATATTACATTGCTTACTTCTCATGGCCTTTTTGCTCCCACCATTGTTCATCTTCTTCCTCTTTTCTTTCTGCAACTGTGCGCATACTAGAGAGCTCATCTGCACTTTTTACTGCGTCTTCTAGTTTTAGAACGGGAGGTGTTGTTGCTCATAATACTAGGATCTTCGTGTGGACGAGTTTCAGAGGAGACCCACGTCTAATCCTAGAGGGTTACCCGTCAAGGTCATTCCACTGAGTATTGCTCTAAGTAGGGCAGAGATAAACCCTTAAGGATAATACCTAGCATGATATACCCATTCTAATCCTTCCTCTGATTTTGTTAATTTCTCTTGTTGGTTCTTTGTTCTTCCTCAAGAAGAAGTCATTTCGAGTATTTACGGGGTTACCAACTAAGACCCAAGTCTTGGCCAATGCTCCACAACATGGGTTAGATACAAACCCGAGCATCAACCAGCATCTCCAAATACTCGGCTCAATCGAACCATCGACTTTGATACTACTTGTTGGGTGATCAGGGGGAGCCCAACAATAGGAGAGATGTCTATCAATAGGCTAAGCAAAAAAGAACAATAGTGGGTTTAACATCACATCTACCCAAAACATTAAAGTAACGAGTCTATGTGTCTTCTCACTTATATGATCCTCACTTAACATATTCTTTATCAATGTGGGACTTCAACACTCATACTTGAACTTTTAATAGTTTGAGCTCAATAGTTGAGGGACCTCTACAATGTCAAGGGTTCAAATTCACAAGAAAGCATTTGTGGGAAAGGACAACCATATATTACCCCAAACAAGGATTAGCTAGTCTCATACCCAAAAGATATAAGAGACCTCGTAAGAATAAAAAAACCAATAATTATTTCATATAACAGATACTTAAGGGGAAATGAAAAAAGAAAAATTGATATCATAGTAACTCACAAACTTTTTTTTTTGTAAACTCTTAAAATAATAAAAAAAAAAGAAGATAAAGATACCGTCGAACCCATGCTATGAGTGAGTACGACCTCAAATTGGGATCCTAATCCCTTTTGGGCTTGGAGCAACATGGGTATAACCCATCCCACAAAAGCTTATCCAGAAATTGAACACATTCTTTCCTTCATGATGCAGAACACTTCCACAACTTCATCACTCATGTGGGTAGTAACTCAAACTTTAATTGTCCTTATTTTATCAACATTCATAAAGGATGATGATTATAATTTAATTTTGATAATTTTTTACATCATTAATAGTGTATTGTTGCATAATTAAAAGCATTTGATTATGATAACAATTACATGAAAATTTAATTTTTTAATGATGTAATAACACATATTTAAATGAATTAAAATTAGAATACCATTATTATTAATGTTTAAAATGTAAATGATGAGAGGCCAAATTGATTTCTCTATCTTTCTTTTCTTTTTTCTTTCCTACTAAATTGATGTTACTTTTTAGTGTCTTTTCAGGTTTTATGTAACTTAGTTAAGTGATAACTAGATGAGTGTCTCTACTCATACATGTAACCTTCACGTTGATTGGTTCAGATACTTCTTAAGAGCAGCCTCCATTCTCGGCTTCAGCTACCATGCCAATCCAACATGTTTCGTGGTAACTACTCTTGTCCCTGACAAGTTGTCAACAAAGCAAGACGTGTTTTGATCGCTGACACCGACAGATTGCGCAATCTTTGACCATTATTTTTTTATTTTTAATTTTTTTGATATGCTACTTGCTACCCACTATGCATGATAAAAATCTGTGTTCATACTTCATATGATTATGTCTTCTATATAATCTATCAGCAGGAATGCAAATTAAGCAAGCCACCTTGTTTTCTATCTTGGAGCTTGAAGCTTGATCTATCCATGGCTTTGTCTTTCTCAACCATATTCTGCTGCTTCTCTGAATCCTCTGAATCCAAAGAGTTTGTATGCGATGGTGGTCGTTTATATTCTCAGAGATCGGAAGAAGTACCAAGCAAAAAGATCCAAGAGCAAGAAATAGCAAAGCTGATAGAAGGAAAGATGTTGACATTATTAAGAGCCTTTCTAAGCCTTTACAAGTTAGAACCATGTCCTATGGCTGCTGTTTGATTTTACGTACGTTACATTATTCTATAGTAAATCCTAAAAGGAGATTGGAGAAAGAATTTTTTGTTCCACTTCTCTACTTGAATGCTTATAATTCCCATGTTTATGTGGGATACAACTGAGAAAGATTGCATGGAAAACTGGTTAATGTTTTGTAGAAAATAAAAGTGTGTTTCGGGTATAATGTGCCTACTAATTTCCTGCCTCGTTATATTCATAATTAGTTAGTTAATTACACCATTTAATGGTAAAAAAAATATTAACCATTTTTTTGGTTTTTCAATGTATCCCTTCCCAATATTTCTTATTACTTGAGTTATGTCTAACTAGTCAATAACTTATTAGAGCAAGTGAAATTTTTTTTTTTGGTGATAGTAAAGTTAAGCTTCTGAGAGTATACCCCTTTCTACACATCTAAATTATATAAATAAAACATAAAAAGAGAGCATCCAAATAGAAGTTTTCTGTAGAAAACTAGGTAGCGATACCCTCATTGAAAATTTGAATTCGATTGAGATTAAAATTTTGGACTATAAATGATGATGTTACTATAAAGTATCACCATTTAAGTTACCTGCAAAAATATAGCATATGAACAATATGAAAACGGAGATAAGAAAATTTGAAACTTGCAAGGCATTTATCTGTTTTATATGGTCCCCAGTTCTAGTAATCATATAGGGTAGGGCTCAGAAAACTTAAGGATCTCGATCATTTTATTATGAAAAAGAAAACAGCACTAAATGCTGCTGGAGTACGAATCCCAATGAGGGACATCATGTCATGTCAGAACATATTGCAGGACAGGAGCATCAAATAATTTCAGGATCTTGTGGTCCTCACGCTGTCAATTTGGATCACAAAGTTTCTATAGAGTTGCCTTATTTCTAGGCTTCATGTAACCATGCGAGTCTGACACGTTTTCTTGGCAACTAATTTTGTGTCTCAAAAGTTCTCACCAAAATAAAACGTGTTAACCAGATTGCATCATTGTTGGCCATTATTTTGCATGTGCTAATTTGCCCCCCAACTACAAATGTTTTGAATTTAGCTTGTAATAATCAACCAGAGGGCAGTAATAAATAAACGAAATCAAAGCAAGCAAGTTTGTTCTCCACCTTGGAGCTAGAAACTTTCATGGCTTTGTCATTCTTAAACATCTTCTGTTGCTTCTCTGAATCCCCAACATCCAAAGGGCTTATAGTTATTTGTGAAGGGGATGCTTGTTATCTGACGGATCCGAAGAAACACAAAGAAAAACGGTCTAAATCCAAGAGAAAGCTGCAAAGCTGAAAGTGAAAATGGCTTCCCAAGTTTATATATCCACAGGGTGTCCAAGTTTGTTGTAGGTAGCTGCCATGAAGTGCCTTGAAGCCTTGGAACCACCATGTAGCTGTTGTTTAGTTCCATGTAATTTACAATTGGTTCAATTTATCTATTAATCTTAGCCTATGGGAAAAGGTGAAAAAGTTGGGGTATTTGCAATTCGGTTTGGATTAGTTTTGAGTTAAAATCTCAACCAATTCAAATAATATTATTTACATTAATTTGTATTAGATTGAATTGATTATATTTTGAAATTTGAATTAAATCGGATTGAGTTAGATCGATTTAATTGATTTTTGATAAAAAAAAAAATTAAAACTATATTGTTGTGAGTTTAAAGTAATTTAGTTTATTAAAAAGAAGAAATAAGAAATAAAGGAGATAAAAAATAAAAAATAAAAATAATTCAATTCACATGTCTAAACTAATATTTGATCACATAAGGAGAAAGAAGTGTGTGAGAACTTAAAGTTATTATAAGTAAAATATAAGCTCAATAAAAAATAAATATATTATATTTATTGGATCGATTTAATTTATTGGGTGGATTTTCATGAACATTGATCCAATTCAATTGATTTTTAAAAAATTAAACTAAAAAAATTAAATTTATTTGATTTTAATTAGATTTTGATTTTTTGTTTCAATTTTTAATTTAATTTTCAGTTGGAACTGGATTTAAATAGCCCTAATGAAAAGGGAAAAGGCATTTTTCTCTTTCTAGACCTAAATCCCCATGTTTATGTACAGCTGAATTGGTAAATAAGAATAATTGATTTATGTTTTAGGGAGAAGAAAAAAAAAATAGGTGCCATATGGCGAATTAATATCGCTCAATAATAATATTTTGCTAAATTTCTTTCGAAGAAAATCTATAAATACAAACTGCAGGATATTTGAAACTTGCAACTTTGCAAGAGGATTTGTTTGTTTTATGCCTTGTTTGGTGCTGAGAATTGAAATCCAGTATCCAATTTTAATAACAAATAAAAAAGAAGCAGAATCCATCAATGCACAAAATTCTCACCATTGTGGTTCGTTCTTTTGATTGTGGAACAGGATTGCACTATGTCACTTGCTATTGTTCTGACTCTTCGTCACTTGATCCTCTTGTTTGAAAATCATAATCATGACTTACAGTTAAAGGTATATCAAGGTTGATAAAGTCAATTCAGACAAGAAACACAGAAGACGTGTTAGCATGACTTCAATTCCGAAGGGGTGGAAAGGCATTTAACCAGAATTTGTTTGTTAGAGCAACCCAATCGAGTAAAATAAGGAAAAAGGAAGAAGTAATTTTCCATTACATGTAAATCTCATGTACAAAATAATAGCAGCATTAAGAAGTGATGTCATTGCCACCAACTCAGATACATAAATAGACATCAAATGAACTAAAAATCTAGGCAACTTAATTTCATCCATTTGTAAACAATGTACAAGGCATCAACAATAATTTTTTGCCCGCTACTAATCATAATCAATTGACCCGCAGATTTTTTATGGCTTCAACACTAGGGTAAAACAGAGACGTGGTGCAGTATGTCAGTAATCCCCATCTGGAAAAGATGGTAAGTCTTGAAGTTATTTTCTCTGAAATCCACCAAAGTCTTATGAACTTGCAAACTCATTTTGACTCAGGACTACCTTGTGCCAAATCCCAATCAAGGTAGACTTCTGGCTTATTCACATTTATGCAAGCCTTTTTGGATCAAAATTCAACATCCGATGACAGGAGCTGAAAACTCCACAATCAGTCCAACTCCTGTGGAACATCCTCACCAAGACAGCAATGCCATGTCATAGTTGCAAAGCCAGGTCTGGTTGCTGTGAGTCAACAAGAACACCAGATGATTGTTTCGCAGGTGACCCTGGAGACTGAAAACCAATATTCAAGTCAGGAGGAAGGTTTTCCTGTTTTTGCCTTAGTTGGCTACGAGGACTGAGACCTCGCCAAGGGGACTGCATTTGAAATCTAGATAGGTCAGCAGATGCTAATTGAGGGAAAGCCATTGGTCGGTTAGAAAACTGCGAAACAGCACTTGTGTGAATTGGTTGAGGTACAAGAGCCTGAAATGGAAAATTGTTCTTATCAGACTGGAAAGACATTTCACCAGTAGGAAACTGGCCCTGAATTCGTGAAATATGCTGATGGAACTCTTTCGTTGGGTTGTACAATGAATCTGCAGAAATCTGACTTTTGGGTGAGCTAGAACTGTCAGGTCCTTGTTTAAACCCTCCTGCCCCTACAGACATCCATGCACGGGCAGCTGCTGCTGAAGCATTACCTGAGTCATCTCTCTGTCCAGATGGACCTGATGGTGTCACTGGCTCAACTGGTGAATGTTTAGAAGAATTCTGCTGCTTTTGAGCCTTTTCAGGATACATTCTCATAAACTGAACTGGGTCACTGAGACTCTGCTCCTGACCATGGACAACAAAAGGAGCAGCGCCGCTTGTTTGGTTTGATGCACTTTCAGATGATGGACCAGTCACCCGTCTATTCAAACTAGTATTCATGACTTTTCCATTAGGCAACTCTCCACTAACAACTCCATTAGCATCTGGCTGCTTGAAAGGTATAGATGGCAAAGCATTCATGTTCCTTTTTACCATCTCTCTGGGCTTAGACACAACTGTATGAGAATTAGCTGTAGGAACATTACTTGTCAACTTTGCCACTAGACTGGAATTATTCTGATTACTAGAGGGTGAAGAGTTCAACTCCACTTGTTTCGAACCCTTACTCCCAGACTTGCCAAAATTCTTGGATTGGACGTTCTGCTTCTGATTAAGGAGGTTGACAGGAGCACTGGGCCCTACTCCAGCAGAACCAAACAAAGAAGGTTTTCCTTCTGATGCAAGTCCACTGGCAGGACAAATTGAAGGCTGCTTTCCCTCAAACATCCGTCCATTAACAGGATGCTCAATAGTGGGTTCCACATTCTTACCATTTTTGTCACCCTTTATTGACTCAGTAGTAGAATGCAACTTTGTAACCAAACTAGTTTCTTTTTGGACACGATTATCAAGCATTAATACTGGGGTTGGAAGCGGTTCATACTCTCCAACCCAACCACGACCAAATTTACAGCCAGCTGGCAGTGCCTGCTGAATCCTGTGGGAAGCAATTTTCCAAGCAATAGGTCCTAGAGTTGCACTAAAACGAGCCAAACTCCTTGCATAGGAATATTCCGCATGAAGTCCAACCTGTGTCCAAAAAATACAAAATATAATGCTTTGAATAATATGAGTAAAAGAAAGCCAACTATTCAAGAATTAGAATTCACTCCTTTTGATACATACCGTAACCAGCTGCTTCATTTCACTCTCAAAGGTCATAAATATTGAATCTGATCTAGTAATTGGTTGATTAGACATACTATAAGATGCGCGGCGATTTTCATCAAGCACAAATGACTTCCTTCCCAACTTAGAAAGCAGACCCCTCCCTAAAACAATAAAGCAATACAATCAAAAAGGGAATAACTAGATCTTGACATTAGTATCCTACTTTGAGAGTATGCACAGAGGGGAATAATAAAGGCATAATGTAACAGGACAGATAGATGAGAGCAAGATCTCGTCTGACATACCGGACAAAACATCTTCAGCTTTCTCTTGATTTGCATCAATCAAGAAAGCATTCCCCTCCACAACGCCATCAATGTTGCCAGGCCTCTCACAGCTAACACCTTGCATTGGATGCAAAGTTGGCTGTACATCTCCAATAGTAGCAAGGGTTGCCCCAGAGGAGAAATCAGAGCCAACAGGTTCCTGTGAGGCATGACCCAATGGCTTCTTTGCTTGTTTCTTAACTAAAGAATTAGATCTTGTTTTTTGTTCTGATTTCAGCTCAATCTGAGAGCGTTCAAAGTCAATCCTTAACTTCTCAAACTTTTTCCGCCCTAGTTCTTGTATTGATCGTGCCTGTATCATATACAGGGGTCATCATCAAGCACAACAAAATGGTTAGTGATGCCAGAATTGTTGGTAGGGAAACAAGGGAAGCATTGAGCTTTATACCTGTTTGTGGTATATAGTCTCCGGTGCATTGTATTGCATTGCATTTGAGCAAATTAAAAATACATCACTCTGCATTCAACAAATCCATTCACAAGTCAGTGTAATTACAGAAGGTCTTTTTGTCTTGCAATTTTTACTCAATCAGGAAGACAGCAAATTCACAATTGTAATTCATTAAGAAGCATTTATGAATTGTCTGTGCCAAGAAAGGTCACACTAGTCAGAGAGAGAAACAAATTACAAATATCAATTTCTTGTTTCCCACCCCTCGTTTTCTTCTTAAAAAAGGTCTACCTGTGAGTGGTAGACAGCAAGTAACTAGAAACCATGACATATTATTGCTCCCCCAATGCCTATTTAACATCAGCATAAATCATAGTCCTTCATGAAGCATAAACTGCTTTCTCAGGGAAATCTTCAAGCTCATTAAAGCAAGATCACACCATGACGATAAAATGTTTCAAGGTTGTAAGTTCCTAAAAGCTAAGCTGAATATTACCAACAAGTTAGACTATCACAATTTGATGTCAAACAGGCAAGTTACAATCAAATGTGGAATGAAAAGATTTTCTTCTACGTTATAGGTCATTTTAGATCATTTGTAGTTACTTACACTTTCTTCGCCAAAACCCAATTTATCAGCAGGTTGAAACACATACATCTCTAGGGCAAAACCACAATTATATAACACACTAAATCTAATATGATCCCAATCATATTATACTCCTACAGATATTCCCCATGAAAACACACACAACTTCTGACTGTAGCTTGCCATTTTCAGCGCGTATTAGCAAAATCTTGACAGACTCCATTTTACTGACAATGCATCAACCTATAAGAAACTAAAATATGCTGCACATATTGTCTATAGTTGCCTCCCAAACAAAAAAGAAAACTGCTCCAATTACTAACAGTTGGAGACAAGTTTGCGCACCTCGAATTGTTCCAAGGTAGGATAAGATCCATTTGCTAACTTGTTCCTCACGGTGGCAAAGTCCATGGGATGTTCAATCACGTCGTGATAATCAGGAAGCTGCATGTCAAAACAGAATTTGAACTTCCAACTTATGGTGTCTTCCAAAAGCAAGATTACCAATTCACAGGAAGAAAATTCCACACACCTCTTGCGGATCAACAGGCTCCGCGAACACACCATACGTGTCCTTCCTGCCATCATTCAAACCCATACCAGTGCCAAGTCAGAAAACAAAAACAGTATCCAAAAACATGCATATCACTATGCAATAATTCATATCATAAATACCAAAACAAAAACACTGAGAAATAGGAAACGAGAAGAACCCATACTTCTGAAGCTTGTCAAGGATCAATTCCAGGGTCCTCTTATCAGGCAACGAAATCCCAGATGGAGGAAGATTTGGTGGAATTCCTAACAGTAAAAACCAAAATAAAACAAAAAGCAAATTGAGAAAAACACACAAAGGACGATGCAGAAACAGAACCAATTGTACCCTTTCAGTACCCATCACTTTTTTTTCCCTTTAATTAAAAAAGATAGAAACACAAAAAGAAAAAAAAAATTAAGAATTGCAATTTGCAACCACAATCACAACCTCAACAAGTACACCCATTAAAATCATACAAACCTGAAGCAGAGTGGAGCCCTTTCGAATCCACTTTTCTGCCCTTTGCCTATCATCATAACAAAAAGAAACACACACAATTAATAACGTAATCCAAAAACTTAGAAAGGCAAAAGAAGACTCTGGTTATATAATAGAGAGTTCGATTGAGACAGAAACATAGACAGAGACAGAACAGTGCCCTAGGTTTTTTATATATATATATAATAGAGAAAGAGAGAGAGAGTAATCAGATTCTGTGGGTGTTAGTTTTTGAGAGTTGACTTATTGGGTTTATCTCTCTCACAATCCCGACACAGACAGAGAAACCTAGAGAGAGAAAACAGAGAGAATATAAAGAGAGAGAGTTATGGACCAAATTGGTTATCACACCAAAGCAAGAATCTCAGTGATAACACTACTACATACACACTCTCTTAGCTTTTGCTGAATCCTTTTTTACACAAAGCACTTACGTCTTCGTCTTCTTCGTCTTCTGCATCTTCATTCTCATTCTCTTCACCTTCAATTTCATCACCAGGATCCTCTTCTTCTTCCGGCGCATGCTGAGCACGCAACTCGGCGCGAGTTCGACTCGGTGCCGACTCGTCTTCTTCTTCTTCCTCTCGTTCTTCTCCTTCTTCTTCGTCTCCGCCCTGGTTGAGCTTCATCACCAGCTTGAGCTTCTTCTTCTCGCGCCTCCTCTCGTCCTCCTCGTCGTCGTCGTCGAGGTAGTCGTCGTCGTACTCAATGACGTTGTACCTCACATTCCGGCGGCGGAGGCTTCGCCGGAGATCGGGCTTTTCGGCGGCGGCCGGAGACTCGCCGGAAAGGCGGGCCAGATCTGCCTTCGACGGCCGTCCCTTCTTCCTCCTCCTCACGATCTGACCCATCACCCTCTCTTTCTCTCTCTAGAAACCGCTATTTTCTCTCTCTTGCTTAGCTGTGCTTGGTTGCGTTGGTTTTCGAGGGGCGCAGCTTTGGCTTCTTTCGAGAGGCTCGGCTTCTAGTGTGAGGTCCGAGTCTGGGCGCCGAAAATACGAACCTGAGGCTCGGGTGTTGGTCAGTGGAGTAATAAATGATTTCATTTTTTTATTTTTATTTTTTTGTTTTAGAGTGTTTAAAACGGCACCTCTTATTGTGCTGTCCGTTGCCCGGAAGGGCTTGCGTGTCGCTATGCAAGGTAGAAGTACTGTATTTATCTCTTGATGGATAAAATCTTTTCATTTTTTTAAGTGATTAATTATAAAAAAATATATAAAATTATAAAAAAATTAATAAATTTTAATTAAATATTATTAATAATTTTTTTTATAATTGAAAGAATAAAAATTAAAAATCTCCTAATCCATCTCTTGATTCGTATTCAGGGTCAGGAGGAACGGATTTAAAATGATATATTTTTCATGAGACACATCATATTTGCATCTTCCTCCTTTCATTGACGGATGGAAAGGGAGAAGTAGGAGAGATTTTTTTGTGAGTGCATCAAAATTTACATATACTTTTATTTATTTATAGTTATTTTATTTTATTTATAAAATCATTTTCATTACATATTATCAAATAAAGAAAATGATAAGTCATCCGCTCAGTTTTCTTTTTTTTTTCTTTTTATCAAATTCTTTACCTTTTCTTTTATTCCATGATACCAAACAGGCATTTCCCGTTGCTGCCCGGATCTTTCGTCATTATCTCGCTTTTATTGCAACATGATTTTCGTATCACCTGTGGCGCGTAAGTTCCACGTTCTTGGTTATTCTGTCTGCTTATTTATTCGGAGTCGAAGCTCTTCACCAAAAATATTGGCTTAAAATTAAAAAGACAAAATGATTTATAAACTTGATTTCAGTGAGAAGTGGGATTGAGTGTAGTGATTTATTTTAATAAAATAAATATTATTTAGATAATATTCATAAAATTAGTTTTAATGTATAATTATGAAAAGAGTAAATCACTTGAGTTAAATTGAAAGCAAAGCTCGAATGCTTAATAAGGTAATTGTTGGGAGGATAGTTGTATAATTCGAATTTGAGATTGGTTCGGTCAAAAGTCAGCTTAATAGATTAACGATTCAATTACGAGTTAAATAGTTGTATTGAAAAATCAGACAAAATAAAAATATTAAAAATATATTATATGAAAAATATTTTATATAAAAAATACATTATATAAAAAAGTATTAATGGGTGAACAAATTAGTAGTAATTGTCGTGATCAATATCACGGTAAAATAGTAATTTATAGGATTTTAAAAAATAAAAAATGAAGTCATAATTAATTTTATTTAAATTAAGAAAAGTTTAAAAAAAATTATTTGAAAATGATCTTTGAAAATCATATTGAATTCGAGAGTCGGTTATGGATAAAGAATAGTGAAAATTTAATTTCACAGTACTCCTAACGCACCCATCCTAAGATGATATCTTAAGTCAATTGTGTAAAACTTGACAATTTCAAATATATTTATTTTATCCCTCTTACAAAACATTGTAATTTTTTAATTTTTTTTAAGAAAGAAAGAAAAGAAATAACTAAATTGTGAAATCTTCAGATGTAATGAGGAACTCAAAATCACGTAGTTCTCTAGAAAATGATTGTGGATTGATTGATTTTAATTCTGAAAAGGATTTTTTGGGAAGGGGCTTTGTTTGAAAACAAATCCATTCTTGCACAGGGTTCAAATTAGCACTGTGTTGATACCCAATTTTATCCATTTTTTTTATTTTTGTTACTTAATCAAGGTATGAACACTTAATTTTGTTCATAAAGTTTATTTTTAAACATTGAAAAGTGAATGAAAATCTAAACAAAAAAAAAGAAAAAAAAGGAAAAAAAAAAGGAAAAAGTTGAAAAAACTAAAGTGTCTAAGTCCCACATTGGAGAAACCAAACTCCTTCTCCTCCCCCCTCCTATATAAAGGAGTGATTCTCAATGGTTTGGATATCCAAAAAAAATACACTTAGGCTTAATACTAAGTATAAGAGCCCGAGACTTTAGTAAAAATTTTCTCCATGCAAGTGGGTTGCTTTTCAAGGTTCGATTTGAAGAGAACGTGTGGGGCTCTGTGTAGAATTCTTTGAGCATAGCACTTTTATACGCCTTGAAGGTAAGTCTCTCTTTCTTTCTTTCTTTTTTTTTTTTTTTGTTGTTTGTTTCTATTTTTATTTTATTTTTATTTTACCTTTTTTAATTTTATTTTTACCTTTCATTTAGGCTTTAACTTTCTATTGATGTCTTGAATTTTACATGTTTATTATATTTTCATTGTTGTCATTCATATTTGTATAAAATAATCTTATTTCATATCACTTCACTTGTAATAATATCATTATGCATTTGTACTTGTGTTTTAATTTAATTTATTTATTTTTGAATTAATATATTAACCAAATAATTTAAGACTGGCCTATGACGGAAAAATTGGGAGAGGATCGGAGCGCCTGATCGATTACACTCTTCTTAGATAATCTTGAGGCTTTATATTGGATTTTGCTTGAATGGCCGTGAAGTCTAATCCCCACATAAAAATTAAAATAATTATGTAAATTAAAATATAATTTTTTTAAATAAACCAAAATAAACTTTTCTTTTTGTAAAATAAAGTATTCAAATAAAAGTGAACAAATTCATATAGTTTTAGCATTATGATTGTGGTGAATTAAAACTTTATTTTTCATGAAGACATTTTTTAGAAATTAATGCAAAAATCTCATTGTGCCTAAAAATATTTTTCTCCTTGATTACAAAAGAGATTTTATTTGGCCATTTACTTAAAAAAAAAAACTTTCTCTTACCTTCAAACAAATTTCTTTGAATTAAAATTATTCATTGAAAATTTTTTTTATTTGGCCATTTATTTTAAAAATTACTTCTCTTCAAAAGATAAAATTTTAATTCACCACTTTTATACAATATGTTATAGACTTAGAATTTGTTCTAAAATAATGGCTATTTAGCCATCCATTCCATGTCTTAGTCATTTATCATTCTTGATATGCTTGACAAAATGGGACATGTCAAAATAAAAAAATAAAAAATTCTTTTCTTTTAATTAATAAAGGACCAATTAAATTAATCTTGCAAATAACATTAGATTAAATAGGTAACCGTTCTTAGAACGGACGGTGTAAGTGCTAACACCTTCCTACCCGTAATCAACCCCGAACCTCAAACTACGAAACGTAGACCATCTTTTAGGTGTCCAATTGCGCCATTCCATTTAATGGATAAAGCGATTGGTGGCGACTCCCAACACCCCGAGGTCCTATCCTCCTCGGGCATTTGTTCTTTTTAGTTTCGCGGCGCCCTTCGGGACGGTTTGCGACATACCATTTGGCGACTTTTTGGGGAAATTAGAGGTTAAACCTTATTTTAATCTCATGTTATTTGCTCTTTAATTATATTGGTCCATTTATTTTTGTTTGTTTATTTGTTATTTATTTCATATTATTGTACATTTTGTTTATATTATATGTATTATATTTCTGCTTTGTAAATAAGTTCTCTCATGTACACTTCCACACACAAGCTCTCTACCCGAGCTCAGTACCTTGTAGGCTTAGACAGAGGGTGAAGTAGTGTTGCTTTGTGGGACCGTTGGTCTCCGTTTAGGCACATGAAAACCCCTCGCTCAAATTGAACTCTTTCCGCTTGTAACCTATCATGGGTGAGGATGGAGGACCCTTGCTAGCCAAAGTGTTGGTGACAGCAAGGGACAATTTGGGGACCTTTTGTTCGATAGGGGTCTAGAACCAAAGCCATCACTTACTGGAACATAGAACCCATCTTTTAGGACAGGTACCAAGCTTAGGACCATGTATAGTTTTATTCTTGTTTTAGTGTTTGCATTTTTTTATCATATTCATAATAATACAAAAAAAAACTGTCTCTACGACACCCATATAGGACTCGTACTCAATCAAAGTCATGGATGAACTGGGCCAGTCACAAGAAGAGTTGAGAAGTGAAGTAAGCCAGCTAAAGAACAAATGGCCAAGGTCTTGGAAGTTCGCAAGCTTTAGAAAGAACGAAGAACACAAAAGGGACTCCTTCAAGGGCAAATGATGATCCTCAGCCACGCCGCTCACCGCCCGCTTTACGCCAATTCCTTGGCAGTATCCTAGTGTCACCTCTCAAGGGGCCATGATGCCACTCACAATCTACTCAAATAATCTTGAAACACATGCATCTCTATTCCCACCATATGGCCTTCCACCGGTTATGTGCTACCATTAGCCACCAATACTCTTGAGGCGGTGCAGCGACGACAAACCACAATAACTTCAAACCCTCCAAACACTACCCAAGGATCTCAGCCAAATACCAGTGAGATTCCTCAGCACCTTGTTTCCATTTCTCCTGGTTTTGTGCCGTCACAAATTACCAACCCTCTTGAGAGCGGCTCATCATTGGTAATACCTACTTCAGGGCCTCAAAGCTCAACTCAGGCCCAACCTCCTTTCTACATGCCACAGTTTTTCCCTCATAAGATCGCTGGTACTTCTCTGCTAAACCCTTCAACTGAAGGTCTTCAATCCAAGGAAAAATTAAAAGTTCTTGAAGAAAGACTTCGAGCCGTAGAGGGAGCTAGTGGCTATGGTCTTATGGATGCTTCAGAACTTTGCCTTGTCCCGAATGTTGTCATTCCCCCAAAGTTTAAGGTCCCAGATTTTGACAAATATAAGGGGACTACTTGCCCAAAGAATCACTTGATAATGTACATTCGCAAGATGGCTTCACAAGCTCATGATGACAAACTGTTAATCCATTTCTTCCAAGACAGTTTAGCTGGGCGAGCTTTGAATTGGTACACACATCTTGAGCGTGCTCGTATAAGGAGTTTCAAGGATTTAGCTGATGCTTTTGTAAAGCAGTATAAGTTCAACATTGACATGGCACCAGATAGAATGCAACTACAAAGTATGTCTAAGAAGGATGCTGAGACCTTCAAGGAATATGCTCAGAGGTGGAGAGAAATGGCTGCACAAGTGGAACCCCCTTTGTCAGAAAAAGAGATGATTGCTATGTTCATTGATACACTACACGCACCATTCTATGGTCATATAATTGGAAGTGTGTCATCAAGTTTTTCAGATATTGTGATAATTGGTGAAAGGATTGAAAACGAAATGAAAAAGGGAAGATTGCATCAAATGAATGATGAACAGGAAAGTATGGAAAATGTTGAACCAACTAAAGGTGAACTTCAGGTTGAATGAGTTAAATGAGGTTTCAAGAAAACTATGGATGACAACGGTTACCTAATTCACTTGGCATTGTCAGAAGGTTTCTACACATGCCCATCTACAGTAGGAGCGATCTTACAATGGTCGATCAGGGGCAACCTTAGAAAGTTCGATCAAGTGGTGATTCATTTTTCTAACCGTCAAGAATGAACCGTACTTGGAGTCCTCCGACCTTTGGGAAATTTCTCGAGCGACTAGTATTCGATTTGTTTATCAAGTTGTTACCATGAAATAATGGTTTAATTGTATTGATCCCATGCTTGTTCAATCATTAAAATCATTTGGTTTTTGAACTTATGTGAACTTTCTTGAAGCATTAATGTGATGGATTTGCATGGATCTCAAAGATACCTTATTTCTTTTTCCTATGTTCTTGGCACTCGTGTTCTTGTCAAATCTTTCTTGTCATTCTTTTCTTCCCTTTACTTGCTTTCTTTTGGTTTGGATCCTATAGGACTTTCATTTCGGAAAAAATTTTGTGGTCATGAGGCCCATGTGTGTAGGTGTTCTTCGTCCCAAAAAAAAAAAATGCAAAAAAAAAAAAAAAAAAAAGAAAAAAAAATAAAGGAGCAAATAAATAATCACTCGGTGTGTATTATCCTTTTGTCTCTAAATTAAATTTTTTGAAAATGAGCAATCAAAATTTGAAATGAAGATTGGCTATCTTTTCTATCTCTCACAAGAATTCATTATCCCTTGTTGTCCCATTTTGAGCTTGAAAGTTTTCTTCAATAAACCCTGACAAGGATCACCTCTACACTAGAGGATAACACAAAAAAAAAGGAGTTGGTTGCCATGATGACTATTTTGAAGTATAATGAAAAAAAGAAAAGAAAAGAAAGGTGAAAGAGGCGGAAAGTAAGTGCAAAAGCAATTGACAAAGTTCAAGTTTGAACAAGGATGAAAAAGAACAATAAGAGAAAAGTGTGCTTGAAAGTGCAAAAGTAATTGACAAAGTTTAAGTTTGAACAAGGATCCTTGGTCCCACTTAACCTTTAAACACTTGTTTGAGCCTTATACCATTCTTTTCATAACCCCTAACCTTGGCCACATTACAAGCGTTAAAAAGTCCATTCTGATCAATGAAGGGTTGTTTTCATTTTCATTGACTTTAATTTTGAGACAAAAGGTTCATACCTTACTGAATTTGCAATCCTTGCTCCTTAAAAAAAAAAAGACAAAAAAAAAAGACTTACATTAGGGTAAGTTGTTACCCTGTTCAAGTTGCCCCTACACTGGGGCATGTTTTCTTTTGGTTCAATCTGGCTCTATATTGGGGTAAATTTCTACACTGTTCAATTCGGCCTTACATTGGGGCAAATCTTTTGGTTCAAGCTTGGCTCTATATTGGGGCAAATTTCTTTGTTCAATTCGACCTTACACTGGGGGCAAAAAAAAAAAATTATTCTCAAGTTTTCCATTGGGACAATTTTTGTTGTCAAATGGCCTACACTAGGACATCTTTGTTCTCAAATGACATACTCTGAGTCAAATTCATTTGATATCATACATGAGGGTAGATTTTTGTGGATAAAGCAATGGTCATGATGTCCAGTTGTCAAGTAAAGATCAATCACATCCAAACCGGAGCAAAAAAAAAAAAGGAAGAAAAAAGCAAAAAAAAAAAAAAAACTCTTGGCTTTTGTACTATTCCACTTCTTGTGTTTTTTCTTTGTAAATGTCCTTTGTGTAGTCATACTCCCAAAATCAATCAAAAAAGGTTTCTCAGTTAGTAAATCTCTTTCATGTTGAATCCATGCATATCTGGTACATGATGCTTCAGGTTAGGTGAACATGAGTACAATAGTACAATTTAACCATCTAATGGTAATCTCTTATTGAACAACTCAAGCCAAAGGAGCTCTAGAGTTTCAATCGATGAAGGGAATGACATTCTCAATTGATAATTCAGATTGAAGTGTGTCCGGTAGAAATGGAAATCTCTCGGAAAAGGAAGTCACAAGCTTACGCACACCATATCTAATGAAGAGAAAGTTGAACAAGAAGAGATTGGCAATGATCCCATTGGAATATGGGTTTGGTTGGTCAAAGAAGAGTTTGGTTCAAAACTTTGCTAAAAGATGTTTTTCTCAAGAACATTCACTTTTTCGCTATGGCTAAGTGTGCAAATTTTTCGACTCAAGGCTCACTTGCATAAAGCTTTCTCGGCTCAAGGCTTTTAAGAGTATTGGTTAGAGAAGAAGGACAACCAGGTCACCTCAAGGGTCATCTAAAAGAGTTTTCCTATTGCTCTTATGTGTCACATTTAATGCACACCTCAAGGGTCATTCGGTTGGACATTTCAACCATCTGAATAGACAAATGAAAGGATGCCATTAAATCCTATTCAGTTCATCTTTGAAAATGATTGCAATCATGTCCTCAAGGGTCGTGGAGACAAAACACAAAAAAAAAAAAAAAAAAAACAAAAAAAAAAAAAAACTTTCAAATTTTTTCATTTCATACATTTGAAGCATGCATTGCATAAGTGCATTTGTTCTCATTTTGCTAGCCTCGACCTACAAAGGTCCAAATTGTTGTTTCCTTTCTCGGGTCCTTGTACCCATTGTTTTATGTTTTTGGGTCCCCATACCCATTGCTTTTAAGTTTTTGTTAAGCTTCGGCGGATACTTGACTCGCAAGCTTTTTATCTTTGGGTCCCCGCACCCATTGTTTTATCTTTAGGGCCCCCGCGCCCATTGTGTTTTCCTTTCAGGGCCTCTGCGCCCATTGTGTTTTTTTCCTTTAGGGCCCCCGCGCCATTGTGTTTTCTTTTGGGTCCCCGCACCCATTGTTTTATCTTTTCGGGCCCCGCGCCCATTTGTTTTCTCTTTCGGCCCCCGCGCCCATTGTCTTTTAGTTTCCTTTTGGGCCCTCGCACCCCTTGTTTTCTCGTTTCCGAGCCCCCCGCGCCCATTGTGTTTTCCTTTTCGGGCCTCCACGTCCATTGTCTTTTAGTTTTTGGTTCCTACACCCATTTTTTTTTCATTGTGTTTTCCGGGCCCCCGCGCCCATTGTCTTTTAGTTTTTGGGATCCTGCACCCATTGTTTTTCGGGTCTCCATACCCATTGCTTTTAAGTTTTCTGTTAAGCTTCAACGGATACCCGACTCCGTAAGCTTCTTACCTTGTTTTTGTTAAGTTTCAACGGATACCTGATTTCGCAAGCTTTTGGGTCCTCGTACCCATTGTTTGTTTTTGGGTCCTCGTACCCATTGCCTTTTTGTTTTTGTTAAGCTTCAACGGATACCCAACTGACTCGTAAGCTTTTACGTTGTTTTTGTTAAGCTTCAGCGGATACCCGATTCCGCAAGCTTTTTTTACCTTTTGGGTCCTCGTACCCGTTGTTTTTTGGGTCCTCGTACCCCTTGCTTTTTCTTTGTTTTTTTTGTTTTGGGCTCAACGGATCTTTGTTTTGACTCCATAAGCTTCTTACCTTGTTTTTGTTAAGCTTCAACGGATGCCGACTCAGTAAGCTTTTACGTTATTTTTGTTAAGTTTCGGCGGATACCGATTGCAAGCTTTTTACCTTTTGGGTCCTCGTACCCCTTGCTTCATTGTTTTGTTAAGCTTCAACGGATACCGACTCTCGTAAGCTTTTACGTTGTTTTTGTTAAGCTTCACGGATACGATTCCATGAGCTTTTTACCTTTTGGGTCCTCGTACCGTTGTTTTGGGTCCTTGTACCCCTTGTTTCTTTGTTTTTGTTAAGCTTCAACGGATACCGACCCGTAAGCTTCTTACCTTGTTTTTGTTAAGCTTCAACGGATACCCGACTCAGTAAGCTTTTACGTTGTTTTTGTTAAGCTTCGGTGGATACGATTCCGCAAGCTTTTTACCTTTGGGTCCTCGTACCGTTGTTTTGGGTCCTCGTACCCCTTGCTTCTTTGTTTTGTTAAGCTTCAACGGATACCCGACCAGTAAGCTTCTTACGTTGTTTTTGTTAAGCTTCAACGGACCCTGATTCCGCAAGCTTTTTTACCTTTGGGTCCTTTGTTGTTTTTGGGTCCTCGTACCCCTTGTTTTTTGTTTTTGTTAAGCTTCAACGGATCCCGACTCCATAAGCTTCTTACCTTGTTTTTGTTAAGCTTCAACGGATGCGACTTCGTAAGCTTCTTACGTTGTTTTGTTAAGCTTCGGCGGATACGATTCCACAAGCTTTTTACCTTTTGGGTCCTCGTACCGTTGTTTTGGGTCCTCGTACCCCTTGTTTCTTTGTTTTGTTAAGTTTCAACGGATACCCGACTCAGTAAGCTTCTTACCTTGTTTTGTTAAGCTTCAACGGATACCCGACTCAGTAAGCTTTTACGTTGTTTTGTTAAGCTTCACGGATAACTGATTCCGCAAGCTTTTTACCTTTGGGTCCTCGTACCGTTGTTTTGGGTCCTCGTAGACTTGTTTCTTTGTTTTGTTAAGCTTCAACGGATACCAGACTCAGTAAGCTTCTTACCTTGTTTTTGTTAAGCTTCAACGGATGCAGACTCAGTAAGCTTCTTACGTTATTTTGTTAAGTTTCAAGTGGATACCGATTCGCAAGCTTTTTACCTTTTGGGTCCTTACCTTGCTTCTTTGTTTTTGTTAAGCTTCAACGGATACCGACTCAGTAAGCTTCTTACGTTGTTTTTGTTAAGTTTCACGGATACCGATTCCGTAAACTTTTTACCTTTTGGGTCCTCGTACCGTTGTTTTGGGTCCTCGTACCCTTGTTTCTTTGTTTTTGTTAAGCTTCAACGGATGCACTCAGTAAGCTTCTTACCTTGTTTTTGTTAAGTTTCAAACTTTTACCTTGTTTTTTGTTAAGCTTGTGGATACCGATTCCGCAAGCTTTTTACCTTTTGGGTCCTCGTACCGTTGTTTTTGGGTCCTCGTACCCTTACTTCTTTGTTTTGTTAAAGCTTCAACGGATACCGACTCCGTAAGCTTCTTACCTTGTTTTTGTTAAGCTTCAACGGATACCCGACTCCGTAAGCTTCTTACCTTGTTTTTGTTAAGTTTCAACGGATACCCGATTCCGTAAGCTTCTTACCTTGTTTTTTGGTTAAACTTCAGCGGACACCTAAATCCGCAAGTTTTTACCTTTTCATGGATAAAATTGAATCAATTCCTTTGTTTTTCATTTATCCTAAATGTAAAACAAAGGGGGGCAGCTGTTGATACCCAATTTTATCCATTTTTTTTATTTTTGTTACTTAATCAAGGTATGAACACTTAATTTTGTTCATAAAGTTTATTTTTAAACCTTGAAAAGTGAATGAAAATCTAAACAAAAAAAAAGAAAAAAAAGGAAAAAAAGAAAAAAGTTGAAAAAACTAAAGTGTCTAAGTCCCACATTGGAGAAACCAAACTCCTTCTCCCTCCCCCCCTCCTATATAAAGGAGTGATTCTCAATGGTTTGGATATCCAAAAAAAATACACTTGGGCTTAATACTAAGTATAAGAGCCCGAGACTTTAGTAAAAAATTTTCTCCATGCAAGTGGGTTGCTTTTCAAGGTTCGATTTGAAGAGAACGTGTGGGGCTCTGTGTAGAATTCTTTGAGCATAGCACTTTTATACGCCTTGAAGGTAAGTCTGCTCTTTCTTTCTTTCTTTTTTTTTTTTTTTTGTTGTTTGTTTCTATTTTTATTTTATTTTTATTTTACCTTTTTTAATTTTATTTTTACCTTTCATTTAGGCTTTAACTTTCTATTGATGTCTTGAATTTTACATGTTTATTATATTTTCATTGTTGTCATTCATATTTGTATAAAATAATCTTATTTCATATCACTTCACTTGTAATAATATCATTATGCATTTGTACTTGTGTTTTAATTTAATTTATTTATTTTTGAATTAATATATTAACCAAATAATTTAAGACTGGCCTATGACGGAAAAATTGGGAGAGGATCGGAGCGCCGATCAGATTACACTCTTCCCGATAATCTTGAGGCTTTATATTGGATTTTGCCAGGAGCGCCGGCGAAGTCTAATCCCCACATAAAAATTAAAATAATTATGTAAATTAAAATATAATTTTTTTAAATAAACCAAAATAAACTTTTCTTTTTGTAAAATAAAGTATTCAAATAAAAGTGAACAAATTCATATAGTTTTAGCATTATGATTGTGGTGAATTAAAACTTTATTTTTCATGAAGACATTTTTTAGAAATTAATGCAAAAATCTCATTGTGCCTAAAAATATTTTTCTCCTTGATTACAAAAGAGATTTTATTTGGCCATTTACTTAAAAAAAAACTTTCTCTTACTTCAAACAAATTTCTTTGAATTAAAATTATTCATTGAAATTTTTTTTTATTTGGCCATTTATTTTAAAAATTACTTCTCTTCAAAAGATAAAATTTTAATTCACCACTTTTTATACAATATGTTATAGACTTAGAATTTGTTCTAAAATAATGGCTATTTAGCCATCCATTCCATGTCTTAGTCATTTATCATTCTTGATATTATGCTTGACAAAATGGGACATGTCAAAATAAAAAAATAAAAAATTCTTTTCTTTTAATTAATAAAGGACCAATTAAATTAATCTTGCAAATAACATTAGATTAAATAGGTAACCGTTCTTAGAACGGACGGTGTAGGGTGCTAACACCTTCCCTACCCGTAATCAACCCCCGAACCTCAAACTCTGAAACGTAGACCATCTTTTAGGTGTCCAATTGCGCCATTCCATTTAATGGATAAAGCGATTGGTGGCGACTCCCAACACCCCGAGGTCCTATCCTCCTTGTTCTTTTTTTAAGACGGTTGCGACACACTGGACTACTCAATAAACTCTTATGATCCGAATGACATTGAAGATAGCATCCGCTATTCAATTATCATCATTGGTCATTGCATTTATTAAAAAATTCTTCTTTAAAAAAAAAAAAGAACGCACAAAGACAAACACGTAAACATAATTTTTCATGAGCAAGATAAAAAAAAGATTAAATATAAACATTACAAATCAAACAACTCTAAACAAATTTTATTTTATTTTCAAAATTTTTTCATTTTTTCATTTTTAAATTTTTTTCATTATATTTTTCATTTTTATTTTTTGCTTTTTATTAGTCACAAAAAACAATATAAAACATACCATTAAATAAAGTAAATACTATCAAACAAGAATTAATCCTAAATGACATAAATAATTAAACTCAAAATACATTTTTTTATTTTCTTTCTTTCTTTCTTTTTTTACTTTTTTTTCATTTTTTCTTGACATTTTTTATTTTTTTGTTATTTTTTTATTTATTATCTAATCCTATGTATTTTGTCCGTACATTTTTTTCAATTTATTTTTTACTAAGTCTTTAAACTACTTAGCAAATTAACTTTAGGCCAATAAAGGAAAAACAAGAAAATCAGCCCACTAATTAAAACGCTCCTACTATACCACCTTTTTTTATGTTTTTGTTTTCTTTTTCTTTTTTTGGTTTTTTTCTTATGGGCTTCCCATGCTGCCAGACAACCCAAAGTTAAAGAAACTCAAATTAAAATATCTAGCATAAGGTAGGACTGACTCTGTGCTGAAGAATGAAACAAAATGGAGAAAAGGGAGGTCGCCCACCACTAGCAGAGTGGACGGCGACGTGGAGAATAGAGCGACGCTGCCAGTGAAGCTCGAGGATGGCGGAATGCGATGAGGTGGCATGTGCTCAGCGATGCGCCAGCGCGATTCTGGTATTGGCGCTACAGATTTAGGTAGGCACGGAACAACGAGAGTAGCGGGAAGCACTGCGTGATGGATCGGCTGCTGGGTTCGTCAATGGCGAGTCGAGCTCTGCGACGTCACAGAATGGCAGATCAGACGTGGGTCGCGGCTGGATGGATCTGTTTTGACGGAGAGGCGCGAGGTGATCGACGCGCGGCTGGGTTACTTGGACACCTAGATCTGGTGACTGGCTACAGATGCGGGTCAGAGTGTTGTGCGAGTTGGTGGTGCGGCTTCTAGTTCGGGCTGCCATGGTTTTAAGGGGTGGTGCGGATTCCGGGTGAGGGTGGCGTAGAGGCAGTGCGGCGTGCGGGTTCGATGGAGCTCCGGGTCTCGGGTTGGGGGTGTGGTGGCTTTAGGACATGGTTCGAAGATGGTGATAGTGGTAGAGATGAATAGTGATGGATTTGTAGTGTGTTGGTGGACAATGAGGGTGTTTTAGTGGTATTGAAAGCTTAAGGATGGAGGTGATGAAAATGAGGATGGGTTAGTGTTGAATGTGGTTCTTTGGTGGTTTATGGGTGTTAGTGGTTGAAGGGAGTGAAGTGTTGAGGTTGTTGTTAGATGGTGGAGGAAGATGATGAAGCTGAGGTGGATGAAGTGGGGGACGTTGGCTTCTTTGTCTTGAGACGTGGACGAGTGGAGGTTCACGATGAGATGGTGAAACAGGGGCTGTGTAATGGTTATGTTTGATGGTAGAGTGGTTGTTTAATAGTGATGAGGTGGTTCACTATTTTGAAGGGGAATTTGGACGTGAATGGTTGTGTTTATGGGGTAGTGATGGTGGATGAAGGGTGGTGGGTTGTGGTTATGGTGGCTGTTTGGAGAGTTAGTGGACAGTGAGGGTGTTTTGGTGGTGTTGAAAGCTCAAGGATGGAGGTGATGAAGAAAAAGGTAGCTACAGCCGTAAGGTGGAAGATGAAGGTGGGTGCTATGTTGTTGAATACCCCAAAATTGCTCAGTTTCTTGAAATGGTTCCCTGAAAATGTTCAACCCTCTTTCTCATTTTTTCGTTTTCCTTTCTTGTAAGCAGAAACCAAATTCTGCAACCCCAATGAAAATAGCTTAGGTAGCAGATAGAGTTGCTCATTGCAAATGTAAGCGTTTCCATTCTCATGTATTTTCTTTGTGACTGTGTCCTTCTCCAAGCTCTTATCCCTACAAATTACCATTTTTGTGCTTCTTGAGCCTTGGGTTTGCAGGCTTGTAGCAGATCGATATCATAAACTAGTTGTTCTTCTTTCATTTTTTTTTATTTTTTCTAAACCAAGGTCAACAACATTTCTTTTATCCTTTTTTATTTATATATATATATAATTTTTTTTACATTCAAAATAAAATAAAACAAAGTGATAAAATAAAATGGACTAAGACATAATTGGAGGATTTTGTGAAGAAAGTGGACAATTATTAATTTTTTTTATTTTTTTCTTTATTTTTTTAAGACCCCGACAAAATTGGATGTTCACAGTGATAATTTTTCAACTCTAATTTTCTAACTTTGAATTGGTTAAATAATAATATAAATTAAAAAAATCAAGAATATTGCTCAATAATGCATGTGGTCTAATGATAAAATGCATTTCATCTCATGAGTCTTCTAGTTACCATGTTCAAATCTTACAATTTGTCTTTTTAAAGCTTAAATTAAAAAAAAAACCCGGTCAATCTGGGTCAACCTGGCCGGGCAAGTCACCAAGTCATTTAGGTTTAATTAGGTCAATGAGCAAAACCGTTCTAACTAAGGATCGGACCGACCCAAAACCGGGGTCACGAGTTTTTAGGTCAGACCGGCCTAGCCGGTTTAATCCATACAACTATGGTTGGGAGGACTTTTTAGTTAATAATTAGACATGCATAAGTGATTATTCATATATATATATATATATATATATATATATATATATATATATATATATATATATATATATATATATATATATATATATATATATATATCAGCAAGAATACCTTAGTTAAAGATTAAAAAAAGTAATTTAATATTAAAAATTGATGATAAAATACTCTTTCAAAAAAGTATGTATGTTTTTTATTTCTCAAAGTATTTCTCGATCTGATAGGTGAGAGACTAATCTCCAGGATGCGGTTAGATGCCTAAGCGGGGATCTTTTCTAACAGTATTTTTTTCATACACAAAAATCTCAGGATTGAATTCAAGACCACATACTTAAAGAACTTGAGCTCTTTTCTCTCAGACCAACACACATTGGTAAAAATTATGTAGGTTTGGGTATTGTAAAATAAAATTATTTTTGAAGTGTAATTATAAACTATTAAAAACTAATTATTTAAATATTATTAAAAATAATAATATAATATTAAATTAAAAGATTATTTTTATCAATATACATGCAAATAAGTTTTTCCCTCCTCGCGGAAGCAGCAAACTACTGCTTCTAAGATTAGATGTATATTTGTTTTAGATTTTTTATCGATTGCAAATGGAAATGTCTCACTTTCGGAGGAGCATTGAGCAAAAAGGAACAGGAGAATTTCTTTTCTCAAATGTAAGATTATGGTGAATATAAATTAAACTCCAAAGGATTGGTGTAATAGCCAATAGGGGTGTCTAGAGGTGGTAAAGCGAGTCAACTCGTCCTAACCCACCCGTTCTGCTATAGGTTGGCAAAAAAGAAGGCAAGTTGACTCGTTTTTTAATATCGATTGGAAGTGTCAACCTATCTAGTTTTATGGTGGGTTGGCGAGTTAACGGTTCAACCTGTTTAAAATAAAAAGAAAGTAGGTTAGACAAATCAATCTGTCAAAAATTGAACTAAAAAGACAGGTTAGGCGGGTTAAGGGTTTGGACCAGGTTAGTGGTTCAAGAGCAACCCAGCCTGTTAGAGTTGGATCTCGGATATTTCTGAGCACTTTTAGATAAGTAAATATACCTATTAATGAGGAATAAATCTCTTATAGAATTTATCATAAATAGAGGATTAAGTTATAAGAGATAATTATCTTAATAGATTTTTATCCTAATTAACAACATTTATCATCCATTAATGCAGATTTAAACATGATTTTTATCTACCAAGACACTTTTATAAATACCACACAAGGTAGCAAAGGTATGCATCTAACCCTAAACACTACCTACTTTGTGTACAGTCTAACTTGAGAGTCGAAGTTCCTTTTGCATGTACTCACTTCTCGTACAACCGTCGCAACTACCATGCATCAAAGGAAACCATCTTCTTCAACCTCGTTCAAGTAATTATATGAAACTCGTTCAGATCATTAACGTCATCTGTGCGAACGGTAAACTTCGATTCCCATCATTACTATCATGGTCACTACAAGACAAAACCACACTTCTGCCACTCAAAATCAACCCTCTTCTAGCCGCTATCCGACTTCTGTTCCAATCCAAGATCCAGTTGTTGCCCAACTAGAACCCAGGCGAGATGGAGAAAAAACTTTGCATACTAGCAAAAACCTTTCCCCTCAGTCGCGATATGTTTCAGCAACACAATGACTTGGTTCGTGTGGAACCTTTTCAGGAAAGGCCAAATAATAAGTATCGACATTGAAATGCTTAGGAGCGCGGGAGAGCAATGATGGAGTTTAGTCCTAGTACGGTGAATCATGTCTCTTGGAGCTATCTAGAGAGGAACTTATCTTGCTGGTTAGACTCCAAAATGAGAGTATTCATGACCCGGAAAGAGCTGCTAACTAGGAGAAGAAGGACAAAAATTGGATTCCCCACAAGAATCGCAACAACATGAAGGAACCAGCCCATGATAGGGTATGTAATCTAGAAAATTCTAGTATAACAGAACACAGACAAAGAGTTGAAAACCTGGTGCGTGAAAATAAAGAGTAGAAACCCAGACTAAGAAAATTAGTTAAACAGAACCAACATTTTTCTAATGAGTTGATGGCCTACAAAATCCCTAGGCGCTTCAAATATCTGACTAATATTGAAGCTTATGATGGAACCACAGATCCCTAATAGCACTTAGATACTTACGTTTCTGCTTTGTTGTTCATTGGAAGAGATGACCCATTCATGTGATGTGTTTTTCCTCTCTCCCTGAAGAAAGTTATCCTGAGATGGTTCACCATTTCGGCACTAAAGTCCGTATTTGATTGGGAAGACTTGCTCTGGAGACTTTTGCTGCACTTCACTACTAGTAAGTTGTAACCAAAATTCATTTCATGTCTTTCCTATATCAACCAAGGAAAAGAAAAGTCCCTCTGAGATTACATATCCTTGTTCAACAAAGAAGTAGTAAACATTTGTGACTAGGATGAAAGACTCGGCCTACATTACATGAGGGAAGCCCTCCACCTTAGGGCATTTTCATTGTCACTGGCTAAAAAAGAGCCAAAGATAATGGATGAGTTTCGGGCTAGAGCTAACGAATATACCAATGCAGTAAACGTTATCCGGGCCAAGAAGCATCTGGAGAAAGGAGAAGATGCTAAACCTAAACTCGAACAAGCTCCCCAGCAAACCCGAAATTCGAGGCCACCATTAAAGGGAAAGTATGAAAGTTACACTTCCTTCAACACACCTTGGGCTTAGATTTACCAAAAAGCAATGAACACAAAGTTCAAAGATGTGCAAAAACCTCTCTTATTGAGAAAGCAAGCACAAAAAGATAAGTCCAAGCACTATGCGTTTCACGAAGGCTACAACCATAACATTGAGGATTGCATCAACCTTCAAGACACTATCGAGTCTCTAGTCCGGGAAGGTCGTTTGAGCCGATATGTCCGTCAATCCTAGAATGACAATAAAGGGGAGGAAAGAATTATAGAAAGAGGAGTTACAGTCCTCGGAAAACTCCATCTCCATCATATCATAGAAGATGCTCACCACCAAGGAATAAGAATCCTGAAGCAGGTATATCCCGAGTAACACCCAGAACCAGGAAAGGGCGTAACCCCGGGACAGTCCTAATTATGACAATGAACGACATCATATGGAAGTATCTCGAACAATCAATACTTTTTCTGGAGGCTTTGCAGGTGGCAGCGAACCAGGAAATGCTAGAAAGAAAGCTCTATAGTCTATGTTGAGCATGGTCTCTCGTTCAAGATCAAAGTCAGAAGATGGACCCAGAAAAACCCCATGATCTCTTTTTTAGATGAAGATTATGCTAGCACTATCCCGAACCATGATGATCTCATGGTGATCTCTAGGATAATAAACAATACCAAGGATCGGTGTATATTTGTTTGCCAAGGGAGCTTAGCTAATATTATGTTCTTGGATCTCTTTGAAAAGCTAGGACTTTCAAGGAATAACTTGATTCTATATACTGACAAGTTGATTGGGTTCACAAGCGATAAGATCATCCTGGTAAGATACATTGAAACCTATGTGACTCTAGGGAAGAACCCTTCATTTAAAACACTTAAGGTCAAATTTCTTGTCGTGGATTGCCCTGCTTCCTATAACGTCATAGTGGGTCACCCCTCACTCAATGCTTTTGGGGCCATGATTTTCACACTCTATTTGACTATGAAGTTCCTTGACCATCATGACAAGGTCATCATGATTAAAGGAGAGTAGGCAACGACTAGGAAATGTGATAATGAGAGCCTGAAGATTGTTAAGGAACCAGAAACCATGAACTAACACAACAATTTAGCCACAATCACTACGGACCCTGTAAACATCTTTTTGACTAAACTAGATGTTCACGAGGAGATCTGTGATATGCACCCCTAACCTGATGAAGAACTTCAGCCCCTTCAACTTGGTGCCAAGCCAAACTAGGCAACCGAGATTAGAAGACAGTTGAATCGAGAAGAAAGATCCTTACTAATCGGGCTTCTTGAGAAGAACAATGATCTTTTAACCTGAACTTCTGCAGACATACTAGGGTTAAACCCCGAGTTCATTTGCTACTAACTTTTGATAAGTGTAAAATACACTCATCTTTTGAGTTTATTTATTAGAATTTTTAATCTATATTTATTTAGTTTTTGTTTATTTTTATTTTTTTATTTTTTATTTTATTAAATAATTATCTCTTCACTTAGGATTATTTGAATTTTTATGATAAATCCTCGATTTTGTGTAAAAATAAGAAATTCTTAAATATAAATATTTAAAGGATTTGAATATTTTGAGAGCGTAATTATACTATTTATTTATGATATTGAGTAAATTCTGAGCCTATTGAATTAAATGTATTTTTATTGTGTTTTGTAGGAATTTAAGGAATGATCAAGTTAGATTCTTAATTAGAGCGCAAACAATCTCTACTTGATGACCAAGTATCTCCGCGTTTAATGTAAGGATCTCAAGGAGTTTCTCAATTTGAGTGGAATATTTATTTCCTAATTTATATGGATTTAACAAAAAGTAATAATAAACAAGAGATTTGGTCAAAAATTAATTAAGAGATCAAATCGACGTGTTGTTTACGGCCTTGAAAAGCTAACAGAAAATCTTACAAATTATCTGTTGAGATCGAGGGCAGATTCTACTATCTGGTGGATGAGAAAAATCGTGCAAAAAAGAATACGAAAAGCTATCAATTTTTCTATAAAAAGGAAAAAACAAGTTTAGCAAGGTAGCTCTCTCTTTTGGTTCAAAAAATACATAAAAAAATATAAAGTTTTGAGAGTCTCAAAGGCAGCGAGGGGACGAGTCCTAAGAGAGAAGGAAGAGCTGTCATGGAGCTCTCACGGAGTTGGAGATTGAGTCATCATTAAAGACGCTTTAGTTTCTTCTCTACAGTTCTATCATGATGAATTCTCTTTCCTCTTTCTATCTCTTCTTCTCTTTTGTCACGTGTAGCTAAATTCATGTGTTGCTAAGTGTGAATGCTTATGTCTTGAAGCATATCAAATGGGTTTTTGATGATAACAAAGGCCAAAGTGAAGTTCAAGTGCAAAAGAGAAGATCAAGTACAAAAGGAAAAATCAAGATCAAAGAAAGAAGTCAAGAGGTTTTTTTTTAGTTATAAGACTTAGAACATTAATGTTAAATGCTCTCAAGATTTCTCAAATGGTTTTTCAATATATCATTTCAAAATAAATGGGAAATTTCAAAGTTAAACATGGTTTTCAAGAAAATTTAAGTTTCTATCTTGAATCTAACACTCTTAAAAGGATTTATGCTTAATCAAGTGTCTTGAGGTGTTAAGAATGACTTACAAGCTTTATTGAACTTAAAAAATGTGTTCAAAGGTCAATGTAATCGATTACATGATATTTGTAATCGATTACACAGCAAACAGAAGCCATGTAATCGATTACATGAGCAATGTAATCGATTACAAGAAAGTTAGAGGCCATGTAATCGATTACACAATATATGTAATCGATTACATCAAGCCCAGAAAGGCAAGAACACGTTCAAAGAGTCATGTAATCGATTAAATGGATATTGTAATCGATTACACAGCAAGTCAGAAGTCATGTAATCGATTACATGGATATTGTAATCGATTACAAGCAAGTCAGAAGCCATGTAATCGATTACACAAATAATGTAATCGATTACACAGTACCCAGAAAGCCAAGAACACGTTGGAACAACAATGTAATCGATTATATAAGTTGTGTAATCGATTACACAAACCCTGACAACGTCCAACGACTATATTAAATGCATGCCCAAACCACCCCAACGGCTCTATTAATTGAGAAACTTATAAATACCAAAGTTGAGTCTTTATTTGAGGTTGACCTTGAACCAAAAACTGATCATCAATACTTCCAAACGTGAATCAATCCTCAAATCCATTTATTGCTCTATTTTTTGTAAAAATGTGAAAAATCTTTGAGAGCATATTAAGAGCTTCAATTTGTATTTATCTACTCTTTAAGAGAGTTTTTATCTTCTATACTTTGTGTAATTTGAAAAAGAGAGGGTGAGGTATCCCTCTAGAGTGAAGGGTGAGGTATCCCTTAGAGAGTGAGCTATCTCTCAAAGTTAGAAAAGAGTGAGGTATCCCTTGAGGGTGAGGCATCCCTCAAAAGGTTGTAAAGGGTGAGGCATCCCTCAAAAGGTTGTAAAGGGTGAGGCATCCCTGTTTTTTAGGCTTAAAGCACAAGGGTGAGGTATCCCAAGGTGTTGGTGAGTACTCTATTGTATAAAGGTTTTCAAGCACCCATTCAAGCTTGAAGTTTAGTGGAAAATCTAGAGTGGTTCGCTTGAGGACTGGATGTAGGTCACAAGGGGTGGCTGAACCAGGATAAATCCTTGTGTTTGATTCTCTCAACCCTATCTCTTTTCATTTGTGCATTTACTTTATATGCTTGCTTGAATATTATTCATCGTGGTTTATTTAATTTGTGAGTGAAGTATTCAATCTCATTTATCTATTCACTTCAATTATCCAATAGCTTCAACGAAAATTGTTTAATAAACGTTTTACGAAAGATTTGTGAAAATATTTCATAAACTCAATTCACCCCCCTCTTGAGCTTGAGGCCACTTGGCTAACAAGTGGTATCAGAGCTAGGCTCTTGTGTAAAGGGCTTAGCAGCTTCAAGAGAAAGTGATGGCCTCCTCAAATAAGTTTTTAGAAAGTTCTTCTATCTATAGACCTCCCTTTTTCAATGGGGATGGATATGCTTATTGAAAAGAAAGAATGAAAATTTTTATTGAAGCTATTGATTTAGATGTGTGGGATGCTATTGAAAATGGTCCTTTTGTCCCTACACAAGCTGTAAATGGTGTAAAAATTAATACCCCAAGAAGTGAATGGACGGATGAAGATAAAAAGAAGGTTCAATATAATTTGAGAGCCAAAAACATTATTACCACATCTTTGGGGCATGATGAATTCTTTAGAGTTTCAAATTATAAATCTGCTCAAGAAATGTGGGACGTTTTAGAAGTAACCCATGAGGGTACTAGTGAAGTGAAAAGATCAAGAATTAATACTCTCACACATGAATATAAACTTTTTAGAATGAATCATATTGAAAGCATTCAAGAAGTGCAAAAACATTTTACACATATAGTTAATCATTTAGCTTCATTAAGAAATACATTTTCTAATGAAGATCTTATTAACAAGGTTTTAAGATGCTTGAGCAGGGACTGGCAGCCTAAGGTGACGGCTATCTCAGAATCTAGAAATCTTGCTACAATGAATTTAGCCACACTTTTTGGCAAGCTCCAAGAACATGAATTGGAGTTGAATAGACTTAAACAAAGTGAAGAAGTTGACAACAAAAAGAAGCGGATTGCTTTCAAGGCACTTCCTCCATGATTAATGATCATGATGATGATGAATATGATAGAGATGGCTTGGAAATAGATGAGGAGAATCTTGCTCTACTAGTAAAGAAATTTAGAAGATTCTTCAAGATGAGTGAAGCTCAAAGAAGACCTCCCTTTCCCCAAAAGAATGTCTATCATAAAGGGGAAGAAACCTCATCCACTCCTAAATGTTATGAATGTGGAGAATTGGGTCACATGAAGATGGAGTGCTCAATTTATCAAAGTAAAGTGGAAAAATACCACTAAAAATCCTCAAGGGAGAAGAAAGAAAGAAGAGCCTACATAGCTTGGGATGATAATGACATGGATTCAACCGATAGCTCGGATAATGAGAAAGCCAATCTATGTTTCATGGCTAGAGGAGAAGAGGAAGATGAAAATGACATAGAGGTAACATTTTCAAATTCTGAATCAAACTATTCCCCTTTCTATGATGAACTACAAGATGCATTTGAAGAATTGCATAAAGAATCCATAAGACTTGCAAAACTTGTCTCATCATCCAAGAAATCAATTTCCTCATTTGAAAAACAAATTTATGCTTTAAACAAAGAAATTGAGGAATTGAAATTAGAAAATGAAACTCTTGGATTGATAGATGCAAACTCTTTATGCATGACATATTTATCTCTTGATAATGCATCTACACCCTCATCTTGCTCATCATGTAAAGCATTTGAAATTGAGATTGAGGATTTGAAAAATAATTTTTCAAAATTTACCTATGGAAGAGATAATTTGAACATATTACTTGGAAATCAAAGATGCGTTTTTCAAAAGGCTGGTTTAGGGTATAATCCCAATAAACGACAAAAGTTTCTCAAGAACTTCTTTGTTTCATCAAGTACATCAAATAATCCATTTATTAAATGCTTTCATTGTGGTAGGAAAGAGCATAGTGCATCAAGTTGCAATGTAAGGAAGAATATCAATAACAAGCTAGGAACTAAATTGGTTTGGGTTCCCAAAGACACTTTGGCAAAGACTAACACACAATGACCTAAGAAAATTTGGGTACCAAAATTCAAAAATTGAAGTGTGTTGTAGGTGTGCTTGAAGGCCAAGAATTAACTTTGGATATCCTGAAAAGTGGTTGCTCCAAGCACAAAACCAGAAAAATACATCAAGCTATCCTCCTTGTCTCTAAGAAGCTTGAACTTGCATCCTTTTGTTAAGTGTAACTTGCTCTATGCTTTACTAGTTTAATATCTTGAATATGTTAAATGAATATATTTTTCATGTGAAATGGCATGTATAATATCAATATCTTTGAACTTGTTATAATGGATCAATCATGCATCTAATTCTGCTATACAATATATTGGTCTACTGCATAATATGCTTATCTGCTGCATAAATTGGTCACCTTGTTGCATAATGTCTTGTTGCATAACATTTTGCTGCATAATGTCACAATCTTCTGCATAATACATCAACTTGATGCATAATATGTTGTTTTGCTGCACAATAATGTGTTTTAGATCATAATCTGACTGGAATATATGCTTAAATGATGTTTGAAATTGTCTTGGAATGATTTGGAAACTTTTTTATTGTTTCAAGTTTGGTCCTTTATGATGTTTTCCTTTTGCTTAATCTTTATCTAATCTCATATTGCTTTTGTATATGACTCTGATTTCTATTGGCATAAATGATAAATACTATATAAGTTTCTCTTCATATGCATTTGCTATTGGTATCACATCTTGATGTGCTAAACGATTATACTCTTATATTGATCCTGCTAGGCTGAAATAAATATATCAAATCTGAATGCTTATGTCTTCTTTTTGATAATGCCAACGGGGGAGAAATTAGTAAAATATATTGCATGTGTACGGGGGAGTTTTGCACTTTCACATATTCTATCTCATGCATATATTATGGGGGAGTGTTGCACTTAATTATCTGATAATCAAATAAATACATATATTTCTCATTCTGTTGAATGTTTAGTTTGTCATCATAAAAAAGGGGGAGAATGTGAATGCTTATGTCTTAAAGCATATCAAATGGGTTTTTGATGATAACAAAGGTCAAAGTGAAGTTCAAGTGCAAAAGAGAAGATCAAGCACAAAAGGAAAAATCAAGATCAAAGAAAGAAGTCAAGAGGTTTTTTTTAGTTATAAGACTTAGAACATTAATGTTAAATGCTCTCAATATTTCTCAAATGATTTTTCAATATATCATTTCAAAATAAATGGAAAATTTTAAAGTTAAACATGGCTTTCAAGAAAACTTAAGTTTCTATCTTGAATCTAACACTCTTAAAAGGATTTATGCTTAATCAAGTGTCTTGAGGTGTTAAGAATGACTTACAAGCTTTATTGGACTTGAAAAATGTGTTCAAAGGTCAATGTAATCGATTACATGATATTTGTAATCGATTACACAGCAAACAGAAGCCATGTAATCAATTACATGAGCAATGTAATCGATTACAAGAAAGTCAGAGGCCATGTAATCGATTACACAATATATGTAATCGATTACATCAAGCCCAGAAAGGCAAGAACACGTTCAAAGAGTCATGTAATCGATTACATGGATATTGTAATCGATTACACAGCAAGTCAGAAGTCATGTAATCGATTATATGGATATTGTAATCGATTACAAGCAAGTCAGAAGCCATGTAATCGATTACACAAATAATGTAATCGATTACATAGTGCCCAGAAAGCCAAGAACACGTTGGAACAACAATGTAATCGATTACATAATTTGTGTAATCGATTACACGAACTCTGACAACGTCCAACGGCTATATTAAATGCATTAAATGCATGCCCAAACCACCCCAATGGTTCTATTAATTGAGAAACTTATAAATACCAAAGTTGGGTCTTTATTTGAGGTTGACCTTGAACCAAAAACTGATCATCAATACTTCCAAACGTGAATCAATCATCAAATCCATTTCTTGCTCTATTTTTTGTAAAAATGTGAAAAATATTTGAGAGCATATTAAGAGCTTCAATTTGTATTTATCTACTCTTTAAAAGAGTTTCTATGTTCTATACTTTGTGTAATCTGAAAAAGAGAGGGTGAGGTATCCCTCTAGAGTGAAGGGTGAGGTATCCCTTAGAGAGTGATGTATCTCTCAAAGTTAGAAAAGGGTGAGGTATCCCTTGAGGGTGAGGCATCCCTCAAAAGGTTGTAAAGGGTGAGGCATCCCTGTTTTTGAGGCTCAAAGCACAAGGATGAGGTATCCCAATTTGGTGAGTGCTCTATTGTGTAAAGGTTTTCAAGCACCCGTTCAAGCTTGAAGTTTAGTGGAAAATCTCGAGTGGTTCGCTTGAGGACTGGACGTAGGTCACAAGGGGTGGCTGAACCAGGATAAATCCTTGTGTTTGATTCTCTCAACCCTATCTCTTTTCATTTGTGCATTTACTTTATATGCTTGCTTGAATATTATTCATCTTGGTTTATTTAATTTGTGAGTGAAGTATTCAATCTTATTTATCTATTCACCTCAATTATCCAATAACTTCAACGAAAATTATTTAACAAACGTTTTACGAAAGATTTGCGAAAATATTTCATAAACTCAATTCACCCCCCTCTTGAGTTTGAGGCCACTTGGCTAACACTAAGGTGAAGATATAACTTGATTCAATCGACATGTATTAAGATTGAATTTTTAATTAATATCTTTTCTATTCAATTTGAGTGCTTATTATGGTTCTTAATGCTTTTATGAATTGGCCACTCATAAATTGATCTAATGAGATGTGTGTAGAATCGAAAAGGTTACATACGACTTAGACCATAAATAATAAGTGCCATGATTTATAATCATCTAGGAATAGAGATTATAGGTTGTGTGAGAGAATTGTGTTATTTTTCATGAGAATCCATAGAGTGAAGGTCATGTCTTTAAGAGTTGGGGTATAGATCAAGGAATTGACTAGGCTTTGATAATTAAAGAGAATTAACTCGCCAAGGAATTGAGTTTTAATTAATTAAGGAATTCTCTCTGTCAATTGAATGACTAGAAATTAATTAAAATGAATATCTCAAAGCTATTCTATTATCTATGATAGATTGTTGAATTAAGTGAAGTCAGATCCCCAATGTTTTAATTTTGTGCATTCTTATGTGTTTTTGTATTTTATAATTTTGTGTCTTTAATTTTCTTGAATCACAATTATTGGTTGCCTAGATAGTATTAATATTAGAGAAATTGTATTTGGTAAACTAATTCATCGTAGGAACGATATCTTACTCATCATTTATTACTTTTGCGATTTGGTGCACTTGCTAATATCACAACAAGTTTTTGGCGCCGTTGTCGGGGAATTAGGCTTTTATTAATATCATTAACATCTAGGAAGAATACTACTATAGGCTTTGTTTTTCTTATTTTCTTTCTTTTTTTTTTCTTTACTCTTTTACCCTTTCGGTTTCGGTTAGTTATTTGTTTTTGCTATTATTTTATTATTTCTTATTTTATTGACAAACATTTTTCTATTTTTGTTTTTAAGTTTGCTAATGTTAAGTCGGCTTAGGTGCCTCCCTGAGTTTGGAGCCTTTGTAGGGGGATGTATATAGTTGTCGGCCACCAAAAAGATTTTTTTTTCTCTTTTCTTTAGCTTTTAGTTTTCGCATTTAGTTATTTGCTCTTTTTTATTTTATTTTGTTTCCATCGCCCTATTGTGTTTTGAGTCATTTTGTGCATGCCAGTTTATTGAATTAAATATCCAATGATTTCTTGTATTGTGGATTGATTTATTTTCTTGGGATAGCACATTGAATCCATGAGTTATGTTTATCTCTATTGTTTCAACTGTGTATGGATGTTCTTCCCATCTTTATATTTGACAGACCTTGAAATATAAATGCATGTCAAGCTTAGAGAAAGTTTATAGGAATGCAAGTGTGTGGATGATTTGTATCTAGAAGTTGTTAGATTCTCTCTTGAGGCAAAATCCTAGACAGTGGATGGTTAAGGAAATGATAAGGGTTTTCTTTGGATCGTTTGAGCCTTTCAAGTCAACCTGTGAACAAAGTTTATCCTTAGGTCCCTTTTGCAGCCTTATTATTGTTTGGCCTTTATTTCTTTTCTTTATCCACATTTTCCTTTTCCCATACCCATAGTAATAAATAAAAATAAAATAAAATTTCTTACATAACCTTTGTTGAGTGCATATCTTGTATTATTTTATTATTCAAGCTTTGTTATTATTGTGCATGGAGTATTTATAGAGCTGAAAAAAATTTCAAAAAAAATAAAAAAAAGTTCACCCAAAGTATTGTAAAGAAATAAGTTTGGGGGTGGATGTTGTTGAAAAAAAAAGAAAAAAAAAGAAAAAAAAAGAAGAGAATGAATAAAGTGTTGATTCTTATGCTCTGTTCTACACTTATCCTACATTTTGTGGCTTGAATTTTGAAATTTGCATAATTTTTGAATCTCAACTTTTGTTTTCGTTATCCTACCTTTTTCTTTCTTAACTCATACCATTGGCCTTACATTACAAGCTTTATAAAGACCCTTTTGATCCTTGGTTATGTGTTGTTTACATTAGTAGAGAGAGAGATGAAGAACAACTCTATGGATGTAGGTTTGATGTGCATTTACAATTTTATAAACTTATCTGAGCTTGTACTTTATGAGGAGATTGGGTCTTTCATTCATGTTTTTGGGAAGTCATTTTTGCAGAAGAGTTGTATGTGAGAGACGATGTGATAATTGGATTGTTCATGTGTGACACTTTGAAGTTAGATTGTGAAGCAGTTTCTGAGGATATGAATGATTTTCAATACATGGTGTTACCATGTTTAGGTTGTGTGTTTTGAGTTGTTATTTGTTTAATCTTTTTATTTTTGTTTTTCTTTTTACTTGAGGACAAGCAAAAGTTTAAGTTTGGGGGAGTGATGAACCTACAAAAATTCATATTTTTGCGGTTCAAAGTCTTAAGTTTTCATTCTCTTTTAATCTTTTTAATAGAGTTTGTTCTCAAGTTCCCTGGAACTATCTGCCCTCTGTATCCTCTCCAAAATATCTACCTCAGATAACGGCCTCTGTCTACTACTAGTACCCCCACCACGAGGAGGCTGTCTCCACCACGCCTGAGGTGGCAGAGACAACAAAGCACTCAGAATCTCCAAAGTGTGGATGCTTATTTCATGAGGATTTTGATGACAACAAAGAAATGACAAAGACTAAGTCCAAGTGAAGCTTCAAGTCAATAGATTTATAGGACTTAAGATTTTACTTGTGAGAAGTACTCTTTGATATCTCAATAGACTCAACTTGGTTTTGAAAAGTCTATCATGGAATCTTTTAGTTTGTGGTTGTTGGTTTTGAAAATTTTAGGTTGTTTTGCACAAAATCATGTTTTAAACTTGAGTTATGAAAATCTTGTTTAAATCCTTGAGAAATCCAAGTTTTAGTTGTTGGTAATCTTTACAAAGCTTGTTTGTGCTTAAAATTTTGTTTTAGAATGGTTTGTAATCCATTACAAGAGCTCTGTAATCTTTTACGATAGTCCATAATCCATTAGGAGCTTGACAGAGAGCTTGTAATCAATTACCACTCCCTCGTAATCCATTACGACCCTTCAAAAATCCATTTTCAACAAGTCAGAGGCATGGTAATCAATTGCCTTACCATGCCTCTGTAATTGATTACAACACTTGGAAAAGGCTTGTAATCGATTATAACATGCTGTAATAGATTACCAAGTGTTTGAAATACCCATAACTCGTTTTTAAAGCATGGTAATTGATTACCATAAGCTTGTAATCAATTACCACACTTCTGAAATAGCAACAACTAGTTTTTGGTGTATTAAATGCTACACTAACTCTCTCTAATGGCTCTATTTCATTGATGGACTATAAATACAAGTCTTGGAATACTTAATGTTATCTTTTGAACATCCAACAACCTATTCCTAAGCATTAAATCCAAGTTTTAATCCTTTCAACATTCTTGCTCTATTTTTAAAGCTTTTGAGATATCTTTGAGAGTTTCATAATGCTTCAAGTTATATAATATGCTCTTTGAGAGAGTTTACTTCTTTCAATCATTATTGTAAACACTTGTGAGGCTGGAGGATCCTTCTAGGAATTAAAGAGATTTCTACATATAAGGGTGGATGATCTTGGAAGTGTAAGAAATGCTCAAAACTTGTAAAGGTTTCTCAAACACCTATTGAAGGTTGAAATATAGTAAAAACTCCTAGGTGGATAATCCTAGGGATTAGACGTAGATTACAAGAGTGATTGAACCATTATAAATCTTGTTCGCACTCTTTTATACCCTCATCTATTTACTTTCATGCTTGTTCATTGACTTCGCATACTTGTTGCTTCATCCTATACTCATTCACTTTCTTTAAAAACTTGTGCTAGATCTTTTTGTTGTCATAAATTCATTCGCCTCATAAGAAAATAGCTTAAAAAATCAAAAGGGACTCATTTGTAAAAAGTTTTGAAAAACTGAACTCATACTCCTTCTTGAGTTTTGAAGCCACTTGGTAACACAAAGAACTGCTCTCCCCATCACTATTGCATAATACCCTCACTTTCACCATGTTTTTGCAAAAGGAAAAAGAAGAGAACATGGAAATACATTGTGTTTGAGGAGGGAAAAGGTGTTGAGAGGTTGGAAATACAGAGAAATAGTTGTTGGAGACTCGCTAGAAAACCCTCAGAGTGTTGGAAGACAGGGAAGAAACGAAGAAGAAAGTGAAAATGGGGAAAAACCCCTACTCCTATTTATAGGCGCAGCGGTAACTCCCAATAACCACCACGTGTAGGGGCAAAACATCTTTTAGCATTTAATTTGAAAACGACAATCATGATGGCACGAAGATCAAACGACAGCTTCTAATAATTTTTTACCACGTGGCAAAACATGCCTGACACAGCAACCAAAGGAGCTGTGGACAAATTTGAAGATGCATGTCAAAACAAAATAGTACTTACACCAGATATCATATCAACATTATGTTATTTTTACAAGACATAATGTGGATTACATATTTTATTTCTATCAACTTGCGATTAACAGGTGGACCTTACTATCAAAATTGGTATGGGGAGAACACAAGGTGAATCCTGGACAATAGTGTGGTGACTTTTAAGGTTGGTTGATTAATATCGGATCCCACCTAACTCATCAATAATGGGGGCATCCCTGTTTATACTTTGCATTATGGATTACAACCCTTCATTGGAGATATTGTGAGATTTGACATATGCATCATAACTTGGATCCCTTTATCTTATGTGCACTGTTTCGCTCCTAAAGATCTGGGATGCCTTGACACTTAGCTGTTGCATCTAAGCACCAAGCTGGGGACAACTGTTCTGGACCGGAACCTCGGGTTAGCAGTTTAGGAGCAACCTGACGCATTAGATTTAGATCCTGAAAATTTATGAGCGCTTCTAGATAAGTAAATATACCTATTTATGAGGAGTAAATTTCTCATCAAATCCCTCATAAATAGAGGATTCAATTATAAGAGATAATGATCTTAATAGATTATTATCCTAATTAACAACATTTATTATCCATTAATGCAGATTTAAACATAATTTTTATCTATCAAGACGCTCCTGTAAATACCACACAATGTAGCAAAGTATGGATCTAACCCTAAACACTACCCACCTTGAGCACGATCTAATTTGAACGTCGGAGTGCCTTTTACAAGTACTCACTTCTCGCTCAACTGTTGCATCCACCATGCATTAGAGGAAACCACCTTCTTCAATCTCATTCAGGTAATTATCTAAATCCCATTCAGAACAAGATGTATATTTGTTTTAGATTTTTTATTGGTTGTAAATGAAAGTGTCTCACTTTTTGAGGAGCATTGAGCAAAAAAGAACACTAGAATTTCTTCTCTCAAATGTAAGATTGCGGTGAATATAAATTAAACTCCAAGGGATTGGCATAGTGGCAGATAGGGGTGTCTAGAGGTGGCAAAGTAGGTCAACTCATCCTGACCCGACCTATTTCGATACGTGCTAGCAAAAAATGAGGTAGTTTGACTCATTTTTTTATATGGGTTGGAAGTGTCAACATATCCCATTTTATGGTGGGTTGGTGGGTTGATGGTTCAACTTGTTTAAAATAAAAAGATGGCGGGTTAGACAAATCAATCCATCAAAAAATGAATAAAAAAGGCAGGTTAGGTAGGTTAAGGGTTGACCTGTCTAACCTGCCATAATTTTTTTTAAAAAAAAAAGAAGAAGAAAAGAAAATGACCTGACGGGTCAACCTGCCTTGCCCTGCAAAACCTGTTGGTTATGCGATGCTGGTTAAAAGAACTCATTTTTAAAAACAAGTTGCAAAATGTAACCTAACCCGTCATTTTTTGGCGGGTTAAACGAGTCGACCCGTCAGGTCTGACCTGTTTTGCTATCTCTAGGAGTGTCCAACAGGTTAGGTCAACCTATGAACCTATGGGTTTTGACTCAACCCATTCTATAAAATACGGGTTGAATTGGGCCTCCGAGTTGAGTCAGGTTGAAAAACACTCCGACTCACAAGATATGAGTCGGGATGAACCTACAAAAATTCTTATTTTTACGGTTCAAAGTCTTAGGTTTTCATTTTCTTTTATTCGTTTTGATTGAGTTTGTACTCAAGTTTATTTTACTTTTAGTTTTTCTAAATTATGTTTTAATTGTGTGTTTTTACGTGTTTTTGATAGGTAATTATGCATGAAAAAAGACTGGATGATTTATGAGACAGAGAGCTGATTTTGCATTCTGGTGGTTCAGCGCCTAGGCGCTGAAGTCAGAGCGTCTAGGCGCTCGATATGTAAAGCACCATGGTTTTAATGGGCCAGCGTCTAGGCGCTAGTAACGTAGCGCCTAAGCGCTGGTTGTGCAGAAAGCCCATGTTTTTTTCTTATAAATTCATAAGTTACGCCACACACTTGGAGACACCTAGACAGAACGCAGCAGCCGTCAAGAGGCACAAAAATTAATGTGGTGTGGGTGCAATTAGAATTAAAGATTAGAGATTTTTTTCAACCTTTCCACCTTTCTACAATGGAGTTTGTCATATTCTTCTCTTTGTGTTCTTCTTTTTCCATGTGTAACTAATTTTTCCTTTGTTAGGGGGATGATGTAACTTTCTTTTATGGGTTTAATCTATGTTTCTTTTTCATGATTTACGTGTTTATCTCTATTCTTAATGCTTTTTTAAACCTGATCAATTTGGGAATGATCTTTTGGGTTGATGTATGATTTGAGAAAATTTGTATGAACCTAGAAATGTGATAAACACTATAATTTATGCAATCGCTAGGAATAGACATTGTGGGTTATGTGGTTTTCTTTTAATTCCCTCATTCTTGATGATGCCTTTCTAATTGGGGTTAGACTAAGGGATTAGTTAATTCCAATCAATTTAAGAGGATTAATATATTAATGGATTGAGTATTAATTAATTTTGGGAATTGACCATAAATCATTGAAATAGAACATAGTTAAACTAATATTTGAATGTGCATCTAAAGAGTTCAAGTGAAATCTGAACCCTAATGCTTTATTATCATTGTTTTTCATCCCTTTGATTTATTGTTTGCTGATTTTTATTTTTATTTTTAATTTAATTTTCAACAACTCTCTTTTCGTTAGCTTGAATAGTGTTGATTTAACGAATTTAGTAATTAATAACTTAATCATCGTGGGATGATACTCTGCTCACTCTTTATTACTTTTGTCTATTTGGTGCACTTGTCAAATTCCGCAATAGTCGGGTAACAGGTTTGGAAAGTATCAATCCGCAAAAACCCAACCCATCCAAGTTACTTTTTTTTTTCTATGAAAGTCATTTAGCCATTGTTACATTTCAAGTTGCTTTCCTCTGACTTTTCTATAATGCCAATTAAGTTTAGGTATAGCTATTATGATCACATTGAGAGTGTGACCAAGAAAAAATTGATGAGAAACTCATGAAACATCTAATGGACCATTGCGTTGAAAATCTAATGGATTGCTTAGCTGACAAAGAGTATGTTGAGAAAATTAAGAATAAAGTAAATGACTATGGCAATCCATATACTATATTTGATAACATTGACTTCAGTTGGCTAATGTAATTTGTTGTTTATGACTTTTAGGACTTGTTAGCTTAATTTAATTTATTTAAGACTTATGTAAACTTAAAGACTTATTATGTTTATTTATCTTATTTGAAACTTATTATGTTTGTGTAAGACTGGTTATGTAACTCTTTAATTTATTTAGGACATATGTAGTTTTTAATTAATATGTGTTATGTGTAACAAATTTTTGATTTCATATTTCACTAATTATTTTAGTAGAAGAAAAAAATATTTATAATGCATGTCGGACTCATAAGTTTGACCTAATCTAACCCATTCTTGAGCAGGGTCGAGTTGAAGGAAAAAATTTCCTCGACCCAACCAAACATAACCCATTAATTTAATAAGCAAATAGAGTCCAAAAATGCTGTGAAACTCACCTAACCCCCTCATCAAACACCCCTAGTGACAGATCAGTATGTAATGTGCAGGTAGGCACATAATCACAAATTCAAATTCTAGTTATGTCAATTTGTTTGGAGCTAGTGCTAGAGTTCTCAGATTAATTAGCCCCAAATTATAGCATACCCAAATAATATTGAATGAGTTATAGAGTTACTTTGAAAGATGCATATGAGGTTGCCATGATTGAATCCTTGAAAGTGATCTTGATGAGGGAGAAATACTATTCATATCCCATAGTAGTCACTCACACATCAATACCTATGAGGCAATTGTACTCATTAGAGTGATTAGGAATAGAAGTATCTCCCTGTATATATAGAATAACTAAAATGAGCTAAGCTTACCTACTATGACAAGCCTGTATACAAGACTTATAGACAAAACTCACATATGAATAGGGGTGTCTGTGGGTTGGGTTGGGTCCAACCCGTGAGTCCAACATTTAAAAAAAATTCTTGAAAAAAAATTAAAATACAAAATCTAACAAATTAACATCATAAGTCTCAATATCAAATAAACTAAATACCATAAGTCAATAAGTGCTTAACAAATTAACAACTAACAAGTCTTACTAAGTCTTGAATAAATTAAACAAAGTTAGTCATAACTTAAACAACAAATTAGTTTAACCAATCAAAGTCAGTGTCAACACGCATGTCATATGAATTATGGACAACATAATCATTGACTTCACTCTCTATTTTATCCATATACTATTTATCATCTAAACCATCCATTGATTTTTCAACACAACGGTCACTTAGATGCATCAAGAGCCTTATGAACTTATTTTCTTTGTTCACTTTGAGAGTAACATCACAATGCCTACACTTAAACTTGATTGGAACAACATAAAAATGAGGAGAAAGCATATTAAAATACCACCATGGGTATTTATATCTATGGACATCTCATAGAACTCTGCATGACGGCGTGCCCTCTTTTCTTCCTTGGTCTGCACAATCAACAAGACAATTGTCAAATTACGTACAAATTTAAACTCAACAATGAAATAATAACTTCATAAGAACTATGAAAAGGGTCAAGAACTCGCCCTCCAGTACTAAATGTTGACTCAAATGAAACTGTAGAAATAGGAATTGTTAAGATGTCCTTAGCAATGAATGAAAGAACATGATACTTCTTGGCATTTTCTCTCCACCATGTAAGAATATCAAAGCCATCAATATCATCCTCCACATCATCCTCCTTGTACCTCTCAAGCTCATTCTTTTTTACTGCATGATGTTTTTTCTTCACTTTCAATCTAAACTCGGATTTATAACTATCATTATCATCATCATGTGTAGAGGAAGGAACATCAGATGACATGCAACTAGAATCACTAGCATCAAGAGGAACAGGATGCATTTGTTGATACTGTTCGAACAATGTCCTCATAACATCGTCCAACCTCTTCATAATTTTTACACTCAATTTCAAGTCATACATCTTTTTCAAGCAAAACTCAACATAATCTATTGTATACCTTGGATCAAGGACAATAGCCACAAGCAATAAGTAATTTAGAGGACCATCAATGTCATCCTAATATTTATCTAACTTCATTTTCGTGGAAATGACCATCTCCTTCTAAATTATATCATTCCATCTAATCCACTTCTTTATAAACTTATTGATGTTACACAATTTATGGAAGAAAGTATTTGAAATAACATGCAATGATTCAGAAAAAGTAAGAGTAGCATCATAAAAAACTTTCCAAAATTTAATAATGGGAATGTTATAGATTGGAGGTGAGTGGAAACTGATTTTACAAAAAAAAGAAAATGGGCCATGGGTGGGTTGAGTTGTGCAAGTTGGAAGTGTTCCAACCCGTTACTTGACCCACACACTGTGGGTTGAACATTTTTCAACCCTACCCAACCCGTGAACCCAACCCAACCTGCATTTTATAAGTTGGGTTGGATCAAAATCCGCGAGTTCGTGAGTTAACCTGACCTGCTGGACACCCCTACATATGAACTATGTTTAACAACAATAGGTCTAATAAAAATATTGATCATAATTTGAGTTAAACAAAATACTCTTATAATTTTAACATTTAATTAATTTAGATTTTATAAAATTATAATATGATTTATACTAATCCTAATAAAATATTCTAATAGCCATTTTGTAAAAAATATCCTTATAAATCCCTTAGTTTTAGTATGAATAACCTACTTTTGACTAGATTAAAGAATTGAATTAGTTAAGATATTTACAATCGAATATCATCTAACTAGAATACAAAGAAAAAAAAATTGGAATTATGACAAACAGGTCGTAACGTGTTAGGATTACATTTGAGTTCCAACACGATTTTGCTTCAAAAGTTGACAAACATGTTAACATTAAATTCAAGGTAAATTTTACAAACCGGCATTTTGAATTTTTGATTGGTCAAATGCCAAACCAAACATGATTTAAGTTATTAGATCATTTAATTAGACTTTAATAGAATAGTTATCTTTATACGTTATTATTAACGTGCACGTATTTAATATTTATAGAGGATTTATTTTTGGCAGCCTTATGTTTAATATTTTCTTAACTTTTATCAGGTTTAGAATAACTAACCTGAGATATAATCATTATCAATATATATGTGTCCCATGCATATATTTGATTTCACCGATTTTTAGTATATATAAGTTTTAAGTTATTCTTAAAAATTTTAATGAATTAATAATTATTTAAAGTCTTACTGCCTGTTCTGAACGGATTCAGAAGGATACCTGTGGAAGGTATGATTTGGTGGTTTCCTCCCTTCTGCAACTGCGTTCCACCGTCAAGGTCTGGCGGGGGTTGTACCTATAAAAAGGACTCCGACGCTCAAGTCAGCTGGTATGTTAAGGTGTCTGTTATTCAATCAAACGTTTTTTGTTTAGGTTTACTTAGATTGATCTTTATGGAGCATGATTGGAGTCAGCATTCAATGCAGGTATTATTGTAATGTGGACGTTATAGTCATTTATTGAGAGGAGAGGTTATAGAATCAAGGAGATTCGTATTGGCAGTTACGAAGATCCGTTGATTCCTTGATCCTTCATGAATTAGGCATTCCGAGGTCTTACAGCACTTATCCGGGGTGTTGATGGAGGAGTAAGATGGGGCGCGTGCCGGGTTGACCATTCTGAGTAGGATCCCGGTCCACGGTCCAGAACAGTTGCCCCCAGCTTGGTGCTTCGACGGGGTAGTCAAGTGCCAAGGTATTCAGCTTCATAAAACGTGACGGGTTACGCCCTGACTTCAAAGCCAGGTTTCGCGATGTTTCGTGCCGAGGTCGATGCTTCATTGTATTAAAAATGTCGTCGGGGTTGGAGATCGGTAAATCTGTATCCCTTGTCCCGGAGTCTGGATCTTGCTGCTTCCTTGGAATCTGGATTTTGTTCCTAGACTTCTTGAAACTTGTAGAAATCCGAATCCTTATCTTTGGAAACTGTTGCTTCTAACTTAAATGGGAGATAAGGATCCTTGAAACTGATCCTCCGTTTTAATGTTTCCCAAATCCGTTGCTCTCGTAACCAATAGGAAAGGGAGAGCATTTAATGTCATTGATTTGATTTGTAGGGTCGGTCAAAGCCTCCCGTTTTATAAATACAAAGGGTTCACGCCTGATACGATCATTCCTTTTTCCTCCTAATCCTGCAATCTTCCAGAATGGTTTTGCTGTTCTTACGCCTGTGCTTACGTTCAGAGGGAGTTAGAGAAGTTTTGCCTTCTGTGAAGGTCACCATTTTTCTGCTTTTCCCAAAATATTTGAAGATACCTCTTTTCCTGCTAAAAACCTTGTTTCACTAGGAACTTTCCTTTCCCAGTGTAATGAGGATGGAGACTTTACCTTCCCAGCGTACAAAGGAATGTCTAATTCATACTTCTTCGCTGGGAAGCTCTGTGATCCCTGTCGTGTTGGACGGAGGTAATTGGAGAAATAGAGCCCTTCTTGGTCCTCCTTCTACACAAGCCGGGGGGACCATTGAAGTAATTGCTTCCAAGCGTCCCGGAATGATCATGAAGAAGTTCATTCCATGCCCAACTCCGTTCAACAGAAGAGGACGCACATCAGTCTTCTTTTATCCTTGTAAGTGAAACCGATGAGTGGTATGGCTGAAATTTCCGAGTCGCGGCGGTGTTACATTAGGTTATCTTCGATTTTTGAAGCCAATCCACTTTTTCAAGAAGCCTCAATAGGGAAGAGACTGGTGTGCGTTCTAAAGAATCTGGATATGAAAGTTCGCAGCAAAAAGGTTGGCCTCCAGGCTCGTCAGTGCTGTTTAGCCTTTTCATATCCCTTGTTTTCCTTTTCCCTTGTATTGATGTATGACGATGTATGAAATGAAATAAAATCTGATTAAATTAATTCTCTGACTCTTTTTAACTTGTGGAATTTATACTGTGCCGGGGTGAGTCCAATGCTCACTGTATAACATGTGACTCTGTACTTTATCGAGACAGACAAAGTGCAAAGCTTAAACAACTAAACCGGGGTACTTGTTATCGTGAAGGGATTTACCGGGATATGGAATGTGCCGGGGTCTTTACTATTTTGTAGAAGTAGATACTAGGGCTGGTTAGTTCTGCTGAGCGGCCGTCTCCTCAACTGCCATGACAGTGATGTGGGCCACGTGACTTACTCTGGTTGAGGAGTCGTGCATAGTACTTGGCGCGCCATAATGAACATCTTTTCAAATTCAGACTGAATGGACAGAAATGTCCCCTAACCGTAGCTGCTATAAATAGGGCTTCATCCTTCCATTTTTCACCTTTTACTGTGCTTAAAAACTAGTTGCCTGAGAGGAAATTCGACTAGTTTTCACGGCTGTCAGCAGTGGTGCTTGTGTTTTAAAGCAGCTTCGACCAACATTTGTCAAGGTATTTTCTTCCTCTATACACCATTTTTACCGATTACTTAAATATGCGAACGTCCTTCTGGTGGCTTTTCTCTTCTGTTAACTTTGGGGATAGCTATTTTGTCCCCCTTTCTAATGGCGTTGCCTGATGATGCACCTCCCCTACTGCACCGCGTACGGCGACCGGAGGTGTCCTTCCAAGGCTTAAGTCTCGGTGGGTGCAGAGGCCGGTGCGTGGGTGTTAGTTTGCTGCTCGCCCAATGCCATGTTTGGATGTTTTGAACATCTTTGGTTCTGACCCTAGGCCTCTGTGTGTCTTCCAGGGAACTGAATGGCCAGAAGAAGATGGCCAAGAGGTGAAGCTCCTGCCGCGACCTCGGATCAACAAGCGGAGCAGGAGATTAGGATTCGCCGAGGTCCTTTGTTGCCCTGTACGTGGGTTGCAGACGATGCCTATGATAGGATATCGTGTTATGAGTCTGGCACTGAATTAGATAAGCTGAAGGAATACCTGGAGCTAACTGAGGGCGGTAAAAGGGACAACGAGTTCGTGATTTTGTCCCCGAGGAGAGAACGAGTATGCTGGACCCACGAAGAAGGTGAGCACTTCATGTATCTCTACGAGGACTTTTTCACGTGATTTGGACTACGGCTTCCCCTGAATGATTTTCGTATTGCTATTCTCCGGACTCTTCATGCTGCCCCCAGTCAAATTCACCCTAATGGTTGGGCAAACATCCTGGCCTTCGAAAGAATATGCCGGGTAGTGGGGTTGCGATGCTCTGACGGGGCATTCTTTTACTTCCATACCCGGTATTCAACCCTTGGAGCCTGTGCTCGACAGCAGTCTTGGCTCTCAGTTCGATCCCGGCAAGGAAGGGCTGTATTCTTGCCGTACTTGGAGAGTTACAAGGACTTCAAAGAAAAATTCTTCAAATTGAAGGCAGCGATTGGTAGTCGTCCCTTTTAGCTGGGTAATGGTGAAGAGACAGTATTCAGTCTTTACTGGAATTCGGCGACATGGAGTATCCCTACTCAATCGTTTGAGAAGGAGATCAACCAGCTCATTGATGAAGAGGTTGAATGTGTGAACTTCTTCGACATGTGGGTTGAAAAGGTCGGTAAGATCCGACCTAAAGATATTTTAGATAGTCCGGATGACGATGAGCTCTGGACTGTGCTAGGTAACGTCGGTCAGCCGTGGTGTATATTTGAAAGCCTAATATTTTAATGCATCTAATTTTTGTTTCTATGTTTTACAGAGAGCTTAGCCGAGATGGTGGGTGGTGATTCTTTGGCTATTCTGGAGGCACTTAGGGCCAGGAATTCTGACATTCCAATGAGTCCTCCAGTGGGGTTTATGCCGTCCCCGATGAGCACAATGCCCGAGGTTCCTTTTGAGGTGGTGGAACCTATCAATGTGGATGACTCTCCTGAATCACCTCGGGGACGCAAGAGGGCGGCGTTGGAAGAAGGGCAGTCTAGTGGCCGGAGTAAGAGGATAGCGACAGAAGAAATTTCTGGGCCAATAGAGCTGTTCCAAGAGGAAGCTGATCCCCGGGAATTTATTGACTTCAATATCCTTGATGAAGAGGTTGTGGATCACTTCGCCCGACGCAGTCCAAAAGAAGCTTTGTTGGGTTTCCAAAACATGGGGATCCATATTGCTGCCGAAGTTCGGTTCTTAGAGCTCGCCCTCGAGGATCGTGAATGAGAAATGTCGGAGAAACTGGCTTTGGCCAAGAGTGGCGAAACCAAAGCTCTGAAGGATCTGGAGGAGTCTTCAAAGGCCAAGGATGAAGCTTTACTTCGGGTGAAGGAGTTAGAAACCGAAGTAGCTGCTTTGAAGGATGCCAGCAAAGCAAGGGAGGCCACCCTGACCGAGCAGCAGAAGCAGATTGTCGCGCTTCGGGCTGAAAGTGACAATTCTCGAGCCAAGTCACGGTGGTGTGAGGCTAGAATTACCTCTCTTCAGGCCGATGTTGACCAGCTGATATCGTTGTGCACCAAGATAAAAGAAGATCAATTCAGCAACGCTGTCAGCCAAGTGCAACACTTCAACCCCGGGGTTGCATTGGTTTTGGATGGACTTGACTCCGGAAAGGTGGTTCGGGGGAGATCTCTTGTAGTTCCTCGTGTGGCTTCTTCAGACTTGGCTGAAGATTCTAACATTGGTGGACCGGGCTCAGCTGCAAACTAGGATTTTTTTTTGAACCTCCTGCGCGAGATCTTGGTTTGTCTGTACCCTAGTTTTTGTAAACATCAACCCAGACTTTGGGTATTATCAATTATCATTATGCTTGTTGACCAAGATGCCATATTCTTTATTCTTTATATAACTGCTTTAAACCTTGGCTTAGGATCCGATGTCCAGAAGAATCCGGCATTTAAGACCCATGCCGAAGGTAAGAAACAATGCCCGGGGTCCTTTTAAGGATACCGCATGACAATGTTTTTTTAAAAGACTAGTCCTTCCCGAGGTCATTTCGTGCTTTTAGTTTGGTGCTAGAATTTTTCCAATATAGGATTTTTCTATTGCACGGACTATGTAACACATATCGGTTGGTACTATGAAGTAATTGAAAACTTAAAAACTGAGTTGAATAAACGACACAATAGAAGAAAAAACACTTACTTTATTGAATATCATAATGTGCATTTCATAACAATTCTGGGCAGATCAAACAAAGTTTAACTAGGAGACTAGGCCTGACAAGGCACTTAGCTGTAGTATTTTCTAAGTTTGTCTGCGTTCCAAAAATTTTTAACCGGCCTCCCTGTCAAAGTCTCTAGGGTATAAGCTCCTTTGCCGGTGCTGATTACTACGCGGTAGGGACCCTCCCAGTTAGGGGCTAGTTTTCCTTGGGAGGCATTCCTTCCACCGACATCGGCTCTGCGGAGTACCAAGTCACCCGGCTGGAATCTTCTCGGAATGACCTTCAGGTTGTACCGGGATGCCGTTCTCTGCTTGATCGTGGCGTCTTGTATGTGGGCAATGCGTTTCCTTTCCTCCAACAGGTCCAAGTCTTCCCTGATTAAACCGGGGTTATCATCCTGCGAGAAGTTCTGAGAACGCCAGCTTGGTTCTCCAATCTCCACCGGGATCATAGCCTCACATCCGAATGTGAGTTTGAAAGGAGTTTCGCCCGTGGAGGAGTGGGGAGTAGTTCGGTAGGCCCAAAGGACGTGGTCCAACTGCTCGGCCCATTTTCCTTTTGCTTCATCTAACCTTCTCTTCAATCCTCGAACTATGATCCGATTTGCGGCTTCGGCCTGCCCGTTTGTCCTGAGGTTCTCTATTGCGCTACAATGATGTTTTATTTTTAGCCCAGAAAGTAGTTCTTCGAACCCCTTGTCTTTAAATTGCGTCCCATTATTCGTAACAATTGACTCCGGAACACCGAATCTGGTAATAATGTAAGGCACTCAGGAAATTTCTGAACACGAGCCGAGGTAATGGTGACTACGGGCTCAGCTTTAATCCACTTGGTAAAGTAATCCACCGCAACAATCAAGAATTTCAATTGCCCGGGAGCCTGAGGGAATGGACCCAGGATGTCCATTCCCCACTGATAAAAGGGTCAGGGTATGGATATTGTGGATAGTTCTTCAGGCGGGGCGTGATAGTGATCCGAATGCCGCTGGCACTTGTCACGTACTTGAACATGTGCAAGAGCATCTGCTTCCATCGTCGGCCAGTTGTAACCTACCCTGAGAGCCTTTAAAGCTAAGGCTTTCCCTCCCAGATGGTGTCCACAACTCCTTTCATGAACTTCGGCTAAAACATATTTGGCTTCTTTTGGCGTAAGGCACTTAAGGAGGGATAAGGAAAATCCACGTCGGTAAAGCTGCCCATTATAGATAGTGTACTTGACCGCGGTTCTTTTTAGCCTAGATGCTTCCTTTGGGTCATCAGGGAGGCTGCCGGACTGTAAGTACTCTACCAACGGCGTAGTCCAAACGTGTTCCTCCTCGTCAACCTGAAATACTGCCATGTCGGCGATTGATGGCTGTTGGATGACTCCCTGGATCACAGAGCGGTTATTGCCCGGGCTTTTAGTGCTAGCCAATTTGGACAAGAGATCGGCCCTTGAATTTTGCTCTCTCGGGATGTGTTCTAGCTATACCGACTGAAAACTTGAGAGAAGCTGCTTTACTCTCAGCAAATACCTCTGTAAAAGTGGCTCTTTTACTTGATAATCACCTCGGATCTGTGAAGTTACGAGTTGAGAGTCACTGCATAGTTTAAGTTTGGTGGCTCCCAAGTCCCTAGCCATCATTAGTCCGGCAATGCATGCTTCATATTCGGCTTGATTGTTCGAGGTAGGAAACTCGAACCTAAGGGAATTTTCAATGGTGACCCCGTCGGAACTTTCAATTATCACCCCGGTGCCACTTCCTTTTGGGTTTGAGGACCCATCAACAAACACGGTCCATTGTTTTTCTTCGGCTTTATTTGTTTCCGAGGTTAATTCTGCTAGAAAATCCGAGAGTGCTTGCTCCTTGATTGCTACTCTAGGTTCGTAGGTGATTCCAAACTCGAAAAGCTCAATAGACCATGCAATCATCCTTCCTGCCAAGTTTGGTTTGTGCAATATCGTCGGATAGGTGGTGCATTCTTACCACCTTAGGGTGGCATTGGAAATCTTGTCTCGGCCATTTTCCGGCGCAACGATGAGTGCGAATGCGACCTTCTCAATCTTCTGATACCGGAGCTCGGGGCCTTGCAATACTTTGCTCACAAAATAGACCGGCTTCTGGACACCGTCGGATTCTCTGACGAGCACTGCACTAACGGCTTCCTCATGAATGGAGAGGTATATGTACAGCGTTTCTCCTGGCTCAGGTCTTGTGAGAATTGGGGGGGATGACAAGATATTCTTCAAGGAGACGAACGCGTTCTCGCACTCTTGAGTCCATTCAAACCCGGTCCCCTTTTTCAACAATTTGAAAAGTGGGAGGGATTTGTGAGCGGCTCCAGCCAAGAAACGCGTAAGAGCCGTGATCCGCCCATTTAGCTGCTATACTTCTTTCACATTCCGGGGGCTATGCATGTCAAGCACGGCCTTACACTTGTCGGGGTTTGCCTCAATTCCCCGGTGTGTCAACATGAAACCAAGAAACTTTCCAGCTGAACCCCGAATGCACACTTCTCTGAGTTAAGCCTCATATTGTGCTTCCTAAGCTGTTCGAACACTTCTTCTAAATCCGAGGTATGGGATCCTGACACCGAGGTCTTGACTATCATATCGTCGATGTAGACCTCTAGCATTCTCCCTATCTGATTCTCAAAGACCTTGTTCATCATTCTCTGATATGTAGCTCCGGTATTCTTCAACCCAAAAGGCATTACTTTGTAGCAGTAACTTGCCTTTTCGGTGATGAACACGATTTTATCCTCGTCCCAGGGGTACATCGGAATCTGATTGTACCCGGAGTATGCGTCCATGAAAGACAGTAGTTGGAAACCGGAGGAACTATCAACCAGCTTGTCCACATTAGGGAGGGGGTATGGATCCTTAGGGCACGCCTTGTTCAGGTCGGTGTAGTCCACACACATCCTCCACTTGCCGTTGGATTTCTTAACCAAGACAACGTTGGACAGCCAGGTGGTATATGCAATCTCCCTGATGAATCCGGCGTCCAGGAGCTCTTTTACTTGTCCTTCAATGACTTGCTGCCTTTCTGGGCCAACCTTCATCTTCTTTTGAGAGACCGACTTTGTATCTCGTTTAATAGATAAACGATGATAGATGAAAGCGGGGTCAATTCCAGGCATATCAGCAGACATCCAGGCAAAAAGATCTTTATTTTCTTGCAAGAGTTTTACCAATTGAACTTTCTCCTGCTCGTCGAGGTTCGCCCCAATTTTGGTTGTGTGACTAAGTTCATCACCAAGCTGCAACGGGATCAAGTCTCCGTCGGGCTGGGGTCTAGTGCCTCGAATTTCTTCTCGTGCATCCAGTTCGGTCATCAAAACATTTACTTGGTGGGTTGGAATGGGTGTGCGTGCCTTCTTGTTCCTGGATGCCCTACTGATTTTCAGACTTTCGTTGTAGCATTTGCGGGCTGCAATCTGATCGCCCTTGACCGTGACCACTTTATTATCCCGGTTAAGGAATTTCATGGCTTGGTGGGCGGTGGAGATTACAGCGGCCATGCTGTTCAACGTAGGATGCCCCAAAATGATGTTGTAGGCCGAGGGACAATCCACAACCAAGAATCTCACCTTCACGGTTCTATACGCGCTATCGTCACCCAAGGTCAGGAAAGTATCAAAATATCTAACCGGGGTGACCTTCTCCCCAGAGAAACTAGTGAGCTCACCTTCATATGGTGTCAATTCAGATAAAGGGAATTCCAACCTTTCGAAGGCATCCATAAACATGATATCTGCCGAACTTCCTTGGTCCACAAAAATTCGACGGACTTTGGCGTTGGATATTACTCCGGAGATCACTAGTGGGTCGTCGTGATCCCGGATGATATCACCGTAGTCATCCTCGGAAAAAGAGATGAGAGGTGCTCCACTATTTCGGGCGGGTGGTCTTAGTGAAGAACTCGACACGCTTAAAACCGCCGTCCGAAGTACCTTTTTTCAAGAATTACTTGACACTCCTCCCCCAGCGAACCCTCCAGCGATGGTGTGGATTAATCTATCCTTCCGGTATCCACCTTCTTAGGCATCCCGATTTGGCCCTTGTCTGTTCTCCCCATCTCGGCGCGTCGGGGTTCGAGATCTTCTGATGGGACATCGGTTTCTTCCGACCGGGCTACGGGTTCTTTGTCAATGTTGATTTGGACTCCGCTGTGGACTTCGGCTTCGTCTCTGATTCCTTCTCCTTCCGTGGTCTTAACTGCCATGAAAACCACTAATGTACTTCTGCAGACGTCCCTCTTTGATCAGGGACTCGATAACATCTCGGAGCTGATAACAATCTTCGGTCTCATGGCCATAATTGTTGTGCCACCGCAATGCTTCGAATGATCCCTCTGGGACTGTTTTTTAATAAGTGGTGGCCTTTTGATATCCTGAAACTCGGTTTGAAGGACCTCCTTCAAGATTGTTTCTCGAGGGGTGTTCAAAGGAGTATACTCAGAATATTTAGGCCTATACCGCTCACTCTTGGAGGGATCCTGGGATTAGATAGAATTGTGATTCTTTTTCTGAATTGGCTCACCCTTCTCTAGGCTTTCTTTTGCCTTGGTAATCTCTTCCAGTTCCACGTACTTATCTGCCCGTAAGTGGAACTCATCTAAACTAGCCGGCTTCTTTTTTGCCAGTGACCAGAAGAAGTCTGAATCAGTTCGTAGTCCATTTCTGGCGTAATGGAGGGCTATCCTGTCATCGAGGTTTTCAATACCCACACAAGTATGACTGAATCTCTTGATGTACTCGCGCAGGGATTCATCACTCTTTTAGCGAATTCTCGAGAGAGAATCAATTGACTTCGGTCGTTCTTTGGCAGTGGTATAATGTAACAAGAACCGTTGCGTGAGGTCTCCCCATCCTGTAATTTTTGTCCGCAAGGTCACGAACCAACGAAGAGCATCCTTCTTCAGGAAGAGTGGGAAAGTACGGTATAACAGTTCTGAGGTATACCCGTAGAGCTGCATGGACTGGGTATAAGCGTCCAAGTGCTCTTGTGGATCCGTGGTCCCGTCGTAGGGCTCTAAATTGCTCGGGGGCTTGAAGTTCCTCGGGACCCTGTATGCCATTAAGGCATCGGAGAATTGCTGCTGACGGCCGGGGACCGGGTCACTGTTCTCTATGACCCCGGCACCGACATGTTGGGTTTCCCTTTGAACAGCGACTCGTTCACCTCCCTCATTGCCAGCCTGTGCAAACCTTTCTAAATTATCCAAACGGCGGCGCTGTTCCTCCAACTGACACCGTTGGTTGTCAATCAGTGCGGTCTGTTGGCGCAGTAATTCTCGAAGTTCATTTCTCGTCATTCCAGATTGCGAGTTGTCCTCATAATGTGAATGGTCAGCATCTAAGTTTGGGATTCCCAAGCGGGCATGCGCTGGGACCCTTGCACCTTGATTTGCATTGTTCTCTCCGATTAGGGGGTAGACAAGTCTATCCCGGACAGAGACCCTTCGCGAGGGGACTGGACTTTCAGCTGATGCCGAAGTTTCATGTCCCTCGTTTAGCGTCTCTACCAAAACAGGTCTGCTCCTTACGACGGAGGTTTCTGGTGGTGCGACGGAAGGAGGGTCGCGCTGAACCGCTGGGCTCTGTTCGTGAGCAGGGGCGGCATGTGCAGCATTTCCTCTCCGTTGATTTTGCCTCGTACTCACCATGATGGAAGTGGGAATAGTAATTTATCAGAATTCCCACAAACGGCACCAAATGTTCTGAACAGATTCAGAAGGATACCTGTGGAAGGTATGATTTGGTGGTTTCCTCCCTTCTGCAGCTGCGTTCCACCGTCAAGGTCCGGCGGGGGTTGTACCTGCAAAAAGGACTCCGACGCTCAAGTCAGCTGGTATGCTAAGGTGTCTGTTACTCAATCAAACGTTTTTTGTTTAGGTTTACTTAGATTGATCTTTATGGAGCATGATTGGAGTCAGCATTCAATGCAGGTATTATTGTGATGTGGACGTTATAGTCATTTATTGAGAGGAGAGGTTATAGAATCAAGGAGATTCGTATTGGTAGTTACGAATATCTGTTGATTCCCTGATCCTTCATGAATTAGGCATTCCGAGGTCTTACAACACTTATCCGGGGTGTTGATGGAGGAGTAAGATGGGGCGCGTGCCGGGTTGACCCTTCTGAGTAGGATCCCGGTCCACGGTTCTGAACACTGACCTTGTGTTCTATTTTATTCCAAAAATAAAAGAAATTGACACGTGAGTGCAACTATAAAACCATCTTGTATTAGTCATTAACCAAAGCACTGATTTTTAATTAGGGATGGCAACGGGGCGGGGCGGGGCGGGGACGGGTAATAGCCCCCCGTACAGAGGGAACCACCCTTGCTCCCACCTCGTTTATTAAACGGAAATAACATAAAATGAGTATTTATATGACGGGTATTATCCGCCCCCGTCACAGGTATTATCTGCGAGTACTGGCAGGTACTCGCGGAGGCGGGTAAAATTGTCATCCCTATTTTTAATTAGTATTATTGTTCACGACACATGGACATTCCTATTTTAATTAAGGATTTTTTTATGCTTAAAGTGACCTTTTTTAAATAAATTATATATGTATTTGATTTATTAATTATTCTCCATCATATAAGTAATTTGGAATCAAGGGTAAAATTAACAAGGCTCAATAATCTTAAAAGTGGAGTATGTGTCTGTAACAAATTATGAGACTAGATTAGAGAGCATAATCTTTTTTTGGGTGTTCTTCATTATTTTTATGGGATTATACATGTGTTCTTTCAATTTTAGTCTGTTTTGTTTTCTTTCTTATGTACCAAAAAAAAAAAAAGGTTATTTCTCTTTCTTTTAAATGAAGCTCTTCCAATAATGAGAATAAGAATAGAAAATTTTGCTGGAAAGTTACCATGGAATCCGTACTCTATATTGTGATAATAATTTTAACAGAATGCAAGTTTTAATTACTTTTTCATTGACTTTGGCATCTCATAATTGACTTTGCAGTTTGATTATAAGTGCTAGTGGGATTGAAAGCCATTTATGCGAGAATTGCTGTTCTATTAAAAATAACTAATTTATAGTTTTTGTTAAATATTATTTATTAAATACTAATTCTATAATAAAATATTTAAATATTTTTATTGAATAAATATTTAAATTTTTATTAAAAAATAATTAACAACTAATAAAATGTTCAATAAATACTAAAATATAAATAGATACCAAAGTATTATCCCATTTATGTCTTATTTTAATTTTTGCCCAATGACTTTTATATATAGTCATAAAAAATTAAGATTATCTTGAAAAAATAATTATTGGGATGATTTTTTAATCACAACAATAATCGAAAGTTAGTCTTACAATAATGTCAAAGTAGATATTTAATTAAAAGAAAAAAAAGAGATTTTATACCCCTTATTATCTTCAATCAATTAAAAAGTCATTTATACACAAAATTTATGATAATTTTGTTTAGTGGTTTACATGAGAGCCTAGCCGTAAAGAAGAAAACTACAGGGTAAAGATACTCCAATTAGTCATTACATCTTGTTGAAATATACTTACAACTAGGAGTGGAAATAGGACAAATTACTCGTCAGAGACTTATGGTCTGACCTATCTAAGGCCTGCCCTGACTTAACTTGTTTATTAAACAAGTTAGACTGAGATTTTTTTAAAAATTTGTTTAACTAAATAGATTAGGCTTCAGGCCATATATTAGGCCTTTTAGGCCTAATAGGTCAACCTAACCTATTTAACTATATATAATATAATATATATTATTATAATAATTATAATTATTAATTTATTATAATATATTAATATATTTTTAAATTAAATTTCAATAAAAGTCAATAACTAAAAATTAAGTTAATAAATTAAAATATAAATAACATATTAAAATTATGTTATAATTTAACATTCACTCCCTATTCTTATAGATGCTCATCACTTTCTTATTCAAGTCTTTAGTCAATATGAGACTTAGAGTTTATCACAGATCCTTTAAATTTTGCCTTCAACTTCACTCCCCGCATTCGACAAGGCCCTTACTTGATTGCTTCTGATCAATGAAACTTGACACCACTGTAATGCCTCAAATCTTTATATTCTAGACCTCTCGAGTAATTCTCTAACATGAATAATTCCCAAATGCTTGATTGTAATGAATGGGACTCTCAGTGTGTTAAATCTTAGGAGAAACAAGCTTACTGGCAGAATTGATTCATATCTTGGCTAATGTTACTTAAGTACTGTAGATCTGAATGGCAATTTCTTACAAGGAACCATTGCAAAGTATCTTGCTAATTACGAAATGCTAGAAGTTTTAGACCTGGGGAATAACCAAATCAATGATTAGTTCCCTTGCTGGTTGAAAACTATATCAATTATACGTGTTCTTATTCTGAGATCCAACAAATTGTACGAGTTGGGAGGCTTAGCATTGTAGGTGGTGCTGAGATTGGTCCCCTTCGTTGCTGGCCAGATGTTGATTGCCCTAAGTTGTCATCATTTCCTAATCTTCCAGCAAGCATTGCTGATCCTTCTTCAAACAGTTCCTCCACTGTATTTATAGCTGAAAGCTTCTTTGAGAGCTTACTAGCAGAATCACGGGATCTTTTCCTGAACAAAAGATCTCTCAACTTATTCTTTTTTTTTGGGGGCTGGTGTTGATTCATTATCAGGTGGGATTATGTCAACTACTATACAAGTGTTTAAGTGGAATTTTGGTTTAGAGACTTAGTAACAATTCTAACAAACAAATAAATGTATAAAAAAGAATGTGAATTCAGAGTTATGTGGTAATCTCATTATAAAAATGGTTTTGATAGTAAATAAAAAAAATTTACGAGATTTGAAATAAATGAATAAAAAATACAGAAAAGAAACTTTGAAAAGATTAAAGAAATTTAAAGAAACTGAACAGAAATTTAAGAATGCAGAAAATTTAATAGAAAACAGTAAAGAAAAGCAAGTAAAAGTGCAAAGAAATGTAAATGAATTTTAAAAAATAAGACTGAAAAGTAAATGAATTCAAAAAGACATTGTATTAATTTAAATGACTTGAAATGAAAAAGAAAGACGTACTTGGATCAAAATCCCTTAATCTGCTCGAGTTGAGATGTTAGGATTATGTATCAGCAAATAACCTTCCTTTTTTACATCGAGACTACTGATATTTATAGAAAAAATTATAAAAATAACTGACACCCTAAAATTTTAACACATCTTAACAGTTATGCCATCAGCATATACCCACTTTCCGACAAAACCAACACTTAACTGCTTTGACCATTCTTCGTCGACTCAATGTAATGTTTCTGTTGAATTATTCTTCTATCCGACATCAGTACCTACTTGCCACATCAAAGTCTTCCTCCTATTCAATACTTCTGTCGATTTCACCATTTAGCATTTCTGTCAGCTCAATACTTAGAAAAATTTCTTCAATACCATCATCCAACTGACGAATTGCCAAATTTTTATTTTCACCTCCAACAGATGCCCCCAAAATTTTTTCTTTCAACACCGACAAGAGAAAGATAAATTTTAATCAAAAAATCCCTTCAATATATATATATATATATATTTTAAATCCAACAGAACTTTCCACAAGTATCTGGACAGCTACAATTAAGCTTATCATTGCAAATAATAAATAGGCGTTCCTAATAAATAGGGCTCATAATTATCCCTATTTTCTCGCAAAAAAATAACTTTTCAAATTCACGCGACTTTTCACTCTTTATCACTGTTTATCATCTTCAACCTCTCACCTCTCTTTACTGTTCATCTCCTTCAACTTTACCTTCGCCTATTTTCTCTACAAACTCTTACCTTCTCCCATGGCTTCCAGCTCTCAAACTCCTAACGCGCCAACAACAAACTTGGGTAACCATGCCGTAGTTTAAGACCCAGTTCTACAAAAGTCTAAACTCTGGCATCTCTCGAAGGTAATTCTCCCTATTAATAACTCTCCACTTTCCTTGGATCCTCCGGCTGCTTTCTTGGGCCCAGTTATGCCCAAGGAATCTATTACTAATGAAATAAATTCTTTCTTCCCTTGTAAAAGTTCCCAAGAAGCTATCTTGGCTTCCCTTCCTTCTATTCCTATAAGCTATTTCAGAAAATCTGAAAGGTTGTTTAGAACTCCCCCTACCCATATTAATGAATATCTTGAGTGGCTTGACAGAGTTCAAGCTTCTAAAGAAAGCTTATGGAGGGAAATAGGTATTTTTGATTGCATCCAACTTTCTCGTTATTCCATAAAAATGGATTCTTGCATGTTGGGTGCCTCTTTCTTTTTCTGGAACAAAACCACCAACTCCTTCCAATTTCCCTATGGCATAATAGGTCCAACACTTTTCGACGTAGCTGCCATAACTGGTCTTTGACTAGATGGGGAAATCAGTATGCTTATTCTTCAACCTTCAAACACCATCGACATATATTCAAAAGCCCCAACTTCCTTTTCCAACTTCATTAAATTTTATTCCCCTAAATCAGGTCCTGTGACCGACAAAGAACACATAGCTTTCCTTCTTCTCTGGCTTTCAGCCTATGCTATAGGTTCTAAGTCGATTCAAGTATCCAGATTCTTTCTTCAACTTGCTAACCTTCTTCATGAAGGTCGACCACTAGCTCTTGGTCAATTTCTCCTTGTCAATCTTTATTTGAGTATAGGTGAAATTGTCCAAAGCATCAGAGTTCACGTAAAGAAAACCAATTCTGGTGGTCTAATGTGGCTATTCTAACTTTGGTTGAATGCCATACTGGGAGATTTCTTGGTTGACTCTTTTCCTCCGACAGTCTCTCTTGCTACATATGGCATTAAACTTTGCCATGTAAAACATGAAAAGGTCCATAAACAAAATTTAGAAAATTTCATGCATTTCTTTAGTATTTTTCATTCCATCTCCTTTAATACTGAAGATATATACTTTGCTCCATTTGCTGATCGTTCTCTTGGTCCCGAATGGTTCACTCGACCAATTCTTTCCAACGATCCTTCTACTCAGACCGATAATATTTCTGTCTGGTTAAACTTTCTCTGCCGACAAGTCCTGGTGACTGGTCTCCCTGGTTCGATAGACAAATCTTTAGAGTTGTGTCTGCTAAACTCAGTAGCTCGAAAATTAGGATTTTGTCAAGCTATTCTAGCATCTTTCTCTCACAGGGCCAAAGAACACCTTATCAATGGTCACCTACAAAGCATGTCAGATCTAGTTCGAATAGCTTCAAAAAATGAAAGGCATAAGCATCATTTCGAGATCTCTGCATTTACCCCCTAAAGAGGAGTTTCAAAGGATTTTGTCGATTGGTGGACTAGATATTATAGTCCTTATCATGTTGACATTGAGACCTATCGAAGCCGCATTACTGAAATTCTGATTCCTGTGCAGGGTCAAGATCCTTCATCAAAGACTAAAGGTAAACATATTCAAGATATCAGGGCTTTTGAAAAATATTACAAAATCAAGTGGGACTTCAGGTTTCCTAGCTTAATTGTTCGACATTGTGAAGAAGTCGTGGCCAAGCTAAAACGAGCACACAAGAAAAAATGTTCTACCAATTTTCTTTTAGTTTCTATAAAAAACCCTTTAGCACGGCTTGAACCTTTTCAAATCCCTTTTCCAAAGCCATTGCTTTTTCCTTGTGCTCGTTTTAGACTGGCCGACGAATTCCCAGGTAAACCTACAAGGGCTGGTAACTTCCCTATTTCAGATAGGATATATTCTGTGAGTAATATCTTTCTTACAAGAACTCCAGAAGTCAAGTTTACTCGTCGGTTTGCTTTGTCGTACGAACAATTTGCCAGGAATACTCGAGTCATCACTGAAATACTTGAAGGTATTTTTTCTCTTTGCATTCTGTTATTTTTAATTCTATACCCCGTTTACTAAATACACTTTCCTTTTTTCAGTACTTCCATTGAAAAGACCTTTAGAATATAAGCAGCCTCAAGGAACTGATGATGAAGAAGAAGATGAAACCACTTCTTTAAAAAAGAAGAAAAACAAGAAGACCCAAAAACCTCCTGTTCCCAAGGTTTCAAAGGTCAAATCAGCTGCATCAATGCCGACAAAGAGTTCTTCGAAACATGATGCTGCTACTACAAAGCTTCCAAAATAAAAAACCCTCAAGGTATACATACTTTTCCGACCACATATTAAGATGGTTTTTAATTTTGTTCAAGTCTAAATTATTGTCGAATTCAGATTAGCGAATCTGCTCCTGCCACTTCTGTTTCTCCTATCGAATCTTCAATTCATCTCCAGAACAGCATCCAAAGGTGTGCCTTGTATTATTGTACATTCCCTAATACCAGGAAACAATCTCACCCTTTTACCTTTACAGAAAAAGAAGAAGAAGATTCAAACCACCATTTCTACTTCGAAGCCTCCTGTCGAAGAAACAGAAACCATCTTTCTTTCATTTGAGGTAAATTTTAATCAACACACTTTTTTTTTAGATTCTTAACTCTTTCCACTCATTTAACACCTGATTCTATTATTTCAGGATCTAGAGGCTGAACAATCCGCAAATCATCCTCCTAAACCAGTTGTCGAACCAAGAATTGAGGAATCAATTCGACAATCACCTGAGGTAATATATCTTACTAAAATATTTTCCTAAGCATTACTTGTTCTTAAACCTCTTGTCTTTGAAACCTCTACTCATCTACAGGATTCAGAAAATTTGGCTATAGCTAATAGCCCACAAAGATTGGAAACAGTTAATCCTCCAGAATCCCAAACTTCTCCCAATTCTGCAATTCCTGCTATTTCCACACTGCCTCTGGCAGGAACCCAAATTGTCGTAACCTCTAAGCATATTCTAGTCCCCTTATACAGTGAAGGAACTTCTCAAATAGACAGGGCCAATCCAATCCAAATTCACTTAGAAGAATTTGATATAGATGCCCTCATGGCAATGTTTACTCCAATCGACCCACCTCCATCCCCTCCGGCTGACTTCATTACTTCAGAGCCAGAAAATACTGAAGAGATGGAAGCAGACTTAAATGATCTGATCACAATGTTGTCAGGTGGTCACAGGAGTTCTCCTCAATCAGCCCGCTCTTCCACGTAGCTAGGGCAAGATTCTAGTGACTCTCAAGTCACTAAACTCTTAGCTGAATTAAAAAATGGCTTCACCTATTCTTTTGAGCACTTGAGTTCTGATCAACCCCTTCAAGAAAGGATGATGACCATTGTGACAGAACTTGAACCTCTTGCCCAACAACTTCCAATAACTTATCGAGCTCTTCTTACAACTGTTAAAAACTTCCTTCAGAGCTTAATAGAAAAGATGCCTACTATTCATCGAGTTATTCCTGCTTATAACAAAGAAGTCCAAGAAAAATCCAGGATCTTGAAGCAGCTGATCGACGCAAAGAATGAAAATGAACTATTGAAAGAGAATCTTGCAAAAGGCAAAAATAAAGAGGCAGAGCTCGACAAAGAAATAGAGGATTTGAAGAAAAAACTTGAAGCGGCCGAACGATGAAAACAAAAACTTCGAACAACATTGCAACAAGGGGCCGCCAGACAACAAATTATTGCCAAAAAGACCAAACATTGGGTGGTTGAAGCCAAAGCTGTATTGGCAAAAATAAATTCCCTTAATGCAGAATATCAAACTGCCTGTACCGACAAGCAAACTTTGGAAGATTCCTGGGGAGTACTGCAAAAGTTTTAAATGAAGAATTCTTTTTCTTTTGTAAAGTTTTGGCAATATCAAGTTATATTATACATTTAGCATTCTTATTACAACATTGTAACTTGTGATTGCCAAATACATGAATGAACAATTTTTTTTCATTCCTTGTCAATTTTTACTTCACACATTGTCGCTCTATATAGCTTTAAATATTTGTCATTAATCGACTTAATTCTTAAACCAGAATTAATTTCGACAAGTGCATAAGTATTTCCTGAAAATACTCTAGTCACTTTAAATGGTTCTTCCCACTTCGGAGACCATTTCTCATATTCTCGACACTTCTTATCCATGAGCAAAATCACCTTCCAAACCAAATCATCAATTTTAAAAGATTTATACTTAATTCGACTATCATAAAACTTTGTAATTCTTTCTTTCTGTCAAATCAAATGTTCCAAAGCAATTAATCTTTCATTGCTTAATTCGTTTAATTCATCAAACATCAAGTCCCAGTAATGCTCAACTGGCAACTCATCTTGCTTTTGAATACGAATTGATTTAAGATTAATCTCGACGGGCAAAACTGCATCATGACCATATATCAATTTGTATGGTGATGTGCCCGTCGCTTCTCTTAGTGAATATCTATAAGCCCAAAGAACTTGATTAAGAGTATTATGCCAATTTCTAGGTTGCCGACCAATATGTTTTTTAATCAAACTTATGATTATTTTATTCATGGCCTCTACCTGGCCATTTGCTTAAGCATAATATGGCGTCGATGTGAGCATCTTAATTTTTCGTGAACTGGCATATTCGACAACTTTCTTTCCAATGAATACTGATCCTTAGTCAGTTGTCAAAGTTTGCGGTATTCTAAACCAACAAACTATATTATCTTTAATAAAGTCAATTACATCCTACTGGGTTACATCCTTCAAGGCCACAGCCTCAACCCATTTGGTAAAGTAATTAACTCCTACTAGAATATATATTTGTGTCCCTTCGATGAGGCAGGATGAATTTGGCCAATTAAATCCAAAGCTCATCCTCTAAAAGGCCATGATTTAACTATAGAATGCAATTCACTAGCAGGAACATTTTGTATATGGCCATGTCTTTGACACTCTTCACAAGACTTGGCAAACATTATATAATCCCTAACCAGTGTTGGCCAATAGTACCTTTGACGTCGAATGACTCATTTCATCTTTTCACCTGCCTGATGAGCTCCACAAATTCCTTCGTGGACTTCTGCCAAGGCAATATAAGCCTCTGCTTCACGTAGACAAACCTCTAAATTTTCATCGACAAATTTTCTATACAAGGCTCCCCCTAATACTACAAACTTCGATGCTCTATTCTTGAGCTTTCTATTCACATCTTGACTTAGATTTTCTAAATAACTTAGTATTGGTTGTCTCCAGTCATTAATTATCGAAATATCATTTTGTAGTATATCTCTTTCCTCTAATGGATATAAAAGTTCCCTTATTTTCATTAGATTTGTAAGAACCTTGGATGAAATTCTATATCCAGAGGCTACTTGTGCTAATTCATTAGCCTCTTCATTTAAACCTCTGGAAATGTGTTTGACAGTTACCTCGTCGAATTGCTTCATTAACTTACTCGCTACAATATAATATTTTATTAGATTTTCACTAATACATTTATATTCTTGAGCAAGCTGTTTAACGACTAACTGTGAATCACCAAAAACATGCACACTACGTGCTTTCATTTCTACTAATATTTCCAATCCGACAATTAAGACTTCATATTTAGCCTCAATGTTGGAACAGGTATACTTAAGTTCAAACATGAACTTAGTTGGAGTGCCTTGAGAAAAAATAACTAAAATCCCTACTCCAATTCCATTCTGATGCCTTGAACCATCAAAATATAAACACCAAGGTTTTAAACCAATAACATTTATGTTATCCATGTCCTAACAAAGGTGGTCGGCCAAGAAGTCAGCAATTGCTTGGCCTTTCACCGCTCTCATTGGAACATATTGTAAAGAAAATTCTGACAAAGTAATAATCCATTTTTCAATACGTCCATTTAACAATGGTTTTGATAACATATATTTTATTACATCGATTTTCGACATAACCAGTACATTACAAGGCATCATATAATATTTAAGTTTAGTACATGAGAAGTATAATGCTAAACAAAGTTTCTCTATTGCACTATATCTTCTCTCAGCATCATTTAAAACTCGACTAAGATAATACACAGCTCTTTCGGCATTATTTTCATCTTCTTGAGCCAGCATACTTCCTATGGTTTCTTCTGATGCTGATATATACAACTTCAACAGTCGTCGAGGCACTGGAGGCATCATGACCGGTGGATTTGTCAAATACTATTTTATCTGGTCGAAGGCCTCTTGGTGGCAAGGTTCCCACACAAAATCTTGTTCAACCTTCAACTTGATTAATGAAGTAACTACTCTGGTTCTTCCCAATAAATTAGATATGAATCTTCTCAGGAAATTAACTTTTCCTAAAAAAGATCACAATTCTTTTTTGTTTGTCAGTGGTGCGGCCTCTAAAACTGCCTTGGCTTTATTCTTGTTCACTTCAATCCCTTTTTTATGGACTAAGAAACCTAGGAATTTAGCTGCCGACACTCCAAAACCACATTTTTCTGGATTCATCTTAAGGTTGTGCTTCCTCATCCTCTCGAATGTCTGCCTCAAGTTTGTCAAATGGCCTTCTTTTGTTTCCGACTTGACAATGACATCATCAATATAAACTTCCATAATTTTCTGATGACATCATGGAAAATTGTATTCATTGCCCTCTGATAAGTGGCCCTTGCATTCTTTAAACCGAAAGACATGACTACCCATTCATATGTCCCAATGGCTCCAGGACATCTGAAGGCAGTTTTCGACACGTCCTCCTCGGCTATAAAAATTTGATTATAACCTGCATGGTCATCCATAAAACTTAATAATTCATGTCCAGATGCGACATCAATTAACATGTCCGTAATTGGCATAGGATACTCATCTTTAGGTGTGGCAGTGTTCAAATTTTTAAAATCTACACATATTCTTAACTTGCCATTTTTCTTGACTACAGGAACAATATTAGAAAGCCATTCGACATATCTGGTTGACCTGATGAATTTGGCTTTGAACAATCTTTCGACTTCTTCTTTTATCTTTAAGATTACCTCAGGTGCAAATCTCCTGTTAGCTTGCTTGACAGGTCTGCATCCTTCTTTCAGAGGCAATCTGTGTTCAACAAGATCTCTACTCAATCCAAGCATTTCATCATAATCCCAGGCAAAACAATCTTTATATTCCATAATTAATTCGACAAGCTTTTCTTTGAACTCTTGTGGCAGAAATGAACTTACAAAAATAGGCCTCCTATCTGTTTCAGTGCCCAAGTTTATTTCTTCCAAAGGATATTCCACTTCTACACTTTGTTTTCCAACAAGTCCTTTTTCAAAACCTAAAGGATCATCATCAATTACACAATCTGACAACATACTTTCAGTAGAGTATAATACCTTATCAACTAAATAAGCTGATAATCTTTCTGAGTGATCCTTAACACTCATAACTAGTGCTTGGCCGATCTTCTTCGGCCTTCCTCACCGGTCGTAAACCAAACTGATCCCTCAAGCAAACTTCGAATGCATCTTTGTTAATTACTTCACCACTTGCTGTTACTGGTTTAACATTTGGAGCATATATTCTGAAATCGACACGAAGCTACTGGAGATAGCAAGAACTGTCATCTGCTTCTATTATTTCAACTTTGTCATCTTCATTCCAAAGAATGAGCTTCTGATGAACTGTTGATGGTATTGCCCCAACGGCATGAATCCAATCCCTTCCTAACAAAAGATTGTAACTTAACTTCATTTGAATTACCACAAATAGCATCGGCCTTTGCAATAGATCCGACTTGTACTTTTAACATCACCACTCTGTCCGACGGGGAGGTTTTACCACTGAAATCAGTGACTACCATGTTTGTCGACATCAAATCTAACTCATCTTTCTCAAGTTTTTTGAGCATTGCCCTTGGGATTAAATTGATAGCTGCCCCCCCTCGGTCGATCAAAACTCTATTGGTGGGCTTTCCTTCTAATAGAGTCTTGATGTGTAACGGTCGTAAATGAGCCTTCTGGTCTTCTGTCAATTTTTTGAGCTGAGCTGTATTGTCGAAGACTGTTACCATATTGTCTTGAAAAAGAAGCCAATGATCATCCAGGTCATCTAAATCCTCTTCACTCTCCCCAGTGTACTCAATTTTGTGATACCCTTCAAAATCTGCAGGTAATACCGAAACTAAATTCACATTCATTGACTTCAAGAATTCTTCCTCATCGAACAACTCTTCATCACTTACATGCCTTCCAATCCTAAAATAATATTTCGACGGCAAGTTATTATCCATAGCCATTAAGATATCATCCAAGTCCTCCTCCAAGTTGATGTCCATATCGAACTCATTGTCACCAAGGCCTAATAGATCATCTGGATCATTTAAGGCCTTAATTACTTCATCGGTTACCAAGTCCATACTTTGGCAATTAGGCTTTGCCAATCTTTCTTTCTCTTTACTTATGTCGAGTACCTTCTTTCTCCACTCAATATCTTGATCAGGATCCTCTAAGATTCTCCTGATTTCTTCTTCTGACCAGTCTTTAATATTCTTACTATTTCCAATTCCAGAGTCCTTAATATGCTCTTTTCCCATTATCAGTTTTACAACTTTCGAGCTGACTAACTCCTTATCCTTCTCAACTGGTAAACTATTCTTTCTTGCCTCTTTTTCTGCTGCTATTAATCCAGTTAGCCATTTCCTCTTTGTTTTACTTAGAATTAGCCTTTGAACTTGCTTACCCTTTCTTATTTCAGCCAACCTTTCTTGTCGAGATTTATCATCCGTATCAAGCCGTCTAACTGCATTTGTTGTCGGCTTCCCTGGAAACGATCCCTTGGTAACAACACTTTTTAGCTTTCTACCATCTTTATCCTGATTAAGTACTGGCTTCTTTTCGACCACCAAATAACCTGTTTCTACAGGCTGCTCCTTGATTACTAATCTTTCAGTCATATCTCTTCTCTTTTGTGCTTGTCTTAATCTCTGTAATCTCCTTTTCTTACTCTTCAATATTGGAAGAACCTTTGATGGTCCTGCTACATCTTAGCCAATCAAGGTTTTTCTTGAATTGATCCTACCATTCTTGTAGTCTTCATTCCAAAAAGGTTTATCCCTCTGAAAGTTACTCCTCCTGGCAAACACATTTTGTCGAAAATACATATGTCTAGCCATTATAGAATTCTTTATCCACCTATCCACGGTAACATTAGCAGGTGGCACTCTGGTCTTAACTAGTCCGATGTGAGCTCTATTTCCCACAGACCCATGTGGTTCGACCAACCAACCATTCATGTTAGGCCTAGGCATGTAGACTGGCTTTGGCCTTAGAGCATGAAAAGGCTTCTGTGGTTTCCAGGTTTTCCTGTTGAGAACCTTCTTCTTACCCTGCTGGACACTTGGTTGTTCTTCAGCAGCTTTCTTCGCAGCAAACTCATCTTATACTGCATTACATCTTGGGCACAACCTTACCTTGCCTTCTTTTTTTTTTTTACTTTCTCTCAAGAAATGCCTCGAGAGACTCACCTGGCTTTGGATATATGTCGATTACATCCTTTATATTCACATCGAACTCTTGCAACTTCCTTATGTTAAGCATCCCAACATTTAAAGGAACTTGCTGATCAACACAAGATACTTCAGCCTGAAACGGATTTGTGTCAACTTTCATATCTGCTTTAAGCTTGTCAGCAAACTTCAAACGTCCATCCATTATTACTTTTTGAATTATGTCTCTGAAACGAACACATTCATTAGAAACATAACCGAAATTATTATGAAACTTACAATATTTTTGGTCTTTTATTTCATCAAACTTTAGTAACCTATGACCTTCTAATAGTTTAATCTGTTTATCTTTTAATAACAAATCAAAAATCTTATCGGCTTTGGTTATGTCGAATGTATATGTTTTCCTATTGACATAACCAATTTTCTCCTTATTTCTAGTAGGCTATAAGGCCTGGCAAACATAAGGAGGACCGTTCTGAAGTTCAGCAATGTTAACTTTGAACTCATCATCACTACCTTCAAACTCATTGTCGGATTCATTTAATTCGACAAATGTCACCTTTTCTCTTTTAAGAAATCTTTTCTGTTTTTGAATCTTTTCAACTTTTAGTTGTTCTATTTGCCTAACTTTTTCACCTAGTTGGGCAAGATTAACCAAATGTTGATTCACTAATTTCTTCCTTATATAATAATCTAAACCACCTGCAGCTATCTTTACTATTTCAACCTCAAGTATAGGGGTAAAACATCTACTCCTCATTTGTCAAAACCTAGCAAGATAGTCATCCACCGTTTCATTGTGCATCCTTTTGATATTAAAGAGATGTGTAAGTCCTACTTTCAACTCTCTTATAAAGAATTGATCATGAAAGCTTCTTTTCAATTGAGCCCAAGAGTGGACTGAGTTTGGTCTCAATGTCGAGAACCAGGAAAAAGCATTCTTTGTAAGGGAACTTGGGAAGAATCTCATTTTAAGGCCTTCAACAGTGGCCAACTCCCTCATTTCTATCGTAAATCGTGTAATATGTTCGACAGTTGATTCCTCACTCTCTCCTGCAAACTTAGAGAGTTTAGGAATCTTAATTCCTCTAGGAAACTTTGCTTGTTGTACCCATTCAGGAAATGCTGAAACAAAATAGGGTTGATTGACATATCCGACATCAAACCCAAATCTATTCAGCACTTGTTCCACTACTTGGTTTACATTTTGTTCAACCACTTAGTGCCCCCAAGATTTTGTCGAAGCAATCTCATGGCTACATCATTTCTAGCCATTTGATCTTCATTTCCTCAACGGAGCACATGGACATTTCCATATTCCAAGTGTGGCTGATCATTTTGTCTAGGTTGATCTAAGTTTTGTTGATTTTGCTCCACATTTGCCTGAGGTGCAATCATTTCTCTATTTACCCCAGGCTGGGCTCCTTGAGTATTGTCATTGGCCAAATCACCTACTCCCAAGGCTTGATTTAGCTTTGCCATTTGCTGAGCCAATGCACTACAAACATTATTTATATTTTTCATGATTAGCGTAATCATGACACCCATTTACTGAGTGAACATATGCACCATATCATGGTTGCTTTCATCCATTTGTTGTCGAAAGCTGGCCAAAGAATTCATGATTGGCCCTATTATATTTTGGGGATTATTTCTCGACATATTAGGGAAAACTGGTCCTAAATTCAATCTTTCTTGTCGAAAGAGAGTTGGATTGCTTGTGCCTGCAACCCTTACTCCTTGACTACCAAAACTTGCTAAGACCGAACTTATCTATGGTTGGCCTTGTGAAGCTACTGATTGGCTGATAGTATTGGCCAAAGTGTGTGAATGCTTATGTCTCTAAGACATGTCGAAAGGTTTTTGATGATAACAAAAGCAAAAGAGAAGATCAAGCACAAAAGGAAAAATCAAGATCAAAGAAAGAAGACAGAAGGTTTAAATAGTCATTAGGATATTAATGTTAAATGCTCTCAAGATTTCTCAAATGGTTTTTCAATATATATGATTTCAAAATAAATAGGAAATTTCAAAGATAAACATGGCTTTCAATAAAACCTGAGTTTCAATTTTAAATCTAACACTCTTAAAAGGATTTATGTTTAAACAAGTACCTTGAGGTGTTGGAAATGACTTACAAGAGTTATTGGACTTGAAAAATGTGTTCAAAGGCAAATGTAATCGATTACACAATGTTTGTAATCGATTACACATCAAACATGTAATCGATTACATGAACAATGTAATCGATTACAAGAAAGTCGAGGAGGCCATGTAATCGATTACACAAGCAATATATGTAATCGATTACACAAAGCCCAGAAAGGCAAAGAACACGTTCGACAAAGAAATGTAATCGATTACACAATATATGTAATCGATTACACAAAACCAGAAACTCAAAGAACATGTTCGACGAGACATGTAATCGATTACAAAGATATTGTGTCGATTACACAACAAGTCGAAGTCATGTAATCGATTACATGAGCATTGTCGATTACAAGCAAAGTCGAAGCCATGTAATCGATTACCTCAAGAATGTAATCGATTACACGAGCCCAGAAAGTTTAAAACGTTGGAACAATAATGTAATCGACACGAGATATGTAATCGATTACACACATCGACAACGTCCAACGGCTATATTAAATGCATTAAATGCATGCCCAACTACCTCCAACTCTATTAATTGAGAAACTTATAAATACCCAAGTTGGGTCTTTGTTTACGGTTGACCTTGAACCAATAAGCTGATCATTATACTTCAAAACGTGAATCAATTCTTAAAATCATTTCTTGCTCTGTTTTCGACTAAAAACGTGAAAAATCCTTGAGAGCATATTAGAGCTTCAATTTGTAAACACTTGCTCTAGAGAGAGTTTCTTCTATTTCAATCTTATACTTTTCGATTAGTGAGGTGAGGTATCCCTCAAGTATTGTAAGGGTGAGGTATCCCTTGGAAAATAGAGGCTCAAGCTTTTGGGTGAGGTATCCCATCTTGTTGAGTGCTCAAGGTTGTAGTGGTTTTTCAAGCACCCATTGAAGCTTGAAGATATAGTGGAAAATCTCAAGGTGTTGCTTGGGAATTTGGACGTAGATCACAAGTGGAGTAGTGATTGAACCAGGATAAACATTTGTGTTTGTTTCTCTAAACTCTCCTCTGTTTATCTTTGTGCCTTTGTTTCATTGTTTTATTTGGATATTGTCTTCTTGACTATTACGTTCATTAGTAAAAGTGCTTAACTCATCTATTCAATTATCTCGATCATTCAATAGCTTCAACGAAAATTGATTGTCAAACGATTTACGAAAGATTTGTGAACTTATTTTTAACTACTCAATTCACCCCCTCTTGAGTATTGAGGCCACTTGGTAACAAGTGGTATCGAAGCTAGACTCTTGTATAAAGAGCTTAGCAGACTTCAAGAGAAGTGATGGCTTCAAATGGTTTTTCAAATGAAGGTTCTTCTATAAATAGACCTCCTTATTTCAATGGGGATGGCTATGCCTATTGGAAAGAAAGGATGAAAATTTTTATTGAAGCTATTGACTTAGATGTGTGGGACCATTGAAAATGGTGCTTTTGTCCCTACACAAACTAAGGATGGTGTGACAATTAATACACCTAGAAGTGATTGGACCGATGATGATAAAAAGAAGGTTCAATATAATTTGAAAGCCAAGAACATCATCACCACATCTTTGGGGTATGATGAATTCTTTAGGTGTCAAACTGTAAGACCATAAAAGAAATGTGGGATACCCTACAAGTAACTCATGAAGGCACTAGTGAGGTAAAAGATCTCGAATAAACACTCTTACTCATGAATATGAATTGTTTAGAATGAACCAAGGTGAGAGTATTCAAGATATGCAAAAGAGATTTACTCATATTGTTAATCATCTCATCTCATTGGGAAAGACATTTCCTAATGAGGATCTTATTAACAAAGTCTTGAGATGTCTAGCGAGGAATTGGCAACCCAAGGTAAGCTGCGATTGCGGAATCAAGAGATTTATCAACCATGTCTCTAGCCACCCTATTCGGAAAACTTCAAGAGCATGAGCTGGAACTAAGTAGGCTCAATCAAAATGAAGAACATGACAAAAGAAGAAGGAATTGCACTCAAGGCCACCTCTCCCATACTTGAAGATGATGATGAAGATGGTGAAGAGGATGCTGAAAATATTGAGCTAAGTGAGGAGAATCTTAGTCTCCTTGTGAGAAAATTCGGAAGATTCTTGAAGAAAAAGGGATTTCAAAGAAGACCACCGTTTCCTCAAAAGAAAGCATATCACAAAGAGAAGGATCCTCCACTCCTCCAAAATGCTATGAATGTGGAAAACCGGGGCACATGAAAATGGAGTGTCCTATATATCTCAAGAAGACGGAGAAGTTTGAGAAAAGACCCTCCAAGGAAAAGAAAGGAAGAAGAGCATATATAGCTTGGGAGGACAATGACTTAAGCTCTTCCGATGATTCTGAAAATGAGGAAGCCCATCTTTGCCTCATGGCTCAAGGAGAAGAAAGTGGAGAAAGCGACACAGAGGTAACCTCTTCTAACCTAGAACCTCCACCTTCTTATGATGAATTACAAGATGCCTTTCAAGAATTGCATGATGAATCTTTGAGGCTCACAAAAATGATTTTGTCTTCCAATAAAACAATCTCCCTATTGACAAAGAAAGTTTCTACTTTAACCAAGGAGATAAATGAACTTAAAATTGAAAATGAGACTTTAGGACTCATAGATGCTAATTCATCATGCATGATTTGTTCCTCACATGAAAATGCATCCATATCATTACCTTGTTTATCATGCAAAGCTTTTGAAAAAGAAATTGAAGACTTGAACAACACTCTTGCAAAATTCACTTTTGGAAGAGACAACTTGAATGTGTTGTTAGGGAGACAAAAATGTGTTTTCCAAAAAGCCGGTTTAGGATTTAATCCAAACAACCATCAAAAATCTTATAAGAACTTCTTTGTTTCCTCAAAAACTTCAAGTAGCCCCTTTGTTAAATGTTTTCATTGTGGTAGGAAAGGGCATAGTGCATCCACTTGCAATGTTAGAAAGAACATAAACACCAAGGTTGGAATCAAAGGGTTTGGGTCCCTAAAGGCACCATACCTAATTCTAACACACAAGGACCCAAAACAATTTGGGTACCAAAAGTTAAATCTTGAATGTGTGTTGTAGGTGTGCTTGAAGACCAAGAGCTCAAGTTGGTATCTTGATAGTGGTTGCTCCAAGCACATGACCGGAGATGGCTCCAAGTTCTCCTCCCTTACACACAAGAAACATGGTCATGTCACATATGGTGACAACAACAAAGGGAAGATTCTTGGAATTGGCAAAGTTGGTAAGATCCCTTCATCATCTATTGATAATGTCTTACTTGTTGAAGGACTTAAACATAATTTACTTAGTATTAGTCAATTGTGTGATAAAGGAAATAGAGTTATATTTGATTCCTCTTGTTGTATAATTGAGGGAAAGGATGACAAGCAAGTTAAGTTTGTTGGTCATAGGGTCAATAACATATATATGATTAGTCTTGATGACATTTCCTCAAATGATGCTAAATGCTTTATGAGTAGAGAAAATGACTCATGGTTATGGCATAGAAGAATTGCTCACATTCACATGGATCACTTAAACAAATTGGTTTCTAAAGAACTAGTAATTGGTCTTCCAAAGCTCAAATTTGAAAAAGACAAACTTTGTGATGCATGTCAAAAGGGAAAACAAGTAAAGGTCTCTTTCAAGGCTAAAAACATAGTTTCAACTTCTAGACCTTTACAACTTTTGCACATGGATCTTTTTGGACCCTCTAGAACTATGAGCTTTGGTGGGAATTACTATGCATTAGTAATTGTGGATGATTTTTCTAGATTTACATGGACATTATTCTTAGCTCACAAAAATGATGCTTTTCAATCATTTAGAAAACTTGCCAAAGTTATCCAAAACGAAAAAGGTTTTTGTATTGCATCCATAAGAAGTGATCATGGTGGTGAATTTGAAAATCATGAATTTGAAACTTTTTGTGATGAACATGGCATTGAGCATAATTTTTCTGCCCCTAGAACACCACAACAAAATGGTGTTGTAGAAAGGAAAAATCGATCTTTAGAAGAAATGGCAAGAACTATGCTCAATGAGGCCAATCTTCCTAAGTACTTTTAATTGATGCGGTTAACACCGCTTGTTATGTTATGAATAGAGCCCTAATAAGGCCAATTTTAAAGAAAACCCCATATGAATTGTACAAAGGAAGGAAACCTAATGTGTCACATTTTCATGTCTTTGGATGTAAATGCTTTGTTTTGAATAATGGAAAGGATAACTTGGGGAAGTTTGATGCAAAATCGATGAGGGAATATTCATTGGTTATTCTATCCATAGCAAGGCCTTTAGAGTCTATAATAAACGAACTATGACCATAGAAGAATCCATACATGTTGCATTTGATGAAACTAACCCAAATGTGCCGAGAAAGGAACTTGTTGATGATGTTGCAGAAATCTTGGCAAAGACGCACTTGGAAAATCAAGAGATAGAGTCCAAGAAGAAAGAAGAGAGACTCCTTGATCACTCATGGCAAGAAAATTCCAAAATCTCGGATCTACCCAAGGAATGGAGGACTTCAAGGTATCATCCTCTTGACAAGGTGATAGGTGATGTATCAAAAGGGGTAATCACTCGAAACTCACTTAGAGATGCATGTAATCATCTAGCCTTTGTCTCTCAAGTTGAACCTAAAGACATAAATGAGGCCATTAATGATGAGCATTGGATCTTGGCCATGCAAGAAGAACTAAACCAATTTGAGAGGAATCAAGTTTGGGAATTAGTTCCAAGGCCCAATGATCATCCTATAATTGGCACCAAATGGGTCTTTAGGAACAAACTTGATGAAACGGGTTTAATAATAAGAAATAAAGCTAGGCTTGTAGCTAAGGGATATAATCAAGAAGAAGGCATAGATTATGAAGAAACTTATGCTCCCGTAGCTAGATTAGAGGCCATTAGAATGCTACTTGCATATGCTTGCATCATGGATTTCAAACTCTATCAAATGGATGTCAAAAGTGCCTTTTTAAATGGTTTTATACAAGAAGAGGTGTATGTAGAACAACCTCCTGGTTTTGAGGACTTTGAAATGCCCAACCATGTTTTTAAATTGAAAAAGGCTTTGTATGGCTTGAAACAAGCTCCTAGAGCTTGGTATGAAAGGTTGAGCAAATTTCTTTTAGAAAAAGGCTTTTCTAGAGGTAAAGTTGACACCACTCTCTTCATAAAACACAAAATGCATGACATTCTTCTAGTTCAAATCTATGTTGATGACATTATATTTGGAGCTACTAACAACTCTCTTTGTAAAGAATTTTCAAATATTATGCAAAGTGAGTTTGAGATGTCCATGATGGGTGAGCTCAACTTCTTCCTTGGTCTACAAATCAAGCAAACAAGAGAAGGAACATTTATAAGCCAATCCAAGTATTGCTCAAAAAGTTTGGAATGGACAATGCCAAGCATATGGCTACTCCTATGGGCACCTCTTGCTATTTGGACAAGGATGAAGGAGGTAAATCGGTAGAAATTACAAAATATAGAGGTATGATTGGCTCACTCCTTTATCTCACCGCAAGTAGGCTCGATATAATGTTTAGTGTATGCATGTGTGCTAGATATCAAGCTAATCCTAAGGAATCACACCTAAGTCTTTGTTAAGAGAATAATGAAATATCTAATAGGCACATCACAAATGGGTTTATGGTACCCTAAGGGTGCCTCATGTAGTCTTATTGGGTATTCGATTCGATTTTGCTGGATGCAAAATGGATCGAAAGAGCACTAGTGGGACATGCCACTTGCTAGAAGCTCACTAGTTTCTTGGCACAAAGAAGAAACAAAATAGTGTGGCATTGTCCACAAGTTGAATTTGAATATGTTGCGGTGGGAGTTGCATGCTCAAGTCCTTTGGATGAAACAAGAACTCTTGGACTATGGTCTTGAGCTTGATCACATTCCCATAAAATGTGATAATACTAGTGCAATTAACTTGTCAAAAAATCCCATTTTGCATTCTAGAACTAAGCATATTGAAATAAGACATCATTTCATTAGAGATCATGTTCAAAGAGGTGATTGCATACTTGAATTTGTTGAAACAACTAAGCAATTAGCGATATTTTCACTAAACCCCTTGCAAAAGAAGCATTTTTCTACATTAGAAACGAACTGGGTATATTGGACCATTCATGCATAAATTAAATATTTGTGCATAATCCTAAAACAAAAGCCTAAGCTTGCGTTTTTCGCATAATTATGCCACATCGCCAGACAATCTCGAATTTTCATTATATATATTTGAATCCCATACTAACTTGAGCGTCGGAGTTTTCCCTAAATTATTTTGCAGGTGCTCCCTCATGTCCCACTTTGACAAGAAAATCAACAGCCTCAAAAGTCACCAAAAAGGGTGAAATTCTTGGTAAACATGATAATTTTGATCAATTATATGAGTTGAATCATAATGTGATTAATCTATATGCTTGGATGATGATTTGAATTGATTTGAGTTGCTTTAAAACTGTTTTGGATGGATTAAAATTGATTATATGCTGTTTGGAACGCAAAATCTGAGTTAAAGAGTGCTGGTAATCGATTACAATGCCTTTGTAATCGATTACACAGGTTCTGTCATGCATGTAATCGATTACACACATTTTGTAATCGATTACAACCAACTCAGAACTCAGGTAATCGATTACATCATCTATGTAATCGATTACAAGGTTCCTAGAAAGCATGTAATCGATTACACTAAAAATGTAATCGATTACACACCCACTGGAATGCATGTAATCGATTACACACTCAATGTAATCGATTACATGAGGTTTTTTAAAAGGCTCCCGACGCGCGTAGTGGTCATTTCTGTTTGGCCCTGTTCATCTTCCTCGTTCTCTCCCTCGCACCCACGCACCTCGATCTCAAAACCTCTCATTTCTCACTCAAATTTCCATCAAAACTCATCATTTCGCCTCTCTCAATCTCGGAAATCCCTCTCCACATAACCCACCGATCAAATCTCCTCAAATCCCTCATCCAAAATCTCCCCATCTTCTCCCACGAACACCCTCTCCACTTTTCTAACCTAATTTCTTCCCTCTCTCTCTCCTCACTCATCCCCAACAATTTACCACTCAACCCGTGCTTCTCTCTCTCATCAATTGAATCCTCCCATCGCTCGAAGCGCCCAAGAACAGGGCTTTGTTGGAAGTTCCTCCGGTGGCTCTACACGCAATATCTCTGGGTTGGACCTCACGAGGCACTTCTCCACCGTGAAGAAAGCCGAGTTGTTCGGGAAGAACTTCCGGCTTCGCAAGATCATCTCTCCTGGTATCTACCCATCACCTTCTCGTGAGAGTGAACCCTTAGTGAGCTTTAGGACAATAGAACACTTAGGCTTGCTGGGATTCCTAAGTATAGAGAAGGCCATCTACCCTAACCTTGTCCGAGTGTTTTATGCTAACCGAAGGTTGAGGATAATTGCATCATTTCGAGGTGAAAAAGCAACAAATCAAAGTTAACCATGACAGAATGGTATAGGCTCACCAAGCTCACTCCCGATGGAGCCCGGTTACGTGGGAATGCCAAAGTCCGGGGGCATGAGTTTGAGCACAAGGTCGCTCTTCTCTCCTTGATTAGGACCTGGCTACCACCTCCCAAAGTGATCCTAGACGCGAGAATAATGGCCACCGGCCTCACTATGGAAACAGGGTCCTTCACTACCTCTTGGTTCGTGGATTGATTCCCAGAGGAGGAAATTACTCCCAAGTCCTCAAGGACGATGTAGTGGCATTATGGGCAATGACCACGTGGCACCCAATCAACGGGGATACTACATTCTACAAAGATATGCTAGACATCAAGAAAAAGAAGAACTCTGCTCTCCCCTTCGCCATGTTAGTCACCACAATTCTTGAGTATTGTCGCATTTCGCTGACTGAAGAGTCCAAGGACACCAGCTCCAAGGGACCCCAATCAATTGGGCCGCATACTCGAAGAAGCTTCGGCTCTACAAGATGGAGGATAGGTGGCATTACATTACTCATGGCACATTTGGCCATATCCATCACGATCCGGACGGTGATGATGAGGGGGCTCGGTGATCCGCCCTCTGCTCCTGCTCCAGCCTTCTCTTGATCTTCTGCTCCAAGAGATGCGCAACCGAGCGCCAACGTCAACACGCGCATGGATCATATAGAGCAAAAGATCGACCACCTTGAGCCGAGGATGGACTACTCGGACCGGAGCTTGCCTCCATTCGATCCCTCTTACGTGGACCTCCCGTTCCCGAGAGTCCCGTGCTGCCGCGCCCCCCACATCCTCCGCCCCTCCGGATCCCATTTCCTTCGCCGGTCCATCCGGGAGTTCCTGCCGATGATGAGGAGCTTCTCGGATTTCGACGACGATCTTATGCCCGGCCGATGATGACATTGGTCTAGGAGACTCTCGCGGATCCAGAGGGTGATGTCTTTTGTGACAGCGAGGACACTGATAGTGATCCTGGCCTTATGCCTTGATTCGTTTTTCCGCCTTGTATTTTTTCTTTAACTCTGATTATATAAAATTGGTATACTTTTATGGTTATCTTTTGATTACTGCCTACTGGTTGTGACATGTTTCTTTGTACATGCTGATTATTAATACATAAACGTGTTTTCACTTTGAATGGTTGGCTGTTGGAATATTGCTTGGACTGATCTTAGTGACTTTTCTGTTATGGCAAACAATTGGGAATCATGAACTATAACTGACATGCTGTCTATTTTTTAATGCTTATGTCTTTTTGATAATGCCAACGGGGGAGAAAATAAGGAAAAATGAAATGTAATTAAAGGTTGCATGAGTACGGGGAGTTATTGAACTTTTAAGTTATTAAGCGTTTCATATGCAAAATCTAACCCAATATCATGCATAATCTCTGGGGAAACATTGTAACTAAATGACTATGATATACAAATGCAAAAACTCTTTCTTTTTCCTATGATCAGTTTGTCATCATCAAAAAGGGGAGAATGTGAATGCTTATGTCTCTAAGACATGTCGAAAGGTTTTTGATGATAACAAAAGCAAAAAGAGAAGATCAAGCACAAAAGGAAAAATCAAGATCAAAGAAAGAAGACAGAAGGTTTAAATAGTCATTAGGATATTAATGTTAAATGCTCTCAAGATTTCTCAAATGGTTTTTCAATATATATGATTTCAAAATAAATAGGAAATTTCAAAGATAAACATGGCTTTCAATAAAACCTGAGTTTCAATTTTAAATCTAACACTCTTAAAAGGATTTATGTTTAAACAAGTACCTTGAGGTGTTGGAAATGACTTACAAGAGTTATTGGACTTGAAAAATGTGTTCAAAGGCAAATGTAATCGATTACACAATGTTTGTAATCGATTACACATCAAACAGAAAGCATGTAATCGATTACATGAACAATGTAATCGATTACAAGAAAGTCAGAGGCCATGTAATCGATTACACAGTATATGTAATCGATTACATGAAAGGCAAAGAACACGTTCGACAAAGAAATGTAATCGATTACACAATATATGTAATCGATTACACAAAACCCAGAAACTCAAAGAACATGTTCGACGAGACATGTAATCGATTACAAGGATATTGTAATCGATTACACAGCAAGTCAGAAGTCATGTAATCGATTACATGAGCATTGTAATCGATTACAAGCAAAGTCGAAGTTATGTAATCGATTACCTCAAGAATGTAATCGATTACACGCAGAGCCCGAAAGTTGAAAACGTTGGAACAATAATGTAATCGATTACCGAGATATGTAATCGATTACACACATCCTGACAACGTCCAACGGCTATATTAAATGCATTAAATGCATGCCCAACTACCTCCAACGGCTCTATTAATTGAGAAACTTATAAATACCCAAGTTGGGTCTTTGTTTACGGTTGACCTTGAACCAATAACTGATCATTATACTTCAAAACGTGAATCAATTCTTTAAAATCATTTCTTGCTCTGTTTTCTGACTAAAAACGTGAAAAATCCTTGAGAGCATATTAGAGCTTCAATTTGTAAACACTTGCTCTAGAGAGAGTTTCTTCTATTTCAATCTTATACTTTCTGATTAGTGAGGGTGAGGTATCCCTCAAGTATTGTAAGGGTGAGGTATCCCTTGGAAAATAGAGGCTCAAGCTTTTGGGTGAGGTATCCCATCTTGTTGAGTGCTCAAGGTTGTAGTGGTTTTTCAAGCACCCATTGAAGCTTGAAGATATAGTGGAAAATCTCAAGGTGTTGCTTGGGACTGGGACGTAGATCACAAGTGGAGTAGTGATTGAACCAGGATAAACGACTGTGTTTGTTTCTCTAAACTCTCCTCTGTTTATCTTTGTGCACTGTTTCATTGTTTTATTTGGATATTGTCTTCTTGACTATTACGTTCATTAGTAAAAGTGCTTAACTCATCTATTCAATTATCTCTGATCATTCAATAGCTTCAACGAAAATTGATTGTCAAACGATTTGCGAAAGATTTGTGAACTTATTTTTAACTACTCAATTCACCCCCCCTCTTGAGTATTGAGGCCACTTGGTAACAAAGTGGAGCCAAGTCCCATTTGTGCCATTATAGGGGGAACATAATTGGGTGGCAACCCATATTAGGGCACAAACCTTGAATCTGAATTTATTATGCTTTGGTTACTTCGTTGACTCGGTGATGGCTTAGTCATTCTAGGCAACACCTGTTCTACTACTAGATTACTCCGGAGAGCACTAGTTGCTATAACATCCTCCACCAAACCAGTACTAGCGACGGTCGAGGGTGGCATAGTAACGGATGTCGAAGGTATATCTGACGCCTGACTACTTACATTACTCATGGTTTGCATATCTTGAGAAGAGTAGATAAATCTTCCACTTCTTAAAAGCATAAAATCATTTCCTGTGACACTATGAGTTACTCTGAACTCGTCCCACCGGGCGTGCCAATTTGTTTAAGTGGAATTTTGGCTTAGAGACTTAGTAACAATTCCAACAAACAAATAAATGTATCAAAACGAATGTGGGTTCAGAGTTATGTGGTAATCTCGTTATAAAAATGATTTTGACAGTAAACAAAAGGAATTTACGAGATTTGAAATATATGAATAGAAAATGCAGAAAAGACACTTTAAAAATATTAAAGAAATTTAAAGAAACTGAATAAAAATTTAAGAATGCAGAAAATTAATTTAAAGTGCGTAAATGGTGCAAAATTAAAGTGCTGAATTTAAATAGAAAATAGTAAAGAAAAGTAAGTAAAAGTGCAAAAAAATGTAAAGGAATTTTAAAGAACAAGACTGAAAAGTAAATGAATTTAAAAGGACATTGCATTAATTTAAATGACTTAAAATGAAAAAGGAAGGCGTACTTGGATCAAAATCCCTTAATCTACTCGAGTTGAGATGTTAGGATTATGTATCAGTAAATAACCTTCCTTTTTTACATTGAGACTACTGATATTTATATAAAAAATTAAAAAATAACTGACACCCTAAAATTTTAACACGTCTTAACAGTTATGCCATCAGCATATACCCACTTTCCGACAGAACCAACACTTAACTGCTTTGACCATTCTTCGTTGACTCAATGCAATTTTTCTGTCAAATTATTCTTCTGTCCGACATCAGTACCTAATTGTCACATCAGAGTCTTCTTCCTATTTAATACTTCTGTCAATTTCACCATTTAGCATTTCTGTCAGCTCAATACTTAGAAAAATTTCTTCAATACCATCATCCAACCGACGAATTGCCAAATCTTTATTTTCACCTCTGACAGCAAGTTGTATCGTCCTTTAACCCTCTTGATCCCGAGCTACCATAAGCCCTCGAGGATGTTGATTGTATCATCTAGCTCTAGGTTGATCCTGAGCTACCACGCCAGCAGCATTTGCTTTATTGTTATTCTTTTTGGCTCAAAAGTCAGAAGTGGAATCTAAAAATAAAAGTTGAAATCTATTTCTAATAGTATAGATCCCTTAAATGTCCACGAACCAAAGTATCTTGGTCAAATCTTCATATTTTTGACATTGCTTCAAACAATTGCAGTGGCAGAATTCCACCTACATTCTTTGAAAATTGGAAGGCAACGATGGCCAATAAAAATGATAAGATACTGCCGCAACTTGATCATATTCAGATTGGAGTGCAACATTTGGTATAATATAAAGCAAATTTATTACTAGGACAGCGTGACAGTCACAAGCAAAGGGATGCAAATGGAGTTGGCAAAGCTAGGGCCTCAACCAAGTTGGTATATCTTTAAGTCTTACACCGACCAAAGACTAGAGTAAGAAAGTGCTAAGTATCTATAAAAGTAAGGAGTGAGTATTAAGTTATAGCAAAAGTATATGAATGGGGCCTCAGCTTGTTAACCTATTTAAAAGTCTATTGGCCTATTTAAAGGTAGACTTATTAATCTATTTAAAGACTTTATTGCAAAATAGGTATTTAAATAAACTTTCAGATCAGGCAAGACCTTAAAAATTAACCTATTTCAAGCTCACAGACCAGACTCAGATCTTATAATTGGGATATAGGTCAGGCCTATTTAAGACAAAATTTGACTTGACTTGTTTTTACCCCTACCTACAACCTACAGAATTTTTTATGATATTACACTTGGAACTAAGTTTTGTTCTTACAAAAATTACACTTGTAAATTGCAATCATTGGAGGGGCTTGATTCGTGTTCCGGCACAACGTGTTTCCACTTACCAAAAAATCCTGTGTAGGGTGTCCGCTGAGTGGGTTGGGTGGGTTCAACAAGATTTTTGGACCCGACCCGCTTACTAGAGTAGGAAATTTTTTTACTCAACCCAACCCAACCTAACTTGCTCAAAAGTGGGTTGGGTTGGGTCGAACCCGTGGGTCCAACATATTTTTTTTAAAAAAAAATTCCTATAAAAAAGTCAAAATACAAAATCTAACAAATTAACATCATAAGTCTCAATCTCAAACATAATATGTCTCAATCTAACAAACTAACACCATAAGTCTCAATCTCAAACATAATAGGTCTCAATTTAACAAATTAATACCATAAGTCTTAACCAACTTTACTCAAACATAATAAGTTTCAATATCAAATAACATATTTTTAACCTATTTTTCAAATAGGCTATAGCACATTACTAGGACTAGCATTATCAACCGTGACTGTGCAAATCTTTTCAATCCCCCAATCTCTAATGCTTTTTTCTAAAGCCTTTCCTATGGTCTCACCTTTGTAATCATTTACAATAAAAAACCCTAATATCTTCTTGTTCAAATGCCATCCATCATCAATATAATAAGCAGTCACACACATGTAATTCAAGTTTTGGTTGATGTCCAAGTGTTGGTGGTGAGTGAAAACATTTGAGAATTAGATGATAAAATAGACTTCAACTTTGCTTTCTCAAATACATATAATTACATAACATCTCTAACAACAGTTTGTCTAGAAGGAACTTAGAATTGAGGTTGCATACCTTGAGCAAAACTTTTAAAACCTTCATTTTCAACAAATTTAAATGGAAGCTTGTCAATGATAATCATTTTAGCAAGTACAATCCTACACTCTTCTTGATTAAAAGACAACACCTTGAGCTTTGCATTACCATCATTTTCTTCTTTACATTTTTTTAGAAATCCAAGAGTTTTTTTGCTTTTTGTCAACATGTATATTGGGGCTTTTCTTACACATTGGCAAGTGCCTAGACAAATTAGTTGTGTTATGATTTCTAGAACCACATGCATATATTTTCCTATAATAATTGCATTCAACTTTTTCACCATTATCTTTTCTGGTAAAATTTTCCCACACATGTGAACTTCGTCTTAAAGGCTTTCTTAGAAATATGAATACCTCTTTACTAGCAAATGATCCTCCTTCTTGTTCAATAGCTAAACGCTCAACATGTTGGGAAGGTTGCACACAACATTAGGGTGTATGAGTACTTCCAATTCACTCTCCACTAGTTAGTGATTGATTAAGATTTAGTTGCCATTCATCAATCACTTTTTGTCATTAATGAGTAAATAAATATCAACCAACAATGTAATAACTATACTACTATCAACCCAATTCGCTCCCCATAATGCTTTTGAATTTACAATCTTTGAACAATTTGATTCACTATCTTATTGGAAAATCCATCTTACATTCAAAGCTAAACAATTTCAACTATATATGGTGCCATCAAGTCAAATCAAATACAAATACCAGTCCTCTTCTCATGTGAAACTGAAGAACAATACCTACACAAACATAACATGACATATGTTGCTTGACCCCTCCCCTGTGTTACGATACTTGTGTAGTATAAAAATCCTAACCACATGATCTATATATATTATATATGTTCATTCTTGACTTGTTAAAATGAAAACCAGAAAACACATACATACATCTCTCATAAAAGTTAAAGAAACATAAAAAATAAATACCTAATTGATGTGAGTGTGACGGAACAACAGAGGCTATATTTTTGTTTGTGGCTAAAACGAAGAAGTGGCATATGTTATGGTTTCTGATTTGGTTCTGAATATTAATTTGATGTGGAAGGAAGATGAACAAGTTGCTATGAGAAAGGAAACCTAATTTTGATTGAAAACTGTGTTTCCTATATTTTTATGATATATAATCAAATGGTACAAGAGACTCCTTTTATAAAAGGAGTGTAGGAGACAAACTAATTACAATTCAGGAAACAAATAGAAAACTACCATAACAAGCTAAACAAATAAGAAAACTAAATATTTACATCATAAACTCTAAGGAAACTAAGTATTTACATCATAAACTCTATATACAACATTAACACAACATTATAAATGGTTGACTACTAGTTTAATGCTATTGATTCTCAGCTTTAATAACAAGGCATTAATACTGATTTAATGTCTTTCAATGTCGTATTAATACTGATTTAATGCCTTATTAAATGTCTACATTAATGCCTTTCAATGCTCTGTCGACACTCCTCCTCAAGTTGCCTTAAAAATGTCCTCTATAAACAGCTTGCTTGTTATACTATCAAACAACTTCTTAGGTAGTCTCTTAGTTAGAATCTATGTGGATTGTTCTACTGTGGGGACATATGAGATGCAGATCTGTCCACTTTCTATCTTCTCCTTGATGAAGTGTTTATCAACTTCCATATGTTTTGTTCTATCATGCAAGACTGGATTGTGAGTGATGGAGATTGCCAACTTGTTGTCACAATACAGTTTTATTGATGGAGAATTATAAGTTCTTAATTCTTATAGAATTTCTTCAACCCACAATACTTCACATATTCCATGAGCCATTGCTCTAAATTCAGCTTTTGTACTACTTCTTACCACGACATTTTGCTTCTTGCTTCTCCAACTAACCAAATTTCCTCCAATAAAGATGCAATAACCTGATGTTGATATTTAGTCCGTTACACTCCGAGCCCAATCTACATTAGTGTAGGCTTCCTCTTGTAGGTGTCCACGCCTTTTTAAAGAGAAGTCTTCTTCCAGGTGATCTCTTCAAATACTTTAGGATCCTATTTACTGCCTCAAAGTGTTCAGGTCCTGGTGAATGCATAAACTGACTTACCATGCTTACAACAAACGCTGTGTTTGGATGTGTATAGGATAAATAGATTAACCTCCCGACCAGTCACTAATACCTTCCCTTATCTACCACATCCTCGGGTTAGGCTGGTTGCAATTTGATGTTAGGCTCAATAGGTGTTTCAGCAGCTTTACATTCCATAAACCTGTTTCTTTTAAGAGATCTACAGTATACTTCCACTGATTAACAAATATACCTTCTTTGAACTTGGAGAACTCAATTCCAAGAAAGTATTTCAATGGACCAAGTTCCTTAATTTCAAACACTTTAGCAAGTCTCTCCTTCAAGTTTTTGAGCTCAACACCATCATCACTTGTCAAAATAATATCATTTACATACACAATCAGAATTATAATTTTGCCATCTACTGAGTGTTTGTAGAATAATATGTGATCAACTTGGCTTTGAGTATAGCCAAGGTGTTTTACCACTGTTCCAAAACATTCAAACAATGCTCTTGGAGATTGTTTTAGGCCATATAAGGATTTCTTTAGTTTGCACACCTTATTTCTTCCAAAATCTCCTTCAAATCCTAGAGGAAGACTCATAAACACTTCTTCCTCTAAATCTCCATTTAGAAAGACATTTTTTACATTCAATTGGTGTAAGGGCCAATTAGAATTGACAGTAAGAGATAGCAGAATCTGAATGGAGTTAAGCTTAGCTACTGGAGCAAAAGTCTCTTGATAATCTATCCCATAGGTTTGAGTGAATCCTTTTACTACCAACCTAGCTTTATACTTTCTATACTCCCATCTGCCTTGTATTTAATGGTAAAGACCCACTTACATCCTACTCTCCTTTTATCATGTAGCAGGTCAATAATTTCTCAAGTCCCATTTTTCTTAAGTGCATTCATTTCTTCTAAAACAGTTAGTTTCCAGTTTGGATCATCTAGTGCTTCCTCAATGTTTCTAGGCACAAACAGATTTATAATTTTAGAGGTGAAGGCTCGATGGTTTTGGGAAAGATTTTTATAGGAGACATACTTGGAAATGGGATGACTTGTACTGCTTTTGGGTTTTTTTTTAGTGCAGTTTCTTGTACTTCTCCTAAGAGCTATAGGCAAATCAAAATTTAAAATAGGCAGTTCAGTGTTACTTGGAAGATCAAGTGATTCATTTGTTGGGCCGCCTTCTGGGAGATCCAGTTAGTCCTGTGCAGGAATGATAGGTTAATCTATGCTCTAGTTTGATTTTTCTGAGTATAAATATGAAGCTCCTTATTTAACTGTAGTATTTCTTTTCCTGTTTAGGCACTACCTAAGTTTGACACTTGTTCTTCCTTACTAGTTTCATTTTCTAGTTCACTTTCTTCAGTGTGTAAAATAGGTTTGGGTAGAGGTTCATGCAAAGAAACATTGTTATACAAAAAAATACCCTCATTGTTGTTCTCCCCTTAAAGATAATTTTTTTGAAAAAATTTTTGATGTTCCAAGAAGGTAACATCCATGTTGACATGTAGTTTTTTAGTGCTAGGATTAAAACATTTGTACCCTCTTTGGTGAGGAGCATATCTAATGAAAATACATTTTTCAGCCCTGGGGTCGAGTTTAGACCGAGATATAGAGGGTATATGCACAAAATTCATACAACCAAAAACTTTTAAAGGCAGATTAGCATACAATCTACAAGTTAGAAAAATCATCTTAAAGCTATCCAAAGGAGTGTGATAATTTAACACACATGTGACTATCCTATTTATGAGGTATACTGCTGTCAGGATAGCGTCTCCCCACAAATATTTAGGGACATTTCCTTCAAACATAATAGTTTAGGCTACTTCAAGTAGATGTTTATTTTTTCCTTTCAGCAATGCCATTTTATTGAGGGGTGTTTGGACATGTAGATTAATGTTGAATGCCTTTGGTTAGAAAAAAATGTTAGCCATGGCAACCATTACCCGAGAAGGGGGGTGAATTGGATGATGACTAGTTTTAATGCAACTTTGACAAATTATACATTTTGAATCATTCAATTAATAAATGCAGCGGAATATGCACAACAAATGTATAACTATTATAGATTACTCAACTACAACTTGAGGTATATGGTAAATCAAGTAAATAAGTTAAATATCAAGTTCAACTCAAGTATATATAATTAAAGCCCAAATGTAAAGAAGATAGAGTTGAGAGAAGCAAACACAAGTTTTATCTTGGTTCAGCTACCAATTCACTTGTGACCTATGTCCAGTCCTCAAGCAACCGCTAAAGATTTTTCACTATATCTTTAAACTTCAATAAGTGCTTGACAACCTTTATAATTGAGAGCACTCAACACACCTTGGGATACCTCACCCTTGTGCTTGAGCCTCAAACAGGGATACCTCACCCTTTACAACTTTTGAGGGATGCCTCACCCTCAAGGGATACCTCACCTTTTACTAACTTTGAGAGATGTCTCACTCTCTAAGGGATACCTCACCTTTTAATTAAGAAAGATACCTCATCCTCTCAAAACAAAGATTAAGATGAAGAGAAAGAATATAAACTCTCACAAGAGTAGATATACAACTTGAAGAACAAAGTATAGATGATAGAACACTCTCTCAAGAGTGGATAATACAAATTGAAACACTATGGGTATAAAGGATTCACACTTTAAAGCTCAAAATATGATTTTGATGTTTCAAAGATCAAGTATAGTGTTCTTGTGTTTCTTGAGTTGTAAATACTTCAAATATTCACTTATATATAGAGCCCAAATTATAAAATAGCCGTTAGTAGTGTTTAGAAATGATCTTTTATGAAAACTAGCCGTTTATAGTCGTTGAGAACATTTCTGGGCACTTGATAATCGATTACAAGCTTTTTGGGCACTTTGTAATCGACTACACACTTCTTGTAATCGATTACACGGCTTCTGTCAACGTTGTAATCGATTACATGACTTGTGTAATCGATTACAACATTTCTGGTTTTGAAAACTGACTTTAAAATGTCATAACTTCTTCATTTCTTATCCGATTAAAGCGAATGACCACTCATTGGAAAGATCTTTGCGTCTATTTTCATATAAAAGAAGTTTTAGAATAAAACTCAAAATATTCTGAAAGATATGATCAAATTAGTAACTAAAGGTCATTTTTGCAAAACTCAAACTTGACTGTTTTTGAAAACTAACTTTAAATGGTCATAACTTCTTCATTTATTATCCATTTAAAACAAATGACCATTCATCAGAAAGATCTTCGAGTCTATTTTCATATGCAATAAGTTTCACAACAAAACTCAAAGTAATTTGAAAGTTATGATCAAAAGAGTAACTAAATGTCAGTTTTACAAAACACAAACTTGACTAATTTTCACAGATTTGAAATATCACCAAGGCTAGCTTTCCAAAAATATTTTATTGGGCATTTAAGCATTTTAGAAACACTTGTAAAGATGTTTAAAACTTATTTGAGCTTAGTGTGATTCTCATTTACCTTTACACAAGATCTAAGTCTTATAAGCTATTCTTGAAGATGTTGGACTTGATCTTTTGCTACCATCAATTCTTGATGTAAACAAAGCTTCCAAAAATTTATTCTCTTCAAATCTTACAAATGCTTGGAACATCTTATCATTCTCATTCTTCTTGAGTTGAGCATAAATGTGATCTTTTACTTTTTTGTTGCAATGCTCACTCTTAATACTTGAACTATCCTACAAAGTATTACTCACTTAAAACAAGCATAGTTAGTCCAAATTCATAACTCAATATCTTCATATGCATGATTCATAAATATATAACTCTAGTTAGTCTAACATACATATAAAACTTTTATAGATACATCCAAATAAGATATTTATCAATTATTAATTGATATCTCTATATAGGATGTAACAAAGAATACTTTTCATATTTTCAATTAAATAGAGTCAAATCTAATATTAATTCATTATAACTCATATAAAACATATATTATATGATGAATGTTACATATATCTTATTGCATGATTATTATGTGAAATATAACTAGATAAGGTACATAATCATGCATGATACAATATATCACATTAAACACATCTATGTAACACGATCAATATTCTTTTGTGATGCATTTGTCATCTATAAAGCACATCTAACAAGCATAAGCATAATTCTTTTTGGCTTGTATTTGTCATCATCAAAACTTAACATATTAAATTATTGGGGCAAACTTATTTCCACAAAAAAATCATTCAGGGTTTTATTAAAATATTCAATGCCATTATCAGTTCTTAAAATATTGATCTTTGTGTCAAATTGGGTTTCAACCATGTTTGAAAAAAATTTAAACACATTAGAAACCTTAGATTTTTCATGTATTAGATAAATCCAACATAGTCGTGTGTGATCATCAATAAAACTTAGAAACCACTATTTTCCAAACAGTGTTGTGATTTTCAAAGGACCCCATACATCATTGTGAATTACATAAAAGGGTTTTGATGCAAGGTAATGTTGTGAAAGATAAGAGATACGATGAATTTTTGCAAGAACACAATTTTCACATTCAAAAGAGGAACAATCAACATTTCTAAATAAATTTGGAAACAAATGTTTAAGGTACTAAAAGCTAGGATGTCCTATTCTATTATGTCAGAGCATTATTTAGGCTCGTACAGGTTGAGAACTTATACCACTAAGACCTTGAGTTATTTTATTCTCAGAGTCATCCTCAAAGTAGTAGAGTCCATCTATTAGTCTAGCACTACCAATCGTCCTCCCTGAAGTCCGATCCTGAAACACACAATGAGAAGCTAAGAATTTTACATGGCAATTAGAACCTTTGCAGATTTTACTAACAGATAGAAGGTTGCAGGATAACTTGGGAACATGTAATACATTTTTTAAGTCAATATGTTTGGATGGTGTGATACTGCCTTGACCTGTAATTGGTGAAAAAATACCATCTGTAATTTTAATTTTTTCACTTCCAAAATAAGGAAAATAGGTCTTAAACAGAGACGAAAGGCTTGTCATATGATCAGATGCACCTAAATCAATGATCTAAGGTACATATAACTTTGAGGTGCAGGTAAGAGAACTAGGAATACTAAAATTACCTCTTTGTGCCAGAGAACCACTAGGAGTACTAGATAAGGAACTAGTTTTTAGCAACCTTAGGAGCTGTTCAAGTTGATCCTTGCTCATGCAGGTCTTCTCGGATTCATGGATTGCCGAGGATGTGGTGGTGCTCTGCTTACCACTTGGGCCGTGTTGGGTCCGCTCCCCACTCAGGACGTGCTGGGTGGCTGAGGAACTGTCAACCATGACACAAAATTAGAGGCAACAGTGCTACGAGAACACTGCTCTGATACCAACTTGAAAATTATGTTTTCTGTATTTTTATTGATACATAATCAAATGGTACAAGAGATTCCTTTTATAAAAGGAGTGTAGGAGACAAACTGACTTCAATTCAGGAAACAAATAGAAACTATCATAATAAGCTAAATAAAGAAGAAAACTAAATATTTACATCATAAACTCTAAGGAAACTAAATATTTATATCATAAACTCTATTTACAGCATTAATACAACATTGTAGAGTTATCTTTGCCCTAATGATTTAATGTATTAAGTTTTGATGATAACAAATGCATTACAAAAAGAATAATGATTATACTACATAGATGTACTTAATGAGATACATTGTATCATGCATGATTATATACCTTATCTAATTATATTTCACTTAACAATCATACAATGAGATATGTGTAGGGTATCACTTAGTAATTGATAAATGTCTTTTTTGAATGTGGCTATGAAAGTCTTATATGCACGTTAAACTAATTAGAGTTATACATTTATGAATCATGTATATGAAAATATTGAATTATGAATTTGGACTAACTATGCTTGTTTAAGTGAGCAGTACTTTGTAAGATAGTCCAAGTACCAAGAGTGAGCATTGTAACAAGAAAGCAAAAGATCATAATTATGTTCAACTCAAAAAGAATGAGAATGAAAAGATGCTCTAAGCTTTTGCAAGATTTGAAGAGAAGAAAATTTTAAAAGTTTGGATTATATCAAGAATTGATGATGACAAAAGATCAAGTCCCAAGGTTCTTCAAGAATAGCTTACAAGACTTAGATCTTGTGTAAAGGTAAAAAGGAATCACACTAAGCTTAAATATATTTTAATATCTTTAAAAGTGTTTCTTACATTCTAAAATACCCAACAAACCATTTTTGGAAAGCTAGTCTTGGAGAAAATTCAAACCTTTGAAAAAAAGCCAATTTGTGCTTTGTAAAAATGACCTTTGGTTACTATTTTAATCATATCTTTCAAAATACTTTGAGTTTTGTTCAGAAACTTATTTCATTTGAAAATAAACTCAAAGATCTTTCTAATGAGTAGTTATTTGCTTTAAATGAATAAGAAATGAAGAAATTATGATCATTTAAAGTCAATTTTCGAAACCAGAGTGGTTTATTCGAATAAGGAATGTGTTATTCGAATAACACACACAAAACGTTCGAACGTGTTTTTAAAGATTTAGAATAAAAATGTTCGAATAACCGACCCATAAAAACGTGTTTTTAAATATTTATTCAAATAACAAATGTTTTATTCGAATAACATGAGATTTATTCGAATAACAATGTTATTATTCAAATAAACATGTCCAGAAACGTTCCAAACAGCTATAAACGACTAGTTTTCGTAAAGTAATCATTTCCAAACTTTACCCAACGGCTCTAAATCTTAATGGGCTATAAATATAAGTCTTTGGACACCAAAGAAATGTTGGAGAACAATCTGAAAATCACTCTTGAGCATTAAATTCGTGTTTCATTATTTATTTCTACAATACTCTGTTTTTAAGCTATAAGTGTGTGAATCCTTGATACTCATTGAGCTTTAATTTGTATTATCCACTCTAGAGAGAGAGTTTCAATTCTTCTATATCTTGTTTAATTTATAAAGAGAGTGAGGTATCCCTCAAGAATTGTAAAGGGTGAGGTATCCCTTGAAAGTAGAGGCTCAAACACAAAGGGTGAGGTATCCCAAGGTGTGTTGAGTGCTCAAGTTTGTGAAGGTCATCAAGTGTGGAAATAGGTTTGCCCCAATGATTTAATATGTTAAGTTTTGATGATGACAAATACAAGACAAAAAGAATGATGCTTATGCTTTATAGTTATGCTTAATAAATGACAAATGTATCACAAAAGAATGTTGATCATGTTACATAGATGTACTTAATGAGATATATTGTATCATGCATGATTATGTATTTTATCTAGTTATATTTCACTTAATAATCATGCAATGAGATATATGTAACATTCATCATATAATATATCCAATAATTTTTTATATGAGTTATAAATGAATTAATATTGGATATGTCTATGAAAGTCTTGTATGCATGTTAGACTAACTAGAGTTATAAATTTATGAATCATGCATATGAAGATATTGAATTATGAATTTGGACTAACTATGTTTATTTAAGTGAGTAATACTTTGTAGGATAGTCCAAGCACCAAGAATGAGCATTGTAACAAGAAAGCAAAAGATCACAACTATGCTCAACTCAAGAACAATGAAAATGATAAAGATGTTTCAAGCTTGTGCAAGACATGAAGAGAATAAATTTTTGGAAGCTTGGATTACATAAAAAAGCCAAAGGATTGAAAGTGCAAAGATCAAGTCCAACATCTTCAAGAATAGCTTATAGGACTTAGATCTTGTGTAAAGGTAAATGGGAATCACACTAAGCTCAAAACATGTTTTAACATCTTTAAAAAGTGTTTTCTAAAAAGTTTAAATGCCCAACAAAGTGTTTTTGGAAAGTTAGTCTTGGTGGTAGGCCAAACCATTGAAAAATAGCCAAGTTTGTGTTTTGCAAAACTGACATTTGGTTACACTTTTGATCATATCTTTCAAAATACTTTGCATTTTGCTTTGAAACTTATTTCATATGAAAATAGACTCAAATATCTTTCCAATTAGTGGTCATTTGCTTAAAATGGATAAGAAACGAAGAAGTTATGACCATTTAAAGTCAGTTTTTCAAATCAGAGTGTCCTAACCGATTAGGGACTTTCCCTAACCGATTATTCACTCTACCAGAAGCCATTTTCACGTTTCTGAAATGTCCTAACCGATTAGGAACTTGTCCTAACCGATTAGGATGATATAAATGACCATTTTTCATGATTTAAATGTCTTCCTAACCGATTAGGAAGCTTTGCTAACCGGTTAGCATATGTTTTTGAAGGAAATAACATTTGGCCATCAAAATGGCCTAACCGATTAGGCCATTTGCCTAACCGGTTATTCTAAATGTCAGAGGCAAATATTTGGACCTCCTAACCGATTAGGAAAAGTTCCTAACCGGTTATGATAAAACCAGAAACGCACCCAACGGTCACAAACGGCTATATTTCATAAATAAATCATTTCCAAACTTTACCCAACAGCTCTAAATATTAGTAGGCTATAAATACAAGTGTTTGGGCATCAAAGAAATTTTAGAGAACAATCTGAAAATTACTCTTGAGCATTAAATTTGTGTTTTACTATTTATTTCTCCAATCCTCTATTTTTGAGCTATAAGTGTGTGAATCCTTAATACCCATAGTGCTTCAATTTGTATTATTTACTCTTTGAGAGAGTTTCTATCATCTACATCTTTATTTAATCTGAAAAGAGGCTAAGGTATCCCTCAAGAATTGTAAGGGTGAGGTATCCCTTGAATATAGAGGCTCAAGCACAAAGGGTGAGGTATCCCAAGGTGTTGAGTGCTCAAATTTGTAAAGGTCTTCAAGCACCCGTTCAAGCTTAAAGGTATAGTGAAAAATCTCGGGTAGTTCACTTGAAGACTGGACGTAAGCCACAAGTGGTTGGTGGCTGAACCAAGATAAATCTTAGTATTTGCTTTTCTCAACTCTATCTCCTTTACATTTGTGCTTTAATTATATATGATTGAGTTGAATTTAATATCTAACTTATTTGCTTGATTTATCCTATAAGCCCAAGTGGTATTTGTGAAATCTCTAATAATTGCACATTTCTTAGACTTATTCCGCTGCATGTGTTAATTGAAAATATCAAAATGCATAATTTGACAAAGTTGCGTTAAAATTTATAATTACCCAATTCACCCCCCTCTTAGGTAATGGTTGTCATGGCTAACATCAAGCACCTGTGAAGCTTGAAGAATTGGAGGCTCTAGTACAAGGGTGAGGTATCCTAAGGTGTGAGGAGTGCTTGTGTTTGTACAAAGGTTTTTCTAGCACCCGTGAAGTCTAGGAGATAGTGAAGAAAATCTTAATTTAAGTTTGGGTACTGGACGTAGGCTACAAGTGGTTAGTGGCTGAACCAGGATAAATCATTGTGTTTACTTTTCTCAACTCTATCTCCTTTACATTTGTGCTTTAATTATATATGCTTGAGTTGAATTTGATATCTAGCTTATTTGCTTGGTTTATCTTATAGCCCAAGTGGTATTTATGAAATCTCTAATAGTTACACCTTTGTTAAACTTATTTTGCTGTATTTATTAATTGAGTTATTCAAAATGCTTAATTTCTCAAAGGTATTTGAAAATTCGTAATTGTAACACCCTAAAAATTCTGACTTTAGGGTAAATGACAATTATGTCCCCAATGTACTGTTTTATGCTTGTCTGTATAAAATGCTATTTTTGTTTTGTTTTTTTTAGAGCAGAAGGAGTTTAGTAAACTCAATTCTGAAAGACACTGTTTTGAATATTTTAATTTTTAGAATTTAACTGTGCGATAAAATAATTTTCAGTATTATTTTATTACTCAGTATAAAACTTGACAGTGGACCCGATACCATATGTGTGGGACCCACGTATAAATAAAGAAAACAATAAGGAAATTAGGAATTTTGGACCAATAGGAACAAGACACCTAGAAGTCAAATTAATAAAGCTAAGTCAACAAAAATGGCTAAGCTAGTTAGATTAGAACTAGAATATTTAATTTAGTTAGTATAGTTACCTTAGGATCTAACTAAATTAATTACTACAACCTTAGTGTAACTAAATAGTGATAACTAGATAGTAATCTAGTTAGGCCTAACTAACTAGAATCCTAAACTAATTAAGTTAACCTAATGTAACTTGAAGTAACTAATTAATTTAATATGTAACTAAACCTACATTTAAATATATAATTAATTAGTTGGAAGAAACAAATTTAATTGGCATTTTAAATGGAGAATTCGGCCAAGCTATAAGAGCAACCGAGAAAGCTCTAGATGAATGCTTATTCATGCCATGATTCATCACCCATCAACCAATAAGAAACAAGCTTATCTTGTAAGACCAAATCCTAGCCTTTGAACCATTGGATGGCCTAGATTCATTCTTGAATTTTAACACATGCATTTAGACTTTTTCCTACTCACTTCTACGGCTAACACTCCAACATTTAACCAAATAATTCCTTCCTTCTCTCTTTGTTTCACCGTCCACCATTAGAGCTCCAAAACCCATTCGGTCAAGCTTCAAAATATATCACCCTTTCACCCAAAATTTTCTTTTTCTTACTTTTCTATTTCAAAACCTTACTACAAGACTATCTCTAGTTGGAAGCTTCTTCTATTTCTTCCATTTTCAAGCTTGAAGACCACCTTTGAGAATCCATCTTCAAAGGTAAAACCTTTTGTTTTTCAATTTTATTTTCATTTCTAAGCTTCTAAGCCATGATTGAACCATGGTATTGTTCCTTTTTCTAGTAATAGCCTTTATAAAATTTTATTTATTTTCCTAGGACTCTAAGGAGGCAAAACCGAAATCACAAGGGAGAAGAAAAGAAGAAATTTTCATCATTTTAGGTAAGAGGAAGACCAAAATTTAATTAAATTAAAGAGTTATTAAGAGTTTAAGGTTTGATTGAATTTGTAAAATCCATAAGGATTCCTTTATGTGTTGATTTTTATAGCTTTTATTAATTGTTTAAGCTTTGATGTATTGTATGTATTATACATTGTATATGTTTTACATTGTATGTGTTAGATTAGTGTTAGAAAATGCATGAGCATTCCAAAGAGTGCAAACCCTAGGTTCGGTCACATTATCGAATGGGAAGAATTAAAGTATTTTACAATGTTGTTAATGAATACTAAATATATTTAGAAACTAATTTGAGTATTGTTAGTATTTATAAAGAATACATAATAATATAAAATATTTTACCGTAATTAGGAGAAATATTTTAAATGGTCTCAGATGATTTAATAATTATTTTTATAGTTTAGAAGTATTTAGGTGAGTAAATCTGACGAGAACATGATTTAAAAACTTACACGATTGAGAAAACAGCAAAATGTATTTACGCGATTTGAAAATGTGATGTACATTATGAAAACGGCAAGATTTTTGAAAACGAAATAAAATTTCTACGCGATTGATGAAAACAGTGAGTTTCCTGTCGGGCCAAAGTGGTGGACCCGGATGTGTGGACTGTACAAGTGCGCCAAGTGGGAGCGTACTGTATTTGAAGATTTTTTTGCCATAGAGGGCATTTTCGTAATTATTTTTGTCATAGAGGACAATTACGTGATTATTTTGCCATTGAGGGTATTTTTGTAAATAAATTAAGTTGGAGGGTATTTTCGTAAATAATTAAAGTTTGAAGTGTATTTTTGAAATTATTCAAAGTTTGATGGCATTTTTGTAAATAATAGAAGTTAAGGGCGTTTTTGTAAATAATGAAGATTTAATGGTATTTCGTAAATAATTGGAAATTTATGGCACTTATATAAATAATTGAAACCCGAGGGTATTTTGGTAATTACGCATCTGTTCATGCATTGAGTCATGCCAAATTCGAAATTTGGTGATTTGATTGACGAGATGAATAACATCGTGTTGTCGATGTGATAGGCATAGTGTGTTCATTTTCTCGATATGAACTTGGAGTTCATAGTGTGCACTATTCCATACGTGGACGTGAGGTAGCTCCTTCTCGGCGTGGTGCGTGATGACACACTTATGTTCTCGACGAAAGCACTAACCTTAATCAAGTTTTGAGAGGACTATCGACCGCTCGTAGTACACAATTGATTGACTGTGTGTCTGGGTTGTGTGCTATGCCACTATTGTTATATTTATTTTCGTGGGCTATAGACACAAAGTATTGACAACAAGTAATAGAATCACAACGATCACTATAGACACAAAGTTTTGACAAGGCAATAGTGGTTTGGTAGCCAAAGCTATAGACACAAAGGGTGGACAAGGCAATAGTTGGATTGGTCAAGGCAAGATTAATAGAAGTCTCATCTCATTCTCTCCGATATCCGAGTACGTGTTGTAGCTCCATGGAGTAGGAATGAGTCATTTTATACTTTGTCATATTCATTTTAAATTCATTATATTGTGTGATGAGTATTTTGAACTGCTATGGGATTTATGTACATTATGGATTTTATTTATGTTAATGTTGTATTATTATTCCATATGTGATATTTATTGGTTACTTTAAGTTGTCTTACCTCTCTATTTGTTGTATATATTGTTTGTTTTGTTTGTTGTATGTATATATATATATATATTTAGACTATGAAGAAGGGGTTGAAGAACCGAGTTGGGCAAAGTGAGTACATAGCAGAGGAAGAACCACGATCCACAGATTTTTCAAACCAAGACCCGAAGCCTTAGATCATCTCTAGTGTTAGTACCGATAGGGTGAGATGTCGACACCCGGATTTTTGGGTTTTATCGCTTGGAATTCCACGGAGGAGCGGACAGCATGGCGCATCTATGGAGAACGTAATGTTGTCGCTTATACAGGATTATTACTATGTCTTTGCGACCGCAGTCTCAGATCCGTCCCGCTTTTTGTATCGATTTCTATGTTCGTTAGAACTACCGTTAGGAGTTCGCCGTCATTGGAACGGTCTATTTCGGACTCCCTATGAGTTTAGTGTTGTGTCTTCTGCTAGAACACCTGCTGTTCGGACCCCTAACTATATTCCGGTCCACAGAGCACCCAGAGTTCCTGCTCACAGGTCTTCTGGGAGGCGTCATGCATTTATGTCATTGGAGGAATCATCCAGGAATGTTTCTCCAAGTGACTAAAAATGTATGACGTGCACTTGGGTTTGTTATCCTTTTTGATGCTGGGTTGTAAATATAAACCTTTTATGCTTTCTTTTTCTTTTGGTATGTATTTTTATTTGGGTTTGTAAATTATGTGTAAATTATTTGTACAACTTAGGAAAACAAAACTTTTGTAAATTTTTGTATATTAGTATCTGATGGATATGTTTATGGATATAATGTATATTGTACAGGGTGTGCTTGATATTATCTATGTATGTGTGTATGAATAATATTTTTTTTTTTATAGGTGAAATATTTTGAGGATATAACTTTTATGTTTTCGAAACAAAGTAAGTGCAATGTGTTTTATTACTTATTTATATCAAAACCTTATAATTTAATTATTCTCGTTAATCGTTATTTTATTTTAATAACAAATGTGACACCCCACAAGAGTGTTACATTAGTTGGTATCGAGCCCAAGTTAGAGTCTTTTGGGTTTGTGGGTAGGTTTGCCTTATTCGTATGTGTGAATCTCGACCTAGAGCCCAAGTTAGAATCTTTAGGAGTTGTGGTTTGTGCTTGTATTGTGTGAATTCTCTGTGATTTATTTCCGAAAGGAAGCATCTAACTTTTATGTTTTATGTGATTAAAGAAAGAAAATGTCTAGAAGAAGAGGAAGACATGCGGATATTCCTAGAGAAGTGGATCCTATAGTAGCTACGCAGAGGCTATGCAATGATGGCGAAGCAATGATTCAAACAGAATCCGAGAGCAACAACAACAAGAAGCTATCGCAGATGCTCTAAATTTATCTCGAATTTAGGCGTAGTAACCCGCCACGTTTAGAGGCGAGCTTAATCCCGAGAAAGCAAATTTATGGATACAGGAGTGGAGAAGATATTTGAAGGGATGGGATGCCCAGATGACAAAAAGGTAACGTATGCTACCTATATGTTAAGAGGAGATGGAGAAAGTTGGTGGAGAGGAACTCACGGTTGTTGCAAGTGAAGGCACCGCAATAACTTGGGAAGTGTTTTCTACTAGGTTTATGGACAAGTATTTTCCTACCAAAGTGCTCGATATGCTAAGGAAAGAGAATTTCTTGGTCTACGTCAAGGAAATATGACAGCTTTCCGAGTATGCATCAAAATTTGAGAGTTTGTCTCAATTCTCAGATTATGCTCAAACCAGCCAAACGATGAGTGGCGATGTAGGAAGTTTGAAGCAGGATTGCGAGTGGAGTTAAGACAAGGAGTATTGCCTTTGAGAATGACTCAATTCCATGCTCGGTAGATATATGTGCACACTGGAGGAATTGGAATCGTTAAAGGATCCCAAGACTCGTAATTTTGGACCAATGAGGTTTCAGAGGGGAGGTAGCAATCATAACAACCTGCCCAACGTAAGCCATACTCGAGACCACCGGGAAACCAATTTCAACGACCACCGGTTGGAGGAAGCTCGCTAGTACTATTCCTAGTCGAAAGCGGCGTTTGTACCAACTTGTTTTAAGTGTGGGAAGAAAGGCCATGTTTCTTCGATTGTCCAATTAAAGGAACAATTTGTTTTAATTGTCTCAACCCGGACATTTCTCTAAGGATTGTCCTCGTTGGAAAAGAAACCCGCATTGAAGACCTGCTTCGGGCAAATCACCAAGATCCTGAGGACGAGTCTATACTATGACAGAACCGAAGTTTCTCAACCGACAATCTTATTCAAGGGGAAGGAATCATAGGAGGTAAGCTTTTGACTGCCTTGTATGATTCAGCGCAACGCATTCTTTTATTGCCTATAGTTGTGTTAAGAAGTTGAAACCGCCCGTGTCTTCTTTGAATTTTCCATTGGTTGTTTCTACACCAACTACTAAGCTCGTGGTCACATCCAAAATATGTTTGGATTGTCCCGTTGTTGTGAAGGACCGTATGTTTATAGTCAACTTGATTTGTTTACCTCTAGTGGGGATAGATGTGATATTAGGAATGGATTGGTTGTCTTCTAACCATATCCCGATAGATCGTGCAATTAAAGCTATAGTTTTTCCAAAGGAAGAGAACTCGGATTTTTGACCGCCGTTAAAGCTAAGTCATTGCCGAGAAATGGAGCTCGGGGATTTGTATTATTATCTTCTCTAAAAGTTGAGAATGAGAAAGATATATGTGCAATTCCCGTCGTTAATGAATTTCCGAAGTCTTTCCGATATGACGTACTGGTTTGCCGCCAGAGAGAGAAATCGAATTTGCTATCGATTTGGTACTGTGAATGTGTCCTATTTCGATTGCACCGTATCGAATGTCACCATTTAATTGATAGAGTTGAAAAAGCAATTAGAAGAATTATTGGAAAAAAGCATTTGTGCGACCAAGTGTGTCACCATGGGGAGCACCAAGTGCTTCTAGTCAAGAAGAAGGATGGAACTTCTCGACTCGTGTGGATTATCGTCGTTGAATAAGGTCACTATAAAGAATAAATATCCACTCCCACGAATTGATGATTTGATGGACCATTGAAGGGAGCGAAGTATTTTCTAAAATAGATCCGAGATCGTGTTACCATCGATTCGTGTTAAGATGGAGGATGTACCTAAAAAAGCCTTCCGAACTCGTTATGGGCATTATGAATATCAAGTTATGCCTTTTGGAGTGACTAATGCTCCCGCTATATTCATGGATTATATGAATAGAATTTTTCGCCCGTATCTTGATAGATTTGTCGTTGTCTTTATAGATGACATTTTAATCTATTCTCGGTCTAAAGAAGAGCATGCCGAACATCTCGGTATAGTTCTTCGGGTTTTGAAAGACAAGCAGTTGTATGCAAAGTTGGCTAAATGTGAATTTTGGTTGGAAAAAGTGCAATTTTTAGGTCACGTAATTTCTAAGGAAGGAATTGCAAGTGGATCCATCCAAGATAGAAACTATTCGCAATGGGAGAGACCTAAAACAAGGATGTAAGTTCAAGTTTTGTTGGATTGGCCGGGTATTATCGAAGATTCATAGAAGGTTTTTCCAAGATTGCTGGACCACTTACACAACTTACCAGGAAGAATCAAGCTTTCGAATGGACGGATGAACGTGAAGCCAGTTTTCAAGAGTTGAAGAAAAAGCTAACAACCTCACCAGTGTTGATCTTACCAGATTCTAATAGATCTTTTGATGTGTACTGTGACGCTTCATACCAAGGGTTAGGATGCGTGCTAATGCAAGATCGGAATGTGGTGGCGTATGCTTCGAGGCAATTAAAAGTTCATGAGAGAAATTACCCAACTCATGATTTGGAATTAGCAGCGGTGGTGTTTGCATTAAAGATATGGAGGCATTATCTGTATGGGGCTATGTTCAATGTCTTTAGTGATCATAAGAGTTTGAAATACTTGTTTGATCGAAAGAATTGAATATGAGGCGTAGGCGATGGTTGGAATTTCTCAAAGATTATGATTTTCAACTCCAATATCATCCAGGAAAAGCTAATGTGGTAGCAGATGCCCTGAGTAGAAAAGTACTTAATGTTTCTACCATGATGATAAAGGAAGAGGAATTACTCAATGAGTTCAGAAATTTAGAAGTATCGATGGAATTAGTGCCTGGGAAGATTTGTGTGGGTAGAATGGTAATTTTAAATGACTTGCTTAATATAATTCGAGATAAACAGGAGGAGGATGCGTTTTTTTGAATGAGAGAGAACTGTTAAAGCAAGGTCACAAGGCAACAGTGGAAGAGGGATCAGATGGAATTTTAAGATTTCAAGGAAGAGTTTGTATACCCGACAATGTTGAACTAAAGACGGCGATATTGGATGAAGCTCATACTAGTAATTTAAGTTTGCATCCAGGAATGACCAAGATGTATCAAGATTTGAAGAAATTATTTTGGTGGCCAAGGATGAAAAAGAGACGTAGCAGTAACGTGTGGCATCTTGTTTGGTTTGTCAGAAAGCGAAAGTGGAACATCAGAGGCCAGCTGGAATGTTACAACCACTTTCTATTCCAGAATGGAAATGGGACAGTATTTCTATGGATTTTGTTACTGGACTGCCAAGAACGAGAAAAGGTCATGACTCAATATGGGTTATTGGATAGGCTCACAAAGTCACTCATTTCTTGCCTATTAATATTAAGTATTCGTTGGAAAGATTAGCCCAAATCTATATCAATGAGATTGTTAGATTACATGGGGTACCTATTTCCATAATTTCTGATAGAGATCCAAGGTTTACATCAAGGTTTTGGCCAAATCTACAGAAAGCAATGGGAACTAAGCTACATTTAAGCTCTGCTTATCATCCACAGACTGATGGACAGACTGAAAGAACTATACAATCTTTGGAAGATTTGTTGCGTGCTTGTGTGTTGGAGCAACAAGGAAGTTGGGATGAATTTTTATCTTTGATAGAATTCACCTACAATAATAGTTTTCACGCAAGTATAGGGATGGCACCCTATGAAGCATTGTATGGACGACGATGCCGAACACCTTTGTGTTGGTATCAAGATGGTGAAAGTATGACTATTGGGCCGTAATTAGTACAATGTACTACGAGAAAGTAAAAATGATTCAAGAGAAGATGCGAACTACACCCAAAGTAGGCAAAAGAGTTATGCAGATAAAAGAAGGTGACCATTGGAATTTGAAGAAGGCGAGCATGTATTTTTGAGAGTGACTCCTACGACTGGTATTGGAAGAGTTATCAAATCCAAGAAGCTTACACCTAAGTTTATTGGACCTTATCAGATTATCCGTAAAATAGGTCCTGTAGCTTATCAAGTTGCCTTACCGCCGTTTTTGTCTAATCTGCATAATGTGTTTCATGTGTCCCAATTAAAGAAATATATTCCAGATCCGACACATGTGATACAACCTGATGAAATACAGTTAAAGGAAAATTTGACGTACGAAACATTCCCTGTAAGGATTGAAGACAGAAAAGTGAAGCAGCTTCGAGGGAAGATGATTGAGTTGGTCAAAGTTATATGGAACGATGTGACCGGAGATGCTACATGGGAATTGGAAGATAAAATGAGGGAACAGTATCCTCAATTATTTTAAGGTATGACAAATTTCGAGGACGAAATTTTTGTTTGTTGGGGAGAGTTGTAACACCCTAAAAATTTCGACTTTAGGGTAAATGACAATTATGTCCCCAATGTACTGTTTTATGCTTGTCTCAGTATAAAATGCTATTTTTGTTTTGTTTTTTTTTAGAGCGAAAGAGTTTAGTAAACTCAATTCGAAAGACACTGTTTCGAATATTTTAATTTTTAGAATTTAACTGTGCGATAAAATAATTTTCAGTATTATTTTATTACTCAGTATAAAACTTGACAGTGGACCCGATACCATATGTGTGGGACCCACGTATAAATAAAGTAAACAATAAGGAAATTAGGAATTTTGGACCAATAGGAACAAGACACCTAGAAGTCAAATTAATAAAGCTAAGTCAACAAAAATGGCTAAGCTAGTTAGATTAGAACTAGAATATTTAATTTAGTTAGTATAGTTACCTTAGGATCTAACTAAATTAATTACTACAACCTTAGTGTAACTAAATAGTGATAACTAGATAGTAATCTAGTTAGGCCTAACTAACTAGAATCCTAAACTAATTAAGTTAACCTAATGTAACTTGAAGTAACTAATTAATTTAATATGTAACTAAACCTACATTTAAATATATAATTAATTAGTTGGAAGAAACAAATTTAATTGGCATTTTAAATGGAGAATTCGGCCAAGCTATAAGAGCAACCGAGAAAGCTCTAGATGAATGCTTATTCATGCCATGATTCATCACCCATCAACCAATAAGAAACAAGCTTATCTTGTAAGACCAAATCCTAGCCTTTGAACCATTGGATGGCCTAGATTCATTCTTGAATTTTAACACATGCATTTAGACTTTTTCCTACTCACTTCTACGGCTAACACTCCAACATTTAACCAAATAATTCCTTCCTTCTCTCTTTGTTTCACCGTCCACCATTAGAGCTCCAAAACCCATTCGGTCAAGCTCCAAAATATATCACCCTTTCACCCAAAATTTTCTTTTTCTTACTTTTCTACTTCAAAACCTTACTACAAGACTATCTCTAGTTGGAAGTTTCTTCTATTTCTTCCATTTTCAAGCTTGAAGACCACCTTTGAGAATCTTCTTCAAAGGTAAAACCCTTTGTTTTTCAATTTTATTTTCATTTCTAAGCTTCTAAGCCATGATTGAACCATGGTATTGTTCCTTTTTCTAGTAATAGCCTTTATAAAATTTTATTTATTTTCCTAGGACTCTAAGGAGGCAAAACCGAAATCACAAGGGAGAAGAAAAGAAGAAATTTTCATCATTTTAGGTAAGAGGAAGACCAAAATTTAATTAAATTAAAGAGTTATTAAGAGTTTAAGGTTTGATTGAATTTGTAAAATCCATAAGGATTCCTTTATGTGTTGATTTTTATAGCTTTTATTAATTGTTTAAGCTTTGATGTATTGTATGTATTATACATTGTATATGTTTTACATTGTATGTGTTAGATTAGTGTAGAAATAGAAATGCATGAGCATTCCAAAGAGTGCAAACCCTAGGTTCGGTCACATTACCGAACGGGAAGAATTAAAGTATTTTACAATGTTGTTAATGAATACTAAATATATTTAGAAACTAATTTGAGTATTGTTAGTATTTATAAAGAATACATAATAATATAAAATATTTTACCGTAATTAGGAAAAATATTTTAAATGGTCTCAGATGATTTAATAATTATTTTTATAGTTTAGAAGTATTTAGGTGAGTAACTGACGAGAACATGATTTAAAAACTTACACGATTGAGAAAAACAAGAAATGTATTTACGCGATTTGAAAATGTGATGTACATTATGAAAACGGCAAGATTTTTGAAAACGAAATAAAATTTCTACGCGATTGATGAAAACAAGGAGTTTCTGTCGGGCCAAAGTGGTGGACCCGGATGTGTGGACTGTACAAGTGCGCCAAGTGGGAGCGTACTGTATTTGAAGATTTTTTTGCCATAGAGGGCATTTTCGTAATTATTTTTGTCATAGAGGACAATTACGTGATTATTTTGCCATTGAGGGTATTTTTGTAAATAAATTAAGTTGGAGGGTATTTTCGTAAATAATTAAAGTTTGAAGTGTATTTTTGAAATTATTCAAAGTTTGATGGCATTTTTGTAAATAATAGAAGTTAAGGGCGTTTTTGTAAATAATGAAGATTTAATGGTATTTCTGTAAATAATTTGGAAATTTATGGCACTTATATAAATAATTGAAACCTGAGGGTATTTTGGTAATTACGCATCTGTTCATGCATTGAGTCATGCCAAATTCGAAATTTGGTGATTTGATTGACGAGATGAATAACATCGTGTTGTCGATGTGATAGGCATAGTGTGTTCATTTTTCGATATGAACTTGGAGTTCATAGTGTGCACTATTCCATACGTGGACATGGAGGTAGCTCCTTCTCGGGCCGTGGTGCGTGATGACACACTTATGTTCTCGACGAAGCACTAACCTTAATCAAGTTTTGAGAGGACTATCGATCGCCTCGTAGTACACAATTGATTGACTGTGTGTCCGGGTTGGTGCTATGCCACTATTGTTATATTTATTTTCGTGGGCTATAGACACAAAGTATTGACAAAGCAATAGCAATCACAACGATCGCCTATAGACACAAAGTTTTGACAAGGCAATATGGTCGGGGTAGCCAAAGCTATAGACACAAAGGGTGGACAAAGGCAATAGCCGGATTGGTCAAGCAAGATTAATAGAAGTCTCATCTCATTCTCTCGATATCCGAGTATGTGTTGTAGCTCCATGGAGTAGGAATGAGTCATTTTATACTTTGTCATATTCATTTTAAATTCATTATATTGTGTGATGAGTATTTTGAACTGCATATGGGATTTATGTACATTATGGATTTTATTTATGTTAATGTTGTATTATTATTCCATATGTGATATTTATTGGTTACTTTAAGTTATCTTACCTCTCTATTTGTTGTATATATTGTTTGTTTTGTTTGTTGTATGTATATATATATATATATTTAGACTATGAAGAAGGGGTTGAAGAACCGAGTTGGGCGGTGAGTACATAGCAGAGGAAGAACCACGATCCACGATTTTCGGTCAAGACCCGAAGCCTTAGATCATCTCTAGTGTTAGTACCGATAGGGTGAGATGTCGACACCCGGATTTTTGGGTTTTATCGTTTGGAATTCCACGGAGGAGCGACGGTTGGCGCATGATCTATGGAGAACGTAATGTTGTCGCTTATACAGGATTATTACTATGTCTTTGCGACCGCAGTCTCAGATCCGTCCCGCTTTTGTATCGATTTCTATGTTCGCTAGAACTACCGTTAGGAGTTCGCCGTCATTGGAACGGTCTATTTCGGACTCCCTATGAGTTTAGTGTTGTGTCTTCGCTAGAACACCCGCCGTTCGGACCCCTAACTATATTCCGGCCACGTGAGCACCCAGAGTTCCCGCTCACAGTGTCTTCGGGAGGCGTCATGCATTTATGTCATTGGAGGAATCATCCAGAATGTTTCTCCAAGTGACTAAAAATGTATGACGTGCACTTGGGTTTGTTATCCTTTTTGATGTGGGTTGTAAATATAAACCTTTTATGCTTTCTTTTTCTTTTGGTATGTATTTTTATTTGGGTTTGTAAATTATGTGTAAATTATTTGTACAACTTAGGAAAACAAAACTTTTGTAAATTTTTGTATATTAGTATCCGATGGATATGTTTATGGATATAATGTATATTGTACAAGGGGGTGGCCGATATTATCTATGTATGTGTGTATAAGAATAATATTTTTTTTTTTATAGGTGAAATATTTGAGGATATAACTTTTATGTTTTCGAAACAAAAGTAAGTGCATGTGTTTTATTACTTATTTATATCAAAACCTTATAATTTAATTATTCTCGTTAATCGTTATTTTATTTTAATAACAAATGTGACACCCCACAAGAGTGTTACATTAGTTGGTATCGAGCCCAAGTTAGAGTCTTTTGGGTTTGTGGGTAGGTTTGCCTTATTCGCATCTGTGTGAATCTCGACCTAGAGCCCAAGTTAGAATCTTTAGGAGTTTGGGTTTGTGCTTGTATTGTGTGAATTCTCGTGATTTATTTCCGAAAGGAAGCATCTAACTTTTATGTTTTATGTGATTAAAGAAAGAAAATGTCTAGAAGAAGAGGAAGACATGCGGATATTCCTAGAGAAGTGGATCCTATAGTAACGGGCCGCAGAGGCTATGCAAATGGATGGCGAAGCAATGATTCAACAGAACCGTAGAGCAAAACTCAACAACAAGAAGCTACCGCGGATGCTCTAAATTTATCCGAATTTAGGCGTAGTAACCCGCCACGCTTTAGAGGCGAGCTTAATCCCGAGAAAGCAAATTTATGGATACAGAGTCGGAGAAGATATTTGAAGGGATGGGATGCCCAGATGACAAAAAGGTAACGTATGCTACCTATATGTTAAGAGGAGATGGAGAAAGTTGGTGGAGAGGAACCCGCCGGTTGTTGCAAGCTGAAGGCACTGCAATAACTTGGGAAGTGTTTTCTACTAGGTTTATGGACAAGTATTTTCCTACCAGTGCTCGATATGCTAAGGAAAGAGAATTTCTTGGTCTACGTCAAGGAAATATGACAGTTTCCGAGTATGCATCAAAATTTGAGAGTTTGTCTCAATTCTCAGATTATGCTCAAACCAGGCCAAACGATGAGTGGCGATGTAGGAAGTTTGAAGCGGTGGATCGAGTGGAGTTAAGACAAGGAGTATTGCCTTTGAGAATGACTCAATTCCATGCTCTGGTAGATATATGTGCACAATTGGAAGAATTGGAATCGTTAAAGGATCCCAAGACTCGTAATTTTGGACCAATGAGGTTTCAGAGGGGAGGTAGCAGTCATAACAATCGGTTCCAACGTAAGCCATACTCGAGACCACCGGGAAACCAATTTCAACGACCACCGGTTGGAGGAAGCTCGCTAGTACTATTCCTAGTCGAAAGCGGCGTTTGTACCAACTTGTTTTAAGTGTGGGAAGAAAGACCATGTTTCTTCGATTGTCCAATTAAAGGAACAATTTGTTTTAATTGTCGGCAACCTGGACATTTCTCTAAGGATTGTCCTCGTTGGAAAAGAAACCGCATTGAAGACTGTTTCGGCAAATCGCCCAAGATCCGGAGGACGAGTCTATACTATGACAGAACCGAAGTTTCTCAATCGACAATCTTATTCAAGGGGAAGGAATCATAGGAGGTAAGCTTTTGACTGTCTTGTATGATTCAAAGCAACGCATTCTTTTATTGCCTATAGTTGTGTTAAGAAGTTGAAACTGCCTGTGTCTTCTTTGAATTTTCCATTGATTGTTTCTACACCAACTACTAAGCCTGTGGTCACATCCAAAATATGTTTGGATTGTCCTGTTGTTGTGAAGGACCGTATGTTTATAGTCAACTTGATTTGTTTACCTCTAGTGGGGATAGATGTGATATTAGGAATGGATTGGTTGTCTTCTAACCATATCCTGATAGACTGTGCAATTAAAGCTATAGTTTTTCCAAAGGAAGAGAACTCTGGATTTTTGACTGCTGTTAAAGCTAAGTCATTGCTGAGAAATGGAGCTCAGGGATTTGTATTATTATCTTCTCTAAAAGTTGAGAATGAGAAAGATATATGTGCAATTCCCGTCGTTAATGAATTTCCGGAAGTCTTTCCAGATGACGTACCTGGTTTGCCGCCAGAGAGAGAAATCGAATTTGCTATCGATTTGGTACCAGGAACAGGTCCTATTTCGATTGCACCGTATCGAATGTCACCAGCCGAATTGATAGAGTTGAAAAAGCAATTAGAAGAATTATTGGAAAAGCAGTTTGTGCGACCAAGTGTGTCACCATGGGGAGCGCCAGTGCTTCTAGTCAAGAAGAAGGATGGAACTTCTCGACTCGTGTGGATTATCGTCGCTGAATAAGGTCACTATAAAGAATAAATATCCACTCCCACGAATTGATGATTTGATGGACCATTAAAGGGAGCGTAAGTATTTTCTAAAATAGATCCGAGATCAAAGTTACCATCGATTCGTGTTAAGATGGAGGATGTACCTAAAACAAAGCCTTCCGAACTCGATATGGGCATTATGAATATCAAAGTTATGCCTTTTGGAGTGACTAATGCTCCCGCTATATTCATGGATTATATGAATAGAATTTTTCGCCCGTATCTTGATAGATTTGTCGTTGTCTTTATAGATGACATTTTAATCTATTCTCGGCCTAAAGAAGAGCATGCCGAACATCTCAAGTATAGTTCTTCGTGTTTTGAAAGACAAGCAGCTTGTATGCAAAGTTGGCTAAATGTGAATTTTGGTTGGAAAAAGTGCAATTTTTAGGTCACGTAATTTCTAAGGAAGGAATTGCGTGGATCCATCCAAGATAGAAACTATTCTCAGCAATGGGAGAGACCTAAAACAAGTGATGTAAATTCAAGTTTTGTTGGATTGGCCGGGTATTATCGAAGATTCATAGAAGGCTTTTCCAAGATTGTTGGACCACTTACACAACTTACCAGAAGAATCAAGCTTTCGAATGGACGGATGAACGTGAAGCCGTTTTCAAGAGTTGAAGAAAAAGCTAACAACCTCACCAAAGTGTTGATCTTACCGATTCTAATAGATCTTTTGATGTGTACCGTGACGCTTCATACCAAGGGTTAGGATGCGTGCTAATGCAAGATCGAATGTGGTGGCGTATGCTTCGAGGCAATTAAAAGTTCATGAGAGAAATTACCCAACTCATGATTTGGAATTAGCAAGCGGTGGTGTTTGCATTAAAGATATGGAGGCATTATCGTCAGATGGGGCTATGTTCAATGTCTTTAGTGATCATAAGAGTTTGAAATACTTGTTTGATCGAAAGAATTGAATATGAGGCAGTAGGCGATGGTTGGAATTTCTCAAAGATTATGATTTTCAACTCCAATATCATCCAGAAAAGCTAATGTGGTAGCAGATGCCCTGAGTAGAAAAGTACTTCAATGTTTCTACCATGATGATAAAGGAAGAGGAATTACTCAATGAGTTCAGAAATTTAGAAGTATCGATGGAATTAGTGCCTGGGAAGATTTGTGTGGGTAGAATGGTAATTTTAAATGACTTGCTTAATATAATTCGAGATAAACAGGAGGAGGATGCGTTTTTTCGAATGAGAGAGAACAAGTTAAAGCAAGGTCACAGGCAACAAAGTGGAAGAGGGATCGATGGAATTTTAAGATTTCACGGAAGAGTTTGTATACCCGACAATGTTGAACTAAAGACGGCGATATTGGATGAAGCTCATACTAGTAATTTAAGTTTGCATCCAGGAATGACCAAGATGTATCAAGATTTGAAGAAATTATTTTGGTGGCCAAGGATGAAAAGAGACGTAGCAGAACGTGTGGCATCTTGTTTGGTTTGTCAGAAAGCGAAAGTGGAACATCAGAGGCCAGCTGGAATGTTACAACCACTTTCTATTCCAGAATGGAAATGGGACAGTATTTCTATGGATTTTGTTACTGGACTGCCAAGAACGAGAAAAGGTCATGACTCAATATGGGTTATTGTAGATAGGCTCACAAAGTCAGCTCATTTCTTGCCTATTAATATTAAGTATTCGTTGGAAAGATTAGCCCAAATCTATATCAATGAGATTGTTAAATTGCATGGGGTACCTATTTCCATAATTTCTGATAGAGATCCAAGGTTTACATCAAGGTTTTGGCCAAATCTACAGAAAGCAATGGGAACTAAGCTACATTTAAGCTCTGCTTATCATCCACAGACTGATGGACAGACTGAAAGAACTATACAATCTTTGGAAGATTTGTTGCGTGCTTGTGTGTTGGAGCAACAAGGAAGTTGGGATGAATTTTTATCTTTGATAGAATTCACCTACAATAATAGTTTTCACGCAAGTATAGGGATGGCACCCTATGAAGCATTGTATGGACGACGATGCCGAACACCTTTGTGTTGGTATCAAGATGGTGAAAGTATGACTATTGGGCCAGAATTAGTACAACAGACTACAGAGAAAGTAAAAATGATTCAAGAGAAGATGCGAACTACACAGAGTAGGCAAAAAAGTTATGCAGATAAAAGAAGGTGACCATTGGAATTTGAAGAAGGCGAGCATGTATTTTTGAGAGTGACTCCTACGACTGGTATTGGAAGAGTTATCAAATCCAAGAAACTTACACCTAAGTTTATTGGACCTTATCAGATTATCCGTAAAATAGGTCCTGTAGCTTATCAAGTTGCCTTACCGCCGTTTTTGTCTAATCTGCATAATGTGTTTCATGTGTCCCAATTAAAGAAATATATTCCAGATCCGACACATGTGATACAACCTGATGAAATACAGTTAAAGGAAAATTTGACGTACGAAACATTCCCTGTAAGGATTGAAGACATGGAAAAGTGAAGCAGCTTCGAGGAAGATGATTGAGCTGGTCAAAGTTATATGGAACGATGTGACCGGAGATGCTACATGGGAATTGGAAGATAAAATGAGGGAACAGTATCCTCAATTATTTTAAGGTATGACAAATTTCGAGGACGAAATTTTTGTTTGTTGGGGAGAGTTGTAACACCCTAAAAATTCTGACTTTAGGGTAAATGACAATTATGTCCCCAATGTACTGTTTTATGCTTGTCTGTATAAAATGCTATTTTTGTTTTGTTTTTTTTAGAGCAGAAGGAGTTTAGTAAACTCAATTCTGAAAGACACTGTTCTGAATATTTTAATTTTTAGAATTTAACTGTGCGATAAAATAATTTTCAGTATTATTTTATTACTCAGTATAAAACTTGACAGTGGACCCGATACCATATGTGTGGGACCCACGTATAAATAAAGAAAACAATAAGGAAATTAGGAATTTTGGACCAATAGGAACAAGACACCTAGAAGTCAAATTAATAAAGCTAAGTCAACAAAAATGGCTAAGCTAGTTAGATTAGAACTAGAATATTTAATTTAGTTAGTATAGTTACCTTAGGATCTAACTAAATTAATTACTACAACCTTAGTGTAACTAAATAGTGATAACTAGATAGTAATCTAGTTAGGCCTAACTAACTAGAATCCTAAACTAATTAAGTTAACCTAATGTAACTTGAAGTAACTAATTAATTTAATATGTAACTAAACCTACATTTAAATATATAATTAATTAGTTGGAAGAAACAAATTTAATTGGCATTTTAAATGGAGAATTCGGCCAAGCTATAAGAGCAACCGAGAAAGCTCTAGATGAATGCTTATTCATGCCATGATTCATCACCCATCAACCAATAAGAAGCAAGCTTATCTTGTAAGACCAAATCCTAGCCTTTGAACCATTGGATGGCCTAGATTCATTCTTGAATTTTAACACATGCATTTAGACTTTTTCCTACTCACTTCTACGGCTAACACTCCAACATTTAACCAAATAATTCCTTCCTTCTCTCTTTGTTTCACCGTCCACCATTAGAGCTCCACCCATTCGGTCAAGCTTCAAAATATATCACCCTTTCACCCAAAATTTTCTTTTTCTTACTTTTCTACTTCAAAACCTTACTACAAGACTATCTCTAGTTGGAAGCTTCTTCTATTTCTTCCATTTTCAAGCTTGAAGACCACCTTTGAGAATCCATCTTCAAAGGTAAAACCCTTTTGTTTTTCAATTTTATTTTCATTTCTAAGCTTCTAAGCCATGATTGAACCATGGTATTGTTCCTTTTTCTAGTAATAGCCTTTATAAAATTTTATTTATTCTCCTAGGACTCTAAGGAGGCAAAACCGAAATCACAAGGGAGAAGAAAAGAAGAAATTTTCATCATTTTAGGTAAGAGGAAGACCAAAATTTAATTAAATTAAAGAGTTATTAAGAGTTTAAGGTTTGATTGAATTTGTAAAATCCATAAGGATTCCTTTATGTGTTGATTTTTATAGCTTTTATTAATTGTTTAAGCTTTGATGTATTGTATGTATTATACATTGTATATGTTTTACATTGTATGTGTTAGATTAGTGTTAGAAATGCATGAGCAATGCATGAGCATTCCAAAGAGTGCAAACCCTAGGTTCGGTCACATTACTGAATGGGAAGAATTAAAGTATTTTACAATGTTGTTAATGAATACTAAATATATTTAGAAACTAATTTGAGTATTGTTAGTATTTATAAAGAATAATAATAATATAAAATATTTTACCGTAATTAGGAGAAATATTTTAAATGGTCTCAGATGATTTAATAATTATTTTTATAGTTTAGAAGTATTTAGGTGAGTAACTGACGAGAACATGATTTAAAAACTTACACGATTGAAAACAAAGAAATGTATTTACGCGATTTGAAAATGTGATGTACATTATGAAAACGGCAAGATTTTTGAAAACGAAATAAAATTTCTACGCGATTGATGAAAACAAATGAGTTTCTGTCGGGCCAAAGTGGTGGACCCTGGGATGTGTGGATCGTGCATAAGTGCGCCAAGTGGGAGCGCATCGTATTTGAAGATTTTGCCATAGAGGGCATTTTCGTAATTATTTTTGTCATAGAGGACAATTACGTGATTATTTTGCCATTGAGGGTATTTTTGTAAATAAATTAAGTTGGAGGGTATTTTCGTAAATAATTAAAGTTTGAAGTGTATTTTTGAAATTATTCAAAGTTTGATGGCATTTTTGTAAATAATAGAAGTTAAGGGCGTTTTTGTAAATAATGAAGATTTAATGGTATTTCTGTAAATAATTCGGAAATTTATGGCACTTATATAAATAATTGAAACCTGAGGGTATTTTGGTAATTACGCATCTGTTCATGCATTGAGTCATGCCAAATTCGAAATTTGGTGATTTGATTGACGAGATGAATAACATCGTGTTGTCGATGTGATAGCATAGTGTGTTCATTTTCGATATGAACTTGGAGTTCATAGTGTGCACTATTCCATATGTGGACGGAGGTAGCTCCTTTCTCGGGGCGCGTGGTGCGTGATGACACACTTATGTTCTCGACGAGCACTAACCTTAATCAAGTTTTGAGAGGACTATCGATCGCCGTAGTACACAATTGATTGATGTGTGTCTGGGTTGTGTGCTATGCCACTATTGTTATATTTATTTTCGTGGGCTATAGACACAAAGTATTGACAGTGCAATAGCAATCACAACGATCAGCTATAGACACAAAGTTTTGACAGTGCAATAGCTGGTCGGGGTAGCCAAAGCTATAGACACAAAGGGTGGACAAGGCAATAATTTGGATTGGTCAAGCAAGACTAATAGAAGTCTCATCTCATTCTCTCTGATATCTGAGTATGTGTTGTAGCTCCATGGAGTAGGAATGAGTCATTTTATACTTTGTCATATTCATTTTAAATTCATTATATTGTGTGATGAGTATTTTGAACTGCTATGGGATTTATGTACATTATGGATTTTATTTATGTTAATGTTGTATTATTATTCCATATGTGATATTTATTGGTTACTTTAAGTTGTCTTACCTCTCTATTTGTTGTATATATTGTTTGTTTTGTTTGTTGTATGTATATATATATATATATTTAGACTATGAAGAAGGGGTTGAAGAACCAGAGTTGGGCAGTGAGTACATAGCAGAGGAAGAACCACGATCCACAGATTTTCAGTCCGAAGACCCGAAGCCTTAGATCATCTCTAGTGTTAGTACTGATAGGGTGAGATGTCGACACCCGGATTTTTGGGTTTTATCAGTTTGGAATTCCACGGAGGAGCGGACAGTTGGCGCATCTATGGAGAACGTAATGTTGTCGCTTATACAGGGATTATTACTATGTCTTTGCGACCAGAGTCTGTATCTGTCCCAGTTTTTGTATCAGATTTCTATGTTCAGTTAGAACTACCGTTAGGAGTTCGCCGTCACTGGAACGGTCTATTTCGGACTCCCTATGAGGTTAGTGTTGTGTCTTCTGCTAGAACACCTGCTGTTCGGACCCCTAACTATATTCCGGTCCATGAGCACCCAGAGTTCCTGCTCACAGGTCTTCTGGGAGGCGTCATGTATTTATGTCATTGGAGGAATCATCCAGGAATGTTTCTCCAAGTGACTAAAAATGTATGACGTGCACTTGGGTTTGTTATCCTTTTTGATGCTGGGTTGTAAATATAAACCTTTTATGCTTTCTTTTTCTTTTGGTATGTATTTTTATTTGGGTTTGTAAATTATGTGTAAATTATTTGTACAACTTAGGAAAACAAAACTTTTGTAAATTTTTGTATATTAGTATCTGATGGATATGTTTATGGATATAATGTATATTGTACAGGGGTGTGCTGATATTATCTATGTATGTGTGTATGAATAATATTTTTTTTTTATATAGGTGAAATATTTTGAGGATATAACTTTTATGTTTTCGAAACAAAGTAAGTGCACAGGTTTTATTACTTATTTATATCAAAACCTTATAATTTAATTATTCTCGTTAATCGTTATTTTATTTTAATAACAAATGTGACACCCCCACAAGAGTGTTACAGTAATCACCCAATTCACCCATCTCTTGAGTGATGATTGCCATGATTAACTAGCATTAAGCACAGTAAACTACCAGTTTAATGCTATTGATTCTTAGCTTAATAACAAGGCGTTAATACTGATTTAATTTCTTTCAATGCCACATTAATACCGATTTAATGCCTTATTAAATGTCTGCATTAATACCGATTTAATGTCTTTCAATGTCTTGTCGACAGTGTTCATTCCTGACTTGTTAAAATGAAAATTGAAAAACATATACATACATCTTTCATAAAAGTTAAAGAAAGATAAAAAATAAATACTTAATCGATGTGAGTGTGACGGAACAACAGAGGCTATATTTCTGTTTGTGGCTCAAATGAAGAAGAGGCATATGTTATGGTTTTTGATTTGGTTCCAGATATTGATTTGATGCGGAAGGAAGATGAGCAAGTTGCTATGAGAAAGGAAGCCTAATTTAGAGGATGCTTGGTTTTAGTGTTCTCTCTTTGAATCAGAGAAGAGTACTACTATTGAGTGTTGATGCTTGAACTTGAAAAAAAAATGATGAGTGAGAGTGATGCAGAAATCACAAACAAAGTTTGGGATGGAAAGCAGTGATGTGCTGAATGCAGAAATCACGAACAAAGAACGACACACACGTTGAGATTGGGAGAATGACTGTGATACGTGAAATCCGCAAGTGTACGATTTCGTCGTCAAGTAATAAAAGATCGAATCCACAGGGACTGAGTCTATGAATACCAATTAATTAATTAACTCAATTAAATTAAACAAAAGAGAGTGTGATTATTATTAAGAATAGTGTAGTAACAAAACAATTAAATAAAAATCAAGAAGATAGAATTTAGAATAAAAACAGCAAGTTATCAAGAAGGGGATTTTCAGGTTTAAGAAAGCTTCCAAGATTGGGATACCACAATGATACAAGACAAATCCTAATCGACAACCCTTTTATTAAAACTCAAATTCAATTGAAGGTGAATTACCCAAAATTAGTTAATGTTCTCTTTCAAGATACAAGATCCGTGCCCAATTAAACCAATTCCTACTTTCGTGGTAATTGAATTTAAATCGAACCCATTACGCTTTGTGGTAATTCATTAAATCCTCGAAAGGCTAAAACTACTCTTGTGATTTAGACCTTAAGTTCAATTCTTATAGTTCCAACACTTAGGTTCACCTCTCAGTACGTCCCTAAATGCCTATGAGATGCAAATAAGTGGCCACCAAATTCACATGAATAAAAGTAATAAGAATTGAATCAATGAACAATCGAGATTAATAAAAAGGGAAACAACGTCAATTCATCATTATCAATGTATCAAAGGGTATTGCCCAATCCTAGAAACAAATGTAACTACTCAGACATCAAGAAGAAGAAAACAGAATTCAAACTTAAAAACATCCCAAACCCGTAACAATCGAAGAAGAAGAAGAAGGACCAAGAAATCAAGCCTCCTTCGTGCCTCCTTTCAAACTAGGTTTCAATCCAAGATAGAATACCCTAATAGCAATCAGAACATCTATTTATAGCCTAGGGTTTTTATGGGCTAAAAGCCCCCAAAAGAAATAAAAATATAAAACTAAAATCTGCTGCGCGCCCCAAACCACGGCTAGTGGTGGCCACCACACCAGGCCGTGGTTGGTTTCGAAGTTAAAGGGATTCACTGCGGCTCTCAACCACGGCCGTGGTGGCCACCACGGCCAGGCCGTGGTTGAGTCTGTTTCAGATTTCTTTAATTTCCTGGTTCCCACGAACCATGGCCGTGGTGGAGACCACCCCTAAGCCGTGGTTGGGTCTGTTTGTCCTCTTTTTTAGCACATTTCACCCCTAATTCAATATCGCTTCAACTTAGCTCCATTCCAGCTCTTTAAACTTCAATTTGCCTCAATCCTGCATTGCAACACATGCCAAACCGCAGTTATCCGAACTAAAAGAAAAGCGAATGATTAAATAAACAAATATGCATAAAAGACTATAAAAATGCATGCAAAACATATACAAAATGTGATGTGGAATCACACACATCAGACTGCACACTTTGGGTCCTAATTTTTATACAAGCAAAATGCACACTTTGAACCACTTTTTACTAAAAAAAAAGTAAGTGAGTCGAGTTTGTGCAGGTTGGAATACATTCAACCTACTATCTGACCCAAACACTATAGATTGAAGCATTTTTCAACTCAACATAACTCGCAAACCTAACTTAATTTATATTTTATGAATTGAGCTAGGTTGAAACCTGTGAGTTCCCGACTTGACCTGACTCGCTGGACATCTTTAATCTTGTGGTTAACTCTTTTTTTTTAATGTGACTCTTCAAAGTTTACTATTTTTGGAGTTAAGTCAAGGTTATATTCGTCATTTCAAAGTATCCTTCATCTTTTAACCATTTGTTGGGTCCTCGGCGTGCGATGCCTGTGATCACAGCCATCCAATCAAATTCATGATGAAGATGATGATTGCCTACCTGGCAAGGCACTTGAACCAACGGACGGTTGTGATTGATGCTTGTCCGCGGATCACACGAAATTGGACGATGGTGATGAAAACGTTGCGACGTGCAGTACTCTACTCTAACAATTGGGCTTTTTTACTAAACTGCCACTGTTAGTAAAACTATTTATCAAAATGTCATTTTTTTAACTATTTACCAAATTGCCATTTTTTTTAACTATTTACCAAATTGCCTTTTTTTTTAACTATTTACCAAAATGTCACTCTTTTGAAACTATATACCAAACTGCCACCTTTTTGGCTGACGTGACATTTTTTAATATTTTCTGGTCGACCAGGATGCGCCACGTAGGATGGCGCATCCACGTAGGTTGTGCCAACACGCCTGGCGCAACCTACGTGGATGCGTCATCCTACGTGGCGCATCCTGGTTGGCCCTGGAACTAAAAATGCCACCCTTGATGGCGCAACCAAGTACAAAACGCCAAAAAGGGTGGCGTAACCCTAGTATATTCCCCCACCCCTTCCCCGTGCGTGACATTCTCACATTTTCCTAAATTCTCACTATCTCTCTACAAATTTCTTCTCTCTAAACACTCTGAAGTCTCTCAATTCTTACGAGAAGTGGTGTCAGGATCATTATTTGTACTTTAAATTATATTCCTTCACACTGTAAGTATTTCTTTCAATAGTTAAATAGTTTATTTATTATTTATTGATTACTTTTTTACTAAGTTAGTGTTAATTATAATGTATTATTATTATAGTTTAATATTTGTATTGACTAATGAATAATGAAGTTGTATGATATGTAATTTAAATTATATAGATAATTAATTTATAGGTAATCTAGTAGGATATATATCTTTGACATGATTTACATTAGTAAATGTAGCTTAATTCAAGATATTCAACTTTAGAAATTTTTTTTTACATAAATAACTGTATTGAATATTGTAATTGGTGTTTAATCTCTCTACAAATGTGTTGAATTGTTATTGTTCAGAATTGGAGTTAACATGACAAAATCACTAAATGTGCATATTTACTTCAATGGGACAATGTATGATGGTGAAGAGGGTGTCATGTATCGAGGTCCTCCTCCTAGGCCTATTGTGATCACAGCCGACATGACTTTGGATGGGTTGAAAACTAAGATCCATTCAAAGTTGAGGCTTCAAGCAAACCAACATGTGTCAAAAGTTGTCTATCGGTGTCCGCAATGCTTCAATCCGTGGAGATGGGTAGGGCTTCCAATAGAAGACGATGATGATCTAAAGTACATGATAGATTCTTTCGTCAAACTCCGAACATGGCATCTATGGAGTTGTATGTGGAGGTAGAAACAAGTGGGCAAGAAGAGCATGCTGAAGCTCCTGGTGAAATCGAATCTCAAGTTGGTCCGTCTAATCAAGTTGAGTCATGCAATATGATCGTTATTGGTGGTGCAATGGTTGAAACGATAACCCACTTGTCGAGATGCAATATGGGAGTCAAGTGAAGACGAAGAACAAGTAGGCGAGCGCGACGATTCAGAACCGACATAGAGGCAGAAAACTTTGATGCCGAACAAAATTTACAGGTTCCTTTGGTGATTGCTCCTCAATCCATATTTATGCCTCGGGTACCTGAATCCGTGTTTGTGCCACCATGCCCTCAGTTTTCTCAAATTAATTGGGATGCATTAGATAATCCTGATAACTTGCCTGAGTTAGACACTCGTGGGACTTGGAGCATGGGTGATGAATTCTATGTTGGCTTACAATTTCCATCAAAAGATTCTGTGAAGTTAGCTCTCAAACAATATTCCATTCACAGGCATCAAGAGTACAAGATTGAAGACTCTGATTCACGAAGATTCACTGTCAAATGCCCTAACTTTGACGAAGGCTGTAGTTGGAGACTTAGAGCCATACAAAGCAGGAAGTCGCATACGTGGCAGATTACAAAATATAATGGATCTCATAGTTGCGTAAGCCCATCTATGTCATTAGATCACCAAAAGTTGGACTCTCGTTTGATCTGCTCTTGCATTTTGGAGTTAGTCAGAACGAATCCCGATGCACCCGTATCATTAATTATTGAACGGATTTGAAGTCAATTTGGTTACCAAGTTTCATATCGAAAGGCTTGGAAGGCAAAACAAATGGCTATTGTGAATGTGTTTGGGGATTGGGACAAATCTTATGAGGTGTTGCCCAGATGGCTAGCAGCCATGCAGAGAGACATGGAAGACACAATGGTGGAGTTGCAAGACGAGGAATGTTTTGTGAATAACCGACTCGATCATTCAAAAAGAGTCTTTTGTCGGTTATTCTAGACATTTAGACCATGTGTGATTGGCTTCCGATATTGTAAGCCCATCATTCAGATTGATGCCACTCATTTGTATGGCAAGTATCGTCATAAGTTGTTGATTGCAACAACTCAAGATGGAGACAGAAAATCTCTGCCTATTGCATTTGCCATTGTGGAGGGGGAGACAAAGGATGCTTGGAGTTGGTTCTTAGCCCACCTGAGATTGCATTTAACCCAACAAGAGGGCTTGTGTTTGATCTCTGATCGACATCGAGGCATCTTACAATCAAGTGGCAAATGAAAATCTTGGATGGCATGCCTCCGAATGCATATCATGTCTTCTGATACGGCATATTGGTTCCAATTTTAACTCCAAATTTCGAACAAGGAGTTGAAAAGATTTTTGATTAACACAGTACTTTACATTTTCTCTTTGTGTTGTAATTTTTGTCACTAATAATAGTTAGGTTGTAATACTAACCCAAATTATTCGATGTATCAGGGTATGAACCAATTGCAATAAAGTTTGATGCTAGGCTAGAGAAGCTTAAAGTTACAACGGAGATGGCAAATTGGATTAACGGAATTCCAAAGGAAAAATGGAGTTTGGCGTATGATGGTGGTCGCAGATTCGGTCATATGACTACCAATTTGTCAGAATGCATTAACGGAGTGTTGAAGGGTAGTATAAATCTACCTATAACTGCGTTGGTTCAATTGACATATACGAAGTTAGTAGAATACTTCGTCAACCGAAAGGACGAGGCAAATTCGAAATTGATGACATTCAACCAGGTTTGATATTGTTTTACAATATTAAGTACAACCACAAACAAATTGTTGTTCACACGTGCATCTATTTATGGTTTGATATTGTTATTCCCATTAATTTAACCAGATCTGGAGTGATGACTTATTGAAGCACTGGAGAGTAAACCTGGCAAAGGCCAGTTCACACCAAGTTCGTCGGTACAATAGAGAGAACACAAGGTTCATGGTTGAAGAGGCTTTTAATCCTGTAACACAACAGGGTGGACTTTCTTATACTTTGAACCTGGAAGCAAGGCAGTGTGACTGTGGGGTGTTTCAAGCATTGCATTATCCTTGCTCGCATGCGCTTGCTGCGTGTGCTTTGGTGGCAGTTGACCCATTCAAACTTGTTCATAGGGTTTACAAGATGGAAAGCATTTATAGGGCCTATGAGTTTGACTTTAAACTGGTCCGGGCTGAACCATGGTGGCCTGCAGCTCCCGACGCCACTTTGGTGCCACCACGTGCATTGCTTAGATCCAAAGGTCGACCAAAATCAACCCGACTTAGGAATGAGATGGATTGGCGCGAAGCAGGGCCAGGACAGACGTGTACAAGATGCCATCAACGTGGACATAATTCTCGTACTTGTCGTGTCGGCGGATCGAGTTCCTTGGGGCATGATGGAGCTGGGCCATCAACTGCGTCCATCTAGTTGATCTCGGACCTATTTTCATTTTTCAGAATCTTGTATTAGTAATGATGTGTATTTATGAGTTGTATTATTTTGTATCACCAATCTATGCAGTTGTATTCGAATACTATTCTCCTATATATGTTAGTTGATTGTCAGTGTTATCTTTATTTATTCCATATTATATTCTTGTATAGTTATCATATGGTTATATCATATTTTATTATAAAAATAATAGGATCATACTAATTGTTGTTAATGTTTGGCATACAGCTGACAGATGGCATTCTGTGTAAACCCCCGACACTGTCGCTCGAGAGGCTGCTACACAAATCCTACATTCATTGCGGGAGCATGACCGCATTACGATGGAACAGCTGCGTCCAGCTCCACCAGCAGACGACATTTCAGGGCCGCCCGAGGAGTCGAGCCAATAGGGAACGCGGCGTAGACGGAGGAGAGGATTAGAGAGCAGTCGGACACGACTTCGACATCCCGAGGACTCCAGCTCTACTTGCCAACATACGACACAACATCCTACCGCTGCTACATACCCCCCACTCAGCCTCCTACTACTGCTACGTACCCCTCTACTCAGCCACCACCTGCATATTACCCACCATACCCACCATACCCTTACTCACCGTATCTATACTCGCCACGAAGAGTTACCCCTCATATCCTTACCCATCACGGGGTTACCCACCATATCCTTACCCACCACCGGGTTACCCACCATACCTATCACAAATGGTCCTCTTCCGAACCATCTCACAGCCACCGCATTCGATGCGCCCATCTCATTGACATTTAGAGAATATATTTATTGATTTTGTGTAAAATACTATTGAGAATATATTCTTGTGAGTTTGGTACCCTAATTAGATTACACTATATATGCTTTTCGCACTGTTTTAGATTTTATTAAATATTGTGGTAATTGGTTGCATTAAACAGGATCATTGGCTTTTGGAGAGATCCAACATTTAGGGGAAACTCTGTCGAAATTTTTACTAATTCGAATTACTAAAAATTTGATAGAGGGATTATTCGGATCGGAATCTTACTCACTATCATCTGAATCCTACTCAACAAAAATTCATTTAAGTGATACGTCTCTTCTACAGGATATACCATTTAATTTTTATTATATGTTGTTTAAATTATTTGTGTCAAAATAAATAAATATATTCAATAACTTCAATAATAAGATTAGGGCTGCACAACCCGACCCGCGGACTTGCGAACCCGACCGACCCGACCCGACCTGATCATATATATCCGGGTTGATTCGGGTAGACGGGTCGGTTCGGGTCGATCTAATAAACTCGTCCAGTCATCGGTTCGGGTGACGGGTTTGGTGAACCAACCCGATGACCCGACCCGATGACCCGATTACCCCAAAAACGACGTCATTTTTGAGTAATTTCTATTGAAAAATATTCATGGGTCGGTCCAACCCGACCAACCCGACCACCAACCCGACCAACCCGATCACTAACCCGACCAACCCGACCACCAACCCGATCAACCCGACCACTGATCATCCGGCCGAACCAACCCGATTATCATCGGGTTGGTTCGGGTCGGGTTACACGAAAAAAATTAACACAACCCGACCCGACCCGACCCGACCTTATTTGATTGGTTTGGACATTTTTTACCCCCAAACCCGACCCAACCCGACCCGTGTGCACCCCTAAATAAGATATGTACGTACATTTGATTAGATTGTTTTTAAATTTATTAAAAATCATACATAAAGACAATTAAAAGCAAATAATTAATACCTCAATCGTTTTTTAAATTGAACAATAAATTGAAACAATAAATTTTTAAAAAATAACAAAAAAATAAACATATGTGTTATGTAATTAATAAATCTTCATAATAACTAAAATAATATTCAATCTTACTAACATATTAAATTTGTCACTTTTTTTATTTTATATTATATATTTTATTCTCGTAATTAGTATGAATTCATTAATAAACGTTTATAAATATTTATTAAGTATTTCAATTAATTTTTAATTAATTATTTAATTTTAATAGCTTACGTCAAAAAGAGTGGCGTTTTTGGTTCGGGCCAACCAGGGATGCGTTAATTAACATCGCCTGGCATGACAACCTACGTGGATACGCCATCCTACTTAGCGCGATCCTGGTTGGCCAGAAAATATTAAAAAATATCGCGTCGATCAAAAGGATGGTAATTTGGTATAGAATTTTAAAAGAGTGGCAAGTTTTGATAAATAATTAAACAATAAGGGTAATTTGATAAATAATTAAAATAATAATAATTTAATAAATAATTAAAAAATAATATTTTAATAAATAATTTTATTAATAGTGACAGTTTAATAAAAAAGTCCTAATAATTACAATGCAACAATTTTTAACTTTCTGAATTTTCGGTGGAGAAGATTCCCACATGAAATCGGTCCCATGTCAGGTAGAAACATACACAGGTTCATAATAATGATTAGTGAGAGAAATTCATAGTAAAATGTTCTATGGATAAAAGTTAGGTATTAGGAGAAAATTTAAAAGTAATGTTTTTTAAGTGTTTGGGATGTTTATCTCTAATAGAAATATAATATGTATATTATATTTTAGTTATTAATTATTATTTTTAAAATTTTTATTAATGAGTTATACAAAAATATATATATATATGTTATGTTTCTATTAGTGACAAGTACAATAAACATCTAAAAAATTTTACCAAAATTTTGTCTTAGGTAATATTATTTAAATATTATGACGCTCTTCTTTTATAAAAACACAACACCTTGTTTGGTATGCATAATTAGAGAGGAAAAGAAAGTAAAATAGTACGGAGAATAAAAGATTTGAGTAGACAGTATTTCTCTGGGGCCACATGCCTTTTTCATCCCTCACTTGTGGAGCAGATTGGGAGAGAAAGGAATAATTGTTGTTGCTAATCAAATTTCTTTTCCTACTCCACCCATTTTGTATTTCACGTGGCATATTCAAGAATGCAACACGCTGTTGTTGCTAATCGATTTTCTTTTCCTACTCTATCCATTTTATCTTTCACATGGCATATTCAAGAATGCAACAAGCTATGTTTTGTAATAAATAAAATGATAAAGGGGTTATTATGATATCCATGAACTCATATTGACGTGAATAAATAAAATAATGACACATGAATTAAGTGATTTTAAGATCGGTTTTTTATAAATTTAATTGTAAATAAATATTTTTTTAAAAAGAAATTGTAAAATAATTCCTTTTAAGAAGATCTTGGTCAGGGTGGTCCGGAGAGTTGCCGCTGCTGGCCTGTTGCCTATAAAAAAAACACCATTTAGTGGTGTTTTTTATTGTCAATTTTGGGTTTTATTTGATTAGCGTTTTCACTTCCATGTTTTCTCACTTTTTCTTTCTTTCCTAAGTTAATAAAAATGAAACCCCATCACTGTCCCAAACCACCCATCCACCAAAACTCCATCATTCCCCAAAATTAAGGATCAAAACGACCTCATGACACAAAATTATAGAAGTTCAATTTACATTCACATTTCCGCATGGTTAAGAGAATGAAGCAGCAACAGGTGGCGGTGGAGAAACGGGAGTGACATCCCATGGTGTAGCACAACAACGATGGATGGACCTCGTTGGTGTTTGTTTTTAATATTAAAGTACATCTCTTGTAAATTACATCTTTTTAAGGATTATTTTGTAAAATTAATTAATAAAAAAACACTTTACATGTCATTATCATTTCTCTTTTTGGTTATTTTATAAAAAAATATTACAAATATATTCTTTATCTCACTTTTTTTAACACATTTTTTTATTAAGTCATATCACATATTAAAGTACACACTCAATTTTGATTAATTTGTAATTAATTTGAGTAGTATTTAATCAACTCGATTAGCATGTAATCAAGTTTGAGTTTGTACTTTAGGATCCGTTTGATATTAAATGATATAATGAGACATAATAGTATTAGACTTGATAGTATAAGGCCTGATAGCATAAGGCTTAATACATAAAGGTTGAGAAAATCGGGATGTTTAGAATTATAATGAAAAAGTTTTTAGAGAATCTTATACATAAAAATCTAATCAGGTCTAATCTCATCTCTCAAGGTAAGACCTGATAGTATAAGGCATAATACGTAAGGGTTGAGAAAATCGAGATGTTTAGAATTATAATGAAAAAGTCTTTAGAGAATCTTATACATAAAAATTTAATCAGGCTTAATTTCACCTCTCAAAATTTGATTAAGTTATCCATCATTTTAATGTATAAGAGGGGTTTGATGAATAAGTTTATAAAATACAATGTTTGTATTAAACAATTGATAAAGTCATAATGTATTATATTAGTTTATCCTATCAGGCTTAATACAGCATGCCAAATAGATCCTTAGTGTGTGACATAGTCCAATAAATAAGAATATATTAAAAAAATGTGATAAAAAATATGCTTTTATCACTCATTTATTTTATATTAGTTCATGTATGTAAGGATACTGGAACCCAAACTTGTTTTTTGGTTCCATAGAATTTTCCTATGATAAAAATAGTCAAAAACATATGTTGTTTCACCATTTATTATTTCATTAAAAAAAATCACAGATATTCTTCATATTTTTTCTTATCTGTTTTATTTCTTTTCAATTCAATACATTTTCGATTTCTATTTTTTTTATCACTCTCCTATTTATTTCACTAATTGTTATTTTTTCCATTATTTTTATGCACATATTTATTGGTGTACTTTTTATTTTTAATAAACGTAATGAAGAAAAAACTGCATTTTCAAAATTTGAATTATCAAGTATATATATCATAATAATTAATAAATTGATATAAGTAGTTATTTAATTACATGTATCTTTATTTAATAAAATAAATAAATAATGTGAATAAATAATTAAAAAGGTAAAGATTCATTTCTTTATATCAGTTATTGTGGGTCCATTTTTTTTAATGATTTTTATGATGTTATGAGTTCTTATGCTATAGTAATTTCACATTCATTTACATATATTTTCATTCTTCTTTTTAATGAAATCAAATAAAATAAGAAAAATATTTCTTCTTTTTCATTGAATGATACCAGTCAAGAGGAGTGATATCTGCTCCACTCTCTCTTCCTTTCTTTTTCTTTTTTATCTTGTTCCCTTCCTTTCCTTTTATAATGTTAAACATACCGATTTTGTAGCACATGTTAAGAAAACCCAAATTTTTAATAGATACTCTTTCTTGTTCGTTAAATGAACCTATGTTTTAAGGACTTTGTCTTCAATGCTCTTAAAAAAATGTGGTGCATCGATACACCAAGTAGATCTAACCATTGATTGATTATATAAAAAATGGAAGGTTAAGATTTTTTACTCACTAGCAGCACCTCTTGTCCTCCTCAGCCTCCTTCTTCTTCCGATCCCAAAACTTCATCTGAATCTATCATCTTCTTGAAGAGCTTCGTTAAACAACAGACACGCCTAACTGCACCGACGTCAGCTACGAAGGAGAATCAAGAGAAGAGGACGATGATGAGGAACATAAGGAAGAACTGCTGGACTAAAATGCAATAAAACTTATATTAAGGTTTAAATAAATAAATAATGATTTTAAATAATAAAATAAATAGAAATTGAAGCAACCTGTTATAGTAGATAATTTTTAGGTGCATCGATACACCAAAACTCATTTAGGGGCATGGAAGCCTTCACCTGTTTTAATATAGTCTTTGAATTTCATTCCCCCATTAACTCTCAGTTAACTTGAAGAAATTGTTAATGCTAATTGTTAAATTTCACGTTATAACGTTAATTGAGAACATGAACTATTTATCACTTATCAGACACGTTCCTCATCAAACTCAAAACACAAAATGATGTTCTTTCCATTTTTGGTTTGGTTCCCTAAAAACTACGCAGTGTTTGGGTTACAAACGAAAAATATATATACAAAAAAAAAAACTGATAAAGATATTTATTGTCTCAGTTTGCACTTAACAATGTCAATCTTACTAGTAGTGAATTGATGGAAGGATAAATACGAAGCAATTTTTTAAGATGTTAAATTAAAATTTTGATTATCAATAAATAATTAAAAATAATTTATTAATCAATAATTAGTGTATTTTTTATAAAATTATGAAGTATCCTTATACCTTTTTAAGTTAGAGATTAATTTCCTTTTTGACAAGTAGATATTTGCTCAGACAGATATTTTTATATAAAAATAGTTTTACTAAAAAAAATCATATAAAAAATTGTAAAATACGTATTGAAGTTTAAATTTGCATAGCACTTCTTTATATTAAAAAATTGATTAACATTTCAATTTATTTTTCTTGTTGAAGGAAGAAAACAACACCCACTTTCATTGTTTTATTTTTGAAGTTTTAAAAGAAATCTTGCAGGTGAGTTTGAAGTTCTAAAAGAAATCTTGCAGGTGAGGTGCTAGTAACAGGTATTTTGTAGCGGGTCATTTTAACATGGACCCTTGACTCAAGGTTTCATCAATGGTCCTTCTTTTATGAGCCGTTAGATTCATTGAAAATGAAATGGATGACTACAAATAATTATTAGTTACCTATTAATTAGGTAAACAACAGAAGTGAGATATTTGAAAACGACCCATAATAGAAATGAAATTATTGTGACAACCCTTCCTGACCTTGCTGTAGAGTAGACTAGAAGTATGTAGGTTAAGAGGATTGCGAGCTCCACCAGTAGCAATGCCTTACCCATAATTTGTGCTCTTTGGTCTGTTAATACGTAAACCCTCAAAGATCTAAAGGTAGCTTGCGGATATCATCCATGTCCTTGGCAATATCGCCCACTGGATCTACTCTCAAAAGGGAACGAATCTTTCTAGTCCTACTTTGAGTGTGTGATTCATTGGAATGCTTTTGCTTCTTTTGTTGTCTTTTTTCTCTAAATATAATATGCAAGTTCTTCATTTTTACCTATTTAGAGCGTTTCTGCTTCTCCCTCATTCCTGAATTTTGGAGTGATCATTGCAAACCTAACTTTTTGCAGTCATTAAATAATCAATGAGTGATCATCTTCTCCTCCTTCTCTAGGGTAAAATGGATTCTGCTGCAAGTATGATTGAGAAAGCTATCATTGCAAATCCAACATATGCAGAAGCATACAATAACCTAGGTCTTTTTATCCTTTCTCTAATTATTTATTTGTTTAGTCATTGTATTTAGTGAGTAACTGTGAAAGCATTGGGCAACAACAATGAGTAATTCCTCTGTCAGAACCTCATCAAAACCACTTGTAGCTTCCTCACAACCATCAGAAACTTCATCCAAGCGCAAAATCCAAAAAGAATGTATGAAAATTTTTCCTGATTTTTAATATTTTAGACTTATTATCTCTATCTTTCTTCTGAATCTTCTTCTTGGATTGCTATAGTGCAGCACTTGATGTATGGCTTTGGAGATGATAGTAATGTAAGTGTTATTCCATCTTTTATTGTTCTCATTTGTACACATAATTTCTTTTCTCATGATTATGTTATTATTTAACTACATATCGATTATTTTTTTAGATGTAAATTGTAAATATTATCGTCTATTAACTTGAACTTTTGTACTTGTTTGTCACTACACGATTAGCCACTTCCTGAAAATGTGGCACTAATGGAGGACATAGTTGTGGAATATGTCACAGAACTGGTAAGCATCTTCTTAAATTTTTAACAGTTCAACTGAGTCTGAGTGCCATGGAATGGTTGGCTTTCATTCTTATGCAAAATTTGTCTGCCAAGGTACATACAGCCTAAGATATTGGATCATAGAGGGGGAAGCTATCAGTTGAGGATTTCCTCTATTTGATTCGCAAGGTACTTTTTGTTAATGAAAATTTGTAAATAATTATTATGAAGATTAACAAGATGCCCAAAAAATTGTACCTTGGCCTTGCGAAGGTACAATAAAACTAATACAGATCGTCTAGTCAGTCAACAAGATGCCCAATCTAAGTCATAATATCCTTTAAGTTGCAGGTCATTAGTCTTAGGGAGAAAAAGTCCTTGGCCAGGTGATGATTTGAGATAGTGCAGTACCCTCATAGCAGTGTCCCAGTGAGTTTACCGAGGTGATTGCATAAACTAGCTGAGAATGTGAACTAAATAAGTAATCTATCGGCATATAATGGTTAAGTAAATGAGATTCCAATGAGCCACCTGTATTATGATGAATTTGCATACAAGTTTGCTGTCTCAGATGTTAAATTATGATGTTGTTCCATAGGAAAAGAACAGGGCTTACATCCTAGCATCCCACATTCAGTCAAGATATCAAGTGTATACTTTCTTTGACTAAGAAAAAGGCCTTCAGGACCATGAGCAAGTTCTAGGCCTAGAAAATATTTTAGTGGTCCAAGATCCTTCATATGAAAGCACCTGTCAAGGTAATTCTTGAATGACACACAGGCTTGATTGTTGTTCCCGGCTATGATTAGATCATCCACATATACCAACACTACTATAAAGATGTCATCTCGAGAATAGGTGAAAAGACAGTGGTCTATTGTTGATTGAACAAAACCATATTTGAGCAAAGCTTTGGAAAGTTTTGCAAACCAATTTCGAGAGGCTTGTCTCAAGCCATACAAAGATTTCCTCAAATGACATACTTGGTTAGGCTTGGCTTTGTCATATCCCAATGGCACCTCCATATATACCTCTTCATTTAAATCACCATGAAGAAATGCATTGCTAACATCCATTTGATAAAGTTCCCATCCCTTGGCTACTACAACTGACAAAAGCCAACAAACAGTGACTATTTTGGCCACTGATGCAAATGTCTCAATGAAGTCCTCCCCCTCAACCTATGTATAACCCTTTGCTACTAATCTTGCTTTGAATTTTTCAATTTGACCATCAACCTTGTACTTCACTTTGTACACCCACTTGCATCCAATGAGTTTATTTCCTTGAGGCAAGCTTTCCAATGTCCAAGTATTGTTTTCATCTAGTGCCTTCAACTCTTGTGCCATTTCATCCCTCCATTGAGGGTGTTTCACAGCCTATGCATAAGTTTTTGGCTCATCATGCTCAGTGATGGCCGCAAGCAAAGCCATATGCTTAGTGGAAAAGTGTTTATAACTAAGGAAATAAGAGAGTGGATATTGCTTACTAGAAGAAATCGATGGAAGGGGTGCTTGGGATGGGGTTTTGGCAGCTGAATAACAGTGGTAGTCTTGCAAATATTTGGGAGGGTGCCTTGTCCTTGGTGGGATGACAGTAATATCAGGTTGCCTTCTTTCTTCTGTAGACTGATATGCGTTATCTGATACTGATAAAGATGAATTTTCTCCATCTTGTTCTACTTCCGCAGATTGATTTGATAAGGGTGGTGTTATAGGCACATGTGACTCCTCTATGTGAATGCGCAGGCCTATGTCCATTGCTTGGGAGGTATTCCTATTTCAAGAAACATTGACATGCTTATGTTTGAAAGAGTATTTTGTGCAGTATCTATATCCACATAAGGAAAAACACACTCATAGAAAATTACATCTCTTGAAACAAATCTCCGTTGTCTGTAGGTCATAAACTCTCCATCCTTTTTGGCCATGTGGATAACCAATGAATATGCATTTGATAGCCCTTTCATCAAACTTATCTCTCTTCTTATGATGTGTCTGCACATAGCACAAGCACCCAAAAATATTCATGTGATCATAGGATGGCTTTTGACCAAAGAGCATCTCATAAGGAGTGACACCTCCATTGGCCGTTGTGGGGGTTCTATTAATGATATAGGCTGCGGTTAATAAACATTCTCCCCAGAATTTGATGGGCAAGTTCCCTTGAAACCTGAGAGTTCTAGCTACATCAAGGATATGCCTATGCTTGCGCTCCACTCTGCCATTTTGTTGAGGAGTGGCAACACAAGAAGTCTCATGTATGATTCCATGTTACTGGAAGAATTTTTGGAGAGTTGAGTTAGTAAATTATGTCCTATTATCACTACGAATCCTTTTCACCTGATATTGAAACTGTGTTTGCACCATTGTGTAGAATTTAATGAGTTATTGATAAGTTTCAATTTTATCTTTCATTAAATAAAACCACAAAGCTCTTGTATTATCATAAACTATTGTCAAGAAAAAATGTGAACCATTATGTGTCGATGTGTGATACTTTCCCCACAAATCATAATGAATTAAAGCAAAAGGATGTGCAGCTTTATTATCACTCAAAGAGAAAGAACTTCTACATTGTTTAGATCTATGACAAACATCACATGTGTCATTTTATCCTCAAAAACCCTAAGATGAAGTAGATTAGACAACAAGGGCAGTGTTTTCTATGAGGGATGACCTATTCTTGCGTGCCATAAGGAGGAGTCATTTTCATGTGATGCTACCATAGACTTGCCATGAGCTGCTTCTCATAGCACATATACCCCATCCTTCAAGTCATTGTGTCCAATCGTTTTCTTCATGGTTTGGTCCTGTATCACACAGATGGTAGGATAATAAGTCACTGAGCTTTTCAAATTCATTGTCAGCTAATGCACAGATATAAGATTGCATATAAATTGAGGAATATAAAGGACATTGTGCAAGATCAAGTTGCCTCTCAAAATAATTTTTCCAATTTTCTTAACCAATATTGTATCACCATTTGGCATAATGTATTGAATGGTTGAGCTATGACATTCACATCTTCAAGGAGGGAAAGCAATGGTCTCATGTGATGAGAAGCTTCACTATCCAAGACCCAATGACTTGATGATATTAAGAAAGGATTACCAGACATAGAATCATTATTTTGGAGATTTTGCATCACATAGCCGCGACTGATGTTGCTTGCTCTGAATAGGGCATGTACTACTACTGAATTTTGTTGCTACGTGTCCATTGGTCCCGATAAATCTTCAGTCCATGCAAACTGTGCACTCCCTTGTATGTTGGCAATTTTAGGATGATATGAATGCCTATTCTCCCAGTTTGGAGGATAACCCACTAATTTAAAGCATTTAGCTTTCTCATGCCCTGTCTTATTGCAATGGTCACACTTTGGTCTTAGTCCATCTTGTTTGGTTTTGCTTCTATTAGTTGCTGTAAATGCTGCTCCTAATTCAGCTTTAAGTTCCCTATTTCATTTTACAGCAACCTTTGCCTCTTTTGTAAGAACATGGTTGAAGATATGCCTTAGAGGAGGAAGAGGATTAGTGTTGAGGATGGTCCCTTTGATGTGCATGTTAATCTTCTTCTATTTAAGCAAGTTCCTTAGATGCTCCGCAAATACATTTTGGTAAAGGTTGAAATTCGCTGAGTTCATCAAGAAGGCTCTTGATCTTGGTGTAATAGTCCGTCACTGATGCATTGGGTTCCTATTGTATGAGGCATAAGTCACACCATAACTGATGAATTCGAGGGGCATTAGTCTGGGCAAAATGTTCTTCCAAATCAATTTATACATCCCTCGCTATATCAACATGAGAAATGCTGCTATGTAAATTTGGATTGATGGAGTTGATGATCCATGCTGTAACCATGAAGTATGCTTTCTCACAATCCTAATATTCTGTTGATTTAGCGCCAGGTTTCTTGATCGTTCCATTAATGAATCCGAGCTTGGTCGTCACTTTGAACGTCATCTTCATAGAGCGTGCCCAGTTGTAGTAGTTTTCTCCATTGAGAGGAACAACAACAAGTGGTGTACCGGGGTTATCAGAGGATACTAGATAATATGGTGATGATGGGGTGATGGTGTTGTCCCTAGTATCAGTTTTGCGCTTTGATGCCATGTTAAATTATTTGATGGAAGGTAAAATCTCTTCATATTAATCAAAGATGACTACAAGGCTATAAATACACTCAAATCAAATCAAATATGATCTGTTACAATAGTAAAACAAAAGGATAAAATAAAGATAAGATACAACAAGTCACAAACTACAAATAAAGGATATGGTTTGTTTAGAACGTTTTGTTATATATCAGATAAGGTAGATAATTATAACTCCTAATATACCTATTAGGAAATAAAAGAAAGAATATAAATTCAGACCTTGAATAAGTTTTAAAGGCATAAACAAATGAATTGTTGTTTTAAATATAGGGATCAATTGTATGACATGCATTGTTTCGATGAAATATTTGCTGGTTGTCTACTTCTAAGCACAAAAATACTTTCTATTTCAATAAAAAATTGAAGAAAATACTTTTATGCTCTATTAACTTGACTGCGTTGTTTTGGATATTTGTTGAGATCTCTTACACTAGTCAGTGTTGTAAAGTGTATCATGAAGCTCTCAAATGTCTATTTGCACCAAAAGAAGGGTGTAGCGATAATAATGCCTGTTTAGAAATGTTACATTTTTTAAAATAAGGATGCCATTCAATTAGGATTTTATAGCATTACAGTCTAATTGGTTAGGTTATTTTACTGTCTAATTTAAGATAACTATTAGTCTATATGAAATAACATGTTTGTTAAGTTTTCATTTTCCTACTTCATTCTCAAGCTGGGAGTAAGAGCTGTAGTCATAAGTGGCACTCTCAGCTTCGCAGGCTATGTTGAATGGGTGTAGTGATAACAGTGTCTATTCTGGTTCTCTCATCTTCAGTGGCTGTTGTTTTTCTATTCTTCCTATTGTCCTCCCTAAACTTATTTGAAATTCTAAAAAATCATATTGTGATAATATTTCCATGAAATAGTATGTAAGGCTATTCTTGTAAAATAAGTTATCATGGAATCTTTTAAATTGGCAAATACGATTTTATTTTTATTAAAAAATAATTGAAAGAGTGAAATTATATAATAAAAGATAAAATAAAATAAAGCAAATACAGAAGGAAGAAATGATTTCTAGAAAAACTCAATACTACTTAGTAATAATAAATTCTTTTACAATAAATTGTGTCTTACACAAGATTAGATGTTGTCAGTGATACTTCCGTAAACTTATACCACTAAGATGTAAATGATACTTGATGAAAATTAAACACAAAAATAAACAACAATAGAATAAGGGAGAGGATGTCAAACATTAGAGAATATGTGACAACAATACAATATCTTTCAATTTTGCATTTTTTTTAAAATGGTGTCTCATAAAAGCACTAACATCACAATGCAATCCCTTTAGTTTTTCTTTTGAATAAGAAACAAAGTAAAAAGAAATAAGATTCTACTTTTCTGCTCTTTGGGGCTATTAAAATTGTGCTAATAGCCACCTCCACATATTTCTACCATCCACTTGCAGGCAAGCAGTGATTGGTTGGATTCTGATTAAAAAGATTAACCTAAAAAATAATATCATATCTTATTACTTTATATTGATATTTTTTTCTTTTTTTGGCCAAAGATTTTTTTTTTGGCCTCTTTGGTCAAGATGAATATGGACAACACATAGTTATCATTTATTGTTATTCAGGTTAGAAGAGGAAAAATCAATGATAAACTTAAGTGCTTACAGAACATTGTCCCAGATTCTATATTTTGATTCAAGATAAGCCTAAATATCTCATAATGGTATGGTTTCTTTCTTTATTTATCCATATGAATCCACAACTATAAATATTGTTATTGATTTTCATGTGAAATCAGTTCATCACCGAACTGATTTCATATGACACTCTATCATTTCTTCATGCATCTATCGCTTGGAGACTATCAGATTCCTACATGGTTCTTACTGACGACTAGTTGGCAATATAGAATGGACCATCATTGGTCCCATATATGCCTTACCCATTATAGAAGACTGTCATAGGTCCAATATAAAATGGACCACCATTGAGGTGCTGGACCCATTATGACCAAAATTCATAAATTGTCACATTGAGCTTAATGGGCCCGTATGATCAGCTAGATTATATAGTAAATAGATATTGTACTCATTAAGTTAAAATATAAAAAATATTCAGATTACAACCAAGTGCATGCTTATAGGGCCAAAAAAATATTCATACTAATATTATCAAAGCACTTAAACTAATTACCATGACAGTCTACTATACCAAACCCAAAATAAGATGAACTAGATATATGCCTTGTTGGTCCAAAAGGCTAGTTATTCTAACTATGCATGTGGGCCATCATGTTGTGGGTCATCGAGGAGCCTCCTTTAAAGCTTTGGCCACATTCAGCTCCATCAGTTTCTTCTCTTCATTCAATGGAGCCATAACTAAGGTAATTGTCGTCTTCATCCTCATAACATTCTCCTACAACTGGCGTTTTGTAACACCCTAATACGAATTATCATAAAATAAATGAAATATTCCAAAATAAATCGCATTAAACATGTCACTTCTAAAAATGTAAAAAATAAAAATTCATAATAACTTACACAGTCATTATAGACAGCCACAAATGATCAAAAGTCATATATACAACTATCACTGGCTAACACGCCATAAAGTATACATAAGCTTTTCTAAACAACCAGAAATATACACATATACAAATTGGTTCACAAAGAACCAAAACACTAATCTAAGCCTTCTATTTCTTCTTTTTCTTTCCCTTTCCCTTTTTAGAGACTTTAACTGGATTTACATAGAACACACAAGGGTGAGAAATCACAATTTCTCAGTATAAGCATACCAAGACTAGCAGTTAATCATTTATAATAAATAATTCAACTGAACACCAAAAATACATTTGATGTAAAAGAATATCCGATAATCAATAATATCAAAGAATTGCCTATACAATCCTAGGACACTACCAAACTAGCAACCAAACAATCAATCAATTAAGCCATGACAAATGCCCAAACAAATGTCAACCATGCAATGCTTTATGTTATGAAGTATGATTATGCTCAAACAAAGTCCACGTATTATGGATGTACAATGCAAATGTAGATTTTAGAGTTGAAAACTCAAGCTATTTACTTATTTCCCCAGGAACCACGTTCCTTGTATATGCTAAGTAGGATAGGCATCCAAGTCCTGATACTACCTAGTAATGTGTGGACTAGTTTTCCTCACAGAAGTAAGAGTACTGACTACCAACTCCATACACCGGTAACCCTAACCATACAAGCAAACATGCAAGGAGAATTTAGATCCAATACTTCATTCTCAGGTCATATGGTTGTACACTCCATCTAATGCCACAATACATAGGAAACCGGGCAAATACCAGGTTTGAAAACCAAATATCCGAGCAAAATATCAAACACTAGAACATAAGAATCTTAGCATCGCTTATCCAACAAAGGTAGCCAAATTCATATTTCTAGCTAAACAGTATTTAGAACATTCCAAAACCACTCACAAGTGACTTAGAAATCAATCTCATGTTGAACAAAGTTTTAAACACCAACATAGACATTCTATCACTCTTTGAATATCTAATAACTTCCCAAACTTTTCATATATGCAAGTTGATATTTCTCTCCAAGAAATATCTCCAAAAGTGTCTCTTTACACCCTAAGAGGCTTGCACAAATGATCCCAATAAGTAGGGAATTAAATTAGCATCACAATGCAAAAATCAAGGTCTGCCCTGTCTCGGGGGCTTGAGTGCACTGAATACGTTGAATGCCAGCGCCTGAGCGCGCGAGCACCATAGCATGTTCTTCTGGGCAAAACGCGCCTAAGCGTGCATGAGCAAAGCGCTTGAGCGCTGAGCGCCTAGCAGCATTTGCTGCATAATTTTGCTGCAATGGAACACTATTCCATTAGAAAAATTCTGAGATTTGATCACTTCAAACTCTTTTCTTGATGATTTTAAGTCTCAAACAAGTTCACAAATATGATGGAAACATAAAATACCAATTGATTTCACCAAAAATGGATCAAGACACTAAATCACTCACCCAAACCCCTAAAATCAGTAGTTAGAGCATTTTAGGTCCAAAATGTGAATTTTTAGTTTCTAATCCAAACTCTTAGCATGAACAAGTCATAAACCACACTTAGAATTATCCAAACAAGAAAAACACTTAAAACACCACAAGAACTCAGTTTGGCATATTAAACCTCAAAATAGGCTAACATGAAAAATGAGTAAAAATGAAGTTTAAAGTATCAAGAATCCCTACCTTCAAGCTTCTTGATGCTGCAGATTGATCATCAATCTATAGCCTTGAATTTCCCATTTGATCTTATCTTCTTTCTCTCTTATTCTTCCTCATTTTCTCCTTTCTCTCTTGTTATGTTTGTTTCTATTTTCAACCGTGAAGAGTGAGTGAGAACCAAGAGAAAAGACTAAAAAATCAACAAGGAAAAGTCCACAAAAAGGGCTGGTAACCGTGGCTGGTTTAAGGCCTTCTGTTACCACACTGATACTTCCCAATCTGTTAAAAACACTAAACTTTAGCTAAATCAAGATTTCTAAGTTCTAATAACTTTAAAATAAATACTAAGATTTATTAAAAAAGTCATTTCACCGGTATCATAAATTTCTATATCTGTGCCTAGTTAATCCGGCATTAAAACACACAACTAATATACCTAAAAATACCAAACGGACTCCGATTATTCTTAAACTTTAACCACATCAGAGAATACACATTTGTGACTTAGAAATAAATTATCCACATTTATTTCCATTAGCTAAGCCATTTAAGCTAATATTTGGGTTACTTTAAGATACTTTTCACCTTTCGACTTAGAGCAAAGTGCCTAAACTAACTCAGATTGTCACAAAATTAAACAGGCATATTAAGCAAGTATTAAGTTACCTCTATAACTATTTACAAGCTTAACATGTTCAAGAGGATGTTACATTTCTCCTTCTTTTTTAAAATTTTATCCCCAAAATTGCTTACCTCATATAAACAACTGCGGGTAGTCTTGCTGCATGTAGGACTCCAACTCCCAAGTCACCTCCTCAAAGCTATCGCCATCCTAAAACACCTTCACAAGAGGAATCTACTTACCTTTAAGCTCTTTGACCTCTTTGCATGATCCTTATCGGCCACATAACATAAGACAAATCCTCTCTTTATTGCACATATTCATTTCTTATAACATGTGAAGGATCTGGATTATACTTCCTAAGCTGTGACACATGAAATACATCATGAAGGTTTGACAAATTAGGTGTAAGTGCAATTTTGTAGGCTATGGGTCTAATCCTCCTTAGGATCTAGTAGGGACCAATGAAACGAGGGTTCAACTTTTGTGTTCACAATGCTCTACCAATCCCTATTGTCGGAGTGACTTTCAAGAATACGTGATCTCCTTCACTGAACTCTAGAGGTATTCTCCTCTTATCAGCATAGTTCTTCTGCCTACTCTGAGCCACAACCAACTTATCCCGGATAATTTTAATCTGATCTGTGGTCTGCTGTACTAACTCAGGACCTAGAATGATTTTCTCTCCAACCTCATACCAACATAAAGAGGACCTATATTTTCTACCATTAAGTGCTTCATACGGTGCCATACCTATGCTAGTATGAAAACTGTTGTTGTAGGCAAACTCCACTAAAGGTAAGAACTTATCCCAACTCCCTTTCTACTCTAGCATATATGCTTTTAGCATACCCTCAAGGGTTTGAATAATCATCTCTAATTGACTGTCAGTCTGTGGATGGTATGCTGTACTTAAACTAAGCTTCGTTCCAAAAGCTTTCTGTAAGGCCCCCCAAAATCTAAATGTAAATATAGGGTCTCTATCAGAAACTATACTAAGGGGTACACCGTGCATCCTAACTATCTCCTAAAGGTATAACTAGACAAGTCTATCTGTGGAGTAGTTAGCTCTAATAGGTATAAAATGAGCAGAATTGGTTAGTCTATCCACTACAACCTATATTGCATCGAATTCTAACTGAGTTCTAGGCAAACCCATCACAAAATCCATTGTGATATGATCCTATTTCCACTCAGGGACTCCCAAAGATAGAAGAGGTCTAGAGGATTTCTAGTGTTCTATCTTGACCTTCTGACAAGTTAGGCACCTAGACACAACCTTAGCTGCATTCCTCTTCATACGAGACCACCAAAATAATTTTCTCAAGTCTTGATACATCTTAGTGGCCCTGGGATGGATAGTGTACTGACTACAATGAGCTTTTTCAAGGATTCTATCTTTGATTTTAGATTCATGAGGAATGTAAAAGTCTACCTCTAAACTTAATCATCCCATCATCCGACATATCAAACTCACTAGGATTACCTAAAAAGATCTACTCACTTACATCACTAAGAGTCTTAGCTTCTTTTTGAGCTTCCAAGATCTGAGTCCTAAAGTCACTCACTATGTCCACTCGACTCATACTGAGACTATGTGGTAGCACAGCTATCGAAAGACTCAAGTCTCTAAAACTCTCAAGAAGTTCACTCTCTTGGATCATCATACGAGACACATGTAGGGATTTCCTACTCTGTGCGTTAGCCACCACATTGGCTTTACTTGGATGGTACTTTAACTCAAAGTCGTAGTCATTCAGAAACTCCATCCATCTTCATTGTCTCATGTTCAGCTCCTTTTGATCAAATAAGTACTTCAAACTCTTATGATAACTGAATACCTCAAACTGAACTCTATACAAGTAATGTCTCCAAACCTAAAGGGAAAACCCTATTGTGGCTAACTCTATATCATGAGTAGGTTAGTTCTCCTCACGAGGTCTCAACTGCCTTGATGCATAGGCAACAACTCTCCTATGTTGTATTAAAACACAACCCAAACCCATCTTCGAAGCATCACAATACACCTCAAAGTTTTCCAAAGGATTTGGAATTACCAACACCGGTGTAGTAGTCAACCTCACTTTAAGCTCTTGGAAACTATCCTCACATGCCTGAGCCCATTCGAAAGAACTACCTTTCCTAGTTAATCAAAGGTAACACTAACTGAGAAAAACCCTTTATGAACCTTCTATAGTACCCCGCTAGGCCTATGAAGCTTATGATCTCGGTCACAGTGGTGGGTCTCTCCCACTGCAACACTGCATCAACCTTGCTTGGGTCCACATAAATCCTACCCTGAGATATCACATGTCCTAAAAACTGTACTTGTGAAAGCCAGAACTCATACTTAGATAGCTTGGCAAACAACTTATTTTCCTTAAGGGTCTCCAACACTATCCTTAAATGTTGTTCATGCTCCTCTATTGTCTTAGAATAGATCAAAATATCATCAATAAACATCACAATAAACTAATCCAGGTAGGGTCTAAAGATCCGGTTCATGTAATTCATAAACACTACTGGTGCATTCGTCAACCCAAAGGATATCACGAGGTACTCATAATGCCCATACCTAGTTCTAAAAATTGTTTTAGGGATATCCTCTTCCCTAATCCTTATCTGATTATAACAAAACCTAAGATCAATTTTTGAGAAAATCGCAGCTCCTCTCAGCTGATCCATTAAATCATCTATCCTAGGCAACAAATACTTATTTTTAATAGTCACCTTGTTTAGCTATCTGTAATCCACACAGAGTTTCATGGTACCACCCTTCTTCTTCACTAAAAGAACATGTGTTCCCCACAGAGAAACACTCAGCCTAATGAATTGCTTGTCCAACAAATCCTCGATTTGCTTTTTGAGTTCCGCTAACTCTAGTGGCGCCATTCTATAGGGTGCTATAGAGATAGGTCTCGTTCTAAGCACTAAGTCTATAGAAAACTCTATTTCTCACTCGGGTGGCAACTCCACTATGTCACTAGGAAAAACTTCAGGATATTCACTCATTAGAAGTATTTCACCTAGGCTTTGCTCAACCTCAAGGCTTAGTGAAAACAAGAGTACATATCTTAGATATCCCTCCTCTAAATAGAGATTAACCTGATTTGCATTGAGATACACAGACTCAGATGGAACGACTCTGGTAGGTATATATGACAAGAAAACCAGGGATTTTTCTGAATAGTTCAACACTAGATGGTTGGCAGATAACCAATTCATGCCAAGAATGACATCAATATCTACAAGAGGCAAACATATAAGCTTTACACTGAAAATCCTATCTTCTAACTTTACACAACAATCAAGACACACTATAGAAGTTGTAACTAGTTTACTAGTAGGTGTAGATACAGATAAGTCATATGAAAGTTTAGATACAGGTAAATCTAGCTCATTCACACAATCATTTGAAACAAAGGAGTGGGATGCTCCTGAATCATACAGCACAGTTAAAAGATGATTGTGAATAATGTTAGTCATGACAACCATTACCCAAGAGGAGGGGTGAATTGGGTATAAAAAACTTTTCACAAATGCTCTTAAAATAAACACAAATATTTAAGCTATTAAATAAACGAGAAAGAATTACAAGAAGAAGAATAAAAGCTTTAAGAATAGCAAATAAATAAATGTGCAGTGATATAAAATTGCATAAAATAAAGAGATTGAGAAGAGAAAAGCGGGGACGATATTTATCCTAGTTCGACCACTAACCCACTTGTGGTCTACGTCCAGTCCTTGAAAATAATCTGAGATTTTTCACTATGTATACAAGCTTCAATAGGTGCTTGCAACCGTTACATAAAAGAGCACTTTTCACGCACAGGGAAACTCTACCCTTGTGCTAAAATCTCAGCCCACAGGGATACCTCACCCTTATACAAACCTTGAAAGGATACCTCACCCTTATACAAATCTTGAAGGATACCTCACCCTCAATATAGAAGAACAGAAATATAGATGAAGATAAACTTTCACTCAGAGCAAATTATACAAATTGAAGTGCTAAGGTGCTCTCAAAGGATATCTCAAAGTTTCAGCAAAAAGAGCACAGAAAATAGGCGTAAAATATAAATCACATTTTTCAGAGCAAGCGTAAATTAAACAGATAGCTGGGCTTATTGCAGATGAGACCCACAGTCTCAATTTATAGAGCCAGATAGAAATTTAGCCATTGTAGAAATTAATTCCATGATTAATATGAAAATATGTCCGTTCGTTTCTATATCCGGAATTATGTTTATCATGTTTATTCGAATAAGCCTTTGGTTATTCGAATAACACGTTCTTTTAAAAATGTTTCTGAAACTGGTTATTCGAATAACCTTCGTGTTATTCGAATAACGCTGCCACAAAGAACTTCCTTTAGAAAACTGATTATTCGAATAACTCTAAGTTTATTCGAATAACACTGGTTAAAACACATTTCTGGGAAACAGTTCTATTCGAATAACTAACGAGTTATTCGAATAGCTAATATGAAATAAGCCATTCTGAAAACTCTTATTCGAATAACAAGAGTGTTATTCGAATAACACTTTAAAACACAGAGTTACGCAGCAGCCAAAATCAAGGCTTTATTCGAATAACTAATGAGTTATTCGAATAACTCAGTTTGTAAAATAGTTATAAATGTTTGAAAAACATCTCAGAAAGTTTATCAAAAATACCAAAACATTTTTAAGTTATTTTCAAGATCAAAACAGTTTTGATATGAGTTTAAGAAAGCATTTTTATTTTATCTTAATGCACTGGGAGATAACCAAAGAGATCCTCGAACAAAGAGACTCTAAGTCCTAAAGCTATCCTTAAAAGATCTTGGACTTGGTCTTCCCATCATCTTCATTTTGTCTTCATGTTTGTTATCATTAAAAACATTCTTCAAAGACATATGTTTAGTCGCATTCTCCTTGTGTTGAGCTTAATAGATATCTATTGCTTTCTTGTTGCAAACTCACCTTTGGTACTTGGACTATCCTACAAAGTATTGCTCACTTAAACAAACATAGTTAGTCCAAAATCATAATTCAATGTCTTCATATACATGATTCATAAATATATAGCTCTACTTATTTTAACATGCACATAAGACTTTCATAGACACATCCAAATAAGAAATTTATCAATATGCTCTATATAGGATGCAACAGAATACATTGCACATTTTCATTTAAGTAAGGTCAAATCCAATATTAATTCATTTATAACTCATATAAAGCATTATTGGATATACTATATGATGAATGTTACATATATCATATTACATGATTATTAAGTAAAATATAACTAGATAAGGTATATATCATGCATGACACAATATATCACATTAAGCACAGTTATCAAGCATAATCATCATTCTATTTGTCTTGTATTTGTCATCATCAAAACTTATCATATAAAACCATTTGGGGCAAACTTATTTCCACAAATAATGCATTTACCTTCGATAAGGTTAGAAGACTGAGTCACTTCTTCACCACCTAGAGTGTAAACTCTCCCTCTGGCTTGTGGTTTTTGAGTAGGCACAGTTTCCTTCTTCGATGGACAAATATTCACAAAATGACCAAGTTGCCCACACACAAAGTACACCAAGCAGGGTCAGTCTCCATGCTGTCTCCCACACTTAGAACACTTTGGTCCCAAAGACTCCTTTTGAACTTGCTTACCCTTATCTTGAGTAAAGATAGGTTTAGAAGATCCTTTCTTGAACTTGTCATCACCCCTCTTCCTTTTTAAAGATGCTGTGACTTAGGCTCCAAAGAAAGCTTCCTAGATTGCCTCTCGATTATTCGACACTTGTTAATCAGAGTTTCAAAGTCCCAAATTTCAAACGGCTGAATGATATTCTAAATGTATTTTCTCAATCCTTCCTCAACCTTAACACATTTCTAAGACTCATTTAGGTTAAATCTGATGCAAGAAGAGAATTTAGATAATTCATTGAATTTGACCACGTACTGGCCAATAGACATGTCCCCCTATTCTAACTTTAGAAATTCCATCTCTTTGGCATTTTGTAGATTCTGTGGAAAGAACTTTTTCAAAAATGAACTTTTGAAGACCCCCCCATGTCGCATGAGTCCTTAATGCCTCAAAAGCCCTCTTTGTATCCACCCACCAATCCTCTGCCTCATCTTCTAGCATATACGAAGTAAAAAATACCTTATGCTCATCTGAGCAAGCCATAATAGTGAAGATCTTCTCTATCTCCTTGAGTTAACCCTCAGCTCTGACTGGGTTGTACTCTCCGTTAAAGGAAGACAGATTTGATTTCCTGAATTTCAAGAGGTCTTGAAAAGTATGATTCCTTCCAGCTATCTCTTGGTGTGGTTGCCCCTGGTAGTATGGTGGAAGTGTAGGTGGTACTGGTTGCTGAGTTCCCAACCTCTCAAGCACTCTAGTAGTTACTGTTGCCTGCTCTCTCATTGCATTAGTAGTTGTAGATGCCTGCTTTGTTTGCTGAGTCATGGCATTAGCCATTGCCATCATGGCGGTTACTACATTAGTGCCCTCATTTCCAGAGTTCATGTTACTGCTTCGACGTGGTCACCCTCGCCCTCTTGCTATCATAGTTTCCTGTAAACACAGAACAATATATATTGAGGTAGTTAATCTTAATATCATGTAACGCGCAACAGTAGCTAAAACAGTCAAAACAAGGTAGTCATACAATTCAATCAAACATCTCACACAAGAGATAAAAGAAATGCACAACACAAGAAGGAACTCATAAAAATGCCTAAGCATAGTCAGTCCACACCCTGATTCAATACGATGAACTACTCAGATACCACAATGTAACACCCTAATATGAATTATCGTAAAATAAACAGAATATTCCAAAATAAATCGCATTTAACATGTCACATCTAAAAATGTAAAAAATAAAATCCATAATAACTTACACAATTATTCTAGAGAACGACGAATGATAAAAAAGTCATATATACAACTATCACTAGCTAACACACCATAAAGTATACATAAGCTTTTCTAAATAACCAGAAATATACACATATACAAACTGATTCACAAAGAAACAAAACACTAACCTAGGCCTTCTGTTTCTTTTTTTCCTTACCCTTTCCCTTTTTAGGGACTTTACCTGAATTTAATGGAACACAGAGGGGGTGAGAAATCATAATTTCTCAGTATATGCATACCAAGACTAGCACTTAATCTTTTATAATAAATAATTCAATTGAACACCAAAAATACATTTCATGTAAAAGAATATCCAACAATCAATAATATCAAAGAATCACCTATACAATCCTAGGATACTATCGAACGAGCAACCAAATAATCAATCGATTAAGCCATGACAAATGCCCATACAAGTGTCAACCCTGTAATGCTTTATGCTATGAAGTATGATTATGCTCAAACAAAGTCCACGTATTATGGATGTACAACGCAAATGTAGATTTTAAAGTTGAAAACACAAGCTATTTACTTATTTCCCCAAGAACTGTGTTCCTTGTATATGCTAAGTAGGATAGGCATCTAAGCCCAAACACTACCTAATGATGTGGGGACTAGTTTCTATCATAGAAGTAAGAGTACTGACTACCAACTCTATACACTGGTAACCCTGACCATACAAGCAAATATGCAAGGAGAATTTGGATCTAACACCTCATCCTTTGGTCATATGGTTATACACATTATCTAAGATCACAACACATAAGAAAACAAGCAAATACCAGGTTTGCACAAATGATCCCAATAAATAGGGAATTAAATTAGCATCACAATGTAAAAATCAAGGTTTACCCTGTCTCGGGGACTTGAGTGCGCTAAACACGTTAAGCACCGAGCACCATAGCATGGTCTTCTGGGCAGAACTCGCCTAAGCGCGCATGAGCAGAGTACTTGAGCGCCTAACAGCATTTGCTGCATAATTTTGCAACAATGAAACACTGTTCCATTGGCAAAATTCCATGATTTGATCTCTTCAAACTCATTTCTTGATGATTTTAAGTCCCAAACAAGTTCACAAACATGATGGAAACATAAAACATCAATTGATTTCACCAAAAATGGATCAAAACACTAAATCACTCATCCAAACCCCTAAAATCAACATTTAGAGCATTTTAGGTCCAAAATGAGAATTTTTAGTTTCTAATCCAAACTCTTAGCATGAATAAGTCATAAACCACACTTAGAACTTATCCAAACAAGAAAAACACTTAAAACACTATAAGAACTCAATTTGGCATATTAAACCTCAAAATAGCCTAACATGGAAAATAAGTAAAAATGAAGTTTAAAGTATTAAGAACCCCTGATACGTGTAAAATACACTAAGACCAAGTGCACTCTATCACCAAGTAATATAGGATTTAAGTCCCAGTTATCGATCTCACGAGGAATAATTAGTAATTATTAGATTTGTAAAACTCTTTATTATTTAGATGATCAAAAGTGTATGAATAGATTCAAGCACAAATAAAGGAAAACAAATAAAGAAAAACAATGAACAATCAAACAAAGAATAGATAATCAATAAGAGAGAGACTAGGGCGCAAAGTTTACTTGAATCCAATTATTCAGATTTTCTTTCATTTATGATGTAAGATAATTCTTTTGCCAATATTCTCTTACCTGCTATTGAATCTCAATGGTCATGGATGAAACAATATTCTACTCCTAAATTAAACCACCTATTTGGTTATTTAGTTGAATTAATTAGGAATGCATTAAGCTTCAATTCGAGGGATGAACCAACATACCTGTCAATTCCATTAGTAGGAAAAATTGATGTTTGGTCATTCATCAATCTAATCATAGGCTTACCTTATAGATCTACTCATTGAATGCGGATGGTCACTGGTCAAACAATGAATTAACACATGCTAAAAGTGATCAAGTTATGACAAGAATGCAAGCAATATGTTAGACCTCAAAAGAAATTACCTTAATCAAATTAGAAATCAAACCCAAATAATTAGGAAAACAAGATTCCCCATACCCATAGCTATGGGTTTAACTACTCATGTTCAATACAGACAAACTCATATCAAAATACAAAACCATGGGAAGAAAATCCAAAGAAAAGGAAAAACTAGAAAGAAAGAAAAATCAGAACCCCTTTAATGGAGATTATGATCTTCAAGCCTTTAAGAATTGAATCCTCCCTTCGAAGTTGTCCTCCAAGGTCTGCTACCGCGAAACTACTTTCCCAGGATTAGGGATTTTGGGTGTAGTTGTGAACCAAAAAGAGCTCCTCTGCTAAACTCGTTTTCTCCTTTTTATAGAAAAGTTGACAAATTATCATATCTGACTTGCATGATTTTTCTCACCCTTTAGATGACCGAGTTTTCCCTTGATCTCAACATAAAAGTTTTAAGATTTTCTGTTCACTTTCTAATGCCTCAAACGGCGCATCGATCTGATCTCTGTAACTCAAGATATGAATCAATTAATGAGAAATGGTCAGGATAGTGTGGGAATCTGAATTTTGCTCCAAATCAAATCCCTTTGAGAATCTTTATCCAATCTCCAATCTAAGTTTTTGTATCCAATCAGAACTCTAATTAGTATCTAAGAATAAGAATCCTTTACATATTTATTTTTAGGAATTTCTTCTTTTTGTATAAAATCTAATAATTTATCTTAAAAATTCAAATATGAGCAGGTGAAGAGATAATTATTTAAAAATAAATTTTAAAAATAAAAATAAACAAAAACTAATTAAAAATCAATTAAAAATTCTAATAAATAAACTCAAAAGATGAGTGTATTTAACACTCATCAAATACCCCTAAACTTGAATAATTGCTTGTTCTCAAATAAAGAATAGGAATAAAAAACAAGATTAAACTCAGCATCCAAAAACATGAATCAAGGGAAATTTCACAATTTAAAATTTCAAGTTCAACAATTAAATCCAATCAGGCAAGATCATTTAACACTTAAAATGATTAGAGGCTTGAGTCTAGCTTGCAACTATTCTCTTCACCAAACATCTGTGATCACTCATCTTTCCATCGCTCAAGTGTTTAAGGATAAAGAAATCACTTAAATTTCTCTTAAAAAAAGCAATACCATGAGCTTGCTTATCAATCCCATCTTCACTTCCAAGTTCACATACAACACAAGAATTAAAAGGACTTCCTCTGGTTGTAACTGGGCCAAAGGTATAATGAAAGGTAGGAAAAAGATAAATAAGGGTAAAGAATACTCATGAATAAATCAATACAAAGCAGAATCAGGTTTAAAAGATGATAGATAGAGCACATTGCACAAGAAAATAACAGATTCTTACTTTTCAACCTAATATCATTATTATTATTCACCAACAAACATTTTCTTTTTCTTCTTTTTCATTTTTTTTCATTTTTTTCCTTTTTCTCTCTTCTTTCATTTTTTTCCTTTTTCACCTTTTTTCAACCCTTGAAGACAAAAGTAACATTTCAAGACTTTTCATTCAACACATTAGATGCTCCAAAGAATTCAACTTGATTATTCGAATAGATGTCGAAAGAAATCAATTACAGGCTCAAATGGGGCAACTAAGATATTATTTTATTAATACAACTCTAAAAGTTAAGAAAGAATTAAGCCTAATTGCCTTAATCATATTCAAGTCTGAATGTAAATCATTAAAACCTCAATAAGATATCAAAGCAAGTTCTAGCGCACATCAATCAAGAGAAAACTCACTCCAGAAGAAAAAATAAGATTTTATAGAAAATCTAATCATTAAAGCTCAAAACTCACTTTCTAGCTAGAGTTAATAAAGAGAACAAAAGTAAGCAGGTATGACTAATTTCTAAATAAGATGCTAAATTTCACTTTGCTTCATTGAAAAAGATTACTTCACACAAAATTAGCTCATGATCAAAGGAATCCCCTTTAAAACATATCTTTATCAGCTCAGAATAAATCAAGATATCAACATACTATTCCAGCTTAATTACTAACAATACTCAAGTGCTCATCAATTTTTTTTTAACAAAACTTTTAAAAGTACTCTCCCACACTTAAGATAAACATTGTCCTCAATGTGGAAGAAAAAGAAATAAAAAGGTAAAGAAAAGAACAACACAACCTGATGAATAATGACACAATGTCAGGCAAAGGAGAAGCACAAGAGTCAGCGCAGCAACAGAATCTAAAAAATGAAATCCCAAACCACATGAGTAGCATCTAAAAGAAAAACAAAAATAACAAAAGTAACAAAAATAATTAAAATAAGATAAATAAAGGAAAAATATAGGTTGCCTCCTGTGAAGCGTTTGTTTAACATCATTAGCTCGACGTTGCCTTTTATTCAGGTAAATCAAGGTGGCTTAAAGAGCCAAAAATAGGATGACCCATTCTCCTTTTCAAAGCAGGGCCTCGTATTCTGGCCATCTATGAAGAACGTCCGTGGGCTATCTTTCTTCACCTCTAACACACCATACGATAAGACACGAATAACCTCATATGGTCCACACCTTTTTGACCAAAATCATGCCACTTCTTTGGTCTCTTCTTGCAGAGTTTGGCATTCTCAAAGTCAGTGGTAGCCTTGGGCAAGGTCTTCTTTAGCATAGCAACAGTCACAAATTCCTACATATATGAAGACACAACACTTCCCACAACATCAGTAGCATTTATGCGATTACACGAATCAAAGGAATTAAGATTTTTAACAGAATTAAAAACATTAAACACTACTTCTTCATCATTTAATCGCAAGGTCAACTTCCCATCATGGACATCAATCACTGCCCTTCCAGTGGCGAGGAATGGATGTCCAAGTATGATTGGGATCTCGTCATCCTCCTCCACATCCAACACAATGAAGTTAGTTGGAAAAATAAATTTATCCACCTTTACCAAAACATCTTCTAATACACCACGAGGGTAAGTGATGGATCTATCGGCCAACTGCAATGAAATATTAGTGGGCTTGGGTTCTTGCATTCCTAATTTTTTAAAAATAAAGAAAGACGTCAAATTAATACCAGCACCCAAATTACATATGATTTCTCAAAATAAGAGTTACCAATAGTGCAAAGAATAGTAAAACTCCCTAGATCTTTCACTTTTAGGGGTAACTTCTTTGAGAGAATAGCGGAGCACTCCTTAGTTAGAAATATCGTCTCAAATTCCTAAAGTTTACATTTCTTTGTAAGTATTTCTTTCAAAATTTTTGCATACTTGGGCATTTGAGAGATGACTTCAACAAACGGAATGTTAATTTGTAACTTCTTGAACATATTCAAGAATTTAGCAAATTACTGGTCTGACTGATTCTTCTTGAGCCTCTGAGCGAATGGGATCTTGGCATATGGTAATGGTTCATATACTGTGCGCTGCTCATGATCCTTCTTTGCTCTCTGCCACTTTGGTTCTTTCTTCTCAACCTCCCCTTCTTTATTGACATATTGAATTGAGACATCTTCAGTAGGGACATCATTTTTCTTTGTCTCAATTCTTAACGAGGTAGGTGCTTCAGTTGCCTTCTCATTATTCACATTGTCTGACTCATCAAAAGTATCTTTGCACTCTGGCATTTTCTTCTTTTTGGAGGACTCCCCAAGTTCCTTACCACTTCTTAGGGTAATTGCATGGACCTGTTCTTTTGGATTAGTCTCAAGAGTACTAGGCAATGTCTCTAGTGTCCTTGTTGTCATCAAAGTAGCCAATTGACTAATCTGGGTCTCCACACTCTTCATTCTGGCATCTGAATTTTGCATGTACTTCATTACCAAAACTTCAAAGCTTGACTTTTTTGCAGATGCTTAGAAACCTGGTAGTGGTTGCAAAGCTCTCTGTTGATTCTATTGATAACCTTGTTGACTTCCCCATTTGAAATTAGGGTGGTCCCTCCAACTGAGATTGTACATATTAGCATGGATCGTACTGTTGCCAGTTTGAATTATTAATAAAATTTACTACTTTAGGCTCAGGGGCGAATGGACTACCAACTTGACAGTTTGCACTTGTATGATCCTGTCCTCCACATGCTTCACAAATGATTAGTGAGGCTGCACTATAACTTTCTTTGTTAGAGCATCCAATTGACTAAGAATGGTTGTATAAGAATCAACAGCATGTACACCTGCTTGTTTCTTAGGAACTTGACGCTTATTTTGCCATTGATAACTGTTCAGCACTATTTCTTCAATCAATGCTTAGCTCTTAGTAGGTGTTTTTCTCCAAATTGTACCTCACGCAATAGCATCAATGAGTGAATGGTTTGCAGGTGATAAACCATTATAAAAAGTCTAAACCTACTGCCATACGTAAAATCCATGATGTGAACATCTCCTCACTCTTGAAAGTGCTCCCAAGCTTCATAGAGAGTGTCCATGTCAAACTACACAAAAGAAGATATGTCATTCCTTAACTTAGCAGATTTAGAGGGAGGAAAATACTTATCCAGAAACTGTCGTGTCAACTGATCCCATGTAGTGATGGAACCCCTTGGTAGTGACGTTAACCATTGACTTGCTCTGTCCCTAAGAGAGAAAGGAAAAATTCATAATCGAATTATATCATCTGTTACCTCATTATACTTTATAGTATCACATAACTGTAAGAACCTGGCCAAATGCTGATTCGGATCATCTGAAGGCAATCCACCAAATAAAACAAAATTCTGAATCATGGAGATCAATGTCGGTTTGATCTCAAAATTGTTAGCCACCACAGTTAGTCTTATAATACTCCCTCCATACCCTTCAGCAGTGATGGAGTACTCAAGCATGGTTGGCTCTGCTAGGGTGGCTCTTTCTTCACGGTTTGCCTTAACTACTGGTTGTCTCTCCATCTTGATTATATCTTCTGTAACACCCCAAATTTCGTATCTCTTAAACAGTAATTTTGACAGTTAACATAATTTTACTGTTTAGTGATCTCTGTGTGCTGTAAAATTATTGTGATTATTCCGTCAGCATATTTGATCGTTTTGAGTGATTTACTCCGTGTCAGGAAAATAATAATTTTTGGTAGGAAAAATCTTTTCAGTATATATTTCTCGATTTGTTAATTATTTTTAACAATCGACTTAATTTTCATACATTTTCTAATATTTGTGATTTTTGTGGATGATTACTTAATTTTTTTACTATATGTGGGCCAGGTGGTCCTATATGGGCCGTAGTGACCTTACGTAAAACTTGTGTGGGTCCCGAAAGTGAAAATTTTTCTACGCATAGAAAAATTTGTACTGTTTAGACGGAGACAGGGGATCTTACTAAACCTGAATCCGGAAACAGTTTTAGAAATTTTCTTGTATTGTGTTTGGTACTGTGTTTAATTATCGGGCGATAAAAATACAGTAAATATATTCTTTCGTAAGGTTTTTAGTAGATAAAAATAGAAATTATATTGCTTAAGTCAACATTGGTGGTTTGGATATCCAACATTGATTTAATTAACGGTGGAGACTTGATCTTGATTTAATCAACGGTTGAGAAATAAATTTAATAAAGAAACATTGGATGTTAACCATTGATCTAATCAATGGTAGAGATTTAATCTAGACAAGCTTAATAAGGAAGGCTTCAATATCAATCGTAGATTTTATCAACGGTGTAGAATTGGTCTTGTAAAGTGAAAAAAGACTATTTATGACCATTGGATGAAGAATTAATCAAGGGTGGAGATTTGGTCTTAAAAAGTAGCAAAGACTAATTATGACCCTTGGATTAAAAGTAAGAAGGAGTAATCTTGACCCTTCATTTTGGAGACACATCTAATGGTTAGAATTTAAAGGAAAAAGATCTAATGGCCTAGATTAAGTCTTCTAAATCAAAAGTCTACCTAAATCCTAACCATTGAATTAATCAATGGCTAGAAATGCTCTAGATGGTGACTAATAATGATGACAACTTCATGAATGCATTAGGAAGAGGGGGACGGTTTTGGAGAATGCATAGGAAGGAGGAGACAATTTTGAGTAGCCTTTTTAGGCCAAAGAAAAAGATGAAGTCAACAATAGTAGCTTTAATTTGATTAGTCACTAATTAATCCTAATTTAGTTAATCTAATAGCCTAATTAACAAGTTAAGTAAACTAAATTAAATGTTAAATTGTTATAATTTAATTCTTAATTAGATATCCTAATTTTAATTAGAGGTTATAATATATGTAATTATATGTCTAATTAATTAGTTATGTAATTGAATAATTAATTAAGATTGGTTAGGAAATTAAACCTAATTAGTTAGCTATTTAATTAACATACAATTAACCTTTAATTGAAAACAATTAAGTCCCTAATTCCATGAAGAGTCACATGGTTATGCAGCTTGGAGAGCTTCTCCAAGGTTCTTGAATAATCTTGCATGAACATTAGGTGGTCAAAAGGTGACCAAGCCATGTGCTTCAAGTGTGAACACAATTATGATATTTTATTTCAAGTATATCTCCTATTATTTCCTACACAATTCACCTCATGGCTGCACCACTCAATATTACTCTCAATATTTGTTTTTCTCTCACCTAAAGACTTAGCCATTTTCTCTCTAAATTTCAAGAACACTAAAGCATATTTTCCTTCCATTTTCACACCATATGGTTCTGCCCTAGCACCCTTGAGCACCCTTACTCACCTATAATTTTCACTCTCATCATTTCCTAAAGCTAAACACCATTCTAAACACTTTTCATTTAGAAAGTTTTCCAAAAATCCCACTCTAAGTGCTTCAAAATCCTACTTTTACCTTACTTTCTTGAAGGTAAACTTTGATTTCTATGGTTTAAATTCATGTTTATGATTTTCTAAGCCATGATTATTCCATGGTTTGTTATTATTGAGCTTTGTTTATGATTTTACTAATTATTTTAGAATTGTTAGGAACTTCTCAAAATTCTATCATCTACAACCTTGTTCTTCAAGTTAAAGATCAAAAAGCTTATATTTTCCTTCTTGTGAGGAATTCGGTCAACCACCCTAAGACCACCCTTCAAGTTTGTTTAATTTCATCCAACCATAGATCTTGAATCTATATGATATTCTAAGAAGCTTTCATGTTGGAGACTTTCTCTAAATCATTCATCTTCATGGACTTTCTTCAAGATCAAAGTTATTAGGTTTTTGAGGTGAAGTATAAGAAGACTTCATTTCTTCTCTTCTTTTTCATGATCTAAACCATGTTTGATCCATGGTTCCTCTTAATCAAGCTTAGTATACTAATTTTTATATATTTTGTTTTGTATTTGAGAAGCCCTTGGTGGTGAAGGACTTGGAAAAAGAAGCAAAACAATGAGTTTTTGAGGATCTTCAAGAGGTAAGAGGGAGATCCATCTCACCAACCAAGTATGGTGGTGAGAGATGGTCTTAAATTTGATGGATGGTGAATCTATGTGAGGATTCCAATCCATGGTCATGTAATAATTTATGTGTGTTTTATGAGCTTTGATTTATTTGCTTATACTTGATATGCTTTGTATGATTTTATGGTTTTGATGGTATGCTTATACTATGCATGATGATAATATGGCATGCTTTTGATATATATATATATGATGTGTATGTATGTGTATGCCATGATTTGATGATGGAAAGAAAATTAATTTTTGGTGCCAATGGCCAAGGAAAGACTACGGTTTTGATGCCCTTGATTAGAGTTCATATTAAAATTTTTCAAGAACAAAGGAATTAATTTTTGATCCCTATAAACATGGTGAATATCGGTTAAGACACCTCAAGATAGGTGTTCATAAATGAATATTTTCATGAATGATGAAAATGGATGTTTAGAAAAATAAGGAAAATAAACAAATAGTTTATTTTTCAAAGAGTACATGATGATCACATATTTGATACATTAATAAGCTTTCATTCTTAGTCATTTACACTCTTTATGTACTTAATTGATTGAGTTTTATTATGTTTTGTAAGTTTGGACTCAAATTGAACTTAATTGAATTTTTCAGCATGATTCATATCTTACACTGTTTCTATATTTGGGTCATATCTTGGGTTGTAGGTGGTCTTTGGAGGTGATTCTAGTGGAATTTGAAAGATAAGAGAGAATTCTACAACTTTCATGAAGACCTCAAAGGCCCAATCACACGAGTAGATAACTCAAATTGGGGTTGAAGCAAGAACCAGAGTGCTTTTCCTGACAGCTTAACCTACATGTACTGTTCATCACAGTTTTCGGGATAGAGGTTGTCAAATAAGCTGAAATTTGGATGCTGAATAATTAAGACCCATATCTACAACTTTCATGTTGAACACTTTTCCAGAATCGAACTCCTTGAAGGTGATATTGGGCTTGGAAGTTAGAACAGAGGAGCTGTGATTGGGCCTGGATAGTGTTCAGTAATTGGAACGTATCTGGAGTTATAGATATGATATTGGACTCAAACCAAAGCCATTTGAAAGCTAAGATCCAGGTCTACAACTTTTATGAAGACCACTTGGTTCAAAAATGACGAATGCAATGACTTAAGAGCTGCATGATTTTGGAGACAAAGAATCTCCATAATTTTTCACTCACCTAAAGTCATTTCGCATTTTCCATTCATTTTCACTCATCCACCCACTAATGACTCAGCCCTCTTGTCATTTTGTATCTCTAATCCTCTATAAAAGGAGGCATTGGCAGATCATTGAGGGTGTTAGGTGTTAGTTACCAAAATAATGTCATTTTATTACTAGGTTTTCTTGTAGTAATTTTCCTTTGTTCTAAATTAAAGTCATGTTCTTCTTCTTCTTCTTCTTCTCTTTTTCTTTCTTCTTATCTATGAGTAACTAAGTTTCATTTTACTTGGGTGAAAGGGTGAAGCTCTTAGTAATAAAATAAGGTTAGATTTATTCTTCTCTTGTGCTTAAATGATTTATATTTTCTAGTAACCATTATACGTATTATAATTTGTTTCTTATAATTTAGAAACCATCTTTGTAAAGAGGAGTTCTTGATTTGTTGAAGACAAAATATCGGCACAATGAATACTTTAACCTATTTATAAGTGGTGTAATATTTTTAGGAAACATAATATAATTACGTATATTATTTTAATTGGACTTTTCATGTTGTATTTTTCGATTGGAACCTCCATGTTGCGAGGATTCTAATTGAGTTATAAAAGAAATTAATCTTACTTTTATTTTATTTACCAAGAGTGAATCTTTTTACCCAAGTAAATAATTTTAATTGTAGTAACAAAATATTCACTTCACCTTAATTAATCTTCAATAATTCCCTGTGGATCGACCTCGGACTCCCGAGAATTTTATTACTTGAGACAACCTGCACTTGGGTTCGCAATGCAATAATTAATCCCGTATCAGTACAAGAACATGGTTCTTGAGAAATTTTTATTGATTTATTTTGTATAAAAAGTTTCTAAGTATTTTACAAAACATGAGATTTAAATAAAAATAGCAATGATGATTTTAAGAATTTACAAAGAAAGTGAAAAAGGATTTACAAAGAAAGTGAAAAAGGATTTACAAAGAAAATAAAAGTGAATTTGAACAAATGGGTTTGGTTTTATAACCATAAGTCTTGCGGTTTTGAAAACAAAATTTTTAATGGTTTTGTTTGTGTAAAACCATATCAATTTAGAAGAAAAAATATTTGATGGTTTCAATAGTCATGTCCACATTTTTGAAAGCTTGTAATGCATTAATTTTGATGAAACAAAGTGATTTTTCAAGTGAAAATATAATTAATTTAAATACAAAGAATTTGAAAAGGGAATCAGAGTATTTGGTATTTTCTAACGTGTAACTCATCCGTTGAATTTTGAAAAGCATTAGTAATTTTTTAAAGTTAAAAACATTGATTTAACTCAATGGAATTGTGAATTTGTGGAATATACTGTGAAAAAGGATTTCCTTGAGTAAGAAGATATACTAAATGAAGTAGAAAGTATATTATTTTGAGGAAGGTTGATTTGAAAATGATTTGGGAAAGATGGAGAATATAATGGTATTTTGAAAATTTACTAACGTATAACTTATTTTTGAGTTTTGAAGTACGCTAAAAAATGTTAAGTTTTGAAACGTTGATTTATATCAATGGAAAAGTGATTTTGTGAATTATATTTTGGAAAAGGATTTCTTGAGTAAAGAAATGTGAAAAAAGATTTTCTTGAGTAAAGAAAATGTGTTAAATAAAATATAAAGTCATATTATTTTGAGAAAAGTGAAAATGGAATTTTTGAAGAAATGAGAAATATTTTTTCGTAATGGAATTGTGGTAAAAAAATTTATTTATGTATCTTAAAAATGTAATTTTTAAAGTACGTAGTTTGAAATACAGTAAAATATTTCTAAGTGTTTGAAAATATAGTAAAATATTTTTACACGATTTGAAATATGATAAAATATTATTACGCGATTGGAGATGCATTGAAACATTTTAAGTCATTTAAATTATGTTTAAATATTTTACGTAATTTGAACTACTGTTGAAAAATCACTATGTGATTTAAAAGTGATAGAATATTTTTACGTGATTGTGAAAATGACAGAAAATCGTTATGTGATTTGTAAAGTGTTTTAAATATTTTGAGAATGATGAAAAATGTTTTACGCAACTTAAAAGAATATTTTTAAGTTACGCAATTTTGAAAATGATGAAAAATCATTACACGATTTGACAAACGTATATTTTATGAGATTGAAAAAAATGTTAAAAAAATTAATACGTGATTTAAAGGTACAACAGAAGAGTTACAGTATAGTGAAAACGTAATAGAAACGTTTTGGAATTTGTGAAAATGAAATGGAAATGTTGCACAATTTTGTGAAAATACGACGAAAGAGTTTTATAACTATGAAAATGTGATAATATGATTTTCATGTTGAAAATATAGTATAAATACTGTAGAACCAGTATATGGATGCTGTGTGAGAAAATGACATGTTTTGCCTATGATTGGCATTTGGTGCATTATACATGCATTGGAAAGATATGTCTGTGATTGGATTTGGTGCATTATACGTGCATTGAAAAAATATGCGTTGAAGCATGTGGTTGGATTTGCACTGATATATTCGTGCATTGTATAAAATATAGGTAATAGCTATTATGGCCCTTGTGATTGAAGAGGGAATGAGAATTGATAGTGAGGTCTATGATGGATCTTGGGGGCGTCGAGGCGCGCAGGTTGACTAGTGGACAGTTGGCGAGTACCCTGTGCCACTTGGCGATGCAGTCCATTGCAACGCATTGACGATACTCAACAAGAACACGATTCTTTTCAACAACTGGGAGATTGTCTTTGGGCTAAGGCTGACAATTAACCAGAGCATTCTTCTCGAAATTGTGAAAACCTCCATGGAGTTGTTTTTGATAAAATGAGTGTTTGTGCATATGCATAAATCTGAGCATTTATATCTGTGTGATATACTAATTGAGGAATATAGGTTATTGGTTATGACAATTGTTTTGAATACTGGGATGATAATTGAATTGATAAATGATTGGATGATGATTGAACTGATAAATGATTAGATGATGATAGTTGATTAATGCTGATAGCATGATTATGGTATGATCTATCTGTATGATATTGCTTGTTTGTGTTATCTCTGTGCTGCCATGTTGATATTGGTGTAGGTGATCTCACCTCTTTGTTATATTGTTTTGTTTTGTCTGTATTGTTAAAATCAAATAATAGAAGGATCGAGTTGTCTTAGACATAACGGGCGATGGATACTCAGAGATTGATAGAAACATTGAAAAGTGGCTGTCTCAAGTTCGAAGATGTGCTGAGTAGACAAGGAGTAAAGTTCTGATGCATCAAGTTGATACAAGAGAAGGAACGAGCATGTTAAGATTTAATGTTAGTGTTGTACCGTGCTATTAAGTAGGACCCGTCATGGGGTTTACTACTGTTAAAAAAAATAAGTCTATTAATTTTATATTTCTCTTTAAATTGTGATATAAATTGGTGTCAATATTGCATAATGAATAATTGAAATATGATTTTCAATATTACCTAATATTTTCAGTAAATTTACGTTTCAGTAAAGAAGAAATTTTGAAACCCATATTTTATAACTCAAACTTTGTGCGAACTTCTTTTCAGATTATGAGTCGGGAGTCAGAAATGTGATGCCCTAAGGAGGGTGTTACATTAGTTGGTATCAGAGCACGGTTTGAGTCTTTTGGGGTTTGTGGTTAGGTCTATTTTGCTTGTGTTGTGTTCTCTGTGTTTGTTTTTTCGAAAGAAAATAATGTTATTTATAATGGATATTAGATCCATTGTATTTCAATCTGCACGCCTCGAGAAAGAAAAAAAAAGGGAATGGCTCGGGATAGTTATACTTGTGTGGCAGTGAAACATGTTACTAGTAATGCAGTTGCAGCTATGGGAGCAACGGGAACAATGTGGAAAGACAACTGCACGAACAAAGGACCGCTGTTCAGTAGAAACTGGAAGTTGAAGTTTAGGATCTAATGGAAGAGAATCAATCTTGGAATATAAGATTTTATAATTTTGGAACTTGGTATTTTTTTAGGATATTGAGAAAGTAATTAATTTCGATGGAAGATGTATTTAAAACCATTGAGGAAACCAAAAATAGTAAAGGATGTGAAAGAAAGTACTTAAATGAAAGAATGTACGTCAAGGAAACAAATTGTGGAAAAGTTGGACACGTTTTCCCAGAGATTATGCTCTTTGAAAACAGAGTTTTCTATTAGTAAAATTTTTTTATAGTAAGGGAAGTTGTTACTCTGAATGGAACGGGAGTGTTCTGAGCGGAAGATTTAATCAATGGAGATTGCGTCATTGGAGCTAATCCTATAAACCATACTGAATATTTCTGTGAGTGACCTATTCTTTATAACATATGATTGAGTAGATCAATTATATGTTAGAGTTATTCGTTATCCTCTGATTTGTTTACTTCTGTTTCTATTCTTAGCTAATCGAGCTATTCAAGTTATTCAAATTATTGTTATAGATCAAAACTTTGTGTTAGTTTGATCTGTTGTTCAAAATTTGTGTTAGTTTGATCTGTTTCATAAACAGATGTGATCTTTGAAAATGGATTGGTTATTTTTCAACCATATCCAATGAGATTATTTCAACAGAGTGTGACTAATCCAGAGAAAATTCATTTTTTTGAAAATCGGGTTACATCCAATTCTTTGCTGGATATGTTCGATAACAGGTTCGATTCATTTTGTTATCTTCCATGATGTTTTCTTTCATCTCCTGCAATAGAAAGAATATCTTGCAAGAAAGGATATTTCTATATTTGTATCCGTGTTAACGTATCTGAGTGACGCAGCAGAAGCATGGTGAATTCTTCAAAAGATTGGAACAATTCTTTTATGGAAAAATTTAAGATGGTAATGAAAAACTGTAGAAAAAAAATTTATGGAAGTATCTGGTATCGTGCCGTGGAAAGGAGAATTTGGTTAGTGAGACATTTCCTGTTAAAAGCAAAAGCTGGAATATGTAGTGATATGAGAATAAGGAAATTTTAAGTAATACATTACATTAGTTGGAAGTTATTTGAGAAAAACTATTCTAGGCATGAATGAAGGTTGGTAGCCGCTGTATTGGTATCAGAGATATGGAGATATTTTCTTTCTGGAGTAACATTCAATATCTTCAGTAATTATAGAAATCTGAGATATTTGTTTGATTAGAAGAAGTTGAACATCAGCAAAAAGATTTTGTAGGTTAGAATAGTATAGCAAGATGTAAGAGAGGAAGCTTAATGAGAATTGAAAAATAAGATAAAAAAAGTAATGTTCATATTTATTCTGAGGGTGTGAAATCATGTTTTTCAAATTTCGAGGATGAAATTTCTTTTTAGAGGGGGAGTATTGTAACACCCCAAATTTCGTATCTCTTAAAAATGTTAATTTTGTGATTAATGTAATTTTCTTGTTTAATGATCTCTGTGTACTGTAAAATTATTTTGATTATTCCGTCAGCATATTTGATCGTTTTAAGTGATTTACTCCGTGTCAGAAAAATAATAATTTTTGGGCCGGAAAAAATCTTTCTGTATTTATTTCTCTTGACTGTTAATTATTTTTAACAATCTGACTTAATTTTCATACGTTTTCTAATATTTGTGATTTTTGTGGATGATTATGAATTATTTTACTGTATGTGGGCCCAAGTGGTCTTATGTGGGCCCGAGTGACCTTACGTGGGCTCAGGTGGGTCCCGCAAAGTGAAAATTTTTCTACGCATAAAAAAATTTGTACTGTTTAGACGGAGACAGGGGATCTTACTAAACCTGAATCCGAAAATAGTTTTAAAAATTTTCTTGTATTGTGTTTGGTACTGTGTTTAATTATTGGGCGATAAAAATACAATAAATATATTCTTTCGTGAGGTTTTTAGTAGATAAAAATAGAAATTATATTATTTAAGTCAATATTGGTGGTTTGGATATCTACCATTGATTTAATTAACGGTGGAGACTTGATCTTGATTTAATCAACGGTTGAGAAATAAATTTAATAAAGAAACATTGGATATTAACCATTGATCTAATCAATGGTAGAGATTTAATCTAGACAAGCTTAATAAGGAAGGCTTCAATATCAACCGTAGATTTTAATAACGGTGTAGAATTGGTCTTGTAAAGTGAAAAAAGATCATTTATGACCATTGGATGAAGAATTAATCAAGGGTGGAGATTTGGTCTTAAAAAGTAGCAAAGACTAATTATGACCCTTGGATTAAAAGTAAGAAGGAGTAATCTTGACCCTTCATTTTGGAGACACATCTAATGGTTAGAATTTAAAGGAAAAGATCTAATCAGATTAAGTCTTCTAAATCAAAAGTCTACATCTAAATCCTAACCATGAATTAATCAATGGCTAGAAATGCTCTAGATAGTGACTAATAATGATGACAACTTCATGAATACATTAGGAAGAGGGGGGACAATTTTGGAGAATGCATAGGAAGGAGGAGACAATTTTGAGTAGCCTTTTTAGGCCAAAGAAAAAGATGAAGTCAACAATAGTAGCTTTAATTTGATTAGTCACTAATTAATCTTAATTTAGTTAATCTAATAGCCTAATTAACAAGCTAAGTAAATTAAATTAAATGTTAAATTATTATAATTTAATTCTTGATTAGATATCCTAATTTTAATTAGAGGTTATAATATATGTAATTATATGTCTAATTAATTAGTTATGTAATTGAATAATTAATTAAGATTGGTTAGGAAATTAAACCAATTAGTTAGCTATTTAATTAGCATACAATTAACCTTTAATTGAAAACAATTAAGTCCCTAATTCCATGAAAAGTCACACGGTTATGCAGCTTGGAGAGCTTCTCCAAGGTTCTTGAATAATCTTGCATGAACATTAGGTGGTCAAAAGGTGACTAAGCCATGTGCTTCAAGTGTGAACACAATTATGATATTTTATTTCAAGTATATCTCCTATTATTTCCTACACAATTCACCTCACGGCTGCACCACTCAATATTACTCTCAATATTTTCTTTTCTCTCACCTAAAGTTTTAGCCATTTTCTCTCTAAATTTCAAGAACACCAAAGCATATTTTCCTTCCATTTTCACACCATATGGTTCTGCCCTAGCACCCTTGAGTACCCTTACTCACCTATAATTTTCATTCTCATCATTTGTTAAAGCTAAACACCATTCTAAACACTTTTCATTTAGAAAGTTTTCCCAAAATCCCACTCTAAGTGCTTCAAAATCCCACTTTTACCTTACTTCATTGAAGGTAAACTTTGATTTCTATAGTTTAAATTCATGTTTATGATTTTCTAAGCCATGATTGTTCCATGGTTTGTTATTATTGAGCTTTGTTTGTGATTTTACTAATTATTTTAGAATTGTTAGGAACTTCTCAAAATTCTATCATCTACAACCTTGTTCTTCAAGTTAAAGATCAAAAAGTTTATATTTTCCTTCTTGTGAGGAATTCGGTCAACCACCCTAAGACCACCCTTCAAGTTTGTTTAATTTCATTCAACCATAGATCTTGAATCTACATGATATTCTAAGCAACTTTCATGTTGGAGACTTTCTCTAAATCATTCATCTTCATGTACTTTCTTCAATATCAAAGTTATTAGGTTTTTGACGTGAAGTATAAGAAGACTTCATTTCTTCTCTTCTTTTTCATGATCTAAACCATGTTTGATCCATGATTCCTCTAAATCAAGCTTAGTATACTAATTTTTATATATTTTGTTTTGTATTTGAGAAGCCCTTGGTGGTGAAGGACTTGGAAAAAAAAGCAAAAACAAGGAGTTTTTGAGGATCTTCAAGCGGTAAGAGGGAGATCCATCTCACCAACTAAGTATGGTGGTGAGAGATGGTCTTAAATTTGATGGATGGTGAATCCATGTGATGATTCCAATCCATGGTCATGTAATAATTTATGTGTGTTTTATGAGCTTTGATTTATTTGCTTATGCTTGATATGCTTTGTATGATTTTATGGTTTTGATGGTATGCTTATACTATGCATGATGATAATATGGCATGCTATTGATATATATATATATATGATGTGTATGTATGTGTATGCCATGATTTGATGATGGAAAGAAAATTAATTTTTGGTACCAATGGCCAAGGAAAGACTACGGTTTTGATGCCCTTGATTAGGGTTCATATTAAAATTTTTCAAGAACAAGGGAATTAATTTTTGATCCCTAGAAACATGGTGAATATCGGTTAAGACACCTCAAGATAGGTGTTCATAAATGAATATTTTCATGAATGATGAAAATGGATGTTTAGAAAAATAAGGAAAATAAACAAAGAGTTTATTTTTCAAAGAGTACAAGAACATGATTCTTGAGGAATTTTTATTGATTTATTTTGTGTAAAAAGTTTCTAAGTGTTTTACAAAACATGAGATTTAAATGAAAATAGCAATGATAATTTTAAGAATTTACAAAGAAAGTGAAAAAGGATTTGCAAAGAAAGTGAAAAAGGATTTGCAAAGAAAATAAAAGTGAATTTGAACAAATGGGTTTGGTTTTATAACCATAAATCTTGCAGTTTTGAAAACAAAATTTTTAATGGTTTTGTTTGTGTAAAATCATATCATTTTAGAAGGAAAAATATTTGATGGTTTCAATAGTCATGTCCACATTTTTGAAGGCTTGTAATGCATTGATTTTGATGAAACAAAGTGATTTTCTAAGTGAAAATATAATAAATTTAAATACAAGAAATTTGAAAAGGGAATCAGAGTATTTGGTATTTTCTAACGTGTAACTCATCCGTTGAATTTTGAAAAGAGTTAGTAATTTTTTAAAGTTAGAAACATTGATTTAACTCAATGGAATTGTGAATTTGTGGAATATACTGTGAAAAAGGATTTCCTTGAGTAAGAAGATATACTAAATGAAGTAGAAAGTATATTATTTTGAGGAAGGTTGATTTGGAAATGATTTGGGAAAGATGGAGAATATAATGGTATTTTGAAAATTTACTAACGTATAACTTATTTTTGAGTTTTGAAGTACGCTGGAAAATGTTAAGTTTTGAAACGTTGATTTATATCAATGAAAAAGTGATTTTGTGAATTATATTTTGGAAAAGGATTTCTTGAGTAAAGAAATGTGGAAAAAGATTTTCTTGAGTAAAGAAAATGTGTTAAATAAAATATAAAGTCATATTATTTTGAGAAAAGTGAAAATGGAATTTTTGAAGAAATGAGAAATATTTTCAGTAATGGAATTGTGGTAAAAAAATTTATTTACGTATCTTAAAAATGTAATTTTAAAGTATGTGGTTTGAAATACAGAAAATATTTCTAAGTGTTTGAAAATATAGTAAAATATTTTTATGCGATTTGAAATATGATAAAATATTATTACGCGATTGGAGATGCATTGAAACATTTTAAGTCAGTTGAATTACGTTTAAATATTTTATGTAATTTGAACTACTGTTGAGAAATCACTATGTGATTTAAAAGTGATAGAATATTTTTACATGATTGTGAAAATGACAGAAAATCGTTATGTGATTTGTAAAGTGTTTTAAATATTTTAAGAATGATGGAAAATGTTTTACGCAACTTAAAAGAATGATTTTTAAGTTACGCAATTTTGAAAATGATGAAAAATCATTACGCGATTTGAGAAACGTATATTTTATGAGATTGAGAAAAATGTTAAAAAATTTAATACGTGATTTAAAGGTGCAACAGAAGAGTTGCAGTATAGTGAAAACATAATAGAAATGTTTTGGAATTTGTGAAAACAAAATGGAAATGTTGCGCAATTTTGTGAAAATACGACGAAAGAGTTTTATAACTATGAAAATGTGATAATATGATTTTCTTGTTGAAAATAAAGATAAATCTTGTAGAACCAAAAGATATGGATGCTGTGTGAGAAAATGACATGTTTTGCCTATGATTAGCATTTGGTGCATTATACATGCATTGGAAAGATATGTCTGTGATTGGATTTGGTGCATTATACGTGCATTGAAAAAATATGCGTTCAAGCATATGATTACATTGAACAAATGAAATTGAAAAGATTTGGCCCTTTCGGGTTGGACTTGCACTGATATATTCGTGCATTGTATAAAGTATAGCTAATAGCTATTATGGCCCTTGTGGTTGAAGAGGAAATGAGAATTGATAGTGAGGTCTATGATGGATCTTGGGGGTGTCGAGGCGCGGCGGTCGACCAGTGGACAGTTGGCGAGTACCCTGTGCCACTTGGCGATGCAGTCCGTTGCAACGCATTGACGACACCCAACAAGAACACGATTCTTTTCAACAACTAGGAGATTGTCTTTGGGCTAAGGCTGACAATTAACCAGAGCATTCTTCTCGAAATTGTGAAAACTTCCATGGAGTTGTTTTTGATAAAATGAGTCTTTGTGCATATGCATAATCGAGCATTTATATCGTGTGATATATTAATTGAGGAATATTGGTTATTGGTTATGACAATTGTTTTGAATACTTGGATGATAATTGAATTGATAAATGATTGGATGATGATTGAACTGATAAATGATTAGATGATGATAGTTGATTAATGCTGATAGCATGATTATGGTATGATCTATCTGTATGATATTGCTGTTTGTGTTATCTCTATGCTGCCATGTTGATATTGGTGTAGGTGATCTCACCTCTTTGTTATATTGTTTTGTTTTGTCTGTATTGTTAAAATCAAATAATAGAAGGATCGAGTTGTCTTAGACATAACGGGTGATGGATACTCAGAGATTGATGGAAACATTGAAAAGTGGCTGTCTCAAGTTCGAAGATGTGCCGGGTAGACAAGGAGTAAAGTTCTGATGCATCAAGTTGATACAAGAGAAGGAACGAGTATGTTAAGATTTAATGTTAGTGTTGTACCGTGCTATTAAGTAGGACCCGTCATGGGGTTTACTACTGTTAAAAAAAATAAGTCTATTAATTTTATATTTCTCTTTAAATTGTGATATAAATTGGTGTCAATATTGCATAATGAATAGTTGAAATATGATTTTCAATATTACCTAATATTTTCAGTAAATTTACGTTTTAGTAAAGAAGAAATTTTGAAACCCATCTTTTATAACTCAAACTTTGTGCGAACTTCTTTTCAGATTATGAGTCGGGAGTCGGAAATGTGATGCCCTAAGGAGGGTGTTACATCTTCTATCATAGCTACAATAAAATATTGCTTCCTTAACCTACGAGCTGTTTTCTCAATTTCTAGATCAAATGCCAAATCAAGAAACTGAGATCGAGTAAGCATAAACAAAAAATATAAACAGAGAGATAAATTGACAAATTAATTAAAAATAAAATAAAATAAAATAAGAAGTAGAAATAAAAATAAAAATAAAATATTGAATAAAATAAAAAGGCATCTAAATTAACGAGAGCTTTTCGCTTCTAATATTACCAAACTTATTCCTCGGTAATGACGCCAAAAACTTGGTGTGCGTAAAATACACTAAGAGCAAGTGCACTCTATCGCTAAGTAATATAGGACTTGAGTCCCAGTTATCAATCCCATGATGAATAGTTGATAATTATTAGATTCGTAAAACTCTTTGTTGCTTAGACAATCAAAAGTGTATGAATAGATTCAAGAAAAAATAAAAGAAAACAAATAAAGAAAAATAATGAACAATCAAACAAAGAATAGATAATCAATGAGAGAAAAACTAGGGCACAAGGTTCACTTGAATCCAATTATTCAGATTTTCTTTCATTTATGATGTAAGGTAATTCTTTTGCTAATATTCTCTTACCTGCTATTGAATCTCAATGGTCATGGATGAAACCATATTCTACTCCTAAATTAAATCACCTATTTGGTCATTTAGTTGAATTAATTAGAAATGCATTAAGCTTCAATTCGAGAGATGAACCAACATACCCGTTAATTCCATTGGTAGGAAAAATTAATGTTTGGTCATTCACCAATCTAATCCTAGGCTTATCATATAGATTCACTCATTGAATGTGGATGATCACTGGTCAAACAATGAATTAACACATGCTAAAAGTGATCAAGTTATGACAAGAATGAAAGCAATATGATAGACCCTAAAAGAAATTACCTTAATCAAATTAGAAATTGAACCCAAATAATTAGGAAAACAAAATTCCTCATAGCCCTAGCTATGGGTTTTACTACTCATGTTCAATACAAATAAACTCATATCAAAATACAAACCTATGGAAAGAAAACCCAAAGAAAAGGGAAAACTAGAAAGAAAGAGAAATCAAAACCCCTTTAATGGAGATTATGATCTTCAAGCTTTCAAGAGTCAAATCCTCCCTTCGAAGTCGTTCTCCAAGGTCTACTATCGTGAAACTACTCTCTCGGGATTAGGGATTTTGTGTGTAGTTATGAACCAAAAAGAGCTCCTTTACTAAACTCGTTTTCCCCCTTTTATAGAAAAGTTGACAGATTTTCATATCCGACTTGCATAATTTTTCTCACCCTTTAGATGGCTGAGTTTTCCCTTGATCTCAACAGAGAACATTTAGGATTTTCTGTTAACTTTCCAATGCCATAAACGATGCATCGATTTGACCTCTGTAACTCAAGATATGACTCAATTAATGAGGAATGGTAAGGATAATACAAGAATCTGAATTTTACTCCAAATCAAATCTATTTGAGAATCCTTATCTAATCTTCAATCTAAGATTTTGTATCCAATTAGAACTCTAATTAGCATCTAAGAATAAGATAAGAATCCTTCATATATTTATCTTTAGGAATTTCTTCTTTTTGTACAAAATCTAATAATTTATCCTGAAAATTCAAATATGACTAGGTAAAGAGATAATTATTTAAAAATAAATTAAAAAATAAAATAAAAAATTAATTAAAAATCCTAATAAATAAACTCTAAATATGAGTGTATTTAACACTCATCAACCCCTACCTTCAAGCTTCTTGATGCTGCCTTGATGCTACAGATTAATCGTCAATCTCTATCCTTGAATTTCCCCTTTGTTCTCCTCTTCTTTCTCTCTTGTTCTTCCTCCGTTTCTCCTTTCTCTTGCTATTTTTGTTTCTATTTTCAATCATGAAGAGTGAGTGAGAACTAATAGAAAAGATTGAAAAATCAACAAGGAAAAGTCCACAAAAGGGCTAGTAATCGTGGCTGGTTTATGGCCTTTTGTTACCATATTGATACTTCTCGATCTACTAAAAATACTTAACTTTAGCTAAATCAAGATTTCTTGGTTCCAACAAATTAAAAATAAATATTAAGATTCATTAAAAAAAATCATTTCACTAGTATCATAAATTTTCATATTTGTGACTAGTCAATCTAGCATTAAAACACACAACCAATATGCCTAAAAATACCAAACGGACTCTGATTATTCTCAAACTTTAACCACTTCAGAGAATACATATTTGTGACTGAGAAATAAATTATCCACATCTATTTTCATTAGCTAAGCCATTTGAGCTAATATCTGAGCCATTTTAAACTACTTTTCAAGTTTCAGCTTGCAGCAGTAAAGTGCCTAAACTAACTCAGATTGTCACAAAATTAAACAGGCATGTTAAGCAAGTATTAATCTAGCTCTATAACTATTTGCAAGTCTAACATGTTGAAAAGTATGTTACACATTTCAATGTTGTGATGCGGAACAAAAAAAAATAAAAAACACATTAAGGGGCTAATTATACTTGTTGTTTGTATAAAGTAGCATAAATTGAATTACAAGTTCATAGGGGTGTTAGTTTGACTTACAACGCCTATGAGATTTGACCCAATCTCCATATATAGACAGTCAAGGACCCAAATTGCAGAGTTAGCATTATAAATCCATAATAAACACATTGGTTATTGTTAATTAAGGACATTAAACTAATGCAAATGGTGCATTACGAAAGATATATAGAGACATGTTGCACCTCTGGCCATAGTTGGGGATTCCCTTTGCATCTGTCAGTTACCAATTATGAAAGCCATGGAATTTATGTAGGACGTCCATGGTAAAGTAGTTGGATTGGACGATCTCACTGAGCACCTGACATTGTGTTATCTGTTGTCGATCTTAGTTAAATGAGCAAAGTGGTAGTGGTAAATTTAAATAATGATATTCAAATCATTTGTGTTGTTTACCACTTTCGTTATTGCTTCCCGACGACTAAGCACATAACCGTCAAGAGGAAAGGAATCGAGATGATAAACTATGTAATCATCAAATGAGATGACAGTGAGATACCAGTGGCCCCCATCCTTCATTGGTATATATATTTGCATATATTAGATCTGTGTTAGTAACTGCTTGGGGTATAGGAGTTGAGCGATAGAAAACAAACTTCATGACTAATGTATTTCAACAAGGAGGTAGGTGTCATTCAATCTTCCATATACTTATCCTTAATCATATCCAAAGTAAGCCCGTAAAGCACATCATCCTGAACCCAATTAATTCAATACAAGAATGAATTAAATTAATATATTGATAGTCATCATGTCCCTATGCTCGAATAGGTAGTTGGTAGTGACATAATTATACCGAAAAGGAGGAGGGAAGTGCCCATGTGGCGACGCTTATTGTCAGCTGCCTATGCATCCATGTAGTTTTTAATGTATGAAGTTTAATAATCTACAACATATTAGATCTAGTTATTAGTGGTGTATTTTGGTAATAGTATTAAAATTTTTGAACTCAGTCAAAAAATGAGTCGTAAACACACCTCAGAATCTACTTCTCTTCCTAGGCACAAGCATATAAAGTCCCTTCTCAATGCAATGGTTTCACCAAAGCTAAACATAGTCTCACTGCGGGTTTGCAAATGGTATTGCTTTGTGAGTATGGCGTCATTGATGGCTTTAATTAAGCAAAAATTAGGCAAGTCTAGCATGACTTATACATTACCTTGGATCTAGACCCATACCAAATATGTAGTTGGAAACTTCCACCTTTTCAGGCTTGAGACGCATCTCAATGGTGGGTCAAAAGTTAGTCTTTAGTGCCAACCCTTGGAGTTGAGTTTGTATTGTTATAAATTAATTATCTGTATAATGGCAACCATGATAATAAGTCATTATCAAATACCTTATTTTTTAACTACAATATACAAGTTTCAAAAATGACACTCAAGTTTTACTAACCCTGGGCAATAGATGAGGGTTTGATCTTGGCGGTGCACTCTTGGTCTTTTTTTCGTTGGATGTCTGTGCAGTATCGTTTAGTCCACAAGTTGGCTTATTCGCTGTTGTAGAATGTCCAGCTCCATTAGGCCGTCTGGTAAGGACTCCATGCTGGCCCGGTGAAGAGAACAATCTTCATCCAATCAATCCAATGGGCCATTCAAGTCCCCCAATAATTGGCTATTAAGATACATATGAAAGAAAACAAAATTTGTATTAGTACCAAAGCATAAAACTTCATAGAAAAAGTAGCCATTTAACAAAGTAAACTAACCAACAAAATTCTTATTAGTACCAACGCCAATTTTTAATTGTATAAAAATATAAATAACCCTTGAAAACAAATTTTAAATGGGATATATAAATATAAATAATTTTTTTTACCATTGTAACTCGAATGCATTTTTGCATGTTTATCAAATTTATGGCGAGAATTCTGTAAGGGTTTATTTGGATTAGTTTGTTTAATCATTAAAAAAAGATTATATTATCAAACTGCTCAAGAAAGTTCTGTAAAAAAAATACATAAAATATATTGGGCCAAGACTGCCCAGGCAACACATGGCACCTGGTGTGCACTACTGCAAGCCAGGTATACCTAGTCTATGGGTTACTATAAGCCAAGTGTCTAGAGTTTACTAGAATTGAATGAACTTAAACTATAACTTATTTGTAATCTATTCATTTTAAAACTATACTTTAAAATTTTGTTTATCGACTGGGTTTCGATCACACGACATTAATATAGTATTGACAAACTTGTCATTTCTATGCTGATAGAATAATAATAATAATAATAATAATAATAATAATAATAATAATAATAATAATAATAATAATAATAATAATAATAATAATAACCTGTGCATGCGGATCTTTGACATAACAACTGAAACCAGGGACAGAGGATTTCCCACATTAACATGCAATCTCTCCCACATCGAAGGGGCCATTTGATTTGGAGAGGGGGGAGGATTTTGGGATTCAAATGCATATCTAACCATGGGAGTATACATGATTAGATCAGTGGCACTACAAAATAATAATAATATAATAATAATATATAATAATATATAATAATAGATAATAATAATAGCTAATATAATAACCATAATAATAATAATAAGATAATAATAGATCGGTAATAAAATAATAATTATATAATATAATCAAATTTAGCTCGAAGGGGCCATTTGATTTGGAGGGGGGGGGATTTTGGGATTCAAAAATTGTATACATGATTAGATCAGTGGCACTACAAAAATTTTATAAATTAGCTACCAAATTTAGCTACGAAAATTGTTCGTAGCTAATTAGCTATGGATTAGCTATGGGTTGGTAGCTAATCCATAGCAAATTACCTATGAAATAAAATTTCCTAGCTAAATTTCAAATACAGGAAGAGGAATTTTTTATCAAGCAAATACCTACGGAATTGTTACAATTTAGCTACAGAATTTAGCTAGGAAAATTTATTTTGTAGCTAATCCATAGCAAATTAGTTACATATTAGCTACCAAAATATTTCATAGCAAATTAGCTACGAATTAGCTACCAAAATATTCTGTAGCTAAATTTCAATTGTATAGAAAAAATAATTTGACTAAAACTCAACTCTCTTTAATTTGACTAAATCAAGTGCATTTTTAGTTGATGAACTTGAGGAAGAACTTTTTAGACTATACCTGAAAACTCGTTTTGAACCAAGGTGTGCATATGAGTATATATATAGTATTAACATCTTGTTGTCCTAAAGTAAAAGTTTGTGCAAACATAATTAGACCTGTATATGTAATATCTGCTAGATATCCCATTTTTTCTGATTGTAGCCTGAAAACCTTTTAATGAATTCAGGTATGTAGATGTTGAGTCTTGATCAATTAAGTGATATAACAAATTCCTTCTTTATAGTTTTTGTTGTGTAGTTCTAGTAGTAATATTTAGCAATGACAGTTGGCCTTTAAAGTGACATTTTATTGCAGTACTTTTGTGCAATAAAATAGTAGCCATAGACAAATATATTTAAAATTGGACCTCACAAATGTCATAGCTCTAATGTGTTAGTCATGGCAACCATTAACCAAGAGGGGGGGTGAATTAGGTAATTATTAATTTTAATGCTACTTTGACAAATTATGCAATTTAATATTTTAAATTAACACATGCAGCGGAACAAGTCTAACAAAGGCACAACTATTAAGAATTACTCAAATATAACTTGGGATATATGATGAACTAAGTAAATAAGCTAGATATGAAGTTGTAAGAATCAAAACATTAAGATATGCAATAGATAAATATATATATCACCAAATACTGAAATTAAAGAGTGTAGGGAAGAGAAAATCAAACTCAAGAATTTATCCTGATTCAGCCACCAACCACTTGTAGCTTACATCCAGTCCCCAAGCTTAACTTGAGATTTTCTTCAATATCTCCTAGACTTTACGGGTGTTAGGAAAACTTTTGTACAAATAAGAGCACTCCTCACACCTTAGGATACCTCACCCTTGTGCTAGAGCCTCCAATTCTTCAAGCTTTACGGGTGCTTGATGACCTTTACAAATTTGAGAATTGAACACACCTTGGAATACCTCACCCTTTGTGTTTGAGCCTCTATAGTTTCTAGGGATACCTCACCCTTACAATTTTAAGGGATACCTCACCCTTTCTTTTAGATAATACAAGGATAGAATTGATAAAAACTCTCTCAAGAGTAGATAATACAAATTGAAGCACTATGGGTATCAAGGATTCACACACTTATAGCTCAAAACAGAGTTTTAGAGAAATAGAGAGTGAAAAATGAATTTAATGCTCAAGAGTGATTTTCATATTGTTCTCCAACTTTTCTTTGATGCCTAAACACTTATATTTATAGCCCAATAATATTTAGAGCCGTTGGGTAAAGATTGGAAATGAATTATTATGAAAACTAGTCGTTTTATGACCGTTGGGAACGTTTCTGGACAAGTGTTATTCGAATAAGAACACTGTTATTCGAATAAATATAGTGTTATTCGAATAACACATTTGTTATTCGAATAAATCCACTTATATCACTGTTTTCTGCAACTTGTTATTCAAATAAGACTTGTGTTATTCGAATAACACTTTGGTTATTCGAATAAGTCATCAAAAACACGTTCTGGAACTTTTTCTAAGTTGTGTTATTCGAATAACACATTTGTTATTCGAATAAACCTTTAAAAACACATTCTGGGAAGTTTTCACTGGTGTGTTGTTCGAAAACACATCTCTTATTCGAATAAACCACTCTAGTTTTGAAAACTGACTTTAAATGGTCATAACTTCTTCGTTTCTTATCCGTTTTAAGCGAATGATCACTCATTGGAAAGATCTTTGAGTCTATTTTCATATGAAATAAGTTTCAGGGCAAAACTCAAAGTATTTTAAAAGATATGATCAAAAGATTAACCAAAGGTCAGTTTTACAAAATACAAACTTTGCTATTTTTTATAGAAATGAACTACTGCCATGACTAGCTTTCCAAAGAAGGTTGGTTGGGCATTTTAGAATGTAAGAAACACTTTTAAAGATGTTAAAACATATTTTGAGCTTAGTGTGAATCCCATTTACCTTTACACAAGATCTAAGTCCTATAAGCTATTCTTGAAGATGTTGGACTAGATCTTTTGCCACCATCACTTCTTGATGTAATCCAAACTTCCAAACAAAATCTTCTCTTCAAGACTTGCAAATGCTTAAAACATCTTTTCATTTTAATTCTCCTTGAGTTGAGCATAGTTGTGATCTTTTACTTTCTTGTTGCAATGCTCACTCTTGGTACTTGGACTATCCTACAAAATATTGCTCACTTAACCAAACATAATTAGTCCAAATCCATAACTCAACATCTTCATATGCATGATTCATAAATGTATAACTCTAGTTAGTCTAACATGCATACAAGACTTTCATAGACATATCCAATATTAATTCATTTATAACTCATATAAAATATTATTGGATATATTATATGATGAATGTTACATATACCTTATTGCATGATTATTAAGTGAAATATAACTAAATAAAGTACATAATCATGTATGATATAATATATCTCATTAAACACATTTATGTAACATGATCAATATTCTTTTGTGATGCATTTGTTATCTATAAAGCACAAATATAAAGCATAAGTATCATTCTTTTTGTTTTGTATTTGTCATCATCAAAACTTAACATATTAAACTATTGGGACAAACCTATTTCCACAATCTCCCCCTTTTTGATGATGACAAATCACTAAAGAAAAATATGTTGAACAATGTAAAATAATAGATATTCATGTAAGCATATCAAACAATTAAGTACAAAAACATATTTTTCTTTCCAATTTTCTCTCCTCCTATTTAACATCAACAAAAAGGCTTAGGAAGGAAATATAATATTTTCTCCCCCTTTAAAGATAAAACTCATGTTGTCAAAAAAGAGTAAGATCATCAAAATCAAAAACTTCTTTAAGTTATTCAAAGCATAACTATCTCTCTTTTTTTTAAAATTTTACACATAATTCAAGAACAGAGAGATGAAACAAGCATGCTTTCAAGATATAAAAGATTATTCATGCAATATTTGTCATATTTTGGTACATCAACATTTAGCATATGATAGCAACAAGCTTAAGAAATTATGTCTAATATATAATATCTTGCATACCACATGATAAATAAGTACCACTTGATATCACTTGATAAGAGATACAAAATATTCATATAAGATCATAGAATTAAGGTTTTCAAAATGAAAGATCATATAACTTGCCACATATCAATCTTTTCTTAATGAAAGAATCAAAATATGTAAAATTTAAGAATATTTACCTTCTTTCATTGATAGAGGGAAAGACAATAAGAGATGATTTTTATGACATGTTAATAGTATTAACAATAAAACACTTCATGTCAAACAAGAATATAAGTCAAGAGTTATAAACAACAATTTAAGAGCTAGGCTCCCCCTCAAAATATGCATATTATCAAAAAAATAAAACATAATAGTTCAACATAGATATGCATATATTTAGTCAATAAGGATATGAAAGAAAGATATGTAAGAGAAGTAAGATAAGCTCCCCCTTATTGAAGCACAAGATAGATAAAGGGAAGTATGCATGCCAAGATCATGTAAACACATTATCAAAAAACAAGGCAATGATACATATTCTTCATCCATCAATCAAAAACCATTTTTAAGACTTCTCCCCATTTTCAAAAAGACTTTTATAATAACACATTATATTTTCAAAAGCATTTTAGAAGGGTAGAAGAGATTTATATTGAAACCACATATTCCTTGAGAGTGATCAAATCCAAGTCAAAAGAGTATTTGAAAGTTTATCTCTTCTTTTTCTTATTAAAAAAGAGCCTTGAAAAGATAAAACGCTTTTGAAGAACAAGGCTTATCTTTTGAAGTATAAAGATTGATCTCTATAGAACGTTTCAAAAGATTTATTTAGAAAACTTTCTTAAATACTCTCTCAAGATTTAATAAACATTTCAAAGCAATGAAGAGAGTACTACATTTATAGCACAAATCGAATGATTTCTAAATTTTCAAGACAATTAAGAGATGATAATACTTTTTAAACCTTAAGACAAGTTAAAAAAAATTTCTCAAGGATATGAAACTTGAAAAGCTTCTTTGAAATTTGATAAGAGATTTTGCTTTTAAAAAAAACTTTTTAGTCAAGCCATAAACTCTTTTCAAAACAAGAGCATGATTCTCTTAGGTGTTATACCACTAAGAAGCCATAGATCAAGAGAATCATAGATATCAAACATTCATCATGATGAAATATGCTATAGGGATCAAAGCATGTATAGAACTAACATCATTCACCCTATATGTAATGACAAAATTAGCAAGTTAATATCCAATTAGGAACTTTGTCAATGCTAAGCATACTTCTCATGTAAAGAAAGCATCTAATTATTTAAGATCAAATTATTAATAAGTATCATATAATCCATAGTACATAGAATACTACAATAGATTAGGGATAGAGATACTTATTGAGAGAGTGATACTTCTTTAGAATGTTCTTCATTTATTGGACCTTTGAGTTTGGGCTTTCTTCCATTGATTATTCTATTCCATTGCTCTTGAAGAAAGTCTCCTCATGTCCTTTTTCATTCAACTCTTCTCATTTAGCCACATATGCTTGACATTTTAATATTTGATGGCTATACTTGAAGCACATAGAGACACTTGTGAAGCTAACTTTAAAAATTCTCTAAAATATAGGTTAGCATCAAATATCATTGAATCTCATTCAAGCATAATTTAGATTGATATATAATGTAAAACACGTATCACATTATCAACCATGCAATATTAGTTCTAACAAGAATGCATGAAGCACATATGCACTTTAATCCACAAATATGATTTAAGCATTTTAAAGCATGATTCAAGTTTATCAAGAAATACATGATTAACATCCAAACTTATATAAGCATTTTAGGGCAAACGATGATCATGTTAGACATGTAATATCAAGTAAGGAATTTTAGTACTCACACATGCCAAGAACAAAAAGTCCCATATTGTAATGAAAGAATTGAAAAGTCATGGAACTATAACTTTTGAAATCATTTACTTCTTGTTTTCAAAATTTAACATATCAAACAAGAAGACATGTAACATTTTACTTTCTAATCTCCAAGTGAGTATATAAGACAATTACGCATCAAAGAGAAAGCATTAGAATGACTTCTGAGAATGTGAATTTACATATGCATATCTAGCATGTTAAGGCATAAAAATAACTCTCTACTTGTCCAAAAATCACATGATGTTCAATTTAAAGCATAAATAAGGATAAGAGATTGATATCACCAAAAGTGTAGTATTTGAGTTTTTGTAGGTGGCTATAACTTTCATGCCTCAAGTTTTCATGAGGGAATAGAGATTCTTTACACTCCTTTAAAAGTTGAATCCTTTTAAACTTTACTATCCTCCAGTTGAATAAACTTATTTGATTTAAATGCTTGCTTGAGGTAGTTATCATCCTACAATACAATTCAAAGTACTTTTCTTGGTATCCATCAATTTTGGATCCATAGAGATTAGTCATTATGCCAAACTCATAAGCAAATAAGCATTCAAAGTAATAAACAACAAATGAGTTCATAAGGGCAAAAGATATTTCATTTCATTGATCAATTTAGCTAAGTACATATATTCATTAAAAGAATAGCTAATTACATTTGGTTAAGCATTTGCATTTTCAATCCAAAAAAGAATTTTACATGTTCAACAAATTCTTGAGAAATGAAGGGGAAAGACAGCAAAAGCTTTCATTTAATCTGTGTTTATTAGAATAGGATGTTATTTATTTGACCAAACTTATAGAAAACAACTAGACATGGTTGTCTGTCAAGCTTTATTCGAATAACACAGCATTCAGAAATGTCTTTCTATTAGGCTTTATTCGAATAACATTGTTGTTATTCAAATAACACAACATTCAGACTTGGCTTAATCCCAAGCTTTATTTGAATAACCATTTGGTTATTCGAATAACACCAGCGAATAATAGATTTAAAATCTTCTGCCAAGCGTTATTCGAATAAAGGTTCCCTTATTCGAATAAGGTAATCAGAAAAATAGATACCAAGGCTACCGTGTTTTGTTATTCGAATAAAAATTGTTTTATTCGAATAAGATTCATTTACGAGCAAATTTTAGTGGCTACTGGAAAATGTTATTCGAATAAAATGTTCCCCTATTCGAATAAACACATTATAAACACAACGGTAAGCATATATAGCAGGTCCAAGAGATTAACAAAAGCTTATCCAATGATGAAAGAGATTAATTTAAGTAAACATGCCAAGTAAGCACATAAAGATCAATTTTTCATAATATGTAAATTGAGCAGAACCAATTAAATAACTAATTGTCATTAAACTCTTAGCCAATAGTATGCTTACTTTCATGATATATAGACAATTTAAAGCATAGGAAGCATACACAGTCATAGAATACCATATGATAAAAAAAAAATGAATATAATCATGTGCTAAACATAATATTCAGATTTTACCAAGAGCACATGATTCTATTAATCACTTAAGGCCTATAAGGAATATACCTCAAATTTATTGACTTTACAAGTGAATGTTCATGAGAGGTAAAAACTCTTGATACCTTGGCCTTATTGATCAAGGAAACTCTTTTCTTTACCCATTGCTTCTTTTTTGATGTTTTGAACTTTGCAAGTTCCACATTTTGTACTTGAGAAGCTTTGGTTGGAGTCGACTTCTTTCTTTGACCAAAACTTATATCATTGGGCTTTGGAAGCATTTTCCTTGATGATTCCTTTTTCATTTGACCAATTTGTCCATCCTTTTGAGAAATTTTCTGCATAATTAAAACACTAGGAGGACATTTTGGTACCCATTTCATCTTGGGTCCTTAAATGTTAGTATTAGGACATTTAAGATCTTTAGGAACCCATACCATACTATTTCTCATATAAGAATTTCTTCTATAATTGCATAAATGAGAAATATGTCCTAGATGACCATAAAAATTACAGATAAGTGAATTAAATGATGGCTTGGTCCTTTGAAGATCATTTTTTAAAAACTTGATCATTTGATTGTTATTACATTCTATACTATTTTTGCCACAAGACTTACTTGAATTTCCATGTGGAATTACATCAATTTCATTCTTATTAACAATCATGGAATGTAAGCAATTAGAATCATTAGCTTTGGCAAATTCACAATATAAGTTATCAACTTGATTTTCTAAATTAATGCATTTTTCACAAGAAGTTGAGGTTTCACATTTCAAAGGCATTTCCTCATTAAGAAAAACATATTCATTTTTCAAAATCTCAATTTCATTTTCAATGGAAGAAATGTTTTCTAAACAAGATAAATTTTTATTTTTTAAATTCGACAAACCATCATATAATTCATCATATGCACATTGTAGCTCATAATAGAAAGGACTATAATATGGTTTAGCATTATCTACCTCAAAGTCCTTTTTAAGGGAATCATTATCTTCCTCATTATTGTCCTTCAAGGATTCAAGAGCATCTTCTTGAGGACATTTTCCAATATTGTCTTCCTTGAAAGCCTTTTGCTCTTCTTGCTCTCTATATACAACTTTATGCAAGAAATCATTGTTAGCAAGATAGATAGAATCAAGAGCATCCCATATATCTTTAGCACTAGAGCAACTTTTAATTTTTGCATAAGCATCATCATTTAAACTATTTCTTAAGATTTGCATTGCTCTAATGTTCAAGGAAAAATATTTTTTATCATAGGCATTCTAAGTTTGTTTTGATTTGCAAGTAAATCCATCAAGCACAATATCCCACAAATCAATATCAATAGATTGCATATAAATTTCCATTCTAGCTTTCCAATAAATGAAATTCACACCATCAAAGAATGGTGATTTATTAATTTCAAAACCATTCATTTTAAAAAGCTTTTAATGGTTGCCAAACAAATAAGGATCTTTAACTCCAAGCGGTTAAGCTTTTACCAGAGCACGAAGCTCTGATACCACTTGTTAGTCATGGCAACCATCACCCAAGAGGGGGGGTGAATTGGGTAATTATTAATTTTAATGTAACTTTGACAAATTATGCAATTTAATATTTTAAATTAACACATGCAGCGAAATAAGTCTAACAAATGCACAACTATTAAGAATTACTCAAATATAACTTGGGATATATGATGAACTAAGTAAATAAGCTAGATATCAAGTTGTAAGAATCAAAACATCAAGATATGCAATAGATAAATATATATATATCACCAAATACTAAAATTAAAGAGTGTAGGGAAGAGAAAATCAAACTCAAGAATTTATCCTGGTTCAGCCGCCAACCACTTGTAGCCTACATCCAGTCCCCAAGCTTAACTTGAGATTTTCTTCACTATCTCCTAGACTTCACGGGTGCTAGGAAAACCTTTGTACAAATAAGAGCACTCCTCTCACCTTGGGATACCTCACCCTTGTGCTAGAGCCTCCAATTCTTCAAGCTTTACGGGTGCTTGATGACCTTTATAAATTTGAGCACTCAACACACCTTGGGATACCTCACCCTTTGTGTTTGAGCCTCTATACTTTCAATGGATACCTCACCCTTTCTTTTAGATAATACAAGGATAGAATTGATAGAAACTCTCTCAAGAGTAAATAATACAAATTGAAGCACTATGGGTATCAAGGATTCACACACTTATAGCTCAAAACAGAGTTTTAGAGAAATAGAGAGTGAAAAACGAATTTAATGCTCAAGAGTGATTTTCATATTGTTCTCCAACTTTTCTTTGATGCCCAAACACTTATATTTATAGCCCAATAATATTTAGAGCCGTTGGGTAAAGATTGGAAATGAATTATTATGAAAACTAGCCGTTTTATGACCGTTGGGAACGTTTCTGGACAAGTGTTATTCGAATAAGAACATTGTTATTCGAATAAATATAGTGTTATTCGAATAACACATTTGTTATTCGAATAAATCCACTTATATCACTGTTTTCTGCAACTTGTTATTCGAATAAGACTTGTGTTATTCGAATAACATTTTGGTTATTCGAATAACACTTTGGTTATTCGAATAAATTATCAAAAACACGTTCTAGAACTTTTTCTGAGTTGTGTTATTCGAATAACACATTTGTTATTCGAATAAGCCTTTAAAAACACGTTCTGGGAAGTTTTCACGGGTGTGTTATTCGAATAACACATCTCTTATTTGAATAAATCACTCTGGTTTTGAAAACTGACTTTAAATGGTCATAACTTCTTCGTTTCTTATCCGTTTTAAGCGAATGATCACTCATTAGAAAGATCTTTGAGTTTATTTTCATATGAAATAAGTTTCAGATCAAAACTCAAAGTATTTTAAAAGATATGATCAAAAGATTAACCAAAGGTCAGTTTTACAAAACACAAACTTTGCTATTTTTCATAGAAATGAACTATTACCATGACTAGCTTTCCAAAAAAGGTTGGTTGGGCATTTTAGAATGTAAGAAACACTTTTAAAGATGTTAAAACATATTTTGAGCTTAGTGTGAATCCTATTTACCTTTACATAAGATCTAAGTCCTATAAGCTATTCTTGAAGATGTTGGACTAGATCTTTTGCCACCATCACTTCTTGATGTAATCCAAGCTTCCAAACAAAATCTTCTCTTCAAGAATTACAAATGCTTGGAACATCTTTTCATTTTCATTCTCCTTGAGTTGAGCATAGTTGTGATCTTTTACTTTCTTGTTACAATGCTCACTCTTGGTACTTGGACTATCCTACAAAATATTACTCACTTAACCAAATATAGTTAGTCCAAATCCATAACTCAATATCTTCATATGCATAATTTATAAATGTATAACTCTAGTTAGTCTAACATGAATACAAGACTTTCATAGACATATCCAATATTAATTCATTTATAACTCATATAAAATACTATTGGATATATTATATGATGAATTTACATATACCTCATTGCATGATTATTAAGTGAAATATAACTAAATAAAGTACATAATCATGTATGATATAATATATCTCATTAAACACATTTATGTAACATGATCAATATTCCTTTGTGATGCATTTGTTATCTCTAAAGCACAAAAATAAAGCATAAACATCATTCTTTTTATTTTGTATTTGTCATCATCAAAACTTAACATATTAAACCATTGGGGCAAACCTATTTCCACAATCCTGAAAACCTTTTAATGAATTCAGGTATGTAGATGTTGAGTCTTGATCAATTAAGTGATATAACAAATTCCTTCTTTATAGTTTTTGTTGTGTAGTTCTAGTAGTAATCTGTAGCAATGACAGTTGGCCTTTAAAGAGCCATTTTATTGCAGTACTTTTGTGCAATAAAATAGTAGCCATAGACAAATATATTTAAAATTGGACCTCACAAATGTCATAGCTCTGATGTCACAGTTCTATCCCTTTTGTTATGTGCAAAGTGAGTATGGAATGCAGATGCAGATGAATTGCTAGACTTCTTGCTTACTATCATGACATTCTATCATGCTTAGATTCTAGGTGTCTCGATTATGTGGCATGACTACTGTTAAAACATAGAATATTTGAGAGAAATTATGTGCTTTGTGTACACACTGTCCATCTTATTAATACTATAAGTGCATCTTAGTACAATATACTAATCAAGGATTAGTTACAAAGCAAATCAACAACTATAAGCTACAATCATAAACTTCTTTAATGCTTTTGCTCAAATATAATTAAAATCCAAGCTTAAGAAAAATTATTTTGATCCAAGTGGATGGGATGTGGCAAAGTCAATGATGACAACTCTACTTCCTTAAGCAATCTTCTATTAAGGAATGTGTTAATGAATAAGGAGTTTTGCGTTAGCACTTCAGATATCTTGCCTTCTATTTTTTTGTTGTCCTAGGAATTTAACTTACTTAGTTCTTATCCTTTTATTTTTCATCGTTATTTCTAAAATAAGGACTAGTGTAGTTATTCTTTTATGTTAATCAAAGGCCATGCTTAAAAATTTAGCACTTCAAATATTTTTTGTTGTCCTAGGAGTTTAACTTACTTAGTTCTTATCCTTTTATTTTACATCATTAGTTCTAAAATGTAGGACCAACATAGTTATTCTTTTATGTTAATCAAAGGTCATGCCTAAAATTCCTTTCTTTTCTTGAACAAAGTGTGTACAGATTGTTAATTGACTTAATTACTTTTAATGTCTCCATGTAAATTTTAGAATCAGATTTCAATATTTCATAAATTTTTTTCATTCTTTGATCTTGTAAGAAGCAAGTGCGATTCCTTTTACTGCATTGATAGCCTGGTAAGGGGAATCAAAAGAGCTTTCATTTATTAGAATTTCCTAGTAAGTTTTCGTGTTCTACGTATGCATAGTTATGTTATGAAGTGAACTGTAGTTTTGGAATATTTTGGGACTCTTGTTTATACTATGTAGTTCTTATAATTGAGTTAATATTACTTTTCTGTATACTGTTGAGAATTTAGTTTATTTTTTGTAGCATTCTTTGTCATATATAATCGTTTTAGTGAGCGAAACCTTAGTTTCCCGTTTGAGATTCAATATTAGTGAGCACATGTACTTTTTGAAGGTACTAATCATTGTATTGAATCTTGAATTGTCCAAGTTAGACAGTTTGGTAAGAAACTTTTCCTTCACATGATTATAGTTACTCCTTAAATCTCATAACATATACTTGATAGAATTTTATTGTGTAATATTTCCTTTTGTTCTCTGGGTGCACATTTGACCGTGGTAGATGTCACCACTTTCTAGTCATGCACTTGGAGACCAATATAAAATGCTGCCGAAATTTCAGCAAGTATACGATGTGTGATTTTTGTGAGTACTATCAACCAAGTGCTAAAAAAGTGTCTTCTCGAATGGGATAGAGCCACGCCATGTTAAGAGAGATGAGGATTTTGGAAATAATAGTACTAATGTGTTAAATCAACTTCAACAATCATAAAGCTTGATCGAAGTTGGATGTTACGAAGAAAGGATCACATTGGCCTTGTAAGTGAAGAATTTAAGAATAGAGCTAATGATTTCATTAAGGTTGCCAAAGGACACCCAATGATTTCTGATGCATTAAGTCGTATTCCTTATCTATATGCAAAATGTAAGAACCATGTTTGGAATGAGTCATTTTTAGTAGAGAACCATTTATATAAGTATTGATTTGTGGAGGGTTATATAAATTGGACCATTCATGGTGAGGACAGATGGGGGGATAGTGGTTTAGTTTCCATTGTCCATGATGATGAAGTGAAGACTAAGAATCCATATGTGGATATGGTTATAGATACTGCGAGTGATATATTAAATCCAGAAGTTCAAGATTTGGAAGAGGATCCAAATCCATCGACTTCAAAGTTTTATGATTTGTTGAGAGACACTGACAAACCTTTATAGGATAATGAAAAAGAAGTTTGTTGCTGGTCAAAGCAATAAAGCGGCCATGCCTGATACTATGAAAAAGAAGTTTGTTGCTGGACGAACCATTCTTATGTGATTGTCGCAACATCCTAATAATTCTATCTTATATTATTGTATAATTATAATACAAGTGAGTTAAGGTTCTGCTTATATTATTGTATAATTATAGTACAAGTGGGTTAAAATTATGAAAAAAAGGAAAAAAAAGGTGTTGCTATGTGAAGCCAAAGTGCACTTGAGGAAAACTTGTTGGGGCTTACAAATGCTCATCTAACATAGTAGTAACACAAGGCAATAACATTTGATTATATTTCATGTCTAAAAGCTCTGCTTAACTTGGCAAGAAAATATACAAAAGCAACAACGTGCATCACTGCAATGCAATAACTAGGTAAATAATTATTTAGGTGATATTTAACTTTGTTTTTTAAAACCAGTTCTTGTTAGTTTTTATTTGTTCTTTCCAATTAAACTTTGCTTGAATGAGGTTTTGTACCTTTTGGTGTCCTATTTTTTTATGTGATTTTATTGATAGACCTTTGTTAGTTTATGTCATTCAATGTGTAATGGTGCACTTTCTTACTTATGCTGACTTCATTGAGAAGGCTTGTTATCACCATCCATACCGAATTATGCTAATTCCTTACTTGTATTTCTTATTCTGTGAGGGAGGCATTACATTTATTAAATGCTATATAATATGTATTGCTTAATGAACAAGAACCTACTTTTCTCCCTAAGGTTGTGTTTAGTAGAAGTGACAACATAAAGATTGGGAGAAGGGAATGAAAATTGATAATGTATCAAACTTTGCATCTCGTCCATTGCCCCTCTGGGCATTCCCTTTTTATACCTACCAAGAACACCAAATGTTAGTCATACTCTGCAAGATTTATCAGCTAGTCATATGTCTACAGAAATTAAAGCTTTGATGGGAATATTTTGTGATCACCTTTAGTTGCAAGGTTATTAATGTTAATATCTTAGCTTCATTTTTTCATGATTTTGATATAGTTGACATTTGGTCATGGCAACCAAATCTGCATGGACTTTCGATATACTATATAGATGGTCAAGCCAGAGTTATTCCTAAAATGACAGGGCATAATAGTTACAAGTCAAGATATAGTTTGCTTGAATCATAGGATAGAATCTTGTGCCTCAATTTCACCCTTTTATTATCAACAGAGGGTGGAACTTTCAATTTTCATATTTGTCAATTGCTCTAGAATGAAAAAAGTATCATTTGTATGGAAGTTTAAGAATGGAACATTATATAGAACTGGTAATGGTTGCTGCTTATGCACATTATACATTAGGAATGATGCTTGTGTCCCAGCTTAATGCTGATTTAAAAGGGTCTAACTAGGGGTGTTAACATATGCCTAGTCCAGTGGCAGAAGGACATATATGTTAGTTTATGTCATTTAATGTGTAATGGTGCACTTTGTGATTGATGCTCACTTTATATATGTTTGATGCTCACTTTTATTGTTATATTGTAGACTTTATATTTGCTTATTACTGCTGGCTGTCTTCTTTGATAAATAAATCAGGTCTCTAAATATTTGGCATTTTCTTAAAATTTTTGTAAACTGCTATATTAGTACAACTACAAATAGAGAAAAATGCTTGAAAATATCATTTTGGAATTCAAGTATTCATTATGTTGTTAAGAAACTCTAAGCTTCAGAATGAGTGCTGAACAGCTTCTCCAATCTCTTTCATGGATTGCTAATGGTGACAACCAAATTATGGTTTTTCTTGAGGACACAAACTTGCTTCTCCACAAGTGAGTAGTATTTTTTGAAGCAAATGTATTCAATGCTTCAAAACTTTTTATTTAATAATCTACTGAGTTTGATTAACATATTCACACAAAGTTATTTGTGAAGAATCTTTTAATTAGAGCAAAGTCATAAACAATATTTAATGGACATTATGAATGATCTTATAAATATGTTGTTTTCTGTGCAATATTTCATATTTTATAAATATTCAATTAGAGATCTGATGGGTTAAATATTTCTAACTCAACTTATCAAATTGATTTGTTTCTTTCTTAGAGATGTAGAAGGCTCTGCAGGCAACATGGTTGGACTTCCACATCATGGCCTTGTGCTGCTATTATGTTTGAAGAGCATTTGTATGCCCCAACAAGTTTTCCTCAAGTGCACTTTGGCTTCACATAGTAGTACTATAATTATACGATAATATAACTCACTTATACTATAATATACTATAATAATACTATAAATATAATAAAGATTTTAGAATTTTATATTCTAATATATGTTGATTACAAGAGGTAGAGCTGAATCATCCAGTCCCTTTCAAAGACTTATATGAAAGTGTTCATAAGAGGAAAAATGGAGAATATGTTACTCACCGCTCAAAAAATTCATTATAGGTGCTTTTAAAATTAAAACTAATCACATTTGTTAAGTTGTTGATTATTTTGATAAAGTTTTCTACATTTTTCATTTCAGGACTCTTATGACACCACGATGTTAGAGAAATATGGAGAAGATTCTTCAACGTATCCTATGGTTGATCAAGATGTGTGGCTGGAGGTGACGGGTTCCAACAAGAAGGGACGGGTCCATGGCATGACTCACAGCTTAGATATGCCTATTCAAGGATCTAGCTTTGCTTCATCCTCATAGGTTGTTAGTTCCTCCAATGCTGCTTCAACACAGGAAGCCATAAAGGAAGCTGTTAATGAAGCGTTAACTTCCTTTGTCCAGACGCAGTTAGTGTCTGTTGTCCAGACGCAGCTGGTGTCTGTGTTAGAGCCCATCTTAAGGATTGCTAACTCTCAAGCAGGAAGTGTTATGTCGCAGGCACCATCATAAGGCGACGCAGTTGGGGAGGATCATGAAGTTGATGATGATGGGACTAGCTTGGACTGATTAGTTATGTTTATTGATGATGGGATTAACTTGTTTTGAACTATTTGTATTAATTAACTTGGATTAATTATGTTTTATTTGTAGAACATGTTTTGAACTTATTAATACAATTATGATATTTTGTTGTTTAGCACAATTATTTGTTGGATTTTTCTGTTTGGATTGAAATATTTATACAGGTATAATTTTAAAATACACTAATTATCATTATAAAATTAATTTGGATTAGCTTCAGAATAACTAGGGAATGGCTACGGAATTATTATAGATTTTAGCTAGGAAATAACTACGGAATTGCTATAGATTTTAGTTAGGGAATAGCTACGAAATTGCTACAGATTTTAGCTAGGAAATAACTACGGAATTGCTACAGATTTTTGCTAGGACATTGCTATGGATTTAGAAACAAAATAGCTACGAATTTGCTACAAACTTGCTATGGAAATTAGCTACGGAATTCTCTATGGAATATTTCATAGCTAATTAGCTGTGAAAACGAAGGAAACTCTAAACAAAACTTAGTTATGGATTAGCTACGAAAATTTAAAAATTAACTTCGGATTAACTACGAAAATTTTTGGTAGCTACATGGCAACCATCACCTAAGAGGGGGGTGAATTGGGTGATTATAAATTTTTAAAACAACTTCAAGAAATGATGCATTCTTATATTTTTAATTAACACATGCAGTGGAATAAATCTAACTATTGTAGATTACTCAAAAATAACTTGGGTTATGGGATAAATTAAGCAAATAAATTAGATATCAAATTCAACTCAAGCATATATAATTAAAATACAAGAAATAAAGGAGTTTGAGTTAAGAAGAGCAAACACAGAATTTATCTTGGTTCAGCCACCAACCACTTGTGGCCTACGTCCAGTCCTCAAGTAAACCACCCGAGATTTTCCACTATCACTTCAAGCTTGAACAGGTGCTTGAAATCTTTACAATTTAGAGCACCCTTCATACCTTGGGATACTTCACCCTTTGTGCTTGAGCCTCGACAGTCAAGGATACCTCACCTTTACGATTTCTTTGAGGGATGCCTCACCCTCTTTACAACAAATCAGAGTGTATAGAAAAGAGAAACTCTCACAAGAGTAGATGATACAATTTGAAGCTATATGAAGCTCTCTAAGGATATCTCAAATTTTGGCCAAAAAGAGCACAGAAATTTGGTAAAATATGAATCACAAATTAAAGCAAGAAAGAATTATTTCAGATAGTTAGGTGTTGTTAAAAGATGACCGAAAAACATGTATTTATAGAGTTCTAAGAAAAAGAGTCGTTGGGTATCATTTAATATCACATTAAAAGCATAGAAAATAGCTGTTGTATGTTTCTGCTCGTGTTTATTCGAATAAACCTTCAAAAATATGTTCTGGAATATTTTATGGGTCATGTTATTTGAATAACACATTTGTTATTCGAATAAGCCTTTAAAAACACGTTCTGAATTGTTTTCTAGGGTGTGTTATTCGAATAACACATCCTTTATTCGAATAAACCACTCTGATTTCGAAAACTGACTTTAAATGGTCATAACTTCTTCATTTCTCATCTGTTTAAAGCGAATGACCACTCATTGGAAAGATCTTTGAGTCTATTTTCAAATGAAGTAATTTCAGAACAAAACTCAAAATATTTTGAAAGATATGATCAAAAGAGTAACCAAAGGTCAGTTTTACAAAACTTAAACTTGGCTATTTTTCATAAATTTGAACTACCAACATAAATAACTTTTCAAAACTTGTTTGTTGGATATTTTAGCATGTGAAAACTATTTTTAAAGATTTGAAAAATATATTTGAGATATCCATAAGGCTTCTTACATAAAGACCCTAAATCCTATAAGCTATACCATTTAATCTTCCTTTGGACTTGGTCTTTGACATGACTTTGATGTTATCAATACCTTCATGAAATAGTCATTCACATTCTCCTTGTGTTGACCTTAATTGAGATCTTTTGCTTTCTTGTTGCAATGCTCACTCTTGATACTTGAACTATCCTACGAAGTATTGCTCACTTAAATAAGTATAGTTAGTCTAAATTCATAATTCAATATCTTCATATGCATAATTCATAAATGTATAACTCTAGTTAGTTTAACATGCATATAAGACTTTCATAGATACATCCAAATAAGATATTTATTAATTATTAATGGATATGCTCTATATAGGATGCAACAAAGAACATAAGCAAAGTGTTCTTTTTGTCTTGTATTTGTCATAATCAAAACTTAACATATTAAACCATTTGGGACAAACTTATTTTCACAATCTCCCCCTTTTTGATGATGACAAATTATGAAAGAAAAATACGTTGAGCAATATACAAGAATGGATATTCATGTAAGCATATCAAACAATAAGTACAAGAGCGTATTTTTCTTTCCAATTTTCACTCCCCCTATTTGACATCAACAAAAAGAATTAGAAAGAAAAAAAAAATATTTTCTCCCCCTTATAGATTGTACATATGATTCAAGAATAGAGAGATGAAATGATCATGCTTTCAAGATATAGAGGATTATTAATGCAATGCTTGTCACGTTTTTGTATGTCAACATTTAGCATATGATAGCAATAAAATAATTTATGTAATCAAACAAGGATGTAAGGCAAGAGATATAAATAACTTAAGAACTAGGCTCCCCCTCAAAATATGCATATTATCAAAATAATAGTTTAACATAGTCATGTATATATTTTTAGTTAACAAAGACATGGAAGAAAGATATATAAGTTAAGGAAGATAAGTTCCCCCTTATTGAAGCACAAGATAGATAAAGGAAATATGTGTGCTATGACCATGTAAGCACATTACCTTAAAGAAAAGCAAGGCAAAAGATTTTTATTCTTAATCCATCAATCAAAAAACATTTTAAAAACTTCTCCCCCTTTCAAAAAGAATTTTATAAAAGTACATTACATTTTCAAAAATATTTTAAGACATGATTCAAGTTTATCAAGAAACACATAATCATCATTAAAACTTATATAGGCATTTTGGGCAAACAATGATCATGTTAGCCATATTAAGGTATAACACAACTCTCTACTTCTCTAAATATCACATGATATCAAATTTAAAGCATAAATAAGGATAATAGATTTATATCACCAAAAGTGTACTCTTTGAATTTTTGTAGGTGACTCCAACTTCCAAGCTTCAAGTTTTCATGAGGGAATAGAGATTTTTTGCACCTCTTTTAAAAGTTGAATCATTTTAAACTTTACTATCCTCAAGTTGAATAAACTTATTCTATTTAAATGTTTGCTTGAGGTAGTTATCACCCTATAATACAATTCAAAGTATTTTCTTTGGTATCCATTAATTTTGGATCCATAGAGGTTAGTCATTATGCCAAACTCATAAGCAAATAAGCATTCAAAAAAATAAAAATAAAAATAAAACAACAAATGAGTTCACAAGGACAAAAGATATTTCATTTCATTGATCAATTTATCCAAGTACATACAATCATCAAAAGAATAGCCAATTATATTTGGTTGAGCATTTGCATTTTATATACATATCATTAAGTGCATATTTTTAGTCAAAACAAACAAAGAAAAACGTATAACCCTTTCATATAACTCGTGTTTATTCAAATAGTAGGTTTTTTATTCAAATAGATTTGTGAAAAGCCAACAGACATAGCTCTCTGTTAGACGTTTTTTGAATAATGTTTGCATTATTCGAATAAAAACATTCAGACTTGGCTTACTGCTAAGCTTTATTCGAATAACCATATGGTTATTCGAATAACACAGAAAAGAACAGAATTTTGAGAATGCTTCTATTAAGCATTATTCGAATAAGATATTATCTATTCGAATAAAGCATACGAAACAACAACTATGAGGTGCTACTGGAAAATGTTATTTGAATAAGACAGATAGCAACTATAAGAACTGTGGTTATTGGTCTTAGGTTATTCGAATAGAACAGATACGCAACACATTTTTCTCAGCAGCTGATTCAGTTTATTCGAATAACCACAGGTTTATTCGAATAAACCTATCAGAAAAACATTAATAGGCATATACATGGATACAATTAGAGAGAAGGAAACATGCCCAAAGATGAGATACCTGCAAAACAAGTTTTGGGATACCTCTAATGCTTAAGTCAGTAATAATTCAAGAGTAATTAATCAATGATAAAGTAATAAATACAATATTAAATTATATGTATGATTGATAAAAAATTCAAGCTCAAGGATATTATCATTAGACATGTCATTTCAAGTAAGGAGCATACTTTATCTAACATATTAACATGTAGCAATATTTTCAAGACATAAAGCTAGAAAAACATAATACAAGTTTCTATTTATCCAAAGTTTGCAAGTCCAAGCTTCTTGGAAACAAGGAAAAGACCTTGAAATTATTTTTGATCTTTGTACTTGGAGCAACCACTTTCAAGATGCCAAAGTGAGTTCTTAGCCTTCAAGCACACCTACAACACACTTTAATTTTTGACTTTTGGTACCCAAATTTTCTTGGGTCCTTATATGTTAGTTTTTTTTTAATATTAATCCATTATGCTCTCATAAAGATTAACTTTTTCATAGTATATAAATTTGACCACAACAAATTAAATAATCAATTATCATTAAGCACATAGCTAATAACATGTTTGCATTCACGATATATAGACAATTTTAAAGCATAGCAAGCATACATAGGCATTGTAGAACTTTATGTACCAAGATATATAAAAAATTAATGAACTATGGTACAATAAGAGTGAACATAATCATGTACTAAACATCATATTCAAAATTTACCAAATACACATGATTCTATCAATCACTTAAGGCCTACAAGGAATATACCTCAAATTAATTGACTTTACAATTGAATGTACATGAGAGGTAAAAACTTTTGATACCTTGTTTTTGGTAATCAATGAAACTCTTTTCCTTACCCATTGCTTCTCTTTTGGTGTTTTGAACTTTGCAAGTTCCACATTATGCATGTGAGAAGTTTCAGTTGAAGAATCTTTGCCTTTATGACCAAGATGTCTACCATTGGGTTTTGGAAGCATTTTCCTTGATGACTCCTCTTTCCTTTGACCAATTAGTCCATTCTTTTGAGAAAAATTCTGTATAATTGAAACATTAGGAGGACATTTTGGTACCCACTTCATTTGGGTCCTTGAATGTTAGTACTAGGGCCTTTAAGATTTTTAGGAACTCATACAATATAATTTCTCATATAAGGATTTCTTTTATAATTGCATAAATGAGAAATATGTTCTAGATGACTACAAAAATTGCTAACAATTAAATTTAATGATGGCTTGATCCTTTGAATATCATTTTTAAAAAACTTAAGCTTTTTGTTATTTTTATATTCTAAATTATTTTTGACATAAGTCTTACTTCAATTTTTATTTGGAATAACATCAATTTTGTTCGCATTAACAAGCATAGAATTTAAGCAATTACAATCATTAACTTTGGCAAATTCAGAATATAAGTCCTTAAATTGATTTTCTAAATCAATGCATTTTTCATAAGAACTTGAGGTTTCACATTTCAAATGCATTCCTCTTCAAGAAAAGCATATTCATTTTTTAAAGTTTCAATTTCATTTTCAATAAAGGAAATGTTTTCCAAACACGATAAGTTTTTCTTTTCTAAATTCAACAAACCACCATACAATTCATTATATGCATATTGTAACTCATCATAGGAAGAACTATAATCTAGTTTAGAATTATTTACCTCAAAGTCTTTTTTAACTATATAGGAAGTAGTTTCAATTTCTAGCGTACTTGGCTCTTTAAGAGAATCATCATCTTCCTCATTATTGTCCATCAAGGATTCAAGAACATCTCCATTCTCAACTTTGTTTTGTTTTGTCTCTTCTTCAAATTGAGCATCATCATGAGGATATTTTTCATAACAAGATTCCTTCAATGACTTTTGTTCTTCTTGCTCTCTATATACAACTTTATGCAAAAAATCAATGTTAATAAGATATATAGCATCAAGAGCATCTCATACATCTTTAACACTAGAGCAACTCTTAATTTTAGCATAAGCTTCATCATTCAAACCACTTCTTAAAATTTGCATAGTTCTAATATTCAAAGAAAAGCATTTCTTGTCATAGGCATTCCAAGTTGATTTTGGTTTAGGAAAAAATCCATCAAGCACAATATCCCACAAATCCAAATCAATAGATTGCATATAAAACTCTATTCTAGCTTTTCAATAAATAAAATTCACACCATCAAAGAATGATGGTTAATCAATTTCAAAATCTTCTATTTTGAAAAACTTTCAAGGTTGCCAACAAACAAAGATCTTTAACTCTAAGCGGTTAAGCTTTCAACAGAGCACGAAACTCTGATATTAATTGTTAGTCATGGTAACCATCACCCAAGAGGGGGTGAATTGGGTGATTACAAATTTTTAAAATAACTTTGAGAAATGATGCATTCTTATATTTTCAATTAACACATGCAGCGGAATAAATCTAACTATTATAGATTACACAAAATAACTTGGGTTATGGGATAAATTACAACAACAACAACCAAGCCTTTTCCCACTAGGTGGGGTCGACTACATGGATCAAACGACGCCATTGTGCCCTATCATAAACCAAGTTTTCAAATATGCTATTCAGATCTAAATCTTTTTTAATCGTTTCACCTATAGTCTTTCTTGGTCTTCCTCTACTTCTAGCTATTGGGCTATTATCTACCTGATCTACTCTTCTTACAGGGGCTTCTAAGGGTCTTCTCCTTACATGTCCAAACCACCTAAGGCGAGATTCTCCCATCTTTTCCACAATAGGTGCTACCCCTACTTTCTCTCTAATGCATTCATTCCTAATCCTATCTAGTCTTGTATGGCCACACATCCAACGCAACATCCTCATCTCCGCGACACTGATCTTATGCTCTTGTTGGCTTTTTATCGCCCAACATTCAGTACCATACAACATCGCAGGCCTTATAGCTGTGCGGTAAAATTTACCCTTAAGCTTGAGAGGTACTTTTCTATCACAAATAACTCCTGAAGCCCTCCTCCATTTCATCCATCCAGCTTGAATCCTATGGTTTACATCTCCCTCTATCTCTCCATCATTTTGTATGATAGATCCAAGGTACCTAAATTGTGTGACTTGTGGTATTGTATAATCTCCAACTTTCACCGCTAAGCTATCATTAACACGCCTCTTACTGAACTTACATTCCATATACTCCGTCTTACTCCTACTTAGACGAAGGCCATGTTTTTCCAAAGTTTGTCTCCATAGCTCTAGCTTTTCATTTGTTTCCTCTCTCGACTCTCTAACTAAGACTATATCATCTGCAAAAAGCATGCATTGTGGCACCGGCTCTTGGATATGCGCAGTAAGCACATCCAAGACCAAGGTAAAAAGATATGGACTCAAAGCTGACCCTTGGTGCAGTCCTATAGTTATAGGAAAATCTTCTGTAGCCCCACCCTGTGTTCTCACACTAGTTTTAGCCCCATCATACATATCTTTGATTGCTCGAATATAGGCGATATGAACTCCTTTCTTCTCCAAAGCCTTCCACAAGACCTCTCTCGGTACCTTATCGTAGGATTTTTCCAGATCAATGAAAACCATGTGTAGGTCTTTTTGCTTCCTCCGATACCTCTCCATTAATCTTCGTAGAAGATAGATTGCTTCCATGGTTGACCTCCCAGGCATAAAACCAAATTAATTCTCTGAAATATAAGTCTCTTGTCTTAATCTCCATTCAATTACTCTTTCCCATAACTTCATGGTATGACTCATGAGCTTAATTCCTCTGTAATTTGCACAGTTTTGTATATCTCCCTTATTCTTATAAATAGGAATTAAAGTGCTTCTCCTCCATTCGTTTGGCATTTTCTTAGACCTCATTATCTCGTTAAACAGTTTTGTGATCCAACTTATACCTTTCTCTCCTAGGCACTTCCATACCTCAATAGGTATATTATCCGGTCCTACCGCTTTTCCATTATCCATCCTCTTCAATGCTTCTTTAACCTCGAACTCCCTGATTCTACGATAAAAAGTTTTATTTTGGTCCTCCTCTCTAGTATTTAGAATGTCCGAGTCCCCTAATGTCCCATGTTCCTCATTAAATAACTTGTGAAAATAACTCTTCCATCGATCCTTAATGTCTTGTTTCGTAACCAAGACTTTACCCTCTTCATCCTTAATGCATTTCACTTGATCCAAGTCTCTTGTCTTCCTTTCTCTACTTTTAGCAAGCCTGTATATATTCTTTTCTCCATCCTTGGTGCTTAACGATTGATATAACCCATTGAACGCTTTAGTTTTTGCCTCACTCACCGCCTTCTTAGTATCTTTTTTAGCTGCCTTATATTTTTTCCAATTTTCATCACTTTTACATACGTGCCAAGCTTTATAACATTCCCTTTTAACCTTAACTTTATCTTGTATACTTGTGTCCCACCACCAAGATTCTTTATCCTTAAGTCCGAAGCCTCTTGATTCACCGAGTGTCTCTTTTGCTACCTTTCTAATCCCTTCAGTCATCTCGTCCCACATATCATTAGCACTCCCTTGTATTTCCCAAATTTCTTTCTCCATAATCCTCCTCTGAAAGAGCATTTGTTTTTCTCCCTTTAATTGCCACCATTTGATCCTTGACTCTCTGTTTCAAAAATTTTTCTTTACTCTCATCTTGACCCGTACATCCATAACCAAAACCCTGTGTTGGGTAGTCAAACTCTCTCCAGGGATGACTTTGCAGTCCATGCAAAGCTTTCTATCAGATTTCCTTATTAAAAAGAAATCAATTTGAGAGCAAGAACTCCCGCTTCTATATGTGATCAGATGCTCTTCCCGCTTCCTAAAACAAGTGTTAGCTATTGTAAAATCAAACGCTACCGAAAAATCTAAAATCGCTTTGCCCTCTGCATTAGCTACTCCTAGACCATAACCCCATGCAAACCCTCATATCCCTTAGATTCGCTCCCCACATGACCATTTAGGTCCCCTCCTAGAAAAATCTTTCTCTTAAAGGTATTCCCTGAACTAAACCTTCTAAATCCTCCCAAAATTTAATCTTGTAGTGCTCGTCTAGCCCTACTTGGGGTGCATACGCACTAATAACATTAAAAGTCTCCTGTTCCACAACAAACTTCAAAGCTATGATCCTATCTCTGAGCCTTCTCACATCCACAACCATATTCTTCCAATTCTTATCTACTATTATGCCTACCCCGTTTCTAGATTTTACCTTGCCGGTGTACTAAAGCTTAAAACCTGAAGAGTCGAGTTCCTTTGCCTTTTCTTCAACCCATTTAGTTTCTTGTAGGCACATAAAATTAATCCTCCTCCTAATCATGGTGTCAACTATTTCCATAGATAATTAAAATACAAGAAATAAAGGAGTTTGAGTTAAGAAGAGCAAACACAGAATTTATCTTGGTTCAGCCACCAACCACTTGTGGCCTACGTCCAGTCCTTAAGTAAACCACCCAAGATTTTTCACTATCACTTCAAGCTTGAACAGGTGCTTGAAACCTTTACAATTAAGAGCACTCTTTACACCTTGGGATACCTCACCCTTTGTGCTTGAGCCTTGACAGTCAGGGATACCTCACCCTTATAATTTCTTTGAGGGATGTCTCACCTTCTTTACAACAAATCAGAATGTATAGAAAAAAGAAACTCTCACAAGAGTAGATGATACAATTTGAAGCTCTATGAAGCTCTCTAAGGATATCACAAATTTTGGTAAAAAAAAGAGCACAAAAATTTGGTAAAATATGAATCACAAATTAAAGTAAGAAAGAATTGTTTCAGATAATTGAGTGTTGTTAAAAGATGACCCAAAAATATATATTTATAGAGTTTTAAGAAAAAGAGTCGTTGGGTATCATTTAATATCACATTAAAAGCATAGAAAATAGCCGTTGTATGTTTCTACTAGTGTTTATTCGAATAACCTGTGTGTTATTTGAATAAATCCTTTCAAAAGTTACGTTCCTTAATGCCTCTATTCGAATAACAGATTTATTATTCGAATAAACCTTCAAAAACATGTTCTGGAATGTTTTCTGGGTCGTGTTATTCGAATAACACATTTGTTATTTGAATAAGCCTTTAAAAACACGTTCTAGAACATTTTCTGGGGTGTGTTATTCGAATAACACGTCCTTTATTCGAATAAACCACTCTGGTTTCAAAAATTGACTTTAAATGGTCATAACTTCGTCATTTCTTATCCGTTTAAAGTGAATGACACTCATTGGAAAGATATTTGAGTCTGTTTTCAAATGAAATAAATTTCATAACAAAACTCAAAGTATTTTGAAAGATATGATCAAAAGAGTAACCAAAGGTCAGTTTTGCAAAACTCAAACTTGACTATTTTTCATAAATTTGAACTACCAACATAAATAACTTTTCAAAACTTGTTTATTGCGTATTTTAGCATGTGAAAACCATTTTTAAAGATTTGAAAAACATATTTGGGATATCCATAAGGCTTCTTACATAAAGACCCTAAGTCCTATAAGCTATACCATTTAATCTTCTTTTGAACTTGGTCTTTGACATGACTTTGATGTTATCAATGCCTTCATGAAATAGTCATTCACATTCTCCTTATGTTTAGCTTAATTGAGATATTTTGCTTTCTTGTTGTAATGTTCACTCTTGGTACTTGGACTATCCTACAAAGTATTGCTCACTTAAACAAGCATAGTTAGTCCAAATTCATATTTCAATATCTTCATATGCATGATTCATAAATTATAATTCTAGTTAGTTTAACATGCATATAAGACTTTCATAGATACATTTAAATAAGATATTTATTAATTATTAATGGATATGCTCTATATAGGATGCATCAAAGAATATAAGCAAAGTGTTCTTTTTGTCTTGTATTTGTCATCATCAAAACTTAACATATTAAACCATTTAGGGCAAACTTATTTCCACAAAATTGAATACGAAAAAATCTGTAGCTAATCGATAAAATTCTTGTAGTGTGGGGTTAGGATGGTATTTCACCATAGTTGTAGCGTCCAGCACCACGTCAGTATTGTCTAGCAGTGATTTGTTATTATCATTGACACATTTTGGCTTCAATGAATTTCGAGGGACTGATAGGTGGTGATTTTCACCATCGTTGGAGACCGCCTTATCCCGTTCATGTCTCCCCATCATGTCTTGGTTGGTTGTGAGTTCATGACCAGCCAAAACTCCATGTACTAGACCGATGAAGTCATCCAAGTCATGTATTTCTTAGAATCTTTGACAGACTGTTCAATCCTTTCAAATCGATTAACCAACAACTACGAAAAAAAAAGAAATAAGCATTATAAATGGGGTTGGTCACATAGGACCGCTGTACTAATAATCATAGTGAAAAACCAAAGACAGTGTGTTTTTTTTATCTTGATTTGTTTTACATTACCAAATAATGATATTATTTAAAAAACTCATTTACGTCATGGCAATGGCTTTGCATAGAATGTACCTGTAGGCATGAATGGATATACTCCATTGTGCATGCTTTGCCTGTAAAATCCTGAATCATATGTTAGACTAGTAAATGGTTACAAAAGGTAGCATTTGACTTGTTTAACATGCCTGTGTAGTTTTGTGACAAACTGAGTTCGTTTAGGCACTTAGTTGTAACACCGAAGTTGAAAAGTAGCTTAAAATGACTCAGATATGACTTATAAGGTTAATTTGAGGGAAATAAACATAGAGAGTTTGTTTCTAGGTCACAAATGAGTTAAGTAAGATACAATTAAAGTTTTAAGAGAATCTGAGTCAGTTTGATATTTTTAGGAATACTAGTTGTGTTTTTAATGTCAGATTGACTACCAGTAGATATGGAAAAAAGAATATAGGTGAAACAATAATTTAGATGAATCTCTTAATTTATTCTAAAGCTATTGAAAGTTAGAAAACTTGAATTAGTATAATTCAAGTGTCCTTAGCATATATGAGTTTTAGCACAGGAACTCAAATTGATTTCCTATTTCCTATTTCTTTCCTTTCTCACAGTAGAGAAAAGAAATAGAGAAACAGAGAAGAGAAAAATGAAGGGAAGAGAGAAAAGGGGAGAAAGGAAGAAGAGGAAGGAAAGAAAGACTAAGGGAAGATCAAGATCAAAGCATAGAGCTTGAAGATTGATCATCCAATCAAAAGGTAAGGGGTTTCTATTCATCAATCTCCTCTTTGATTCTTATGAATGAGGTTTGGGGTTTTGAATGGAAATATAGGTTTGGAGAGCCAAATTCATGTTTTTGGCTTAGTTCTTGATTCCAAGGATTAGTTTAAGTTAGTGTAAGCTTAGTAAACCTAAGATGACCATTTATGGCTCAAGATCAACCATTAGGATCCATAGATTTAAGAATTGGACAATGGTTGAGGGATTTTGTGGTTTTGGACCTAAATATGTGTCTACCAGAATCTATATATATTATAATTGAGTTACAACAAGTTTAGGGGCATGGATGAGTATTAGAAATCACAAAGAAACTAATTTTAGATGATTGGAAGTAAGATTTGGACCATGGAACAGTGCCATGGTTCTGCAGAACCTGGGTTCTGCCATGTGCGCCATGACATAAGAGACGTTGTGCTGCGACGTGAAGATGAAATGGCTTGAATGTCGTGGCATGAAAAGGTTACGCTGCATCGTGAGGTTGATTTTGTAGCACGCACCGTGGCATAAAGAACGTCATGCCACGGTGTGAGAGTAATGCTACGCCCAATATTGAAACCCAAGGCTCGGGCACCGTGGCATGCCCGGGTTTGTGCCGTGGCGTTAGCACCAGATAGGCTAAAAATGTCATTGATAATGTTTTGAAGCTGTGGACTAGATGAGATAGTTAGTATATGTTTCCTAAAGTGTTTGAGGACACAAATAGGGATAGTTCAAGAGAGGAATTATTACCTAGTAAGTAAAGAGAAGTATAAGGCCTTTGAGCATTCAAAAGTAAAGGATCGCTCTAGGAAAGGACATAGCACCTTAGGCAACCTAGTGTTGTATTAGATATCACTCAAGATGTGATGAGATAGTGCAATGGAGACAAGTATACTAGGATGGATTGTCGGATTCAATCTAGTAAGAATAAGGAAGGTATGAACTTTAGGATATCCAAGAGTAATGGATTACCTTTGGAAGGTACCTAAAACCTTAAGCAATAAAGAGTTGTAAGTAAGAACCACTTTGAGTTAGATTTACTTAAGTGGAGATAAGGTTGTGTATTTAGTTCTAAAGAAGGAATGTTATGTACTAAGTATCTAGTTAAACGGGACCTTGTACATTGTAGAATACACAATAGGATAAATGTTGACTTGTAAGCTTATTACATTCATTAAGTATACAAAGTTATTGTGAAATGCTCATTTATTTCCTTAAGAAAGTTTGAATAAGGCATTAGCTAAGATAGATTCTTTCACTAGGATGAGTTGAGTCTATAGAAAAGCTATGAGAACCTTAGTGCAACTAAGAGTAATGGTTTGCCATAGGTGAGTATCTAACATCTTAGCAACATAGTGTTGCATAGGATTCACTTAAGAGTTATGAGTGATGAGGTGATGTATAGATATAAGTATGTATATATGCAATGGAAATGATGTAGTAGTATTGATCTTAGTGGGTATCATTTGACAACATTCATGAAGGTGAAGAGAGATTGAATGGTGCCTGATAGACTTTATTGAGGAAGGATATAACCATAATATTTTGTTAGTGCCAATGCCAGAAGAGATAAGTAGGGGTCCAGAAGGTTCTTCGGAATCAGAATTTAGACCGAAGTTCTCATATGCCAAGAAATATGTGATGTGAGGAGATACCTCTATTCACTATGGGATAATATACTGAACCAGTTCCTAATGAGCTTCTTTGTTTTCAAAATAAACTTCTACATGTATTTCAAAACAAAACATTGCACAAGCATATCTTAGGATCTTCCTTAGGCATAATCATATTGCATATCATCTACATTGCATTTACAGATAGTTGTATGGGCATTGTCTGTTGCTGTTGTTATTTATAATTGTATGGTCAGTTGTTTATATCTAACGGTATATAGGCTATCGGTTTAGACTATACTACTTAGTAGTGTGCAGTTATGAGATTAGTGGAGGAAACTCCTATGTTTGTAGTTATAGCGAGTGTTATATTTATTATACAATGTTATAGCTAGCTGGTATTGGAATTACTTTTACTGATAAATAAACAACAAATTATTTGTCATACAATGTTATATCGATCCCACGGGTGTTATTATTGACTAAGTAATGCTATTCAAGAACATTAAAATTAGTAAAAGAGTGTTCAAGTTAATTGAAAGACTTAAATGCAATAAATTTGGAATTAGATTGAATGATTAGAGAATAGGGAACCCTTCTTCACCTCCTACTTCAATTAATAACAAGCAATCCTTTTAAGCAACATAAATGAAAGAATAGGTTAGCTTGAGAAGAAAGGAAGAAAAGCGTACATTACATGGGAAGACAATGACATGGACTCTTCGGTGAATCGGATGATGAAGTAGCCAACCTTTGTCTCATGGCCAAAGATGACTTAGAGGTAGAATCTCAAACTCATGAATCTCAACCTTCTTATGAGGAATTGCAAGATGTCTTTGATGAATTTCATGAAGAATCCATGAAACTTGCAAAAATGGTTTCATCTTCAAAGAGAACAATTTCCTTTCGTGAAAATCAATTTTCTTCTTTAAACAAATAAATTGAGGAATTGAAGTTAGAAATGAGGCTCTTGGATTAATTGATGCTAATTCCTCATGCTCTACTTGTTCTTCTCAAAAAGATGCTCCCTCTTCATCTTCTTCATTCATTCTTGTTTATCTTCGGAAAAAGAAGTTAAAGATTTGAAAAATTCCCTTGCTAAGTTTACCTTAAGAAGGGATAACTTGAACATCTAACTTAGGAAACAAAGACGTATATTTGATAAGGCTGGATTGGGTTACAATCCTAAGAAACAACAAAAGTTTTGTAAGAATTTCTTTATTTTCTCAAGTGTGTTAAGTATTCCTTTTGTTACATATTTTCATTGTGGAAGAAAAGGTCATAGTGCACCCACATGTAGCATTAAGAAGAATACAAATGTTGGTCAAAAGAAGATATGGGTTCCAAAGGGCTCTTTGCTCAAAACTAACACACAAGGATGCAAGAAGGTTTAGGTACCTAAAACCAAAACTTGAACATGCTTTGTAGGTGTGCTTGAAGGCCAATAGGTCAAATTAGTACCTTGATAGTGGCTGCTCTAAGCATATAACTGGTGATGGATCCAAATGTGTCTCTCTTACTCTCAAGAAACATTGACATATCACATATGGGGATAACAATAGAGGAAGAATCCTTGAAGTTGGAAAAGTTGGTAAAATCTCTTCTACCTCAATTGATAATGTTTTGTATGTAGAAGGACTCAAACATAACTTGCTTAGCATACGTTAATTATGTGACAAGGAAAATAGAGTTATCTTTGACTCTAATTGCTGCATTATTGAATATAAGGATGACAAGCAAGTTAAGTTTATTGATCATAGGGTGGATAATATCTACATGATTAACCTATATGATATTATAATTTCTCAAGATGCTAAATGTCTTATGAGTAAGGAAAGCGATTCATGACTTTGACATAGAAGAATTGTCTACATTTACATGGATCATCTAAACAAATTGGTTTCAAAAGAATTAATAATTGTACAGTCACTCAAAATGTAGCCGACCTCCCTCAGTTGGAGTCAGAGAGCTTCATGCCTCAAATTTGATTTGATTCATTTCAAATGATTCTAATCTACCTTCGTTTTCATTTCAATTGAGTTAAGTATCCGGCAATGTTAACTGCATGAAACTAAACACAACCTAAAAAATTAAATATGCAAGTTTCTGGGCCAATTTTATAAATATTCAATCACCTATTATTAAATGTAAAAAAGTGTGGTGCATGGTCTACAGTAAAAGTCACCAACTTTTCCCTATTTTCTCTCTTCCTTTTTTTCATAAATGACATATACCCCCCTTTATTAAGCATAGGTTTGTCACTGAAAGTAAGAATAACCCCCACCCACTTTAAGGGTGAAAATTTACTTACTTCATCAATAAGATTTGAAACATTTACTTTTAATTTTACTATTTTTTAACAACTTAATTTAGACATGCACTAAATTAATGTGTGGATGTCTAAAAAACTACTCCCTCTTTTTTTTAATCAATCCTTTTAGAAAAATTGTTTTGCTTATTTTTATTTGTCACTTTTATTTGTTATTTAGAAAATTAATGAAACATTAATTATTTTTTTCTAATTTGACCTTTAGTATTAATAAGTTAGAGAAAAAATTAATACAAGTAATAATAATATTTTAAATATTTAATCAAAGTTAATTCAGTTTAGATCAAAATTAACAATGAATAATTAACAATGCATGTGTATATATGATCAAATAAAAAAAAATTTATACGACAACATATGGATAATGATAATAATTTTTATACCACACCAATAATTTTTGTAGTATACCAACAATCCATGAAATTTAACTTGACTATAATATACATAGTAGTCCCTACTCCTAGAATGGTAATATAACAGTCTCCTTATTTGTAAAATTGGATGGGATATTGATAGGATGTGACGATAAAGAAGGTAATAAATGATTATTTGAATTATTTATATGATAATTTTTTATTATATATAGTTAATTCAAATTGAAATTTGCCAAATCTTATATAAAGATCACTATTTATATTATAGATGTTCATCACAGATATATTTTTCACCACAAATTAATAATATGATAATAAATAAAAATATAAGTGATGATACTTATTATTTATTATTTATATGGTGATTTTCTTTTATTTACTTGTGAGTAGAGATCATCATGGTCAGTCATGTTGTGAGTTCATTTTTTCCAACCTTCCCCATCTCCTTTTGAAAACCTCGTAACAAAAAAAAGTAAATTTTTACTTTAGTTCTTAAAATTTCATGCACCGGTCACTTTAGTCCCTGAATTTAAAAAAATTAATAACTTACTCCTTGAAACCTCAAAACGTCTATCACGTTAGTCCTCGCGTCTTTTGCCGTTAGTTAAACTTGACATACACGCATGCATAGCACTTTAAGTGACAACTTGGACACTGATGTGGCTTCCTACCTAGTCCAAAATGACATAGTTTCGGTTGTGCATGAAGAAATAAAGTTCCCAACCCTAAAACAATGTCGTTTGGGCCCAAAACCATCTTCTCCCTTATTTGAATTCCATTATCATTACCCAAGTCCTAATTCCCCTCTACAAGATCCTAGAAAGCACAACCCAAAATTCGTAACTCAGGTTGGCAAGACTAGGAGATGATGGGTGGTGGAAACCTACCCCAATTCGCCTCATCACGCACTAAAAGAAGCTAGAGTGGGAGTGCAGGTTCCAAATTTGTCTCGTTATAGGGGAGGAAGTGGTAGTGGCAAGGTTTGACTTTGTGGTATGAGAACAGTGGTAAAAAAATCCAAAACCATGACCAATGTTGGTAGACCATTCTATGGCTGTGCTAAGTACAAGGCAAAGGTAAGAGTTTGAGTGAACTAAAGCTATTGGGATGAGCACTGTTGTTTTTATTTTTTATTTGCAATGTGAACTATGTTGTATATATGATGGTTTGCAAGCTGGTGACCATTGTGACTATTTTTGTTGGGTTGATAATGGGGGAGAAGATAATGGAATTGGGGTTGCCACTAAACCTGTTATTGAAACTGCAACTGAACCTGCTAGTAAGGCTGCTACAAGTGAGAATCAAGAATGAAGATTGAATGTTGCTTGGAAGATTGGAAACTTAGAAGTTGAAGTTAGGGTCTTAAGATGTTGTGTAATTGGCCAATGTATTATGATGCTTGTTTTTATTATAATATGAGGCTTAGTTTGTTTAGGGAAGTAGGTAATTGGGTTTGGAATGTGCAATGGTGATGCTGTGTAATTAGCCATTTGACCTTTGTGATCTAATGAAATGAATGAAAATTGAGTTGTTAAAGCTCATTGTGGATGTGCATTGGTCTTCTAATGTTTACTGTAATTCAATTGTAAGCAAATGCATAAATAACAAATACTGAAGCTAAATTGAGATTCCAATCTGATACTCAATATAAGAGAAATACACTTAGAATTGCAAAACATAACATATTGCATTAATATTTTAGTCGGTATTACAACTTTTGGCATAAACCAATACAAACTTCTTTTACAAGTATGTAAAACTTCTATATTGATCATTTAAAAAAAATCACTAATTCCCAAAAGGATCATCAGCTTTTACAATGGACCATAGACATTTACAAATGTATTATAAACACATCCAAAATGACGATCAACATTTCTAAGAACAATACTTTATAAGTATGTTTCAGTTCATCTTTTTTGGTGGAGCACCTTTGAAACCAGGGGTTGGTATGAACCTCATGAACCGTATTGTTGTACCCTCACTTGCTGCTGCCAGTGTTTTTGCACTAATAGGTATTGGACCAAGTCTTGCTGCAGTACTTGCAATGGCAGAGTATGTTGGACTAGGTGGTGGAATAGGTCTTGCTGCAGCACTTGCAGTGGTAGAATGTGTTGGAACAAGTGGTGGAACAGCGGGTGGAACAAGTCTTGCTGCGGCACTTACAGTGGCAGAGAGTGTTGGAACAAGTAGTGGAAAAGCAAAAGAGAAAGAGACACTCCTTTGAACTACAACAAGCAAGAAGATTCGAGGTCAGCCCTAACCCTCTAAGTTGACAGACACTATGTTGAGTTGGCTTTGTTTTCTACAGATTAAAACATTCAATAAGTAAAAGATAATATTAAATTCATTATAGCATCTTTTCATCCTAATCCATCTATTTGTTTTGAAACATATATCTAATAACTCTAATTTTTTTTATTTCCAATTTATTTCTATCAAGCACATATAAAAATGTTGCATTGATGATATATAGTTTGCAGTATACCTGTTCTCCAAATACATTGAGAACAAGCACCAGGCTAACATGAACCAAACAGAAATTGCTAGAGTCTACAAAAAAGAAACAATTAAGATAAGCAAGGCTGCTTCACTAAAGCACACCCAATAGAAATTAGTTGATATAATTCAGTAAACTATGAGATTTCAAGTAAGAGAAGCATTACCTATACAGTATGAAAATTGGCCAAGTGCTTCAATAAAAGGCATAGACTCGATGTCCCCTACATTAAATAAAAGTCATTTTAAATTAATGTTTCATAAAATAAAGGTTCTAGTATTTTCATAATACTACTAAAATCAATACTATTTGCACTCACTATTTGCCAAATAGAAACAAGTTTGAATTTTCTGCTTTGACCTCACCCATGATTTTTAAAATTAAAATATAGAAAAATTAAATAGAATTATAATAGTACTGAAAATCAAATTCTACCTTAGTATTAATTAAAAGTTTGTCGCAAGAATAGTAATTTACCTATAGTTCCACCCAATTTAATGACACAAACATCACTTGGGACTTATTTTCCATCAACTGGTATCTGTGCTACACGCTCTATCCACTATTTGCCAAATAGAAACAAGTTTGAATTTTCTGCTTTGACCTCACCCATGATTTTTAAAATTAAAATATAGAAAAATTGAATAGAATTATAATAATACTGGAAATCAAATTCTACCTTAGTATTAATTAAAACTTTGTCACAAGAATAATAATTTACCTATAGTTCCACCCAATTTAATGACACAAACATCACTTGGGACTTATTTTCCATCAACTGGTATCTGTGCTACATGCTTTATTCATTCTTGGATGGCATCTGTAATGTGTGGAATAACCTACCAGTAAAGCAAAGGTGAAATAAAAAAAAGACACTATCAACCATAACAAATAACTTTAAATGGAAAAATCATAATGATTAAACATACCTGGACAGTCTTGCCAATATAATCTCCTATTCTCTCATTCTCAATAACAGACTATTAAACATTCAAAACAAAAACATTAAGAAACCATAGGCACACCTAGTAAAAAATAAAATAGAAGACATTCAACAAAAGAAACAGGCATTTTTTCCACTTGATATATTTTTCCAATTATGATATTATTGTCATGAGTTAATTCGATGTCCAAGAAACGTTCATAATTTCCAAGATCAAGGTCAACCTTCAACCAAAAAGAAAATGTAAACTAAAACATGAATAAAAAGGTAATGCAACTATCATGTTATTATAACTGAAACTAGTCACATGACCTCAAAGAATAATTAAGTTGTATGTTTAAGTGAATTGAGAAATGGAAAGAAGGAGGAACACCATATAAGTGAAGATTGACATAATAATGGCTGATGCAATAAAAAGTAATCTAGTGGCCAATGTAGTCCCAGAAAAGATCAAGTCATTTGCATCCCAAGTAATGTGTTGTGCTATGATAATGCAAAGATGCAAAGCAAGACCACATGCAAGGGGACCACACACCCTAAAAAGGAAAACAAGCAAGACCACAACACCAAAAATGAAAAGCAGGGACCACAATGACCACTCAACACAAGGAATGTTTGTGAAGCTCAAATGTTTAAAGTTTAGGGAACATATGATAAACATGATTTTCATACATTAGTTAACCCTCATATTTAGTCTCTTGGACCTCTTATATGCTTAATTGATTGGTTTTTGCTACAATTTATAAGTTTGGACTCAAATTGGGCTTAATTGATTTTTTCAACATTATTAGGATTTTACATTATTTCTATATTTCGATCATATCTTGAGTTATAGATATCTAATAATTATGAATTTTACCTTGTAGAAAATCTGAGAGAAATCTCTATAACTTTCATGAGAGAACGAAGTCTAAATCAGATGTCTAGTGGGTCAGATTGGGCCATGAAGTCAGAACATAGCGCTACCACTGGAACCCGAGTAACTTGCATTAATTGGTCCATAACTTGGGCTGTAGGTGTGATATGGATCTGAAACTGGTGGCATTACCTTACACACAAAGATCAAACTCTTCTGAAGACCACGAATTAAAAATATAGCATTTTGATTGCATTTCACTCCTGTGAAGTTGGCTGACGGGATCAGAGACCTATTAAGAATGATTTGGACATAACTCTCTCATCTTAAGTCCAATTGAAGTGATTTCGGTGACCAAGGAAATCTAAGAGGCCAAAAATTAACTTTAACCTAAGGGTAATTTAGGATTTTTAATTTTTAGGTTAGTTTGTTTGTTATAAAGAGGAGATCCAAGATAGATAAAAATCCTAGCGATTTTATTTGATTCTTCTTCCTAGAGTTTTCTCCCTTCTCTTTAGATTTTCATCTCGTTCTCTTCTTTTTCTGAGTTCTTCCCTCCCATTCATGGAGGGGTAGAGCCTTTAATCAATCTAAGGGATTGACATTCTTGATTATTAATATTGAGATTCTGTTAGAAATCCTAGCCATTTTATTTGATTATTCTTCCTAGAGTTTTCTCCCTTCTCTTTAGATTTTCATCTCGTTCTCTTCTTTTTTTGAGTTCTCCCCTCTCATTCATGGAGGGGTAGAGCCTTTAATCAATCCAAGGGATTGACATTCTTGATTATTAATCTTGAGATTCTGTTTTAATCATTTACATTCAAGTTTTAATCAAGTTTTCTTCTTCTTCTTCTTGTTCTTCTTCTTCTTCTTCATCTTCTTCTTCTTCTTCTTCTTCTTCTTCTCTTTGTTTGATTCTGATTAAATGCTTAATTTGATTGGATTTTTATATGTTAATTGCATAATTATCATGTGCTAAAAGAGGATTTCAAAGACTAAACAAAGCATCAAAGGTGTTTGATGCAATGTTTGTTTAGCTTGGTTGGATATTGGTTTTTAAGTTAATTCAGGTTTTGGATGAATGCTTAATTTGTCTAACCTTAATTAATTGAATTCTGGATACGTATCTAGTAGAAGATCCATGGATCATTTTGAGGCATCTTGATGTGATCTAAGACCAAGGATTTAGTTGACAATTGAATAGATCTATAGTGATCAAGGATTGATTAAAATCAAGATCGATTAATTCCCTTGGATTGGTTGTTTTGTAATTCTATTTTCTTCATTTAATTATTATTTGTTTCTACGTTTTAATCTTGCAAACCCCTTTCCCCCTATTTATTAACCTTCTAATTTGATTTTGTGATCATAATCAGAGTGATCTGTGGGTTCAACTCAGTGTTACCTTATATTACAAGTTATTTTAGTAAACTGGTTATAAATTGATTTAAATTTGGTAGCCTCGGCAGTTATAAAATTTTTGGCGCCGTTGCTAGGGATCATTCTAATTTTGATCAATCTTATTAAGAGTATATTTGATTACTAATCTTTTACTAACCCTTTTGTTACTATGTTTTGGTGATTTTCAGGAGAAAACTGGTGATTACGGGTCACTTTGCAAAATTTTGTATTGACAAATGTGCCTAGAATGAGCTGAAACTTGGTCAATTGAAGGAAAATGTCCTAATAAACAAGGCTCATAACACATTATGAGGTCAACTTTGGTTTTCCCAAATTCCATCATTTAGACCACTTTTTTCAATTTTTTAAAGATTTTTTATTGTATTTGAGTTTCGTTTTTGTGTAGTTTTCATGTTGTACAAGTCCCATAATTTTAAAAGAATGTTTAGATAGGTTAACTAGATTTATTTTGGTAGATTTTTAGTATTGTGTAATCAATTTCACTTATTTTGTGTTTTTGAGTTTTCTATATTGCATGACTAGGTCTGCCACTAGTTCCTTACTTGATATTGATCCTGACATTGAAAGAACCTTACATACACTTATTAGAGCTCGTAGGCTAAGTGAAAGAATTGTTTCTGAACTTAACTTTGACATTGAAATTGAAAGAGAAAGCTTAAGTGATATTGGAACTATGGGTGATAACGTGCAGAATAGGACCCTAAAGAAACTTGCTGCTCCTTATGTTACTTACTAGTCTTTGTGCATTCAATATCTTAATCTTAATGCTAATTTTGAATTAAAATCTAGATTGATACACTTGTTGCCCAAGTTTCATGGTCTTGTAGGTGAAGACCCTCATAAGCATCTTAAGGAGTTCCATGTGGTCTGTTCAACCATGAAGCCACAAAGGATCCCTGAGGAGCTCATCAAGCTGAGGGCATTCCCTTTCTCACTTGCTGATGCAGCCAAGGATTAGTTGTTTTACCTTTCACCAGGTTCAATCAAGAGTTAGGATGACATGAAGCAGCTATTCTTAGAGAGATTCTTCCCAGCATCTAGAGCTGCTGCCATTAAAAAAGACATATATGGTATAAGGCAGATGATAGGAGAGACCTTGCATGAATACTGGAAGATATTTAAAAAGTTATGTGCAAGTTATCCTCATCACCAAATCAATGATCAGCTGTTGATCCAATACTTTTATGAAGGCTTGCAGCCAATGGACAGAAGCATGGTGGATGCTGCGAGTGGAGGTGCCCTAGTTGACAAAACCTCAGTGCTGCAAGAGAATTGATTGCAAACATGGCTGCCAACTCATAGTAATTTGGTATAAGAATGATAACTCAAACTAGAGGAGTTAATGAAGTCCAAGTTTCTAATGCTGATCAACAAAGAATAGAGCATAGACTTCATGAGCTGACTTCCTTGGTGAGACAGTTGGCACTGGGACAACAATTACCTGTGCAGAGGCCTGCAAAAGTGTGTGAAATTTGTTCTTGTCCTTCACATCCCACAGATGCATGTCTTATACTTCAGGATGGTGGTTCTGTTTTTCCATATCAATTTGTTGCTGCAGTAGGTATCTTTCCTGGTAGTAGCAGCCTAAATATGATCCGTTCTCCAACACATACAACCCTGGTTAGAGAGACCATCCAAATCTGAGATATGGCAATGCAACCTCACAACATCACCAACCACTGCAGTATAGGCAGCCCTTCCAACAACCAATGAGACAACAGCAGTTTCAATCTCAAGTTGGACCAAGTAGGCAATTCCAGTAGCCTATGCAACAACCAAGCCCAGTAGTCACAAAACCTGAGCCTTCATTTGAGGATTTGGTGAAGCAGATGGCCACAAATAACATTCAGTTCTAGCAGAGGACAGAGGCCACTATACAAAATTTAAAAACTCAAATTGGACAATTGGCCTCTACATTGAGTCAGCTGCAAGCCCAAGGTTCTGGACAACTCCTTTCCCAAATAATTCCCAATCCAAAAGGGAATGTGAATGCTATTATGCTGAGGTCTAGAAAATCTGTAGAAGCATCACCTGAACCTCAATTAGCTAGCAAACATCAACCAACAGAAAAAATAGTTTCTGATGAACTAGCCCAAAAATCCGAGGGTCAGAAGAAATCAATTGTTGCCGATGAGCACTAGCAGCTTGTAGTGGCTCTTCCCTTTCCACAGAGAGCCATTGAGAGTAAAAAGATACATGAGACTGAGAAGGACAGAGAGCTCCTTAAGACTTTTAGGAAAGTGAAAGTCAATAATTCGTTGTTGGAAGTGATCAAACAGATACCAAAGTATGCCAAGTTCTTGAAGGAACTGTGTACACACAAGAGACGTGTAACACCCACCTTAGAGTATCACATTTCAGACCAACTCCTTATAATTAATTACCCAAGTCATAAAATATTTAATATTAACTTAATACAGGTTTCAAAATTTCTTTTCACAAATAACATCAATTTACTAAACCTTTAGAGATTATAAAACAGAATTAACTGATCAACATACTTTATATAAAACAACATAACTTACTAATATTATTTAATACATAAGATTTACAAAACTCAAAGTTTAAACCTAACTACCATCTAAAAACTCGACCTGGCCCAAGTTCATAACATCTAAAGACAAAAGTCTTTCTCAGAAGACAAATTCCCTAGTCAGGAATGTCTCGATGGATAGAAATCCAAGCACACGATATCTTGGAGTCCTCCCTAAGATTATAGTGAAGATCATTCCACAACTCCCTGATAGGTAAAATAAACTCTACATAAGCAATCGTAAAAGAAGAAGTAATGACCCCAAGGTGGGTCCTACTTACGGATAGAGTAATGTCACCACAATACTCTATATACTCTGAGTTCCAATGGACACGCCAAGCAGTAGCGCCTTCAAGAAACTATAGTTTAAAGAAACCTAGCTGATTCCTCCTTGTCGTCATCACAGTCTTCACAAAAGTAGGCATAAAATAGAAACAAACAGAACAATAAGCAAAGATGTGAGATCCCCTAAATCACATGCTAATATGGCAGCAAAGAAACGACAAGCATGCCAACGCATCCATAAAATTACATATAATTAACAGATATATTCATGACATTTAATAAATAATAATCCAATAAACTTACAACACAATATCAAGCATAATGATAATACTATAATAGTATTATACCATAATAATATTATATCACCACAATACTATATCACAACGGTATACATGCTGATTATGCATATGAACAATGTGTACACTAACTATGCACATCCTCAATGAGTATACTAACCATCATTATGCATAATGCAACCAGTTCCTACTCCATGGAGCTAGACTCAATTTCAGAGATGAACGTCCCAGAAGATCTATCCCCCTAAAAGACAGTCTATGCTGGACCACGAAAAGTAATAGTGTATTGTTGGGCTGTCAGTGCATTGCAATAGTTCTTCATGGCTAGGGGTATTTATATATAATATGAGATCATCATCACAAAGTGAATCACCGCGCCGTGACGTCCCCCTAGATCTATCAGAGATCCCACTATCATGTAAGTTCTCGTTCACTCTTTAGGCATAAAACGCCACAATAGTCATCAACTGTATAATGCTCAAATGCATATTCAATGAAATCAAACCATTATTGAACTGTTCCCAATGATATTAATACAACCGCCCATACAATTGTCTAATATCATTAGTATCAATGATATTATATAACCGTCCATACAACTACATAATACCAAAGATCCACTCGGGTCTAGTACTTCGGTTCCACAATCCACAATGCTAAAACCACAATTTACTTAGTTCAATACGTCGGCCCTACAGCAAAACTCGCTACTACTCTCAATCGCGTAGCAATATTATCACATTTTCATAATCGCGTAACACTTTTGTTACGTTTTCCAATCACATAATGATTTTTCAATGTTTTCTCAATCGCGTAAAGATTTTAAAATGTTTTCACAATCGCGTAGCTAAAAATCACTATTTTTAAATCATGTAAGAGTTTTTCTGTGTATTTTTAATCCCGTAAAATATTTTAATCATATTCTAAGCTCAAATTAAAATTTTTCTCATTTAATATTAAAATTGGAATTTAATTCTAATATTTCTTTAATAAATCACCTTTAAATAACATTTCTAACATTTTCTCACTAAACCTCTTCCAAATAATATTTTCTAACGTTTTCTACAAAAACTTATATCATTTAAATTAATTCAAGATACCTCAAAATCTTTATGCTTTACTTTTAATAAAACTTGCTTAAATAAAATATTTTAAACTCCAAACTATCATTAAAATTATTTCCTTACTAAAACTCTTCTAAATAATATTTTCTAATATCCTTTCCAAAACTTATACTTATTTTAATTAAATAAAACCTTTATACTTTAATTTATTTATATCCTCATAAATAATATATTTTGAAGTCTCAAATTTACATTTTTGTCCTAAAATCACTACATGGCCGAAAATCAAGTTTCTTAATTAGTGATAAAATATATTCATTTCCATTTTTAATTTGTAATTCCTTAATTGATTTTATTACCACTAATCCTCCAGATTAATACTTAGTAAAATATTTTGAAATGGATTCTTCCATGTAGAGCTTAAAGGCCGTGAGCCTCATGGCCATTGAAGCCAAAATTTTCTTTTCTCACAAATATAATTATGACATATTCATACTTTAATGGTAAGCAATAAATCATATTAAGCATCAAATCACAATTCAATCAAAATCATACCATCTCATATAATTATTCAAGCAATAAAATCATGCATAATTAATAAACAACAAAATCACATATAATAGAACATAGAACACATAAATATACGCAATCAAATGAATAAATCCTTTAAGGGATTTTTCACTCACAAATACAAACAAATTCATTCTCTCACCACCACATATAGCCGATGAGGTTAATCTCCCTCTTACCTCAATGAAGACAAAACCTTCAAGTTCCTTCTCTTATGGATTTCGTGAGCCTCCAAGGAAAATTCCTAACAAACTTAAATCAACACAAAGTCACCAACAAGCTTGAAAAGAAGCTAACCATGGAACAATCATGGCCTAGAAATTTCAAGAACTAAACTTAGAATTAAGAAATAAGGCTTTTACCTTTATGAGTAGAAAATTCAAGCTTGATTTCCAAGTACTAGATGGATGAACTAGGTGAAACTTATAACTGAAAAGTGTTTAGAATGTTGTCTAGGCTTAGGAAATGGTGTTGGATGAAATTATAGAAGAGTGGATGATGATTTTAGGGGTAGAGGCCGAGAGCTCTTTGAGAGGAAAAAGATGGAGTTTTTTTTTTTTGCTAAGTATGGAAGAAAGAGAATGGAGAGAATGGTTTTGTTCACAAAGTGAGATAGAAATGAAATGGATAGCCTATTTCTCTATGCATTATCGTGGGAGAGTGAAGGAAATGGAGTCAAAGATGTTGGCTAGCAATTATGGATAGCACATGGCTAAGGTCACCAAGTGATCATACTATGATCACATGAGATGAAAAGTTTATTCATGAAGGCCCTAGAACCATCAAGTGGCCGTGTGCTTCCATGGAAAAGGTAACTAGATTTTTTATTCCATTAAATCCTAACTAATTTAAGCTAACTTAGTTAGATTCCTTAGTTTCTTTGCTAACTATCTAGTTACTTAAGATATTATCCAAACCTTCTAGAATATGCTAGAGCATTCTTGTAACTAGGAGCTCTAATGAGTAGCAAACTAAGTTTGCTCCATTTAGTTACTACCTAGGCCTTAGACTAACTTAGTTATGCCATCTAGTTTTATCTAGTTCATAGCTAGCTAGTCTAACCATTTTTGTTGACCACATTCTATTGGTTTAGAAATTCAAGAATATGTTAAGTGTAGGAATTGTCTTGCATTTTGCATGCATAGCCGTAGGAAGCAAATGGAGTAACCACCAAAATTGACCAAGTGAATTTATTGCATGAATTTGCCTCCTTCAAGTGCATGGCTGTGGAGTGCTCTAGGAAAAGCCACCATTGTTGACTAACTTTTGCGTGTATTTTCTTGTATATTTAATAGAAATGTGACCAAATGCATTTTAGTGTAGATTTCTTGTCCTCCGAAATTGCTTGGCCGTGGAGTTCAAACAATGAAGGAGTCTAAGGCTTGTTTAGCAAGCTTGTCTCCTATTGGTCCATGACAAGTCAAGCCATTTTCCTTGACTAATTTTCTATTGGCTGCTCTTAAAAAGTCATAGCCTTAAACGTTGACTTAATCCTATTAGTTCACTACTTTACGAGTCCCAAAGACTTTTCCTGGTCTATTACTAAACGGGCAGAAACTACTGCTCATAAATCAGTAGATACTGTCCAATAGAAAATAAAAATATTGTATATTTTTATTTACTGTATATTTTTATTTTACAGATAAATTTTAAAAATTAAAAGGTCAGTACACATATTTCTTAGATTTGAGTTTAGTAAGATCCCCCGGCTCCGAATAAATCAATAAAGATTTACCCCGGCCTGAAAATTATTATTTTCTTGACTCGGAGTAAATCACACACAACAATGAAAAAATAATCACAGAACTGTCAAAATAAATTTACAGTACACAGAAATCACAAAACAGTATAATTCAGTCATTACTGTAGAATAGCAAATTTTGGGGTATTACAAGGCGGCTAAAGGGTAATGAGAGAATCAACATGGGGCAGAATGTTTCAGCCCTCATCCAACCTATGCCACAGAGGTGCAAGGATCCTAGGACTTTTACAATTCCTTGCATAATAGGAAATCACAGATTTGAGCATGCCATGCTAGACTTAGGTGCTTCCAATAATGTAATGCCTATGTCTAATTTTAATTCCCTTGAACTTGGTCCTTTGTAGGCTGCAGGTGTGGTGATCCAGCTAGCTAACAAGAGTAATGCTTACCCAGCTAGTTTGGTGGAGGATGTGTTGGTTCAAGTGAATAAGCTAATTTTTCCTGCAGATTTCTATATTTTGGAGATGGAAGAGTAGTCACCATCCAACAAGGCTCCACTTATTCTAGGGAGACCTTTCCTCAAAATTGCATAGAGAAAAATTGATGTGCATGCAAGAGTTCTTTCCATGGAGTTTGGAGATTCCATTTTGAGTTTTAATTTTCTTGATGCTATGAAACATCCCATAGAAGAACATTTTGTCTTTCATATTGATTTAATTGATGATTTGGTTGATAATTCATATACTGACTTATGTGAGGAGTTTCCTGAGATTGCTGATTTTGATGACTCTATGTGTAGTGATTTGTGTGCTTGTTATAATGATGATAAGTTTGTGTTCAGTGTGTTCTAAAATTTCTGTATTTTTGGGATATAATGAGTCTATTCATGTGTTAGCAGATTGTGCAACATATGATATATATGCAGAGGTTCAAGCAGCAGAAACAAAATCATTGTAGCCCCCTAGATGACTACTTTCTGTAGTGCAGCCACCAAAGTTGGAGCTGAAGCCATTACTCAAACACTTGAAGTATACATACTTGGCAGATAAAGAGCAGCTTCTTGCAATCGTGGCCAAAAACCTCCTTGCTGAATAAGAGGATAGACTACTACAAATTCTAAGAGAGCATAAGAAAGCCATGGACAACAGGAGTTTGGCTTTACAAATAGTGTTTGTAATGGTCCTAACTCATACATAATAGCCACAGAATGTCTTTGGGATCCCGATCGAAGCCTTTGTGCTTCAACCATAACTTGATCATCACGCTTCAAGCAATGGGACCCCAGTGGGAGTTTCTTGTCAGCTGTAACAGGACCTTAATGAATCTTTACTTTGATAAGGATGTTTCTTCTTTCTCTCTCTCTCTCTCTCTCTCTTTTATTTTACTTGTCATAGTTTAATTAATGATAATTGTGGAATGTTGTTTTCTTTTGAGCTTTACATTGAGGACAATGTAGAATTTAAGTGTGGCGAAGAATTTACATTATGTTTTCTATTTTATTTCTATTTTCTACTTTTAATTCCATTTTTGTTTTTAATTCTGTTTTCTATTTTTAAAGAAAAAATATGTGTTTTTAATTGCCTTCCAATGATGTTTTAGTAATTGTGAAATTTGTGAGTTTGAAGCAATTGAAATTCAAGGTTCATAGTATGATTCAATAAATTATCTTCCTTCTTGAATATGACATGCTTGGTTTTGGATGTTGGATTGTGGGTTGAGTTTGATAGATGCATACCTTATGAGATTTTGAGCCTTTTGATGGATGAATTTAGCATTTATGTCATTCTCCTATTTCTTGTGTGATTTTCACTCATGTCAATTAATCACTCTAGAACTTATTTTGATTCTTTTTTGAGACTATATTTTCATTTACATACATAAATATGATTGAGTTATTCTTTCTTGAATTAGCTACTTTGGCCAAATAACCAACCTTGCATCATTTCCCTTTGATTAACCTCCTTGAGCATATTTACCTAGCCTTTGTCTTAGCTCATTATATGCCTTATGTGAAAAATCATGTTTTTACCTTACCTTAGGGAAAGGGAGAGCATTGATTCATTTTCGTTGAAGGAGCTCTTTGGCTTGTGAGTAATTTACAATACAAGTGTGGGGGTTGTGCTGATGTGCAATATGCAAAGTGTTTGGTGGAAGAAAAAGAAAGAAAAAGAGCTAATTAAAAAAGAAAAAGAAAGAAAAAGTGCCAATTAAAAAAAAGAAAAAAGAATAAATGCAAGAAGGTTGTGAAAGAAAAAAAAAAAAAAAAGAGGAAAGGAAAGGAATATGTAAAGAGAAAGTGCATTATATGGAATTATGGGTAAAACTCCATGCTTGTCATTTGAGTTCCTCTCCCATGCTTTTTTTCTCTTGAGTGTTTAGCTTGTCATATCCATATTGTTTCCTTCCCTTACTTTGGTCTCATTATAACCTTGAATAAAGTCCTCTTGATTTATGTGTACATGTGCTTGAGTAGTGGAGAAGTAGAAGATAAGCAAGCTTATGGTAGTGCAATTTTCATGAGTTGAATTGAGTGAAATACTTATCTTTTAAACACTTGAGGGATTGAGAGTGTATCTTGTGAGGATCTATCATTCTTGATTCATATTTTTCAATTTGAAGCTACCTTGCTTGTTAGTTTGAGATGTGAAGAAATGTTACTTCATGAATGTTTTGATTTCTTGAATCTTTTCTTACTCTTCTTACTTGTAAACTTTTACATTCTTGAACATCATTGGAGAGTGAATCTCTTTGAGTTTTAGTTTTTGACTTTTGTGTTTCTTGTCCCTTAGTTTGAATCTTTAGTTTTCCTGGGACGTGTAAAATTTAAGTGTGGGGGAATTTGATAAACACAATTTTCATACATTAGTTAACTCTTATATTTAGTCTCTTGGACCTCTTATATGCTTAGTTAATTGGTTTTGGCCACAATTTATAAGTTTGGGCTCAAATTGGGTTTAATTGATTTTTTCAACATTATTAAGATTTTACACTATTTCTGTATTTCGACCATATCTTGAGTTCTAGATATGTAATAATTATGAATATTACCTTTGTAGGAAAGATGAGAGAAAACTCTACAACTTTGATGAAGAGCACGAAGTTTGAATCGGGTGTCTAGTAAGTCAGATTGAGGCAAAATAACTTTAACCTAGGGACAAATTAAGATTCTTAATTTTTAGGTCAATTATTTTGTTATAAAGAAGGGATCTGAGATAGATAGAAACCCTAGTCGTTTTACTTGATTCTTCTTCCTAGAGTTTTCTCCCTTCTCTTTAGATTTTCATCTTTTTCTTTTCTTTTTCTAAGGTCTTCCCTCCCATTTATGGATGAGTAAAGCCTTTAATCAATCCAAGGGATTGACATTCTGGATGATTAATCTTGAGATTCTGTTTTAGTCATTTACATTCAATTTTTAATCAAGTTTCTCTTCTTCTTCTTCTCTTTGTTAGATTCTGATTGAATGCTTAATTTGATTGAGATTTTCATTTGTTAATTGTGTAATTATCATGTGCTAAGAGAGGATTTTAGAGACTAAAAAAGGCATCAAAGGTGTTTGATACAATGTTTAGCTTGGTTGGATCTTAGTTTTTAAGTTAATTCGGGTTTTGGATAGATGCTTAATTTTTCTAATCTTAATTAATTAAATTCTGGATGCGTATCTAGTAGAAGATCCATTGATCATTTTGAGGCGTCTTGATGTGATCTAAGACCAAGGATTTGGTTGATAATTGAATGGATCTATAATGATCAAGTATGGATTAAAATCAAGATCAGTTAATTCTCTTGGATTGGTTGTTTCGTAATTATGTTTTCTCCATTTAATTACCCTCTATTTCTGTGTTTTAATCTTGCAAACCCCTTTCCCCCTTTTACTAACCTCCTAATTTGATTTTGTGATCATAATTAGAGTGATCTATGGGTTCGACCCGGTGGTACCTTATATTACAAGTTATTTTGGTAAACTGATTATAAATTGATTTAAATTTCATAGTTTCGACAGTTATCAACATACCTTTTTGAAGCTCGAATTCCATAAGGAAGATAACGAATTCAATATTGCTCGGGAGCCTTGAGAGCAAAACGAGGTTGATTGTAGAGAGAAAGCAAGTGGAATTTAGGGAATTTGATATTAGAAAATGAATTAGGAATTTAGGGTTTGGGAAACATATGCTGTTGAAATTAGGGGAGAAATGAAATTTTTCCCTCCACCTCCAATATGACACCGTTACGGGTTGGAGAAAAGTTGATCTTCAGGAATTTTGAGCCAAATGACATCGTTTTAGGATTGGAAACTTAGTTTCTTCATGTACAATTGAAACTACGTTGTTTTGGACTAACTATGAAGCTATATCAACATCTAAGTTGACACTTAATGTGTTATGTATGCATGTCTGTCAAATTTAACTGACAGCAAAAGATATAGGGACTAACGTTAACGTGTTATGTATGCATGTCTGTCAAATTTAACTGACAGCAAAAGATATAGGGACTAACGTGATAAATATTTTAAAATTTCATAAATTAAATTGTTAATTTTTTAAATTTAATGATTAAGGTGATTGATGCATAAATTTTTAGAAATTAAAGTGAAGGCTTATTAAAAAAAAACATATGGCTCGTAATAAGCCTGACTCGAATAAGGAGAAGAGAAAGATGGTAGATTGATGGAGAAATTGAGAAGAGTGGTGAATGAGATAGCCTACGCTCACAATCTCTCTAAGGCTAAGCTCTCTCCACTTCACCGCTGTCTGCTCCCTTTCCTTTCCGTTGCCTCTTCTCTCTACAAACTCGCTCTCTCACTTCGTCATTCTCTTTACCAAAACCGCTTCTTTCGAATCCACCGGTAACTAGTGACTCCTTCTTCTTCTTCTTCTTCTTGTTATTCTTTCACTTTCACTTTCAGTGTGTTTTGTTTTGTTGCTGGGAAAATGAAAAAGAAAAAGAAATTAAAATTAAAATTGTGGAATTGTTGTTGTTTTTTGTGTGTGCAAGTATAGTTTGCCAATTCCTGTTATTAGTGTGGGGAATTTGACTTGGGGAGGCAATGGGAAGACACCCATGGTTGAGTTCATCGCTCTCTGGTTAGCTCATTCTGGGATTTCACCCCTCATTCTTTCCAGGGTATTTTCCTTTCCTTCATTCTTTTCCCAATTTTATTTTTTAACTGTCTGTCAGGTCAACCTTACTTTAGTTTTACATTCCATAGACTGCAAAATTTGAAATTTGCAGTTTTACATTTGATATATAAAAAATTATATATCATCTTTAAAAACATCAAGAAAAAAACATATAATACCATCGACATAAATAAATAATAATAATAGTTGGCCATATGCCGATATCATGATTAAGGGTGAGAAGTGGAGAAAATAGTTTTTGTTTTTCAGCATTAGTAATTAGAGATACAATAGTACAAATTCTTAGGATATCCTACTTGTATTGGCACAAAAGTTTTAAAATAAAAAAATTGCAAATCATAGGATGCAAGCTAATAGTATCCAATAGTGTATGAGGAGTATCTGGTATGGTATCCAATACAGGTATGTATCCAACACGAGTAAGGCAAATATTTTGAAGTATGGGTGCTTCCTAATACACAGTGATCTGCATTTATCACTTGCCTGTTTCATATGATATGTGTTACAATGGCTGAAGTGTAAATTTGAGTACCAATAAGTAATTAATATAATGATCCTTGGTTGTGGCTAATTTCCTTGATTTTCCATACCGTAAGTTATTGAAGATGTTATTGACCCTTCATGTCAAAATGCAAACTGAAGTAGTCAATGTCTGCTCATTTCATATTTTAATCAGTAAGTTGCCTAGCTTGATTCATATATCTCTTCTGCTGGCAGGGGTATGGAGGTGGTGATGAAGTCAACATGCTTCAGAGGCATTTACTTGGGACACCAACTAAGTTTGGTGTTGGTGCAAATCGAGCTTCTGTTGCAAGTCATTTTATCCAAAAATATGGCTACATTGATACCCGAAAGAGTTCATGGTATGAGAAACAATACTTTGATTGGAAGGTACAGGATTCTCTTGATTCAGAAAAAATTGGGGTTGTAGTTCTTGATGATGCAATGCAGGTAATGCAACTTTTCTTCCTCCCCCTCCCCTTTTATTTGTCGATCAACTATTTCATGATGTTATTCTCAATGATGATCCTGAGAAGACCTGGTGCCCCAGTTGAGATCTGCTACATTAGTTACGTTCATTCTAATTTTGTTAGCTACTGTTTGGTGGTTGGAGATATAAATGCTTGAAATTAAAATTGTTTTTCTTTGGCATGACATTCTCTCTAAATCGTATCAATTATATGTAAGGTAGCATTGGAGCTTGTGGCGTGATTTGGATATTGTAATGGTTAATGGATTAACTCTTTGGGGTAACCTTCAACTTTTGCCACTTGGACCTTTAAGGGAACCCTTGACTGCACTTAGACGAGCAGATGTAGTTGTAATCCATCATGCAGACTTGGTATGTTAAAATGATATTCCTAGTTCCTTTTTCAAAGAAATAATTTGCAATTTTTTTTGGCAACTTTTTCTTTCAACAGTGTGCGTTTTTTCATTTAGGTGGCATGTAGGTTTCCATATTTATAAAAACATGGTGTAATACTGAAAATTGTACTTTGGGAGATTCACAGGTTCCTGAGCATATTCTCAAGGATATTGAGTCAATGGTCCAAGGGATTAAAGAGTCTGTTCCTATTTTCTTAACAAAAATGGATCCAACTTATTTGTTTGAGGTGGGAATTATCAATGCCAAAATACCATTGACAGCTCTCTATAAAGCTACTATATTATGTGTTTCTGCTATTGGTTCTGCAGAACCTTTTGTGAAGCGGATTCAAAAGGTATTCCTCTTTAATAATCTTTCCTTATCTAAACAGAATTTACTTTTTATGATAATTATTGGAGACTAATCTAAATACAAACATATTAATTGATTATTACTTTTTAAGATGTTAAAACTTATCTACCATTTTAATTAAAATCATAAAATTATAAAATTCTTAAATATGAAAGGATTCTACTATAAGTAAAATAACTAAACAACAGATAAATAAAATTATTAACTAAGTGGATGAGCTGCTTGTTGTAACTGCCTAGTATATATTATAATAATATGGATTTGGCTCCTCTAAAGTGAAGGGTGCACTTTACTGCACTTTAGAGAGTAAAGTGCAGGATTCTAACTATCGATGAGAAAATCAAGAGTTTAGATTTTATAAGATACATCATATATGCACCTACATAATAGATTATATACGTGTAATAATCCACTCCCTTGATTTACTCATCAACAATTACGATCTCACACTTTACCCTCTAAGGTGCACCCATCACTTTAAAGGAGCCAAATCCTAGTAATATATACTAGAAAAGAATCAACGTCTATGAATTGAAAGACAAGAAGGGGTAAATGGATATTCCAGACATGATGAGTGACACACGCCAGCCACTTTGTCTGCCATGCTATCTAGCTATAATGTTGTGTAGCTTTTAAGTCGATTTTCCCTTGCTTTTCCCCTTATTTTTGTTTGTATTTATTATCTCTAAAGTGCAGATAACTTGATGCAGATGGGAGCACTTTATGTTGATCGAGTAGATTTTAGTGATCATCACATATTCCATGCCAGGGTACATTTATCTCTCCTGAATTTGGAAGAAATAATTTGCTGACTGATTACATACTATGTTATTTCAAGTCACCATTCAAACCTGTCATACATTCTTTTTGCCACTTTGCTGTCAAATAAGCAATGGTATGTGAGAAAACTGCATGAGGATCATTTTGAGTGCTGCCTACTTTTATTTATTTGTTTATTTATTTATTTTGAACTTTCTCATGCGCTTTAGTTTTACATTGATCCAGGATATTGGGATGATTAGAGCCAGACTTGGAGAACTAGAGGGTAAGTTTGGTTCCAACCCAATTGTTGTTGTAACTGAAAAGGTGAGTAGACTTACTCCTCATATTTGTGTTGTGTATGTATTGAATTACATATATATGTTTGTATCTGGATTCATAACCCCTAATTAAACTTTTGTCTTGACAGGATTATGATAGGGACCCGGAGATTCTTAAGCAATTATATCCATTTAAAGTTTTTGTTCTCTGTTCTACATTGAAGGTTGTGCCCTGTAGAGGAAGCACAGAGGATAGCTTTAAGAAATTTATGAAGGACCAATTGAAATTAGAATTGCCTGCAGGAAATTAATCATATCTTGTTGTAAGCTCTCCTTTACATGCACATGGTTAACATACCAAATATTGTTTGCCAGGCCCTCTGTTTTGCAGTTATGTTACTGGTCCTAGTGATTATTATATTGTTGATGGTATTTTTTTCCAATTACACAAGAGGCCTTACAAAGTTGAGAAAAGGGAACGCGAATCGAAGTCGAATGCATGACATCAAGTGCATCTCAATAAAGACACTGGCATATTGATGATAGAACTATCTTCATGAGTCAGGTTGTTTTTGCCCAAATTTATCAGATTGTTGAAACTATGTAATTTTTAGCAAGAAAAGTTGCTACAATAATTTTGTTATCAAACTTCGCATTACACTCGGTTTTTATGAGCTTACGTCTAATTGAATTATATAAGGAAACAAATTCTATGGCGGAGGAAAAAAAACTTTGGACAAATACAAAAAAAAAAGAAGCAATGTCGTTGTGATTATAATTAGTGTCTACTGTATTATATGTACTAAACACTCCATGTACCTCAGTTGCAGAAGGAAAGCAAGTTATCAAAGATTACATTTTCTTAAATTTTTTAACACGTGGATTTTCTTAGCCGTTAATCGGTAGACTGTACACATAGCCATAGACTATAGATTGTAGCATCACTCAAGCTTGTATTTGGATTAACTTTTACATACAACTTCAAGTTCAATCTTGTTTCTTTCTACTGATCACTGTCTACATTTTCTTAATATTTGATACTCGTTAAACACGTTAAACACACAATTTTATTTGTCAAGCATCAAGTTGTCGAGAGTATCGTAAACTTCATAAGGATCATAATGCAAAAACGATGAACATGTCTCAAAAGAGAGTTAGTTCCCCTCTTCATTTCAATTAAAGGATCAAAATCCCAAAATTGATAGGTCACTTGTCAAAGTCCAAAAATTATCATACCAGAAACATTTAGTTTACATTTTGTCAATTACATTACCACACTTACACATCCTACTGTTTAAGCATTTTTTGCATTAGATTGACATTGATCTTGCAAATTATCAAATATTTGAAAATTGATTATGGAAGGGATTCCCTTCCTAGATTGATAACAGGAATCAAGAATACTGTCAATAACAGGAATCAACAACTTTTCTTGCACATACATTATTTACTTTTAAACCAGATTGTAACAAGTTTCAATAGTATGCATTTTATACAGACTTGGTTAGCTTCCTTCAGTTTTTTGTTGACTGTATTAAAATTATACTCAGTGTACTTGCTTTGAAGTGAATTCAGAGAGTACTTGAGATAGACACGTGATAATGATTTCCTCCTTGAGCAGTAGCGGCCAAGTGTGTTGAAACAGGTGGGTGGATACCTGCAAAGAGACTCTAATGTTCAAGTCAGGCTGTGCACAAGTAGGGCTGTGTAAAGTGAGTAATTTACTGATACCTGATTAAGACTACTTAGTTTGGTATTTATAGAGCGTGTATAGAATCCTCATGTAATCTGTGTTGAATGCAAATATTTAAGATTATTATCTTGGTAAAGATTACCTACCCATTATTGTTGGGGTGAATCCATATAAGTTAGAAACTCTTGATACGAGAGCTACTTATCAATCTGAGACAGTTATGTGTCCTATAATATCATAAGTAGATGATTGACAGTTAAGGATATTTAGGGATATATTCTCTGCACATATCTAGCAATCTTGATACTATGGCCCAATGTCGCTCAATGTGCATAGCTCCGAAGTCTGGGCTGCCTTCAAGGCTTTAGCTACATCGTCCAGGGGGGAGTCTGATTATACATGTGCCGGGTTGATCCAACTAGACGGGATCCCGGATCACGGTCCAGAACAGTTGCCCCTAACTTGGCGTTTAGAAGGATAGCCAAGCATCAAGTTTCAACAGGATCACCCAAGCATGCAATTAACATAAGAGTTCGAAAAATTAACATTGGATCTCGGATGTTTTACGCAAAATGTCGGTGTTCATGACACGCTATTACGTTCCTTAAGTTCATTGCCCCTAAGTATTAATTCTTAGGATTCCCTTCTGCGCAAACTCTGAATACAATATCTGAAACTGCAGGTGGTAACAATCTGTGATTCTTTGGGAAACTATTGCTTAGACTTTATTGGGAATTAAATTTCCTTTAAAGAGGATCTCAGTTTCGTACTGTTTCCCATCTGCCCGCTGCTCCCGTGACTAATCAGAAGCTGAAAGCGTTTAATGTGGCTGTTATCATAGGATCAGTTCACATTTCACGGGACCAATCTGAGTGTTTCATTCTCTCTATAAATAGGGAATGTTTGCACTGAAGCTAGTATTCCCTTGTATCCTTTTTGCCTTGTAGTTCCATGTGAGGATGATTCTCTTTGAGAGAGTGGTTCTTTCACTTTTTGCATTTGTATGGAGGGTTTCATCCCCTGCAAAGATTATCCTCTTGCTTTTTCTGAAATTTCCTAAGGTGTTTGACTTTCTGCAAACAATTTCTTCTTTTATGGGAGCCTTTCTTTCTTGGTGTAACGTTAACTCTTTATGCATTTAGGGAGGCGGAAACCTTTCTTTCTTTGCGTACAACGGGGTGTCTGATCTAATGTGTTGTTAGGATAGAGAGATGCTTCCATAAACTAGTGCATAGGGACACTGGAGGGCACTCTGTCCCTCTCCTTCTTTTAACCTAATGATTTGGAGGCATCATGCCGGTCTTCTTCGTAGAGCGGTTGGATATGCAAGAATGCGACCCCTTTAGAAGGAAAAATCCTCTTGGAGCAACTTGGGGTGATCTGCTTTCTTGGACTTGCTCTTAGGGTGGTTACCGGCGAAGGAAGAGTCCTATCAAGGTTTCAACCTTCGTGGGCTTCGAGGCCATAATCCTAGGGTTTGAGGGTGGGCGTGGTGCCTTCGGGGTGCCCCCATTCTTCGTCTAATAGAAACCCTTGATTTCATCATTACCTTAATGGTCTCGATGGGTGTTTTCCAGGTGTTCAATGGTGAGGGAAAAGGCGGCGAGGCAAAGGAAAGCGATCGTAGAAGAACTTCTAGTTCTCGCCCCTATGAGACCCACGTATGCTTGGGTTACTGATGACGTTTGGAAACATACATCAATGTACTCCTCTGAGACAAGTCTTAGGGAACTTTTAAGCTATTTAGAGTTGATAGAGATAGGTTTGGAAGATCAAGAGTTTCAAGTTCTATGCCCAAAGCATGATGACAGAGTGTGCGTGCAGCGAGAAGAAGGTCAAGACTTCATGTTCTTGTACGGGGGCCTCTTTCTTGATTTTGGTCTTCGACTCCCGTTCACCGATTTTAAAATAGTGGCTCTCCGGACCTTCCATGCCGCCCCATCTCAGATTCACCCTAATGGCTGGGGTAATATCTTGCCATTTGAAAGGTTCTGCTAGGTGGTTGGGCTCTGATATTCTGAGAGGGCCTTCTTTTATTATTATTATTTTTTGCGATGAAGTATCCAGGGAGGGAATGCATTACAACAATCCTGGATGTCAATCAAATCGAGTTACAGGAAGAAAGTCTTTGAAGTTTTTCAATATAGCTATAAAGAATTCAAGTACAAATTCTTTAAGCTGACGACGACACCTGGTACTCGTCCATTTTATCTGAAACTTAATGGTGAGCTGGTGTTTTGCTTATACTGGAACCGGCATGCCTAGGCCATTCCCATTGAGTCCATTAAAAGGGAAAAGAAAAACTTGGATGAGGGAGATATTGAATGCGTCAACTTCATAACCAAATGGGAAACTGAGGTTAGCTCAATCAAATGCAAAGATATTTTAAGCGTTGCTTGCGATGAATTTCTTTGGGCTATTCTTGATAGGGCATGTGACCGCTATTAGTTGCCCCTCTTATTTCTTTTTATCATTCTTCATTTGATTTGTTATGCCTCTGTGACCTGTTTCCTTATTTTATTATGCTTGCAGATAACATGGCCACTAACAAGGGTGCTGGAGCTTCTATTGAAGCACTGCAAGGCAAAAAGGTGCGGAAGAACTAGGCCGAATCTTCTCGCCCTCAACCCAATGTTGCTCTAGGCATTGTAATCTGGGATCTGGTTGTGGAGGTTTCAGTGCAACCTCAATGAGGAAGGAAGAGGAAGGCTACGGAGGACACTGTAACTGAAGAGCCCGACCAGATCATAGCCATAGAGGGAAATTCCAGCCAAAGGATAAATCCTTTACCTTTGATTATATGGGATAGGACACTCAAAGAGTTCATCGACCAGGTCTTTCTGAGTGAGGATGTTGTCAGAATCATTACTTGGACTAGGGTTCCGGATGCCCTATCCGTATTCCAAACTTTTGCTCTCTGAACTATTGTTGAAGCTCGGCTTCTTAAGAAGATGGTGGCGGCCTTTGAAAAGAGGACTCAGGATGAACTGAGAGCGGCAGAAGTCCATGGGAGACAGCAACTGGTACAAGCCCTTAAGGGCAAAGAAGAATTGGAGGCAAAACTTACAAGGGTGGAGAAGGAGATTGCTGACTCTCAGGCTCTGCTTGCTAATGAAAAGAAGCGGTTTGATGCCACCAATGCCATTCTTCAGGCTAAAGTGACAGAACTAGAGAAAAAAGTGATGATCTGTTTACCATCAACACTAATATAGCCATTGATCAGTTCTACATTGCGATCGCTCAAGTTCAGTACTTTAATCCTCATGTCAAGTTAGCTTTGGGGGAGCTTAGTCTAGATAAGATTTTTCGGGATAGAAACTTGGTTGTTGTAAGGCCAAACAGTATACCGGCTGCCCCTACCCTTGCTGAAGAGGCTCTTGCCCTCGTGGTGGATTTAACTGAAAGGGATCTGGGTGCAGATCAGTAGAATATCAAGGAGAATGAAGCCAAAGAATAACCTGCTGCTCCTTCCCTTTTCTTGAATCATTTGGTTGCCCTCTGCGTGGGTCTTTTTAATTTTGTAAGAACAATTGCTCGGGTCTCTAGGGTCTTTCAATTTATTTCTCTGCTTTTAACTTTACTCCGCATGTTTGTTTTCTTTCACGTTCCATTTTGGGTTCAATGCCCTTTGTGAACTTGTATATTTTCCACATGTTTAGGAATTGCAGTCCAGGGTCCAACGCCCTTTGTGGACTTATGGTCCCCTTTAAGAGTTAGCTATTTGAGAAAAGATACCTTGCCGGGGGTCCTTTGCCAAGCGCGTTGAGGACTTGGCTTTTAGGATCTCACGTGGCTTTGGCTTAAGTAAAGCCTTGTTTGGGGTTCAATGCTTTTTGAGGACTTGGGGATCCCTTTAGGACTTAGGCATAAAAGAAGTCTTGTCTGGGGTCAGTTGCCAATCAGTTTGGCTTTTAAGATCCCTTTTGACCTTGGCATAAGTGGTCCTTGTCGGGGTCTTTCGTGCTTATGATTTAGTGTGAGAATTTTTCTAAGACTTGGGATTTTTCTATTACACAACTTATTTAACACAAGATAACTCTCGGTGGGTACCCCAATAGTTTGTCCATGTTGGCGACGATCATGGAATAAAAATCACTTTGTTTTATTAATTCAAAAGAGGACTAAGGTCCGTACCAAGCGCTCCCATGATAATTGAGGCAGATTAAACATGAAGTAAACTATGACTAGGACTTAAAAGACACTTAGCTATAGTACTTTCTAAGTTTGTCTGCGCTCCAAAAGTTCTTCATCGACTTGCCTATTAGCTTTTCCAATGTGTAGGCTCCTTTGCCGATGCTGATCACGATCTCGTAGGGGCCTTCCCAATTAGGAGCTAACTTCCCTTGAGATGTGTTCCTACTACCGATGTCATTCCTACGGAGTACGAGGTTGCTTGGCTGGAGCCTCTAGGGGACAACCTTCAGGTTGTAATGTGCTGTCATCCTTTGTTTGATAGCGGCGTCACGTATGTGAGTAACACGCCTTCTTTCTTCTACGAGGTAGGTCATCCCTGATCAGTCCGAGGTTATTGTTTGGTGAGAAATGTTGGAGGCGCCAGCTGGGTTCTCTAATCTCTACCTGAATCATTGCCTCACATCCATAAGTGAGTTTGAAAGGAGTCTCGCTTATTGTGGAGTGGGGAGTAGTCTGGTAGGCCCAAAAAAAGTGATCTAGTTGTTCAACCCAGTTTCCTTTGGCTTAATCCAACCTTCTTTTAAGTCCTCAAATAATAACACAGTTGGCAGCTTTAACCTGTTCATTTGTCCGGGGGTTTTCTATAGTGCTATAATGATGCTTGATTTTCAAACTAGCGAGTAGCTCTTTGAACCCCTTATCCCTGAACCGTGTTTTGTTATCCATCACAATAGATTCCAGAATTCTAAACCTTATAATAATATGGCGCCACATGAACTTTTGGATTCGAGCCAAAGTAATGGTGACCAGAGGTTCAACCTTGATCCATTTAGTAAAATAGTCCACAACTACCACTAGGAACTTCAGTTGTCCGGGTGCTTGAGGGAACGGACCCAAGATATCCATACCCCACCTGTAGAATGGCCAGGGTACAAATGTTGTGGAGAGTTCCTCTGGTGGAGCATTATAGTGATCTGAGTGCCTTTGGCACTTGTCGTAGACCTGGACGTATGCCATAAAATCAGCTTCCATTGTAGGCCAATAATCCGGCCCTGAGTGCCTTTAAAGCTAAGGCTTTGCCTCCTAGATGATGTCCATAACTCCCCTTATGGACCTCAGCCAGTACGTATTCTGCTTTCTTCGGCATGAGGCATTTAAGGAGAGGCAAAGATTATCTGCGTCGGTATAACTGACCATCATAAATGGTTTATCAGATTGTGGTCTTAGCCAATTTGGAGGCTTCTTTTGGGTCTTCGAGACGGATGTCGGACTGTAGATACTCCATTACTGGGGTGATCCAAGTTTTTCCCTGCTCCTCTACTTGAAAAATGGGGGATTCCATGATGGAAGACTACAAAAGTGTTTCTTGGACCATGGTATGGTTGTTACTCAGACTCTTTGTGCTGTCAACTTGGACAGGAAGTCGGCTCTTGAATTCTACTCCCCAGGTATACGTTCCACCTTGACCATTCAAAAATTTTGGAGGAGCCCTTGCACCTTTGCTAGGTATTTTGCAAGAGGGGCTCCTTGACCTAATAGTTGCCCTGAATATGGAAGGTTACAAGTTGGGAGTCACTACAAAGCGTGATCTTTCTTGCCCCAGTTCTCTGGCCATTGTCAATCTGGCAATGCATACCTCGTATTCCACCTGATTGTTTGAGGTAGGGAATTCGAACTTCAGGGAGCTCTCAATAGTCACCTATTCCGAGTTTTCAAGGATCACCGCGGCACCACTACCCTTAGGTTTAGAGGATTCGTCAGTGAACATGGTCCACGATACTTCCTTGGTATCACCGGGGTCTAGTGCAAGTTCAGCATGGAAGTCCGATAGTGCTTGTGCCTTGATTGCTAGTCTGGGTTCGTATGTTATACCGAACTCAGAAAGTTCATTGGACCAGTCGATCATCTTCCCTGCTAGGTCTGGCTTGTGCAATATTTGGCAGATTGGCTGGTCTGTTCTCACCACCACAGGATGACACTAGAAGTACTGCCTTAGCCTTCTGGCTGTAATGATTAGGGCAAATGCAACTTTCTCAATCTTCTGGTAATAGAGTTCCGGACCCTGTAGCATTTTGCTTATGAAATAGACTGGTTTCTGGCCTTCTGCCTTTTCTCGGATTAGTACTGAGCTTACGGCCTCGTAATAGACCGAGAGGTATACAAACAAAGTCTCACCAGGCTCCGGCCTCGTCAAAATGGGGGGAGAGGATAGCAGCCCTTTCAGTGATGTGAAGGCGTCCTCACATTCTGGAGTCCACTCAAAACCTTTTCCCTTTTTTAATAGTTTGAATAGGGGGAGAGATTTGTGAGCAACTTCGGCGAGGAATCGTGTGAGGGTTGCTATCTGCCCTATTAGTTGCTGGACCTCTTTTACATTTTAAGCGCTACGCATGTTAAGCACCGCCTGGCATTTGTCAGGATTCGCCTCAATTCCGTGGTGAATCAACATAAAGCCCAAAAACTTCCCAGTTTGGACCTCGACTGCGCATTTTTCTGGGTTAAGCCTCATATTGTGCTTTCTTAGTTGAGCGAACACTTATCCGAGGTCTGCGGTATATAGTCCAGATTATAAGGTTTTAACTATCATGTCATCAATGTAAACCTCTAGCATTTTCCACACTTGATCCTAAAAAACTCTATTCATCATCCACTGGTAGGTAACTCATGCGTTTTTCAAACCGAATGGCATCACCTTGTAGCAGTAGTTGACCTTTTCAGTGATGAATGCAGTTTTATCCTTATCCTCAGGGTACATCAGGATTTGGTTGTACCTGGAGTAAGCATCCATGAAAGATAGTAGCCGGAAGTCGGATGAGCTATCTACAAGTTTATCAAAGTTAGGGAGGGGGTATGGATCTTTGGGACACGCCTTGTTCAGGTCTGTGTAATCCACACACATCCTTCACTTCCCGTTTGACTTTTTAACTAAGACCACATTAGAGAGCCATGTGGTATACAAGATTTCCCTGATAAATCCAGCACTGAGCAGCTCCTTAATTTGCTCTTCAATGATTTGTTGTCTTTCGGGGCCCACTTTCTTCTTCTTCTAGGAGACCAGCTTCACATCTTATTTAATAGATAAATGATGGAAGATTAAAGCAGGGTCAAGTCTAGACACGTCAAAGGACGTCTAGGCAAATAAGTCTTTATTCTTCTTTAAAAGCTTTATTAGCTGGCCTTTTTCCCGTTCCTCCAGATTTGTGCCTATCTTGGTGACTTGATCAGGTCTGTCACTTAGTTGGAGTGGCAGGCAACAGTTCTCCTTCTGGATGGGGTTTGGTACCCCGGATCTCTTCACAAATATCTAGCTCAGTCATAAGGATATTGACCTGGTCTAAAGCCGGGCTGGATGTACGTGCTCCGGTCTTCTTGGGGGGTTTTACAGATCTTGAGGCTCTCATTGTAACACTTGCGCACTGCGATTAGATCGTCTCTGACCGTGACCACCTCATTATTTTTGTTAAGGAATTTCATGGCCAGGTGAGCGGTGAATACTACAGCAGTGATGCCGTTCAATGTAGGTCGTCCCAAAATAATGTTGTACGCCAATGGACAATCTACCACCAAGAATCTGACTTTCACGGTTCTCTAAACTCTGTCATCTTCGAGGGTTAGGAACATTTCAAAATAACCCACCGAGGTGGTTTTCTCTCCAGAGAAGCCAGTGAACTCGCCTTCATAGGGGGTTAATGTGGTTATGGGGAATTTTAACATTTTGAAAGTGTCCATGAACATTATGTCTGCCAAACTACCCTGGTCAACGAAAATATGTCGGATCTCAGTGTTAGATATTATCCCAGAGATTACGAGTGGATCATTGTGATCCCGAATAATATCACAGTAACCCTTGGCGGTAAAGGAGATCAGTGGTTCTACCCTATCTTCAGCATGAATTTTGCGAATAGAGCCAGAAACGCTCAATACCGCGGTCCGTAGTGCTTTTTTAAGGGAATTACTGGATGATCCCCCACCTGCAAACCCCCCAAAAATAGCACTAACAAGCCGATCGGTTCTGTTGGCCCCATTTTTAGTCTTCTAGTTCCCATCTTGCCAATTGTCAACGTCACAGTGAGGTGGAGTATTGGATTTTCTAGCAGGGCTGCGAGTCCTTCTCCTCTGGAGTGTGGTTGGACTTCGCTGCGGACTGCGACTGCGTCTTCGATCCCTTCGTCCTCCTCGGTTATCATTACTTCAGATTCCAGCGATATATTTCTGCAGCCATCTCTCTTTAATTAGGGACTCAATGCCATCACGGAGCTGGTAACACTCTTTTGTTTCATGGCCATAACTTTTATGCCATTTATAGTGTTTCGAGTGGTCTTTTGCTTTTTTCAAAGGAGGTGGCCTTTTAATATTTCAGAACTCGGTCTGGAGCACTTCTTTGAGAATTGTTTCTCATAGGGTGTTCAAAGGAGTGTAATCATAATATTTAGGCTGATACGCTTCACCATTTGAAGAACTTTTAGGTTGGTTAGAGCTTCAACTAATCTTTTGGCAAGTGGGCTTACATTTTTCCAGAGTCTCTTTATCCTTGATGGTCTCCTCAAGGTCGATGTATTTCATGAAGCGGGCATGGAATTCACTCATGGTTGCCGGCTTCTTTTTTACCAGGGACCAAAATAATTTAGAATCAATACGGAGACCACTTCGGGCATAATGAAGGGCAATCCAGTCGTCCGGGCTAGCCACACGAGCTAGGGCATCACTGAACCTTTTGATGTACTCGCGAAGGGGTTCATTGCTCCCTTGGTGAATTCCAGAAAGGGAGTTAACCGATTTAGGCTACTCCTTGATGGTGGTATATTATAGCAAGAAGCGAGTCACGAGGTCATCCCACCCGGTGACGGATTTGGAAGGTAAGGTTATAAACCAACGGAGAGCGCCTTCCTTTTTAAAAGAGAGGGAAAGTACGACACAGTAACTTTGGGGATCCCCCATGGAACTGCATAGACTGAACATATGAGTCTAGGTATTCCTGAGGATCCATTGTCCCATCATAGGGCTCCAAATTGGAGGGAGACTTAAAGTTTCTCGAAGTCCTGTACGCTATTAGTTCGTCCAAGAAGGGTTGTTGTTAGACACTGGGAACTGGGACATTATTTCCAACAGCAATGCTGCCCTGATCATGGGGCGACCTTCTTATGTTGTGGGCCGCGTCCTTCCTTCCATTATCATTCTCAATATGTACAGACCTTTCCAACTCGTCTATTCGACAACATTGGTCATTCAACTATCGATGTTGTTAATCAATTTGCAGCATCTGTTGGGCCACCAACTCCTGAAGATGATTTCTAGTCATCTCGGAGCGAACGGTGTTTCGGCTAGAAACACGATCAGCAGCAACATTATTCAGAGGACCTAGGCACGTTTGCACTAGAGCCTTGGGCCCTTGAACAACATTATTAGCTCTTTCTCCAAGTCGGCCAAGCCTATCCATAACAGACGTTCTGCGCGACTGATGTGGACTTTCATTGGAAAATGAAGTCTTATGACCATCACGCAGACGTTCCGAGACGTACACTTAGTTTCTTACTGCAGAAGCTTCAGCTACAGATGGAGGAGCTGGATGAGGAGGGGGCTGCGCTACTAGCTCCTGTCTTGGTTTTACAAGAGGTTACGCAGCATTCCTCCTTGAATGTTGACGTGTGTTCACCATGATTGTGTGGGATTAGAAGTTTATCAGGTTCTCACAGATGGCGCCAATGTTCTGAAGTGAATTTAGAGAGTAGCTAAGATAGGCACGTGACGATGGTTTCCTCCTTGAACAACAGCAGCCGAGCGTGTTAAAACAGGTGGGTGAGTACCTACAAAGGAACTCCAAAGCTCAAGTCAAGTTGTGCACAAGTAGGGTTGTGTAAAGTGAGTAATTTATTGATACCTGATTAAGGTTACTTAGCCTGATATTTATAAAGCGTGTGTAGAATTCTCATGCAATATGTGTTGAATGCAAATATTTAAGATTAGTATTCTGGTAAAGATTACCTTCCCATTATTGTTGGGGTGAATCCCTGTAAATTAGAAACTCTTGATACGAGAATTACTTATCAATTTGAGGCAGTTATGAGTCCTACAATATCGTAAGTAGATGATTGATAGTTACAGATATTTAGGGATATATCTTCTACGTATCTAGAAATCTTAATATTATGACACAATGCTGCTCAATGTGCATGGCTCCGAAGTCCGGACTTCCTTCAACGCCTTAACTACATCGTCCAGGACAGAATCCGGGTATACGTGTGTTGAGTTGATCCAACTAGATGAGATCAGGGATCATGGTCCAGAATAGTACCAATCATAGAGTTTAGAATTTATATCGGAGCTTATGAGTTCTTCAAGACATTCATGGGTTGAAGTACTAATTACATATAGGAATTAAATTGATTAGCTAGAACATGAGGAACACTCAAATATGACTGCAATTGCTCGTATGCAAGCCTAGGTTCAAATTGTTACAATTGATTGGATATATTCAAGATTATTTGGAGCAATTACACAATTTTCTTGTATGAGCAATTGGATATCCAATTACAACATTTTGAGCTAGGCAAACGTATCAGCGATTGCAATCATGTACATCAATGATTCTCACCTGAGACACCAGATCAACTATAGGGACCTTCGCAGCTTTAAATTTTTTTATTATTAAAAAACAGAAACCAAATGCAGGAATAGTTTGCCATTGCTTGTACACGAAGGAGATTTTAGAACAATTTCTTTTAAAATTATTTTACTAGTCAAAAGTAGTAAATAAGCACATGTTGCTACATAATTTCAAACAAGTCTGATATGAAATTTTTAAAAACAAAACTACTAAAAAAAGCCACATAATGACATTACATTACATTAATAAAATTCGGAAAATATTTATTTAATGCAAAAATTGAGCTAATGCGTTCTTCACCACGTAGTTTGCAACGATACCATTGGTTTTCTCCGTTGGATGGAATGAGTCCCAAAATACATATTTGGAAGCATCCATGCAACTGAAAAGACTGGCCCTGCTGCATGCGTATCCCATCTCAAACATTCCAGTAGCACAACATGCCATCGAGGTCACTTGAAACCCTGTACACAAAAATATTTTAATTAATATGTATAATATTTTAATTTACTTTTTAACTTAATTACACTACTGTATAATAATTTATTTTGGTAAACTTTAAAATTGAATGAGCGAAATAAAAATAATTTTTTAACCAAACCTAAAATAATTCTCTTGAGAGAGTGAAAGACTATAAAGAGTGTTGGTTTTTTTAATATGAATATTGATATAGAAGATATTAAACACCAATAAAAGAAAAGGGAATAATAAAAGGAACATGAAGCAAAATTTAAATTTTGATGTATTTTTTTCATAAAATTCATCTACAATAATTTTATAACATGCCACATATGATATTTGTAAATTTTTCAAGACAATAATATGAAATTAAAATAGGAAAATATAACCTTCATACAATGAAGCTAACATACTTAAGTACGTCTTAAATTTTGTGCAAGATGTACATCGATGTGGACCTTTTGGTTTGGTGTAACTGTAAACATGTATTGCTATGCACAGCAAAAAGACAAAAAAATAAATAAATCTAGTTATAAGTTTTATGTATAACTTACCATATTGGGCGGGCTTTTTTACAATATGCAACAAAATATCATACGGATTTGAAAATGCCAATCTGATCCCAGGGAGGTCCTTCTTCAGCTTAGTTGTCAACTTACTGAGCTTATCATTGAACTCCAATGCGATGTTATTGTAACTGGGCACACAGTCATTCCCACCAGCAAAATTTGTGGTTCTCTCCAATGGCAAGCACCCCATGGGAGGTAAACCTCCTAGGGATATCTTCCTAGCACCAAGACCATAGAGTTTCTTGATGAAATTCTCAGCTACCCCAGCCAAAAAATTCTGATACTCCCTTGGTGTGTATTGAGATGCCCTGCCAGGGATTGCATAGTAGTTCTCTAGGAAGTCGTTTGTTCCTAGACTTGTTATGTGCAATGCTTTGGCTATGGTCTCGTGTGCCCTACTTTCTCCAAGATAGGCACTCAGTTTCTTTTGGTAACCCTTGTAGTACTCCAACTGCTTCCATAATGGTATCACAGACTGCAATCCAAAATTGAAAATAATTAATAATGTACATTTTGCAGGCATGCATTTGATTAATCCATAGTATAAAATGTTATCCAAAAGGGAAAGAATTTGTACACATTATACAACTAGCTGTGAAAGTAATTAAAACTAGTTTGTCTTTTCTATCAAGCATAAAAAAATGCAAGACTTTAAACTAGTTATATAAAGAGTAATATTACTGACACAAACATTGCAATTACAATTGCATTATTATGTCATCTCATCTGAATTTGGGTGCCCTTTTTAAAATTTAGTTTCTGAAGTTGAATTCAAATAAAGAAGTTATGTATTCGACTACGTTTTAATCGCATCATTTATTATTTTTAAAATTTAAATAGTGATTTTCTTGGTTAGAAGATCATTCTTATGGCCATTATTGTGTTCACGAAGGTAAGAAAGTAGGCTAAGAGATATCTTTAGCCCAAAGCCCCAAACCACCCTCTTCGTCATCATCTGAAATGGGCTTATACTACTGGAATTAAACTTGGTTTGTATAATGCAACTCATGCGATGCATCACTATGAATTGACAAAGAAAAAAAACATATTAATAAGAAGATAAAGAAATTTTAAATATAAAAGTAAAAGAGTAAATTAGCATGCATGTTAAGATTTTGAAATTATTCTCTATTTACAATTTTGTCATTGTAAACATGTGTCAGCTAAGTCATTTTTGTTTCTTACATTAATTTTTTAAAAGGGAGAAATTTAACTTAAATTTTAAAGTATTACTCTAAATAGTTTTATAACCGCTGATATTTAATTTAATAATATTTTATTTTTTAATTCAACGATGTGTATAATTATAAATGACATGTGTTACATTTTTATTAACTTAGTATATTATTCTAAAAGTGTATAAGAACTTCTTCTAAAATAGATTGAATTGTTACGAGTTTTATAAATTTAAAAACAAATCCAAACGTATAATTAAATCCATATACTAAACTACAAGTGAAGAATAATTCCCATCGTTAAGTTGCTAATTTACTCAAGAAAGACCACTACCATAAGATGTTACATACCAGAACATCTGAAGTAGCATTGTCATAGCCAGTAGCAGCAGAAGCAAAAGAGACTCCAGTGGCAAAGTCTGAGATGTTATACTTAGGATCCAAGTATGCTGGTACATATGGCTTTAATCCAAAGGCTTCAGATATGAAATCTGTTGCTATCCGCCCATTGCTGAACCTCCCAGTTGGCTTCCCACCTTGAAAGTCACGGCCATATGGCTCGAAATTGCTCCGGGCAACCGTTGGTATGTAATTGTTGTTCCCAGCATCAACCGATGAGTCACCGAAGACAATGATCGCTGGAACCTTAGCACTAGTTCTGGTAACCAGGGAGAGCCACTGAACCAAAAGGATGCACAAAAAGTGGGTGCTTAGCAGTGTCTTTCTCTGCCCTTCCATTGCGCGCGTGTGTTGTGTGTGTGTTTAGGGTAATTTTGAGTGAGCACTGAGTTGTGAACATGTGATAGAATAAATATTGGTTTGGAACATTAATGGAAGTTTGATGTGTAGGTGAAGAAGTAGTTGGGGTCCATAATGTCTAAGGCTCTACGGCAAGAGTAATGTGCTTTTTTAATGGGATGGGCATTTGCACTTTTTTGTGGTACCAATGGAAGTTTGCACATATATGATGTGAGATTGACTGGGGAAGTTTCTTTTAGCATAAAATAGACATACAGAGTGGGAAGTGTGTACTTTGTGTTTTTCTGACTTAAAATATGTAATTAGATGAAGAAAATTTAGTGCATGGGCCAGACGAGTAGATAAAGGTTCCGTAGATAAATTTACTATCCCGAAGGAAACGTCTAACCAGCACCAGGTACTCTCAGCGATAGATCAAAAAGACTTTTACATCAATGGACAAGAATTATTACTTCATAGATTTAAGACACGTTTGACACGATGTATAAAATTTAATAGGATAAGTTTATATAATATATTATGATTTTATTAGTTGTTTGATGCGATTAAAGTATTGTATAAGCTTATCTAATATATTTATCTTATACATTAAAATAACGTATAACTTAATCAGGCATTAGATGATGAGATTAGGTCTGATTAAGTTTTGATGGATAAGCTCATATGAAAATATTCCCTTTACAACCTTATCACTCGAACATCAATCTTTCTTTGTCTTCTCTTTTACAACGTCACCAAATCTCGCATCACCGGTCGCAGTCGTTCCCCACTTGTCAATCTTGTTCAAATCACCACAACTAAGATTGCACAGCCCCATCCATGGCTGCGTACCTTTACTTGTCGTACCAAACACACACCATCACAACTAGTCACCGCCTTCCTCCGCCACATACAACTTCAATCACTCTACGAACCACCTTCTCTGCCATCAATCAAAACCACTGCAGCCTAGCTGCCCAGCACTACCTCCACGCCCTTGTTCCTGTTGAACCCGCAACACTGTCATCCTTTTTCTTAGACTTTACATTGTCTCACACCTAGAAAAATTTACTTTTCCCATTCTTTTTTTTATTTGAGTATGATATTATGAGTTAGGGCCTAGGTTAACTTATTCCAAGTTTGTTATCTAAAAGTGGGTTTTTGTTTTATTATGGATTAGAGATTAGAGATTATAAGCTAGTGTTTTTTTTTTAATTTATTTCTCCAAAAATTAGTATAAAATGATAAATTTGGATGAATATAGTATTATATTTTATTAAAAGGTTTTTTTGTTAAAAGTGTTAATTTTTTTTATTATATCCAATATTATACGATTGCATCAAAGACAAATACATGATAATATTATCTTATATAACATAATATCTTATATAATGTTGCGCCAAATACTAGATAGTATTAAAAATTTATTAAGCTTTATATTATCAGGTCTAATATAATCAGACCTTATCTTATTATGCATACCAAACAGATCCTTAGTATGATAACTTTTTCACGAATTCCATATAAATTTAGTGTTAGGTTTAATTCAAATTTCATTAAAGATTATTCTGATAGAAAATTATTGGATCTATTAATCTCACATATTTATGACATATCAATACATATAAAGAGTTTTAAGGTTACCTTGAAAAGGCACCGGTGAAGAAGTCATTATTGAAACTCTTAAATCAATCTCGATGAAGGAGAAATATTATTTCTATCACACAGTAGTCGCTCATGCATCAGTATCAATAGAGCAACTGTAAGTATTAAAGTAGTTAAGAATAGAGGTCTCTCCCTGTATATATAGAATAATTAAATGAGTTAAACTTATCCACTATGGCAAACTCATATACTGGACTCATAAAACAAAACTCACATATGAGCAGTGCTTTAACAACAAGAGGCCTATTAGCAATACTGATCACAATTTGAGCTAAACGAAATGCTCTAATAATTTTGACATCCAATTAATCTGGGTTTTATAAAATTATAATATGATTTATGCTAGTCCATAAAAATTATAACATTCTCTCACTTGGACAACATAAGTCACATTACACCATTTTAATAAGAAAACAATTCTCCAGATTAATCAAGCAATATGTGGCCACAACATGATGTCAAAATCGAGCCAACACTCTTAACAATTGGTCCAAAATGAGACTACAAATATTTTAACAATGCAAAAAATCATACTCGATGGAGTATTGATATTGTACACGCAAGATACTCATATCTCAGTGACCCATCAAAATGTGGTATATGGGTAATGAGAAAGCACATCCAAAATTGCATGCCAATATGTGATCAAAGTGCATTTCCCAACAAAATGGCCCCAAGCATCTGCCTAAGATACTTTATGAGATTTAACAAACATCTCAGTACAACAACAAAATGAGACTGAATTCAAAATGTCTCCACAACATGTCATATCATGAATAAACAAAATTTGCGCAGATAATAACAATAACAATATTATATGGCAACAATAATAATAACAATAGAATTGTCTAAGGTCTCAAGACATAATAATAAAATGAGGTTACAACAAAATTACAAAACAGACTCCCACTAACCCAAAACATCAAAAGACCTCACTACATCCATATGGGTCACATGATCAACAAAAATCTTTAACAACTAAACATTTGGTTAGAGGGTCTACAACCATAAGTTCTATAGGGATATGCTCAACACGAGTCTGAAACTCATGAATCTTCTCTCTATCAAACATAAATTTTGTATCCAAATGCTTTGTGCGCTTAGAGCTTTTATTAATTTGATAGAAGTACACTACGACAGAGTTATCACAATAAATAGTAAGAGACTTAGAAATACTCTTCACAATATGAAATTCAGTAATTAGATTTTTCAACTATACCACTTGACGCATAGCCTCATAACAAGCTATATACTCTGCCTCCATAGTAGAAGTAGCTGTAAGTTTCTGTTTAACACTCTTCCAAGAAATAACTCATCTTGCTAACATAAAGATATACCCTGATGTGGACTTGTAGTCATTTGGACAACCACCATAATCAGAATCAGAATAGCCTATCACCTCAAGGCAATCTGACCTCCTATAGGTGAGCATGTAATCTTCGGTACCTTGTAGATAGCTCATAACTCGTTTTGCAGGCCGCCAATAAGCCACACCAGGTTTGCTCAAGTATCTCTCAAGTACACTAACAACAAAAGCAATATCAGGACGTGTACAAACTTGAGCATACATAAGGCTGCCAACAGCAAAAGCATATAAGACTTTCTCCATTTTAGCAACATCTTTATCACTTTGAGAGCACTGGGTATTAGAGAGTTTTTCACCCTTTTGAATAGGTGCAATACAAGGATTACAAGATTTCATATTAAATCTATTCAGAATCCTTTCAATATAAGCTTTCTGAGACAAGTCAAGAATACCATGAGATCTATCACGGTGAATCTCAATGTCCAGTATAAAAGAGGCATCACTAAGATCTTTCATATCAAAATACGTTGTCAACATCTGCTTAGCCTCATTTAGAAAAATAATATCATTAATAGCCAACAATATATCATCAACATATAAAACAAGGATGATGAATTTGCTCCCACTAAACTTCAAATAAATGCATTGGTCAACAGTATTTTCTTTAAAACTAAGAGAGCCAACAATATAATCAAATTTTAAATATCATTGCCTGGAAGCCTGTTTCAATCCATAAATGGATCTTCTCAATTTATAGACCATATGATTTTTACCATCTTCAATAAAACCATAAGGTTGATCCATATACGCATCCTCATACAAATCACCATTTAAGAAGGAAGTCTTGACATCCATTTGATGAAGCTCCAAATCAAAATGAGCAACCAAGACCATCACAACACGAAAAGAGTCTTTAATGGAGACCAGTGAGAAAGTCTCCTTATAATCAATGTCTTCCCTCTGATTATATCCCTTTACAACAAGTCTGACCTTATACCTCTCAATTTCACCTCTAGCATCACGTTTGGTCTTAAAGACCCATTTACAACCAACAATTTTTTACAACTATTAGGCAACTCCACTAATTCCCAAACATTATTCTTTCTCATAGAAACCAACTTATCCTCCATAGCTACTAGTCATTGTGCACTATCAGGACTACCCATGGCCTCTTGAAAAGAAATAGAATCAGAATCCTCAACTGAATTAAACTCATGCTCTTGTAGGTATACAACATAATTCCTAAATCTACTAGACTCAGTGGATATAGGAACTCACTCAGATCTTCTCAGTGGAGTCACAACAACATCTAGAATTTATACATTATTTTTAACTTGTTTAAGGATATCAACATTATCAACAGGATCAACAACATCATTATTATAGATCAAAAGAGATAACATTATCCCTGGAAATGGATCAATAGGAATAAGAACAACAACATGCTCCTCACTGAAATCAACAATACGTGGCTCTTGAGTTCCACCATGTTCTAAGTCCCCTTCAAAATAGACAGCCCAATCAGATTTAATAACTCTAGTAGTATGAGAAAGACAATAGAACCTAGAACCTATTGAGCCAATACAATAGCCAATGAAGAAATCATTAATGGTTTTGGGATCAAGCTTATTTAAATATGAGTTATAAGGTCTCACCTCTGCCCTACAACCCTAAACACAGAAATGTCTCAAGGTAGGTTGTTTTCCTATCATGAGGTTATATGGAGTCTTCAACACAGATATACTTGGCGCATGATTCAATATATAAGTAGTAATTTTCAAGGCATCTCCCCATAAGAATTCTAGAAGAGTAGAATGACTAAATATACATCTCACCATATCCATAAGAGTATGATTTCTCCTTTCTACAACTCCATTTTATTGCGGAGTGCCAGGTATGGTGTACTGTGCCTCAATACCACAATCCTGTAAGAACCTAGCAAAAGGTCTAGGATTTCTATCAATTTCATCATACCTGCCATAGTACTCACCACCTCTATTAGACATCACACATTTAATTTGCTTACTAAATTTCAATTCAACAGCAACTTTGAATGTTTTAAAGGCATCTAAAGAATCAAATTTCTCATGCAGCAAATTAATCCACCTGTATCTAGAGAAGTCATCAATAAAAGTGATAAAGTACCTAAAACCACCCATAACAGTAGGAGTAATAGGCCCACAAATGTCTGTATAAATTAACTGTAGTATTTCTTCACTCCTGGTAACCTCACTTTTCCTAGCTCTAGCTGTAAGTTTCTCTCTTATGCAATCAATACAGGTATCAAAATCAGTAAAGTCTAGATCATGAAGAATATTCTCATTGATCAACTTCTCCATTCTCTCCCTAGAGATGTGTCCTAAATGTTTATGCCACAACATAGAAGAGTTTTTAGCAACTCTACCACGCTTGTTCCCAACAACATTATTAATATATAAATCCTGTTGATCAACAAAAAAAAATCAACATCTAGCATGTATAGACCATCAGACAAGATTCCAGAAGCAACAATAGCAAAATCATAATATAAAGAAACTTTTGCATTACTAACATGGAAATAGTAGCAACAACCATCTAAAATAGAAACTGAAATCAAATTTCTTCTCATAGAAGACACATAAACTGTATCTTTCAAAACTAAATCATGTTCAATACATAACTCTAATGAAACCACTCCTATATGTTCTACTTTGACTTTATCTCCATTTCCAACTGTGATCATCAACTCCCCTTCACTTGGTTTCCTCCTACTTTTAAATTCTTATAATGAATTTGTAACATGAATAGTTACACCAATATCTAACCATCAAGTATTTGAAGGAACATCAACTAGATTTGATTCAAAACATACTAGAGCTAACGGGTTACCTTTCTTTTTCTCAAGCCAACTCTTAAACTTCAAACAATCAGACTGTTTATGTCCATATATATCACAGAACTTATAATTTCCATTAAATCAATATCTGGGCTTAACACCAAAACACTCACCAGGACTAGAAAATGGCTTAAAAGAATATCTAGGCTTATCATTCCACGTTTTCTTAAACTGAAGCTTATTGTTCTTCCCTTTAGCAAATCTTTTTTTCTTGCCACCATTCTTGTGAGAAACAAACTGAACACTATAGGTCTTGCCCTTCTTTATGTTCTGCTCATCTTAAGTAAGAACGGATATAAACTCATGAATAGTTTACCCTTCTTTTTGAGTGTTGTAAGTGGTCTTTAGAACATCAAAACTAGTTGGAAGAGACTCAAACACCCGTCAGACCAGGAAATCCTCTCCCAACTCTACTTTCATGGACCTCAACTTGTTGTACCAGTTCACAAGCTTCAAAACGTGTTCACGAACACTACTCACACCATCATATGTAGTCTTTGTCAAGAAAGAAATGTAGTAGGCCTTTTTAATTTTATCAAACTTCTTGAATTTCTCACCAATAGATATGAGAAACTCCTTAGCATTATTTGTTTCAGGAATGCTTTCGTTAATAGTATTTTCTATGCTATACTTCACGGTCATCAAACAAGCTTTATTGGATTGAACCCACCTTTCATGCTTCTTCTTATCTGCAGTGGAAGATGCATTTGTGGGTCTCTGAGGTTCATCTTCAATGAGAGCAGTATCAACATTAGAGACAACAAGGAACAATTTCACAGAATCTACTCAGTCCTCAAAATTAGTCCCATTCAATTCAATTATAGCTCTCATTTGCATTGATGAAGTTGAAAGAATGATGCATTAAAGGGAGATTTTGTCAAGCATATCAATATGTACAATATTTGAGCAAATAACCATAATGAAGTTTTCCCATGTAATTGCAATCCTACATAAGAGTCCCAAATTATAACACATGAATAAATTCTCACAGACATCAAAATCATGTCCCTAAAGCTAGTACCGAAAGAATACTGAGAACTCTAAGGTCAGAACCTTAATGCCTTTAACAAATCATCAGGAATCACATTAATAAATGCAAATCAATAGAGTAAACGCATTACCAATATAATCTATAAAGCCATAACATAATAATGTTTTATCAACAAAATAGCACCTTGCCACAATTGGTCTTGCGAAGGCGAGCTCACAATCATGAAAAGTACTCCAAAATAATACCACTTAACAAATCATTAGAAATTATATTAATAAAGGTAAACTAATAGGGTAAGCGCATTATCAACATAATTTCTAATGCAACATTATCAACAAAATATCAACAAAATGACATCTCAACATAATTGGTCCCGCAAAGGCGAGTTCACAATCATAAAAAGTGTCCCAAAATAGTACCACAATACTTTAAACAACAACTCAGAATCAAATCGCATAAATAACAACAAAATAAATATTTTTTAAAACATTATATATCAATTTATGCACAAAATAATACTAAAAATTATTTCAGTGACCAAATAACATTAACCATGAGAGTGCGTAATATATATTATGTCCAACAATATCACAATAATACACACAAAATTTCCAAAGACAAAAAAGGAGAGTACCATATATTTTTAATAATTTTAATCTCTAAATTTTTTGAAATAAATAGTAAATAGACATGAAAAATAAATAAAAATTCACCAAAAATAAGAAAGGGAGTGTGGAGCACAACCCAAAAAACAGAATTAAAAAAGCAATTTTCTATGTGGCTCACGTGCCCCCACGCGCTTGGGGCGCGATTGGGCATGGCGTGGGGGGAGCTTCATCTTCCTCTCCCGTTTCTCTATAAACGGGTTGTGCAACCCGTTTTCCCTAGAAACGGTTTGCGTTGAAGTTCTCTCTTGATACTCAATAAAAATTGGAGATTTCTGTTCCATTAGATTTAGAAAATAACGATATTTAAAATCGCTATAAAAATTTTTAAAACAATTGCAAAAACGTTCTGGGTTTTCTCACCAACAATGAAGAACATGCCATTAGTTGTTTTCTCATAAATTCTAGGTTGTTTCTCAATCAAAAAACACGATCTTGGTGTTGTTAGTTTCACAAAAAAAATGATCTACAATAATCCTAAATCAATTTTTTGAATTGATCTTTAAAAGAAAAACGAATCATAAAATTTAAATGTTTTAGGATTCCATGGGTTTGAGTAAATTTCTTTGTGAGTTCACAACATCATAATGCAATATACATGTTTCTGAGCTCAGGACAACCCAATATACAAAAGCCCTAACTTTATTTTTGAAATCGATTTCATTCTTTTTTTTGAATTAAACATCACATACATGAGGATTTCAACTTTCTTAAATTTTCAAACCTCATAATAAAATAAAAAATTGATAGTCATAATTAGAATTAAGAACATTGGCTCTGATACCAATTGATAGAAAACTATCAGATCTATTAATCTCACATATTTATGAAATATCAATACATATAAAAAGTTTTGGGATTACCTTGAAAAGGCGCCGATGAGGAAGTTGATGTTGAAACCCTTAAATCAATCTCGATGAGGGAGAAATATTATTCATATCCCACAATAGTCGCTCACACGTCAGTATCAATGAAGCAACTGTACACACTAAAGTGGCTAGGAATAGAGACTTCTCCCTGTATATATAAAATAATTAAAATGGGTTAAACCTATCCACTATGACAAACCCATATACAGGACCCATAAAACAAAACTCATATATGAACAGTGTTTTAATAACAATAGGTCCATTAACAATACTGATCACAATTTGGACTAAACAAAATGTTCTAATAATTTTGATATCCAGTTAATCTGAGTTTTCTAAAATTATAATATGATTTATGCTAGTCTATAAAAAATTCTAACATATTATTCATAATTTCCTATTATATCACCGAATTTGAAAGATTTGTAAAATAAATGTAAAAGATTTGAAAGGTATTATTAGTTTCAAGTTTTGATGATGAAATATTTCATAAGAAAAACTGTTGGATTAATTGATAATCATGAATTTCTTTAGTTATCAATTACCTTTTATTCATTTGAGTATAGAAGGAAAGTTTTCAAATTTGATTTTCTTATAAAATATGTTCTTACTCATAATTTGATTTATATTATTATTAGAGACAAGCCCTTTATAGCAACTATGCATTTGGTACATGAAATTAATTTCCACGAATTAGAGGCTAATTTCTCTTAATTTTCTCTATCTTCAATGGCTAGAAAAACAAGAGGAAGCTTTCTACTACAAATAGGAAGCATTGGAGAAAATCAAGAATCACAATTGCTCAACACAAAAGTGAGGAAGTGTTACAACCTTGCAATATCTGTTTTTCTTTCATTTTAATTGATTCTAAACTTGTGTATCCACTCTAGATAGAGAGTCCAAAAATAGCTCATTGATAAAAATAACCACAACCTTTGAGAATTAAAACCTTGTTCTTGCGAGAAGAAAGGGGTGTGGGTAGCATTCTTTTGATATTGTTACTCTTCTTCGGAAATAAGTAGAGGAGGTTTGGTGGTATCCTTAGTGAAAGAAACCATTGTAACTCTACTTTGAGGCTAAGGTAGAGGAAAGTTCGTCGGAGTTATTGTAAAAAAAAATTTGACAAGTGGAACAAATCTCAAGCATTTACTTAGGAACTTGATGTAGGTTACAGATTGTGGCTGAACTAGCATAAAAAATTCAGTTGTGCACTTCTCTCGACATTTTCTTCTTTACTTTCAACTTTTATTTGTGTTTATATTGTAACTATTGTTTAATTTTAAATTTTTTTTATTGAACTCTATAGAATCAATTCACCCTCTCTTGTTTCTATTAGATATGTAAAGATATGTGAGATATTTGATAGATATGAGATAAATATGTGAGATTTGTTTGTACAGAAAACTAGGAAGGATGACTATAAATACTTGTATTAGAGAATTGTAAGAATTATGAGAATGAGACTAAGAGTTTGAGAAAGATTATCTTGTAAGGTATGTGTCGAATCACGTTAAATTTATATGTAACTTTATGTGTGATGTTTTTCTCTAATTATTAGTATTTATATATATTTGTATTGAAAGGAATTTAGTATTTCCCAAAGAGATTAATGTGGATATGATATTTCTCAATATAATTGACCATGAAGTGCTATTCTCCCAAAAAAAGGTTGAAAGAAATGTGATATTTCTCAAATAAAATAAAAGTTTAACAGTAATTACAATGAGAAAAAAAAAGAAAAAAAAACTACTACCGTCGTAACTATAACTAATCGTGCAAAAAGTACGAATTGGACTTCATACTAAATATCATTTCTCTTGCAACTAGGTAAAGAGACGACAGTGTGAAAGTTTGTATTTACAAACTTGGCCCTAAAAAAAGGAAAAAAGTTATCTCAAAATCCTTGGAAAAAAAATCCCTCTATTCTCTCTTCCCCATTTTGTCATCCCCCATTTTCTTCTATGTGCTCCTTCTAGTAATTCTTTGATAAAAATAATAAATCAAGTTGTATAATAAACTTTAGTGTGGATTCTGGGTTCTAGGTATTGATATTGCTATGTGGAAATGAAGAGTATTGGGTTATCAGCATGTGGGATTCTGTTGTCTTGTTCGTATAGTATTGGTAAACCATTAGAAAAATGGCAGGCGGGTTTGATGGTTCTTCTATTCCCACATTTGATTCCAGAATTAGTGAATAATTAATGGAGAAAATTTCTCTTAAAGGAGGTAAAAGAGCTAAATAATGTCGTTGCTGACCTTAGTTGAAGTGAAACATGATGCAGTCAAAGCTGCACGTGTTGGAGAATGAAAGCTTCAATATACTTACTAGTACATGTCTTTGTTCCTTAAGCTTCAAGATGTGTTTTGACTTGACAACCTTGATCAGCAAACAAAATTGAAAGCTCATGCAATAAAAATCCATAAACAAAAACACGTCATTAAGTATATCACCAAAAAACAAAAAATCTATATTCATTGGAGCCGAAAAAAAACACTCACACACACAACCACAATATAAGTATAAATTGCATTGGTGGAATCAACAAATGGTTTTATTGGTATAATTCAGGGAATTGAAGAATAAAAATCAAAAATTAAAAAAGAGTATGAGAGGGAGCATACTATGATCGAAGCACACCGGGAGCATAGACTTCCACCTCCTCTGCCACATCAGCATTGGCGACATGGCACCACCCATGTGAGATGGGAGGAACAAACCGGTGGCAACGAGGAAGGGGAATATAGGGGACTAAAGAATAAATAATCATAATATAAGGGCTGAACAAATAAATAGCTATAAGATAAGGGAATTTTTTCAAATATTTTGATGACGGGTAATAAAAGTTGAAATATGTGCAGTATCCATACAATAATTAAACTTATTTAGAGAATTGTAGAATGCTCCTCTCAAACATGAGAAAGTCTAATATGGAGCTAATTTTTTTGAGTCCATGAATGGATCATTAATGTTTTGGTTATTTATTTATCATTAAAATAAATTAATGACTTAATTAAAATGTTAGATTTTTATAAATTTTAATTAATAACACTTAAATTTATATAAAAATTTAGTTAAATTATTTTTTTACAAATAATTATAAATATAAATAATTTATAAATTTTAATTAATAATTTTTATATACATATAAATATATAAAAATACTATTAAATAAAATCCATTTATGAAACTAAATTTGTTGAGTGCATAATAACATCCCTCAAGCAAAGTAACTTGACAAATAGGGACCACACCACTGAAAAGTACAAATACTTTAAAATAAGTAAAAGGGTTGTGCTATGAAACTCTAGAAGTTTCATTGGTGGAAAATTTACAAATTTCAAAATAAAAAAAAAGTTATTGGTCTCAAGAAAAAAAAAAACATCTAGCAATTAAAATTGTCACATGTTTCAATGCAACAGTTTTATAACAAAATCCTAAAGCAAATGCTTAAAGCCTTAAAAATTTCTCGTAAAAAGGCACACAATAATAATAATAATAAAGCAGAATAGGTGTGTTGTGTTTTAAGTATTTCTTTTCTTTTCCGTTTTCTTTTTATTTTTGCTATTACATTTTAACTAAGTGTGTTGTACTTCCGTGAACATTTTTGTGAAATAGCAATGTTGTTAAAATAACTGATGTATTAGACGAATATTTTTGCAGGATATTTGGACATGATTCGATTTGGTTAATGTGTACCTGATAATTTCATGAATTAGAGTTATTTAAGTTTTATTTGTACATTAAAATCTTCTAGGCCTTTAGATTTGACTTAGGATATAAAGTTTCTAGTCTAGTTTTTCAAGTTGTTGCTCTTTAATTTTGTTTATTAGACTTTGGTTAGATTTTGTTTGACATTTGGATTAATTGTTTGGGTTTTTCATATATTGGTGTTTTTCACTTGTAATTTTTGCTGGTACTTTGAAAGTATGAGGCCAAGGAGAAATAAAAAATGGTGAGAAAATCAAGATATAGTGCTTACTGATGTAGCGACGGTAATTTGAACGTAAATTGAGCTACATACATTGGATTTGGATTATTTCAGATGCATTGGAAAGCTAACAAAATGACCTTTGCGTTTGAATGGTGAAAAATTGCATGCAAATTAGAAGACCAAATCAAACCCAAAAAGAAATGTGGCAGCTTGAGCAAAAAACTAGCAAGTTGGGCGCAGCCTGCACCGAAACACTGGCGTTGCAGAGCCTTGGTCCCTAAAAAATTCATTCAAATAGCAGAGAGCTAGGCTTCACAGCACCCAAAGACCAGCACCGTAACACCAACTCGAAAAAAATTAGAAACGTGTTGAACACATTGGTTTTTAAGGGTTCTATAAATAGGTTCTTTTAGGGGATTTTGGAGACTTTTGCTATGTCATTGAGAGAGGCTTTTTCGGAGAGAAAGGAGCCACCTACATCAAGGAACTCTTAGAGGATTGAAGATCAATGGGAATCAATTCTAGTTTTAGTTTTCTTCTCTTCTTCTTCTTTTATTCCTTTTTTAATTCTTTGCAATGTATTGGATGATGAACCTAGTTTTAATTCTATTATATATGTCTATCATGAATTTTATTTTTTGTTCTAGGATTGTAATGGATATCTGCAATATTTAGCTTAGATTGAATTCTTCTTTCTTTCTCATTTCAATGTAATTGGGTTATTTATTTAGTCTTCTTATTAATGCTTTTAGTTGATTGACCATCAATTAGTTGATTCTTGAAAATCTTAATTTGAAATTGGAAAAGAAAATTTGGGATTAAGTCATAAGTTGAAATGTATATGTTCATATTCATTCAATTGAAGAATGAATTGATTTGCTTGTGAGATAGGAATTTACTCTCAAGTCATATGTAATCATAATTAGGCTTGAACTTAGTAAATTTTTCTTTAATCTAATTCTCATAAAAATATAAGGAGTTGGTTAATAGAAGCATTTTTATATGACTAACGAAAGAGGCTTATAAATATATTGTTGTCCTAGATTAACAACTTATAAGAATTGGATAAGTTAAGAAAGATGAAGCAAACCCATGCAACATGTAAAGTGAAGTTGTATAATGCTATGCTCTCTCATTGATTGTCTTAAGTAAACTTTACATTCTTGCTTAACAATTGCTTTTATTTTCTTGTTTTTCTTTACAAACTCTTTTTATTGTTCAGATAAGAGTAAAGAATCCCAATTTTTAATACTTGGAAAAATTAGTAACAATTCTTCCTGGGACGATATATTTTGAAACACTATATTACTTGTTACAATACAAACATTTGCGCGGAAATAATCTTACAATTTTTTAAAAAAATCTTTTTTAAGTTTTTGTATAAATTAATAAATGTCATTTATTAAGTGTACAATGATCAATTATGATTTTTGAAATATTAATATCTTTGTTTAAATTATTCAAATAATGAAATGTCTTTTATTATGTAAAAATTTTCTACAATGATTAATAATTGAAATATTAGTATCTTTAGATATATGCTTGTGAACACCTTATATTTTGTCTGGTCTCTTTCTTTTAAAAGAAAAAAAGAAAAGCAAAAAAAGTTAGTTAAGAAAACATGAAAATGATGAAAAAAATCAAATTATAAAAAAATAAAGAACATTGCTATATCTCACGAACATATTTCATGGAATACATCACAAATGAATAAATAACCAATCATGTTGGGTAAAAAAAAAATAACAGTTATAAATTAAAAAAAATAATTACTTAACAAGTTGTTTCTTTCACTTTGTGAATCATTTCACTAAATAAATTTCATGAGAAAAATCATTTTTCAAAAATAAATAAATGAATTAATTTTGTTCTCATGGCTTAAGGCCCATTCTTCAAGTCTAGCCCAAATGATAAGTTGGACCAAATTCATCTTTGTGACTCAACTTATTCAGCTTAACCCACTAAACTTGACTCAATAGCAAAAAGAAGAATACTAACAACATATTTTTTTAAATTTTTTTTAATATTTACTTTATTATTAGTCTATCTCTTATACTTCAAAAGATTATTAAAAAAAAATACTATCAACACTTATTTTTTGACAAATAAGAATTTTTACTCAATGCCTTTGTCATCCCACATTATGTAGTCTTGTAGGTTGTACTTTTGTAATACTCAATGCCTTGTCATCCCACATTATGTAGTTTTGTAAACTGTTCCAAGCTTTACTCGTAATCAATTTGTGATTTGTTTTTTGTGATGATTGTATATTGGAATTTTTAGATCAATGGTAAATGGCAAAAAATCAGGAATGATACTTATATTGTATTTTGGGTTTCGTTCAAATCTGATTTAGGTTACTTTATTTTTCCTTCTTTTGTTTCATGTTAAGCAAATGTTCTCTCTTTTATCTTTCATTATGTTTTTTTGATAAATAAAAAATAAATACCAACAAAGTAAATTCCCTAACATTTTAAATTATTTTAAACAATAGAAATAAAGGGCATTTACATTCCCAACTCTCATTGGCTCATTAAGTCGACCCTCTTTTCATGACAACATGACTTGAGTTTAAATAGTGAAATTTCTTATTGATAGGTGATCTATAATCTTACTATAAATCTTTACTGAAATTGATAATTTATCCTACCCTTAAAATGGAGAGAGCCTCTTCTCACTATAAACTTCTTTTCAAGCAAAAAAAAAAAAATGGGCATTTATATATATATATTATATAACAAACTAGAAACTAGATGCTTATTATGCGATGGCATGACAGAAATCTAAGCAATTTTGTTATACAAAATAAAATGTGTAAATGTCCATTTTCATCCTCCAAAGATATATCTAACATCATATTGGTCATCTATTTATAAATACATCAAATTAGTACTACATAAATATAAGTGACATCAAATTGCTTAATTATCCTTCAATGTCACATTTTTTACATCTATTCTTTCCTAAGCCTCAGCTTGGTGGTCCATGATGGTCAGAATCATGCCGGAGAGCTCCATAATTAATCGGCTGTGGCAGTGCGTGGTACTTACAAAAGAACTCAAACGTTCAAGCTAGTCGATGAATAAGGTGACCAAAGGGTGTTTAGGCTAAAGAGAGCATACTTGGGTACTATCTACATACCCCCTTCATATAGGCATTTAAGGAGACATCTTGTATGGTAGGTGCGCATTGCATTCCTGCTCATGATTGCAATGATTTGAAAGGGAATTCTATTACATACTTATATGCTTGGCCTATTGATAAGTCCATATTTTGTTGTCTCAAACCGGATGGATTATGGTGATTTTCTTGTATTTATTGGTGAATTTTATATAGTTCTTATCATTATCTTCAGTTTTTGCAGATTGAAAGAGGTTTATCAAATTTGGAGTGAAAGCAAGTGAAGACATTGCGTTTTCAAAGGAAAAGAAGATCATTTTAGCTTAGACAGTGCCTTGTGTCAACTTAAAAGCGATTCTTAAGTTAGACACGACCCTGTCTAACTTGAAGAAGGCTTCTGACTAAGAGACACAGCCGTGTCTCAGGGTAACACGGTTATGTCTCCCTGATGTTCAAGTTACATTGATTTATTGCTCACACGGTCTTGTCGAGCTTAGACACGGCCATGTGAGGTCTTCTATGCGTAAAAACATACGTTTTGCCCCTCACTAATATAAATAGAAGCGAATCCCTAAACTTGAGAACAACTTTTGCGGCAGTAGACTTTGGAGAGATAATTCACAAGAGAAGACGGTCACGAATCTTTGAAAGACGGCTATGAAAAAAGGACACAATTCTTGAAGGCTTGAAGATCATAATCTCCATTAAAGGGATTTTGATTTCTCTTCCCTCTAGTTTTTCCCTTTTCTTTAGGTTTTTCTTTCCATGGATTTGTGTTATGATTTGAGATTTTTTGTATTGAACTTGAATAATTAATTCCATACCTAGAGCTATGAGGAATCATGTTTTCCTAATTAATTGATTTTTAATTCGAATTGATTAAGGTAATTTCAATTAGATTTATTATATTGCTTGAATTCTTGTCAAGACTTGATCAATTTTGTCATGTTTTAATTCATTGTTTGAACGGTGGTCATCTGCAACCGATGAGTGGACTTATATAATAAACCTAGGATTAGATTGATGAATGACCAAACATCAATTTATTCTACTAATTGAATTGACGATTATGTTAGTTTATTTCTTAAATTGGGGTTTAATGCATTTCTAGTTAATTTAACTAAATGACCAAATAGGTGATTAATTAGAAATAGAATATTGTTTATCCATGACCATTCAGACTTAATAACAATTAAGATAATTTGTTAAGAGAATTACCTTACATCATAAATGAATGAAAATCTGGTTAATTAGATTCAAGTGAACCTTGCGTCCTAGTTTCTCTCTAAGTGATTTATCTCTACATTGTTTAATTATCCATCATTCTTCTTTATTTGTTTTTTGATTTTATTTTGAGTTTCTCTTTACACTTATGATTGTTTAAATAACCAAGGGTTTAACGAATCTAATAATTACCTATTATTCCTCGCGGGATCAACAACTGGGACTGAAGTCCCATATTACTATATGATAGAGTGCACTTACTCTTAGTGTATTTTACGCGTATTAAGTTTTTGGCACCGTTGCAGGGAAATAAGTTTGGTAATATTAGACGCGAAAAACTCTAGTTAATTTAGACAGTTTTTATTTTATTTCTTATTTTATTTTTATTTTTATTTTTAATTCATTTGTCACTTTATCTCCTTGCTTATATTTTTTGTTTATACTTACTCGTTCTCAATCTCTTAATCTGCAATTTGATCTAGAAATTGAGAAAACAGCTCGCAAGTTAAGGAAGTAATCTAATACTAAAGCTGTGGCTGAAAAAGATATAAGGAGAATGGAGAGACAGACAGTTGATGAGACTCGTGAAGAATGAGCCACCCCAGTGGAGCAGACAATGCACGAATATTCCATGCCCACAACTGGAGGATACGAAGGGAGTATTACAAGACTAGTTATGGCGGTCAATAACTTTGAGATCAAACTGGCATTGATCTCCATGATTCAAACTTTTGTTCAGTTTCGTGGATTGCATTCGGAAGATCCAAATCAACATCTGACCAAGTTCTTACAATTGTGTGACACCATCAAGTAAAATGGGGTGACAGATTACGCTATCCGATTGCGACTCTTTTCTTTCTCTCTTAGGGACAGAGCGAGTCAATGGATAACGTCACTACCGAGGGGTTCCATCACCACATGGGATCAGTTGACATAATAATTTTTAGCTAATTAATTTTCTCCTTCTAAATTTGCTAAGTTAAGGAATGATGTTTCTACTTTTGTGCAGTTTGATATGGATACTCTCTATGAAGCTTGGGAACGTTTTCAAGATTTGGTGAAGAGATGTCCACATCACGGATTACCCGTATGACAGCAGGTACAAACTTTTTACAACGGTCTATCACTTTCCAATCGTTCACTCATTTGATGCCGCTGCGGGAGGTACAATTTGGAGGAAAACATCGACTAAAATCCATGGACTAATTGAAGAAATGACACTTAACAGTTATCAATGGAAAAATGAGTGCCAAAGTGACTAAGAAATAAGTCGGTGTGCATGTTGTTGACTCCTCTACAACCATACTCTGATGGTGGAAAATAGTGTAGCTCCACCAATCATATGTCAAGCATATGGCGAACAGGGACATAAAAGTTTAAACTGTCAAGTTGGTAGTCCCCTTGCCCCTGAGCTCGAAGAAACAAGTTTTGTTGGCAATTTCAACTGACTACAGTACAATTCATATTCCAATATGTACAATTCCGATTAGAGGGATCACCCCAATTTCAAATGAAAAAATCAACAGGGCAATCAACAAAGCCATCAACGAGCTCCACAACCACCCCCAGGTTTCCAAACACCTGAAGAGAAGCCAAGTTTTAAAAATTTTGTAATGAAATATATTCAGAATTCAGAGGCCTGAATGAAGAGCATGGAAACTCAGATTAGCCAGTTGGCTACCTTGATGTTAGAAAGGGCACTAGGGACATTGCTTGGCACTATCGAGCCTAATCCAAAGGAACATGTCAAGACAATTACTTTGAGAAGTGGCAAGGAGCTTGGGGATCTTCCCAAGAAAAAGGAGAAGGAAATGCAAGAGCATGAAAATACTCTTGATGAGTCAGTCAATATGAAAAACAAGAAGCTAAGTGAAGCATCCTCCATGGTGCATGTAAATGAGCCACATAAGCCTTCTATTCCATTCCCTCAGAGGAGTAAGAACACTAAGCAAGACAAGCAATTTTTTTAAATTCTTAGAGATGTTCAAGAAATTACAAATTAACATTCTGTTTGTTGAAGTCATCTCCCAAATGCCCAAGTATGCAAAGTTCTTGAAGGAAATACTTACAAATAAGCATAAGCTTAAGGAATTTAAGACAATAAGGTTAAGTGAGAAGTACTCTGCCATTCTTTTGAAGAAGCTATCCCCAAAAATTAAAAGATCCAGGAAGTTTCACTATTCCTTGTTCTATTGGTAACTCTTATTTTGAGAGAGCATTATGTGATTTAGGTGTTAGTATTAATTTGATGTCTTTCTCTATTTTTAAGAAATTAGGAATGTAAAAACCAAAGTCAACTAACATTTCACTACAGCTGGCCGATAGATCCATCATCTACCCTTATGGTGCATTGGAAGATGTTTTAGTGAAGGTAGATAAATTCATTTTTCTAACTGACTTCATTATGTTGGACATGGAGGAGGATGCCGAGGTCCCAATCATACTTAGGCGTCCATTCCTCGCCACTGGAAATATCATGATTGATGTCCATTAAAGGAAGTTGACCTTGCGATTAAATGATGAGGAAGTGATTTTTAATGTTTTTAATTCTGTCAAATATCTTACTTCCTTTTATTCATGTAATCGCATAGTTGCTACTAATGTTGCGGATAGTGTTTTGTTTTTATATTTGCAGGAATCTATGACTGATGATATGCTAGAGAAGAACTTGACCATGGTTGCCACTGACTTTAAGAACGTCAAGCTCTACAAGGAAAGAACAAAGAAGCAGCATGACATACGTATTAAGCAGCGTGAGTTTAAGATTGGAGATCAAATTCTTGTTTATAACTCATGTCTACGTCTCTGTCCCAATAAGTTGTGGTCAAAATAGTATGGACCATATGAGATTGTTCGAGCCTTACAGTACGGTGTGCTTGAGGTTAAGAAAGAAGGTCAAAAAATATTCAAGATAAATGGCCAGAGAGTGAAGCACTATGAAGAAGGAGTGGGGACTGAGCACCACTCCATCCGCCTCACCTAAGTATGGCACAGACCCATAGTCAAGCTAATGACTATAACTTAACACTTTACAAGAGGCAACCTGTGTTTCTATCATTTCTCATAGCACTCTTAGTCCTTGCATTTTGTTTTTCAATTTTTGCTTTATTTTTCCTATAAAAAAATGTATTGAGACCTTTTGTTTTTCTTGTGTAGTTTTGGATAACATGTCGCTGCTCAGTTAGACTAGATGTTTGAGCTCCTGGCTCCACACCTCCCCCAGGCTCCACCTCCCCCACCACCTCCGTGGTCTTGTGTTTAATTTTTAAGGAAGTTCCATTATCCTTTGTTTTGTTTTATTTTACTGTCGTTCTTGTATTTTCTTTTATTTATTATTTTTACTTTTTTTTCACATATTGACGACCATGTTCATCTTAAGTGTGAGGGGGGTACACTTAAATTTTTATGGACTTAACTGTTAAGTTTGCTTACATTGAATCAATGAACACTTGAGTATTGCTAGTAATTAAGCAGGAATTGTGTGTTAAATGCTTGAATTAATACTGAGCTGATAGAGATATGTTTAAGAGGGGAATTCATTGCTCATGAGCTGATATTGTGCGAAGCAATCATTTTCAATTAAGTAAAGAGAAGTTTAGCATCTTAGTTAAAAATTAGTCATGTGTACTTGCATTTGTTCTCTCTATTAACTTAGCCAGAAAGTGAGTTTAGAGCTTTAATGATTGGATTTTTTATAAATAAAATCTTATTTTTCTTCTGGAGTGAGTTTTCTCTTGATTTATGTGAGCTAGAACTTACATTGATATCTTGTTGAGACTTTACTGGTTCACATACATACTTGAACATGATTAAGACAATTAGGCTTAACTCTTTCTCGACTTCCAGAGTTACATTGAGAAAATAATCCTTTGGTTACCTCATTTGAGTCTGAAATTGATTTCTTTGGAAATCTAATTGAATAATCAGGTTAGTTCTATTGATTATGTTTAGAATAACGGAGCAACTGATGTGTTAATTGAAAAGTCATTAAGGGTTGCTTTTGTCTTCAAGGATTTATTGCTTAAAAAAAAGAAGAAAAAATGGAAAAGGAAGAAAAAAGAAAATAATTGTTGTGAAGAATAATGAGAATATTAGGTTGAAAGTGAGAATCGATTATACCATTGTGCTTATGTTCTATTTATCATCTTTTCAACCTGATTCTATTTTGTGTCAATTTATCCATGAACATTCTTTATCTTTTTTTTTCCTACCCTTCATTGTTCCCCTTGGCCCTGTTACAATCACAGGAAACCCTTTTGATTCTTGTGCTGTATGTGCACTTAGAAGTGAAGATGAGATTGATAACCAAGTCTATAGTAAGGAGAAAAGATGCAAGTTAGACCCTCTAATTGTATTAAGTGCTAAATGATTTTGCTAGATTGGATTTGATTATTGAATTTGATTGAATTCTTAAATTGTGGAATTTTTCTTGATTCATGTTTCTAAATGCTGAATTTAATCTTGTTTTTTATGCCCATTCTTTGCTTGAGGACAAGCAGAGCTCTAGTGTGGGGGGGTTGATAAGTCCATATTTTGTAGTTTCAAACCGGATGAATTATGGTGATTTGCTTGTATTTATTGGTGAATTTTATATGGTTTTTATCATTGTCTTCAGTTTTTGAAGATTGAAAGAGGTTTATCACATTTGAAGTGAAAACAAACAAAGACACGACGTTTTCAGAGCAAAAGAATATCATTTTGGCTTAAATAGGGTCTTGGGTCAACTCAGAAGCGATTCCTGAGTTAGACACAGCCTTGTCTAACTTAAAGAAGGCTTCTGACTAGGAGACACGACCGTGTCTCTAGGTCACACGGTTGTGTCTCCCTGACGTTCAAGTTATGCTGATTTATTGCTCACACGGTCGTGTCGAGCTTAGACACGACTGTGTGAAGTCTCCTGTGCATAAAAATAGACGTTTTGGCCCTCACTAATCTAAATATAAGTGAATCCCTAAACCTGAGAACAACTTTTGTGGCAACAGACTTTGAAGAGATAATTCACAAGAGAAGATGACCACGAATCTTTGGAAGACGGCTACGAAGAGAGGACACAATTCTTGAAGGCTTGAATATCACAATCTCCATTAAATGGGTTTTGATTTCTCTTCCCTCTAGTTTTTCCCTTTTCTTTAGGTTTTTCTTTCCATGGATTTGTGTTATGATTTAGGATTATTTGAATTGAACATGAATAGCTAATCCCATAGCTAAAATTATAGGGAATCTTGTTTTCTTAATTAATTAATTTTCAATTTGAATTGATTAAGGTAATTTCAATTGAGTTTATTGTATTGCTTGAATTCTTGTCAATTTTGACATGTTTTAATTCATTGTTTGAACGGTAGTCATCCACAACCAATGAGTGAACTTATATAATAAACTTAGGATTAGATTGGTGAATGATCAAACATCAATTTATTCTACTAATTAAATTGACGATTATGTTAGTTTATCTCTTGAATTGAAGCTTAATGCATTCCTAGTTAATTCAACTAAATGACTAAATAAATGATTAATTAGGAATAAGATATTGTTTATCCATAACCATTGGGACTGATGAGACAACGACAAGTGTACCGGATCATCAAGTAATAAAAACAGTGAAATATTGGATATCGTTCTCAGGGATCGATGGCCAAATACCAATTCACGAAATTAACTACTATTTAAACTAGAATTTAGATCAAAGAGAGTTCTAATAAAACTAACATGACAATGAATGAACAAAAGCAATGACAATATTTTTGGGATTTTATATTTAGCAATGCAACGAACACTTAATATGCGAGATGACTAAAGTTCAATTAATGAAAGAGTTGGGATCAAGCTTCATTTGAATTCACTTGCTGCATATCAATTGGGATTAACACAATTTATTATTCCTATTTTGTTATCGAATTCTCTAAAATAATCAAATCATAATTCCTTAGGCAATTGACCATTTATTCCCAAACAAAACCCCTAATTCCTTAGGCGATTCTAAAAAGAAACAAGCATTAGGATTTAGAATTCAAGAAGGTAACGAGCAAATCAATGACTATTCCTAGCCTAAAGATAAGCAAGGTTCAAAATCTCATAGCACGATCATACATTAAATTTCCATTCAACATATAACCTTAAAATTATTCCAAAGAGGATCAATCTCTAGAAAACAATAAGAAAAGAGATTTAAACTCAAAATAGAATAATAACTTGTATTAATCGAATCCAAAATAAAAAACAAACAAGATCTATCAAAATCCACCTAATCCCAACAAAGGGAGGTTTAGCAATACATGGTGTAGACAAAGGAAACAATAAGAAGGAAAGAAAACACCCTAATCATGTGTGATGATTGGGGGAGAGATTAATGTTCCTCTGTACGTTGAAAAGCCTCCTTTTTCCCTTTCCAGAGTTGGTTCATGTCTCTTTTTCTCTCTTCTGATGGCCAATTCCCTTTAGGTCATGATAAGACAATTTTTTATACTGATATGGGCGTCTAGGCACTGTAGATAGAGCGCCTAAGCGTGCACTACACAGTAAGAATCCATCTGCATTAGTTTAAACCAATGCCTAGGTGCTTTATTGAGGGCGCCTAGACGCGTGCTGTACAGCAACGTATTTTGCATCAGAGTTCAGCGCCTAAACGCTGAGGTTTGTAGCACCTGAGCGCTGACCTTCCAGAAAGCATCCTTTTAGAATAGGTTTGGGCGGCTAGATGCTCTAGAGATAGCACCTAAGCGCTGAGTGAACAAAGTGAGCTCTTTTTCTTTGCTTCTAAAAATTCTATTCCTTCATCCTTAGATGCTTTCCTATAAAAACACATTAGAACAGTAAGGATTTTTCTTCCTTTCGATCAACTATTCTCAATCATAACCCTAAATCAAATTTTGCAAAATACTTGGGCAATGAGCAGTAAAAAGAGTAAATTCAGGGGAAATAATTCAAAGTTTCAAGATATAAAATCACATCTTTTGTGTGCTCATCAGGGACTCAATAATAATTAAGAAAATTTGATAAGAGAATTAGCTTACATCATAAATGAATAAAAATCTAGTTAATTGAATTCAAGTAAACATTGCACCATAATTTCCTTCTAAGTGATTTATCTCTATATTGTTTAATTGTCTATCATTCTTCTTTATTTGTTTTCTAATTTTAATTTTGAGTTTCTCTTTACACTTATGATTGTTTAAATAACTAAGAGTTTAGCGAATCTAATAATTATCTCTTATTTCTCGTAAAATTGATAATTGAGACTTAATTATTATATTATTATACAATAGAGTATACTTACTCTTAATATATTTTACGCATATCACCCATCCTATGATTACATGTCGTGTGTACTAAATGACTTATCTTACAAAATCATGAATGGTAGCCAGGTCCTTGTTCGGGCAGGCCTAGTCAATCGAGGCAATAACTTAGGATCGGATCCATCTTGCCAGTAGTATTGTGGGCTCAGGCCGGGTCGGTAGGTTATGCGTGTGTATTGGTGCGGCTTTCCGGAGGTTGGGCCAAGCCCAAAGGTCCCATACGGTCCACCATTAAATTATTCCTTAAAATGACATCAATGTTATCAATGCTCGGGCTATCAATGGTCTCATGAATGGCAATCTAATTACTACCGGGCCCTTCGTACGTGCTAACTTGGACAAGTGTTCTTCCAGAGATTTCTAATTTCGCAGAATATGTTCCTTGTCAGACAAATTCTTAAGCACAATAACTCTATCTTTTTAAATCCCTTAAATTTTTTTCCTTGCTAAATATATAGCGATGAAGGAACAAATCCCAGTTGGTGCAAAAGAGAGAAAGATTGGAAAATCCAGATGCCCGAAGAAACAAATTTGAAACAAAAGCAAGACCAGCAGCTATAACTGGTAAATAATTGGCCAGTCCTCATCCCGTTTGGATTTACATAATCTATCGTTCAATCAATAAACAGACACTTAACCAAATATTAATAATACTAGACCACCGATGGGCTTGCCTAGATCCAATTTGAATTTAGTGGATTATTTAACAAAGTACTATCTCCTAGGCATAAGAGCATGAACCACGCTTTGAAAAAAAAAAAAAGGGAGTTCTTATCCCAACAATCAATCCAGGCTATCCCTTAGCTTGTATAATCCATTTATATGTCTTACATCTAGTAAAACTGTTGACAAGTGGAGTACAACACTTCTAATTTTTGTGATGTGGTTATGCTCAAGATAGTTAGTACCACTCATTTGACATGAAGAAATGTGGCGCAAAATATTTAAACTTCTTTTTTTTACTATCTTACAAAATGTTTTTTAAAAGACAGGTTGAAAATTAAGATAATTCTTAAGGTCCAATCCAAAATACAGAACAGAACTCACTAAGGAGGCATATCATAAGCACATATTATATTCAATGTCTTAAAATACCATAATAATTAGGAGAAACTAGATGTAGCAAGTCAAACTTGTTTGATATCTTACCTATAAATAATTCACCATGTATCAACACTGCTAGTATTTGTTTTGAAATTCAATCAGCAACATATTAATACATTACTTTGAAACATGGCAATAATTTAGATAAAATTTTTATGGGAAAAAAAAAGGTTTATGGTTAGATGTATGTTTGGGGAATCTCAAGTGCTTTTAGGTACATGATAAGAAAAAGTGCAGACATGACTACCAGCTGTTAGCTTACCTGATTACCATAAACTCTTGATATCTGCTCTAAGCTGGTCTTTCGAGTCTTTACCTAAATGTGACAGCCATAGAAATAGCAGAAGAGACAGATATTATCACATTGATAGGAACAAGCAATGGGTTGAATTCCATACCCCAGTTCTGAAATATTCTTCTGCAGCATAAACTGCATCCCTTTCAATGGAAATCTTATCAGCCCCAGACCTAAAATATTCTGAAGCAACTTCCAAACTAGAATAGTGCCTGAGAATATAATTATGTGGATGAAAAGTTTAAGTTCTAAGCAAACACTTAAAGATAACACTATAACACTGGACAATTTTAATAAAAAAAATCTTGCAAAAAAGTCAAAAGCATAATCATCATAATGACTAGTAAAAATACCTTCCATTGGAATCAATAAAATCTCTAATTCCACCGCAGCTGTTAAGGGTACAAGAACATTTTCTGATGTGTATCGCAATACCTATGAACCATAACAAGCATGAAATCACAGCGGATATTGGATAAAATATAATTTAGTACCAACTCCTATAAAAACTTTCATTTTGGCACATTCCATAAACCTGCTATATTGGCAAATCACCAAGAGGGAAGTCGTGGAAACCAGTAATGTTTAGAAAGCTGACCTGCAATCAAGGTTGAGGTTTGGTTGGAAAGAACACGCTTCATAATATGTGTAAAAGCAACGAAATTGTCAAAGGCATACCTCATCAGCTCCATTTTTATATTACTATCCAGCAAGCTCAACTGGTTTGCCAAGATTTCTTACCTAAAAATTAAAATAGCATTAGATGACAAAAATACAATTTTATTCTTGAATAATAAAAATTAAGGTGCTGACTGATAGAAAAAACAAAGTCTAGATGGTTCTTGTTTAATCATCTACTCTGATGAGTAGTTTGTGTTGCACAGATGTCCAATGTTTTGGCATATGCTCTTTTAGAGCAATCCCATAAAAACCAAAAATATCATTAAAAAGTGAGTATTATCTCTGATATCTCTTTCTCTTTTGTATGTTCTCTTACATCATACTGGTCTCCTTTGGTTACGAGAGCTCCCCCTTATCATTTGTTCTCACATCAAGACAAGCAATCACCTAAAAAGACAATGTTTTGTTAGCAAATCAAAATAATGAATTATAACCGAGATTTCATAATAATTAATTTAACATAGAAAGGGGTTTCCATGACTACGACCCTTTTTGCAAGTTTTAAAGCTTTGCTTTCACCAGGCTTCTGTCTTCAAATAAATATTACTAATGGTTATTTACCATATGTCAAAATGATCGTAATAACAGTGATACAGAAGATGTGCATAGAAAGGTATGAAGGCCACCTTTGTCAAATCAAAATAATGAATTATACCCAATAATTCATAATAATTAATTTAACATAGAAAGGGGTTTCCATGACTAAGACCCTTTTTGCAAGTTTTAAAGCTTTGCCTTCACCAGGCTTCATACCTTTGTTAGAAAATCAAAATAATGAATTATACCCGATAATTCATAATAATTAATTTAACATAGAAAGGGGTTTCCATGACTAAGACCCTTTTTGCAAGTTTTAAAGCTTTGCCTTCACCAGGCTTCTGTCTTCAAATGAATATTACTAATGGTTATTTACCATATGTCAAAATGATCGTAATAAGTAATAACAGTGATACAGAAGATGTGCATAGAAAGGTATGAAGGCCACCTTTGTCACGTTTGACTTCAGATACAAGAATCTTCTCAAAACAGAAAGACAAACATCTGAAAATAACATTTTCAGGAATCAGTACAAGAATAAGCTAGCCGAAGAAAATTTAAAAAAAAAAGTATAGTATTTAGTTTTACCCCTAATAAATAATAAATATATCTCTAAAGAACTATTGTATTCCTCCCAAAAGAAGAAAGTAAATTTGAAGCAATTCACATTTCATAATAACATTCAACCAAAAGCCAATAAGCCGTAAAGATTGGCAAATCTTAAGAACAATATCAGAGACAGAAGGAAAATTTTCATTTTGGATTGAATTAGATATTTTCCTATATATCCAATTTTTCATTTCGTTTTTTTCTGAGTCATTTGGAGCCTCAGAAAATCCTTCAATTATCTCTTTCAGGGAGGAGGGATTGTACAAAATTGCATATATGTATATTACTTCAAAGTTCAAAATAATATTGGTTCTGTAAATTTATTTCCTTGCATTGGAAAGGAAGATAAAACTTGCCTCCACTCTTCTCTGGATAGACCGAACTGCACGCACATTGCCTTTTCTAATAGATGCTATAAACTTATAACCATAAGGGGATTTTACTGCTAATGGTTGAAAACAAAGAAATAAAGGCACAAAGTCTTGCACGCATGGAAATGATAATAGGTCAAATTTCATGATCTGGTGTGACATCTATTTGACAAACATATTTTCTGTCATAGACCAACATTTGATAGGAGGCAGAGAAAACAACTTTTCAGTCCTCTCACTGCTTTGTCTCCTAATATGTGTAATGTACTGTTCTAGTTCGGAAGCAAGGGCTCACCCCTTTTTGCATTGTCCAGCAGCTAATTTTCTTTGGAATAAGCTGTTTGGTATTTGTTGGAGAGGCTTGGGTCTGCCCCATGGATTTGCGTGTTTCTTCTTATTAAGTTTACAGGTTTTGGTTCTCCTAAAGATGCAAAGATCTTGTGGCAGTGCTCTGTTTTTGCGGTTCTCTGGTGTTCATGGCTGGAAAGGAATGCTAGAATTTTCAAGGGCTTCTTTTCAAATCTTGACTTTGTTTGGGATAGGGTTATTTTTTTAGCTTCGCTTTGGTGCTCTACTCATGGTCTTTTCAGTGATGTTTCTTTGTTAGACATGCAGAGAGATTGGCATGCTTTGCTACCAAGTCAATCATATAGGTCAAGTTGGTTCTTTTTTTATATGAGTGAGGATGCCTCAACCTCCTTCTTTGTACTCTTCTCCTCTCCTTTAATTATATTTCTTTTTCTATAAAAAAAAAAACATTTCAGGCCAGTGAAGAAATAAAAAGATTGATAAAGCTTATGATTAAACAATAAAGAATGAGAAAGCACAGAGAATGATTTAAATACTAAGCAAAGTATTTGGCTTGTTCATGTATTTTAGTTGACAATAGGTTAAGCAGTCAAGCAATTGTGATAACTGCAGAATATGGAAGCCAATGATGTGCATTAATGAGAATACAGGACTACAGCGATATGGTCCAGATTCCTATATTTCATTCTGGCACCAGTAAAAAAATTTTCCTGAAGTATTCTGCTAAATCTCTAATCAAGTAACATAATTTTAGGGCTCCTAGTTGAATCCCCATAAAAACTGCAACATGGTAATGAATATTCCACCCAGCCAAGAGAAACCAGAGAAAAAGAGGGAGAAAAGTACAAAGAAAAGTGAACACTTTTTCTTGAACCATGGCTTTCAGAGTTACATATACCCGATACTATAATATACCCATTCTTGCAAATTTCAATCCCTCACAAGGCAGCATAACAAATATGTTGATGATAAAATGAAATTTTGCATGAACTGTCCTCCTTGCTACCAATAAGAACTGATAAAATATTACAACAGCAATAAACAACCAAAATTCCTCCCACATAAAAGGGTCAAGAAGATAATAATATACAGTCCAAAAGAACTGAGATGAATATAGAATAATAACAAGGGTTAAACGTACTTTACCTCCCTAATTTATTAGTCTCAATGTCTCATTGCACTTCCCACTCTAGTTTATGTAATTAAGTACATTGCACCCTAATTCAACATTAAGTGTTGCAATCTTCCCCTTTCTATTAAAATTAAATTTTATTTAAAAACATAATTAACACAAACAGTAAAAAATGCCCCTATTTTTTCTTCTTCCTCCCCTACCACTGCACACCCCCAACTTGCCATTCTATTCTCGATCCCCCCCGGGCCATTTCTGTATAGTATTTTAGATTGGAGTTATTGTTGCTTCCACTGTTTATGGACTTATTTTATTATTATGGTACCTGTCGCGACCAAAAAATCGCGGTGGAATAACAACTTAAATTAAAATTAATTAAGTTTAGGAGTCGCCACAAATTTTATTTTTTTTATTAGAAAAAATTGAAAAACCCAAGAAAAATAGTCTTTGAAACCATATTGAATTCGGGAGTCGGTTATGTGTAGGGAAGGATGGAAACTTAATCCCACAGCACCCCTAACACACCCATCCTAAGACGGTACCTTAAATTAATTATGCAAATTCTTAATAATTCTTGAAAATATTTGTTTTACCCCTTTTGTAAAAAAATATAAAATAAATAAATAAATTATGAAAATTTAATTTTTGGCTTGACAGAATTGGAGTCCCGCTCCTACGTATCCTCAGTGCAATGAGGAATTCAAAGTCACGTAGTTCTTTAAAAAATATTTCGGGTTGGTTGATTTTATTATAAAAATAACTTTAAAAATTTGAATCAACAAGTTCGTCGTTCGATTATTCAAATTAAGAATTAAATAGGTGAAGTGAAGCTCGCGTCACGCTAGAAGACGTCACCCATTGATTATCAAGTTTGTTACAAAATTTTTATTTAAAATTATCAAATAGCGATTTAACTTAAAAAATTGAAAAAACATGATAATAATTTAAATATTAATAATAATAATAATAATAATAATAATAATAATAATAATAATAATAATAATAATAATAATAATAATAATAATGATAATGTAAACCATTTATCGCAACTCAGACGTTTACAAAATACAAGGGTTAGCAAGCTGTCGCAACTCAGATAACCCATATTATTATTATTATTATTTTTAAAGAAATCAATTATTTTTGTTTTATTTTTACTTTTACCATTTTTTTTAGCCCAATGACGCTACTACTTAAAAAAGAAAAAAAACTGATCGAGAAAAAAAATAATTGGGGCCTTACGAAAAGCAAAACGAAGAGGGGGTTTTCTTTTTGCTTTGGAACATTTTTTTCTTCTTGAGAGAGAACAGAGATGCGGTGGTCACGGGAGGAGCACCGAGAGAGAGAGAGGAGGAGCGGCTCGACGACCCTAACGGTGTGTGTGGCCCGGAGTTCGACGGGCTCGGATCCGTGCGTGGGACGACCGGGTGCGGCGCAGTTCGCCTTTTCACGGTGATTCGCGCAACGAGCGGCGTGCGGTGGTCTTTGGGCTTTGATGGTCACCGGATCGGGTGGTTGGGCGGTGTGGTTCGACGGTGAAGGGCGGTGGTTGTGGAATGATGGAGGCTTGGTTTAATGGAGGATTTGGTGGTGGTTTCGTGACGAGGGGTATTTGGCGGAGGAAGGTGATGACTTCGTGGCGAGAGGGTGTTTTGCTAATTGCTTTGCCAAAATTTGCTATGGAGAGAATAATATGGCTATGTAGGCGAAGTGTGTAAGTGAGGCTAGGCCGAGAGTATGTCGGGTTCTTAGTATACGTTCGATGTATGGGTTAGGTGTTTTATAGGAGAGGATTAGGTGAGGTGTTTGAGTTAGAATGTGATTAGGAGTTTGTTTAGGATAAGTGATGGGAGGTTTAGGATAAGTTTGTTTAGGATGGGTTTGAGATAGGATGAGTTTATGTTAGGATAAGTTTGTGGTAGGATGAGTTTGAGTTAGTTTAGGATAGGTTGGTTTAGGATAAGTTTGTGGTAGGATGAGTAATGGTTAGTTTAGGATAGGTTGGTTTAGGATAAGTGATGAGTTTAAGTGTGAGGATAACTGATGGGTTGTGGGTTAACGGGTTATGGGTTAACGGGTTGATTTATGGGTTACGGGTTAATGGGTTAATGGGCCAATGGGTTGAAAGATTATTATTTTTTATCTTTTTTTATTTATTTACAAAACGCCCCGGACAAAATTGGGTGTTCACAGTACCATCATCAGAAACATAAAATTAGAAGCACTGCTGACATTTCTGATGGTCGGCTTAGTACAAACCAAATCTAGGAAGTACACAGGAAAAGTGCATCTCCTCTGATAAGTTTGGAGAATTCTAATGGATGGGATCCATTAGCCAAAGGTCGAAGTGGTTACTCCTAGTAAGTTCTTGAGAGCGTTATGTTCAATCTTGAAGAATTAGAGCGTGCAACCTAGTGTATCTCAGAGGTAAATTTATTGTGGAAGAGTAATTTTTCATCTATCTACAGGGAATTTTGAGAGACGGATCAGTTGTGGTTATAAAATGCATTGCCGTGACAAGCTGCGAGTCTGATGAAACTGAATTCTTGAAGGGGTTGAAGATATTGAAGGGATACCTGGCTCTAGAATACACAACAACTGGTTGTATGCATTTGGGGTGATAGTCTTCCCACTTCTTATATGGAAAAAAGCAATATCACTCAGTTAAGTCGCCAAGGGGTAGAAACTGCAAGTTTTAAAGATATAATTGATGAGAAACTTTATGGTAAGTTCACAGAATCAGAGGCAGCCAAACTGGGGAAAGTTGCTTTGCTTTGCACCCATGAATTTCCCCATCTCCAGCCAGCTATGGACAATGTAATGCAAGAACTGGGTGATAAATAGTAGCAGTTCATGACATGAAGAATGATATCTTGCCTTGCCTTTCTAGTGGAAAGGGGCACAGATGGAGTCATTGTAAAATATTATGATTTCCTGAGAAGTGAAGTATGTTGACATTGCTTTGTATTATAGTTGAGAACATAAAGTGCTAAGGGAAATTCCTCATGTAAAAAAGGAAGGTTGCATTTTAGGTTCCAAATGTGAATTTTGATATTTGATAGATTGGTTGTCGAATGTGAACATTGTCATCTGCAGGTGGGGTGGTGTGAGATTAAGAATAGAATGGCAAGTGGAAGTGTGCAGTGATGTGTGGATAAAATACACACCTTTTGTGCTTGATTTGAGGTAGATTGGAGTGTGTTTTGATGATTTATGTTGGAATTTATGTCACATTTAATCTAACTATCCTTGGTATCTCATGATTAGTTTTTCTCTATGTTTTTAGGTCTAAAAGAGGTGTTTTAACATGACTCTATGAAATTTTGGATGGATTCATTGCAATGGAGTTGAGCTCGAAATTTATATGGCCAAAATTCGCAGAGTTTTTGACCCTTGTGCGATAAAATGAGCATAACTTGAGCTACAGAAGTCGAAACGAGGTGATTTCGGTGGCATTGAAAAGTTAAGAAAAAAGATCTACAACGTTCATGAAGATCATTTTTCCAAAAAATAACATTTTGAATGATTAAAGAGTTAGACACGGTCGTATCTAACTTGGAAAATACTTCTGTCAAGCTCACAGGACTTTGTCTAACTTCAATGAAACTTCTGTGTGGGAGACACGACCGTGTCTCTGGGAGACACAGCCATGTGACTCCTGAACGTGCAAATTACGTTGTTTTTAAAGCTCACACGACCGTGTTGAAGGGAGATAAGGCCGTGTGAGTCCCTTTGACGTGAAAAAAAAGGACATTTTGCCCCTAAATCATTATAAATAGGACAAAAACACCAAACAAAAGGAGACTTTTGACTAGAGACTTGTGTGACGGCAGGTTTTAGGAGGAGAAGCGCAAGGATTTAAAGGCGAAGGTTTTGAAGGCAAGAGCAAGACTCTTTGAAGATCAACCATTGAAGTTCTTTTCTCTATCTCTATCTTCTCATCTTTTCTTTTTGTTTATCAATCATGGTTGTTTTTTTAACCCTTGTTCTTGTTTGTGCTACAATTGTCATGAGCGGCTAAACCCCTTTTCTAGAATTAGGATGAAACTCTCTATTTCTCTATTATGAATTGTTAATTTGATTCTTTGTTAATAAAATTATTGTTCTTGATTCATTCTTGGTATGCTTAATGCTTGTGATATGTTGCGTGCCATATTTACATGATTTTAGGCTTTAGGTGAAGAATTGAAAGATGAAATCTAATTGCTTGATAATCCAAGAATTGAACTTAAGAATTGAGACTTAGACATGGGTTTAAATCCTTCGAGGGGTAAACGATTGTTATGAATCTTAATGAGTTGGAACTTGGATTAATTGCTATAAGAATGAGGTTAATGAAGTTTTAGCACGTTTTTAGTGCCAAGAAATTAGGCTTTAAATAATTTAGGACAAATCGCCTTCAAGAACATAATTGAACATTAACAAAGATAGGATTACAATTTATTATAGGAGGTAGTGTAGTGGATTCCGAATCCTAGAGCTTTAAATCCTTGTTAAATCTCATCTTTTCTAGTTTCAATTATTTATTTTATTGCTTTACTTTTTGTCTTAATTTAATTGGACTTTCACTATTGATTTTTATTCACTTAAATAATCAAAATAGCCGTAAGAGTTAGTAATTAACCGATCCTCGTGGGAACGATCTTTATTTTACTACTTATACGATCCGTGTGCTTGTGAAAAATCTTACAACAAGTTTTTGGCGCCGTTGCCGGGAATCGTGTTGATATTAACACAAGCGGCAATTTGGTTGATTTAAGCAATTTTTATTTTATTTTATTTCTATTTTTTTTACCTTATTTTAACTTTCTTTTATTTTTCTTTGAATTTTGAAGTGTTGTTTCTTTCTTATGCGAAGAACGAGGAGTCAAGGAGATCTTATTATCCCCATTGATCTTGAGATCGAGAGAACGCTTCATAATATTAGAAGGGAAGGAAAAGCACAGAGAATTGAGGAAGACAACATGACAAACAACACTAACCAAGCCGCCAATGTAGAGCTAAGTCTGAGGGATTATGGAGCTCCCAACGCTAATGCTCGTCAGTCTTCCATTGTTAGGCCACGGGTAGAGGCCAACAATTTTGAATTAAAGATGTTACTGATTCATATGGTCTAACAAATGCAATTTAGCGGGTTACCAACCAAAGACTTGAATCAACATTTGGATGATTTCTTGGAACTATGTGACACAATCAAGATGAATGAGGTCTCGATGGATGCTATATGGATCAGGCTTTTTCCCTTTTCTCTTAAGGGGAAAGCCAAGAAGTGGATTCATTCAGAGGTTCCTAATTCACTTACCACCTGGAACTTGATGGAGCAGGCCTTCTTGGACAAGTATTACCCGATTGGAAAGACAATTAAGCTCTACCAAGACATTACTACCTTCTCTCAAAAGGAAGATGAATCTCTTTATGAAGCATGAGAGAGGTATAATGATCTTATTCGTCAGTGTTCACATCACGGCCTACAGGATTTTGTTGTCATCCAAACATTCTATGATGGGTTGTCTTTCTCTACAAAGGCAGCTCTTGATGCCGCAGCTGGCGGTGCTTTGATGGCCAAGACTCCAACAGAGGCAATGGGTTTGATCAATGAAGTGGCTTCAAATATTTATTTGTGGCCAAGTGATAGATCCTCTCCAAAGAAGCAAGCCAGAATGATAGAGCTTGATGTCATTACTATGCTGAATGCCAAATTTGATGCTTTGACCAAGTCACTTGAGAAGCTGAATGTCAATGTCATTGCCACCCCTATGATAACTTGTGAAACATGTGGAGGAGGACATTTGACTTCAGAGTGCAATGCAGTGGAGATGTATTCTCAAGACCAATCTATGGGTTAAGTGAACTACATCCAAAATGACAATTTCAGAGCTCAGGGGAATTCTTTTCCCAATTCATATAACCCTGACTGGAGAAACCACCCAAATCTCTCCTATGGCAATCAACAAGATAATGAGGGCCCACCTAGATTCCAACAGGTTCAACAATCTTCTCAAGGTGGGAAAGTCAATTTAGAAGCTCTTATGGAGAACTTTTATTGTCACTTAAAAGGAGCATAATAATGTCATTCAAACTCAAGTGCAACAACATGGGGAGTCCATTAAGCAAATTCATACTCGCCTTGATCAAATGGCGACTCATTCTAAGATGCTTGAAACTCAGATAGTCCAACAAGCAAGCTTGTTCAACATGGTACAGGGGCGAATCCCAAGTCAACCGGAGACAAGCCCAAGGGAGCAAACAAATGCAATTTTCTTGAGAAGTGGCAATCAAGTTAAAAGCCCCACAAGGGAAGAAATGTTAGCCATGGCAACCATTACCCAAGAGGGGGGTGAATTGGGTGATGCCTAGTTTTAATGCAACTTTGACAAATTATGCATTTTGAATAACTCAATTAATAAATGCAGCGGAATAAGTCTAATAAATGTACAACTATTGAGGATTACTCAAAAACAACTTGGGATATATGATGAACTAAGTGAATAAGCTAGATATCAAGTTGTAACAATCAAAACATCAAGATATGCAATAGATAAATATATTCTACCAAATACTGAATTTAAAGAGTGTAGGGAAGAGAGAATCAAACTCAAGAATTTATCCTGGTTCAGCCACCAACCACTTGTGGCCTACATCCAGTCCTCAAGCTTAACTTGAGATTTTCTTCACTATCTCCTAGACTTTACGGGTGCTAGAAAAACCTTTGTACATACAAGAGCACTCCTCACACCTTGGGATACCTCACCTTTGTGCTAGAGCCTCCAATTCTTCAAGCTTCACAGGTGCTTGATGACCTTTACAATCAAGAGCACTCACAACACCTTTGGGATACCTCACCCTTTGTGTTTGAGTCTCACTATAAGGGATACCTCACCATTTTCTCTCTTGAGGGATACCTCACCCTCTTACAATGATTTCTAGATGAAGAGAAAGAATAGAAACTCTCACAAGAGTAGATATACAACTTGAAGAACAAAGTATGGATGATAGAAAACTCTCTCAAGAGTGGATAATACAAGTTGAAGCTCAATGGGTATAAAGGATTTACACACTTAACTCAAAACAAAGAATTTAGAGAAAAAGATGATGAATTTCATTTTCAATGCTCAAGGGTAATTTTCAGAATGTTCTCCAACTTGTTTTTGATGCCCAAACACTTTTATTTATAGCCCAGTGAGTTTTAGAGCCGTTGGAGGTGTTTAGAAATAATTTTCTATGAAAACTAGCCGTTAGAAACGTTCCTGGGCACTTTGTAATTGATTACAAGCTTCAGTAATCGATTACAAGCTTTCTGGGCACTTTGTAATCGATTACATACTCTGTGTAATCGATTACACGGCTTCTGTCAACGTTGTAATCGATTACATGACTTGTGTAATCGATTACACTATTTCTGGTTTTCAAAAACCGACTTTAAAAGGTCATAACTTCTTCATTTCTTATCCAATTAAAGCAAATGACCACTCATTGGAAAGCTCTTTGAGTCTATTTTCATATGAAAGAAGTTTCAGAACAAAACTCAAAGTATTTTGAAAGATATGATCAAAATAATAACCAAAGGTCATATTTTCAAAACTCAAACTTTAATTGGTCATAACTTTTTCGTTTCTTATCCATTTAAAGCAAATGATCAGTCATTGGAAAGATCTTTGAGTCTATTTTCAAATGAGATATTTCAAAGTAAAACTCAAAGTATTTTAAAAGTTATGATCAAAAGAGTAAGTATATGTCAGTTTTACAAAACACAAACTTGACTATTTTTCATAGATTTGAAATACCACCAAGACTAGCTTTTCAAAAATAGTTTGTTGGGTATTTAAACATTTTAGAAACACTTAAAAATATGTTTAAAACTTGTTTGAGCTTAGTGTGATTCCTTTTTACCTTTACACAAGATCTAAGTCCTATAAGCTAAGCTTGAAGATGTTGGACTAGATCTTTTACCACCATCACTTCTTGATGTAATCCAAGCTTCCAAAGAAAATCTTCTCTTCAAAACTTGCAAATGCTTGGAACATTTTTTCATTTTCATTCTCCTTGAGTTGAGCATAGTTGTGATCTTTTGCTTTCTTGTTGCAATGCTCACTCTTGGTACTTGAACTATCCTACAAAATATTGCTCACTTAACCAAACATAGTTAGTCCAAATTCATAGCTCAATATCTTCATATGCATGATTCATAAATGTATAACTCTAGTTAGTCTAACATGCATACAAGACTTTCATAGACATATCCAATATTAATTCATTTATAACTCATATAAAATATTATTGGATATACTATATGATGAATGTTACATATATCTCATTAAACACATTTATGTAACATGGTCAACATTCTTTTGTGATACATTTGTCATTTATTAAGTACAACTATAAAGCATAAGCATCATTCTTTTTGTCTTGTATTTGTCATCATCAAAACTTAACATATTAAATCATTGGGGCAAACCTATTTCCACAATCTCCCCCTTTTTGATGATGACAAATCACCAAAGAAAAAATATGTTTAGCAATATATAAGGATAGATATTCATGTAAGCATATCAAACAATTAAGCACAAGCACATATTTTTCTTTCCAATTTTCTCTCCCCCTATTTGACATCAACAAAAAGGCTTAGGAAGGAAAGATAATATTTTTCTCTCCCCCTAAAGATAAGAACCATGTTGTCAAAAAGAGTAGGATCATCAAAACCATAAACTTCTTCAAGTTATGCAACTCATCACTATCTCTCCTTATTTAATTATATACCTAATTCAAGAAAGGAGAGATGAAATAAGTATGCTTTCAAGATATAAAAGATTATTCATGCAATACTTGTCATATTTTGGTACTTCAACATTTAGCATATGATAGCAATAAGCTTAAGAAATTATGTCTAACATATAATATCTTGCATACCACATCATAAATAATTACCACTTGATATCACTTGATAGGAGATACAAAATATTCATGTAAGATCATAGAATTAAGGTTTTTAAATAAAAGATCATACAACTTGTCACATATCAAGCATTTCTCAATGAAAAAATCAAAAGATATGAAGCTTAAGAATGTTTACCTTCTTTCATTGATATAGGAAAAGAGAATGAACGATGATCTTTGTTGACATATTGATAGTATTAACAATAAAACACTTCATGTCAAGTAAGGATGTAAGTCAAGAGATATAAGCAAAAATCTAATAGCTAGGCTCCCCCTCACAATATGCATGTTATCAAAATATCAAATATAATGGTTTAACATAGTTATGCATATATTCTTAGTCAACAAGGATATGGAAGAATGATATGTAAGATAAGTTCCCCCTTATTGAAGCACAAGATAGATAAAGGGAAATATGCATGCCAAGATCATATAAGCACATTACTATAAAGAAAAGCAAGGCATAGATACATATTCTTAATCTCTCAAATAAAATCATTTTAAAAAAAACTTCTCCCCCTTTCAAAAAGACTTTTATAATAACATATTATATTTTCAAAAGCATTTTAGAATGTACATATGCCAATCAACAACAAGAAATCTCTTATTGTAGTGAAGGAATTGAAAAACCATGGAACTATAATTTTTGAATATTTATAATTCATTTCAAGATATACTTCATTGAGAAAAAAAACATTGAAGTTCAAATACAAGTTCAAGACACAAAATGAATCATTTACTTCTTGTTTTCAAAGTATGAACATATCAAGCAATTTCAAACAAAAGATGTAACACCCTCCAAATTGCTGCATGAACGTGAGTTTCAAGGAAATTTTCGACGAAAAAACGACATAACAAAATTCGGTAAGATGGGAGAACATCATTTCCCAAGAATGGTTAAAATCAAGTGTTGTCGGATGAGAACTCGTCGAATGGTGATTCGTCAAACGAAAATGAAAGGCTGTCGGATGAACTTGAAAAGATCAATAAATATCCTAATTCGTCGGACAGATGTTGATGTTGGAGAAATCTTCCAATTGTCGAATTGACGAAATATTATATGGTCAGAAGATCAAATTCGACGGATTTTGACATTAGAGAAGTTTTTCTACTGAAATCAGGAATTCTTACTCGACGGTCGTTAGCACCATAACTCGACGAACCTTATCATTCAAATTCGACGGACATTGGTATCCCCACTCGACGGAAATTGACATTCTAACTCAACAGACATGAGCATCCTCACTCGACGAATATTGACATTTTCACTTAACTGATACTAGCATCCTCACTCGATAAATTTTAACTTGGTACCAAATAGTAAGAAGATTAAATTCGACGTATTTGGATAGAAGTCCAAATTCGATGGATATGACATTGTCTTAAAAGATCCTATTTCGACGAATATAAACATCTTCATTTTGACTTGTGAAATCGTCCAACAAGATTTAGGGAAAAGAAGAACCATATTGTTCTTGATTGATTCTTTGCTAATGAGAATGTTCATCGCTTTGTCGAACCTGAGGACTTCTCCCATGTTTTGAATAGATGGTCTTCTGTCGGAAAGATGGTCTTGGTCGGAATAGATGGTCTTTGTCGGAAGAGGCAGCCATAACAGCCAAAATCTTTGATTTCTGATTTAAGAATTGAGAATCAATTTCATCCAGTCTTGAGGTATTTTGGGTTTTTTCGAACTACCGATTGATGTTGTCGGGAAAATGCTCTGAAGGTGTCGGATTCAACTCATCATTTAACTTATGCTTGCATTCAGTAATTAAATCCGACGGAATCAAAATGTTAGGAAAATTTCTTCAAGTGTTTGGATCTTGTCCAAATTCTGTCGATGTCAAGACCTTCAAAAATCTTGGATTGTCGAATGAGTTACGTGAGATTAATCTTTTGGATCCCTGTAAGGCTTGAGAAAGACCGAATCTATCGACAGGAGTATATTCATAAAACTGTCGAGCTTTGTTTGTCGGAATAGGCTTGAAATGAAGTCAGTATCGACAAGAATCTATTCTCAAAAGAAATTGTCGAATTCGGTTTGTCGAAACAGGTTTTGAAATGAAAACCATTTGGGAAAATGTTGAGGAACTTCGTCGGATTGGGATTTTAATTTTGGTCGAATTAGAATTCCAGAATTTTGGTCGGTTGAGTATAATGGCAAATTAAACTATAGGGTCAAAATAATTCATAGCAATAACAAAATGCTATGCATCAAGCAACATATATTTATCAAGTAAAATAGAATTATTTTACGATAAATTCTAAAAATTAATAGATTCTTTTCGTGTTACTCAGATTTGGGTTAAGTAAGATCCCCGTCTCTAAATAATCGACAAGAATTTCCCTACCGAAAATTATTATTTTCTTGACCAGAGCAAATCACACAAAATAATCACAAATAGTATCGAAATAATCAAATTATTTTTATAATGCACAGAAAACACAAAGTAGTGTAATTCTGTCAGCTCTTGCAACATAGTCTAAAAATTTGGGGTGTTACAAAAGACATATGACATTTTACTTTCCAATCTCCAAATAAATATATAAGACAATTAAGAATCAAAGAGAAAGGATTAGAACTACTAATGAGCAAGTGAATTTACATATTTGAGCGAAGAGAATTGGTCACAAGCTCAAGAACAAAGATATTGTCATAACATGTCATTCCAAACAAAATGTGTGCATATCTAACATGTTAGCATATATAAAAACACTTTTAAAACATAATGCTAGAAAAGCACAATTTAAGACATGTTAAGGCATAAAACAAATACTACTTATCCAAATATCACATGATATTCAAATTAAAGCATAAGTAAGGATAAAAGATTGATATCACCAAAAGTATACTCTTTGAGTTTTTGTAGGTGACTCAACTTCTATGCCTCAAGGCCCTTGAGAATATTGTGGTTCTCCATGTCTTTCTTTTTATGTTTTTCATCACTTTTGGAGAACTTGGACCATTTTAAGTTTTCCCAACCTCAAGTAGCACGGTTGTTTTTCACTTCATTTGCATGCTTGAGCTAATGGTCACCCTACAACACAATTCAAAGAAATTTCTTTGGTATCCACCAATTTTGGATCCATAGGGGTTAGTCATTGATTATTAATCCATTATGCTCTCATAATTTTTTTTTTTATAGTATGTAAATTGAGCACAACAAATTAAACAATCAATTACCATTAAGCTCATAGCTAATAATATGCATACATTCATGATATACAGACAATCTTAAGTAAAAATGATCATTTTAGCATTGAAAACCATTTTTAAAGTTCAGTGTAATCGATTACAATATGTGTGTAATCGATTATCACCCTTCGGAATCCATGTAATCGATTACATGTTTGGTGTAATCGATTACACGAGTTCGAGACGTTGTAATCGATTACATAGTATGTGTAATCGATTACACGCTCTCGACTTTGCTTGGAACGCTTGGCGAGCCTCCGTAATCGACATGAGGTCTTGTAATCGACACAAGCTTCTTGAATTCAGTTTTTGCACTTCAAATAGTAAGGGTCCGAACTCAAGGTTTTCAAATTAATTCCAAAACTTTCCAAAACAATTCCAAACATCATGTAAGCATAAAACCGACAGTTCTTGATCCAAAGCTCATGTTTATGCAAAAACTACAAATTATGCAGAAAAATGTAACTTTATGCAGCAAGAGTTATGATTTATCCAATATGCCAAGTTCTAAGATATTTTTATCAAATGAGCTTCTTCAAACAAGAAGTGAACTTATCTAACATATTATCACGAGATATGCAAGGTAGTGAGTAAAGGGTGTAACAATAATATAATCATGTGCTATATATAATATTCAAATTTTACTAAGCACACATAGTTCTATCCTTTACCTAAGGCCTATGAGGAATATACCTCAAATTCATTGACTTTACAAGTGAATGTGCATAAGAGGTAGAAACATTTGATACCTTGGCCTTGGTAATCAAGGAAACTCTTTTCCTTACCCATTGCTTCTCTTTTGGTGTTTTGAACTTTGCAAGTTCCACATTTTGTGCTTGAGAAGCTTTGGTTGAAGCCATCTTCCTTCTTTGATCAAAACTTCTTTCAATGGGCTTTGGAAACATTCCCCTTGATGATTCCTTCTTTACTTGACCAATTTGTCCATCCTTTTGAGAAGTTTTCTGCATAATTGAAACACTAGGAGGACTTTTTGGTACCCACTTTATCTTGGGTCCTTGAATATTAGTACTAGAGCATTTAAGATCTTTAGGAACCCATTTCATATTATTTCTCATATAAGAATTTCTTCTATAATTGCATAAATGAGAAATATGTCCTAGATGACCACAGAAATTGTAAACAATTGAATTTAATGATGATTTGGTCCTTTGAAGATCATTTTTGGAAAACATAAGCCTTTTATTGTTTTTATATTCTATGTCATTTTTGCCACAAGCCTTACTTGAATTTTCATGTGAAATAGCATCAATTGCATTCTTATTAACACACATGGATTGTAAGCAAATAGAATCATTAGTTTTGGCAAATTCACAATATAAGTTCTCAACTTGATTTTCTAAATTAATGCATTTTTCACAAGAAGTTGAGGTTTCACATTTCAAAGGCATTTTCTCATCAAGAAAAGCATAATCATTTTTCAAAATCTCAATTTCAGTTTCGATGAAGAAAATGTTTTCCAAACAAGATAAATTTTTATTTCCTAAATTCAACAAATCATCATATAATTCATCATATGCACATTGTAACTCATCATAGGAAGGACTATAATCTAGTTTAGCATTATTTACCTCAAAGTCCTTTTTGGCCATATATGAAGTAGTCTCCATTCCTAGCATGCTTGGCTTTTCAAAGGAATCATCATCTTCCTCATTGTTGTCTTTCAAGGATTCAAGAACATCTTCTTGAGGACATTTTTCAATATTGTCTTCCTTTAGAGGCTTTTGCTCTTCTTGCTCTCTATATACAACTTTTTGCAAGAAATCATTGTTAGCAAGATAAAAATTATCAAGAGCATCCCATATATCTTTAGCATTAGAGCAACTCTTAATTTTAGCATAAGCATCATCATTTAAACCACTTCTCAATATTTGCATTGCTCTAATATTCAATGAAAAGCATTTCTTATCATAGTCATTCCAAGTTTATTTTGATTTGCATATAAATCCATCAAGCATAATATCCCACAAATCAATATCAATAGATTGCATATAAATTTTCATTTTAGCTTTCCAATAAACGAAATTTGCACCATCAAAGAATGGTGGTTTATTAATTTCAAAACTATTCATTTTGAAAAGCTTGTAATGGTTGCCAAACAAATAAAGATCTTTAACTCCAAGCTGTTAAGCTTTTACCAGAGCACGAAGCTCTGATACCACTTGTTAGCCATGGCAACCATTACCCAAGAGGGGGGGTGAATTGGGTGATGCCTAGTTTTAATGCAACTTTGACAAATTATGCATTTTGAATAACTCAATTAATAAATGCAGCGGAATAAGTCTAATAAATGTACAACTATTGAGGATTACTCAAAAACAACTTGGGATATATGATGAACTAAGTGAATAAGCTAGATATCAAGTTGTAACAATCAAAACATCAAGATATGCAATAGATAAATATATTCTACCAAATACTAAATTTAAAGAGTGTAGGGAAGAGAGAATCAAACTCAAGAATTTATCATGGTTCACCACCAACCACTTGTGGCCTACATCCAAATCCTCAAGCTTAACTTGAGATTTTCTTCACTATCTCCTAGACTTTACGGGTGCTAGAAAAACCTTTGTACATACAAGAGCACTCCTCACACCTTGGGATACCTCACCCTTGTGCTAGAACCTCCAATTCTTCAAGCTTCACAGGTGCTTGATGACCTTTACAATCAAGAGCACTCACAACACCTTTGTGATACCTCACCCTTTGTGTTTGAGTCTCACTATAAGGGATACCTCACCCTTTTCTCTCTTGAGGGATACCTCACCCTCTTACAATGATTTCTAGATGAAGAGAAAGAATAGAAACTCTCACAAGAGTAGATATACAACTTGAAGAACAAAGTATGGATGATAGAAAACTCTCTCAAGAGTGGATAATACAAGTTGAAGCTCAATGGGTATAAAGGATTTACACACTTAGCTCAAAACAAAGAATTTAGAGAAAAAGATGATGAATTTCGTTTTCAATGCTCAAGGGTAATTTTCAGAATGTTCTCCAACTTGTTTTTGATGCCCAAACACTTTTATTTATAGCCCAATGAGTTTTAGAGCCGTTGGAGGTGTTTAGAAATGATTTTCTATGAAAACTAGTGTTTATAGCCGTTAGAAACGTTCTGGGCACTTTGTAATCGATTACAAGCTTCATGTAATCGATTACAAGCTTTCAGGCACTTTGTAATCGATTACATACTCTGTGTAATCGATTACACGGCTTGTCAACGTTGTAATCGATTACATGACTTGTGTAATCGATTACACCATTTCTGGTTTTCAAAACCGACTTTAAAAGGTCATAACTTCTTCATTTCTTATCCAATTAAAGCAAATGACCACTCATTGGAAAGCTCTTTGAGTCTATTTTCATATAAAAGAAGTTTCAGAACAAAACTCAAAGTATTTTGAAAGATATGATCAAAATAATAACCAAAGGTCATATTTTCAAAACTCAAACTTTAATTGGTCATAACTTTTTCGTTTCTTATCCATTTAAAGCAAATGACCAGTCATTGGAAAGATCTTTGAGTCTATTTTCAAATGAGATATTTCAAAGTAAAACTCAAAGTATTTTAAAAGTTATGATCAAAAGAATAAGTATATGTCAGTTTTGCAAAACACAAGCTTGACTATTTTTCATAGATTTGAAATACCACCAAGACTAGCTTTCCAAAAATAGTTTGTTGGGCATTTAAACATTTTAGAAACAATTAAAAATATGTTTAAAACTTGTTTGAGCTTAGTGTGATTCCTTTTTACCTTTACACAAGATCTAAGTCCTATAAGCTAAGCTTGAAGATGTTGGACTAGATCTTTTACCACCATCACTTCTTGATGTAATCCAAGCTTCCAAAGAAAATCTTCTCTTCAAAACTTGCAAATGCTTGGAACATCTTTTCATTTTCATTCTCCTTGAGTTGAGCATAGTTGTGATCTTTTGCTTTCTTGTTGCAATGCTCACTCTTGGTACTTGAACTATCCTACAAAATATTGCTCACTTAACCAAACATAGTTAGTCCAAATTCATAGCTCAATATCTTCATATGCATGATTCATAAATGTATAACTCTAGTTAGTCTAACATGCATACAAGACTTTCATAGACATATCCAATATTAATTCATTTATAACTCATATAAAATATTATTGGATATATTATATGATGAATGTTACATATATCTCATTAAACACATTTATGTAACATGGTCAACATTCTTTTGTGATACATTTGTCATTTATTAAGTACAACTATAAAGCATAAGCATCATTCTTTTTGTCTTGTATTTGTCATCATCAAAACTTGACATATTAAATCATTGGGGCAAACCTATTTCCACAAGAAAAACCTGAAAATGAGAAATCCCAATAAAAGGAAGAGAAGCAAGAGAAGAGCGAGGCCAAGAAAGAAGAAAAAGAAAGCCCTAAAAGCTATGTTCCTCCACCAACATATGTTCCACCTTTGCTTTTCCCACAAAAATCTCAAAGGGTGAAGCTTGATCAACAATTTGGATAGTTTTTGGAGGTTCTTAAAAAGCCGTATATAAACATTCCTTTTACGAAAGTGCTATCTCAAATGCCCATCTATGCTAAATTCTTGAAAGAGATCTTCTCTAATAAGAGGAAGCTTGAGGATTATGAAACTGTTGCTTTAACTGAGGAATGCAATGCACTCATTCAAAACAAGCTTCCTCCTAAGCTTAAGGATCCGGGTAGCTTCTCTATTCCGTGCTCGATTGGGACCATTTAAATTAACAAGGCTTTATATGACCTTGGGGCAAGTGTGAGTTTGATGCCCCTTTCCCTTTGCAAGAAACTTAATATTGGGGAGCTCAAACCGACCACCATATCTCTTCAACTGGCTGATAAGTCAATCAAACGTCCTATTAACATATTAGAGAATGTCCCCTTGAAGGTTAGTAAGTTTTACATGCCGGTGGATTTTGTTGTGCTTGACACGGATGTTGATGATAAAATGCCGATCATACTTGGGCGTCCATTCGTCGCCACTGGAAGGGCAATCATTGATGTCCATGAAGGGAAATTGACTCTACGATTGAATGATAAGGAAGTAGTTTTTGATGTTTTTAATTCTGAAAATAATTCTAATTCCTTAAATTCATGTAATCGCATAGATGCTACTAATGTTGTGGATAGTGTTGTGCTTTCAAGTGTGCAGGAATCAGTGACTGATGTTGTACTAGAAAAGACATTGCCCAAGGCTGTCACAAAATTTGAGAAGTCCAAGTCCTGCAAGAAAGGACCTAAGAAGCGGAATGACAAGTGTGTCAAGAAGCGCGAATTTAAACTTGGGGATAAAGTTCTTGTCAATAACTTGTTTCTACATTTTTGTCCTAGTAAGTTATGGTCAAAATGGTCAGGACTATATGAGATTGTATGAGTCTTATCTTACGGTGTGCTTGAGGTGAAGAAAGAAGGTTATGAGTCATTCATGATAAATGGTCAGAGAGTGAAATACTTTAAAGAAGAAGTAGGGACTGAGTACTACTCTGTTGACATTACTTGAGCACAGAAACCAGACCAGAGTCAAGCTAATGACTATAATTTAACGCTTCTTGGGAGCTAACCCAAATTTTTTTTTCTCTTTTTCTTTACTCTTTTTTTATTTTGTTTTTAGCTTCTTATTATTTATTTTATTGATTAACATTTTTCTGTTTTAGTTTATAGTTTTTTATTGTTGAGTCGGCTTAAGTGCCTCCCTGAGTTCGGAGCCTTTGTAGGGGGATGTATATAGCTGTTGGCCACCCAAAAAGATTTTTCTTTCCTTTCATTTAGTTTTTTTATTTTCGCATTTAGTTCTTACACTTTGTTTTTCAGTTTTTGCTTTGTTTTTCTTGTGCTATTTCAGACCCTATTTTGCCGCTTATGATGACTAATTGTTCAAGTTCATGGCTATGCGCCTCTTTCTCCCACCACCTTCGTGATCTTGAGTTTCCATTTTCAAGGAAGTTTCGTTATCCTTTGTACTGTTACTTTTGTTGTCTAAACATTGAGGGCAATGTTTCTTTCAAGTGTAGGGGGGAATTGTTGAGCACTTGTTTATTGCATTGAATCTTACGGGAATTGTGTTTTAATTTCTTGATTATTTCTGAGCTGATAGGAATTTGTTTGAGAGGGGAATCCACTGCTATTTTTTATCTATTTTTTGTGTACAACAATTTTTTTTCAATTGAATGTTGAAAATTTTAGCATTTTATTTGAGAAATTAGTCATGTCTGCTTGCAATTGATTCTCTTTACTAACTTAAGCCAGAAAGTGTGTTTTGAGCCTTTATTGATTAGATTTTTCATAAACAAAATCTTTTTTTTTCTTCTGGAGTGAGATTTATCTTGATTGATGTGCGCTAGAACTTGTTTTGATATCTTGTTGAGATTTCAATGATTCACATTCATACTTGAATATGATTAAGGCAATTAGGCTTAATTCTTTCTTAACTTTCAGAGTTGTATTATTAAATAATCCCTTAGTTGCCCCATTTAAGCCTGAATTTGATTTCTTTGGATACCTTATTGAATGATCATGTTGAATTCTTTGGAGCAATTGATGTGTTGAGAAGTCATAAAGGATTGTTTTTGTCTTCAAGGGGTTTATTGCTTAAAAAAAAGAAAAATGAAAAAAAAATGAAAATGAATGAAGAAGGAAAAAAGAAAGAAAAAAATTGTGGTGAATAATAATGAAAATATTTGGTTGAAAGTGAGAATTAGTTATTTCCTTGTGCATTATGTTTTCAATTTGATTCTGTTTTGTATCAATTTATCCATGAATATTCTTTACTCTTTCTTATCTTTTTCCTATCTTTCATTATGCCCTTGACCCCGTTACAACTAGAGGAAGTCCTTTTGATTCTTGTTATGTATATGAACTTGGAAGTGAGGATTAGATTGATAACCAAGCCTATGGTAATGCATTTTTCAAAAGAAATTTGAGTTATCTCTTTGTCCTTAAATACTTGAGCGATGGAAAGATGAGTGATTTCAAATGGTTGGTAAAGAGAAAAGGTGTAAGTTAGACTCAAGCCTCTAATTGTATTAAGTGCTAAATAATCTTGTTTGATTGAATTTGATTGCTGAGCTTAATTGAATTTTTAAATTGTGAAATTTCCCTTTATTCATGTTTATTGATGTTGAGTTTAATCTTCTTTTTTATTCATATTCTTTGCTTGAGGACAAGCAAAGTTCAAGTGTGGGGGAATTTGATATGTGGATAAAATACACACCTCTTGTGCTTGATTTGAGGTAGATTTGGGTGTGCTTTGATGATTTATGTTAGAATTTATGCCACATTTAATTTAATTATCCTTGGTATCTCATGATTGGTCTTTCTCTATGTTTTTAGGTCCAAAAGAAGTGTTTTAACATGGCTCAATGAAGCTTTGGATGGATTCATTCCAATGAACTTGAGCTTGAAATTTATATGGCCAAGATTCGCAGAGTTTTTGACATTTGTGCAATAAAATGAGCATAACTTGAGCTACAGAAGTCGAAATGAGGTAATTTCGGTGACATTGAAAAGCTAAGAAAAAAGATCTACAACTTTCATGAAGATCATTTCTCCAAAAAATGATGTTTTGAGCAATTAAAGAGTTAGACACGGCCGTGTCTAACTTGGAAAACGCTTCTGTCAAGCTCACAGGGTCCTGTCTAACTTCAATGAAGCTTCTGTGTGGGAGACACGACCGTGTGACCCCTAAACGTGCAAATTACACTGTTTTTAAAGCTCACACGACCGTGTTGAAGGGAGACACTACCGTGTGAGTCCCTCTGACGCGAAAAAAGGAAAATTTTACCTCCAAATCATTATAAATAGGGCAAAAACACCAAACAAAAGGAGACTTTTGGCTAGAGACTTGTGTGACGGTAGGTTTTGAGAGGAGAAGCGTCAGGATTCAAAGGCGAAGGTTTTGAAGGCAAGAGCAAGATTCTTTGAAGATCAACCATTGAAGTTCTTTTCTCCATCTCCATCTTCCCATCTTTTCTTTTTGTTTATTAATTATGGTTGTTTCTTTAATCCTTGCTCTTGTTTGTGCTACAATTGCCATGAGCGGCTAAACTCATTTTCTACGATTATGATGAAACACTCTATTTCTCTATTATGAATTGTTAATTTGATTCTTTGTTAATAAAATTATTGTTCTTGATTCATTCTTGGTATGTTTAATGCTTGTGATATGTTGTGCGCCATATTTACATGATTTTAAGATTTAGGTGAAAGATCGAAAGATGAAATCTAATTGCTTGATAATTCAAGAATTGAACTTAGGAATTGAGACCTAGACATAGGCTTAAATCATTCGAGGGGTAAACGATTGTCATGAATCTTAATGGGTTGGAACTTGGATTAATTGTCATGAGAATAAAGTTAGTGAAGTTTTAACACGTTTTTAGTGCCAAGAAATTGGAATTTAAATAATTTAAGACAAATCGCCTTGAAGAACATAATTGAACATTAACAAAGATAGGATTACAATTCATTGTAAGGGGTAGTGTAGTGGATTCCAAATCCTAGAACTTTAAATTCTTGTTAAATATTATCTTTTCTAGTTTCAATTGTTTATTTTATTGTTTTACTTTTTGTTTTAATTTAATTAGACTTTTACTATTGATTTTTATTCACTTAAATAATCAAAGTAGTCATAAGAGTTAGCAATTAACTGATTTTCGTGAGAACGATCTTTATTTTACTACTTGTACGATCCGTATGCTTGCGAAAAATCTCACAACATGCAGTAGTAGGGGAGGAAGAAGAAATAAGAGGGTTTAATTGACAGTTTGTGGTAATTATTTTTAAATTAGGATGAAATGTGTTCGAATATATAAATTAGGGTGAAAAGTGCAATAAGACTAATAAATTGGGGGGGGGGGGCTTGGTAAAGTGCATTTAACCCTAATAACAAATATAACTAATGCAACAAATAGTTTCGCAAAACTTGACAATATTATTTATCTCGAAATATATCTAATTGTAAATTAAGGAAAATTTATTGACACAAACCCGATAAGCAAGATCAAAATGGGGAGAGTAACTCAAGTACCTACTTAAACTATTGAGAGATTATAAGTGTTGCAAAGCTGAAGCAATGTTGCTTGAGTCACGGGATCAACATTTTCACTGATGACCTTAAGGTACCTCCCAGGGGAAAGTGTAGAAAGTTGGGACAATGAAGTAAACAAAAATTCCCTGGTATCTCTTATATCTTTTAGTGGATCTTCTTTCTTTCCAACATGGTAAAAACGAACAAAGGTGGCAGTATAACCCTCATTTTCTGTAATATCTGGCATGTCAGGTTCCTCGTCAACCTAATCCTGTTCGGACTGGGAAAGACGTGTGACGATGCTGTCCACCATCTTACCCCAGGACACAGAAGCTGCAGGATCCAAAAGGATTGGAGACTCACAGATGAGTATGGTCGAAGCAACTGCAGTCGATTTTAGCTCAATAGCTCCAGTAATCAGCTTAAGATTCGGTATCCAGAACTGATTCAAAATCACAATAAATATCTCAGGCTGGACATGGTTCATAGTATCAACAACATTTGAAGAACCATGTTTAATCAGAAAGAGACATAAATATCAAAAGATACTTGATAAGCTTTACTATCAAATATCTGCATGTAGATCGGTGGGATGGGTGGTCTCATCTGTTTAACTCAACAAGCTGAGCAATCAACTGAAATGTGTATGGGAAAAACTCAGTCACATAATTCGTCAATATTATTTCAAGCCTAGGAAAAAGGCTTGAATCAAAAACAGATACAAGAGACGAGTCCCTCTCACAAGCCCGCTTCACAAGAATGGCAACTGACTCAGAGATAATGATTGAAGATGGGATTGTTTTGGATTTTTGGAAACTTCACCAAGAAGAGAGACCAAACCCTCAATGCAACTCAAGCAACATCAACAGATATATGATATCTGCAACCCGAAGAACCCTCATAATACATTTCATTACATATTGATTCTCTTCATTTTTTGTATTTTTTGTTTTTATAGAAATATTGATTCCCTTCATACTCTTGGAGCTTCAAGGCACTGAAAAGATTGTTCATAAGCATCGGGAATATTGCATCAAGAAAATTGGATTGATATCTGCTTAAGTATAATGTGCTCTACCCCCCCCCCCCCTCTCCCTTCATCCTTTACCAACAAGAGTTTTTCAATAGAACTTGCAGCATAAGAATGAACAACATTTGATTCTGCAGCAAGGAAATGAACCAAATCTAGAAAAAAAAATTCCAATGCTACATGCTTCGATATTTGAGTCCCGAACATTGTAAAAAATTTGAGTGCACCTGCCTTACACATAGGATACCTATCCACTTTAATTCCATGTACAGTTTTGCTACCAAAAATCCATGCAGGAGCAAGATCCATGCTTAAAGTGATGAAAGCGATGACGATCCCTTACCACAATTTCACGTTCAAATGCTTTGGAGATTAACTTTACTACAGTATGGCAATCATTACATATGCGCAAATTCTTCATTATTCTGATTGGAGTTGGTGGAGCAATAGTGATAAGTCCAAAGGCAACCGCAAGTTTTTCACTGTGCCTGAAAAGGGCAGTTTCCTTCTCTTCTTCATCTATGTCTAGTGAAACCTCACTTGTGGTTGGTGCATAGCCCTCAATCTTTAATTTTGCAGCCACTACATCTAACATATGCTCGATATCATTTATCTGAGGGTGTGTCTTATCTCCTGCCAGGAATTCATGAACTATTCCATTTGCTTCAATCATGCTACAACCAGGTGTCTTCACCACCCCATGTTGTGCCATAATTCCCCTAATTTCAAGAACATCACCCCAATTTCCTTTTGAAGCATATATATTTGACAATAATACATGGAAACCATCATGGTCAGGCTGAAGCTGAATGAGTTTTCTTCCCACCCTCTCCCCCATTTCATTGTTATGGTGTTTTCTACAAGCCCCAAGCAAAGCACCCCAAGTAGCAACATCAGGTGCCATTGGCATACTCTCAATCAGTTCCTCAGCTTCTTTAAGTAAACCTGCACGTCCTAAAAGATCAACCATGCATCCATAATGCTTAACATTTGGCTCTATCTTGTGCTCTTGGATCATGGAACTAAAGTAGTGGCGCCCCTCATCCACTAGGCCCATGTGCCGACAGGCCCCAAGAACTCCCATAAATGTTATCTCATTAGGAAGTGTCCCAGTTTTTTTCATATCTGCAAACATGTCAAGTGACTTTTCTACCAAACCATTCATTGCCAACCCAAGAATGAGAGCATTCCATGTAGAAACCCCCTTTTCCTCCATCGCATAGAAAACCTCCAATGCATGTTCCACACACCCACCTTTCATATACATATCTATAAGTGTCGTGCCCAGAATGACATTAACCTGTAATTTATTTTTACTTATATAAGCATGAACCCATTTGCCCAAGTCCAAAGCAGCCAGATGGGTGCATGCTGAGATGACACTCATTAAAGCAGTCTCATCTGGCCTAATTCCATGAAGCTGCATTTCCTGGAACAAAGCCAGAGCCTCTGAGAAACGTTCGTGTTGAGCATAACCTGAAATCATAGCACTCCAAGACACAACATCCTTCTCTGGCATGGAATGAAATAATGTCTTAGCATCTTCAATTGAGCCACATCTCAAGTACCCAGAAATCATTGAATTCCAAGATATCTGATCCAAGAGGAAGCTATCATTGAAAAGTTTTTGAGCATCCAATATCTTCCCACAACTTGAGTATAAATGTATCAAGGCATTTTGAAGGCTAACATAAGCTTCAATTCCAATTTTTGCAGCCAAGCCATGCATTAACTTCCCTGTCAGGACAATTGAGAGGCGTGTACAAGCAGAGATAGCACTAACCACAACCACCTCATCCACCGTTATGCCATTTGCATTCATATCCACAAACAAAACCAATGCTTCTTCATACATCTCATTGTGTTCATAACAAGAAATCAAAGCACTCCACGAAATCATATCCTTTTGTTGAATTTCATCAAAAAGCTGACGGGCCCGAACAACACGGGCTGCCCTTCCAAAAAGCACAATCATTGAGTTGGAAGCAATAGTGTTTCTTTCCGGCATCCTACTATATATACAGTCTGCTTCATTTACATCACCCATCTGAACATACCCAGCCAAAATGGTGTTCCAAGTAACTAAATCCAAAACAGGACTTTCATCAAACACTTTACGCGCATTCATCATGTTCCCACAAACAGCATACAAATTGATCAGCGTGTTCCGAACATAAACATCTGAATCAAAGCCCAACATGACTACATGACTATGTATTTCTTGTCCTTCAAATTCCGACAACCGGGCAGCACAGGATCGAAGAAGAATTGGGTAGGTATAGTTATCTGCAACGGCATCCTCAACGAGGAACAACTTGTATAAATATAGAGCTTCGTGAGGAGAGTTTCGTTCCAAGTGGGCACGCATCATGGTGTTCCAAATGAACCCGTTGGTGTTGTCGAGGTGGTTGAATATTCGGAGTGAATAATGAAAGTGAATGAAAGTGGAGTGAGCAGAGAAGTTGATGAGCCTGCTTGCGGCAAAGGTGTCTCTGATAAAGCCAGTGAGGATCATCTGAGAGAGAATCTGGTTGAATTGGTTGAGGCATTGGCATCGATGCAAGTGTGTGTCCAAGATAGAGAAGTTTATGGTTGGTCTCAAGGTTAATCTGAGATTCGAACATGACTTTATGGCTGAGGAATACATGCCCTAAGCCATACATTGAACACCAATTCAAATGTTTGCCTTCTCGATATCTTTGGCCTAGAGGTGGATAGAAAGCAAGAATTAATATTCAGACTTAAAAAGTTAAAACCGGATCAGTCATTCATATATATATATATATATATATATATATATATATATATATATATATATATATATATAAATTATTGTGAGAAGATGAAAAAAATAAATTTTTACAATACAATTATATATAGATGATCAAAATAAAAAATTATTTAAAAATTACATAATAATTTATAAATATTATATGTATTTATATTTTAATATTGAGTAATTATGTAAGATTATTCACTTTATTATCTCTTATAATAAATAATATTTTTACCAAATCTAATTCATTCTATATATTAAGATTTTAATTTTATAAAATATGTATAAATTTATTCCTTTCCCAAACTTATCTCGTTATATATGGAACCTAATTTTATATAACATTGGAAGCATCCATGCTTCTTAGTTCCTAACATCCTAAAGAAATGAGAAATTAACATAGAATTAGGCTATTATAAGACACAATTAAATTGATAAATAATGAAAACTACTGAATTCGAGACTAGCATTATAAAGACATGAGAACAAAGATTGTGGGCAGTGGGCAGCAGGCACTACATAAAAAACAATCACACTCCCAGAAATTCCATAGGCAAGTGAACTGCGTTGTACCGTGAGTCAAAATCCATGGCACTAAATCAGACCGTGTTGTGCACTACATGGGCAGTGGGCAGTGGGCACAAAACCAAAAATAAAGATTGTTTGGAAGTTTCAAACAAACATTAAAAGAAGGAAAGAAACGAACCAGGCGTGGAGGCGGAGCTTGTGGCGGCGGAAGCTCGTGCTTGCGACCAAGCTCGTCGTGGAGCGGCTGGGCAGCGGCAAGGCAGGACAAGGCGCCAGCTACTAGGAGTGTGGTCAGAAAAAATCTGCATTCCAAAATAAAACGACGACGTTTTGATTAAAACTAAAACAAATAATTCATTACGGGGTGTAAAGATGAACTGAATCCGATGGCCAACTCAAATAACACAATAAAATGTGTAGATTGTCTTGAGAAAATTGAAATTTTAATACATTTTGGTTTGATTTTGGCACGGCACGTGAGCTAGCGTACAGTATTGACTATTGAGCCAACTTATTGATTTGATGTTTAATTATTTAATTAATAATTTTTATGATTATATATTATATAAAGTATATTATTTTTATTTTTTAATATAAATTAATATTTGTATTATAAAAATAATTTTATATAATATTTAAGGTGATTGTATGTTATTTTTTTTAAATATATAAAAAATATAATAATAAAATATAAGAATATATTTTTTAAATATTAAAATATAAAAAAAAAGATAATTTAAGTCAACGAATTAGCCTTACATATGGATTGAGTTGGACTAAGTTAACAATTTGTTAACTTGTAACAATTTTGATCCAGTCTAACCTGATTTAAAAATTAATTTGACACGCATGTGTCATCTAGTTTGACACCTATATTCATAATCAATAAATTTCGTGAAAGCTTTTTGAATAAAGTAGTATAATTTAATAAATTATTTATTAAATTAAGATAATTTTAAAATTACTTTTTAATTTAGAGTCTTTTTTATCATACTAATAAAGAACTCTACAATTTTTTCTGTCACATCATATAAAACGCAACTGCAAGTAGTATCACATAAGAAACTACATGGAATAGCATTTTTAGCTTTAAGAATTTAAAAAATAAAGAGTTAAAAGAGCAATTACAATTTGTTTTTTTTTACTAAAAACCTGGTGCTGCCATGTCAATCAAAACAAGAATCAGCTTTAACAAATTATTTAGAGTAAATTACATTTATTTCCTTTTAAGTTTGATGATATTATACTTAATTTTATTATTTTTTTAAAATGATATTTATTCTTATTAATTGATCAAATTATATAATTGTATAAATATTATCAGTTAAAATCTATAAGATTTTTCAAGATATTATGATTATTTATAAAAAAATATTTTTAAAAAAATATCAATCTCATTCTTTTTAAAAATGACATTCACTCATTAATTAATTCATCAAGTAATATAATTATATAAATATTATTAGTTAAAATCTATAAAATTTTTAACATTTACGATTATTTATGAAAAATTATGTATATTAAAAATAATTGTGTATCTTTGAAAACTTTCTGATTTTAATTAGTAATATTTATATATAATAATATTTTTTATAAAAAAAACTTTTACAATTTTTTACGTGTGAATGTGTAAGGATTTTTTTGAAAAAATATATACATTTTTAACTAGTAATGTTATCAAATTTTAAGCGATAAAAAATATTACCAAATTTTAATTGGTAATATTTATACATAATAATATTTTTAAAAAAATATTTTTTTATAAATAACTGTGAATGTTGAAAATTTTATAGATTTTAATTGATAATATTTACACAATTATGTAATTTGATCAATTAATAGGAGTGAGTGTCATTTTTAGAAAAGAATGAGGTTGAGTGTAATATCATCAAACTTAGAGGAAAGTGAGTGTAATGTACCCAATTATTTAATAAAAAAGGTAAAGGAGCAACTACTTTTGCTCTTTCTTAATAAAAATGATCATCTTACACTTTTAAAAAGAAGTGTAAATAATATTTATATTATTTTTAAAAGATATAATTGAGTGAAAAAAATAATAAAAAATATGTATAATAAATAATATTAAATAAAATCTAATATATATATATATATTATTTAATGTAAGAATATAATAGTTGCTTTATTAGAAGCTAATGCCATCACATTAGTGAAAAAAGAAGAAGAAAGCTAATTAAAAACTTGACTTCGGTCAGCATAATTTTTTTTTAAAGAAAAAAGAAAAACCTGCAAATGCACCACATGTCAAGCACTCATAGAAAGCGCAACTGCAAGCTGCTCCTTTTCTTGTGCAAAGTATGTCGCCAACATGTATACCTCTTATTACCCACACCCCCTTCCTTTTTTAAAGACAACTGAAGGTCCTCCCTCTGCCCACATACTTTTACTCGTTTCACTCTCAGTCTTTCACCCCAACTATTTCACTCTCACTCGAGACTGAGCTTTTTTTCAGCTTTCACTTTCACTGGTTATTTTACACCCAAGATTCCCACATGAATCAAATTCCTATAAATTGAAAGTTTAGCTTCATATTAGGTATGTGTTGTTTTTTAATATTATATATTAAAATATATGTCATTTTCATAGAATAATATTTGATAGCCAATTGAATAATTTGTTTACTATCAAACTATAAATCAACATATAATTCGTCTCCTACACACTAGAAATTGGATACATCAAATTCTGAAAAGTCAATCTCTTGATCAGAGTAGTCTCAATTAATATATTTATAATGTGAAGTTGAAATTTAAAATAAAGTCTCCAACGAATATTAAAAATGACAGCTTACTGATACACCAAATCGTCTAAAGAAGAAATTACACTATAAGAAAATCGTAATTATCGTCAGATATCAAACCATTAGTAAAAAAAGATATTTCTAGCAGCATAATCCTTTGGAAAATGACACGCCAAGAAAATAAATAAATAAAATTAAGTAAATTTTGGCAGAATTATCCTCCAAAAAAAAATTACATGATATTTTATTTATTTTCAACGAAAAATCTATCAGAAAATGAATAAGGAAATAACGTTTAGTTTTTTTTTTTTTTTGAAGTTTGTAGCAGATATTATCTACTGAAAACTTTCTCTGATTTTCAACGTGTAAGCGTCATACATTCTTTGGTGACGTATCCACCAAAAATCTAATTGGATTCACTAGTAAAAGTTTCTAGCGGATTTATGTCCACCAAAAGCTTTTCTATAACTTACGCGTGCAAGCATTTTCCTTCTATTTCCATTCTTCTCTTCTTCTTTCTCTCTTCATCTCCTCCCTTCATTGCTATACTCTCTTCATCTCCTCTCGTTCTTCTCTATTCCATCATCATTCTCGCCTTATCCCCACCCGAACTCCATCAACGATGGCGAAAATCGTGTGCTCCATGTGCCATCACTTTAACCTCTCGTCTCTAATCTCCTCTCCTCCTCCGATACCCTCGTTGGCTGGGCCTCCTTCCACAAGCCCACCATTGCTATCACTTTAACCCATCCCCCCATCACTGTTGTATTGTTCGCTTCTTGGTTCCCAAAACTCTAAGCTCATTGTGGGTCTTGTTCTGAGCCCGTTGCTCGTGGGAGCTCTTTGGTCACAGGTAGCAGAGGCTTGGGTGCCATAAAGACTTGTCCTGTAACAATTGTGAAAGACTCTGCCCCTTCTACCGTCTGATATGCTACTAAATTTAGTTGGCCTTTACAAATGGCTATTCCATCTTGTTAGCCATGGCAACCATTACCTAAGAGGGGGGGTGAATTGGGTGATGACTAGTTTTAATGTAACTTTGACAAATTGTGCATTTTAAATTATTCAATAAATAAATGCAGCGGAATATGCACAATAAATCACAAATTAAATAAGCCAAGATGAATTATATTCAAGCAAGCATATAAAGTAAATGCACAAATGTAAAAAGATAGGGTTGAGAGAATCAAACACAATGATTTATCCTGGTTCAGGCACCTATTGTGACCTACGTCCAGTCCCCAAGCGAACCACTTGAGATTTTCCACTAAACTTCAAGCTTGAACGGGTGCTTGAAAACCTTTACAGATTGGAGCACTCAACAACACCTTGGGATACCTCACCCTTGTGCTTTGAGCCTCAATACAGGGATGCCTCACCCTATACAACCTTTGAGGGATGCCTCACCCTCTTACACCTTTGAAGGATACCTCACCTTCTTCTCAACAAGGGATACCTCACCCTTTTTCACTAGAGGGATACCTCACCCTCTTTACAAAAAAGAAGGATACCTTACCTTCTTCTCAGCGAGGGATACCTCACCCTTTTTCACTAGAGGGATACCTCACCCTCTTTACAAAGCAATTGAATAGATAGAATGAAACTCTCAATAGAGCAGATGAATACAAATTGAAGCTCTAATATGCTCTCAAAGATTTTTCACATTTTTGACAGAAAACAGAGCAAGAAAATGATTTGAGGATTGATTCAAGTTTGGACGTATTGATAATCAGTTTTTGGTTCAAGGTCAACCTCAAATAAAGACCCAACATTGGTATTTATAAGTTTCTCAATTAATAGAGCCGTTGGGGTGATTTGGGCATGCATTTAATGCATTAAAAATAGCCGTTGGATGTTGTCAGGATGCGTGTAATCGATTACATAGCTCAAGTAATCGATTACATTGTTGTTTCAACGTTTTCTGAACTTTCTGGGCTCTGTGTAATCGATTACATTCTTGGTGTAATCGATTACATGGCTTCTGACTTTGCTTGTAATCGATTACAATATCCATGTAATCGATTACATGACTCGTCGAACGTGTTCTTGCCTTTCTGGGCTTTGTGTAATCGATTACATATATTGTGTAATCGATTACATGGCCTCTGACTTACTTGTAATCGATTACATTGACCATGTAATCGATTACATGCTTTCTGTTTGCTGTGTAATCGATTACAAACATTATGTAATCGATTACATTGGCCTTTGAACACATTTTTCAAGTCCAATAACGTTTGTAAGTCATTTCCAACACTTCAAGAAACTTGATTAAACATAAATCCTTTTAAGAGTGTTAGATTTAAAGTTGAAACTCAAGTTTTATTGAAAGCCATGTTTAACTTTGAAATTTTTCATTTATTTTGAAATCATATATTGAAAAACCATTTGAGAAATCTTGAGAGCATTTAACATTAATATCCTAAGATCTATAACTAAATAAACCTTCTTGTTTTCTTTCTTTGATCTTGATTTTTTCTTTTGCGCTTGATCTTCACTATTGCACTTGATCTTCACTTTTGTCTTTGTTATCATCAAAAACCCATTTAAAATGCTTCAAGACATAAGCATTCACATTCTCCCCCTTTTTGATGATGACAAACTAAACATTCAGCAGAATGAGAAATATATGCATTTATGATTATCAGATAATTAAGTGCAATACTCCCCCGTAATGTATGCATGAGATAGATTATTTGAAAGTGCAAAACTCCCCCGTAGCAATACATAATACATATGCAATATATTTCACTAATCTTCTCCCCCGTTGGCATTATCAAAAACAAAGACATAAGCATTTAGATTTTTATTTCAGCCCAGCAGGATCAATATCAGAGTATAAATTATTTAGCACAAATTGAATGATTTCTAAATTTTCAAGACAATTAGGAGATGATAATACTTTTTAAATCTTAAGACAAGTTCAAAAGATTCTCAAGAATATGGAACTTGAAAAGCTTCTTTTTAAAAGGAATATTAATCAAACTAGAAATTCTTTTCAAAACAAGAGCATGATTCTCATAAGTTTATACCACTAAGAACCATAGATCAAGAGAATCATATATATATCAAACATTTATCTTGATGAAATATGCTATAGAGATTAAAACATATATAGAACTAATATCATCCACCCTATATGCAATGACAAAACTAGCAATTTAATGTACAATTAGGTACTTTGTCAATGCTAAGCATACTTCTCATGTAAGGAAAGCATATAATCTTTTAAGATTAATTTATCAACAAGTATCATATAATCCATAGCATATAGAATACCACAATAGTTTAGGGATAGAGATACTTATTGGGTTAGATAGAAAGTGATGCTCCTTTAGAATGTTCTTCATTTATAGGTCCTTGTACTTTCTTCCATTGAGTATTTCATTCCATTGCACTTGAAGAAAGTCTCCTCATGTTCCTCTTCCTTCAACATTTCTCATTTATCCACATATGCTTGACATTTCAATATTTGATGACTATATTTCAAAAGTTCTAAAAAAAAGTTTAGCATCAAATATCATTTAAACTTATTTACAAACATAATTTAGGTTGATATAAAATGTAAAACATGTACCACATTATCAACCATGAATTGTTAGCTCTAAAGAGAACAAAAGAATGATATATGCACTTGAATCCAAAAGCATAGTTTGAGCATTTTTAAGGCAAGATTCAAGTTTATCAAGAAACACATGATCAACATCAAAACTTATATAAGCATTTTGGGGCAAACAATGATCATGTAAGGCATGTAATATCAAATAAGGAATTTTAGTATGTACACATGCCAATCAACAACAAGAAATCTCTTATTGTAGTGAAAGAATTGAAAAACCATGGAACTATAACTTTTGAATATTTATGATTCATTTCAAGATATACTTTATTGTAAAAACCATTGAAGTTCAAATACAAGTTCAAGACACAAAATGAATCATTTACTTCTTGTTTTCAAGATATGAACATGTCAAGCAATTTCAAACAAAAGACATGTGACATTTTATTTTCCAATCTCCAAATAAATATATAAGACAATTAAGCATCAAAGAGAAAGGATTAGAACTATTTATAAGCATGTGAAATTTTCATATTTGAATAAGGAGAAATGGTCACAAGCTCAAGAATAAAGATATTGCCATAACATGTCATTCTAAGCAAAATATGTGCATATCTAACATGTTAGCATATATAAAAATATTTTTAAAACATAGTGCTAGAAAAGCACAACTTAAGGCATGATAAGACATAAAAACAAATCTTTACTTATCCAAATATCACATGATATACAATTTAAAGTATAAGTAAGGATAAAAGATTGATATCACCAAAAGTATACTCTTTGAGTTTTTGTAGGTGACTCCAACTTCTATGCCTCAAGGCCCCTTGAGAATGTTGTGGTTCTCCATGTCTTTCTTTTTATGTTTTTCATCATTTTTGGAGAACTTGGACCATTTTAAGTTTTCCCAACCTCAAGTAGCATGGTTGTTTTTTTACTTCATTTGCATGCTTGAGCTAATGGTTACCCTACAACATAATTTAAAGTAATTTCTTTGGTATCCACCAATTTTGGATCCATAGGGGTTAGTCATTGATCATTAATCCATTATGCTCTCATAAATATCAAATTTTCCATAGTATGTAATTTGAGCACAACAAATATAAACAATCAATTACCATTAAGCACATAGCCAATAATATGTATGCTTTCATGATATATAGACAATTTTGAGTGAAAATGGTCATTCCAGCACTTAAAACCATTTTTAAAGCCTGTGTAATCGATTACAATATGTGTGTAATCGATTACAAATTTCTACGGAATCCATGTAATCGATTACATGTTTGGTGTAATCGATTACACGAGTTCTGAGACGTTGTAATCGATTACATAGTATGTGTAATCGATTACACGCTCTCGACTTTGCTTGGAACGCTTAAGCGGTGCCTCATGTAATCGACATGAGGTCTTGTAATCGATTACAAGCTTGCTGAATTCAGTTTTTGCATTTCAAATAGTAAGGGTCCGAACTCAAAGCTTTCAAATTAATTCCAAAACTTTCCAAAACAATTCCAAACATCATGTAAGCATAAAAACTGACCAGTTCTTGATCCAAAACTCATGTTTATGCAAAAACTATAAATTATGCGAGAGAATTGTAACTTTATGCAAAAGTAAGAGTTATGATTTATCCAATATGCCAAGTTCTAAGATATTTTTATCAAATGTGCTTCTTCAAACAAGAAGTGAACTTATCTAGCATATTATCACGAGATATGCAAGGTAGTGAGTAAAGGGTGTAACAATAATATAATCATGTGCTATATATAATATTCAAATTTTACTAAGCACACATGGTTCTATCCTTTACCTAAGGCCTATAAGGAATATACCTCAAATTCATTGACTTTACAAGTGACTTGTGCATAAGAGGTAGAAACATTTGATACCTTGGCCTTGCTAATCAAGGAAACTCTTTTCCTTACCCATTGCTTCTCTTTTGGTGTTTTAAACTTTGCAAGTTCCACATTTTGTGCTTGAGAAGCTTTGGTTGAAGTCATCTTCCTTCTTTGATCAAAACTTCTTTCAATGGGCTTTGGAAGCATTTCCCTTGATGATTCCTTCTTTACTTGACCAATTTGTCCATCCTTTTGAGAAGTTTTCTGCATAATTGAAACACTAGGAGGACTTTTTGGTACCCACTTCATCTTGGGTCCTTGAATATTAGTACTAGAGCATTTAAGATCTTTAGGAACCCATTTCATATTATTTCTCATATAAGAATTTCTTCTATAATTGCATAAATGAGAAATATGTCCTAGATGACCACAAAAATTGCAAACAATTGAATTTAATGATGACTTGGTCCTTTGAAGATCATTTTTGGAAAACATAAGCCTTTTGTTATTTTTATATTCTATGTCATTTTTGCCACAAGCCTTACTTGAATTTCCATGTGAAATAGTATCAATTGCATTCTTATTAACACACATGGATTGTAAGCAAATAGAATAATTAGCTTTAGCAAATTCACAATATAAGTTCTCAACTTGATTTTCTAAATTAATGCATTTTTCACAAGAAGTTGAGGTTTCACATTTTAAAGGCATTTCCTCATCAAGAAAAGCATATTCATTTTTCAAGATATTAATTTCATTTTTAATGGAGGAAATGTTTTCCAAACAAGATGAGTTTTTCTTTTCTAAAAGCAACAAACCATCATGCAATTCATCATATGCACATTTTAGCTCATCATAGGAAGGACTATAATATAGTTTAGCATTATTTACCTCAAAGTCCTTTTTAAGGGAATCACTATCTTCCTCATTGTTGTCCATCCAAGATTCAAGAACATCTTCTTGAGGAAATTTTTCAATATTGTCTTCCTTTAGAGGCTTTTGCTCTTCTTGCTCTCTATATACAACTTTTTGCAAGAAATCATTGTTAGCAAGATAAAAATTATCAAGAGCATCCCATATATCTTTAGCATTAGAGCAACTCTTAATTTTAGCATAAGCATCATCATTTAAACTACTTCTCAATATTTGCATTGTTCTAATATTCAATGAAAAACATTTCTTATCATAGTCATTCCAAGTTTGTTTTGATTTGCATGTAAATCCATCAAGCATAATATCCCACAAATCAATATCAATAGATTGCATATAAATTTCCATTCTAGCTTTCCAATAAACAAAATTCGCACCATCAAAGAATGGTGGTTTATTAATTTCAAAACCATTCATTTTGAAAAGCTTTTAATGGTTGCCAAACAAACAAAGATCTTTAACTCCAAGCTGTTAAGCTTTTACCAGAGCACGAAGCTCTGATACCACTTGTTAGCCATGGCAACCATTACCCAAGAGGGGGGGTGAATTGGGTGATGACTAGTTTTAATGTAACTTTGACAAATTGTGCATTTTAAATTATTCAATAAATAAATGCAGCGGAATATGCTCAATAAATCACAAATTAAATAAGCCAAGATGAATTATATTCAAGCAAGCATATAAAGTAAATGCACAAATGTAAAGAGATAGGGTTGAGAGAATCAAACACAATGATTTATCCTGGTTCAACCACCCCTTGTGACCTACGTCCAGTCCCCAAGCGAACCACTTGAGATTTTTCACTAAACTTCAAGCTTGAACGGGTGCTTGAAAACCTTTACAGATTGGAGCACTCAACAACACCTTGGGATACCTCACCCTTGTGCTTTGAGCCTCAATACAGGGATGCCTCACCCTATACAACCTTTGAGGGATGCCTCACCCTCTTACACCTTTGAAGGATACCTCACCTTCTTCTCAACAAGGGATACCTCACCCTTTTTCACTAGAGGGATACCTCACCCTCTTTACAAAAAAGAAGGATACCTCACCTTCTTCTCAAAGAAGGGATACCTCACCCTTTTTCACTAGAGGATACCTCACCCTCTTTACAAAGTAATTGAATAGATAGAATGAAGCTCTCAATAGAGCAGATGAATACAAATTGAAGCTCTAATATGCTCTCAAAGATTTTTCACGTTTTTGACAGAAAACAGAGCAAGAAAATGATTTGAGGATTGATTCAAGTTTGGACGTATTGATAATCAGTTTTTGGTTCAAGGTCAACCTCAAATAAAGACCCAACATTGGTATTTATAAGTTTCTCAATTAATAGAGCCGTTGGGGTGGTTTGGGCATGCATTTAATGCATTAAAAATAGCCGTTGGACGTTGTCAGGATGCGTGTAATCGATTACATAGCTCAGGTAATCGATTACATTGTTGTTCAACGTTTTCGAACTTTCTGGGCTCTCGTGTAATCGATTATATTCTTGGTGTAATCGATTACATGGCTTCGACTTTGCTTGTAATCGATTACAATATCCATGTAATCGATTACATGACTCGTCGAACGTGTTCTTGCCTTTCGGGCTTTGTGTAATCGATTACATATATTGTGTAATCGATTACATGGCCTCTGACTTGCTTGTAATCGATTACATTGACCATGTAATCGATTACATGCTTTCTGTTTGCTGTGTAATCGATTACAAACATTATGTAATCAATTACATTGGCCTTTGAACACATTTTTCAAGTCCAATAACGCTTGTAAGTCATTTCCAACACTTCAAGAAACTTGATTAAACATAAATCCTTTTAAGAGTGTTAGATTTAAAGTTGAAACTCAAGTTTTATTGAAAGCCATGTTTAACTTTGAAATTTTCCATTTATTTTGAAATCATATATTGAAAAACCATTTGAGAAATCTTGAGAGCATTTAACATTAATATCCTAAGATCTATAACTAAATAAACCTTCTTGTTTTCTTTCTTTGATCTTGATTTTTCCTTTTGCGCTTGATCTTCACTATTGCACTTGATCTTCACTTTTGTCTTTGTTATCATCAAAAACCCATTTGAAATGCTTCAAGACATAAGCATTCACATATCTCCACCAGAGACCAGACTTCATTTATCTCTATGCTTACTTATGAACATACTTAATCATTAAGTTGGATTCGCCAAGCACAATGTACAGTGTTAAGAGTCTCTTTTAAGTGCTCTTGATTATGATGACAGTGATAATTCTAGTACTTTGGATTACTTGCTTAATATTTTGATCAATGTATTATTGTGGATATTTGGTTAATATTTTGAACAATGTGTTAAATGTTAAAATTAGTTTATATTATTGCTTGAGATTTTATACTATAAAAATAAATAGTGTATATATATTCTAAAATTAATATTTTATAAAAATAATATCTAAAATAAATGGCATTAAAAATATTTAAAAAATGAAGCATTTTTAATGTTTTACCAAATTTAATTAAAAGACATGTAACATAAGAGTAACAAATAATACTTTTGCAATTGTTAAAAGTGTAGTCATTATAAGAGGTAAAAAAAAATAGCAACAAAAGGGAATACTTGTAAAGTAATGCCTTAGGTGAGAGTAAGCATCGTTCATTCATCCTATAAAATGACGTAAGGGAACATTTTATAACTATACCCATTGGGTTTAACATAAAAGAATGCTTTACAAGTGTATTCATAGGGTTTGACATAAGGAAACGTTTTACAAGTATTGCTAAATGAGCAACACTTTATAAGCGTACCTATAGGATAAAGGAGATAAGTGTTGCCTTTGATGCTGAAAAAGCGTAGCATTAGAAAATAGGCCATGGCTGAATAAGCCACCTCTCTAAAAGCATTGCATTAGGGCCAAAAAGCGTAGCCTTCATCAAAGGCAGCACTTCAGTATACTTTAGAGTACACTTTTGAAGGGTTACCATATGCTAATTTTGTTGTAGTCTCAGCACAATTTTTTTCATTAAGACCAAGTATAGAACACATGCTATGCAAGGCCAATGAATATGTGTCCATCTCATTTGCTAATTAATACACCAAATGCATGCAAGTGCAATTAAATAAGTATCATTCATATCATGTCCATGTTTCCAAATCCATATGTTGCTAATTCATCTTAAAACACTCAAATCATGTAATTAGTGGCCAATCAAAAGCAAATATTAAATATAAATATGAATGACCAAAACTATAGTATTAATATAGAACAACCAACAGATTACATATTATCAAGATCCAAATGAGGATCCAAAGGATCCCTAGATCCCTTATATACAAATCTAGAAATCTATAGAAAATAAAGAAACAAGACCTAGATAGAAATCCATTGAGAAACAAGAAAAATCAAGAAAGGGAAGAGAACAAAGAAGTAGGATGATGAGTCCTTGATCTTGATCTTGATCTCCTCCTTGGTCTTGATCTTCAAACCTCCAATGAAACATCTCTTTAGAGCCATAAGTCATACTCTTTCTCACTAAAATTGGGTGGAAGATGGAATTCATACAAAATGACACAAAAGGGGTTAAAGACATAAGAAAAAAAGGGTTTGGATCAAGTCAACACACATAAGCGTGCAAACCAAGTATAAATGAATAATAAATCACGCCTAGGTGTGGCTAGCCAAATTGATAGAGGGTATTTTTACAGATAAATCACACTTAGGTGTTGTTCGAGTGAGAGATAATGATGACCCACAAAATTGATTTGTTACACATTCAATAATACAGAATAAGATAAATCTCTTACTCCAAGAACATCTAAGAATTTCTTTAACATTAGATGTCCATAAAGTTAACCATCAGCACATCATATTTGGAAGCTATTCATGTCAAGGAACTCAAACAATACACAAAAGCATATATGAATAAATCCTATGGTCCCTCTCAACCGTTATTGCTTACTAGTAAATCCCTATAGTGTTACATATTTTTTCTTCCTTTCCACTGAACTTGAAATAGAGTGAGATGGCAAGCCAAATACCTTAAAAATTAAAACATAATGGAGAATGGATAGGGAATCTCTTATAAATAGCTTCATAGATTGCTCACACACTCAACATCATTTCCAGTTTTCCTTATGAACTATTATCATTATTAAGCTTGTTAGAAAGCATCTCTTGGTAGACATCTTAGAAGCTACATAGAAATCCTCGATAGATCCACAATGGTTGTGCTTGGGACTGGACAAATCATTCTGGTTATTCTTTTTTCATTTTCATCCATTGGTGGAGGCTCAACAGAAACACACATATGGCTAACTAGCCTATGCTTGGTGTAACATCCCTCAAAAAAAAATAATAATAACAACAACAACAACAACAACAACAACAACAACAACAACAACAACAACAACAACAACAACAACAACAACAACAACAACAACAACAATAATAATAATAATAATAATAATAATAATAATAATAATAATAATAATAATAATAATAATAATAATAATAATAATAATAATAATAATAATAATAATAATAAATAAGGAGATAATATCTCCAAAGTAATGATTACTAGCATAAAAAATCAATTGGAAAGATAAGCACGTTTTGTGCTTCTGAAGATGATATATGGAGAAACAAGTGTCAGCAATAGATTTGAGACTAACACTACTAAAAAAATCTAATTTAAAGATAGAAAAAATTTTGATAGAGGCAAATTTGATGAATTATAGAGGGAAAATAAAATTTAAAACTTAGAGATGAAATTTAGAGACGGAATTGATTTGTCTCAGAATTTTTCATCTCTAATTCTATTTCTATTTAGTCAATTTAAAGTCAAATATAGTTAGAGATGAAATTCGAAGACAAAATTTACTCGTCTCAGATTTTTTCATCTCTAATTTCGTTTCTATTTAGTTAATGTGATGTTTTAAAAAGTCAAATATGTTTAGAGACGAATTTATCCGTCTCTAAATTTTCTGTATCTAATTCCATCTTTATTTAGCCAAATAAATGTTTTTAAAAAGTCAAATATATTAGAGACAGATGTGTTTCATCTCTAAATTATATATAAATTATTTAATTAATAATTTTTTTAAAGATAGAGGCAGAGTGTTTTCGTCTCTAATATTTCTACTTAAATCCCTAATTCCAACTCAGAAACCCAATTCTCTCACTCCCACTCAACCCTCGATCTCTCATCTCCATCTCTCAGCTTGTTCTCTCATCTCCATCTCTCAGCTCGTTCTCCCCTCATCTATCATCTCGTTCTGGTACGTTCTCCCTCCATCTCTGACCTTGTTCTCATTCATTCTCACTCCATCTTTCACCTCGTTGTCACTCAATCTCTCAGCTCGTTCTCGCTCCATCTCTCAGGTCGCTCTAGCACGTTCTTAGCTTCCCATCTCTCAGGTCGTTCTAGCTCGTTCTTAGCTCTCAATCTCAGAGTTCTCTTTCAATTTTACAACTACAGCTCAAGTCAGCTCTCAATCTCATAACACACTCTCTCAATTTTACATTATTTGGCAATTTTTTTAGAATGTTTTGTGGGGAAGCATAGGATTTAGTAATTGATTTGACTTCTCCTGGTCGCCTTGTAGTTGCAGTTTAAGGGGATTCTGGATTTGGATTTAGTGTTATTGAAGTTGAGGTATATGCTATACTCATGTCCATGCTTCTTGCTATACATTCTAATCTAAACTCGAGAGTGTGTATGTGTTTGTCTATGTGTGTTTTATGTTCCTATTGTATTGTCCTATGCAAACTGATTCGCCTCTTTAACTCATGAATTACTGTAGCTGGCATAATAAGATAGTTTTTCTTATGAATCATGTGTAAACATCCTCTTAAATCATCCCATGCATCTGTTGATGAGAACTTCTAGGGATGAGGGAGAATGTTGTAAGTAATATGTAATTTCTCATTTAATGGTAAGAACAGATGTGTGAACTGCCCAAAAATAGTCCTATTTATTTGTAAGTGAAGCACTGATAAGTTATTATTGAAAAAGTTCAACTTTTTATTTATTTGCTTCAAAAACTTATCTATTGAATCATCATTCATTAAGACATTTTATCTATAAATGTTGCCTCTTCAGAATAGTTTCTAGTGATATTAGTAGTGCAAGCTATTACACTAGAACTTTGAATACTATCAATTGCTCTCCGGATGGAACGTATGTTGCAGTCTCAAGTCGTGGCAACTTCTACTTAACTTGGGAGCCTGGTCAGGTGAGGCTTTTATTTTGTGATGCCATTTGTTTTTGCTTCTATGTGTCTGGTACTTATACTTTTGGTATGCCTACTCTGGCATTTGAATTACGCAAAGCGTTCAACTAAAATGAACTCATCAATGTGGAAAACTAAAGCAGCAGCCATAAACTGATTAGGAAGAACATAGTATATGCAGTTGCTAAACTAATGAAAAATGTTACTATAATTGTAACTATGGTCTATTTAAACATATATATGAATATGATGACATCATCCTTGGAAAATAATAGTGTGACACATTGAAAATTTTCTTAGGAACATTAACACTGGATCTTTTTGGATGGTAGGACCCAAAATTGTACTAAACTAAGCTGAAATGATGTACTAAACTTTCGAATGGTGCATAATAGGGACTAAAAATTATAGGTAGATTTATATATTGGAGACTAGCTCCTTCACCCAGAGGTAGACCTCTGTAATTACAGAATTTCTGAAGAAGGTTGGTAGAAATAGAAAATTAAAGATAACAATGGGAGTCATGCAGAAAATAGAGACGTCCCACCCCTTTCCAATTTCTTCCCAAAACTACTCAATTTCTGCCTACCCTTTACTCTGCTCCCTCCCCATTTATAACTCACCTTCTGGTGGTATACCACTATCATTTATATTCATTTCTGGATGTTATGAAACTCTTTCACTAATCTTTATTTATTCTTTTGTTTATTCTTGATTGTTATTAACCTTTCCATTTACCTACTAGTGGTGAATCTTCATTTATTCCTGGCAGTTATTTTTACATTTATTCCTGGCTATTATGTATTTATTCCTAGCTCATTCCCCTTCTTTCCACCTCTCCTCTTATAAACGTGGGTTAAAGGCCCATTAATACCCTCCCCTAACAGTTTCACCTTGTCCTCAAGGTGAAAATTAGGAAATACACTGTTAATTACTTCAAAATCGTCCTAAATATTCTCATGGGCTGGTAAATTATCCCACTTGATCAGAACTTCAGTTGTGCCATTCAACAGCCTTCAAACAAATTTTACTTCCTCTAGAACAGTTTACAATTCCCAATCTTTTGACAAAAAACTAGGTAACTGTTGGCTTGGGAAATCATTATGCAATGCCCTCTTAAGCTATGACACATGGAAAATGGGATGAACTCTTGCAGTTGTGAACAATGCTAAACGATAGGCCATTGCTCCTACCCTCTCCACCACTTTGTACGGGCCATAGAAATGAGGACTCAATTTCTCATTGACGCGTTTAGCCAAAGACCTTAACTGATAAGGTTAAGCCTTCAAATAGACCATCTCCCTAACCTGAAATTCAACTTCCCATCGATTGTTATCAACTTAAATTTTCATCCGTTGCTGAGCCTTGGGTAAGTTCAGTTTAAGCTCATCCAAAATGCTATCTAGGGCCTCTAGTAACTTGTCAACTACAACTACTACTGTACTTTCACGACTGTACTTGATGATTGAATGTGGTTCCCTTCCATACAAGGCCTTGAAAGGACTTATTTGTATCGATGCATAGTAAGAAGAGTTAAACCAAAATTCAGCCTAGGCCAACCACTCACCCATTGATTTAGACGATCATTCACAAAGCACCACAAGCATATTTGAATGGTTCGATTAGTGACTTCCGTTTGGCCATCCGTTTGAGGATGATAAGCTGAACTAAATTTTAGCTTAGTGCTAGAAATTCGAAATAGCTCTTGCCAAAACTAGCTGATAAAGATGCGATCCCTATCCGAAACGATGGAACTGGGGAACCTATGTAAGCAGACTATCTCCTTAACAAACACAGCTGCCACCTCTTTTGCAATATATGGATGACTGAGAGGAATGAAATAAGCTAATTTATTTAATTGATCCACCACCACTACAATAACATCAACACCCTTAGATATGGGTAATCCACATATAGAGTCCATCAAGATATCATCCCATACATGACCAGGGATTAGTAATGGTTTCAGTAACCCAGCCGGATTAAGAGCTTAGTATTTATTCTGTTGACAAGTAGCACACCCAGCCACAAATTGCTCAATATCCTTCTGCTTACTTTGCCAATAAAAGACATTTGCTAGTTTTTATAATTTCTAGTTACCCCAAAATGCCTACCCCATGGGGAAGAATGGAATTCTCGCAAGAAAAAAGGGATCCTTACTGACTTGGGAGGTAAAATCAAGCGATCCTTATACCATAAGCACCCTTTAGACACTTGGTAATGAGGATGAGAGGTTGGATTACGCATCAAATCTTGCCGAATTCCTCTCATCTGATCATCTTTGAGTATTTCCTCTGATAATTCCATCAAATCATGATTGGTGATCATTAAGACAGCTTTATATTCCATTACCCATGAAAGGGCATCTGCCACCCTGTTTTCCATTCCCGGTTTGTATTGGATTTCAAATTCGAATCCCAAGAGCTTGGTTGTCCACTTCAACTATTCCCCAACCAGCACCCTTTGCTTCAACAAAAATTTCAGACTCCGCTGATCTGTACGGATAATGAAATGATGGCCAAGTAGATAGTGTCACCACTTTTATACCGCAAGGACTATTGCCATTAACTCTCGCTTATACACTGATTTCACTTTTGCCTTCTCAGATAAATCTTGACTAATAAATGCTAGTGGTATGCCCTGTTGCATAAGAACTGCCCCAATTCCATAACTAGAGGCATCCGCTTCTATCACAAATGGCAAGTCAAAATTGGGCATGGCTAATGTGGGCAGTGTCTCCATGACATCCTTGAGCTTTTGAAATGCATCTTGAGCTTCTTTTGACCACTAGAAATTGTTCTTCTTCAATAGTTGAGTCAATGGCCTAGCAATCACTCTATAGTCATTCACAAATCGCCTATAATATCCAGTAAGCCCTAGAAAACCCCTCAAGCTCCTTATATCCTTGGGAACCAGCCACTGTTGCAAGGCTGCCACCTTATTAGGATCAGTATAAATTCCCTCTGCTGAAACGAGATGCCCCAAATATTCCAATCTAGTAACACCAAAATAACATTTTTTGTAATTCACCTAAAGTACATGGCTTTTGAGCACCTCAAACACCACGCACAAGTGATAAACATGAGAAGGAGGATCAATGCTGTATATGAGAATATAGTAAAAAAATACCAACACAAAGCTCTAAAGATATGGGTGAAAGATATCATTCATGGGAGCTTGGAAGGTCGACAAGGCATTTGTGAGTCAGAAAGGCATCACCAAATATTCGTAGTGACCCTCATGCGTGTGGAAAGCTATTTTCAGAATATCATCTTCCTTCTTTCGAATTCAGTGGTATCCCGATTTAAGGTCCAATTTGGAGAAGATTGCAGCTCTACCTAGCTCATTCAAAAGTTCTTCTATTACTGGAATTGGAAACTTATTTGGAACAGTGGTGCTATTCAAGGCCCGGTAATCCACACAAAACCTCCAACTTCCGTCTTTCTTTTTCACCAATATCAACGAGCTTGAATAAGGACTGATGCTATGCCGTATCATCCCCGTAGCTAACATGTCACATACAAACTTCTCAATTACAGCCTTGTGATGGTGTAGATAGCGGTAAGGCCTAATGTTGGGGATTTAGGAACCTTCCTTTAAGACTATTGTTAGCCATGGCAACCATCACCCAAGAGGGGGTGAATTTGGTGATTACAAATTTAAAAACACCTTTGAGAAATTAAGCATTTTGAATAACTCAATTAATAAATGCAGCGGAATAAGTTTAACAAAGGTGCAACTATTAGAGATTTCATAAATACTACTTGGGCTATAGGATAAATCCAGTAAATAAGCTAGATATTAAATTCAACTCAAGCATATATAATTAAAGCACAAATGTAAAGGAGATAGAGTTGAGAAGAGTAAACACAAAGATTTATCCTGATTTAGCCATCAACCACTTGTGGCCTATGTCCAGTTCTCAAGTGAACTACCTGAGATTTTCCACTAAACCTTTAGGCTTGAACGAGTACTTGATGACCTTTACAAATTTGAGCACTCAACACACCTTGGGATACCTCACCCTTTGTGCTTAAGCTTCTACTTTTAAGGGATACCTCAGCCTTACAGCTTTGACGGATACCTTACTATTTCTTTTACAGTTTATACAAAGTATAAATGATAAGAAACTCTCTCAAGAGTGGATAATACAAATTGAAGCACTATGGGTACCAAGAATTTACACTTTGAAGCTTAATATGATTTTGATGATTCAAGGATCAAATCAAGTATTCAAGAGTTGTAAAAACTTCAAAATCACTTATATATGAGCCCAAGTGATAAAATAGCCATTGGTGGTATTTAGAAATGATTTTTTTTCCTGAAAACTAGCCGTTTATAACTATTGGGAACATTTCTAGCACTTGGTAATCGATTACATGGATGTTGCAATCGATTACATGGCCTCTGCTAGAGTTGTAATCGATTATAGGAATTATGTAATCGATTACACCACTTCTGGTTTTGAAAACTGACTTTAAAATGTCATAACTTCTTCATTTCTTATTCGATTAAAGTAAATGACCACTCATTAGAAAAATATTTGAGTATATTTTCATATGAAAGATTTCAGAGTAAAACAAAAAGTATTTTAAAAGTTATAATCAAAATAATAACCAAAGGTCAGTTTTTCAAAACTCAAACTTAATTATTTTTCATAGTTTAAAGCAAATGGTCATAATTTCTTCATTTTTTATCCGTTTAAAGAAAATGACCACTCATTAGAAAGATCTTTGAGTCTATTTTCATATACAATAAGTTTCACAATAAAAATCAATGTATTTTGAAAGTTATGATCAAAAGAGTAATTAAATTTCAGTTTTACAAAACACAAACTTGGCTATTTTTCAAAGGTTTGAACTACCACCAAGACTAACTTTTCAAAAACAGTTTGTTGGGCATTTAAACATATAAGAAACACTTTTAAAGATGTTACAATATATTTGAGCTTAGTGTGATTCATTTTTACTTTTACACAATATTTAAGTCCTATAAGTTATTCTTGAAGAACCTTGGGACTTGATCTTTAGCTATTATTAATTCTTGATGTAATCCAAGCTTCCAAAAATTTCTTCTCTTCAAATCTTGAAAATACTTGGAACATCTTATCATTCTCATTCTTTTGAGTTGAGCATAATTGTGATCTTTTTACTTTCTTGTTGTAAAGCTCACTCTTGGTACTTGAACTATCTTACAAAGTATTGCTCACTTAAAACAAATATAGTTAGTCCAAATTCATAACTCAATATCTTCATATATATGATTCATAAATGTATAATTCTAATTAGTCTACCATGCATATAAGACTTTCATAGACATATCCAAATATGATATTTATCAATTATTAATGGATATCTCTATATAGGATGCAACAAAGAACACTTTGCATATTTTCATTCAAATAGAGCCAAATCCAATATTAATTCTTTATAACTCATATAAAGCATTATTGGATATATTATATGAAGAATGTTACACATATCTCATTGCATGATTATTAAGTGAAATATAACTAGATAAGGTACATAATCATGCATGATACAATATATCACATAAAGCACATCTATGTAAGATGATCAATATTCTTTTGTGATGCATTTGTCATCTATAAAGCACATCTATCAAGCATAAACATCATTCTTTTCGTCTTATATTTGCCATAATCAAAACTTAACATATCAAACCATTGGGGCAAACCTATTTTCACAATCTCCCCCTTTTCGATAATGACAAATCACCAAAGAAAAATATGTTGAGGAATATACAAGAATAAATATTCATGTAGGCATATCAAACAATAAGTATAAAAACATATTTTTCTTTCCAATTTTCACTCCCCCTATTTGACATCAATAAAAAGGCTTAGGAAGGAAAAATACTATTTTCAAAAAGAATTTTACAAGAACATATTATATTTTTAAAAGAATTTTAGAAGGGTAGAGAGATTTTATATTAAACCACATATTCCTTGAGAGTGATCAAATCCAAGTTAAAGAACAAATGAAAGTAAATCTCCTCTCTTTGTCGTTGAACAAGAGCCTTAAAAAAATACAGCACTTTTGAAGAATAATGCTTATCTTTTGCAGCAAACAATGATCATGTAAGGTATGTAATATTAAGTAAAGAATTCTAGTATGCACACATGCCAATAGTATGCTTACTTTCATTATATATAGATAATTGTAAGTGAAAATGGCCGTTCTCGCGCTGAAAACCTTTTTAAAGCTACTGTGTAATCGATTATAATGGATGTGTAATCAATTACCAACCCTCTGGAATACTTGTAATTGATTACAAGTTTGGTGTAATCGATTACAAGGTTAGTGTAATCGATTACATGCTTGACAGAACCTTTGTAATCAATTACAAAAGTCTTGTAATCGATTACCAATTTTCTAAAACTCAATTTTTGCATTTTAAACAGTAAATGACTAATCTTAAAATTTTTAAATTAGTTTCAAAATGTCTCAAAGCAATTTCAAACATCATACAAGCATACCTAGGCATTGTAGAACCTTATATTACAATAAGAATAAACATAATCATGTGCTAAACATAATATTCAAATTTTACCAAGTACACATGATTCTATCCTTTACCTAAGGCCTACAAAGAATATACCTCATATTCATTGTCTTTACAAGTGAATGTGCATAAGAGGTAAAAGCTTTTGAGACCTTGGCCTTGGTAATCAAGGAAACTCTTTTCCTTACCCATTACTTCTCTTTTGGTGTTTTGAACTTTGCAAGTTTCACATTTTGTACTTAAGAAGCTTTGATTGAAGTCATCTTCCTTCTTTGACCAAAACTTCTACCATTGGGCTTTGGAAGCATTCTCCTTGATGATTCCTATTTCCTTTGACCAATTAATCCATCTTTTTTAGAAACTTTCTGCATAATTGAAACACTAGGAGGACATTTTGGTACTCACTTCATCTTGGATCCTTGAATGTTAGTACTAAAACTTTTAAGACTTTTAGGAACCCAAACTATGTTATTTCTCATATAAGAATTTCTTCTATAATTACACAAATAAGAAATATGTCTTAGATGATCACAAAAATTATAAATAAGTGAATTCAATGATGACTTGGTCCTTTGAAGATCATTTTTGAAAAACTTGAGACTTTGGTTGTTATTACATTCTATGCTATTTTTGCCACAAGCCTTACTTGAAATTCCATATGGAGTAACATCAATTTTATTCTCATTAACAAGCATGGAATGTAAGCAATTAGAATCATTAGCTTTGGCAAATTCGAAATATAAGTCCTCAACTTAATTTTCTCAAACAATGCATTTTTCACAAGAAGTTGAGGTTTCACATTTCAAAGATATTTTCTCATCAAGAAAAGCATATTCATTTTTCAAAGTCTGAATTTCATTTTCAATAGAGGAAATTTTTTTTAAACAAGATGAGTTTTTCTTTTCTAAAAACAACAAATCATCATATAATTCATCATATGCACATTGTAGCTCATCATAGGAAGGACCATACAAAAGATAAGTATCATTTACCTCAAAGCCCTTTTTAGTCATATATGAAGTGGTGTCAATTTCAAGTATACTTGGCTCTTTAAGGGAATCATCATCTTCCTCATTGTTGTCCATCCAAGATTCAAGAACATCTTCCTTCTCAATTTTATTTTGCTTTGCCTCTTCTTTAAATTGAGCACCATTATCACCAAGAGGCATTGAACTCGTTTTCTTACTTTGAACATGTTCTTGAGGACATTTTTCAATGTTATCTTCCTCTAGAGGCTTTTGCTTTTCTTGCTCTCTATATACAACTTTATGTAAAAAATAATTATTGGCAAGATAGATAACATCAAGAGCATGCCATATATCTTTAGCACTAGAGCAACTCTTAATTTTATCATAAGCATCATCATTCAAACCATTTCTCAAGATTTGCATAGCTCTAATGTTTAATGAAAAGCATTTCTTATCATAGGCATTCTAAGTTTGTTTTGATTTGTAAGTAAATCCATCAAGCATAATATCCCACAAATTAAGATTAATAGATTACATATAAAATTCTATTCTAACTTTTCAATAAACAAAATTCACACCATCAAAGAATGATGGTTTATCAATTTCAAAACCTTCCATTTTGAAAAGCTTTCAACAGTTGCCAAACAAATAAGGATCATTAACTCCAAGTGGTTAAGCTTTTAACAGAGCACGAAACTCTAATACCACTTGTTAGCCATGACAACCATCACCCAAGAGGGAAGTGAATTAAGTGATTACAAATGTAAAAACACATTTGAGAAATTAAGCATTTTGAATAACTCAATTAATAAATGCAGCAGAATAAGTTTAACAAAAGTGTAACTATTAGAGATTTCACAACTACCACTTGTGCTATAGGATAGATCAAGCAAATAAACTAGATATCAAATTCAACTCAAGTATATATAATTAAATCACAAATGTAAATGAGATAGAGTTGAGAAGAGCATACACAAAGATTTATCCCGATTCAGCCATCAATCACTTGTGGCCTACATCCAGTCCTTAAGTGAACCACCCGAGATTTTTCACTAAACCTTCAAGCTTGAACGGGTGCTTGATAACCTTTACAAATTTGAGCACTCAACACACCTTAGGATACCTCACCCTTTGTGCTTGATCCTCTACTTTCAAGGGATACCTCATCTTTACAACTTTGAGGGATACCTCACCCTCTCTTTTATAGTTTATACAAAGTATAGATGATAAGAAACTCTCTCAAGAGTAGATAATACAAATTGAAGCACAATGGGTACCAAAGATTTACACTTTGAAGCTCAAAATATGATTTTGATGATTCAAGGATTAAATCAAGTGTTCAAGAGTTGTAAAAGCTTCAAAAATCACTTATATATGAGCCCAAGTGATAAAATAGCCGTTGGTGGTATTTAGAAATGATTTTTTTTAGGAAAACTAGCCATTTATAGCCATTGGGAACATTTCTAGGCACTTGGTAATCGATTACATGGATGTTGTAATAGATTACATGGCATCTGCTAGAGTTGTAATCGATTACAGGAATTGTGTAATTGATTACATCACTTCTAATTTTGAAACTTGACTTTAAAAGGTCATAACTTCTTCATTTTTTATCTGATTAAAGCAAATGACCATTCATTAGAAAGATATTTGAGTATATTTTTATATGAAAGAAGTTTTAGAACAAAACAAAAAGTATTAGTTATAATCAAAATAATAACCAAAGATCAATTTTTTAAAACACAAACTTAACTATTTTTCATTATTTAAAGCCAATGGTCATAACTTCTTCATTTCTTATTTGTTTAAAGCAAATGACTACTCATTAGAAAGATCTTTGAGTTTATTTTCATATGCAATAAGTTTAACAATAAAACTCAAAGTATTTTAAAAGTTATGATCAAAAGGGTAACCAAATATCAGTTTTGCAAAACACAAACTTGACTATTTATCAAAGGTTTGAACTATCACCAAGACTAACTTTTCAAAAACAGTTTGTTGGCCATTTAAACATGTAAGAAACACTTTTAAAGATGTTAAAATATATTTGAGCTTAGTGTGATTCCTTTTTACTTTTATACAAGATCTAAGTCCTATAAGCTATTCTTGAAGAACCTTGGGACTTGATCTTTTGCCATCATTAATTCTTGATGTAATCCAAGCTTCCAAAATTTTTTTTCTTCAAATCTTGCAAATGTTTGGAACATCTTATCATTCTCATTCTTTTAAATTGAGCACAGTTATGATCTTTTTACTTTCTTGTTGCAATGCTCACTCTTGGTACTAGACTATCCTACAAAATATTGCTCACTTAAAACAAATATAGTTAGTCCAAATTCATAACTCAATATCTTCATATATAGGATTCATAAATATATAACTCTAATTAGTTTACCATGCATATAAGACTTTCATAGACACATCCAAATAAGATATTTATCGATTACTAATGGATATCTCTATATAGGATGCAATAAAGAACACTTTGCATATTTTCATTCAAATAGAGCCAAATCTAATCTTAATTCATTATAACTCATATAAAGCATTATTGGATATATTATATGAAGAATGTTACACATATCTCATTGCATGATTATTAAGTGAAATATAACTAGATAAGGTACATAATCATGCATGATACAATATATCACATTAAGCACATCTATGTAAGATGATCAATATTATTTTGTGATGCATTTATCATCTATAAAGCACATCTATCAAGCATAAACATAATTCTTTTTATCTTGTATTTGTCATCATCAAAACTTAACATATTAAACTATTGGGGCAAACTTATTTCCACAATCTCCTCCTTTTCGATAATGACAAATCACCAAAGAAAAATATGTTGAGGAATATATAACAAATAAATATTCATATAAGCATATCAAATAATAAGTACAATAACATATTTTTCTTTCCAATTTTCACTCCCCCTATTTGACATCAACAAAAAGGCTTAGGAAAGAATGATAATATTTTCACTTCCTTTATAGATAAAACTCGTGTTGTAAAAAAATGTAGGATCATCAAAATCGAAAACTTCTTCAAGTTATTCGAAACATAACTGTCTCCCCTTATTTGATTCTACACATGATTCAAGAATAGGGAGATGAAATAAGCATGCTTTCAAGATATAAAAGATTATTCATGCAATACTTGTTATATTTTCGTACATCAACATTTAGCATATGATAGCAATAACTTTAAGAAATTATGTCTAGCATATAATATTTTGCATACCACATGATAAATAAGTACTACTTGATATCACTTAATAGGAGTTACAAAATATCTGTGTAAGATCATAGAATTAAGGTTTTCAAAAGAAAGATCATACAACGTGCCACATATCAAGCATTTCTTAATGAAAGAATCAAAAGATATAAAGTTTAAGAATATTTACCTTCTTTCATTGATAGAGGGAAAGAGAATAAGAGATGATCTTTATTGACATATTGATAGTATTAATAATAAAACATTTCATGTCAAACAATGATATAAGCTAAGAGATATAAACAATAATTTAAGAGTTAGGCTCCCCTTTAAAAATGCATATTATCACAATATAAAACATAATAGTTTAACATAGTCATACATATATTTATAATCAACAAGAACATGAAAGAAAGATATGTAAGATGAAAAGGATCAACAATCATTACAAATCAACAAATTATTATAAGAAGTTATAAGAAAAGAAGATAAGCTCCCCTTTATTGAAGCACAAGATAGATAAAGAGAAATGTGTATGCCAAAATCATGTAAGCACATTATCATAAAGTAAAGCAAGGCAAAAGATACTTATTCTTAATCCATCAATTAAAAACCATTTAAAACTTCTCCCTCTTTCAAAAAGAATTTTAGAAGGGTAGAGAGGTTTTATATTAAACCACATATTCCTTGAGAGTGATCAAATCCAAGTTAAAGAACATATGAAAGAAAATCTCCTCTCTTTATCATTGAACAAGAGCCTTAAAAAAAATAAAGCACTTTTGAAGAATAAGGCTTATCTTTTGAAATATTAAGATAGTCTCAATAGAATATTTCAAAAAATTTATTTGAAAATTTTCTTAAGCATTCTCTCAAGATTTAATAAAACATTTCAAAGCAAATTAAGAGAATACTACATTTATAACACATATCCAATAATTTCTAAATTTTTAAGACAATTAGGAGGTAAAAATACTTTCAAGATCTTAAAACAAGTTTAAATGATTCTCAACGATATAGAACTTTAAAAGCTTATTTTAAATATGATAAGAGATTTTGCTTTAAAAAGAAAACTATTTAGTCAAACCATAAACTCTTTTCGAAATAAGTGCATGATTCTCATAAGTGTTACCCTACTAAGAGACCATAGATCAAGAGAATCATAGATATCAAACATTCACTTAATGAAATATGCTATAGGGATCAAATCATGTATAAAACTAACATCATTCACCCTATATGCAATGACAAAATTAGCAAGTTAATATCCAATTAGGAACTTTGTCAATGCTAAGCATACTTCTCATGTAAAAAAAGCATCTAATAATTTAAGATCAAATTATTAACAAGTATTATATAATCTATAGCATATAGAATACCATAATAACTTAGGGATAGAGATACTTATTGAGAGAGTGATGCTACTTTAGAATGTTCTTCATCTATTAGTCCTTTGAGTTTGAGCTTTCTTCTATTGCGTATTCCATTCCATTGCACTTGAAGAAATTCTCCTCATGTCCTTCTTCATTCAACTCTTCTCATTTGTCCACATATGCTTGACATTTCAATATTTGATGACTATATTTGAAGCACATAGGGATACTTGTAACGCTAACTTTAAAAGTTCTCTAAAACATAGGTTAGTATCAAATATCATTTAAGCTCATTTACAAGCATAATTTAGATTGATATATAATGTAAAAATATGTACCACATTATCAACCATGAAATGTTAGCTCTAACAAGAATGCATGAAGTACATATGCACTTGAATCCAAAAAAAATATGGTTTAATCATTTTAAGGCATGACTCAAGTTTATCAAGAAAAACTTGATCACCATCAAAATATAAATAAGCATTTTGGGGCAAACAATGATAATGTAAGGCATGTAATATCAAGTAAAGAATTAACCTTTTTAAAGCTGCTGTATAATCGATTACAATGGATGTGTAATCAATTACCAACCCTCTGGAGTACTTGTAATCGATTACAAGTTTGGTGTAATCGATTACAAGATTGGTGTAATCGATTACTTGCTTAACAGAACCATTGTAATTAATTACAAAGGTCTTGTAATCGATTACCAGTTTTCTAAAACTCAATTTTTGCATTTTAAATAGTGAATGATTAATCTTAAAATTTTTAAATTAGTTTCAAAATGTCTCAAAGCAATTTCAAACATCATACAAGTATACCTAGGCATTGTAGAACCTTATGTTACAATGAGAATAAACATAATCATGTGCTAAACATAATATTCAAAATTTACCAAGTATATATGATTCTATCCTTTAACTAAGGCTTACAAGGAATATACCTCATATTCATTGTCTTTACAAGTGAATGTGCATAAGAGACAAAAGCTTTTGATACCTTGGCCTTGGTAATCAAGGAAACTCTTTTCCTTACCCATTACTTCTCTTTTGGTGTTTTGAACTTTGCAAGTTCCACATTTTGTACTTGAGAAGCTTTGATTGAAGTCATCTTCCTTCTTTGACCAAAACTTCTACCATTGAGCTTTAGAAGCATTCTCCTTGATGATTCCTATTTTCTTTGACCAATTAGTCCATCCTTTTTAGAAACTTTATGTATAATTGAAATATTAAGAGGACATTTTGGTACCCACTTCATCTTGGGTCCTTGAATGTTAGTACTAGAACTTTTAAGACTTTTAGGAACCCAAACCATATTGTTTCTCATATAAGGATTTCTTCTATAATTACACAAATGAGAAATATGTCCTAGATGACCATAAAAATTACAAACAAGTGAATTCAATGATGGCTTGGTCCTTTGAAGATCATTTCTGAAAAACTTGAGCCTTTGGTTGTTATTACATTCTATGTTATTTTTGCCACAAGCCTTACTTGAAATTCCATGTGGAGTAACATCAATTTTATTCTCATTAACAAGCATGGAATGTAAGCAATTAGAATCATTAGCTTTAGCAAATTCAAAATATAAGTTCTCAACTTGATTTCTAAATTAATGCACTTTTCACAAGAAGTTGAGGTTTCACATTTTAAAAGTATTTCCTTATCAAGAAAAACATATTCATTTTTCAAAGTCTCAATTTCATTTTCAATAGAGGAAATATTTTTTAAACAAGATGAGTTTTTCTTTTCTAAAAACAACAAGTTATCATATAATTCATCAAATGCACATTGTAGCTCATCATAAGAAGGACCATAAAAAAAGATAAGCATCATTTACCTCAAAGTCCTTTTTAGCCATATATGAAGTGGTGTCAATTTCAAGTATACTTGGCTCTTTAAGGGAATCATCATCTTTGTCATTGTTGTCCATCCAAGATTCAAGAACATCTTCCTTCTCAATTTTATTTTGTTTTGCCTCTTCTTTAAATTGAACACGATCATCACAAAAAGACATTGAGCTCATTTTCTTACTTTAAACATGTTCTTGAGGACATTTTTCAATGTTATATTCCTCTAGAGGCTTTTGCTCTTCTTGCTCTCTATATACGACTTTATGCAAAAAATCATTATTAGTAAGATAGATAACATCAAGAGCATCTCATATATCTTTAGCACTAGAAGAACTCTTAATTCTATCATAAGCATCATCATTCAAGCCATTTCTCAAGATTTGTATATCTCAAGATTTGCATAGCTCTAATGTTCAATGAAAAGCATTTCTTATCATAGGCATTCCAAGTTTGTTTTGATTTGTAAGTAAATCTATCAAGCATAATATCCTACAAATCAAGATCAATAGATTACATATAAAATTCCATTCTACCTTTTCAATAAACAAAATTCACACCATCAAAGAATGATGGTTTATCAATTTCAAAACCTTCCATTTTGAAAAGCTTTTAATGGTTGCCAAACAAACAAGGATCATTAACTGCAAGCAGTTAAGCTTTTAACAGAGCACGAAACTCTAATACCACTTGTTAGCCACGACAACCATCACCCAAGAGGGGGGTGAATTAGGTGATTACAAATTTAAAAACACATTTGAGAAATTAAGCATTTTGAATAACTCAATTAATAAATGCAGCGAAATAAGTTTAATAAAGGTGTAACTATTAGAGATTTCACAAATACCACTTGGGCTATAGGATAAATTAAGTAAATAAGCTAGATATCAAATTCAACTCAAGCATATATAATTAAAGTACAAATGTAAAGGAGATAGAGTTAAGAAGAGCAAACATAAAGATTTATCCCGATTCAGCCACCAATCACTTGTGGCCTACATCCAGTCCTCAAGTGAACCACTTGATATTTTCCACTAAACCTTCAAGCTTGAATGGGTGCTTGATGACCTTTACAAATTTGACCACTCAACACACCTTGGGATACCTCACCCTTTGTGTTTGAGCCTCTACTTTCAAGGGATACCTCACCCTTACAACTTTGAGGAATACCTTATCCTCTCTTTTACAGTTTATACAAAGTATAGATGATAAGAAACTCTCTCAAGAGTGGATAATACAAATTGAAGCACTATGGGTACCAAGGATTTACACTTTGAAGCTCAAAATATGATTTTGATGATTCAAGGATCAAATCAAGTATTCAAGAGTTGTAAAAGCTTCAAAAATCACTTATATATAGAGCCCAAGTGATAAAATAGTAGTTGGTAGTGTTTAGAAATGATTTTTTTTAATGAAAACTAGTCGTTTATAGCCGTTGGGAGCATTTTTGGGCACTTGGTAATCGATTACATGGATGTTGTAATCGATTACATGGCCTCTGCTAGAGTTGTAATCGATTACAGGAATTGTGTAATCGATTACATGGCCTCCTCCTCCCCAAGCAAAACCACATGTAGCTGCTTGTTCTTACAGACATATCTAGGGAAAAACCGCTCGTCGTAGCGGAAGCACATACCACGGCGACGCTTGTCTTATTCCTCTACCTCAGTCAGTTGCCGAAACCCCAACCCCTTCTCTGGTTGTTGGCTGAACTCCCCTCTCCCACTGAACTCACAGCTCCTCTCACAGCAGATGCTGCTGTCACACTTGGTTGGTGTGTCATTGCTGCACCTTGGGAAGTAGTAGCTATGTTCCTTGTACCTATCCCACCAGCAGGCTCGGTATTATACAAAACCCCCACTAACTGGTCTTGGGCATCAACCCATTTACTTGTTAGAGTGGGCTTATTGTAATTAGGTCCAACCTTGCGAAATGGGTAACTTATAACTTGACCCAGTACCCTATTTCTGTCATCTTCCTTTTGAGCCACCGTCATCAACGTATTCAAGTCTCCCGAACTCATCATCCTCATCTTAGGCTTCACTTCGTCCTTCAACCCATTCATGAAGGCTCCCCTCATGAATTCCTCCTCTGCGTATCTCAATGGAGTTGAGAAAAGCTTGAACTACTCTTGGTATTCTGCCACACTCCCCACTTGTCTCAACCCCATCAACACCTCATATAGATTTTTAGAAAATAAAATTTGGAATCTGCTCAGGATAACATGTTTGAAAGCAGCCCAAGAAATGTGTCCCATTCTTGCTTCCCACCATTGATATCAATTCAACTCTCTCCCTTCTAAACACACCACTGTTATCGCCACCTTCTCCTCCTCTGGAACTTGATTTATGTCAAAATAACGTTCAGCCCGATATATCCATCCATGGGGTCCTCACCAGTGAAGTAAGGTACCTCCAATCTTCTCATCCTTTCCCCCTCATTCCTTTTTCATTCTCATGGGGCCCTCCTCTACTTCTATTTCTTCCATCCCCCTTCTTCTCTCTATGACCCATATGCTGCCTCATGGCTTCTCCAATTTACTTCCTTATATTTACCATCATCTGCTCCATCTGGCTCCTAAATGCCTTTTGCCACTCTTTCTTAAGCCCCTCCAGCTGTCATTCCATCACCTCTAACCTATTCTCCACTCTCGTAGAGACCATTCAAGTTTCCAAGACCGGGAGCTTTGATACCAGTTGATAAGGACTGAAAATTATAGGTAGATTTATATATTGGAGACTAGCTCCTTCACCCAGAGGTAGACCTCTATAATTACAGAATTTCTGAAAAAGGTTGGTAGAAACAGAAAATTAAAGATAACAATAGGAGCCCTGTAGAAAACAGAGACGTCCTACCCCTTTCCAATTCCTTCCCAAAACCACTCAATTTCTGCCTACCCTTTACTCTACTCCCTCCCCATTTATAACTCACCTTCTGGTGGTATACCACTATCATTTACATTCATTCTGGCTATTACGAAACCCCTTCACTAATCTTTATTTATTCCTTTGTTTATTCTTGACTGTTATTAACCATTCCATTTACCTACTGGTGGTGAATCTTCATTTATTCTTGACAGCTGCTTCTACATTTATTCCTAACTATTATGTATTTATTCCCAGCTTATTCCCCTTCTTTCCATCTCTCCTCTTATAAACGTGGGTTAAAGGCCCATTAGTGCACATGCTCAATAATTTTCTTGTACTCTCCACTTTAAAAGAGTTTCTTTTCTTTTTTCTTTGTTTTCAGAAGAGACTCTCTTTTTTGCTTTTTACGATAGCTTTTCTATTGTAGAAATTTGTCCTTACTTTTTTAATGCATTATGGTTCTAAAATCTACAATAATGCACTACCTCTTCATTGGAATATATATCTCAAATGGTGGTTTGTATAAATGATGGCTATTCCTTTTAATCATCATATGTCATTTTGATTGATGGTTTATCTACACTAAAAGTGCTTAACTATTATTACTTTTCTTTAATTTTTAGCCATTCTAGCAGCCACATAACAGAGCAGTTGCCAGAAGAATCCAGAACATGGGATGGAGAACTGATGGTGGTCTGTGGCTTCTCGTTCGTGGAGGTGGTCTTTATCTCAGCAAGGGCACAAGGGTAAATAATTCTGAAAATATCATTCTAGTGTATCAATATGAGACTAGTAGTCTTCCCTTTCACTCGTTTTCATGTCATTCTACGTAATCTTTGTACTCTCTTCTTAAGTCTTTAGCTAGCTATTAATTTTCTCACCATTCTTCACTGGGGCATTTCCATCTCTATATTGTACATTTGCAGACTAATTTACTTACTCTCTCCCTTACCTTATTCGTTAATAAAGCAACTTCTATCTTTAATCAAATGTCTTTCTTACATTCTCTTTCCTTGTGCTGTCATATATTCACCTTAGTATGCGTATCTCCATTAAATTTATCATATTGATCTGCATTCCCAATTCAACCAGCCCAAAATGTTTGAGTAACATCTTGTAGAATTTGGGAGATGTAGAAAAGGATTAAGAGAGAAAACCCTTTCTATGAAAGTGTGGAAGTGACCTTTTACATTTCCATCATTAAAATACTAAATATAATAAATCTCTAAACTAATCAAGTAAATTTTTTTGGCCTAGCCAGTATAAATGAGAGAAAGTAAGAAATGTTTGGGTTAATCACTGAAACCTAGAATCATAAACAATGTCCAAATGAAAGTAATTATTTTATCTGCTTATAATAATAGCATTATAATGTATTTAATCAATTAATAATTGATTTTGATACACTTTTTATTTGCTATAGATTTCTGCCTTATTTTTCTTTTCAAATTTATTTGCATAGTTTTGAGAACAAAAAATATTTTATTGTTTCAGATAACTAAAGAATTTGAGGAGGTTCCTGTTCAAAGCCGGGGTTTTGGCAATCTTGATGTGGGGTATCGTTCAATGGTAAAGTTTTCTGCCTTCAGAAAATTACTTTATTAATTGACCAATTCTTGCATGTGATAGTAACAGTCTTGTCACTTAGTCTTCAAAGGAAATAAAATGTTCACAATATGACTATTGCATCTTTAGTTGTTGCAATATTATTAATTTTGAAAGTAGAGAATAATGTTGAAGCCCTTGTTTTATATACTTTTCTCAATTATGCATATAGGAGGATGCTTGGGCAGCAAGAGGAAGTGGTGTTTTGTTGAGAACTACTAATGGTGGCAAGTCATGGATCTGTGACAAAGCTGCTGACAACATTGCTGCAAATTTATACTCAGTGAAGTCAGTCTAACTATTACTTGAGCATCCCCACTTTCATATAACTATACTTATTTATTAGTGTACACTTTAAAATGACAAATTTACTTGGAAGAGCTATTCTCCCAACCACACCAAGCTCCTCAAGTTCTCGATATAGTCTCCACTTATATTGTTCCACCTGTCTTTGTAATACTCCTTTTCAATTTGTCAGATATCATGGAAGCAGTTAATTGGAAGTAAACCAATATTTGTTATGTGCAACACCTTGGAAAACATGTTAGGCTTGTATATGGATACAAAGGTAGCCTAATATCTGCTTAACATATTTGTTTAATTTTGTGACTTTCTAAACATGTTTAGTCACTTTACTGTAACACTATTTGTGAAAAATAGTTGTTATTAGCCCAAGAAATGGCTTAAACTACTCAGTTAGTGGAAATAAATGTGGAGACTTTATTTTTAAGTCACAAATGTGTAAACTGTGCTACAGTTAAAATCTGAAGATAATCGGAGTTAGTTTAGTATTTTTAAACATATTGAGTATGTGGTTTAATACCAAGTTGACTAGTCACATATATGAAAAAATGTGATAATAGTACAACAAGATATTCTATGAATCTTAGGATTTATTTTATATTTGTTGGAAGTTATGAACCTGGATTCGGTGGAATCTAAGTGGTCTGAGTAGATCGAGATTTTTGGTACCCTTTAGTGACTAGCTATAAGAAGCCAATTCTGACTTTTTCTCTTCATTTCTCCCACGACAGATAAGGGAATAAACAAAAAAGAGAAAAAAAGAAGAGAAACCGTGGGGGAGATGAAGAAAGGAAGATAAAAATCTAGATGACCAAGGATTAAGCTTGAAGGAGGATCCAAGATTAAGATCAAGGTTTCAAGATTTTCATCACAGCTACAAGAGGTAAGGGCTTTTTTATCCATTTATCCTCTTTTGTTTATGTTAAATGACTCTAGGGTTCTTGGAGGAATTCTTGGTTTAGTGAACCAAAACCTTACTCTTAACTTAGTTATTGATCCCAAGAGTTGAGTTAGAGTATTGGAAACCATAGTAACTTATTTTACTTGATGGGTGTTCATATGCCTATTTGAGGCGCTTTTAGGTTTTTGGATAATTCCATGGCTTGATTTGGTTTAAATCCATGTTTGATGAGTTGAGTTGTTGATTTATGATTCCAATATGTTAGGGAAAATGATAGGGATTAGAAATCATCTACAATTCGGTCATAAGTGGCTAAGTTTTGTTTTGTTCCTTAATAGAACAGTAACAACTTCTGTAGATTCTGTTCTGGGCGACAAGTGCCTAGACACCCATGTTAGAGCGCTTGAGCACCCAACGTCCAGAGAATTTTCGTGTGATGCTGTTGTTTGCATGCCTAAGCACCGGGATGGAAGCGTCTGAGCGCTGAGGCAGGGCAAATAATGTAATTTAGCAAATGTTGCTAAATAAATTCCCTACCTGATGGGATCATTTGTGCAAGCCTTTTCAGGTGTAAAGAGACACTTTTGGGGATATTTCTTGGAAAGAATTATCAACTTGTATATATGAAAAGTTTGAGAAAAATGCTTAATCATTCAAGTGTGATGGTTAATATTTAGAATTTTGGTCAACATGAGGTTAATTTCTAAATCACTTGTAAAGTGATGGTGTGGGGGTTCTATATACAAAACCATTAGTGTTGAGACACAACTAGTGGTAGTTCTTGGGAAGAATAACCACTTACCTTATGCAAAGGGATTTGAGTAATAGAGACATGAATAGGTTCCTTTATGTGATAGAATTGAGAAGGGATCATGTATTTAGTTAAAACCTTTCACTTGGTTAAGGTGAATCTTGTGATAAGATTTGAGAAACTTTAGACATCCTTTGAGAAAGTAGAATACCATAGGTTAATGCCTAGAACCTTGAGCGACATAAGGTTGCCTTGTGAATCACTTGTGAAGTGATAAAGTAAGGTATTAGGTGTTGTAAGCTAAGTGTGCTTGGCTTCTTATTTTTGTTATCATGCATAGGTTGTTTCTTTGTGTGGAAAGTAGAGCCGAAGATGCATGGATGACATTTTACTCCTTTGTGAGACGAGGTTGAGGCATAGGAAGTACTAGAAATGTGACTTTGCTCCTTAAGCGGTAAGTGAGCTTGGTTGTGGGATTTGCTAGTTTTCCTTATTCACTTGGTTAGGAATGACCTAGTGATGATTTTATGTATTTGAGAAATACATTGCATATGTTCTTTTCAAACTTGCCATGTCTTGTTTCCTATGTATTGTAACCTTAGATGGTGTGCACAACCATTTGACTTGAGAATAAGGTGTGAACCTAGGTTCATGTAGCGGGTAATGCTATTATGGTCAAGGTTACTGGTGTATGAGGTTGGTAGTAGTACTCTTACTTTTGTGAGGGGAATGAGTCCATATGTCACCAGGTAGTGTTAGTGATTGGAGCCTATCCTACTCAGTATATCTAAGGGAACACAGTTCCTGGGGGACAAGTAAGTGGCATGTGTTTTCAAAAACTAAAATTTGCATTTGCATTGCATCATCATATTATTAGGACTGTGTGAGCATAACTATACATCATATCATAAAGCATTGCATTTATTGGTAGCTGTATGAGCAGTTGCCTTGCTTGTTGTTTGTTTGCTCGATGATATCTTGCGATTGTATAAGTGGTTGTTTGATATCATTGGTGGTTGTATATGTGGGATAAGATTATAGCTTGCCTTGTGAATGTTGCATAGAGTGTATGTATATATTCTAATAAGAATGAGCAGTGGCTCATTTATATGTTACAGGCATAACCTTATGTGCTCAGTTGATTATTTATTGTTAAATAATTAACTGTTGGTTTTGGAAGTGCATATACTAAAAAATTGTGATTTCTCACATCGATTGTGTTTTCATGTAAATCCAGGTACAAGTAAGGGAAGCAGAAGGAGCAGAAGAACTAGCATAGTTTATTTTGTTTCTTGTAATGAATATGTTTGTATATTTATTTCTTGCTACCTTGAGGTTGTAAAAGTTATGTATTACAATATGCTTTCGAGAGGCTAATGATGTGTATATATATATATATATATATATATATATATATATATATATATATATATATATATATATCTTTTTGTTGTTTAGGCTCTGCATAATTATTTATGTGAATGAAAGTTATGGGTTAGTTTGTCGTTATAGGTTAGAAGTAGCATAGCTAGTATCGTGCGCCTTATATATAGTAGATATATCGGGTTCTCAAGACTAGGATGTTACATTATGGTATCAGAACAGTTCATCCTGTTGAGTCAGGGTATGGACTGATCATGTTGAGGCATGTTTAGGAGTTCCTATGTGGGTTGCTATGCATTTCTTTGTCTCTTATGGGAGATGTGTGATAGAACTGTATGACTTGCCTTTGGTATGACTATTTTAGCTACTATTACACAGTTACATGATATTTGGATTAACTACCTCAATATGTATTATTCTGTTTATACAGGAAACTATAGCGTCTCCAATGCGAACCTGTGGAAATAGGAATTCAGCTTATGAAGTCTCGGACTTGGTTGGAGCCTTTATAGCTACGACAGATGCTTTAAGGGAGCTGACAGCCGTTAATGCTGATACGATGCGGAAGCAGACAACCGCTACTGTTGAGGCTAGCTAAGAGCAAACAGTTGTGACTATAAGGAGGTTTGAGATGATGAGTGCGACCTAATGTCAACAACTTACACCACCACCACATCAATCGAGGCAACCAAACTAAGACGTGCTAGTAAGGAGAAATCAGAACTTTCAAGACCTCTCGAAGTTCAGGGAGACTAATCCATCGTCCTTCAAAGGGGAGTATGACCTGATGAGAGTTGAGAGTTGGCTAAAGGAGATGGAGGATATCTTCACTGTTGTGGTTTGCTCGGAGAGGCAGCGAGTGTTCTTTGCTTCTTTCATGTTGGAGGGAGAAGTAGAGGATTAGTGGTTGGACATCAAGAGATCTTTTGAGGTGTCGAGGACTCATGTTACGTGGGAGATCTTCAAGAATTCATTTATGGGGAAGTGTTTTCCACAATCTGCGGAACGTAAGGAAATGAAATTTCTGAGGTTAGAGCAAGGAGAGGTGTCTGTTGGTCACTGTATGACTAGGCTCAATGAATTGTCAAAGTTTTCATCCTGTATTAGAATGGTGCAGTGGAAGTGTGTTAATTTTGAGAAAGGATTGGAAGAAGACATTCAGAGAGTAATCCAACATTTTGAAATTTGAGATTTTGCAGCCTTGGTGAACGAGTGCAGAATCGTTGGGGTTCATGATAGTAAGTCTCAAGAGGAGCGAAGATCACAGGACCTTCAAAACAGAAAGTGGAATTGCCACCCAAGCGAGGAATAGAATCTCTATAGACTTAGTGCCTAGAATGGGACCCATCTCTATAACACCCTATAGGATGACACCTCTAGAGTTAGCGTCACTTAAAAAGCAAATTGAGGATTTCTTGGATAAACGATTCATTAAGCCGAGTGTTTCTCTGTCGGGAGCACCTGTGTTCTAGTGAAGAAAATGATGGTACCATGAGGCTCTGTATAGATTACAGACAGCTGATTATGGTGACTTTCATAAACAAGTATTTGTTACTTAGGATAGATGATCTAATAGATCAGCTGAGAGGAGTTGAGGTTTTCTCAAAGAGAGGTCTGGGTATCATCAGATAAGGGTTAGGAAAGAGGATATCCCTAAGATTGCTTTCAAAACTAGGTATGGACATTATGAATATCTCATGATGGTTTTTTGGGTTGACGTATCCACTGGCAGTGTTCATGTGATACGTGAATAGCATCTGTAGGCCCTACCAGGATTAGTTTGTTGTGGTGTTTATCGATGACATTCTAAATCTATTCTTAGTTAATGAAGGAGCATAAACCACATATGGGGATAGTGTTGGAAACCTTTAAGGAGAATAAGTTGTTTGCCAAGCTATGTAAATGTGAGTTCTAGTTTTCATAAGTATTGTGTTTAGGACATGTGATATCTCAGGGTGGGATTTTTATGGACCCAAGCAAAGTTGATGCAGTGTTGCAATGGGAAAGACCCACCACTGTGACTGAGATTAGAAGCTTCATAGGCCTAGAGGGGTACTATAGAAGGCTCATAAAGGGTTTTTCTCAGTTAGCACTACCCTTGCTTAGTTTGACTAGGAAAGTTAGTACTTTTGAGTGAACTCCAATTTGTGAGAATAGTTTCCAAGAGTTGAAATTGAGGTTAACTACTACACTTGTGTTGTTAATTCTGGATCCTTTGGAGAACTTTGAGGTATGTTGTAATCCTTTAAAGATGGGTTTAGGGTGTATTCTAATGCAACATAGGAGAGTTATTGCCTATGCATCAAAGCAGTTGAGGCCTCTTGAGGAGAACGACCGTCCTTATGATCTGGAGCTAGCGACAGTAGTGTTTGCACTAAAAGTTTGGAGATATTCCTTATATAGAGTTAAAGTATCATCCAGGTAAGGCCAATGTGATGACTGGTGCACTAAGTAGGAAATCCCTACACATGTCCCAGATAATGATGATCCAGGAAAGTGAACTACTTGAGAGTTTTAAGGACATGGGCCTTTCAATAATTGTGTTGCCACATAGTCTCAGTGTGAATCAAGTGGACAGGGTGAGTGACTTGAGGACTAAGATCCTAAAAGCTCAAAGGAAGGTGAGACTCTTAGGGTTATAAGTGATCGAATCTTTTAGGAGATCCTAAAGAGTTTGATATGGACGGATGATGGGAATGAGGAATGTGTTTCTACACCCAACTATCCATAAGATGAAGACGAAGAAGAGGAAAGTATTTCTACATCTAGTTCTTCAGAAGACGATGAAGACAAGCAAGTTCAAGTAGATACCTTAGATCCTGAGTGCTCGGTGTGTAGAAGGTCACACGGCATTAGACCTTGTGTGGTTTGTTTTGTGTGTGGTCGATCGAGGCTTTATGTTAGGGAGTATCCACAGAGGCAGGGAGTTAAGCCCGATCCAAGGCCACAAGCTTCAGGAAAGGTGTATACTGTAGTCAAAACAACAGAGGCTTTATCTTTTGACCCTGTGCAAGATTTCCTTTTGAGTATGCCATTTGTTGGAAACCCATCAGGATAATCTTGAAGGTGTTTTGCAAACTGAGTTATTAGTTTGTGTTTACTTTCAGTAAGGTATCACTAAGGAAAGGTGTAATCCTTTCGAGTGTGATATCGTTTTTGATATGTGATAATCTAAATTTTGGGGACAAATTTCTTAAAATAGAGGGGAGAAATGTAACACTCTAAAAAACATGTTAGACTTGTATATGGATACAAAGGTAGCCTAATACCTGCCTAACATGTTTGTTTAATTTTGTGACTTTCCAAGCATGTTTAGTCACTTTACTATAACACTATTTGTGAAAAATAGCTATTATTAGCCCCAAAAATGGCTTAAACTGCTCAATTAGTGAAAATAAATGTGGAGACTTTATTTCTATGTCACAAATGTGTGAACTGTACTACAGCTAAAATATGAGGATAATCGGACTTAGTTTAGTATTTTTAAGCATATTGGGTGTGTGTTTTAATACCAGATTGATTAGTCACAGATATAAAAAAATGTGATAATGGTACAACAAGATATTCTATGAATCGTAGGATTTATTTTACATTTATTGGAAGTTAGGAACCTAGATTCGGTAGAATCTAAGTGTTCTTAGCAGATCGAGATTTTTGATACCCTTTAGTGACTGGCTATAAGAAGCCAATTCTGATTTCTTCTCTTCATTTCTCCCATACCAGAGAAGGGAAGAAACAGAAAAGAGAAAAGAAGGAGGGAAATCGTGGGGGAGAAGGAGAAAGGAGGAGGAAAAGCTAAAGGACCAAGCATCAAGCTTGAAGGGGATCCAAGAGTAAGATCAAGGCTTCAAGATTTTCATCTCAGCTATAAGAAGTTGGGGCTTTTCTATCCATTTATCCTCTTTTGTTCATGTTAAATGACTCTAGGGTTCTTAGAGTAATTCTTGGTTTGGTGAACCAAAACCTTACTTTTAACTTAGTTCTTGATCCCAATAGTTAAGTCAGAGTGTTTTCAACTCATTGGAAACCATGGTAACTTGTGTTACTTGATGGGTGTTCATATTCTTATTTGAGGAGCTTTTAGGTTTTTGGATAATTCCATGGCTTGATTTGGTTTAAATCCATGTTTGATGAGTTGAGTTGTTGATTTATGATTCTAATATGTTAGGGACCATGATAGGGATTAGAAATCATCTAGAATTTGGTCATGGGTGGCTAAGTCTCATTTTGTTCCTTAATGGAACAGTAACAACTTCTGCAGAATTCTACAGATTCTGTTCTGGGCGACGAGCGTCTAGACGCCCGTGTTAGAGCACCTGAGCGCCCAACGTTTAGAGAATTTTAGAATGATGCTATTTTTTGCGCGCCTAAGCACTGGGATTGAAGCGTTTGAGCGCTGAGGCAGGGCAAATAATGCAATTTAGCATATGTTGCTAAATAAATTCCTTACTTGATGGGATCATTTGTGCAAGCCTTTTTGGGTGTAAAGAGACATTTTTTTGGATATTTCTTAGAGAGAATTATCAACTTGCATATATGAAAAGTTTAGGAAAAATGCTTAGTCATTCAAGTATGACAGAATGCTTATGTTAGTGTTTAGAACTTTGGTCAACATGAGGTTGATTTCTAAATCACTTGTGAAGTGATGGTGTGGGGTTCCAGATACAAAACCATTAGTGTTGAGACACAACTAGTGGTAGTTCTTGGGAAGAATAACCACTTACCTTATGTGAAGGGATTTGAGTACTAGAGACATGAATAGGTTGCTTTATGTGATAGAGTTGAGCCAGGGGATCATGTATTTAGTTAGAACCTTTCACTTAGTTAAAGTGAATCTTGTGATAGGATTTGAGAAACCTTAGGCATCCTTTGAGAAGTAGAATGCCATAGGTTAATACCTAGAACCTTGAGCAACATGAGGTTGCCTTGTGAATCACTTATGAAGTGATGAAGTGAGGTATTAGGTGCTGTAAGCTAAGTGTGCTTGGCTTGTTATTTTTGTTATCATGCGCATAGGTTGTTTCTTTGTGTGGAAAGTAGAGTCGGAGATGCATGAATGACATTTTACTCCTTTGTGAGACGAGGTTGAGGTATAGGAAGTACTAGAAATGTAACTTTGCTCCTTAAGCGGTAAGTGAGCTTGGTTGTGGGGTTTGCTAGTTTTCCTTAGTCACTTGGTTATGAAGGACCTAGTGATGATTTTATGTATTTGTGAAATACATTACATATCTTCTTTTCAAGCTTGCTATGTCTTGTTTCCTATGTATTGTAACCTTAGATGGTGTGCACAACTATATGACTTGAGAATAAGGTGTGAACCTAGGTTCTCGTAGCGAGAATTGCTATTATGGTTAGGGTTACCGTGTATGGGGTTAGTAGTAGTACTCTTACTTTTGTGAGGGGAACGAGTTCACATGTCACCAGGTAGTGTTAGTGCTTGGAGCCTATCCTATTCAGTATATACAGGGGAACGCGGTTCTTGGGGAAATAAGTAAGTGGCATGTGCTTTCAAAAACTAAAATCTACATTTGCATTGCATCATTTGTGTGACCATAACCATACATCATATCATAAAGCATTGCATTTGTTGGTAGTTGTATGGGCAATTATTTGATATCATTGATGGTTGTATATGTGAGATATGATTATAGCTTACCTTGTGAATGTTGCATAGAGTGTATGTATATATTTTGATAGGAATAGGCAGTGGCTCATTTATCTGTTGCAGGCATAACCTTATGTGCTCAATTGATTATTTGTTGTTAAATAATTAACTGCTAGTTTTGGAATTACATATAATGAGAAATTGTGATTTCTCACCTCGATTGTATTTCCATGTAAATCCAGGTACATGTAAGGGAAGTAGAAGGAGCAGAAGAACTAGCGTAGTTTATTTTGTTTCTTGTAATAAATATGTTTGTATATTTATTTCCTCCTACCTTGAGGTTATAAAAGTTATGTATTACAATATTCCTTTGAGAGACTAATGATGTGTGTGTATATATATATATATATATATATATATATATATATATATATATAGCTTTTTGTTGTTTAGGCTCTCCATAATTATTTATGTGAATGAATGTTATAGGTTAGTTTATCATTATAGGTTAGAAGTAGCATAGCTAGTATTGTGCACCTTATATATAGTGGATATATCGGGTTCTCGGTACTAGGATATTACATTATGTTGTTTAAATAAAACAGGATGAAAAAATTTCTCATACATAAAATAGGAGTTTTGAGAGTTAGTTAACAATATTTTGAAGATTATAGAACTTTTATCTTTAAAATCTTATTGTAAATGGTCTACTTGTTGCAGGTTCATTAATGACAAGAAGGGATTTGTATTGGGGAATGATGGAGTCTTGCTTCACTACCTAGATAAGTTATAATTCAACATGGTAAATATTAATCTCCTCCTGATTCTAGTTGACATAAGACGTATCTTTTAATATCACTTGTAGTTTTAGCTGCATCATCTAATTGTACAGTTTTATAATTGGTATGAGATTGAGAATTAGAATCTAAAGATGCCTACAGACCACCTCCCCATCTTTCTGATTTAATTTATGGGCTGGAGAAAAAAAAGAAAAAGAAACAAGAAGCTAGAAGATATAGAAAAGAAAAATTTGAGGGAAGAAAAAGAACGGTTATAACCAGACAAGACAAATTGAAGAATAAAATATGAAATAACATGTTATCTAAAGATTACTTATATGATTTTGTGTTGATCCTCCTGGGCATCATTAATTCTGGGGGTCAACTAATGCATGCAAGGTTTACCACAACCCTCAAGCATAGGATCATGGTTCCTCTCATACAATTAGAAGTGGTGAGCAAGTCCAAGTTGGAACATTGGTTTAAGGTGATCTGGATGGTTTGATTTTCTGATTGAAATCTGAAATTTTGTAGGTTTGTCAACTCAATTGCAATTTTGTAGTAGATTACATATTCATGTTTAGTATTCATTACTGTGAAGAGAGCTCTGGGATCAAACCGACTCCTTGCTGTTATTCCCAAATGTGAAGAGATATAGAAACAAACTTTACTATTGTGAAGTGATCTATATTATGTCAATTTAACATTGCAATTACCATGTTACTATTACATTAAAATACAATTTTATGCTGCATATGTTGTACTGTAGAAGTAACATATAGGCTATGCCAAGTCAACATTGAAACTTGTCCATATTACATTTGCAAATAGTCTTTCTCATCTAATTCATATGTGATTGTTGGAGACTTTCATTTGCTTGTTTGCTCCTGATTTGTGAGAGATTAGCGAGGAAAGTATTTTTTTTTATAAAATGAAGGTGTCTAGTTGTGGCAAACAGTAATTAGATGCCTATTTTTTTAAATAATTTTTAAAATATTAGAGATGAATTTAGAGATAGAAAAATCTGTCTCTAATTTAGAGATGGAAATAGAGATGAAATTTTTTCATTTCTAATTAAAGAACTGGAAATGAATTTTGATAATTGAATAGTGACAAAATTTTAAAATTTAGAGACGACACGATTCTGTCTCTAATTTAGAGACATAATTAATTTTTTCGTCTCTAAAAATTAGAGATGCTACTTTTAGCGATGAATTAATTTCCATCTCTAATTCTATCTCTAAACATTTAGATATAAATTTTTTTCGTCTCTAAATCTAAAATTTCTAGTAATGTAACAAAAATTATGAGGCTTATTGAATAAGCTAGTTCTCTATATAAGCACGTTGAAATGCTTTAGGTAAAAGATTCCTAAAAATGTAATCTTGATCAGTAAGATAACAAAGAATTATTACAATAGCATATTTTTTTGAAAGAATATTTCCCCTTGTGACACCAAATCACCCAATGTAACACTCACTAACGTAAGGTGGAGTGACTTTTGGTTCTATAAATATCCTCTCACCCTTCCTTTATCTCATCAGAAACATTTACCCAAATAATAGAAAACACCAAAGTACTCTTTCCTCTATCTTAATTCTGGTTTCACCTTTGATTTACCTCTATTAATTTTGATTTCAAATTTCTGACCCTTTCAAAGTTATTGCAGGATTTCCAATTATCTTTAATTAGAACTTGTTTGACTTTGTCTCTCTTCTGTTTTGATTTCGATTTTGATATTTCTGACCCTTTCAAAGTTATTGCAGGATTTCTTAAAGTCTTTAATTAGAACTTTTGTTTGATTCTTTCTTTTCTGTTTTGATTTCAATTTCAATTTCTTTATTGTTGTCATAAACACATTTTTTTTTATATTTGTTCTTTGATTTTGATCTTTGCTCTTCAACTCTTTCTTTTCTGTTTTGATTTTGATTTATCACTTTATGATTGCTGTAAACACATTTTTGATTTCGATATCTTTACTTCGATTTTGATCTTTGCTTTTTGACTGTCTTTCTATTTTGTTTCAATTTCAATTTTGATCACTATGGTTGCTGTAAACATGTTTTAGATTTTGATATCTTTTTTTCAGTTTTAATCATTTCTCTTCGACTATTTTTTGATTTCAATTTTAAGCTCTAGTTGTCGTGAACACGTTTTCAATTTCAATTTTTACTCTTCGATTCGATTTCTTAATGGTTTTATAAAAAAAATTTCTTATCTTCCTCTACTTTTTAGTTTAAGTTCAAAATGTTGTCCTATTGTATTAAGGAATCAATGTGCAAGAGAATTAATTATTATGGTCATGATTAGAAAATATTGAGAGACGCCTTGATTAGAAATATGTACATTTGGTTGAGAACCTTAACAATGGGATGAGGGAAAAAATTATTGCTAAATTTATTTCCATAAATGATTTATGAAAATTTTACAAGTATTGTTAAGTATTTTTATGAAGTTAAAGAATTTTGGATTTTCAGAAAGAAAGGTGAAAAAGAGTGGTAAAATGTTTCCCGTCCACGTGATGGCTAAAATATCATTAGTTCATAAACTTATAAATATGTTTGCTCATTCCTCCTGAGTTTTATCTCACAAAATTTTGCATGGTATTTCAGAAAATGGCCACTCGTTTATATGCCTGACCTAGGAGAGTATGTGTTTTCATTCACTTTAAGAGATCTTTGCCTAATCATTCTGCTTTTTGATTTTTTTTAAAAAAAGAAAGAAGATATGCTAAGGCATTACTGTATTGCTAGGCATCCCAACAAGGTTGGCACCCCAAGCAACACCAATCATCTGCAGCATATCAACAATTTATTAAGAAAGAAATAAAGAATACAAAAAAAAGATAGGGGGACATGAACATTACCCAATTAGCAAAACATAACAAAATTAAGAAAACCTATAGCTAGGCAAGCTATATCTATCATGAAAAAAGTCCATACTAATAAAACTAGGGATAGTGTTCCACCACTTAAACTTTTGAAATGACAAACCATGAGAAGCCAATTTGTCTGCACAGCTATTCCCTTCTCTGTATATATAAGAACAATAAAATTTCAAGTCTTTCTTCATCCTTAAGCAGTTATCCCACCTGTTTCTAAGCCTCCAAGGAATCCTTACCAATCCTTTAAAAGCTTGAACCACTAGCATAGAGTCACACTCTAGCCATAAATTCCTCCAACCTTTCTCATGAGCTATTTCAATTGCATACATAGCTCCTTCTAGCTCAGCATGATAAGCATATGAACTACCAACATTAGTTGCAAAACAGCCGAGACTTGCTGCTCTAAAGTCCTTAAATATGCCTCCACAAGCTGCAGTACTTGGGGTTCCTAAGGCTGCACCATTAGAGTTGCATTTGACCCAATTACAGGAGGGAGGGTACCAATTCACTTCTATTATATCAGGGCCCTTCCTCGGATGACAAATGATTGAGAAAGCCTTTAAAATAGAAAATTCAACCATATCTGATTGCATACAACCTTTGCAAAGATTACCAGTAAGAGACACATTTGCCCTCACCATACTCTTTGCAGAGCTAAGAGAAATGACCTAGTTATCAAACTTAATTTTGTTTCTGCAATGCCAGATAATCCAAAATGAGTTAACTACTGTAGAAGCAATTACCTCATGAATTTGAGAACTCCAGTTTCTATCACAAAGCTTCAGCAAGTCAATCATGGACTAACTACTAATCTTGACCTACAGAATTGAAAGCAACCAGTTCCAAATATTTGATGCAAAAGGGCATTCAAAGAACAAATGTGCAGTAGTTTCAGAATTGGCATAGCATAAGCTACATATAGAAACCAAAGTGCAGCCCCTTTTAACTAATTGATCATCAGTAGGCATCCTGTCATTCAGAATCCTCCAAACCAAGAATGACTTTGAAGGGGGAATATTACTGCTCCACACTGAATTATGCCAAGGCTTCTGCTGATCAGGTTTGTAAATGAAGGAGTATGCTTCTTGCATAGACAAACAGCTTGAATCATTATTCCATCTCCTCTGATCCGAGTCACCATCTATAGGAATTTGAATGTTCCTAAGCTCACAAGAAAGTGCAGGGCATTTGCTTAACAAAGAATTAGGGAAACGGAGCCTGAATTATTCTGCTTTTTGATGAGTAGTAGTAGAGTTTATAAATAAATAAATATATATATATAGCACTTCATAGGATTTTCATTTTTTTTGGAGCACCATGTAAAGGCGTAGATAAGCCTAACTTTTGACTGTTGGTGCTAACCCACTCTCAGAAGTGCTACTCATACTTATGTGATGCGCGCACACACACAGACACACACGCGCGCGCGCGCACACACACACACACACATATACACTCTTAGAAGTTTTACTCATACTTATGTGATGCACACACTCACACACACATATATATATAATATGTATTAACTACTAACTCCTAAAGGGTCTTACCCTCTTTTGATGTATGATATTATAAACTAAACTGATGTTAATAATACTTGTATGTATAATGTATTTTCTCAATCCGTTTAGTAAATATTTTAGAAAAATAATTATAATTTTAAAATTAAAGCAAGACGTTACATTTTGGTATTAGAACAATTATCTAAGCAATGTGGTTTAAGAACCATTACTATATTCTGATAAAATACTAATAAGTAAGATATTGCAGGGAAAAATGTCACGTAGGAAGAATAATCCTAACCCTAAGGATAAGGTAGACAGGATTATGGACATGTTGGCAGAAAATTGCGGCTGTAATGAGAGAGCAGACTACTATAACAAATCAATTCTTTCAACATATGCAAGAATATAGAGGTCCGGAACAAGGCACTCTAGTGGTAAATTCAAATTTTCAAGGACTCTGAATTTTGAAAAGCTAATCTGCCAACTTTTAAAGAGGAATATGACCCAGTTATCGCAGAAAACTGGCTTATGGAGCTAGAAAAGATTTTTACTGTTCTAGGGTGTACTGACCCGATTAGCCATCAAGGATTATGTGACAAAAAATTTTCCGTGATAGATTATATCGCTAATCATTATAGTGAAGAAATTTAATGAATCAACGATGAAACTTTTCCATCGCTATTTAAGAAATTTTTAGTAGTGGGCTGAGCACTAGTGGTGTGGAACCATCAGACTCTTAAAGACCCTAAATGCACCTATTACTTGAGAAGTTTTCCAAACTGCCTTTTTGGATAAGTGTTTTCCTACTAGTGTTAGAAATGAGAAAGAAGTGGAGTTCCTACATATGCAACAAAGGACTATGACGGTCGGACAATACGTAGCAAAATTTGAAGAGCTGACAAAATTCTCCTCTTATCTTCAGCTTCATCACAATGAAGAATGGAAGGTTGTAAAGTTTGAATCTGGATTATGGCCAGAAATTAAAAAGGAAATAAGTAAACTAAAAATCAGGCAATACTCTACACTGGTTAATAAGTGCAGAATTGTAGAGAGAGATCTTTTGGAATATGAAGCTGAGAAGGTAAAACAATTTTAGCTTAAGCGTAAGCGGGAAGATGATAGAAAAAAAGTCAGAAATATTAAGTTTAGGCTAAATATAAACAAAGAAAAATAGATCCAACTTGAAGTAAATTGCCCAAAGTATGGAAAGCCACATGGAGACAAACCTTGCATGTTGGGACAAAATGTATGCTACACTTATGGAAAGCCTGGACATATATTAAAGGAAATCAAATTCAATAAAAAGAGAAATCCTCCGACAAAGCCATAAGTCCTAAGAAGGGTTTTTACCCTTAACAGTCATGAAGCAGATCAATCTCCAGATTTGATACAAGGTCAATGTCTTATAAAAAATATTTTTTTAACTGTATTGTATGATTTAGGAGCCACATACTCCTTTATATCTAATATTGTGTGAAAAATCTAAAATTACCTGTGACTGAGTTGTCTTATAATTTATTAGTAACCACTCCTACTAGAAATCGAGTTCAAACTTCTCATGCATGCCTAAATTGTCTTATTCTTGTTGAAAATAAACCTTTTGTTGCAAATTTAATTTGTATGCCTTTGCAAAAGCTTGATATTATCCTGGGAATGGATTAGTTCTCCACTAACCATGTGATACTAAATTGCCTTGATAAATATGTTTCTTTTTCCTTAAACTCAGACAAAGAAAAATCCAAGTGTACCCTTTTATCTGTCATTCAAGTTAGCAGGGGTATAATGCAAGGAGATGAATGATATATTTTCCTTCTTTCTTCTGAAACTAAGAGTGAGCTGGATTTGAGCACCATCCATGTAGTTAAAAATTACCCTGAAGTTTTCCCTTCAGATATATCCAACTTGCCTCCAGAAAGGGAAATTGAATTTTCTATTGACCTGATGCTAGGTGTAGGTCCCCATTCAATCGCACCTTATAGAATGTCCCTTGTGGAATTGAGTGAACTTAAGAAGCAAATTGATGAGTTACTAGAAAAATATTTATAAGGCCTAGTGTATCACCTTGGAGAGCTCCAATGATTTTAGTAAAAAAGACGGATTGTAGTATTAGATTGTGCATAGATTCTAGACAACTCAATAAGGTGACCATAAGAATAAATATCTACTCCCTAGGATAGATGATTTGTGATAATAACATATTTTATACATTAATAAACCATCATTTTTAGTCATTTGCACTCTCTATGTACTTAATTGATTGATCTTGGCTATGTTTTGTAAGTTTGGACTCAAATTAGACTTAATTGATTTTTTTAGCATGATTTACGTCTTACAGTATTTCTATATTTTGGTCATATCTTGAGTTCTAGATGTCTAATAATTATATATCTTACCTTGTAGAAAAGATAAGAGAGAGCTCTACAACTTTCATGATAGCTCTAGGTCAAAATCGAACATCTAGTGGAACTAATTGGGCTTGGAATTCAGAATATAGGTTTTATGATTAGAACCTGAATAGTGTGCAATAATCAGATAATAACTTGGGCTGTAAGAACTGAATTAGGCTAAAAGTTTGGTATTTGTAAGTTAAGACCCATATCTATAACTTTCATGCAGAACATAAGACCCAGTTCGGATTGCTTAGAGGTCATATTGGGCTTACAATTCAGAATAGAGGAACTGTAGCTGGGCCTGAGCAATGTGCAGTTATTGGACTATATCATGAGCTGTAAGAATGCTTTTGGGCTGAAACTAATGGTATTTGAAAGGTAAGACAAAAGCCTACAACTTTCATGAAGACCACTTAGTGATAAAATGACGAATGCAATGAGTTTAGCACTGAATGATTTCAGAGACAAAGAATCTCAATAATTTTCTACTCATTTTCCACTCATCTACTCACTCATGAATCAGCCCCCTTGTCATTTTATATCCATAATCCTCTATAAAAAGGAGCCTTGGATGATCATTTAAGAATCTTGGTGTTAGATATCAAGATCATGTTATTGTGTTGTTGTAGTTTTCTTTTGTTCTAAATTGAAGTTATGTTGTTGTTGTTGTTGTTGTTGTTGTTCTTCTTCTTCTTCTTCTTCTTCTTCTTCTTCTTCTTCTTCTTCTTGTATATGAGTAACTAATTTTCATTTTACTTGGGTGAAAAGGTGAAGCTTTTGGTAATAAATTAAGGTTAGATTAATTTCTTTCTTGTGCTTAAATGATATATTATCAAGTGGTCATTATACGTGTTGTATTTTGTTTTCAATTAGTTTAAAAACCCTCCTTGTAAAGTGAAGATCTTGATTCATTGTAGACAAGAAGTTGGCATAATGAATACTTGAACTCATTTATAGGTGGTGGTATTAATAAATAATTAAAGGAACCATAATATAATTACGTATATAATCTTCAATGAACTTTGAATGTTGTATTTTTCGATTGGAACCTCCATTATGCTTGAATTTTAATTGAGTTATAAAAAAATTAATCTCGTCCTTAATTTACTTACCAAGAGTGGATCTCCTAACCCAAGTAAATTCTTTTTATTTGTGACTAAGTTTTATCACTTTTGTTATTGTGACAAAATATTTTCCTTACGTCAAAGAATTTTTCTTCATCAATTCCCTGTAGATCGACCTCGGATTCCTGAGAATTTATTACTTGAAACAACCTGCACTTGGGTTTACAACTTATGATTCGCATCAATTTTTTGGCACTGTTGTTGGGGACTTGATTTGAAGAACAAATTTATTATGTAAATATTTTGTGTATATATATATTTATATTTTTTTTCTGTGGATATTGTATATATATATATATATATATATATATATATATATATATATATATATATATTCTACTCTTTTAATTTTTTTTTTCTTTGTACATACTAACGTACTAATTAGTGAGAGAAACTCTCCTTTCTCCCTCTGTAATCTTTAATTATTAATTAAATAATCTTTCTTCTTCTCTTCTCTCTCACTGAAAAAAAATCAACTTGCTGGTTCTCTGATTTTTACTTTATGTTCTAATAATATCTCAATCTTGACTCTTCTCTTCTTCCTCCTTCGCCGGCTCTGGTGGGGCTCTGCCTCTATCCAGTTTTCATATTTTAAATTTACTTTCTACACTTTATTTTTTGTATTTTATATTCTGCACTTTATTTTCTCGTACTTTATTTTTTTGTATTTTACTTTCTATATTTTATTTCTAACTTTCTAACTTACTAACCTACTAACCTTTTAATTTTCTTACTTACTAACTTACTAACTATTTAACTCTCTTACTAACTATCTAACTTTTTACTTTATTAGCTATCTAACTTTTAACTTTACCTGCTTACTAACTTTTTAATTTATCAACTTATTAACTTATTTGGTGGTTAGTTTATACCACACCCTTGTGAATATATATTTGGTGGTTAGTTTATACCACACCCTTATTAATTTATTTAACGACAGGTTTATACCGCCTACTTGTACATTTTCTTTTCTATTTTAAGTTACTTGTTTATGCTTAATTAGTATCATGATTCAAATTCTAGTCGTTTGGTTAAAGTTAATCCTTGTACTTTATATATTGATTTGTCTGAATCATAATCACACACATCAAACATAATGGCTGAAAATGAAAGTATGCATGATGAACATGAAAATCAACCGTTGCGAACCATGCGTGAGTATTTCCAACCATCTCGAAATTCTAGGTCATCATGTTTTATCTTTCCACTCAATGCTAATAATTTTGGATTTAAACTGGGTATGATTTCATTAATTCCTAATTTCCATGGTTTAGAATCTGAAAGTCGATATTTACATCTAAAAGAATTTGAGGAAGTATGTACCGCTTTTAATGACCAAACTTACATTGAAGAAATTGTTAAGTTTAAATTGTTTCCTTTTTCTTTGAAAGATAAAGGAAAAACTTAGCTTAACACTTTGAAACCAAGATCAATTGGCACATGGCAAGAAATGCAAGGTGAGTTTTTAAAGAAAATTTTTCCAACATATAAAACAAACGCTTTGAAAAGACAAATCCAAAATTTTTCCCAAAATTCAAATAAAGTATATTTTCAAAGTTGGAAACGTTTTAAAGATTTGTTAAATTCTTACTCAAATCATAGTTTTGAAAAATGACGCACTATAAGCTTCTTTTATGAAGGGTTAACACTTGAAACCAAACAATTTGTGGAAATAATGTGCAATAGTGAGTTTCTTGATAAAGAAACTAAAGAAGCTTTAGACTATTTAGACCACTTCGCTGAAAATTCTCAATCTTGGAATGGTACTAATCTTTCTGAAAATTCAATTAGATATAACCTTGCAAATGCTAGTAAAGGAAAATATCATCTTAGTCAAGAAGAATATCTAAATGCTAGGTTTGCTAGTTTGGCTAGAAAGGTTGAAGTCATGGAATCAGGAAAAGTAAAAGAAATCAAATATGTGCAAAATGAAAAAATTTGTACCATTTGTGATGAATTGGGACACTCAAAAAATGAATGTCCAAAAATTTCTATTTTTAAAGAAGTTGTGCATGAACAAGTAAATATAATGAACAATTTTAAAAAGCCATTCACTTCTTTTTTTTCAGATACATACAATCCGGGATGGAGAAATCACTCAAACTTCAGTTAGAGGACTAACAATCAAGTACAATTTATGCAACCACCACCTACTCAGGCACAACAAGTGTAACACCCACCTTAGGGTGCCACATTTCATGTTACTCAATTACCAAATTACCCTTTTATATTAGAAAATGTGCTTGTAATATAAATACGAGTTGTAAAATTTCTTGATGATAATAGGATAAACTTAGCGGAAAACAAAAACATAACAACATTGTCACAAAGTAGTTACATCGTATATACACAAGTCATAATATTATCATATTTTAATATTTACAAACTAAACTCTCAAGGTATTTAAACTTTAATTTAAACTAAAACACTGCCCAAGTATTACTATATAGCAGAACCCTCAGACAGGTCCTTCTCAGACTCCTTAGAAGATAGAAGTCCAAATTGACGCGAAGTCCTACGGACAGATGTCCGCGCAGACGACACTATACTAATCGCCCTCGGAGTACAATAGTATACTTCCTAATACTGTCTAATTGACAATGGGAACTCTAAGTATTAATATTCACACTAATGTCCAAGATGTAGTCTACTCAATCGCATATACACAAGGAGACGAGACTCCTCCATTACTTCAAAACTCAGCGTTCTCAATAGGAATCTGCTCTTCCTCAGCTTCTTGCTCAAATCCTCGTTCAACGTCTTTAAAATGATAAATACAATATAGAATAGACATAGAAAGAGGTGAGATCACCTATGCCAATACCAGTATAGTAGCAATGAAGATAAACACATACAATATCTCATACCAGCACATCATACATAATCACAATTATGTCACCAATATCATTTATCATCATAATTCATACAATAAGTCATAATTATGATCATGTCCTTATCAATATTCAATTATTCAATAATTCAATTATCATAAACAATAATTATGATAATACTCTCAGTATCTCTGCATATGCACCTAGACTCAATTTTTCACTCCATGGAGCTACAACTCAGATCGGAAAGAGTGATCGTAAAGATCTATCTGCACTACATGCCTCGGACCACGTGCTCAATTTTTTTGCACATCTAGCATATGCACCAGTCTTTATCAAATCTTGATTATGGATAGTATCTCGGTCCGGATCATTGGTGTGTTATATCGGTCTAACCGACGTACAGAAGAGCTACCAATTGCACATTGTAGGCAACCTACACCCCAATGCCCCCAAGGTCAACGAAAGACCTACACTACGCATATCGCACCCACTCAGGAGGTGTATTCTCTCCTTCCTAGGCAATTAGCCTTATCCAATCCATCGGACCTTTTCAATGCATATGCAAATGCATCATTCTCAGTTCAATTCATTCTATCATATCCTCAATTAAATTTTCTTTATCTCAAGTTCGGGATCCTCATATTGGCCCAACAGTGTCATTACTGTAATTTCATCATGAAACCATATTTTTTTTTTGCATTTTCTCAATCCCGCAACGACTCTATCGTATTTTCAAATCTCGTATCAATTTTTCAACGTTTCTTAATCATGTAAAATATTTTTCACATGTTTTAAATCAAAAATACTATTTTTCTCATTTAACACCAAAATTCAACTTCATTTCCCATATTTGCATAATAACCCCTCAAAACATAATATTTACATTTCAATCCTCACTTAAATAATATTTTCACAACAGTCTCTCATAAAATTCATATTTTATGAAATAATCCCTCGTAAAACTCATATTTATGAAATCATCCTTCATAAAATTCATATTTACAAAATAGTCCTTCATAAAATTCCTATTTACAAAATAATCCCTCCAAAACATAATATTTGCATTATAGCCCTTCTAAAATCATTAATTGCAATATGGCCCCATTAAAAATGAAAATTATAATATTGCCCCTCTAAAAATCATATTTATAATACTTCATTTTCCCAAAAATCATTTTACTTTGCTATTCTCAAATTTGTCCCAAATTTATTTAAATCTCTCAATTCTCATTTTAATTCATCAGTTTGTTTATATCCGATTATTTTCCCACAACTTTCAAACTTGTTCAAACTCATTTCTTTTCCATTTAAATCCTTCATTCTCAATTGAATCTCTCATTTTCAGGACTTTGGTCCTCTTTTTCATGTTAAGGCCGTGAGCCATCAAGCTCTTTGGAGCTCTCATAAATTCGTTTCCACGTGTTATTCACATCTTACTTTACTCATACATTTTAATGCATTCAATTTCATACATACAAACATACATCAAGCAATCAACATAATATCACACATGCAAACATAATTATGAAACCATAAACACCAAAATCACAACAAAGAGACATCAACAAATAAGTGAATAAACCCTTATGGGTTTTTCACCATACACAACCATCCCCACACCACCAAAACATGGTTGGTGAGGTAAAATCTCTCTCTTACCTCTTGAAGACAAGCTTTTCAAACTCTCCTCCTTCTCCTTGTTTTTGTACAAGCCACAAATAATTCCTAACAATTCTAAAACAATTAGTAAAATCACAAACAAAGCTCAATAATAATAAACCATGGAACAAACATGGCTTTGAAAATCATAAACATGAATTTAAACCATAGAAATCAAAGTTTACCTCCAAGGAAGTAAGATAGAAATGGGATTTTGAAGCACTTAGAGTGGGATTTTGGGAAAACTTTCTAAATGGAAAGTGTTTAGAATGGTGTTTAGCTTTAGGAAATGATGAGAGTGAAAATTATAGGTGAGTGATGGTGTTCGTAGGGTGCTTGGCCGAACCAATGAAGAGAAAAGGAAGAAAAATGATGCTCAGGTTCGTGGGATTTTTGAGAGAAAAAGATGAATGCTTTTTGATGTGAGAGAAAATGTAATTTGTGAGAGTGAAATTATGAGGCGGCTGCCGTGGGATAAGCATAGGAAAAATTAGGATTTACTTGAAGTAAAATATCCTATTCTGAGTGCATATGCTATTCCACATGGCTTACGTCATTCACTTGACTTTCAAGGCTTTTGGATTGTTCAAGAATCATGTAGAACCTCCTCCAAGCTGCTGCATGGCAGTGAATTCTGTAACACCCTAGCTCTGATACCAACTAATGTAACACCCTAACTCTTATACCAACTAATGTAACACCCTAGCTAGGGCATCACATTTCTGACTTCCGACTCATAATCTGAAAATAAGTTCGCACAAAGTTTGAGTTATAAAAGATGGGTTTCAAAATTTCTTCTTTACTGAAATGTAAATTTACTGAAAATATTAGGTAATATTGAAAATCATATTTCAACTATTCATTATGCAATATTGACACCAATTAATATCACAATTTAAAAAGAAATATAAAATTAACAAACTTATTTTTTATTTTTTTTTACAGTAGCAAACCCCATGACGGGTCCTACTTAATAGCACGGTACAACACTAACGGAAAACTTTAACATACTTATTCCTTTTTCTATCCATCTTGATGCATCAGACATCTGTTCCTTTGTCAACACTGCACACCTTCGAGTTCTGAATGTCCACTCCTTATTGTTGTCACCAATCTCAGAGTATCCATCGCCCGTTATGTCTAAGACAACTCGATCTTTCTATTATTTGATTTTAACAGTACAGACAAAGCAAAACAACATAACAAAGAGGTGAGATCACCTACACTAATACCAATATGGCAGCACAGAGATAACACACAGCCAATAATATCATACAGATAGATCATACCATAATCATGCTATCAGCATTAATCAACTATCATCATCTAATCATTTATCAGTTCAATCATCATCCAAGTACTCAAAACAATTGTCATAACCAATAATCAATATTCCTCAATTAATATATCACACATATATAAATGCTCAGATTTGTGCATATGTACAAAGACTCAGTTTTTCAAAAACAACTCCATGGAGGTTTTCACAATTTCGAGAAGAATGCTTTGGTCAATTGTCAGCCTTAGCCCAAAGACAATCTCCCAGTCGTTGAAAAGAATCGTGTTCTTGTCGGGTATCGTCAATGCGTTGCAACGGACTGCATCGCCAAGTGGCACAGGGTACTCGCCAGCTGTCCACTGGTCGACCGTCGCGCCTCGACACCCCCAAGATCCATCATAGACCTCACTATCAATTCTCATTCCCTCTTCAACCACAAGGGCCATAATAACTATTAGCTATATTTTATACAATGCACGAATATATCAGTGCAAGTCCAACCCCAAAGGGCCAAATCTTTTCAATTTCATTTGTTCAATGTAATCATATGCTTCAACGCATATTTTTTTCAATGCATGTATAATGCACCAAATCCAATCACAGACATATCTTTCCAATGCATGTATAATGCACCAAATGCCAATCATAGGCAAAACATGTCATTTTCTCATACAGTGTCCATATACTGGTTCAACAGTAATTATATTATATTTTCAACACAAAATCATATTATCATGTTTTCATAGTTATAAAATACTTTCACCGTGTTTTCACAAAATTGCATAATATTTCCATTATGTTTTCACAATTCTAAAATGTTTCTGTTACATTTTCAAAATTCTGAAATGTTTCTGTTATATTTTCCCAATACTGTAATACTTTTGTTACATTTTCAAAATGCCGCAGCTCTTCTGTTGCATTTTTAAATCACGTATTAATTTTTCAATGTCTTTCTCAATCGCGTAAAAATATACGTTTCTCAAATCGCATATTTTTCCACTGTTTCAAAATTGCGTATATTTTTCAATAATATTTTCAATAGTGTAAAATATTTAAACGCTTCCCAAATCTCATAATAATTTTCTACCATTTTTCATAATTACGTAAAAATATTCTATCATTATTTAATCACATAATGATTTTTCAACTGTATTTCAAATCACGTAAAATATTTAAACTTACATAAAATATTTAAACATAATTCAAATCACGTAGAAATATTTTAACATATTTCAAATTGCGTAGAAGTATCATTTTTAAGATACGTAAATCATTTTTCACCATTTTACAATCATGTAAAATATTCCTCAATATTCCAAACATTATTTTGGACTTTCAAATAAGTCAATATCATTTTTAACACATTTTCTTACTCAAGAAAATCTTTTTCCCCGTTTCTTTACTCAAGAAATTCTTTTTCAAATATAATCCACAAAATTACTTTTTCATTGATATAAATCAATGTTTCAAATCTTAAAATTTTCACACGTACTTCAAAACTTGAAAATAAGTTATACTTTAGTAAATTCTCAAATCACCATTATATTCTCCATTTTTCTCAAAGCATTTCCAAACACAACCTTCTTCAAAATAAATTGAAGTTCGAAAACATTTTTGTTTACAAAAACTTAATTTCTCAAGTGATAAATGCTCTAATTCCATTTCCAAATTCTTGTATTAACTCAAGTTACGTTTCCACTTTGAAAATCACTTTGTTCATAAAAATCAAGGCATTACAAGCCTTCAAAAACGTGGACATGACTATTGAAACCATTAAATATTTTTCCTTCTAAATTGATATGGTTTTACACAAACAAAACCATTAAAATTTTATTTTCAAAACCGAAGTACCGATGGTTATAAAAACCAAACTCATTTGTTCAAATTCATTTTCACTTTCTTTGCAAATCCTTTTTCATTCTTAGTCAAAAATCTTTTCCTTAATATATATTTTCTCAAAATCACTTTTTATTGATCTAGTCCTACAAAATCATATTGAGTTGTTTTAATTATTGTTTCTTAACTTTAAATTTCCTAACATTTTCCAAAACCCAATAAATAAATTCTCTGTTAGAAATTTTAAGTCACAAACATTTTCCTTTATATTTCTAAATCACTTCTAAAAATTGATTAATTTGAAGTTCAATACTTTCAATCTTCTTTTTCTTTTATTTATGAAAATTCTACTTCACTTAATTTATAACACTTAATTCCCTTTTCAAAAATCCTTATTTGAAAATTCTTGTATTTCATAACATCAAAACATTTTTCTAAATTATCAAAACCTTATAGATGGCCATTGAAACCATGAAATATTTTTCTTCTAACTTAAATAAATTCCATTCTTGTTTCTACACAAAATAAATCAATAAAATTTCATTCTAAAATTTGTGTTCATGTTTTCTTAAAAAAAAAATAAACCTTTAGTTCATTTTCCATACTCCTCAAATCAATCCAATTTTTTATTCTTTCATAAACATATTAATTTGTAAACACCTATTTTGAGGTGTCTTGGCCGAAATTCTCATTGTTCTAGGGATCAAAATTTAATTTCCTTGTTCTTGAAAAATTTCAACATTGACCCAAATCAAGGGCATCAAAACCGTAGCTCTTCCTTGGCCATTGGAACTAAGATCAATTTTCTTTCCATCCTCACATCATGGCATACATATATATATATATTTCATCATAAATATCACAAACATGTCATATACTCATCATGCATATTATAAGTATACTATCAAAGCCATAAAATCATGCAAAGCATATTAAGCATAGACAAAATAATCAAGGCACAAGAAAATAAAGCAAAGCTCATAAACACACAATTAATTATTACATGACCATGGATTGGAATTCTCACATGAATTCACAATCCATCAAATATAAGACCATCTCCCACCACCATAATTGGTTGGTGAGATGGATCTCCCTCTTACCTCTTGAAGATCCTCAAAGCTTCTTGATTTTGCTTCTCTTTCCAAGTCCTTCAACACCAAAGGCTTCTCAAATTCAAAACAAAATACATAGAAATTAGTATACTAAGCTTGATTAAGAGGAACCATGGATCAAACATGGTTTAGATCATGAAAAAGAAGAGAAGAAATGAAGTCTTCTTATACTTTACCTCAAAAATCTCATAACTTTGTTCTTGAAGAAAGTCCATGAAGATGAATGATTTAGATAAAGTCTCCAACATGAAAGTGTTTTGAATTGATGAAAGGATTCAAGATATGTAGCTAGATAAAATTATGGAAGATTGGAAGTGGTTCTATGGGTGGTGACCGAATAGCTCAAAGAATAGAGAAAATGGTGTTCTTTGTATTTGTTCTTGGTATTCTTGAACAATTGGAAGAGAGAGAAGAGAGAGAATGGTCTTTGTGTTACTAAGTGTGATAGAAAATCAAAATAGAGGGCTGAATTGAAGTGGGTAACCGTAGGAGTGAAAGAATGGAGAGATAGAAATTTGTTTAGCATAATTGAAGGCTATCACATGCATGCAAAAGTCTTTCACTTTGTCATCTTTTTCTTTGGCCTAAAAAGGCTACTCCAACATGTCTCAACATGTCTCTTCTTCTTTCTTACTTCTCCAACCGTCCCCCCTTCATCATGCACTCCAAAGTTGTCATAATTGCTTGCAAATTGATTAGTTAATTCATTAGATTAAGTTTCCTAATCAATCTTAACTAATTTTCTAATTACATAACTAATTAATTAAACATATTATTTCATATATTATAATCTCTAATTAAAATTAGGATATCTAATTAAGAATTAGATTATAACAATTTAACATTTAATTTAGTTTACTTGGCTTGTTAATTAGGCCATTATTTGAAGCATTTCTAGCCATTGATTAATTCAATGGTTAGGATTTAGGAGACTTTTGATTTAGAAGACTAAATCTAAGCCATTAGATCCTTCTCCTTTAAATTCTAGCCATTAGATGTGTCTCCAAAATAAAGGGTCAAGATTACTTCTTCTTACTTTTAATCAAGGGTCATAATTAGTCTTTGCTACTTTTTAAGACCAAATCTCCACCCTTGATTAATTCTTCATCCAATGGTCATAAATGGTCTTTGTCACTTTTTAAGACCAAATCTCCACCCTTGATCAACTCTAAATCCAATGGTTGTAAATGGTCACTTTATATAATTAATTTTACATCGTTGATTAAATCTATGGTTGATATTGAAGCTTTCAATTAATTAAGTTTATTCTCACACCATTGATTAAATCAATGATGATTATCTTATGTTTCTTTATTAAATTTATTTCTTAACCGTTAATTGAATCAATAGTGAATATCCAAACCACCAATGTTGACTTAAGCAATATAATTTCTATTTTTATCTACTAAAAATCCCATGAAAGAATATATTTACTGTATTTTTATCTTCCGATAAATAAATACAGTACAAAATAAATTTTCTAAAACTGTTTCCGGATTCAGGTTTAGTAAGATCCCTTGTCTCCGTCTAAACAGTACAAATTTTTTTATGCGTAGAAAATTTTTTCACTTTGCGGGACCCACCTGGGCCTACGTATGGTCGCTTGGGCCCACAAATACATCGTGGGGCCCACAAACAGAAAAAAATTTAAAATCACACATAAAATCACAAAAATTAAAAAATGTATGAAAATTAAGTCAGATTGTTAAAAATAATTAACAGTCAAGAGAAATAAATACAGAAAGATTTTCCCCGGCCCAAAAATTATTATTTTCCTGACACGGAGTAAATCACTCAAAACGATCAAATACGCTGATGGAATAAACAAAATAATTTTACAGTATCCAAAAATTACTAAATAGTAAAATTCTATTAGCTGTCAAAATTACTGTTTATAGGATAGGAAATTTTGGGGTGTTACAAATTCCAAGGGCAATTTTCGACAAAAATCAACATGACAGAATAATGTAAAATGGGAGAACATTATTTCCCAAGAATGACTAAAAGTCAAGTTCTATCGGATGAAAATTTTGTCGAATGATGATTCTGTCGAACGAAGATCAAAAACTGTTGAATGAACTTAGAAAGTCAACAGAAATCCTAATTCGACAGACGGTTGTTATGTTGGAGAAATCTTCTAATTGTCGAACCGACAAAAGTACTATATGGTCAAAAATTCTAATTCGATGAATTTTGATATTAGAGAAGTTTCTCTACTAAATGGTCAGTAATTCTTACTCGACGGACATTGGCATCCTAACTCGATGAACATTAACATTCTAACTCGACGGATATTAGCATCCTCCTAAATGATCAGAGGATCAAATTCGACAGATATTAACATTGTCCTAAATGGTCAGAAGATCAAATTCGACAATAAATGTTTGTCCAACAATAAGAAACCTTTGACATAGAGTCGTGTTCGACAACGAATAGTAGTACTATTCATCATCAGTTAGGTCGATTACATAGCAGTCATCTTCATTTTGATTTACAGAATCGTCCAACAAAATTGGGAGAAAAGGAGAACTAGATTGTTTTTGACTGATTCTCTGCTAACAGCAACGTCCATTGTTTTGTCAAATCTGAGGACGTCTTCCATGTTTTGAATAGATAGTCTTTGTCGGAATAGATGGTCTTGGTCGGAAGAGATAGTCTTCGTCGGAATAAATGGTCTTGGTCGGAAGAGGTAACAATAGCAGCCAAAATCTTTGATTTCTGATTCAAAAACTGAGAATCAGCTTCATCCAATTTTGAGGTATTTTTGGGTTCTGTCGAACTACCGGTTGATGTTGTCAGAAAATGCTCTAGAGGTGTCGAATTCAGTTCACTATTTAACTTATGCTTGCATTCAGTAATTAAATCCGATGGGATCAAAATGTTAGGAAAATTTCTTCAAAAGTGTTTGGATCTTGTCCAAATTCTATTGGTATCAAGACCTTCAAAAATCTTGGATTGTCGAACGAGTTACGTGAGATTGGTCCTTTGGGTCCCTGTAAGGCTTGAGAGAGACCGAGTCAGTATCGACGAGAATGTATTCATAAAATTGTTTTGTTTGTCGAAATAGGCTTGAAATGAAAACCGTTAAGGAAAATCTTGAGAAACTTTGGTCGGGTTGGGATCCCATAATTTCGGTCGGATTGGGAATTCCAGAATTTTGGTCGAATTGGAATTCCATAATTTTGGTCGGATTGAGTATAATGGCAAATTAAACTATACCGGGTCAAATAATTCATAGCAATAACAGCTATGCATAAAGCAACAGATATTTATTAGTAAACTAGAATTATTTTACAAATAAATTCTAAAAATTAAGAGATTCTTTTCTATGTTACTCAGATTCGGGTGAAGTAAGATCCCCCGTCTCTAAATAAATCATAAATCAGATAAGAATTTCCCCAGCCCAAAAATTATTATTTTCCTGACCAGGAGCAAATCATACAAAACAATCAAAAATAGTATCGGAATAATCAAATTATTTTTATATTGCACAGAAAACACAAATAGTGTAATTCTGTCAGTTCTGTAACATAGTCTAAAATTTGGGGTGTTACAATACTCCCCCTCTAAAAAGAAGTTTCGTCCTCGAAACTTGACATACACTTACAACAAAAATAGATATTGCATTAAGATCTTCAACATGTTCCTTCAAATTTCGAGAATAAGTCAAAATATTGCTAATAATAACAAATTTGCTTAGTTAAGAAAGAACGATCCTATTTATATAATTTGTAACTATCGCAAAAACATCCTTTACTCCAAATGGTAATATTAAATACTCATAGTGTCTGTAATGCATCCGCAAAACTGTCTTGGAACATTTTCTACTTTTATGCGAATCTAGTAATAATCAGCACGCAAATTGATCTTGGAGCAAATAGCGATTTCCTTCATTTGGTCTTCCAGTTCCCCTGTTGTCACCTCATTCTTGATTTTCTTCATCAAGATAAGTTTTTCTACTTGCCTATTTTTAATCGTAATAGAAACTGTCTCATATATCATGTTTTCTTTTAATCGCACCGTATTTGGTTCTATGATATAAGTTGAATCAAGAATAATCCTTCTTAATTGAGATACACGAAATACACCATGAAGGTCATAAGGAAAAGTAATAAGACTATTCGGTAGGTTACTAGATTAGTCCAACAAAGAATTTGAAATGGTCTAGTAGATTTTCAAAATGAACATGGTCCAATAATTTTAGAAATGAACCTTTTGGATTCAAATCCAAAAATCTCAAATCGAGGAAACACTAAAGTTACATTGTAACAATCTACTAGGATACGGTTGGAAAATAACCAATCCATTTATAAAGTCAGGTTCTCAAATAGATATAGTTTTAGATAAACAAATCAAATCAACAGAAAAGATTTGATATTCAATAGATATAGGATAATGTTAAAAAACTTGTGTATAAACAACAAGTTTAACAAGAAGAATAGAAATACTCAGATCACACTATAACGAAGACATGGATAAGTCATATTAATTTACTCAGTCTATTTGAAAAAGAAATAGACAAACCAGATCAATAGAAAAATTTCAAACTCTAATAATAATAAGATAATTTCAAACAAACTCGAGTAGTATTAACAAGCTTAGAAGTTGAAGTAGTATTATGAAAAGAACAAAACACAGATAACCCAAAAAGACTTACACAATTACAGATCACAAGAAACCGGGTTACCTTTTTGCATTATACCGTACAGTTTTAAGGTTACCCTCTATGGCACAACCTTCTCGCTTATCAAGTTTTGGTATTTGAACGTTCTCACTACACTCTTTGCACCGGCTTTTTCTTCTTCTTGAAATTTTGAAATACATATATCACGAATGGAAGGTTCCATCTTCAGTTGATCACAATCTGTGGAGAAATGTCCAGGCTTCCCACATCGATAACAAATAAACCCTTTATGCTGATAATTTTTGGTAAGATGATTTTTCCCACACTTAAAACATTTCATGGTTGATGCCACAGTCTGACCAAAATTTTTGCCACTAGTACTTCCTCTTTTTATTCGTTGTTACTTCCCCTGCTTCCCCAGTGGTCATACACACTGATTTTGCTGAACACGATCGACCTTACGCTTCCTTCCATCTTGGATTATCGAAGATTCTAAATTACAGCTTCTCGCATCCGACGGCTGCTCCAATCCTAATGAGCTATGAAGTTCGATTATCAGTTCCTGCTGCTGAGCGATCATCTGTCTCTGTTGTACTGCTACTTCAACCATCTTTTGCATCACACTTCTAGATGCGGCTATCGTGTCCACATGCTCATGTTCGCTTCGTTCCATTATCTTTCTTCAAAGATAAACAAAATCAAAAACACAACGAACTAAACGTAAATATTTCACACGACATTGTCTCCTTTCGGAAACCAAAACATATCTCTATATTCAGTGTCAGAGATTCACACAGCACAAACAAGACAAACCTACCCACAAACCCAAAAGACTCTAACTTGGGCTCTGATACCAACTAATGTAACACCCACCTTAGGGTGCCACACTTCATGTTACTCAATTACCAAATTACCCTTTTATATTAGAAAACGTGCTTGTAATATAAATACGAGTTGTAAAATTTCTTGATGATAATAGGATAAACTTAGTGGAAAATAAAAACATAACAACATTGTCACAAAGTAGTTACATCGTATATACACAAGTCATAGTATTATCATATTTTAATATTTACAAACTAAACTCTCAAGGTATTTAAACTTTAATTTAAACTAAAACACTGCCCAAGTATTACTATACAGCAGAACCCTTAGACGGGTCCTTCTCAGACTCCTCAGAAGATAGAAGTCCAAATTGATGCGAAGTCCTATGGACAAATGTCCGCGTAGACGACACTATACTAATCGCACTCGGAGTATGATAGTATACTTCCCAATACTGTCTAATTAACAATGGGAACTCTAAGTATTAATATTCACACTAATGTCCAAGATGTAGTCTACTCAATCGCATATACATAAGTAGACGAGACTCCTCCATTACTTCAAAACTCAGCGTTCTCAATAGGAATCTGCTCTTCCTCAGCTTCTTGCTCAAATCCTCGTTCAACGTCTTTAAAATGATAAATACAATATAGAATAGACATAGAAAGAGGTGAGATCACCTACGCCAATACCAGTATGGTAGCAATGAAGATAAACACATACAATATCTCATACCAGCACATCATACATAATCACAATTATGTCACCAATATCATTTATCATCATAATTCATACAATAAGTCATAATTACAATCATGTCCTTATCAATATTCAATTATTCAATAATTCAATTATCAAAACAATAATTATGATAATACTCTCAGTATCTCTGCATATGCACCTAGACTCAATTTCCCACTCCATAGAGCTACAACTCATATCGAAAAGAGTGATCGTAAAGATCTGTCTGCACTATATGCCTCGGACCACGTGCTCAATTTTTTTGCACATCTAGTATATGCACCAGTCTTTATCAAATCTTGATTATGGATAGTATCTCGGTCTTGATCATTGGTGTGTTATATCGGTCTAACCCACGTACAGAAGAGCTACTAACTGCACATTGTAGGCAACCCGCACCCCAATGCCCCCAAGGTGAACGAAAGACCTACACTACGCATATCGCACCCACTCAGGAGGTGTATTCTCTCCTTCCTAGGCAGTTAGCCTTATCCAATCCATCGGACCTTTTCAATGCATATACAAATGCACCATTCTCAGTTCAATTCATTCTATCATATCCTCAATTAAATTTTTTTTATCTCAAGTTCAGGGTCCTCATATTGGCCCAACAGTGTCATTACTGTAATTTCATCATGAAACCATATTTTTTTTCGCATTTTCTCAATCCCGCAACGACTCTATCGTATTTTCAAATCTCGTATCAATTTTTCAACGTTTCTTAATCATGTAAAATATTTTTCACACGTTTTAAATAAAAAATACTATTTTTCTCATTTAACACCAAAATTCAACTTCATTTCCCATATTTGCATAATAACCCCTCAAAACATAATATTTACATTTCAATCCTCACTTAAATAATATTTTCACAACAGTCCTCATAAAATTCATATTTTATGAAATAATCCCTCGTAAAACTCATATTTATGAAATCATCCTTCATAAAATTCATATTTACAAAATAGTCCTTCATAAAATTCCTATTTACAAAATAATCCCTCCAAAACATAATATTTGCATTATAGCCCTTCTAAAATCATTAATTGCAATAAGGCCCCATTAAAAATAAAAATTACAATATTGCCCCTCTAAAAAATCATATTTATAATACTTCATTTTCCCAAAAATCATTTTACTTTGCTATACTCAAATTTGTCCCAAATTTATTTAAATCTCTCAATTCTCATTTTAATTCATTAGTTTGTTTATATCCGATTATTTTCCCACAACTTTCAAACTTGTTCAAACTCATTTCTTTTCCATTTAAATCCTTCATTCTCAATTGAATCTCTCATTTTCAGGACTTTGGTCCTCTTTTTCATGTTAAGGCCGTGAGCCATCAAGCTCTTTGGAGCTCTCATAAATTCGTTTCCACATGTTATTCACATCTTACTTTACTCATACATTTTCATGCATTCAATTTCATACATACAAACATACATCAAGCAATCAACATAATATCACACATGCAAACACAATTATGAAACCATAAACACCAAAATCACAACAAAGAGACATCAACAAATAAGTGAATAAACCCTTATGGGTTTTTCACCATACACAACCATCCCCACACCACCAAAACATGGTTGGTGAGGTAAAATCTCCCTCTTACCTCTTGAAGACAAGCTTTTCAAACTCTCCTCCTTCTCCTTGTTTTCGTACAAGCCACAAACAATTCCTAACAATTCTAAAACAATTAGTAAAATCACAAACAAAGCTCAATAATAATAAACCATGGAACAAACATGGCTTTGAAAATCATAAACATGAATTTAAACCATAGAAATCAAAGTTTACCTCCAAGGAAGTAAGATAGAAATGGGATTTTGAAGCACTTAGAGTGGGATTTTGGGAAAACTTTCTAAATGGAAAGTGTTTAGAATGGTGTTTAGCTTTAGGAAATGATGAGAGTGAAAATTATAGGTGAGTGATGGTGTTCGTAGGGTGCTTGGCCGAACCAATGAAGAGAAAAGGAAGAAAAATGATGCTCAGGTTCGTGGGATTTTTGAGAGAAAAAGATGAATGCTTTTTGATGTGAGAGAAAATGTAATTTGTGAGAGTGAAATTATGAGGCGGCTGCCGTGGGATAAGCATAGGAAAAATTAGGATTTACTTGAAGTAAAATATCCTATTCTGAGTGCATATGCTATTCCACATGGCTTACGTCATTCACTTGACTTTCAAGGCTTTTGGATTGTTCAAGAATCATGTAGAACCTCCTCTAAGTTGCTGCGTGTCAGTGAATTCCAAGGGCAATTTTTGACAAAAATCAACATGATAGAATAATTTAAAATGGGAGAACATTATTTCCCAAGAATGACTAAAAGTCAAGTTCTGTCGGATAAAAATTTTGTCGAATGATGATTCTGTCGAACGAAGATCAAAAACTGTCGAATGAACTTAGAAAGTCAACAGAAATCCTAATTCAACAGACGGTTGTTACGTTGGAGAAATCTTCTAATTTTTGAACTGACAAAAGTACTATATGGTCAAAAATTCTAATTCGATGAAATTTGACATTAGAGAAGTTTCTCTACTAAATGGTCAGAAATTCTTACTCGACGGACATTGGCATCCTAACTCGATGAACATTAACATTCTAACTCGACGGATATTAGCATCCTCCTAAATGATCAGAGGATCAAATTCGACAGATATTAACATTGTCCTAAATGGTCAGAAGATCAAATTCGACAATAAATGTTTGTCCAACAATAAGAAACCTTCGACATAGAGTCGTGTTCGACAACGAATAGTAGTACTATTCATCATCAGTTAGGTCGATTACATAACAGTCATCTTCATTTTGATTTGCATAATCGTCCGACAAAATTGGGAGAAAAGGAGAACTAGATTGTTTTTGACTGATTCTCTACTAACAGCAACGTCCATTGTTTTGTCGAATCTGAGGACGTCTTCCATGTTTTGAATAGATAGTCTTTGTCAGAATAGATGGTCTTGGTCGGAAGAGATAGTCTTCATCGAAATAAATGGTCTTGGTCAGAAGAGGCAACAATAACAGCCAAAATCTTTGATTTCTGATTCAAAAACTGAGAATCAGCTTAATCCAATTTTGAGGTATTTTTGGGTTCTGTCGAGTTCCCGTTTGATGTTGTCAGAAAATGCTCTGGAGGTGTCGAATTCAGTTCACTATTTAACTTATGCTTGCATTTAGTAATTAAATCCGACGGGATCAAAATGTTAGGAAAATTTCTTCAAAAATGTTTGGATCTTGTCCAAATTCTGTTGGTATCAAGACCTTCAAAAATCTTGGATTGTCGAACGAGTTACGTGAGATTGGTCCTTTGGGTCCCTGTAAGGCTTGAGAGAGACCGAGTCAGTATCGACGGGAATGTATTCATAAAATTGTTTTGTTTGTCAAAATAGGCTTGAAATGAAAACCATTAGGGAAAATCTTGAGAAACTTTGGTCGGGTTGGGATCCCAGAATTTCGGTCGGATTGGGAATTCCATAATTTTGGTCGAATTGGAATTCCAGAATTTTGGTCGGATTGAGTATAATAGCAAATTAAACTATACCGGGTCAAATAATTCATAGCAATAACAGCTATGCATAAAGCAACAGATATTTATTAGTAAACTAGAATTATATTACAAATAAATTCTAAAAATTAAGAGATTCTTTTCTATGTTACTCAGATTCGGGTGAAGTAAGATCCCTCGTCTCTAAATAAATCATAAATCAGATAAGAATTTCCCCAGCCTAAAAATTATTATTTTTCTGACCAGGAGTAATTCATACAAAACAATCAAAAATAGTATCGGAATAATCAAATTATTTTTATATTGCACAGAAAACACAAATAGTGTAATTCTGTCAGTTCTGTAACATAGTCTAAAATTTGGGGTGTTACAATACTCCCCCTCTAAAAAGAAGTTTCGTCCTCGAAACTTGACATACACTTATAACAAAAATAGATACTGCATTAAGATCTTCAACATGTTCCTTCAAATTTTGAGAATAAGTCAAAATATTGCTAATAATAACAAATTTGCTTAGTTAAGAAAGAACGATCCTATTTATATAATTTGTAACTATCGCAAAAACATCCTTTACTCCAAATGGTAATATTAAATACTCATAGTGTCTGTAATGCATCCGCAAAACTGTCTTGGAGCATTTTCTACTTTTATGCGAATCTAGTAATAATCAGCACGTAAATTGATCTTGGAGCAAATAGTGATTTCCTTCATTTGGTCTTCCAGTTCCCCTGTTGTCACCTCATTCTTGATTTTCTTCATCAAGATAAGTTGTTCTACTTGCCTATTTTTAATCGTAATAGAAACTGTCTCATATATCATGTTTTCTTTTAATCGCACCGTATTTGGTTCTATGATATAAGTTGAATCAAGAATAATCCTTCTTAATTGAGATACACGAAATACACCATGAAGGTCATAAGGAAAAGTAATAAGACTATTCGGTAGGTTACTAGATTAGTCCAACAAAGAATTTGAAATGGTCTAGTAGATTTTCAAAATGAACATGGTCCAATAATTTTAGAAATGAACCTTTTGGATTCAAATCCAAAAATATCAAATCGAGGAAACACTAAAGTTACATTGTAACAATCTAGTAGGATATGGTTGGAAAATAACCAATCCATTTATAAAGTCAGGTTCTCAAATAGATATAGTTTTAGATAACCAAATCAAATCAACAGAAAAGATTTGATATTCAATAGATATAGGATAATGTTAGAAAACTTGTGTATAAACAACAAGTTTAACAAGAAGAATAGAAATACTCAGATCACACTATAACGAAGACATGGATAAGTCATATTAATTTACTCAGTCTATTTGAAAAAGAAATAGACAAACTAGATCAATAGAAAAATTTCAAACTCTAATAATAATAAGATAATTTCAAACAGACTCGAGTAGTAATAACAAGCTTAGAAGTTGAAGTAGTATTATGAAAAGAACAAAACACAGATAACCCAAAAAGACTTACATAATTACAGATCACAAGAAACCGGGTTACCTTTTTGCATTATACCGTACAGTTTTAAGGTTACCCTCTATGGCACAACCTTCTCGCTTATCAAGTTTTAGTATTTGAACGTTCTCACTACACTCTTTGCACCGGCTTTTTCTTCTTCTTGAAATTTTGAAATACATGTATCACTAATGGAAGGTTCCATCTTCAATTGATCACAATCTGTGGAGAAATGTCCAGGATTCCCACATCGATAACAAATAAACCCTTTATGCTGATAATTTTTGGTAAGATGATTTTTCCCACACTTAAAACATTTCATGGTTGATGCCACAGTCTGACCAAAATTGTTGCCACTAGTACTTCCTCTTTTTGTTCGTTGTTACTTCCCCTGCTTCCCCAGTGGTCGTACACACTGATTTTGCTGAACACGATCGACCTTACGCTTCCTTCCATCTTGGATTATCGAAGATTCTAAATTACAGCTTCTCGCATCCGACGGCTGCTCCAATCCTAATAAGCTATGAAGTTCGATTATCAGTTCCTGCTGCTGAGCGATCATCTGTCTCTGTTGTACTGCTACTTCAATCATCTTTTGCATCATACTTCTAGATGCGGCTATACGATCTTCATCCCGTCTCGTGTCCATATGCTCATGTTCGCTTCGTTCCATTATCTTTCTTCAAAGATAAACAAAATCAAAAACACAACGAACTAAACATAATTATTTCACACAACATCGTCTCCTTTCAGAAACCAAAACATATCTCTATATTCAGTGTTAGAGATTCACACAGCACAAACAAGACAAACCTACCCACAAACCCAAAAGACTCTAACTTGGGCTCTGATACCAACTAATGTAACACCCACCTTAGGGTGCCACACTTCATGTTACTCAATTACCAAATTACCCTGTTATATTAGAAAACGTGCTTGTAATATAAATACGAGTTGTAAAATTTCTTGATGATAATAGGATAAACTTAGCGGAAAACAAAAACATAACAACATTGTCACAAAGTAGTTACATCGTATATACACAAGTCATAGTATTATCATATTTTAATATTTACAAACTAAACTCTCAAGATATTTAAACTTTAATTTAAACTAAAACACTGCCCAAGTATTACTATACAGCAGAACCCTTAGACGGGTCCTTCTCAGACTCCTCAGAAGATAGAAGTCCAAATTGACGCGGAGTCCTATGGACAAATGTCCGCGCAGACGACACTATACTAATCGCACTCGGAGTACGATAGTATACTTCCCAATACTGTCTAATTGACAATGGGAACTCTAAGTATTAATATTCACACTAATGTCCAAGATGTAGTCTACTCAATCGCATATACACAAGTAGACGAGACTCCTCCATTACTTCAAAACTTAGCGTTCTCAATAGGAATCTGCTCTTCCTCAGCTTCTTGCTCAAATCCTCGTTCAACGTCTTTAAAATGATAAATACAATATAGAATAGACATAGAAAGAGGTGAGATCACCTACGCCAATACCAGTATGGTAGCAATGAAGATAAACACATACAATATCTCATACCAGCACGTCATATATAATCACAATTATGTCACCAATATCATTTATCATCATAATTCATACAATAAGTCATAATTACGATCATGTCCTTATCAATATTCAATTATTCAATAATTCAATTATCAAAACAATAATTACGATAATACTCTCAGTATCTCTGCATATGCACCTAGACTCAATTTCCCACTCCATGGAGCTACAACTCAGATCGAAAAGAGTGATCGTAAAGATCTGTCTGCACTACATGCCTCGAACCACGTGCTCAATTTTTTTGCACATCTAGCATATGCACCAGTCTTTATCAAATCTTGATTATGGATAGTATCTCGGTCTGGATCATTGGTGTGTTATATCGGTCTAACCCACGTACAGAAGAGCTACCAACTGTACATTGTAGGCAACCCGCACCCCAATGCCCCCAAGGTGAACGAAAGACCTACACTACGCATATCACACCCACTCAGGAGGTGTATTCTCTCCTTCCTAGGCAGTTAGCCTTATCCAATCCATCGGACCTTTTCAATGCATATACAAATGCACCATTCTTAGTCAATTCATTTTATCATATCCTCAATTAAATTTTTTTTATCTCAAGTTCGGGGTCCTCATATTGGCCCAACAGTGTCATTACTGTAATTTCATCATGAAACCATATTTTTTTCGCATTTTCTCAATCCCGCAACGACTCTATCGTATTTTCAAATCTCGTATCAATTTTTCAACGTTTCTTAATCATGTAAAATATTTTTCACACGTTTTAAATAAAAAATACTATTTTTCTCATTTAACACCAAAATTCAACTTCATTTCCCATATTTGCATAATAACCCCTCAAAACATAATATTTACATTTCAATCCTCACTTAAATAATATTTTCACAACAGTCCCTCATAAAATTCATATTTTATGAAATAATCCCTCGTAAAACTCATATTTATGAAATCATCCTTCATAAAATTCATATTTACAAAATAGTCCTTCATAAAATTCCTATTTACAAAATAATCCCTCCAAAACATAATATTTGCATTATAGCCCTTCTAAAATCATTAATTGCAATATGGCCCCATTAAAAATGAAAATTACAATATTGCCCCTCTAAAAAATCATATTTATAATACTTCATTTTCCCAAAAATCATTTTACTTTGCTATACTCAAATTTGTCCCAAATTTATTTAAATCTCTCAATTCTCATTTTAATTCATTAGTTTGTTTATATCCGATTATTTTCCCACAACTTTCAAACTTGTTCAAACTCATTTCTTTTCCATTTAAATCATTCATTCTCAATTGAATCTCTCATTTTCAGGACTTTGGTCCTCTTTTTCATGTTAAGGCCGTGAGCCATCAAGCTCTTTGGAGCCCTCATAAATTCGTTTCCACATGTTATTCACATCTTACTTTACGCATACATTTTCATGCATTCAATTTCATACATACAAACATACATCAAGCAATCAACATAATATCACACATGCGAACACAATTATGAAACCATAAACACCAAAATCACAACAAAGAGACATCAACAAATAAGTGAATAAACCCTTATGGGTTTTTCACCATACACAACCATCCCCACACCACCAAAACATGGTTGGTGAGGTAAAATCTCCCTCTTACCTCTTGAAGGCAAGCTTTTTAAACTCTCCTCCTTCTCCTTGTTTTCGTACAAGCCACAAACAATTCCTAACCATTCTAAAACAATTAGTAAAATCACAAATAAAGCTCAATAATAATAAACCATGGAACAAACATGGCTTTGAAAATCATAAACATGAATTTAAACCATAGAAATCAAAGTTTACATCTAAGGAAGTAAGATAGAAATGGGATTTTGAAGCACTTAGAGTGGGATTTTGGGAAAACTTTCTAAATGGAAAGTGTTTAGAATGGTGTTTAGCTTTAGGAAATGACAAGAGTGAAAATTATAGGTGAGTGTTGGTGTTCGTAGGGTGCTTGGCCGAACCAATGAAGAGAAAAGGAAGAAAAATGATGCTCAGTTTCGTGGGATTTTTGAGAGAAAAAGATGAATGCTTTTTTATGTGAGAGAAAATGTAATTTGTGAGAGTGAAATTATGAGGCGGCTGCCGTGGGATAAGCATAGGAAAAATTAGGATTTACTTGAAGTAAAATATCCTATTCTGAGTGCACATACTATTCCACATGGCTTACGTCATTCACTTGACTTTCAAGGCTTTTGGATTGTTCAAGAATCATGTAGAACCTCCTCCAAGCTGCTGCATGGCAGTGAATTCCAAGGGCAATTTTTGACAAAAATCAATATGACAGAATGATGTAAAATGGAAGAACATTATTTCCCAAGAATGACTAAAAGTCAAGTTCTGTCGGATGAAAATTTTGTCAAATGATGATTCTGTCGAACGAAGATCAAAAACTGTCGAATGAACTTAGAAAGTCAACAGAAATCCTAATTCGACGGATGGTTGTTACGTTGGAGAAATCTTTCAATTGTCGAACCGACAAAAGTACTATATGGTCAAAAATTCTAATTCGACGAATTTTGACATTAGAGAAGTTTCTCTACTAAATGGTCAAAAATTCTTACTCGACAGACATTGGCATCCTAACTCGACGAACATTAACATTCTAACTCGACGGATATTAGCATCCTCCTAAATGATCAGAGGATCAAATTCAACAGATATTAACATTGTCCTAAATGGTCAGAAGATCAAATTCGATGATAAATGTTTGTCCAACAATAAGAAACCTTCGACATAGAGTCGTGTTTGACAACGAATAGTAGTACTATTCATCATCGATTAGGTCGATTACATAGCAGTCATTTTCATTTTGATTTGCAGAATCGTCTGACAAAATTGGGAGAAAAGGAGAACCAGATTATTTTTGACTGATTCTCTGCTAACAGCAACGTCCATTGTTTTGTTGAATCTGAGGACGTCTTCCATGTTTTGAATAAATAGTCTTTGTTGGAATAGATGGTCTTGGTTGGAAGAGATAGTCTTCATCAGAATAAATGATCTTGGTCGGCAGAGGCAGCAATAACAGCCAAAATCTTTGATTTCTGATTCAAAAACTGAGAATCAGCTTCATCCAATTTTGAGGTATTTTTTGGTTCTGTCGAACTCCCGGTTGATGTTGTCAGAAAATGCTCTGGAGGTGTCGAATTCAGTTCACTATTTAACTTATGCTTGCATTCAGTAATAAAATCTGACGGGATCAAAATGTTAGGAAAATTTCTTCAAAAGTGTTTGGATCTTGTCCAAATTCTGTTGGTATCAAGACCTTCAAAAATCTTGGATTGTCGAACGAGTTACGTGAGATTGGTCCTTTGGGTCCCTGTAAGGCTTGAGAGAGACCGAGTCAGTATCGTCGAAAATGTATTCATAAAATTATTTTGTTTGTCGAAATAGGCTTGAAATGAAAACCGTTAGGGAAAATCTTGAGAAACTTTGGTCGGGTTGGGATCCCAGAATTTTGGTCAAATTGGAATTCTAGAATTTTGGTCGGATTGAGTATAATGGCAAATTCAACTATACCGGGTCAAATAATTCATAGCAATAATAGTTATACATAAAGTAACAGATATTTATCAGTAAAATAGAATTATTTTACAGATAAATTCTAAAAATTAAGAGATTCTTTTCTATGTTACTCAGATTCGGGTTAAGTAAGATCCCTCGTCTCTAAATAAATCATAAATCAGATAAGAATTTCCCCAGCCCGAAAATTATTATTTTCCTGATCAGGAGCAAATCATACAAAATAATCAAAAACAGTATCGGAATAATCAAATTATTTTTATATTGCACAGAAAACACAAATAGTGTAATTTTGTCAGTTCTGTAATATAGTCTAAAATTTGGGGTGTTACAATAAGACTCTCAAAATCCTCAAGGATATACACCCTATGTTCCACCATATTGGAAAAACCTTGAAGGAACATTGCATGCATTCATGCAAAAGCAAAAGGCCATAATAACCAAAACACTCAAGTCATGATTGACATAAAAGACACTCTTGTTAAACTTTCTTCAACACTCACCATTCACGAGAAAGAAAATTTTTTCTCTCAACCTCAACCGAATCCCAAGGATCAGTACAACCTAAATGAGGGTAGTTCAGAAAGCCAACAAATAGATCAAGTCAAGTCAGTAATAACTCTTAGGAGTGGAAAGGTTGTTGAAAAATAAATTCTTGAACCTTGTGAGAAAGATGATGAATCAAGTCCCAAAGATGTGGAAAGAGTTGATAAGCCACCTGGCCAAAAAGAGATCAAACCCTCACCTTCACCCTCATATCCTCAAGCATTAAATAATTCAAGTAAAGTGAACCATAACAGTGAAATTTTTGAAATCCTTAAACAAATGAAACTCAATATTTCTCTGTTAGATGCTATCAAACAGATTCCTTGTTATACTAAATTTTTGAAGGACTTGTGGACTGTTAAAATGAAACATAATGTGAAAAAGAATGCCTTTTTGACTGAACAGGTAAGTTCCATTCTTCAGAATAATAATGCATTAAAATATAAAGACCCTGGTTATCCTACAGTTTCATGCATTATTGGAGAACATTAAATTGAACAAGCTTTACTTAATCTTGGTGCTAGTGTTAATTTGCTTCCATATTCAGTTTATCAGCAACTCAACTTAGATAAGTTAAAACCAAATTCTATAACTCTTCTACTTGCCGATAAATTAATTAAAATTCCAAAAGGAATAGTAGAAGATATGTTAGTACAAGTTGATAAATTCATATGTCCTATAGATTTTATTGTCTTAGAAACTGAACCTATGAAAAATAGTAGCAAGTCAATTCCTGTTATTTTAGGTCGCCTATTTTTAGTAACATCTAATGCTTTAATAAATTACAGAAATGGAGTGGTGAAACTAACATTTGGAAATATGACACTAGAACTTAATGTTTTCAACATGTGCAAGCAACCATAGGAAGTCTATGATGAAAAGGAAGAAATTGAAGGGATTGAGACCATTATAGATGATCATCTTCAAACCAGGAGTTCTTATGACTTATTAGAAATTTGTTTAATTAATTCCTTTGATTCAAGTACACAATTAGATGATGATATTTCTAAAGTATGCTCTTTGCTTGACTATACACAGGTAATGGAATGCAAAAGATGAAAGTCGAGATTCGAAGAGCTAAAACTCATGAATGATGATACTCATGAAGAAGTACCCACACTAGAACTAAAGTCATTACCTACTGGGTTGAAGTACACATTTTTGGGAGAAGAACAAAGCTTTCTAGTGGTAATTTCCTCATCTCTGACCAAAGAACAAGAAGTTATGTTGATAGAAGTACTTAAAAGGCATAAAAGTACAATTGGATGGACATTAAAGGACATAAAAAGGCATTAATCCATTAGTTTGTACACATAAAATACATTTAGAGGATAATTCTAAAACATCTCAACAACCTCAAAGAAGATTAAATCTACATATGAAAGAGATAGTTAGAGTTGAAGTTCTTAAATTACTTGATGTTAGAATTATCTATCTTATCTCTAATAGTCAGTGGGTAAGCCCTACACAAGTTGTGCCTAAGAAATCTGGAATAACAGTGGTTGAAAACGAAAAAAGTGAAATAATACCTACCCGAATCTCATCTAGTTGGCATATGTGTATTGATTTTAGAAAATTGAATGTAGCCACTAGGAAAAATCATTTTCCTTTGCCATTTCTTGATTAGATTCTGGAAAGAGTAATAGGACATCCTTACTATTATTTTCTTGATGGTTATTCAATGTATAATCAAATATCAATTGCATTAAAGGATCAAGAAAATACCACTTTTACGTGCCCCTTTGGCACTTTTGCATATAGAAGAATGCCTTTTGGTCTTTGTAATACTCTGATAACTTTTCAAAGATGCATGCTAAGTATTTTCAGTGATATGATTGAGCATTATTTAGAGGTTTTCATTGATGACCTGACAGTTTTTGGAAATTCTTTTGAAAATTGTCTTGATAATTTGGAAAAAAGTTCTTAAAAGATGTGAAGAAAAAGGATTTGTGTTAAATTAAAAAAAATGTCATTACATGGTTACCTAAGGAATAGTGTTAGGTCATGTGATATCTTCTAAGGGAATTGAAGTTGATAAGGCCAAAGTTGAATTAATTGTTCATTTGTCTTCCCCAAAAATAGTCAGAGAAATTTGTTCCTTTTTAGGATATGCAGGATTTTACAGAAGATTTGTTAAGGACTTTAGTGTCATATCTAGACCATTATGTAATCTTCTGATAAAAGATGCACCATTTGATTAGACACAAGACTGTCAAATTTTTTTTGAAAAATTAATTAGTCTTTTGACATCTGCTCCTATCGTGCAATCCCCTGACTGGTTTTTGCCTTTTGAATTGATGTGTGATGCTAGTGATTTTGCTATTGACGCTGTTTTAGGACAGAGAAAGGAAGGTAAGCCTCATTTAATTTATTACACAAGTCAAACTTTGAATATTGCACAAATGAATTACACCACTACTGAAAAAGAACTACTTGCTGTAATTTTTACATTGGACAAATTTTGAGCTTATTTAATTGGTTCTTCTACTATTGTTTTCACTAATCATGTTACTGTTAGATATTTAATGTCTAAGCAGGATGCTAAACCTAAGTTGATACGGTGGATCATGTTGCTTCAAGAATTCAACATCACAATAAAAGACAAGAAATGAGCCAAAAATGTTATTGTAGGTCATTTGTCCAGACTTACAACAGACTCATCTTTTGATAACACACCTATCAATGATTCTTTTCTTGATGAATTGTTATTTTCTATCAATTCTATGTCTTGGTTTGCTAACATAGTCAATTTTCTTGTAACAGGTAAGATGCCACCTCAATGGACGCACCAAGACAGAAGGAAATTTTTGACTGAGGTGAAAAATTTTTATTAGGATGACCCATATTTGTTCAAATATTCTCCTAATCAAATCTTTCAGAGATGTGTGTCCGACAGTGAGGTAGGTAGTATCATTAAATTTTGTCATTCAGAAGCATGTGGAAGTTACTTTTTTTCAAAGAAAATAACTGCAAAAATATTGCAGTGTGGATTTTATTGACCCACTTTATTTAAGGACAACTATATTTTTTGTAAAAGTTATGAAAGTTGTCAAAAATTAGGTTTCATTTCTAAAAGAGACATGATGCCTCTAAACCCTATCATTGTCATTGAAAATTTTTATTGTTAGGGAATTGATTTCATGGGTCCATTTTCATCATCATTTGGATTTGTGTATATTTTGGTTGCAATTCATTATGTCTCAAAATGGATTGAGGCGATTCCATGTCGACTCAATGATCACAAAATTATTCTAAAATTTTTAAAAGAAAATATTTTGAGTTGATTTAGAATCTCTCGAGCTATCCTCAGTTATGGGGGAAAACATTTTTGCAATAAACTATTTGAATCCTTAATGAAGAAATATGACATTACCTATAAAATTGTCACCCCTTATCATCCTCAGACAAGTGGAAAAGTAGAATTAGCAAATAGGAAAATTAAACAAATTTTGGAAAAAATGGTTAACCCAAATCGTAAAGATTAGTCTTTAAGATTAAACGATCACTTTGGGCTTACCGTACTACTTTTAATACATCTTTTGGCATGTCACCCTAGTGGTTAGTCTATGAAAACCCTTGTCACTTACCTGTAGAACTGGAGCATAAAGCATTTTGGGTCATTAAAGCTTTCAACTCAAATCTTGATGATGCTTACAAGTTTAGCAAATTACAATTAAAAGAACTTGAGAAATTGAGAAATGATGCATATGAAAACTTAAAGATTTATAAAGGTAGAACAAAAGCTTTTCATGTTAAATCAATTCTGAGAAAATCTTTTGAAATTGATCAAAAAGTTTTGCTTTATAATTCTCGTCTTCACCTATTCCCTAAAAAAATTGAGATCTAGGTGGACTGGCCCTTTTATTGTCAAACATGTGTATCCTTATGGGGCCATAGATATTGAGAACCCTATGAATAATAATGTATTTAAGGTTAATGGACAAAGACTCAAACTATTTCTGGATAACCAAGTTGTTGAGGTAGAATTCATCTCTCTTTCTAATCCATGTTATGAGTAGAATTTATTTTAATTTTTTTTTACTTTCTTTTTGCAGTTCTTTGTGTTTCCAGTTAAGTGGCGGATAATGGTACTCCGTGACTCTCAAGTCGGTTTATTTTTTAGTTTCCTATAATAATGAATTCCTTCTCATTTTAAAATAGATGTTATTCTATCGAATTTAAGAAATCATTTTCCTTCTCTCCCTCAAAATGCTCTAACAACAATCTACAAAGCTAGGTGTGAAAAACTAAGACTGTTAATGGATAAGGACATCCTAGAAGATATACGCTGGATAATCGAAGTAAATGTTCGTTTAGCTAGTGAATCTTCAGATTCATTTGTCTCATACATGCTGGGTCTTGGTAAAAGTTCTTATTCTAAAAGGAGAAGAGCAAAAAGAAAGTAAGTTTGTTACAAATATGCGTGATAGAATTGGAACACGCGATATCATTCTTTGGGAATGGTTTCCACAAACAGAGAAGATAAAATATTCTTTATTAAGAACAGACTGAGTAAGGAGTCATTAGATAATATCTTATTGACTCTTGAGACGCATTCTTGAGGATATGTGCAGCGTGAACTTCTTAATTTGTGAAATCTTTTCAGGGACGAGCAAGAGCAATACAGTCTTGGGAATCTGACTCAAAAAGACCTTATTTGCCAATTTATAAGAAAATTGGATGGGAAACTTATCCTCAACTCATAGAACGCGTTTAAACTATTATTGGACGTAAAACCAGAGGAAGATGTGAGTCGCAATCACAATAACATGTATATATTATCTTGTACATTTTTTAAAAAAATTAAAAAAAAAGAAGGTGAAACTTCGGTTGTACTTAATCTTTAATTAAATTAGGAGCCCCGGGTAGATGCCCGTCCCGTCATTGATTCGGATGGGCCTTTGTACGTCGGTCCGTAAATAAGATTCGTGTACCATACTCTATAAAGAGCCGCACAAACATTCCCAGATTTTAACCGTAGGCTCTGCTTGCTGATGGACAGATAGAAACATCCCGTGTTTGCATTCTCGCGTGACAATGCCTCTGAGCTCAATTCTTGGTATTGATTTATTGGGTTCCTGAATGTAGCTCCACTGGCTGTGGTCACTGATCATCGTATTCATATTTTCTCTCTTTAACTAGAAGGACGATGCATAGGTTGGGATATCCCACAAGCGGGAGGGGTGCCTTAAGTCTAAATTCCTTAAGGGAATTCGATGTCTCTTTCAAGAGGCGGTAAAATTGTGAAGGCTACTGTACTCATGACACGCAGTATAAAGATATTCCATGAAACCTGTACATAAAGGCATGTCATCATTTGTTATTATTATCTTAGTATGATTTTGTAGTATTTTGATTTTTGATAGACGATCCTTTGGATGGGGTCCTTCAGGGGTTTCTAGACTTCTTTACCCTGGTGGTTTTCTTGAAGTCAAAAATAAAAAAAAATAAAAATAAAAAAAGGTTTCTTATATTCAAACTTTTCTGACAACAGCTAACCTACCTATACAGGAGTTATTATTACTTTTTCTATTCTTTTCCCTATTTAAACACTCCATTTTCTTCACTTTCCTACAATTCATAATCATTCAAAGGGAGCGTGAGTGTAGAAATTGAGGGAGCTTCTTCTTCTGTTCATAGATTTACCAGTATTTGTGTATTTTGGAGGACAAGTTATGGGAAATGTTTAGAATTTGTAAATGTAGTGAGCACTATTGGTAGAACACTTGCTGCGAGAAATATTCGTATAATATATGGGGAATATAGCATTGGGTTAATGGGAGCTGTATCACTTTCTGCATATATAAGAGGTAATCAAGTTTTAGATATTATTCCTGAACCTTTAACTCGAAGGAACATCATTGGAAAGACAATTGTGCTAGAAATTCAAGTATCATCTATGCATAGACGAATGAGGACAATGCTTGAAAACTCTGATGCATTCATTGCCTTACCGGGTGATTTTGGTACTTTGGAAGAAGTTTTTCAAATTATCTCTTAGGCCCAACTGAATATCCACTATAAACCAATAGGTTTGTTGAATGTTAATAATTTATTTGATAATTTGTTATCTTTTGTTGACCATGTTATGGAACAGAACTTTATCACACCTTCTATAAGACAACTCCTTATATCTACTTCAACTGTTGATGAATTAATTGATAAATTATAAACTTTTGTTTATGAACCTGAACCAGTTATAGCTCAGATAGATTAGTCAGAAGGAAGCAGTAAGGGAGGCAGTAAGGAACAAGAGTGTGATCTGGCACTTTATCTTTAACTTTCCTTTACCTTTGGTTTTATTCATCGTACTTTGTTTCTGTTTAAATTTGTGTAGGGTTTCTCTTTTCAATAATTGCAACAATAGGTACTATCTTCTATCCTTTACCTATCTATGTTTTGATATTGAGGACAATGTTGTGATCTGGTTGGAGGGAAGGATAGTTATGTAAAAAAAAAAAAGAAGTGTGTCAAAAAATAAAAATAAAAATAAAAATCTAAAAAAAAATTAGGAAGTGTGTTTATTAATATGTTTGTCAACAATTTATTTGTTACCAAGTGGCATCAAACTCAAGAGGGGAGTGAATTGAGTTTATAAAATATTTTCGCAAATCTTTCGTAAAACGTTTGTTAAACAATTTTCGTTGAAGCTATTGGATGATTGAAGTGAATAGATAAATGAGATTGAATACTTCACTCACAAATTAAACAATCTAAGATAAATAACATTCAAGCAAGCATATAAAATAAATGCACAAATGTAAAGAGATGAGTTTAGAATATCAAACACAATAGTTTATCCTGGTTCGATCACCAATCCACTTGTGATCTACGTCCAGTCCTTAAGCAACCGCTAGAGATTTTTCACTATCTTCAAGTTTTAATAAGTGCTTGATAACCTTTACAAGCTAGAGCACTCACCACATCTTGGGATACCTCACCCTTGTGCTTGAGCCTCAAATAGGGATACCTCACCCTTTACAACTTTTGAGGGATGCCTCACCCTCAAGGGATACCTCACCCTTTACTAACTTTGAGAGATACCTCACTCTCTAGGGATACCTCACCCTTTACTCTAGAGGGATACCTCACCCTCTCTTTATAAATTACACAAAGTGTAGAAGATAGAAACTCTCTTGAAGAGTAGATAATACAACTTGAAACTTATGGGTATAAAGGATTTACACACTTAGCTCAAAATAAAGATTTGGAGAAAAAGATGATGAATTTCATTTTCAATGCTCAAGGATAATTTTCAAAATGTTCTCTAACTTATTTTTGATGCCCAAACACTTGTATTTATAGCCCAATGAGTTTTAGAGCCGTTGGAGGGTTTTAGAAATGATTTTCTATGAAAACTAGCCGTTTATAGCCGTTAGAAACATTCCTGGGCACTTGGTAATCAATTACAAGCTTCATGTAATCGATTACAAGCTTTCTGGGCACTTTGTAATCGATTACATACTTTGTGTAATCGATTACACGGCTTCTGTCAATGTTGTAATCGATTACATGACTCGTGTAATCGATTACACCATTTCTGGTTTTGAAAACTGAATTTAAAAGGTCATAACTTCTTCATTTCTTATCCGATTAAAGCGAATGACCACTCATTGGAAAGATCTTTGAGTCTATTTTCATAGAAAAAGTTTTAGAACAAAAATCAAAGTATTTTGAAAGATATGTTTAAAATAGTAACCAAAGGTCATATTTTCAAAACTCAAACTTTAATTAGTCATAACTTTTTCGTTTCCTATCCGTTTAAAGCAAATGACCACTCATTGGAAATATATTTGAGTCTATTTTCATATGAAATAAGTTTCAAAACAAAACTCAAAGTATTTTAAAAGTTATGATCAAAAGAGTAACCAAAGGTTAATTTTGTAAAACACAAACTTGACTATTTTTCATAGTTTTGAACTATTACCATAACTAGCTTTCCAAAGCAGTTTGTTGGGCATTTAAACATTTTAGAAACACTTATAAATATGTGTAAAACTTGTTTAAGCTTAGTGTGACTCCTTTTTACCTTTACACAAGATCTAAGTCCTATAAGCTAAGCTTGAAGAGACTTGGGACTTGATCTTTGCACTTCCAATCCTTTCTTGTTTGTTATCATCAAAATCATTACTTTAGTCAATGCCAATTACATTCTCCCCCTTTTTGATGATGAAAAACATCCATTGAGAAAAGAGTTAGTTCAAATAAATTAGAATTCATAAAATGTGTATTAGCGACTTACTCCCCTCTATTTTTCAAGAGGTGATTAGATCAGAGATTGCACAGCTCCCCCTTAATTTTGGAATTCCAAGATCATTGAATTTGTACCTTGTTATTTACCATTTCTCAATGACTCATAAACTTCTCCCCCTTTTGTCATGATCAAAAAGATATACAAGATATAGATTTTGACAAAGAGAGAAGTGATAAAGCAAAACTATTGCTAAATAGTGAATATTCAATAAGGAATTTAAACCAAATTAACATTATATAACTAGAATATCGATTGAAAAATATCCATTTCAAAATAATGCAGTAAAAGTTAGATTATGCAGCAAAAAAGTCACATTATGCAGCAAGATAATGGTATTATGTAGAAAAATATGTCTTTATACAGTAAAACAGTAAAAAGTATGAATTGTGCAATAAAATGACTAATTTATGTATTGAAAGTTAGATTATGTAGCAAAAATGTCACATTATGTAGCAAAATTAATGGCATTATGCAGAAAAATATGACTTTTCCAAATATAACATGATATTCAAATTAAAACATAAATAAGAATAAGAAATTGATATCACCAAAAGTATGGTCTTTGAGATTTTGTAAGTGATTCCAACTTCCAAGCTTCAAGTCTTCACGACTCTTGGAAAACTTGGACTATTTCAAGTTTTCACTTCACTTTAGTGCATGCTTAAGCTAATAGTCACCCTACAACATAATTCAAAGCATTTTCTTTGGTATCCACCAATTTTAGATCCATAGGGGTTAGTCATTGATCATTAATCCATCATGCTCTCATAAATATCAAATTTTTTGTAGTATGTAATTTGAGCACAACAAATTTAAATAATCAATTATCATTAAGCGCATAGCCAATAATATGCATGCTTTCATGATATATAGACAATCTTAAGTAAAAATGATCATTTTAGCATTGAAAACCATTTTTAAAGCCTATGTAATCGATTACAATGTGTGTGTAATCGATTACCAGCCCTCTGGAATCCATGTAATCGATTACATGTTTGGTGTAATCGATTACACGAGTTCTGGAGATGTTGTAATTGATTACATAGTATGTGTAATCGATTACACACTCTCTGACTTTGCTTGGAACGCTTGGTAGAGCCTCTGTAATCGATTACAAGCTTGTTGAAAACAATTTTTGCACTTTAAACAGTAAAGGACCAAACTTAAAACATTCAAAAAGGTTCCAAAACATTCCAAATCAATTCCAAACATCATAAAGGCACAAAAACAGACTAGTTCTTAATCTAAAACACATGTTTTTGTAAAAACACTACTTTTACCAAGGATTAAATCACTTTATGGATTTTGAGTAATTTGGTGCAACAAAAACACATTATTGTGTAGCAATACAACATATTATGTATCAACATACCATATTATGCACCAAGATAGCACATTATGCAGCAAAAGTGCTCTTTATGCAGAAACTTACATATTATGCAGAAGGATGATGAATTATGCAGCAAATTAGATGCATGATTAAACCATTATGTCAAGTTCAAAGAAATTGATATTATGCATGTTATTTCACACAAGATGCATATTCATTTAGCATATACAAGACATATAAAAGATATTTTTTAAGATGTTAACCAAGTCAAGCATAGAACAAGACTCCACTTAACCAAATGATGCAAGATCAAGTCTTTTGGAGACAAGGAGGACAACATGAAACATTTTCTTGTTTTGTGCTTGGAGCAGCCACTTTTCAAGATATCCAAAGTTAATTCTTAACCTTCAAGTACACCTACAACACACTTCAATTTTTGACTTTTGGTACTTAAATTTTCTTGGGTCCTTGAGTGTTAGTCTTTGGTAAAGTGCCTTTGGGAACCCAAACCAATTTAGTTCCTAGCTTGTTATTGATCTTCTTCCTTACATTGCAATTTGATGCACTATGCCCTTTCCTACCACAATGAAAGCATTTAATAAAGGGACTACTTGATGTACTTGATGAAACAAAGAAGTTCTTGAGAAACTTTTGTTGTTTATTAGGATTATACCCTAAACTAGTCTTTTGAAAAATGCATCTTTGATTTCCAAGCAAAATGTTCAAATTATCTCTTCCATAGGTAAATTTTGAAAGAGTGTTTTTCAAGTCATCAATCTCAATTTCAAATGCTTTACATGATGAGCAAGATGAGGGTGTAGATGCATTTTCTAATGATAAACATGTCATGCATGAAGAATTTGCATCAATAAGTCCAAGAGTTTCATTTTCTATTTTAAGTTCCTCAATTTCCTTATTTAACATAGATATCTTGTTTTCAAAAGAGGAAATTGATTTCTTGGATGATGAAACAAGTTTTGCAAGTCTTATAGATTCATTATGTAATTCTTCAAATGCATCTTGCAATTCATCATAGGAAGGGGAAGAGTTTGATTCAGAAATTGAGGATGTTACCTCCATGTCATCTCCATCTTCGTCTTCTCCTCTAGCCATGAAACATAGATTGGCTTTCTCATTATCTGAGCTATCGGTTGAATCCATGTCATTATCATCCCAAGCTATGTAGGCTCTTCTTTCTTTCTTCTCCCTTGAGGATCTCTTGTGATACTTTTCCACTTTACTTTGATAAATTGGGCACTCCATCTTCATGTGACCAAATTCTCCACATTCATAGCATTTAGGAGTGGATGAGGTTCCTTCCCCTCTGTGATATGCATTCTTTTGGGGAAAGAGATGTCTTTTTTGAGTTCCACTATTCTTGAAGAATCTTCCAAATTTCTTTACTAGTAAAGCAAGATTCTTCTCATCTATTTCGAAGTCATCTCCATCATCTTCATCATCATCATCATTAATCATGGAGGAAGTGGCCTTGAGAGCTATTCCCTTTCTTTTTCTTGTCAATTTCTTCACTTCGGTTGAGTCTATTCAATTCCAATTCATGTTCTTAGAGCTTACCAAAAAGTGTGGCTAAGGTCATGGTTGAGAGATTTCTTGACTCCGATATAGCCGTCACTTTAGGTTGTCAATCCCTGCTCAAACATCTTAAAATCTTGTTAATAAGATCTTCATTAGAAAATGTCTTTCCTAATGAAGCTAAATGATTTACAATAAGTGTAAAACGTTTTTGCATTTCTTGAATACTTTCATTTTGGTTCATTCTAAAAAGCTCATATTCATGAGTGAGAGTATTGATCCTTGATCTTTTCACTTCACTAGTACCCTCATGGGTTACTTCTAAAGTGTTCCACATTTCTTGGGCAGATTTACAATTTGAGACTCTAAAGAATTCATCATACCCCAAGGATGTGGTAATAATGTTTTTGGCACTTAAATTATATTGGACCTTTTTGTTATCATCATTAGTCCATTCACTTATTGGTGTATTAAACCTTACACCATTAATAACTTTTGTGGGGATAAAAGGACCATTTTCAATAGCATTCCACACATCTAAGTTAATAGCTTCAATAAAAATTTTTATTCTTTCTTTCCAATAAGCATATCGATCCCCATTGAAAAAGGAAGGTCTATAAATTGAAGAACTTTTCATAAAATCATTTGAGGAGGCCATCACTTTCTCTTGAAGCTGCTAAGCCCTTTACACAAGAGCCTAACTTTGATACCACTTGTTACCAAGTGGCCTCAAACTCAAGAGAGGGGTGAATTGAGTTTATAAAATATTTTTGTAAATCTTTTGTAAAACGTTTGTTAAACAATTTTTGTTGAAGCTATTAGATGATTGAAGTGAATAGATAAATGAGATTGAATACTTCACTCACAAATTAAATAATCAAAGATAAATAACATTCAAGCAAGCATACAAAATAAATGCACAAATGTAAAGAGATGAGTTTAGAAGATCAAACACAATAGTTTATCCTTGTTCAATCACCAATCTACTTATGATCTACGTCCAGTCCTTAAGCAACCGCTAGAGATTTTTCACTATCTTCAAGCTTCAATAGGTGCTTGATAACCTTTACAAGCTAGAGCACTGACCACACCTTGGGATACCTCACCCTTGTGCTTGAGCCTCAAATAGGGATACTTACCCTTTACAACTTTTGAGGGATGCCTCACCCTCAAGGGATACCTCACCCTTTACTAACTTTGAGAGATGCTTCACTCTCTAGGGATACCTCACCCTTTACTCTAGAGGGATATCTCACCCTCTCTTTATAGATTACACAAAGTGTAGAAGATAGAAACTCTCTTAAAGAGTAGATAATATAACTTGAAGCTTATGGGTATAAAGGATTTACACACTTAGCTCAAAACAAAGATTTGGAGAAAAATATGATGAATTTCATTTTCAATGCTCAAGGATAATTTTCAGAATGTTCTCTAACTTGTTTTTGATGCCCAAACACTTATATTTATAGCCCAATGAGTTTTAGAGCCGTTGGAGGGTTTTAGAAATGATTTTCTATGAAAACTAGCCGTTTATAGCCTTTAGAAACGTTTCTGGGCACTTGGTAATTGATTACAAGCTTCATGTAATCGATTACAAGCTTTCTGAGCACTTTGTAATCGATTACATATTTTGTGTAATCGATTATACGGCTTTTGTCAACGTTGTAATCGATTACATGACTCGTGTAATCGATTACACCATTTTTGATTTTGAAAACTAAATTTAAAAGGTCATAACTTCTTCATTTCTTATCTGATTAAAGTGAGTGACCACTCATTGGAAAGATATTTGAGTCTATTTTCATATGAAAGAGGTTTTAGAACAAAATTCAAAGTATTTGAAAGATATGTTCAAAATAGTAACCAAATGTCAGATTTTCAAAACTCAAACTCTAATTAGTCATAACTTTTTCGTTTCCTATCCATTTAAAGCAAATGACCACTCATTGGAAATATATTTGAGTCTATTTTCATATGAAATAAGTTTCAAAATAAAATTCAGTATTTTAAAAGTTATGATCAAAAGAGTAACTAAAGGTCAATTTTGTAAAACACAAACTTGACTATTTTTCATAATTTTGAACTATTACCATAACTAGTTTTCCAAAACAGTTTATTGGGCATTTAAACATTTTAGAAATACTTATAAATATGTTTAAAACTTATTTGAGCTTAGTGTGATTCCTTTTTACCTTTACACAAGATCTAAGTCTTATAAGCTAAGCTTGAAGAGACTTAGGACTTGATCTTTACACTTCCAATCATTTCTTATTTGTTATCATCAAAATCATTGCTTTAGTCAATGCCAATTACATTATTAACAGTAAAACTAATTAAGGATGATAGAATAAGGAGTAAATTATACCCTTGAGGTAAATTTACTCTTGAGACACATCAAAATTGGTGGCAGAGTAAGGAGTAATTAGGTAGATAACTATGTTGTGTGGAAGTAGCAATTCAAATTCAGGGAGCATATCATGATTGAGTAAATTGTATTCTTTCTTAAAAACCACATGCTTGGTTATGGATGTTGAATTGGTGGACTGAGAATGATAGAATTATGCCTTGTGAGATTTTGAGCTTATTGATGAATGGATTGAACATTTGTACCATTCTCTTCTTTCTTGTGTGATTTTCACTCATAGAATTGTTACTCTAGAACTTGCTTTGATTCTTTTTGAGGCTACATTTTCACATGTATACATAAACATGATTGAGGCATTTTTCTTGAAATAGCTACTTTAACCAAATAGCCAAGAATGACTAGCGCACAAATAGACAGCCTTGCTCAGTAGCATATTGTCTCAATATGATATCAAGCACTCTTATGACTTCTTGAAAATTCTCTGATTCCTAATATGATATCAAGTACTCCTATGACTTCTTGGAAATTCTTTTATTCCTGCCAATGTAAGGCATTAGAAATGGCCTATTTCCCCTTACTTAATCCATTTGAGCTTATTTGATCATTCTTTATTTCAAACTCATTATGTGCCTTAAATGAAAAATGATGTTCTTACTCGACCTTAGGGAATAAGAGAACATTAGCTTTGTCATTGGATGAGTTCTTGAATAAGTGTGGGGGTGTGTGTGCAGAATGGTTAGTAAAAAAAATGTTTAATTAAAAAAATGTATATATTATGTTCATCTTCAAAATAAAATAAAATAAAAAAATAAAAAATGTAAATAAGAGCCAATAAGGCAAAAAAGGAAAGGAAAAGAATATGTAAAAGGAATTTGTATTAGGTGGAGTTGAGATAAACTTTCATGTTTGTTAATTGAACTCAACTTTCATGCTCTTTTATTCCCTTTGGTATTTAACTTGTCATATCTATATTACCTCCTCCTTTACCTTGACCTCATTACAATCTTGAATAAAGTCCTCATGATTTGTGTGTGCATGTGTTCTGAGTAGTGGAGAAGTAGAAGATAAGTAAGTTTATGGTAGTGTAATTTTCATAAGTTGAATTGAGTGAAATACCTACCTTTTAAACACTTGAGGGATTGAGAGTGAATTTTGTGAGGATCTATCATTCTTGACTCATGCTTTTCAATTGAAATTTCCTTAATTGTTGGTTTGAGATGTGAAGAAACGTTACCTCATAAATTTTTTGATCCCTTAAATGATTGGTTGCTTTCATTCTTAAATATTATTAGAAATTGAGTCTTTTAGAATTTCTAACTTTTGAGTTTGTGTTGTTTTTCCTTATTCCCTAGCTTTGATTTTATGTGTTTTGCCTAGGAGTGCAAAAAACTAAGTGTGGGAGAATTTGATAATCACATATTTTATACATCAATAAACCCTTATTTTTAGTTATTTACACTCTCCATGTACTTAATTGATTGAGCTTGATTATGTTTTGTAAGTTTGGACTCAAATTAAACTTAATTGATTTTTTTAGCATGATTTATGTCTTACACTATTTCTATATTTTAGTCATATCTTGAGTTCTAGATGTCTAATAATTATGTATCTTACTTTGTAGGAAAGATAAGAGAGAGCTCTACAACTTTCATGAGAGATCTAGGTCAAAATCAGACATCTAGTGGAACTAATTAGGCTTAGAAGTCAGAATACGAGTTTTGTGATTGGAACCTGAATAGTATGCAGTAATTAGAGAATAACTCGGGCTGTAAAAATTAAATTAGCCTGAAATTTTGCCATCTTTAAGTTAAGAACCATATCTATAACTTTCATGAAGAACACAAGACCTAGTTCAGATTGTTTAGAGGTCATATTACGCTTACAAGTCAGAACAGAAGAGCTGTAGCTAGGCCTGAGCAGTGTGTAGTGATTGGACCATATCTTGAGCTGTAGGAATTCTTTTGGTTGAAACAATGACATTTGAAAGCTAAGACAAAAATCTACAACTTTCATGAAGACCATTTGGTGATAAAATGACGAATGCAATGATTTCAGCACTGAATGATTTCGAAGATAAAGGATCTCAATAATTTTTCACTCATCAAAAGTCATTTGGCATTTTCCACTCATTTTTCACTCATCCACTCACTCATGAATCAGTCCTTTGTCATTTTGTATCCCTAATCCTCTATAAAAGGAAGCCTTGGCTGATTATTTAAGAATATTGATGTTAGATATCAAGATCATGCTATTGTGTTGTTGTAGTTTTCTTTTATTCTAAATTGAAGTTATGTTCTTCTTCTTCTTCTTTTTATCTCTTTCTTTCTTCTTGCCTATGAGTAACTAATTTTCATTTTACTTAGGTGAAAGGATGAAGCTTTTGGTAATAAATTAAGGTTAGATTAATTTCTTTCTTGTGCTTAAATGATATATTATCAAATGCTCATTATACGTGTTGTATTTTGTTTTCAATTAATTTAGAAACTCTCCTTGTAAAGTGGAGATCTTGATTCATTGTAGACAAGAGGTTGGCAAAATGAATACTTGAGCCTATTTATAAGTGGTAGTGTTAATAAATAATTAAAGGAACTATAATATAATTATGTATATAATCTTAAATAAACTTTGAATGTTGTATTTTTCGATTGGAACATCCATTATGCGTGGATTCTAATTTAGTTATAAAAAAATTAATCTTGTCCTTAATTTACTTACTAAGAGTAGATCTCCTAATCTAAGTAAATTTTTTTTATTTGTGACCATGTTTTATCACTTTTATTGTTGTGACAAAATATTTTCCTTACGTCAAAGAATTTTTGTTTATCAATTCCCTGTGAATCGACCTCCGACTCCTAATAATTTATTACTTAAAACAACCTACACTTGGGTTTGCAACTTATAATTCGCATCAATTTGTTAGATCAAGTGTGGTGAGCTTCAATTTTTTTCAAAAATAGATTTAAGGTCAGGATACTATTAGATTAGGATCAAGTTAGAAGATATTCCTAAAACAACTTTTAGGACTTGATATGGACATTATGAATATATGGTGATGTCATTTGGTTTAACTAATGCACCTGGTGTGTTTATAGATTATATGAATAGGGTGTTTAGGTCATACTTGGATAAATTTGGGGTAGTTTTCATTGATGATATGCTATTTATTCAAAAACAGAAGAGGAACATACAATTCATTTTGAGAATAGTGTTAGAAACTTTGAAAGAAAAATAGTTATATGCAAAATTGGAAAAATGTGAATTTTGGATGAGAGAAATTAAATTTCTAGGACATGTGGTAAACTATGAAGGAGTAGTGGTAAATCCTAGTAAAGTGAAAGTAGTCATGCATTAGGAGCAACCAAAGAAAATAACTGAAATAAAAAGTTTCTTGGGCTTAGTTGGGTACTACTGTAGGTTCATAGAAAGATTTTCTTAAATAACTATACCATTGACTAGGTTGACCAGAAAAAAGGGACTCCTTTCGTGTGGACAAAAGACTATGAGAGAAGTGTCTAGGAATTAAAGAAAAGACTCACTACTGCCCCCATTTTAGTAATTATTGATCCTTTAGGACATATTGTAGTTTATAGTGATGCCACTAAAATGGGATTAGGTTGTATGTTAATACAAGAGGGGAAGGTGACAGCCTATGCCTTTAGACAACTTAGACCTCATAAAGAAAATTACTCAACACATGATCTAGAATTAGCAGCAATAGTTTTTGCTCTGAAAATGTGGAGAAATTATTTATATAAGGTAAAATTTGAGGTGTATACTGATCATAAGAGTTTAAAATATCTTTTGATCAAAAGGAATTAAACATGAGGCAAAGAAGGTGGATCAAATTTCTGAAGGATGATGATGTGGAAATTAAGTATCACCCAGGAAAAGCAAATGTTGTAACTGATGCTTTAAGTATAAAATCCCTTCATTTGTCATACATGATGGTCCAGGAAATTGATTTGATGGAAAAGTTTAGGGATTTTAAATCTTTCAGTGACCTTTGAATCAAATATAATTTGTTTAAATGCTTTACAGGTTATCTGTGATCTGAAAGCAAAAATCAAATAGGCACAAAAAGAAGATTAGCTTTTGTAAGCTCTTAAAGAAAGGATACTTAAGGGAAAACATCCAGATTTTAAATTAATGGACGAAGAAATAGTTGTTGATACCCAATTTTTTCCATAAGTTTTTTTTTTTACTTTTATTTTTATTTAGTCTGATTTCAAAAATAAAATAAAATATATATAGGATGATTTTTTTTAGAAATAAAAAAGGGGGTTATGGACCCAATTTCGTTCTCAACCTATGACCCAACTTCCTTCTTGCAATCCAAGAACCCTAGCCACCATCACCCTCAAACCCTAGCTTCCACAAGCAGTTGCACAACCCAATTGAAATGGCAACCTTTCCTTTTTATTGTTGATTGAAATCTCTAATAGGATTGCTTCTCCATTTGTCTTCCAATCACTAAGGAATTAGGGAGAAATTTTTGCAAAATTAATCCTATAAATCTCAAGCAGACAGACACAAATCAATCACTCAGAAATTCCTTTACACAGAGATCAATCACACAAACACATTGAGCACACTCACGACCTAAAACCCTCTGCCTCCATCTTTACCCTCATCCTCATCCCTCGCTATCATTAGTCCACGACCAACACCCCTAAAACATAACCACCCACTCCACCAACCAAAGCGCCATCAAATCCGGCCATTCCACCATCAAACAACCACCCACTCCACTAATCAACCCTCCATAACCACCATCTTCGCCATCACGTGAAAACACTACCACCATCCTCCATGACTAACCCAACCGTGACCTACCATCCATACTTACCAACACACCAGACCCGCACAGCAACCCAAATCCAGCCACCATAGCCACAGCCACCGTCCACTCTCCTCTATTTCTACGCAGGTCCTAAGCTAACGCTACAGATCCAGTCACCACCATTTTCGTTTTCAACAGCCATGAACCAGTCTCCACTCCCACCTGAGCTAGTCACAGCCGCGCCACCCACACCATACGTCGTGCACCACCGCGCGAACCCATCTACCTAGCCACGCACTACTCGAGCCCGTCGCCCACCACCATACCACAATTGAAGCCTAGATCTGCGTCATCACCATGAGCCACCCTCACTCCTTTTTTCCTCTTCTCTGTTTCATTTTCCTTTCTCAAAGTCATAGAGACTAGAAGTCTATTTATTACCTTTTGTTTCTTTAACTTTTATATTCTTTCTTCTTTTATTTATTTATTTATTTTATTTTACTTTCTTTTTATTTCTTTCTATATTATTTATTATTTAGTTGTTTATTTATTTGTCTCTTTTGGATTGATATGTATTTGCTTGATTTAGGATTTATATTACTTATTTTTTTTTAAATTTAACTCATTCATTATTGCATTAATGAATTAACCAAACAATTCAAAACTGGCCGATGACGAAAAAATTAGGAGAGGATTGGAGCACCGATCAAATACATTCTTCCCAATACTCTTGAGGCTTTGTATTGGATCTTGCCAAGAGTGCTGATGAGGTCCAATCTCCACATTAAAATAAAAATATTTTTTTCAAAATACAACTTTTTTTAAAAAAATAATTTTTTTTTTGTAAAATAAAATTTGCAAATGAAAGTGAACAATTTCATGTAATTTCAACATTATGATTATGATGAATTAAAGTATTATTTTTCATGAAAACTTTTTTTGAAAATTACCACAGAAATCTCATTATACCCAAAAATATTTGGACATCTACTTTAGAAAAATATTTTCTTAACTTAAACATATTTTCTTGAACTAAAATCTCTTTCACTAAAAATAATATTTTAATTGACCATTTATTTTGAAAATTATTTCTCTTTAAAAAATAAAATTTTGATTCACCACTTTTATATAATATGTTGCAAACTTAGAATTTGTTTCAATATAATGGCTACTTGGCCACCCGTTTCTTGTCTTAGTCATTTATCATTCTTGATATTATGTTTGATAAAATGAGACATGTCAAAATAAAAAATAATAATTCTTTTCTTTTTTTAATAATAAATGACCAATTTAATTAATCTTGCAAATATCATTAGATTAAATAGGTAACCGTTCTTAGAACGAACGATGTAGGGTGCTAGTACCTTCTCTACCTATAATGAACCCCCAAACCACTAACTCTGAAATGTAGACCATCCCTTAGGTGTCCAATTGCACCATTCCATCTAATGGATAAAGAGATTGGTGGCAACTCCCAACACCCCGAGGTCTTTTCCTCCCTATTCTTGTTAATTTCGTGGTGCGCTTCGGGACGATTGCGACAGTGGTCATGTATAGAAATAGGTTATGTGTACTTAATAATTTAAATTTAAAGAAAGAAATTCTGGAAGAAGCTTACAAGAGTAAATATACAATTCATCAAGAAATTAATAAAATATATCAAGATCTTAAAAGTCAATTTTGGTGGCCGAGAATGAAATGTATACTTATTAATTTATGGATGAATTGTATACTTACTCTTGTGAGCTTCTTCTAGAATTTCTTTCTTTAAATTTAAATTATTACTGAAATAGCTAGGTATGTGTCATAGTGTTTGATATGTCAAAAAGTTAAAATGGAACATAAAAAACCCACAAGTTTGTTGCAACCTTTAGAAATTCCAAAATGGAAATGGAATAATATTTTCAAGGATTTTGTTATGGGTTTACCAAGAACCAATTTAGGATATGATGCCACATGGGTAATTGTAAATAGATTGACTAAATCTACTTATTTTTCTACCCATTAGGATTAATTGTCCAATGAATAAATTGGCCCAATTGTACATTAAAGAAATTGTGAGACTTCATGGTGTACCAACTACCATAGTTTCTGATAGAGACCCAAGATTTACCTCTAGGTTTTGGGAATCATTACAGGCAGCTTTTGGGGCAAAGCTGTCTTTTAGTGCTGCTTATCATCCCCAAACTGATGGTCAAATTGCAAGAACAATTCAAACCCTAGAGGATATGCTTAGGGCTTGTGTTTTAGATTTCAAGGGAACTTGGGATACCTACCTGCTATTGATAGAATTTTCTTACAATAATAGTCATTATTCCAATATTGGTATAGCACCATATGAAGCATTGTATGTAAAAAAATGTCGATCTCCTTTATGTTAGTTTGAGACTAGAGAAATAAATTTATTAAGGCCTGAATTGGTACAACAAACTTCAGAATAAATAAGACTAATCAAGGATAAAATGTTAACAGCTTAAAGCAAACAGAAGAGTTATGCAGATAAAAGGAGAAAACCATTAGAATTCCAGGAAGGAGAACACGTATTCCTTCGAGTTACCCCAACAACTGAAACTGGAAGATCTTTGGAAACAAAGAAACTGAGTCCTAAATATATTGGACCTTTCTAAATTCTCAAAAGAGTCAGTTCAATTGCTTATCAAATTGTTTTAACTTCCAACTTGTCAAACCTTCATAATGTGTTCCATGTGTCTCAACTCCGAAAATATTGTTTTGATTCTTCACACATCATAGAAGCAGAATCTATACAATTAAAAGATAATTTGACATATGAGGTACAACCTATACAAATAGTATATAGGATTTACAAGCGACTGAAAAATCAAAATATTCCTATGATCAAAGTTTTGTGGCAAGGACAAGATATGGAAGACGTTACATGGGAAGCAGAAGAAGATTTTAAACAAAAATATCTAGAACTCTTTTAGCAGGTACTAAGTAGAAATTTTGAGGACAATTTTTTCTTTTTAAGAGGGGAAGAATGTAACATCCCCAAAATAATAATAATCAAAATAATAATAATAATAATAATAATAATAATAATAATAATAATAATAATAATAATAATAAAATAAATAAATAAATAATAAATAAATAAGAAGATAATATCTCCAAAGTAATGATTACAAGCATAAAAAATTAATTAGAGAGATAAGTGTAACATTATCTCCAACCAAATGGATTTAATCAGGGTTATAGAAGCTCAATAACATCGGTATAAGACACTAGTTAATTCTGGTAACTAGCTAGCATAGTTTGAGCATGAATCTATGATATTGAATGTGAGAAATAGTTCTTTTGTGAAAATGACAGAGAAAATAGAAATAAATGACGAAGATTTATTTCTAAGTTATGAACAATTAAAATAGATATCTGAAAGCTTCTTAATTCATTCCATAGGTTTAATTTAACCAAGGAAAGAATAATGAAGCTTAGAGACTGATAGGATAATATAAGAATAGTGGTGGAATATTAATAAGGAAAATAGAATGAAATCTTAGAATTTTCTATGATACCTATGAAGGTTAGAAAATTCATTTCTGAACAACTAAAGTGTTCTTAGTAGATAAAAGCTTATCAGTTGGATATCTCTTTTTAGAAAATTTCCCCACGCCTCTTACTATTCTATTCTGATCCACTTTCACCTAATATTGACCTTAGTTCTCATTTTCTCTGCTTTCTTACGTTTCCTCCTCACTTTTCATTCTCACTCACTCTTTATTCTCTCATCTAACGACCAATAGAGGAGAAGGAAGGAAATAAGAAAAACAAGAAAGGAACAAGGAAGGAAGAAGGAGGAAGCAACCAAGACAAGAGAAAAGGAAAAGGAAAAGGAAAGAGGAAGGTGAAAATTAGAGTAGAGATTTTCCTCACCTTGTTGCTCTCTTCTTTCTATTTGAAAATGATGGTTTCATGATTTTTGTTGAGGTTTGAGATGATAAATAAAGATGATGCTCTTGTGTTTTTATTGATGATTTCAAGCTTCCAAACTTTGATTTTTTTTATTCATGTTAAACTTTAAGATTTGAAAATGGGTATGAAACTCATATTTGATTTGCTCCTTTGCAAGTGTTTTGGATGGTTGAATATGATGAAGTTGATGTTTTGTTGATGATTTTTTGTATACTTTTGGTTAGATTCAGTTTAGAGAAACAAAGAATCTGTTTCTGGTTTTCTGATGCCTGGCGTGTGGGCGCTTAACCTAAAAACCTGATGTTTCAGGATGTGTGCTGACGCCTAATTTGGAGAGCCTAAGCGCTGGCACTTGGGAAAAATAGAACAACGTCTCTGACGTTGGGCACTTAAGCACCCAATACTCATCACTTAGGCGCTAGTAGCCAGAATGAAATAGGCAACTCTCTGTTATCCAACGCCTAAGCGTTGGAGAAGTGGGCGCCTAGGCACCCAGAGCAGAATTTCCAAAGTTGTTTATTTTGATAAAAATGAATCCTCTACTTGTTCCATTTTCTTATGCATGCTTTTTAATGAGTGTTGAGATACTAGTAGGGGTATTTTCTAATTGAATTGATCACTTTGGATTGTGAAATTCAAATTATGAAATGATATGATAAAGAATTCTCTTACATGCTTGATATAATATTAATACATGATATTTTTGAGATGAAATGATATGATGATACATTCTATTACATGCAAGATGAGAATGATGATTGAATAAAGATTAATTTTCATGAGTAACACATTATCTAGGATATCCTTGGTCCTAGGGTGAGATTTGGAAATAGTGGTTGAGGATGGATTTTCTCTCACCACCTGAGTTATTAAGGTTGAGGACAGATATTTCCCTCCCTCTTTACCTGAGCTCTCCTTGGATGAAATGTAGTTGAGGATGGATAATTCCCTCACTACTTGAGGTATTCCTGAATTAGCGATAGTGTGAAGAAGAATAATACCCTCCTTATCATAGTAGTTGAGGATGGATAATTCTCTCACTACTCAAAACTCTAAAATGAGGACAGATAATTTCCTCATAAGTTATGGATTGATTGGGTTACTCAGAGTAGTTCTGTGTGGCAAATAGATCATCATAAATAGGTTGAAGTACATGAACCTGAAAGCAGACTACTACCAAGTGAATGGTATTGTGAGAACAGATAATTCCCTCCATGCCACTTTGATGAGAAGATGATTGATGATTGATGATGATGATTGATAGATGACTATTATGAGATAGCTTATTGCATAAGTCTATCATGAATGGATTGGATTTCTTGATTGATATTGAGAATGCGATAAAAATTATTGGTTTCTGATGAGCGCGCAAAAGATGTAACTTTTGTCTTAAAAAGTTGAATTGTTTCCCCCTAATTTACTCTTTTTACTGCATGATTCTCAAGTATTTTGCAAAGTTTGATTTTGGTTTGTAATTTAGAATAGTTAAGCTAAAAGAAGAAGAACCCTCACCACTTTGATTTATTTTTGTAGGGAAGCATCTAATGACGGAGGAGAGATTTTTGGAGGCAAATTTAAGGAATTCAGTCTATCAACTCAGCGCCTAGGCGCCATTCATTGGGTGTCTGGGCGCCCAAGCCCATAGCAGAGGATTCTCACTGTGTAGTGCGCATCTAAGCACCTTTAACTAAGCGCCTAGGAGCTGGTCCAAATTGATGCGTGATTTATTTTTGTGTAGTGCGCGTCTAGGCGCCCTAAATGCAGCGCCTGGGCACCCATATCAGTATAAAAAGCCAGTTTAATCATAACCTAGGACATTCTTGGCCTTCAAAGCAAACACAGACAGGTACGAGCCAACCCTAGAAAGGGAGAAAGAGGCTTTCCAACCTACGGAGGAATTGGAATCTCTCCAAATCATCAAAGATGACTAGGGTGTTTTCTTTTCTTCTTGTTGTTTCCTTTGTTTGCACCATGTATTGCTAAGTCTCTCTAGTTAGGGTGATGGATCTTTCTCAACTTATGATGTAATGACTATTTGATATAAATTCAAGTCTTTCTTTCATAGTTTAGTAATTGGATCTGTTTTATATCATTGTTTTGTATGTGAAGTAGCTAATCACATATATCTCTTTTTGAAGAATCCATACAAAATTGGGAGATGGAATATGGGTTAAGCTTCTTGGTCTAATAGTCATATTCATGGGATATCTAGGAATAGAATTTCATGAGTATGTGATTCCAGAATATTCATAAAACGTTAAATCCTTATTCTTGCATATTTTAATTAAGGGATTAATTGATGTTTGTGGGTTTAAGAGGGTTTCATATTTCAAGGAATTGAATGTGAACTATTTTCAGGATTGAATCGTAAACCAACATGAATGAAGGATTTGAATTAATTAATTATCATTGCTCATAGGGAGATTAAGTGAAATCAAACCCTAACCGCTTTTATCCATTTGAAAACTTAAGTTTTGATAATTTCAATGATTTAATTTCTGCAAGTGAATTTCATTCGTTTTACACTTTTTGTTTTGAAAGAATTTAATCAAAGTTGATTGTAGCCAAGTAGTGGAATTAGTGAAAATTCTATGTTAATCTCAATCCTCGTGGGAATGACATTTACTCTCTCTATATTACTTATAGGATCCAAGGCACTTGTTGAAGAGTTAACAGTTTCTTGATTTCAAATTACTTTTGTTAAATGACATAAAAGTGAACCTCTGTTTTGGGAAAGGAAAGGACTTGATTAGGCTTTAGCCACCTTTCCACTGATTATAATATAATGATTTGAAATGGTTTTTCCATGAAACAGTTGGAATGATTATGATGACATGATTTTAAAATGATTACTGAGAATTGTAAGATTCTCACTACATTTCTTTGATTTCCATAATAATTCTAGGAAATCTTGGTGCAGACTATGAAGGAGATGAAGGACTTGATCTTTAAATCTTTTAATTCTTTTGATTTGACTGATGTATATGCTTATATACCATTTTTGGAGCCTTAGTGGCATATAATGTATTTTGATTCATTTTGATGTACCTTGCTGTATCAATTATATATATACAATTCTTCAAATATGTATTTTGTACATCCGCTTAAGGCTCATACTTTGTATGTTAAATGTATCTTTCTTCTTGAAAAATTTGATATTGATCTAAGTGACGTACTTTAATATGATTGTTAATGCATAATTTCATATATATCATTAATGGTAGTATTAGTACGTCACATTTGAGACAAGTGTCAGCAACGAATTTGAGACAAACAAAAATCATTAGGCTTATTGAATAAGTCACTTCTCTATATAAGTACGTCAAAATGCTTCATGGAGAAGATTCCTGAAAATGTAATCTTGATCAGTAAAGTAATAAAGAATGACTACAATGGGAGATTTTTTTGAAAGAATACTTCCCCTTGTGACACTAAATCACCCAACATTATCCTCATTAATGTAAGGCAGAGTGACTTTTGGCTCTATAAATACCCCCTCACCCCTCCTCTTTCTCATCAGAAACATCTACCTAAATAAGAGAAAAACCCAAAGTACTCCCACAACTCTATTTTTTTTTGACACTTAATTGAGAATTTCAAAACTCAACTTCTCTGCAGCAGCACACTATCTTCAACCAGAAACTAATTTTCCCATTTTCACCTGTAAGCTACATTTCTGTAAAAAAGTAGGAAGAGTGAAAACTCATTCTTTTCTTCTTTCATTCTACTGAATCTTAATTCTAGATTCATCTTTAATTTACCTCTACTAATTTTGATTTTGAATTTCTAACCCTTTCAAAGTTATTGCAAGATTTCTTATTATCTTTAATTAGAACTTATTTGACTTGGTCTCTCTTATGTTTTGATTTTGATTTCAATATATCTGACCCTTTCGAAGTTATTGCAAGATTTCTTATTGTCTTTAATTAGAACTTATGTTTGACTCTTTCTTTTCTTTTTTTATTTCAATTTCAATTTCCTTATGGTTGTCATAAACACATTTTTGATTTTGATATTTGTTCTTCAATTTTGATCTTTGTTGTTCAACTCTTTCTATTTTGATTCAATTTTGATTTCAATCACTTTATGGTTGCTATAAACACGATTTCGATTTCGATATCTTTACTTTGATTTTGATCTTTGCTCTTCGACTGTCTTTCTGTTCTGTTTCGATTTCGATCACTATGGTTGTTGTAAACATGTATTCAATTTCGATATCTTTTCTTCGATTTTAATCATTGCTCTTCGACTATTTTTCTTTTCTATTTCAATTTTGATTTTGACCTCTGGTTGCCGTGAACACATTTTTTATTTCGATTTTTACTCTTCGATTTGATTTCTTTTAATGGTTTTATCAAAAAATTTCTTATCTTCTTGTACTTTATATTTCTGATTTCAACAAAATTCTCTTGATTTGCTATTACGAAATTTTATTAGCAAAATTGAATCTTTGTTTAAGCTCAAAATGTTGTCCCATTATATTAATGAATCAATGCACAAGAGAATTAATTATTATGGCCATGATTAGAAAATATTAAGGGACACCGCGATTAGAGAATATTGAGGGACATCTAGATTAGAAATATGCACATTTGGTTGAGAACATTAATAATGGGATGAGGAGAAAATTTATTGCTGGATTTATTTCCATAAATTATTTATGAAAATTTTACAAGTATTGTTAAGTATTTTTATGAAGTAAAAGAATTATAGAATTTTATAAAGAAAGGTGAAAAAGAATGGTAAAATGTTTTTCATACACGTGAGGGCTGAAATATTTATCATTAGTTCATAAACTTATAAATGTTTTTGCTCATCCTTACTGAGTTTTATCTCACAAAATTTTATGTGGTATTTTAGAAAATGTCCACTCTAATGTTCATGATTGACCTTCGCGTCGAGCAGGTTTATATGCCTGACCTGTGGGAGTATGTGTCTTCATTCACTTTGGGAGATCTTTCCCTGATCATTCTGCTTTTTTATGAGTAGTAGTAAAGTTTGTAAATTAATATATATAAAAGTAGCACTTCGTAAGTTTTTCATATTTTTTTTAAGCATCATGTAAAGGCCTAGATGAATGGTGCTAACCCACTCTTAAAAGTGCTACTCATACTTATGTGATATATATATATATATATATATATATATATATATATATATTAACTACTAATTCTTGAAGGTCTTACTCTCTTTTGGTGTACAATATTATAAACCAAACTGATGTTTATAATAATTGTATGAATGATTATTTTCTCAATCCGTTTAGTAAGTATTTTAGAAAAATAATTATAAAATTAGAACAAGACGATACACTTGGAATGCTACCTGGTCTCTTGGTAACCGTGTCCAACATCCATGATTATCTAAATTCAGTTTTGAAACATCAAGGAGGTATTTTCAAGTTTGAAGGACCTTTGCTAACAAACATGAACTTTTTTATTACCAGTGATCCGATGAACATACAACACATCACAAGCATAAAGTTTGAAAACTATGGGAAAGGGAAAGATTTTAGTTATTATATTGTTGATGGTACTTCCTTATTTTTCCATTACATAAGAGGCCTTACAAACTTGCAAAAAGGCACAGCAAAACAAACTCATGATATCCAATAAGACAACATAAGATTCGGAATGAATATACTAGAAAGAAAGTAAGAATAGTACATATTAAAAAAATGGTAAAATATTGTCTAAGGTTGCTTGACCATATGAGAAGATGACCAATAGAAACCCTAATAAAAAAATTAGATTAGATGGAGGATAGCCTAATAATTAGAAGTGGAAGGAAACTAAGAAAAATTCTAAGTGAAACCATTAAAGAGGACTTTGCCTTAAATGACTTTTTTGAAGACTTGGTTTTTGAATTATGACACAATACAATAGTATTGTTTGATTTATGTAACCGACTTCACTTAGTGAAAAAAATTTTTTATTTTTGTTGTATGTGTTTTTATCTTACGTAAAGTATCAAAACATAGATGCATGATTTAGAACTCCTTTCAATATGTGAATTTTGACATGCATGCATGCATGTGGTTATCTATTTTTAATGGCATTATTTCAATGTGAAAATATGTTCAAAGTTGTTCTTTTATGGGAAACCTTTGTTATTTTACTGTAACATCCTCCCTACCTAATAGTTCTAATTAAAGTTATAGAAGTTTAGTATGGCTGGTAAGAATTATCTATTAATTCAGATAATTTTTTGAACTTGTTTGAGCGCAATTCTACAGTAATAAATATAATAGAATAATTAAAGTATCTGTTGAATCAGTTGATATGATGGAAATAAATATGAAAAATTTATGTCCTAGCTAAGAATAATTAATAAGAGTTGTAAAAAATTTTAGAGGAGCAACAAAGCTAATTTGGTATTTTTAAGGATACTGCTGAGAAATATCAAAGATAGCAAAAAAACTCAGAAAATTATAAAATTTCATGAAGATGACAAGTAAAATATGAAAAATATTTTGGTATAAATATTAACCAAGAGAAGTATCATTAAGTATATTACTTAATCTCTCAGTTTAATTTAACTTAGAACTGAATAATAAAATTTAACTGAAAAATAACAACATATGAAAAATTATGAAAAAGTGGATATGAAGATTAAGTCGAGTCCTAAAATTTTTTATAAAACTTATGGTAACTTTAAAACTTAGTTTTAGAAGATTAAAATATGCTTATCAGATAAAAAAAAGTTACAGGATATAAAAGTGGTCATAAACTTTAGTCAAAAACTTAGCCGTCCAACTACTAGAATTCTCCACTCTTTTCTCCACTCCTTTCCTTCATTTTTTTCGTCTCATTCTCTCTTCTCTCTGCGTTAGAAAACTGACTGAATCAGGGGGAGAAAAACTCTTCCATGGCTACCACTTTAAGCTTTCATTTTCCATTCTTTCTTCCACTCATCCTCACCTACACCTAACCTTATTCTTTTTTCCTCTTTTACCTTTGTTTCTTACGGATGAACAGCCCCAAAATAAGGCAAAAACAGCAGCTGAATAGTGTTGAACCAGTAAGGAAAAAGCAAGGGAAATCAAGGGAACAAAGCTAGGAAGTGAGGTAGGGGTTCTTTGCCATTCTTTCACTCTTCCTTCTTTGATGTTTTAAGCTGGAAAATCTGGTCCTTGTTGTCTAGAAGGCTACGACCACATCATGGCAAAAAGGAATGGATTTCCTTGTAATTGGTGGTTTAAATTATTGCTTGTATCTAATCATTTCTTTGATGAATTATGGAATGAACAACTTGATAAATTGGTTGTGTTCTTGTTTTTGTGACTCACGAACATAGCAATTTCTTTGCTTTTAAAAATTGTGTTTTATCTCTTATTGAATATTATATTAATTTTGTGATTGTTTTAATGGATTACATGGCCAAATTTGGCTTGGTTGATGGTCACCGTTATAAGCCCTGTTTTGGGACAGAATATATGGTGTTTTATTGATTGGAATTGTGGTTGAATTGTGATGGAAAATGAAGGCAGAATGCTGGCCTATTTATGATTGAATTTTGGTTGTATTTATGCTTAAATTTGTAGTTTGAATGGTGATTAATATTTAAATACAGAATGCTGCCCATATTTGATTAAAATTGTGATATTGTATTGATAAGAAAATTGTTGAATTATGAAGCTGAATGGTCATGGTTGTGTATGCCTTGTAGGTGACTAGAACTCTTATTATTTGAAAACATGGAATTGTGATTAAAATGGTGTTGAATATCTATGGCAGAAGACTACCCATTGGTGACCAACACTTTGACATCTTTGTGCATGAAAGTATGGTCAAAATGTATATATGAACCTAAGGTTGAAAGCTACTATGACACTATTATAATTTGAGTTTGCAATGCATTGAGACTCTGTTGATTAAAAATGTTAATTTTAGAGTGAGCATTAATTTTAGAATGAGCATAATGCTCACGGATAAAGGTGACTTATTAAGGAAAGTATTTGTATTGTGTATTGTACTGAAATGGTATTGGATACTTGAGATGTATTATAGTAACTTAATTTGAATGGAATTGACCTTGTGAATTAAGCATTTTGTATTGAATGAATAATGGACTTGAGAATGTGCTCTGATTGCACCATCGTGTATTGGAATTATGAAATTGAGTTATATTGAGAAAGTTAGAATAAGCTCCCTTTGATGCAAAGGTTGAGCTAGAATGATATATTGAATGGATTATGAATAATCAGTGCTCAAAGAATCATAATTTGAATTTGAATTAAGAATGAGAATTGGGCAATTATCCTTGAATGGGGAAGTAATTGTCCATGTTTTCCCACTCAGTATCCTTTAGTATATGAACCATTGGTTCACTTAGTATAGTGGATTCGGAGACGATCCTATATGAGGGTAGGGTATTCGAGATTCCATTTGAACCATGAAGATGACCTCTCGTGAGGAAGGGGGATCCTGTGTTCTAGTATAAATTCCTCACAGTATTAGTATTGGTATCAATACTAATATCAGTATATTCCTCACATATTAATTCCCTTATAGGATATTAGTGGTAGTGTGAGGCCCTGAATCACTCCCTACCATGAGTATATAGAACCCGAGCTATGTGAGGTGGCTCCCACCCTTGTGATGCATAAGATTTGGGTTCTATGGGATAGCGAGTAATTGGAATGAGCACTGAGATTTGAATTGTATTTGTTGTCATGATATGACTTGAAAGTGTATCTGAATATTTGAATGAGATTGGTACTACAGAATTGGTATTTGGAGGTAAATTTTTGGAAGTTATTTGTGATTGAAATTTGTATTAAATTTGAACATGAATGTTTGTATGCTTGGTACAATTACTGGAACTACATATGTTTAGAATTTGTATTGTTGATAAATAATATTTTTAAAAATTATTAAATGAAATTCTATTTCGGGAAGAGAAGGGACCAGATTTGGCATTTTGTCACCCTTCTAACTATAATAATATGTATATGTATTCAAAATTGAATTTCAAAGAAATATATTTTTCTCCGAAACAACTGAAATTATTGTGATAACACGTTTTCATAATAAAACTACTGAGAATTAGTATTCTCACCCCATTATATGTATGTATTCCATGATAAATTCCAAGTTCAGCATCGGTAGCACAATGACATGGACAGAAGAAGTTATTTGTTTTTGGACTTTGTATTTTGTATAAAGAAATGTATGAACAATGCCTTGGAGGCAGTTGATGTATATCTTTGTACTATAAAGTACTCTTTGTATAGACATCCTTCAGTATATGTATATTATCTCACCCGTACAGGCTCATATATTCGTATATTTAAGAAAAGTATATTTCAAATTTTTTTTTGTAGTAAATTTTTAAATGATGTGCTTACTATTGTTACTCTTGTGTAAATCCAGATACACTAATAGTAAGGGCGTTGCATTTACCATGAAGCTTTTAGGCTGTAATTCATCTTTAATAGAATGATATTCTTTTCTAACTAGTAAGTATTTTATGTATCGTATGAGTTTTATTTAATGTAGTTAAAATTTTAAAAAATATAAATTAAAAGAGAGAACAAATTTAAAACTAACAAAAGAGGATAATGCATAATAAAATTAAAAGAGAATTTGAAATTGAAATTTTTTTCTTTTTAGAAAAATAGAAGTTAAGAATGCTAGTCATTCTTTGAGGGAGTGTGAAAAGATGATAAAGACTTGTGTCATTCTTTGAGGGGGATAATAAAAATAAGGGAAAATTAATGATAAAGACTATTAAGGAGTAATATTTAATTTAAAGGGGCAAAAAAGTTAAAATTATTAAGAAGAACTACTTAAGTTATAATTAAAGAAAGTGACTATCTCATTTTATCTAATGGTCAAAATAACCCTTAATAGAAAGCAATGATTTTCTCATTTAAAATCCTTAGTCATTGAATGATAATAAATGATTACTTAATAGAAAGTAATGACCATTCACAAATTTTTTCTTAATTCCATAAAACTTTGCACATAAAAATTCATTTTTTCTTAAATGCTCAATAGTAACAAATGACCATTTAATAGAAAGTAGATGTTACTCACAAATTCCTTCTTAATTTCATAGAACTTTACACGTGGAGCTTAATTTAAAATTGTTAGCCACTCAATGATAATAAATGACCATTCAATAAAAAGTAATGATCACTCACAAATTTCTTCTTAATTTTATACAACTTTACACATGGAACTTTAATTAAAATCATTAGCAACTCAGTGTTAATAAATAACCATTCAATAAAAAGCAATGACTACTTACAAATTTCTTCTTAATTTCATAAAATTTTGTACATAGAACTTCATTTAAAACCGTTAGCCACTCAGTGGTACAAATGACCGTTGAATAAAAAGCAGCGGTTATTCACAAATTCCTTCTTAATTTCATAAAACTTACACGTGAAACTTCATTTAAACTTGTTAGTCACTCAGTGTTAATTAAAAAATGATCATTCAATAAAAAGTAATTACTGCTTATAAATTTCTTCTTGATTTCATGAAACTTTACACATCGAAATTTATTTAAAATCGTTAGTCACTCAATGTTAACAAATTACCATTCATTAAAAAGCAATGACCACTTATAAGTTTCTTCTTAAGTTCATAAAATTTTACACATGAAACTTTATTTGAAACCATTAGCCACTCAGTAGTAACAAATGACTATTGAACCAAAAAGTAGGGACCATTCATAAATTCCTTCTTAATTTCATAAAACTTTTTACGTGAAACTTCATTTAAAACCACTAGCTGGTTGCATAAAATTAAGAAACTATTGAGTGATCATTACTTTTTAATGAATGCTCATCTGTTAACACTCAGTGACTAATAATTTTAAATGAAGTTTCACGTGTGAATTTTTATGAAATTAAGAAGGAATTTGTGAGTAGTCCCAATTTTCGATTAAATGATCATTTGTGAGTGGTCATTGTTTTCTATTATATAGTCATTTGTTATCACTAAGAAACTAACAGTTTGAAATGAGATGACAGTTACTTTCTATTAAGGATAATTTTGACCATTGAATAAAATGAGATGGTTATTCTCTTTAATTATAACTTAAATAGTTCATCTTAATAATTTAAACATTTTTATCCCTTCAAATTAAATATTACTCCTTAATAGTTTTTACCATTAATTTTCCCTACAAACAAATAAAGCTACATCCTTCAACATAATTGTGCTTTCTCAATTATTCAAAATCATTGCACTTGCATCGAAGTGCATGTTGAACTAACTATATAAGTATTGAAACTTATTTTTTTCACGTTTGAACATGTGACCCAAAACTTGAAAACTTTGATTATGTGGTAGTACAAAAAGCTGTGCTGGTTTTGTTATTCATATGGTTCTGAATATTTTTGGAAAGTTGTAAAAAACCGAAACTTTTCACCGGCAATAATAGAGGAAAGCGCATGATTTTTTTTTACTGATTTTATTTGTTTTTAGCTTGTTTTAATCAAAATGATTGTTCAAACCAATCTTAAAACATGTTTAAGGGTGAACCTTAGTCTGGAAACCATTCAAAACATGTTGAAAATGAACAAGTAATCACGTGATAATAATTAGAGGATTAACACATTTATTTATTTATATTTGTAATGACTAAAAAATTTATTTTCACATAATTTATTCATGCCAACTCCATTATTTACATCAAATAAAAAGAGAATATCTAGTTTTTTTAAATATAAAATATGAAAAGAATCAGCAAAAATTATTTTCTCAAGAAAAGCTCTCACACGCTTGAGGTAAAATATTTTAAAAAATAAAATTAAAAGACCAATTACAAATTTTTATAATATTTTTATATTTATTTTTTAAATTAAAAGTTAATTCTTCTATTCTGTGATTTGCTAACTGAAATCTGATTTTATTATTATTATTATTATTATTATTATTATTATTATTTGTGAGCCGAAGTCTGCTTTTATTGTTATGGTAGCTGAAAGTACTAAATGCTTACCCAAAATTATCAAATACTTTATTATTATCAAATTTGAGTACCTACTCTATTTATGCTAGTGTCCTTAATCTGAACTCTGAAGGCATGTGCCAAACTTTTGTCGAGCATTTGATTCCTATTGAAAGGACCTTGTGGCCATGGACATGCATGCCATTAAAGGTGAAATTAATCTTATTCCTAAGAAGTGTGAAGAAGGGAGAAAATAATAATAAAAAGAAAGGTTAATGATATACTTAATGAAGAAATGGTGTGGTCAACTAATTATTGCACATAGTATAAAAGATTATACTTTCGCTACCTCAGTTGGCTAGGATTTCATTTTATTTTTGCAGAGGGAAACATATATATATATATATATATATATATATATATATATATATATATATATATATATATATATATATATATATATATATATATATATATATATATATTTCATCAGGCCAAATGGCAAAACATTACATTGAATTAGCAAACTAATTAACCACAAGAACTGGCTCATATGACAGCGTGAGCGATTGTCTGTGTGGACTTTACTTGCATTGTAAGAGTTCAAGCTCTACTAAAAGCCCCTTAAGATTAAGGCCATACTATTATGAGAGATTTGTAGGTGTTTTCGTTGTAAGAAAAAATCTCTTGTTCTACACCATTAATTTAATGCATGACAGATCAATTATAACTTTAAAAATATAATTAGAGTAAGAAATAATAATGACTTACAAAATTAATTTGTCACACATTTAATAATACGTAATAAGAAAAATCTTACTCTAGAAACATTTAAGAATTTCTCTAATCTTAGAGGTCCGAGTAGGGATCAATCCCACATGTATGTAGGAGATCGAATAATGTTAGCCATCAGCGCATCACATTTGGAGGCTATTCATGTCAAGGTACTCAAACAATACACAAAAGCACAAATGAATAAATCCTATGGTCCCTCTCAACCGTTATTGCTTACTAGTAAATCCCCATAATGTGTACATATTTTTTCTTCCCTTCCACTGAACTTGAAACAGAGCGAGATGGCCGGGCCAAATAATTTAAAAATTAAAACGTAATTGAGAATGGAAAGGGAATCTCTTATAAATAGCTTCATAGATTGCTCACACACTCAACACCATTGCCCGTTTTCCTTATGAACTATTATCATTATTAAGCTTGTTGAGAAATCATCCCTTGGTAGACATCCTAGAAGCTACACAGAAATCCTCCATAGACCCATAATGGCTGTGCTTGGGACTGGAGAAATCCTTGTGGCTGTTCTTCTTTTCGTTTTCATCCACTGGTGGAGGCTCAAAAGAAACACACCTATGGGTAACTGGCCCGTGCTTGGAATGCTACCTGGTCTCTTGGTCAACGTGTACAACATCCATGATTATCTAAATTCAGTTTTGAAACATCAAGGAGGTACTTTTTTGAAGGACCTTGGCTAACAAACATGAACTTTTTTATTACCAGCGATCCGATGAACGTGCAACACATCACAAGCATAAACTTTGAAAACTATGGGAAAGGGAAAGATTTTAGTGAGATTTTTGAAGTTTTGGGAGATGGGATTTTCAGGTCTGATTCCCAGGCATGGAAGAGTAACAGAGCTATGCTTCATTCAATTTTTAAGCAGGCGGGTTTTCAGTTGTTTATTCAAAACACTATCCAGAAAAAGGTGGAGTGTTGCCTACTTCCATTTCTTGATCATGCATGGAAAGAAGGAATGGAGGTGGACTTACAAGACGCCTTTCAAAGGTTGACCTTTGACAACATCTGCTCCATAGTTTTAGGATTTGATCCTAATTGCCTTTCCATTGAGTTTCCACAAGTTGCTTGTGAGAAAGCTTTCAATGAAGCGGAGGATGCATTGTTCTACAGACATGTTACGCCAAGATGCTTATGGAAGCTGCAGAAATGGCTTGAAGTTGGAAAAGAGAGGAAGCTCAAAGAAGGCCAAAAAGTTGTTGACCAAATGTTGTATGAGGAAATCACATCCAAACTCAAAATGCAAGGCCAAAGCAGTAGCAGTGGCACCCTAGTGGATGAGTCACAGTTTAACTTGCTAAATGCTCTTATAAATGAAGAAGGTGGAAAGGGACAAGTAGATGAAAAGTTTCTGAGAGACACAGCCATAAATCTTCTTGCAGCTGGGAGGGACACTATTAGTGCAGGCCTCACTTGGTTTTTCTGGCTGGTCGCAACACACCCGTCTGTGGAAGCCAAGATTCTTGAAGAGATCCGAGAAAATTTATCAGCAAGAGAAGATAATTGGAAGGCTTTAGGTGTGGAAGGGCTTCGCAAGTTAGTTTACCTCCATGGAGCTATATGTGAAGCCTTAAGGCTTTATCCACCAGTACCTTTTGAGCACAAGTGTGCATTAAAATCTGATATGCTTCCTAGTGGCCATCGGATTGATTCAAATACCATGATAGTATACTCTCTCTATTCAATGGTAAGGGTGGAGGAAATATGGGGAGAAGATTGCTTGAAATTTAGGCCTGAGAGATGGATTTCCAAGAGAGGAACGATTATACAGATACCCTCTTACAAGTTCATTGCTTTCAATGCAGGACCAAGAAGTTGTTTGGGTAAGGACATAAGCCTCACTGAGATGAAGATGGTTGCTGCTGCTATATTGTGGAATTATCAAATCCAAGTGGTGGAAGGTCATCCCATATCCCCTAGTGTTTCCGTTGTCCTTCATATGAAACATGGCTTGAAAGTTAAGGTGACAAAAAGATGCATTTGATCGAGGGATCTCCGTTCAAAATAACTGTTTGTGTTCGCCTTCTACGTGTAATGTTGGGATTTAATAATTTGAAATTTCACGTGTACTGTAAGTTCATGTTTGTTTGGGATATTCTATCAATATCAGTGTATAAATATCTATAATTTATTAGTGATTTTATATATGCATTATTATTAATTAATTATGATTCATACATGCTATGAGGTTACCTATAAGTATCTAGAATACTTGAGAGTAGAATCAAGTAGGTATAAAGTTTTATTAGGTTCTTGTAAATAGATGTTTATAAGGTTACCTATATGTACCTCTCAAGTGAGTCAGTGAGTGGAAAGTTGTTTATTAACATGTCTTAGAAAAACTACTATAACCGGCGTGTTTCGTGTTTAAAAAGACCAGAGTTGGCAGAAGAATAGGAACCTCATACACTTTTATACAAATCTAGGAAATGAAACACAGTACAAAAGCACTAATGAAAGGAATTTAATAGATGACAATATCAGCATAAAAATATAAGAATTTGACGTGATTCGATGAGTTTCGTTACTGCGCCTATCTTAGAGGATAAAATAATTTCAATATGAGAAAAAAAATAGTAAAAGAATAATCACTAAAATTAAATCTAACACAAATCTGAAGTTCTTTTTACACTCTTTCTCTTTCCCAACATAATTTTTCAGAAGCCCTTCAAAATTTTCAAATCCTTTAGATTTCCTTAATCACTGAGGATATATACTTACTAAGGATAAAAATCAATAAAACTTATCCTTATTTGAAGGTCAATTCTAATATATACCATCTAAAAGAGGTGTATGATACACCTTGCATTTCAGACCATTGATGTAAACATAAAAAAAATATCAATGGTTTAGATCAAGTACAGAAAACCTGTTAAGCAGGTTACGGAGGTTTGATTCAAGGGCGGCGGCAAGCGGTGGTGCAGGTAATAGTGGTGGCAATAGTGCGTGGCAGTGGCTGCAGTTGTCGGCAATGGTGGTTGCGGTTGTCGTCGACGGTGGCTACGGTTGCAGGCGCGAGGCAGTTGCTGCTGTCAGCAGTGGGAGGTGGCAGTGGGCGACAACAGTGGTGGTGGCGGCGAAAGTAGCGAAGGTTGTGGTGGTGGTGGCGGCCGACGATGGTGGTGGTGGCTGTGGTGGTCGGAGGTGATGGCAACAGTGGCCGGAGGTGATGGTAGCGACAGTCGGCGTGATGATGGCGGTCAGCGGTGTTGACGGCAATGGCCAACGATGATGACAATGGTGGTCGGCGGCGGCCGATGGTGGCGACAGTGGCAGCCAACGGTGATAACGGCAACAATCGGCGGTGACAGTGGCGACAATGGTGACAACCAGCAGTGGTAGAGTGTGTAAAAAAAAAACCTGCTAACAAAAAAAAATCTACAATTGTAAGTAAAATGTTAGAATGTATCATATACTCTAACATAGCAGGATGTATAATAGTAATGGCCTTGTTTGAATACATAAGTTTATTTTCTTAACAAATCTCTACCATGATGAATGTCTTGCTACCTTGGAAATTTATATTAGCTCCCACTTAATCGAATACATTTGCCTCTACACACGTATTGGCTACAGACAACATAAATTAACCATAACCACGGCTCCACCTAATTCAAATACCTCAGCCAATGAACATGTGTACCTAACCCTGCAAGTTCTATTCATCGAACCAGATCACAAGAACTAGCAACAATTAGAGTATTGTCAATCCCATTTTGATCCTCTCACTTGCGATTAGGAAGATTCCATTAAATGTGACTAATCTCCTTATAATAATAGCAATGAGCATATTTTCCATTGTCCTTGGAAGCAAATATCACATTAGGCACTTTTCCTTTCCTTTTTCGATTCTCTCCTAGAGCAATAAATAATCACCCTTGTCCATCTCTCTGATTACTCTTTTTCTTAGTATAGTAGCATAAAAGGCACACTTGAGCGATAAACAATGACCCTTGTCCATCTCTCTGATTACTCTTTTTCTTAGTATAGTAGCATAAAAGGCACACTTCTACGGGCTCTAGACTCTCTATGTCCTTTTCGTATAGTAATATGGTGACCAAGTTGTCTTAATAATTAGAAAGTGATGCAAGGCATAGTAAGGCAAAATTTGCATCCTCAATATTGCCATCAACCTTTTGCTGATCCACAATAGCATTAAACAAATTCACGTGTTTCTAAAGATCCGCACCTTCCTCCATCTATAATTGATAAAATTTGCTCTTCAGATGTCATATTTTGTTAGATAAACTATTAGCCAGATAGAGTTTTCCATCTTTTCCCAAATACTAAGTGTTGGGTACTAGAAAAAAGTGTTGGTGTGAATTGCTTAAGGACTAAAAATCCCCAGCTGTCAGTTTATATAGATGATATGATACAATACAATACAATCTTTAATGGAAAAAAGGAAACTAGGAAATAAATCCTAAAGCATGAAGCTAGGAAGCAAATCCTAAATAATTAGGGAATATACAAATCATATCCTAACATATTTACAAAGAATACAGAGACATATCTTCCCTAAATAATAGATACATCGCAACACTTCCCCCTAATACTAGAGCATACAAATCATATGCACTAAGCTTGTTACAAATAAAGTGGCTCTAAGGACCTCGTAGAGACTATGTGAGGATATTTGTAAGTTGATCACTAGAGTTAACAAATTCAATAGCAATTTCCTTTTAAATAACTTTTGCTCATACAAAGTGATAATCAATCTCTATATACTTGGTCCTCTCATGAAAAGAATATATTTGAGGCAATATGTAAGGCCGTTCAATTATCATTATATATAACTTCATTTGATCAACATTTTCAAACTTTAGCTCACGAAGTAACTGTTTTACCCACATAAGTTCATAAGTGGCCATTGTCATAGCTCGATATTTAGACTCTACACTAGATCTAGCAACAACATTCTACTTCTTACTTTTCCAATGCACAAGGCTACCACCAACAAAAACATAGTATTCTAAAGGGGAATAGCTATAAACAGGTGAACCAGTCCGATCTGCATTAGAGTACCCCCTACAACTTGAGTGTTTGCTTTGTCTTCATACAACATTAATCCTTTACCTGAAGCATTTTAAATATATCTCAAAATCCATACTCTACATTCCAATGATCAACATGAGGAGATTGCATGAACTAACTTATTCCACATTGACCACAGAAAATATCTAGTCTTGTTATCGTGAGGTAGTTTAGTTCTACTTCCCTAGATCTGAATAAGGTTCACCTTGATCTGGAAATAGTTTGCTATTAGGATCCATAGGACTGTCAATATGTTAGCACTTTAAAATACCAATCTCTTCCATTATATATAAAGCATACTTTATTTGTGAAATAACAATACCACTCCTAAACTGAGCTACCTCATTACCAATAAAGTATTTGAGTCTACCCAAGTCTTTAGTTTGAAAGTGATTTAACAAATGTTGCTTCAACTGAGATATTCCCTCATGGTTATTGCATGTGATAACAATATTTTCCACTAAAACTAATAGATAAATACATTAGCCAGATGAAGTATGTGTAACATCCCAATACTAGAACTAATAGCATGACCGAAATCATGCATTAGTAATTAGGATTAGGTATGTCACTTCAATACTAATAACAAATTTTGTAAAAATATTTATAACATTTATGAAAATATGAGCATGTTATGGGTGAAATAATGTACATAACATTAAGAAAGGAAATTTATACAAGATTATAATTCATAGTACATTAATTACAAGATAAGCCTTTAAGGCATAATATAATACAAATAATATACAAATCTTTATCCAAAAAATCCAAATTAAATTGTTTCCTCTTAGCCATACTCTTCTCTTCTGATAATTACAAACTTCATTCCTAGAAATACCATGGAAGTACAATGAAATAGGGGTGAGAATTTTAGAAATTCTTAGTAGTTCTATTAACATTTGTGTCATCATAATATTCCCAGCTATTTTAGGGAAAAATTCATTTCAAAACTTAAGTTATATACCAGAAAGGTGACAGAAGACCAAAACAAGTCATTTCTATTTCCAAAACAGAATTCTAATTAATAATGTTACTTAAAATCATCAATTTAATTTAACAAAAGATCACATATAATCACATCATCATTCAAATACAAATTCACTATCACATTCTCAATTTCCACACTATAATCCTTTCTAATGTCATTATCATATATCACATTAAAAAATATATCACATATGAGTCATAACTCTCTATAACAAGATCGTAATTTCATATCCTCCAAATACGAGGATTATATAATCAATAGCATGTCCTTCAGATACAAGGGTAACATTATTATTATATTCTTCAGATACAAGGATAACCTTATTATTCTATCATTCAGATACAAGGATAATCAATATATTATATCCTTTAAATACAATGATAACATTATTATTATATCCTTCACAAGCATACTTGCATGTATTCACTCCTTTGTATATCTCTATTTAAGCTTTGTAAACATTGGCTTTGTAAACATTCATATAATCAATTATTTATTGTAGTACCTTTGAAAATGATGACAATTAGACAAGGATCCTCTAAAGTGAGGATCCTTGTAAAGTGAGCAAGTAAACTTACATTAACCATTGATAAATGGGCCCACATCAATCATCAATAGTTGATCTGAGCTTACTTGCTTACTTTATAAGAATCCTCGCTTTAGAGGATCCTTGTTCACGACAATCATATTATAAAAGTATGAACATTCCAAATTGGTCCTTTACAATCTTTTGCTCTAATCTCATCACTAGCTTTTGTGTATTTCAACATTAAATTTTGAGAACACTTTTCTTCTTTAAAGACAACTTAAATTGAGATTTTTCAATGACGAATTCTATCTATTATCTAATTTGTTTGTCAATATTGTTTACGTTATATAGTTTCTGCATGTTTCTAGTCAGCTGCAAGTTTAAATCACAAGTCTTTTAATTTTAATTAAGAAGTACTACTGAATAATTTGTAAAATGAATCTCTTATTTATAAGTGGCTAAAATTTGTTGTGGAATTAAATATCTGCCATGGTGTTTTGGATCGTAACTCGGGATCTCAATATGTAGTCCAGCCTGGTAAACGTACTCGCAGAGGTCCAAGTCTTCACATCTTCAGTAGAGTCAGCTTATCATGAAATCCCTATTTTGGGTGGTAACAATTTTACTGTAAGATTTGTGCAATGGATAAATCTTGTGATATCTCCTAATTGTCAATCATGATCTTATGGAATAATAGCACTGTAACTGTCATATTAGTATTACGATAATATAAGGATTCTCTATAACTAAATAAGGAACATATTTTCTCCTGCAACTATTATGGGAATGTATCTCTTCATCAAGAGAACATATCAATCCAACCTCTATAAATATTAGGCTAAGTCACCCTAATCAGGTATGAATTATCTCATGACATAAATCCTATTGGTGCACATCCTAACTTGAGTGTTGGAGTCTCTTTGCAAGTACCACCCCCAAGTTCAACGCACTTAATTACAGTTGTGCAACAAAGGATTCCACCACTTACGTGCCTATCTCGGGTATCCTCTGAATCTACTTCAGAACATTGGTGCTGTTTGTGGGAATCCAAAAACTTACAATCCCACTCCAATCATGGTGAACAGGAGACAGAATTCAAGGAGAGAGGCTAGAAAGACCTCAACCAACCAAAGCTAGGATCTTGCCGCCCAATGTCCTCTTCTTCCTGCCCCACCACCTGTTGTTGAAACCTCCACTGTGAGAAACCAGGCACTCAATGCAGAAAACTAACGCGATGGGCACCCCACCTCGATTTTTGATGAAAACCCTAACCCATCGCGCAGGGTTTCAATGAGAGATAGACTTGGAATCCCAGCACAAGGAGGTAACCCTAATGCCTAAGAGCGCAGAATCCCAGTTCATCAGCATTTGGGAATGCCTAATAATGAAATTGGTGATCGTGAGTCTCGTTCTCAACGCACGAATCAGTCCCAGGCATCCTAATGTCAATTTTAGGACATGCTGTAATAGCATATGGCTATGCTGAACGAACAATATCAGAGGTTAGAAGACATGTAGCAGGCCATGCTTGAAGACCGACCCAGGCTTCACCGTCGTGATGGAAGTCTTAGCGCGGAAAATAATTATAGAAGGACACATGTTGATGCTTCAGTGATCAATATCCGGAATAATAATCTGAATTACGGATTTCAAGAACATCCTTTTTTTGATCAACTTATGGAATACTGCATTCTCAGAAACAATCTTAAGGGAAGTGATGCAGACTGAGTTTCAGAATATACGAAGACCACCCCCATTAAGAAACACAAGTAGAAAGACCATTCTAAGCATTACACATGACATAAAGGTTATGGACATGGTACGAAAGATTGCTACCAACTCTGTGATGCCATTGAATTTCTAATTCAGGCTGGACGACTACAACAATATAACCTCCAGGTCCAAAGCGAAGAGCACTATGGTAAGCGCAGAGACGACAAACGCAGTCTACGACAAAGCCTATTACTTCACTACAGAAGAAGGACTCAAAGTCCCAGAAGAAGATCCCAGACCCCACCTCGCCAGGATAACACTGACAGGCAAGATAGGAATAAGGACACCCCGGGTAACGACAGTGACAACCAATGTTCTGAGCCAAACAGAATGATTAACACCATTGCTGGCGGTTTCGCTGGTGGAGGGTCATCAAATGGAGCCCGTAAAAAAGCCCTCAAGATGGCGGTATTTAATGTATCTCATTCCAAACCTAGATTGCAAACTGCTGAAAGGAAAACGCCTTCCATCACTTTTTCAGATGAGGACTATGGCGGAATTATCCCTGAACACGATGATCCACTCATCATCTCGGGAATAATATCCAATGCCGAGGTCTACTGAATTTTCGTAGATCAAGGAAGTTCAGCAAATATTATGTTCCTGAATCTTTATCAGAAGCTAAAGCTACTGCGATCATATTTGATTCCTCACGATGGGGAACTGACAGGTTTCACGGGTGAAAAGATTACCCTGGTAGGTTACTACGAAACCTACTTGACTTTGAGATCGTCAAAACTCTTCAAGACGGTCAAAGTAATGTTTTTGGTTGTGGACTTCCCTTCGACTCACAACATCATCTTAGGTCGTCCCTCTCTAAATACTCTCGGTGCTGTGGTGTCTACTACTCACCTCGTGATGAAATTTCTGAAGAAGAACAATGAGGTTATCACCATCAAAAGATATCAAGTGGCTGCCAGGATATGCTACAATGAGAGCCTAAAAATCTATAGAATTCTCAAAAATAGAGAATCTGCCACCCCCGGCCCAGTCTTGGACCAGGTCAACATACTTATGACCGAACTGGATATTAGAGAAGAAATCTGTGGTGTCAGACCTCATCAAGAGGGTTAGTTGCAACCTTTCCAACTTTGAGCCAAGCTGGATTAGGTTACTAAGATTGAAGCGCATTTAGAACAAAAAGAAAAACAACAAGTGATAGAACTCTTGCTGAAGAATAAGGACCTTTTCACTTGGACATCATTGATAACATTATATTTTATACATTTTATAATCCTCTCACTAGGCTTCTTAAGGTTCAATTAGGCTTAATTTAATTGGTTTTGACACATTTTATGACATTGAACCTTATTGGATCATTAAACGAATTATTACATAAATTAGCCTTAATTATCTCTTTGGCAGTGTTTATTAATCTGACCATAACTTGAGTTGCAAATATCTGATTGATGCTATTTTAGTCTTGTAGGAAAGCTTAGACAATTCTCTACAATTTCATGAAGAACACAAACCTCAGATCGGACTCCTTGGAGGTGATATTGGGCTTGCAAGTCAGAATAGAGAAGCTGTGACTATGCCTGAGCAGTGTGTAGTAATTGGATCATATCTTGAGTTCAAGGAATGATTTTGGACTCAAATTAAAGCCATTTTAAACCTAAGATCCAGGCTTACAACTTTCATGAAGACTACTTTTCTCAAAAATGAAAAAAAAAGAGACACGGATGTGTCTCTTGGACACACGGCTGTGCATTTGCTCAATTATTCCAAAAAAAAAAGTTAATCGCTAAGTTTCTCCTGTAACTACATTGTAGCTCAATTTGCCTATAAATAGGCATCAGAATGAATGAAAATGTACAGAGACGGGGAGGGGGAAACTCTGGGCTTATTTCCAGAGGAGGAGAGGAGGAATTCCCTCCTCTCCTCAATCTCTCTTCACTTTTCTTTCTCTTTCTTTCTCTCTTTTTCTTTCTTCTAGTCTATGTGTAATTAATTTCCCTTTTACTTGGGTCAAAGTGTGAAGCTCTTGGTAATAAAATAAGGTTAGATTTATTTCTCTCTTGTGCTTTAATGATTTATTTTCCTAGTAACCATTATATGTGTTATATTTTGTTTCTGATAATTTAGAAACCATCCTTGTAAAGAGGAGTTCTTGATTTATTGTAGACAAGATTTTGGCACAGTGAATGCTTTAACCCATTTACAAGTGATGGAAATAATTGAAAGAAACATAATATAATTACGTATATTATTTTAAATGGACTTTTAACGTTGTATTTTTCGATTGGAACCTCCATGTTGCGAGGATTCTAATTGAGTTATAAAAGGAATTAATCTTACCTTTACTTTATTTAACAAGAGTGGATCTTTTAACCCAGGTAAATAATTTTTAACGTAATAACAAAATATTTATCTTATCTTAATTAATCTTCATCAATTCCCTGTGGATCAACCTCGGACTCCTGAGAAATTTATTACTTGAGACAAAGCACTTGGGTTCGCAACAATTAATCCCGCATCAAGTTTTTGGACTTGGTTGAAAAATTTGCGCATCAAGTTTTTGGCACCGTTGCCGGGAACTTGATTTGAAGAACAAATTTTTAGTATAAATATTTTTGTACATACTAATGCACTAACTAGTGAGAGTAATTCTCCCTTTTAATTCCCCCACACTTTTGAGTGAATAGTGTGTGAATAGTGTGAATAATATGTGAATAGTGTGTAAATAGTATGTGAATAGTATTTTATATATAAAAAAAGTGGGGGACAAGGTGTCCCCGTGAGTAAAAAAAAAAAGGTGGGGGAGGGTGGTCACACCGTGACCACAAAAAAAAAAGAAAAAAAAAGCTAGTAATTAAATAAAGAAAAAGGGAACACAATAATGAAGAAAGATAATCATAAAAAAAAACTAAAAGCAAACAGAAAGTTAAAAAAATATATAAAGAAGTTAAGTGTTTTATTATTTTTTTGTACATATTAACAGTGGAGGAAACTCTCCTTTTTAATTTCTGTACATATTAACAATGAGAGTAATTCTCCCTTTTAATTTCTATACAGTGGGGGTAATTCTCCCTTTTATTTTCTTGTACATATTAATAGTGGGAGAAACTCTCCCTTTTATTTTACGCATTAACTTAGTGGGGGAACCTCTCCTTTTTATTTTCTTTGTACATATTAACTTAGTAGGGGTAACTCTCCCTTTTATTTTCTGTACATACTAACTTAGTGGGGGAAAACTCTCCCTTTTATTTTCTTGTACATACTAACTTAGTGGGAGAATCTCTCCCTTTTATTTTTTCTGTACTTTACTAACTTAGTGGGAGAAACTCTCCCTTTTATTTATTATTTTTTTTATAATTTACTTTTTACACTTTATTTTATTTTATTTTTGTGGTTGGTTTATATCACACCTTTGTTATTTTCTTTTATTCGGTGGTTGGTTTATTACTACACCTTTGTTAATATATATATTTGGTGGTTAGTTATTACCATACCTTGTTAATATTTATTTATTACGTATTAATATATATATTTGGTGGTTGGTTTATTACCACACCTTTGTAAATATTTATTTAGTGGCTGGTTTATACCATACCTTTGTATATATTTTTTATTTTTTATTTTTCTATTTCTTCTTCTATTTTGTCATGTGTAATTAATTTGTGTATTTTTAGGGTAAAAATGTAACTTGATTCAATCGACATGTATTAAGATTAAAATTTTAATCAGTTTCTTTTCTATTCAATTTGAGTGTTTATTATGATTCTTAATGCTTTTATGAATTGGCCACTCATAAATTGATCTAGTAAAGTGTATGTAGAATCGGAAGGTTTGCATATGACCTAAACCATAAATAATAAGTGTCATGATTTATAATTGTCTAGGAATGGAGGTTATAGGTTGTGTGGGAGAATTGTGATATTTTCCATGGGAGTCCAAAGAGTAAAAGTCATGCCTTTTAGAGTTAAGGTTTCGACTAAGGAATTAAGTTTTAATTAATTACAGATTCTCCACATCAATTGAATGACTAGAAATTAATTAGAAGGAAGGCCCCAAAGCTACTCTATTGTTTATGATAGATTATTGAACCAAGTGAAATCAGATCCTTAGTGTTTTAATTTTTTGTGTTTTGTTTTCTCTTTTTCTTTTTAATTTTGTGTGTCTTTGTGTTTGTTTTTCTTTTTCCTCTTAATCACTTTGACAATTTTGTGCACTTATCGATTTTCTCAACAAGTTTTTACAAATCTAGGTTGATACGGTGGATTTTGTTGCTTTAAAAATTCAAAATGAGTCAAAAATTTTGTTGTTGATCATTTGTCCATACTTACAAGCTCACCTTTTTGAAATCACACCTATCAATGATCATTTTCCTGATGAATTTTTAATTTTCAATTTTATGGTTTGATTTGTTAATATTATCAATTTTCTTGTAACAAGCGAAGTTGTTCTTTGGGGATGGTTTTCGCAAACAGAAAAGATTAAATATTCTTCATTAAAAATAGAGTGAGTAAAGAGTACTCTTGAGACGCATTCTTGTGGAGTTGTGCATAGTAAATTTACTAATTTGTGAAATCTCTTCAAGGCAAAGTAAGTGCGTTACAGTCTTGGGAATCTGACTCAAAAAGACCATGTTTGTCAATTTATAAGAAAATTTGATGGGAAGCTTATCCTCGACTCATAGAAGGCGTTTAAGCCGTTACTGGACGTAAAACCAAAGGAAGATGTGAGCCACAATCACAACTACATGTATATATTTTCTTGTATATCTTTTTCTTTAAAAAAAATGTTTCTTAATCTTCTGACACAAGCCAACCTACTCATATAAGTTATATCATTACTTTTTCTATTCTCTTTCCTATTTAAATACTACATTTCCTTCACTTTCCTTCAACTCAAAATCATTCAAGAGAGTGTAAGTGTAGAAATGGAGAGAGCTTCTTCTTCTTTTGTTCCTAGACTTACTAATATTTGTATATTTTATGGGTCAACTTATGGGCAGGGTTTAGAGTATGTAAATGCAGCAGTTACTCTTGGTCAAACACTTGCTTCAAGGAAAATTCATGTGGTATATAGGGGAGGCAATATTGGGTTAATGAAGGTTGTATCACTTGCTACACATCTAAGAGGCAGTCAGGTTTTAGGTATCATTCCTAAACCTTTAGCTCGTAAGAACATCACTGGAAAAACAATTGGGGAGGAACTTCAAGTATCATCTATGGATGAACGATTGAGGTCAATGCTTGCAAACTCTAATGCATTCATAGCCTTGCCGGGTGGTTTTCGTACGTTGGAAGAAATTTTTCAAACTGTCTCTTAGGCCCAACTGAACATCCACTATAAACCCATAGGTTTGTTGAATATTAATAATTTCTTTGATCTTTTGTTATATTTTCTTGACCATGCTGTGGAACAGAAATTTATCACACCTTTGGCAAGATGACTCTTTATCTTTGCTTCCAATATTGATGAGTTGATTGATAAATTAGAAACTTTTGTTTATGAACCTGATCCAATAACAGCTCAAATAGAATGGTCAGAAGGAAGCGGTGAGGGAAGTAGTATAAAAAGCAAGCCAGATCAGACACTCTAACTTTTTAAATAATTACAAGCTTTAGTTTTATTTATCGTACTTTATTTCTATTTAAAATTGTATGAGGTTTCTCTTTTTAGTAATTGCAACAACAAGTACTATCTTCTGTCCTTTACCTTTCTATGTTTTAACTTTGAGGACAATGTTGTGACCTAGTTGGGGGGAAGGATAGTTGTGTGAATAGTTGTGTACAAAAAAAAGATTAAAAAAACAAAAAAGCAAAATAAAATTAGGAAATGTGCTTATTTATATATTTATCTTGTTTATATGTTTGTCAGTAATTTACTAAAGTAAGGATGGCAGAGTAAGGAGTAAATTTTACTATGGAGGTAATTTTACTCTTGAGACGCATCTAGATTGGGGTAAATAACGAGTTTGTGTGGAAGTGGCAAATGGATTCAGGGAAATTTGCATGATTGAGTAAATTGTCTTCTTTCTTAAACTTCACATGCTTAGTTATGGAAGTTGAATTGATAGATTGAGAATGATAGAAATATGCCTTGTGAGATTTTGTGCCTATTGATGAATGGATTGAACATCTATACCATTTTTCTTTCTTGTGTGATTTTTTCTCATGGAATTATTACTCTAGAACTTGCTTTGATTCTTTTTTTGACTACTTTTTCACATGGATACATAAACATGATTGAGGCAATTTTCTCGAATTAACTACTTTGCTAAATAGCCAACATTGCATATTTTCCTTTGTTTAACCCCTTTGAGCTTATTTGACCATTCTTTGTTTCGAACTCATTATGTGCCTTAAATGAAAAACCATGTTCTTACCTGACCATAGGGAATAAGAGAGTATTGGCTTTGTTGTCGGATAAGTTTCTTGAATAAGTGTAGGGGTATGTGTGCAAGTATTTCTAAAACAAAAAAAAAAAAGAAGAAAAAAAAAAGTTGACCAGTGGATGTTTGGAAATAACAGGAATAGAAGGAGAATGTTCAAGTCTAACAATGAATTCAATCTACCATATTGGCATTCATCTTTAATAAAACATTAGTTAAATATTAGTCATTGTCCTTTATGAGAAGGAAGTAAACAGAGAAGGAACTAAGAAATCCTTGGGAAATTTAAACTGAATTCTCAAACATCTTCTCCACTCTAACTGTAATATAATGCTCTTCTATTCTCTTTGGTATTTAACTTGTCATATCTATATTACATCCTCCTTTACCTTAATCCCATTATAACCTTGAATAAAGTCCTCTTGAATTTTGTGTGCATGTTGTTTTTAAGTAGCGGAGAAGTAGAACATAAGCAAGTTTATAGTAGTGCAATTATTTATGAGTTAAATAGAGTGAAATACTTATCTTTTTAAACACTTGAGAGATTGAGAGTGAATTCTGTGAGGATCTATCATTCTTGATTCATTCTTTTCAACTGAAACTTCCTTACTTGTTAGTTTGAGATGTGAAGAAATGTTATCTTATGAATGTTTTGATCCCTTGAATGTCTAGTTACTCTTCTTGAGTCATTAAATGTAACACCCTCCTTAGGGCATCACATTTTTGACTCCCGACTCATAATCTGAAAAGAAGTTCACACAAAGTTTGAGTTATAAAAGATGGGTTTCAAAATTTCTTCTTCACTGAAATGTAAATTTACTGAAAATATTAGGTAATATTGTAAATCATATTTCAACTATTCATTATGCAATATTGACACCAATTAATATCACAATTTAAAGAGAAATATAAAATTAACAAACTTATTTTTTTTAACAATAGCTGAGACCCATGACGGGTCCTACTTAATAGCACGGTACAACACTAACGAGAAACTTTAACATACTTATTCCTTTTTCTGTCCATCTTGATGCATCAGACTTTACTCCTTGTCTACCCGGCATATCTCCGAACTTGAGACAGCCACTTTTCAATGTTTCCATCAATCTCTGAGTATCTACCACCCGTTATGTCTAAGACAACTCATTCCTTCTATTGTATAATTTTAACAATACAAACAAAGCAAAACAATATAACAAAGAGGTGAGATCACCTACACCAATACCAACATGACAACATAGAGATAACACAAACAGCAATATCATACAGATAGATCATACCATAATTATGATCATGCCATCAACATTAATCAACTATCATCATCCAATCATTTATCAATTCAATTATCATAAACAATAATTATGATAATGCCCTCAACATTATCATCATCATCATCTTCCAAGTATTCAAAACAATTGTCATAACCAATATTTCTCAATTAATATATCACACAGATATAAATGCTCAGATTTATGCATATGCACAAAGACTCAGTTTATCAAAAACAACTCCATGGAAGTTTTCACAATTTCGAGAAGAATGCTCTGGTTAATTGTCAGCCTTAGCCCAAAGATAATCTCCCAGTCGTTGAAAAGAATCGTGTTCTTGTCGAGTATCGTCAATGCGTTGCAACGGACTGCATCGCCAAGTGGCAGAGGGTACTCGCCAACTGTCCACTGGTCGACCGCCGCGCCTCGACGCCCCCAAGATCCATCATAGACCTCACTATCAATTCTCATCCTCTCTTCAACCACAAGGGCCATAATAGCTATTAGCTATATTTTATACAATGTACGAATATATCAGTGCAAGTCCAACCCCAAAGGGCCAAATCTTTTCAATTTCATTTGTTCAATGTAATCATATGCTTCAACGCATATTTTTCCAATGCACGTATAATGCACCAAATCCCAATCACCAGCAAAACATGTCATTTTCTCACACAAAGACATCCATATATCTTTGGTTCTACAAGTATTTATCTTTGTATTTTCAACAGGAAAATCATATTATCACATTTTCATAGTTATAAAACACTTTCCAAATCACATAACGATTTTTTGTCATTTTCACAATCACGTAAAAATATTCTATCACTTTTAAATCATATAGTAATTTTTCAACAGTAGTTCAAATTACGTAAAATATTTAAACGTAATTCAAATCACTTAAAATGTTTCAACGCATCTCCAATCGCGTAGTAATATTTTATCATATTTCAAATCGCGTAAAAAGATTTTACTGTATTTCCAAACACTTAGAAATATTTTACTGTATTTCAAACCACGTACTTTAAAAATTATGTTTTTAAGATACATAAATAATTTTTTTTCACCACAATTCCATTACAGAAAATATTTTTCATTCTTCAAAAATTTCATTTCCACTTTTCTCAAAATAATATGACTTTATACTTTATTTAACACATTTTCTTTACTCAAGAAAATCTTTTTCACATTTCTTTACTCAAGAAATTTTTTTTCAAAATATAATTCACAAAATCACTTTTCCATTGATATAAATCAACGTTTCAAAACTTAACATTTTCTAACGCACTTCAAAACTCAAAAATAAGTTATACGTTAGTAAATTTTTAAAATACTATTATATTCTCCATTTTTCCCAAATCATTTCCAAATCAACTTTCTTCAAAATAATATAACTTTCTACTTCATTTAATATATCTTCTTACTCAAAAAAATCCTTTTTCATAGTATATTCCACAAATTCACAATTCCATTGAATTAAATCAATGTTTCTAACTTTAAAAATTACTAACGCTTTCCAAAATCCAACGGATGAGTTACACGTTAGAAAATACCAAATCACTATTGTATTCTTCATTTTTTTTTCTTACATCAATTTTAACAAAAATAAATTCTTTTTAAAACAAATTGAGGCTCATTTACAACCTATTTTTTCCATTTACATAAAAAATTTATTTTTCAAGTGCTAAAATACTCTGATTCTCTTTCCAAATTCCTTGTATTAAATTAATTATATTTACACTTAGAAAATCACTTTGTTTCATCAAAATCAATGCATTACAAGCCTTCGAAAACGTGGACATGACTATTGAAAATTATCAAAATATTTTTTCTTCTAAATTGATATGGTTTTACACAAACAAAACCATTAAAATTTTATTTTCAAAACCAAAATACCGATGGTTATCAAACCCATTTGTTCAAATCTTTTTTCACTTTCTTTACAAATCTTTTTTCACTTTCTTTGCAAATCCTTGTTCACTTTCTTTGCAAATCCTTAAAATCAATGTTTGCTTGTTTCATTCAAAACTCATATTTAAAAAAATACTGAGGATCTTTTTACACAAAATAAATCAATAAAAATTCCTCAAAGACCGTATTCTTGTTCTCTTGAAAAACAAACCCTTTGTTTATTTTCCATACTCTTCAAATCATCCATTTTCATTTTTCATGAAAATATTAATTTGTGAACACCTATTTTGAGGTGTCTTGGCTGAAATTCTCATTGTTCTAGGGACCCAAAAATCAATTCCTTTGTTCTTGAAAAATTTCAACATGAACCCTAATCAAGGGCATCAAAAATCGAACCCTCTACTTTGGCTATTGGAGCCAAAAATTGAATTCCTTTTCATCACCACATCATGACATACACATATATATATTTCATCATAAATACTATAAGCATGCCATATACTTATCATGCATAATATAAGCATATCATCAAAGTCATAAAATCATACAAAGCATATCAAGCATAAGTAAATAAATCAAAGCTCATAAACACACATAAATTATTACATGACCATGGATTGGAATCCTCACATGGATTCACCGTCCATCAATATAAGACCATCTCTCACCACCATACTTGGTTGGTGAGATGGATCTCCCTCTTACCTCTTGAAGATCCTCAAAAGCTTCTTGATTTGCTTCTTTTTCCAAGTCCTTCACCACCAAAGGCTTCTCAAATACAAAACAAAATACATAGAAATTAGTATACTAAGCTTGATTAAGAGGAACCATGGATCAAACATGGTTTAGAACATGAAAAAGAGAGAAAAAATGAAGTTTCCTTACACTTCACCACAAATACCCTATAACTTAGCTCTTAAAGAAAGTCCATGAAGATGAATGATTTAGAGAAAGTCTCCAACATGAAAGTTACTTAGAATATCATGTAGATTCAAGATCTATGGTTGGATGAAATTAAAAAGTGATGGAAGGTGTTCTTGATGGTCATGGCCAAAACATAGAGTAGAAGAGAAAGGAGAGAAAATTTTCTAAGTTGAGCTTCTTGAAATTGACAAAGAAAGACCAAGAATGAGTAATAATGATGGTCTTCCACTTTGCCATCCTCTTAAGGCACCAAAAATCGTGCCCCCTCCAAACACTCTCCTAAGGATGCAAACAAATCAATAATAATGCATGTTGACTAAGACAAAGTGATAGAAAATGATAGGAATTGATTTGTAATAATTTGCCTCACAAATGGATGCATTGCCGTGGAGAATGAGTGAGAAGTGAGTGAATTATTTGAACAAATAATTGGTACTAAGTCATTGAGAGAAAAGGTGATAAAGTGAGATAGCAAATGAATGAAATGATTTTTGGCCCCCCTTTTTCCTTGCATGGCCATAAGAAGCACTTGGAGAAGCCACCAAATTTGACTTAGTCTTACTTTGTTCAATTAAATACATTCTACTATATATCACAAAGATATAATAATTCAGAGCAATTTTGCTCTCCATTGCCGTAGAGATGCAAAGGAAATGAGCCACCAAAATTGACTTACTTTTATTTAGCTTTCTTGAATTATTGTTAGAAGAATGACCAAGTAAAATGAGTAAAGGAATTAGCCCCCTTTAGAGTGCATGGTCGTAGCTTGCATTGAGAGAAAGAAGAAAATATTTTTGCTTTAGGAAAATGACCAATAATTATGTATAATTGATCAAGACATCTAATAATGACATAAAGTTTTTTTTTTCTTTAGCTCCAAAATGAAGCTCAAAAATCGTCCCCCCCTTCATTCTTGCTTCTTCAAAGTTGTCATCTTTTTCAAGCCATTATTTGAAGCATTTCTAGCCATTGATTAATTCAATGATTAGGATTTAGGTAGACTTTTGATTAGAAGACTCAATCTAGGCCATTGGATCTTTCTCCTTTAAATCCTAGCCATTAGATGTGTCTCCAAAATAAAGGGTCAAGATTACTCCTTCTTACTTTTAATCCAAGGGTTATAATTAGTCATAACTTTTTTAGAAGACCAAATCTCCACCATTGATTAAATCCAAATCCAATGGTCATAAATGGTCCTTGTTACTTTATAAGACTAAATCTCCATCGTAGATTAAATCTAAATCCAATGGTTATAAATGGTCTTTGTCACTTTTCAAGACCAATTCTACACCGTTGATTAAATCGACGGTTGATATCAAAGCCTTCTTAACCAAGTTTATTCTCACACCATTGATTAAATCAATGATGACTATTCAATGCTTCTTTATTAAGTTTGTTTCTTAACCGTTGATTAAATCAATGGTTAATCTTCAAACTAAGTATTCTCATCCAAGGGTACAAATCAAGTCAAGCCCTCTTTGTTGACTACGCAATATAAATTTTATTATTTTTATCTGCTATAACCCTACAAATAATATTTTTACTGTATTTTTATCACCTGATAAATAAATACAGTACAAAACACAGTAAAAGAAAATTATAAAAATTATTTCCAGATTCAGGTTTAGTAAGATCCCCTGTCTCTGTCTAAACAGTACAAATTTTTCTATCCGTAGAAAAATTTTTACTTTGCGGGACTCACTTAGGCCCACGTATGGCCACCTGGGCCCACATAGGACCACCTGGGCCCACATATAGTAAAAAAATTCATAATCATCCACAAAAATCACAAATATTAGAAAACACATAAATATCAAATCAGATCACGTAAAATAATTAAAACCTAATGGTAAAAATTAAATTACGTAAAGTTTTCACTAGTCCAAAAATTTTTATTTTCCTGACATGGAGTAAATTGTAACACCCCAAATTCTGACTATATGAATTGTAATAGCAGAATTACACTGTTTTGCATTTTCTGTGTGTATAAAATTAATTTGACTGTTCTGAGATCATATTTGATCATTCGTGTGATTGCTCTGGCTAGGAAAAATAATATTTTTTGGTAGGAAATTCGATCTGTCTCATTTGGAAGCGGGGGATCTTACTAAACCCGACTACGAGTGATTGAGAAAAGAATCTTTTAACTTTTAGAATCCATCTATGAAGATAAATAAGATTGTATTAATAAATGTCCAATTGCATTTATGGCAATCGTGGCTATGAATGTTGGACCCGATAAGTCTTAATTAATAAGAAAAAGTGTTTAGAACATTTCTTGTAAGTAAAATTAAAGTAAATCAATAGGATATAGTCAAAACAATTGGTTAGACTTTTCTAACCAATGATAATTGATCAAGGGAAGAAGTTTAGACTTCTTTACGAACCATTAGATTTGAAGATTGACTCGAGAGGCCTTGATCTTTACCATTGATTCAATCAATGGTGTAAAACAAAGCTTACTAAAACTATCAAGTAGTATTTACCATAGACAAGATTAATGAATGAGAATGAGTCAACACTTATAGCTTGATTTTTACTTAGGAAACTAATGAACCTTAATTAAGTTGTCCTAATTATTTAATTAAACAATTAAGTAAACTAACTTAATTAAAGATTAGTTATAACTTAATTCTTACTTTAATAACGTAATTCTAATTTGAGGTAATGATGTATGATTAAAAAGTATTAGATACAAGCTAAATATGTTAAACTAAAATGGGTTATGTACTTGAAGAATTAAGTAAGAACGGTTAGGAGATTAAACCCAATTAATTAGCTAACCACTTAACTAGTAATTAGGCTTGAACTAATGAGGAATTAAGTATTTAAAACCCACCTAAACTACTATGGACAGCAGCCCCTAAACTCATGGTCCAATAGAAGTTTTGAGCAGCAGAATTTTGGGCCCAAATAGCAGCAGAATTTGTGGCCCAATAGCAGCAGAAGTTAGCTTGAATTAACCATAAATTAAAGGACTTAAACTTACCTGAAAATACCATGGATCAGCAGCTGATTTGGAGCAGCAGAAATGAGCTCCACGTCCAGCAATTCACGGCCCAAACAAGCGCAAAAAACTGGCCCAAACAGCATGCAGAAAGACGTCCAAAGGGCAGCAGCAACCGTCCAGCAGATTGTGAAGATTCAAGTGATATTTGAAGCTTCAAACACCATGCAAAAGTCAAGTAACCAACCAATGAGAAGAGAGAGTTGTTATGCAATTAATGCATGGCCATTTGCTCAAGCAAATGTCACTCACGTCCATCACCAAGGAAGGCACACGGCAGCAGCAAGGGCAGCTGGAATTGGGATGGATAATCATGCAATAAAATCCTTATTTTATCACCACAATTATTCACGATGGGCAGCTGGATTTTTACACTTAAAATGAGATAATTTTCTCAAGTAAAATCACTCATTTTTCACGTGCAATTCACGTGACACAGAAATTTGAATTTTATCTTCATTCTTCACTTTTTATTCCTCAAATATAAGCCATTTGCTTCCCAAAACATACACGGTCAGCAGCCTCCCAAATACATCTTCATTCTCCACTTTCTACTTCTCAAAACATTCGTCTATTTCTCTCCAAAATACAAGGGAAACCCATGCATCCTTCTCTTCCATTTCTCTTCTTCACAACCGGTCACCATCTACAAAACTACACCATCCATCCTTTCTAAACACTTATCTTTTGGCTAGTTTAAATTTAAACTCCACTCTAATATCCTACTTTGTTCAAAGCTTCAAAGCTTCATCAATCTAAGCTTCTTCAATCTTTCTTAAAAAGGTAAGCTTTGATTTAAGAATTCTAAGTTTGATTTTAATTTGTTTAACCATGATTTTTCCATGGTTTTCAACCTTGATGCTTCTATGGTTCTTCACTAATTTTTTCTTGAAAAATTTAGGGCTTGTTAGGAGATTTATAAAGTTTCAAGACAAGGGAGGAAAGCTTACAAAGCTTGTCTTCAAGAGGTAAGAGGGAGACTCTACCTTACCACCCATGTTTTGGTAGTATGAGGATGGTATGTTTGGTGAAAAATCCCTAAGGATTTATTCACTTACTGTTTGAGGGTCTTGGACTATATTGATTGATTTGTTGTGATTGGACTGAATTGATTAAACTGTATTGAGATGTGTTTGATTGTGTCTGTATGCTTGGACTGTATTTGAGATGTGGCTGCTTGTGTTTCTAGGTTTGTATGTGTAGTATTTATGAGATACGATTTTATTTCAGTATTTGTTTATATGTTATGATGCTTAAGGAAATGATAATGTATGGGTATGTAAAATATATACAGTACGGGTATGAAATTTATACGTAAATTTTATGAGAAATGGAATTAATTGGAAATATTGTGGAAATATGTAATTAAAATGTAAATTTTCTGTTTTGAGGGACTAAAGTGGAAATATTCTGTTTTGAAGGACGAAAATGTAAATTATGGGTTTTGAGGGACTATAATGTAAATTTTGTGTTTTGAGGGACTATTTTGTAAATATGAGAGAAATATAGTAAAATTTGATATTAAAATAAGTAAAACAGTAATTCTGATTTAATACGTACGAAAAATGTTCACGCGATTGGAAAACGTTGAAAAATCACTACGTGATTCGAAAAGCGACAGCAATTGAGTCGCGAATGAAAATACATGAGAATATGACTACGTGATTAAATTACAAAGTATTACCCTTTGTTAAATTATTTTATGAACCCTGTATATGTGATATTAGTAGAAATTATGAATAATGCATAGTACATGCATTGGAAAGGTCCAAAGGATTTGTGTAAGGCAAGATGCCTAGGAGAAATTACCTCTCCCGAGTGGGTGCGATAAGCGTAGTGTAGGTCTCTCGATTGACCTTGGGGGCATTGGGGTGCGGGTTGCCTACAATGGACGGTTGGTAGCTCTTGCACGTACCGTGGGTTAGGACCGATGCAACACACCAATGATCGGACCGAGACACTATCCCTAATCATGATTTGATAAAGATGCATCGTGCATGTGTTAGATGTGCAGAAAATGAGCACGTGGTCTGAAGCACGTTGGTGCCGACAGATCTTTTCAGTCATTCTCTCCGACTTGAGTTGTAGCTCCATGGAGTAGGATATTGAGTCAGTATACATTTGCATTCATAACGGATATATCATTATAAATTTATTCATGTGTAATTCTTGTTCGTGGTAATTATTATATTGAATACTTGAATATTAAAAGTAGCATAATTGTAATTTTTCTGTTATTTCTTGTGTAATGATGAAATTTAAGATTAATGGCATAATTGTAATTATAGTATGATGTCTGTATGATATTTTGAGATTTGTTTATCTTCATTGCTACCATACTGGTATTGGCATAGGTGATCTCACCTCTTGTATATATATATTGTATCATGTATATGTATTGTTAAGACACTGAGCCGGACATAGAACGTGAAGTAGAGAAAGATCCAGATCTTTGTTGAGAACCTAGAGTTCGATGGCGGTAAAGATTCCTAGCTTCTTGGGTTACACGAGACCGACATTCATTGACGGGGACAATGCATGGATGAAGACCTTAGATAGAGAGAGTATTTATTATTTGGGTGATGTAAATATTAGGCGAGTAGGTTACAGTCAGGAAATCCCTACTTTTCTCGTCACTATATATGTACAGTTAGAATTTCCTATATCTATTAGGCAGCATTGGGGAGCATACTATCGCACCCCTCGAGAGAGCAGTGTTGTATCGTCCGCTCGGACATTTGCTCCACGGACTTTACGCCGGGTTGGAATTCCCCCACCCGGAAGGTCTGAGGAGGATCCATCTGAGGATCCGGCTACTTCTGAGGGCTCAGCTGCCTAGTTGTACTTGGGCAAAGATGTCAATGTAAATAGTGTTTAAACTTTTTGGAGTGACTAAGTTGTAATATTTATAGTATGACAGTGTTAAAAGTTTGTATATGTATATCCAGAGACTTTGATATGTATAATGATGTAAATTATTTGTAATGATGCTGCTCTGTTTTATTTTCTGCTAAGTTTATTTTCTTGTAAATAAGAAATTTTAAATTTCATATTTTTGATTACAATGTACATTATCTAGATGAGATTAATTTAGTAATTATGTAACATATATGTAGCACCCTAAGGTGGGTGTTACATAAATCACTCAAAACGATCATATACGCTGACGGAATAATCAAAATAATTTTACAGCATCCAAAAATTACTAAACAGTAAAATTCTGTTAACTGTCAAAATTACTGTTTACAAGATAGGAAATTTTGGGGTGTTACATTACGCCCCCTCTAAAAAGAAATTTCGTCCTCGAAATTTAATAACCATGATTTCACACCCTCAGAATAATTATGAACTTTACTCATTTATCTTATTTTTCAATTCTCATGAAGCTTCCTCTCTTACATCTTGCTATACTATTCTAACCAACAAAATCTTTTTGCTGATGTTCAACTTCTCCTAATCAAATAAATATCTCAGACTCCTATAATTACTGAAGATGTTGAATGTTACTCCAGAAAGAAAGAATTTTCATATCTCTGATACCAACATAACGACAACCAATCTTCATTCATGCCTAGAATAGTTTTTCTCACATAACTTCCAACTAATGTAATGTATTACTTAAAATTTCCTTATCCTCGTATCACTACATATTCTAAAATTTTGCTTTTAACAGGAAATGTCTCACTAATCGAGTTCTCCTTTCCACAGCACTATACCAAATACTATGACATAGAGTTAAATAGGAATATCGTTTCTTGTTCGTTCAATTGCAGGAGATGAAAGAAAATATCATGGAAGATAACAAAACGAATCGAACCTGTTATCGAACATATCCAGCAAAGAATTGGATGTAACCCGATTTTCAAGAATGAATTTTCTCTGGATTACTCACACTCTGTTGAAATAATCTCATTGGATATGGTTGGAAAATAACCAATCCATTTTCAAAGACCACGTCTGTTTATGAAACAGATCAAACTAACACAAAAATTTTGAACAACAGATCGAACTAATACAAAGTTTTGATCTATAACAACAATTTGAAAAACTTGAATAGCTCGATTAGCTAAGAATAGAAATAGAAGTAAACAAATCAGAGGATAAAGAATAACTCTAACATATAATTGATCTACTCAATCATATGTTATAAAGAATAGGTCACTCACAGAAATATTCAGTATGGTTTATAGGATTAGCTCCAATGACACAATCTCCATTGTTTAAATTTTTTGCTCAGAACACTCCCGTTCCATTCAGAGTAACAACTTCCCTTACTATCTAAAATTTACTAATAGAAAACTTTGTTTTCAAATAGCATAATCTCTGGGAAAATGTGTCCAACTTTTTCACAAAATTATTTTTTTGACGTACATTCCTTTATTAAGTACCTTCTTTCACATCACTTACTGCTTTTGGTTTCCTCAATGGTTGTAAATACATCTTCCATCGAAATCAATTACTTTCTCAATATCCTAAAAATAATACCAGGTTCCAAAATTACGAAATCTTATATTCCAAGATTGATTCTCTTCCATCAGATCATAAACTTCAACTTCCAGTTTCCACTGAATAGCAGTCCTTTGTTCGTGCAGTCGTCTTTCCTCATTGCTCCCATTGCTCCCGTAGCTGCAACTGCATTACTAGTAACATGTTTCACTTCCACACAAGTATATTTTTTTTTAAGGCATGCAGATCGAAATACAATGGATCTAATATCCATTATAGACAACATAATTTCCTTTCAGAAAACAAACACAGAGAACACAACACAAGCAAAATAAACCTAACCACAAACCCGAAAAGACTCAAACCGTGCTCTGATACCAACTAATGTAACACCCTCCTTAGGGCATCACATTTTCGACTCCCGACTCATAATCTGAAAAGAAGTTCGCACAAATTTTGAGTTATAAAAGATGGGTTTCAAAATTTCTTCTTTACTGAAATATAAATTTACTGAAAATATTAGGTAATATTGTAAATCATATTTCAACTATTCATTATGCAATATTGACACCAATTAATATCACAATTTAAAGAGAAATATAAAATTAACAGACTTATTTTTTTTAACAGTAGCAGACCCCATGACGGGTCCTACTTAATAGCACGATACAACACTAACGAGAAACTTTAACATACTTATTCCATTTTCTGTCCATCTTGATGCATCAGACTTTACTCCTTGTCTACCCGGCACATCTCCGAACTTGAGACAGCCACTTTTCAATGTTTCCATCAATCTCTGAGTATCTACCACCCGTTATATCTAAGACAACTCATTCCTTCTACTGTATAATTTTAACAATACAGACAAAGCAAAACTATATAACAAAGAGGTGAGATCACCTACACCAATACCAACATGGCAGCACAGAGATAACACAAACAGTAATATCATACAGATAGATCATACCACAATTATGATCATGCCATCAACATTAATCAACTATCATCATCCAATCATTTATCAATTCAATTATCATAAACAATAATTATGATAATGCCCTCAGCATTATCATCATCATCATCTTCCAAGTATTCAAAACAATTGTCATAACCAAATTCCTCAATTAATATATCACACAGATATAAATGCTCAGATTTATGCATATGCACAAAGACTCAGTTTATCAAAAACAACTCCATGGAGGTTTTCACAATTTCGAGAAGAATGCTCTGGTTAATTGTCAGCCTTAGCCCAAAGATAATCTCCCAGTCGTTGAAAAGAATCGTGCTCTTGTCGGGTATCGTCAATGCGTTGCAACGGACTGCATCATCAAGTGGCACAGGGTACTCGCCAACTGTCCACTGGTCGACCGCCGCGCCTCGATGCCCCCAAGATCCATCATAGACCTCACTATCAATTCTCATTTCCTCTTCAACCACAAGGGCCATAATAGCTATTAGCTATATTTTATACAATGCACGAATATATCAGTGCAAGTCTAACCCCAAAGGGCCAAATCTTTTCAATTTCATTTATTCAATGTTATCATATGCTTCAACGCATATTTTTCCAATGCATGTATAATGCACCAAATCCCAATCACAGGCAAAACATGTCATTTTCTCACACAGCATCCATATACTGGTTCTACAGTATTTATACTATATTTTCAACAGGAAAATCATATTATCACATTTTCATAGTTATAAAACACTTTCCAAATCACATAACAATTTTTCATCATTTTCACAAACACGTAAAAATATTCTATCACTTTTAAATCACATAGTGATTTTTCAACAGTAGTTCAAATTACGTAAAATATTTAAACGTAATTCAAATCACTTAAAATGTTTCAACGCATCTCCAATTGCGTAGTAATATTTTATCATATTTCAAATCGCGTAAAAAGATTTTACTATATTTTCAAATACTTAGAAATATTTTACTGTATTTCAAACCACGTACTTTAAAAATTACATTTTAAGATACGTGAATAATTTTTTTTTCACCACAATTCCATTACAGAAAATATTTTTCATTCTTCAAAAATTTCATTTCCACTTTTTTCAAAATAATATGACTTTATACTTAATTTAACACATTTTCTTTACTCAAGAAAATCTTTTTCCACATTTCTTTACTCAAGAAATCCTTTTCTAAAATATAATTCACAAAATCACTTTTCCATTGATATAAATCAACGCTTCAAAACTTAACATTTTCTAACGCACTTCAAAACTCGAAAATAAGTTATATGTTAGTAAATTTTTAAAATACCATTATATTCTCCATTTTTCTCAAATCATTTCCAAATTAACCTTCCTCAAAATAATATAACTTTCTACTTCATTTAATATATCTTCTTACTCAAGAAAATCCTTTTTCACAGTATATTCCACAAATTCACAATTCCATTGAATTAAATCAATGTTTCTAACTTTAAAAATTACTAACGCTTTCCAAAATCCAACGGATGAGTTACACGTTAGAAAATACCAAATCACTATTGTATTCTTCATTTTTTTTCTTACATTTTAACAAAAATAAATTCTTTTTAAAAAAAATTGAGGCTCACTTGCAACCTCTCTTTTCCATTTACATAAAAAAATTCATTTCTCAAGTGCTAAAATACTCTGATTCCCTTTCTAAATTCTTTGTATTAAATTAATTATATTTCCATTTGAAAAATCACTTTGTTTCATCAAAATCAATGCATTACAAGCTTTCGAAAACGTGGACATGACTATTAAAAATTATCAAAACATTTTTCCTTCTAAATTGATATGGTTTTACACAAACAAAACCATTAAAATTTTATTTTCAAAACCAAAATACCGATGGTTATCAAACCCATTTGTTCAAATCCTTTTTTACTTTCTTTACAAATTCTTTTTCACTTTTTTTGCTAATCATTGTTCACTTTCTTTGCAAATCTTTAAAATCAATGTTTGTCCGTTTCATTCAAAACTCATATTTAGAAAAACACTTAGGATCTTTTTACACAAAATAAATCAATAAAAATTCCTCAAAGACCGTATTCTTGTTCTCTTGGAAAACAAACCCTTTGTTTATTTTTCATACTCTTCAAATCATCCATTTTTATTTTTCATGAAAATATTAATTTGTGAACACCTATTTTGAGGTGTCTTGGCTGAAATTCTCATTGTTCTAGGGACCCAAAAATCAATTCCCTTGTTCTTGAAAAATTTCAACATGAACCCTAATCAAGGGCATCAAAAACCGAACCCTCTCCTTTGGCTATTGGAGCTAAAAATTGAATTCTTTTTCATCACCACATCATGACATGCACATATATATATTTCATCATAAATACTATAAGCATGCCATATACTTATCATGCATAATATAAGCATATCATCAAAGCCATAAATCATACAAAGCATATCAAGCATAAGCAAATAAATCAAAGCTCATAAACACACATAAATTATTACATGACCATGGATTGGAATCCTCACATGAATTCACCATCCATCAAATATAAGACCATCTCTCACCACCATACTTGGTTGGTGAGATGGATTTCCCTCTTACCTCTTGAAGATCCTCAAAAACTTCTTGATTTGCTTCTTTTTCCAAGTCCTTCACCACCAAAGGCTTCTCAAATACAAAATAGAATACATAGAAATTAGTATACTAAGCTTGATTAAGAGGAACCATGGATCAAACATGGTTTAGAACATGAAAAAGAGAGAAGAAATGAACTTTCCTTACACTTCACCACAAATACCCTATAACTTGGCTCTTGAAGAAAGTCCATGAAGATGAATGATTTAGAGAAAGTCTCTAACATGAAAGTTACTTAGAATATCATGTAAATTCAAGATCTATGATTGGATGAAATTAAAAAATGATGGAAGGTGTTCTTGGTGGTCATGGCCAAAACATAGAGTAGAAGAGAAAGGAGAGAAAATTTTCTAAGTTTAGCTTCTTAAAATTGACAAAGAAAGACCAAGAATAAGTAATAATGATGGTCTTCCACTTTGCCATCCTCTTAAGGCACCAAAAACCATGCCCCCCTCCAAACACTCTCCTAAGGATGCAAACAAATCAATAATAATGCATGTTGACCAAGACAAAGTGATAGAAAATGATAGGAATTGATTTGTAATAATTTGCCTCACAAATGGATGCATTGCCATGGATTGTGAGTGAGAAATGAGTGAATTATTTGAACAAATAATTGGTACTAAGTCATTGAGAGAAAAGGTGATAAAGTGAGATAGTAAATGAATGAAATAATTTTTGGCCCCCCTTTTTCCTTGCATGGCCATAGGAAGCACTTGGAGAAGCCACCAAATTTGACTTAGTCTTACTTTGTTCAATTAAATATATTCTACTATATATCACAAAGATATAATAATTTAGAGCAATTTGCTCTCCATTACCGTAGAGATGCAAAGGAAATGAGCCACCAAAATTGACTTACTTTTATTTAACTTTCTTGAATTATTATTAGAAGAATAACAAAGTAAAATGAGAAAAGGAATTGGCCCCCTTTAGAGTGCATGGCCGTAGCTTGCATGGAGAGAAAGAAGAAAATATTTTTGCTTTAGGAAAATGACCAATAATTATGTATAATTGATCAAGACATCTAATAATGACATAAAGTTTTTTTTTTCTTTAGCTCCAAAATGAAGCTCAAAAACCGTCCCCCCCTTCATTCTTGCTTCTTCAAAATGGTTAGGATTTAGGTAGACTTTTGATTAGAAGACTCAATCTAGGCCATTGGATCTTTCTCCTTTAAATCCTAGCCATTAGATGTGTCTCCAAAATAAAGGGTCAAGATTACTCCTTCTTACTTTTAATCCAAGGGTTATAATTAGTCATAACCTTTTTAGAAGACCAAATCTCCACCATTGATTAAATCCAAATCCAATGGTCATAAATGGTCCTTGTTACTTTATAAGACTAAATCTCCACCATAGATTAAATCTAAATCCAATGGTTATAAATGGTTTTTGTCACTTTTCAAGACCAATTCTACACCATTGATTAAATCGACGGTTGATATCAAAGCCTTCCTTACTAAGTTTATTCTCACACCATTGATTAAATCAATGGTGATTATCCAATCTTCTTTATTAAGTTTGTTTTAACTTAGTTGATTAAATCAATGGTTAATCTTCAAACTAAGTATTCTCATCCAAGGGTACAAATCAAGTCAAGCCTTCTTTGTTGACTACGCAGTATAATTTTTATTATTTTTATCTACTATAACCCTACAAATAATATTTTTACTGTATTTTTATCACCTGATAAATAAATACAGTACAAAATATAGTAAAAGAAAATTATAAAAACTATTTCCAGATTCAGGTTAAGTAAGATCTCCTGTCTCCGTCTAAATAGTACACATTTTTCTATTCGTAGAAAAATTTTTACTTTGTGGGACCCACCTGGGCCCACATATGGCCACCTGGGCCCACATAGGACCACTTGGGCCCACATACAGTAAAAAAATTCATAATCATCCACAAAAATCACAAATATTAGAAAACACACAAATATCAAATCAGATCACGTAAAATAATTAAAACCTAATGGTAAAAATTAAATTACCTAAAGTTTTTCCCGGCCTGAAAATTTTTATTTTCCTAACACGGAGTAAATCACTCAAAACGATCAAATACGCTGATGGAATAATCAAAATAATTTTACAGCATCCAAAACTTACTAAACAGTAAAATTTTGTTAATTGTCAAAATTACTGTTTACAAGATAGGAAATTTTGGGGTGTTACATTAAATCCTTTAGAGTTTTTAACTTTTGAGTCTATGTCGTTTTTCTTTGTTCCCTAGTTTTTGTTTCTTGTGTTTTGCCTAGGAGTGCAAACGTTAAGTGTGGGGGAATTTGATAACATTATATTTTATATATTTTATAATCCTCTCACTAGGCTTCTTAAGGTTCAATTAGACTTAATTTAGTTAGTTTTGACACATTTTATGATATTGAACCTTATTGGATCATTAAACGAATTATTACATAAATTAGTCTTAATTATCTCTTTGGCAGTGTTTAGTAAACTGGCTATAACTTGAGTTTCAAATATCTAATTGATATGATTTTAGTCTTCTAGGAAAGCTTAGACAATTCCGTACAACTTTTATGAAGAACACAAAACTCAGATCGGACTCCTTAGAGGTGATATTAGGCTTGCAAGTCAGAACAAAGAAGCTGTGACTGGGCCTGAGCAGTTTGTAGTAATTGGACCATATCTTGAGTTCAAGGAATGATTTTGGACTCAAACTAAAGTCATTTTAAAGATAATATTCAGGCCTACAACTTTCATGAAGACTACTTTTCTCAAAAATAAAAAAAATAGGAGACACGGCTGTGTCTCTTTGACACACGGTCGTGCATTTGCTTAATTATTCCAAAAAAAAAACTTAATCGCTAAGTTTCTCCTGTAGCTACACTGTAGCTCAATTTGCCAATAAATATGCATCAGAATGAATGAAAATGTACAGAGACGGGGAGAGAGAAACTCTGGGCTTATTTCCAGAGGAGGAGAGGAGGAATTCCCTCCTCTCCTCAGTCTCTCTTCACTTTTCTTTCTCTTTCTTTCTTTTTCTTTCTTTCTTTTTCTTTCTTCTAGTCTATATGTAATTAATTTCCCTTTTACTTGGGTCAAAGTATGAAGATCTTGGTAATAAAATAAAATTAGATTTATTCCTCTCTTGTGCTTTAATGATTTATTTTTCTAGTAACCATTATACGTGTTATATTTTGTTTCTGATAATTTAGAAACCATCCTTGTAAAGAGGAGTTCTTGATTTATTGTAGACAAGATTTTGACACAATGAATGCTTTAACCTTTTTACAAGTGATGGAAATAATTGAAAGAAATATAATATAATTACGTATATTATTTTAAATGGACTTTTAATATTATATTTTCTGATTGGAACCTCCATATTGCGAGGATTCTAATTAAGTTATAAAAGGAATTAATGTTACCTTTACTTTATTTAACAAGAGTGGATCTTTTAACCCAGGTAAATAATTTTTACTGTAATAATAAAATATTTACCTTACCTTAATTAATCTTCATCAATTCCCTGTGGATCGACCTCGGACTCTCGAGAAATTTATTGCTTGAGACAACCTGCACTTGGGTTCGCAACAATTAAGCATGCATCAAGTTTTTGGACTTAGTTGAAAAATTTGTGCATCAATCATCTGACATGCCGGGACTTGATCCCAACTTCATCTGTCACCGCTTGTCCATCAGAGAAGGCATGAAGCTGGTAGCTCAGGGGAAAAGAAAGGTCGGCCCAGAAAGACAACAAGTCATTGAAGAACTGGTTAAGGAGTTACTGAGCGCAACTTCATCAGGGAGATTTCTTATACCACATGGTTATCCAACATGGTCTTGGTTAAGAAATTCAATGGGAAGTGGAGAATGTGTGTAGATTATACAGATATAAACAAGACTTGTCCAAAGGATCCATACCCACTCCCCAATATGAATAAACTGGTGGACAGTTCTTCAAGTTTCAGGTGGCTATCATTTATGGATGCATACTCCAGTTATAACCAAATTCCCATGTATCTTGGAGATAAGGATAAAACCACATTCATCACTAACAGGGCGAGCTACTGCTATAGGGTTATGCCCTTCGGTCTGAAAAATGCATGAGCCACCTATCAGAGGATAATGAACAGAGTCTTCGAGAATCAAATGGGAAAAATGGTAGAGGTCTATATAGACGACATGATAGTGTCCTCACATTCTTGGGATTTATGCTAACCCACCATGGAATTGAGGCCAACCCTGATAAATGTCAGGTAATACTTAACATGAAAAGTCCTCAAAATGTTAAAGACTGAACCCAAGAATGTGAGGACACTTTTCTATCCTTGAAGAACTTGCAGTCTTCCCCTCCTATTTTGACAAGACTGGAGCCCGGTGAGACGCTCTACTTATACCTCTTAGTTTGTGAGGAAGCAGTGAGCTTTGTGTTAATCCAGGAGACGAGTGAATGGCAGAAAGTGGTGTACTTTGTAAGCAAGGTTCTGCAGGGCCCTAAGCTTCGCCATCAGAAAGTTGAAAAGGTTGTCTTAGCACTAATTACCACGGCAAGAAGACTGCGATAATACTTTCAATGCCACCCAATGGTAGTAAGAACGAACCAGCCCATCCACCAGGTGTTGCACAAGCCAGATTTGGCTAGAAGAATGATTTGCTAGTCAATTGAGCTCTCTGAGTTTGGGATCGCATATGAACCACGACTTGCGATAAAGGCCCAACCGCTATTTGACTTCTTAGCAGAACTCATATTGGACCCCCAGTAACCCAAAATGAATTTCTTATCCCATCTTTGTTGACAGATCCTCAAATCCTAAGGGAAATGGCGTCAGAGTAATTCTGGAAAACTCAGAGGGACTGACGTTAGAGCATTCCCTGAAGTTCGAATCCCAACCTCAAACAACCAGGCTAAATATGAGGCATGTATTACCGGGCTAGTAATGGCCAAGGATATGGGGGCAACCAGGATCATACTCTGTAGTGATTCCCAACTTGTAACCTCCCAAATCCGAGGTGAATATCAAGCTAAGGAGTCCCTCCTATAGAGATACTTAGTCAAAGTACAAAAACTCCTTAAGAACTTTCAAGAAACAAAGATTGAGCACATTCCGAGAGAACAGAACTCCAAGGTAGACCTTTTGTCTAAACTAGTCAGTACTAAAGGCCCCGGTAACAACTGGTCAGTAATCTAAGAAACCTTATCTCAGCCTTCCATAACAGATCATGTCGTATTTCAAGTAGAGGAGAAGGAGCCATCTTGGATCACCCCTATCATGGAATACTTGCAGTCTAGGATTATACCTTCTAATCCCAAGGAAACTTCTAAGTTGGTCAAGACAGCTGTAAGGTATACCGTCTACGATGGACGGTTATATCGTCGTGGTTTTTCATCTCCCTTTCTTAAATGCCTTACTTCGAAAGAAGTTGAATATGTTCTAGCCAAGATTCATGAGGGAAGTTGCAGACATCATTTAGGAGGCAAAGCCTTAGCCCTAAAAGCACTAAGGGTGGATATTATTGGCCAACAATGAAAGTTGATTCCTATGTGCATATCTGAATTTGTGTTAAGTGTCAACGCCACTCAGATCATTACCAGGATCCCTCAGAAGAGTTATCCACAATGTCGGTACCTTGGTCGTTCTACAGATAGGGTGTGGACATCCTGGGCCCATTTCCTCAGGCCCCGGGTCAACTAAAGTACTTGGTGATAGCAGTGAATTATTTTATGAAGTGAATTGAGGCAGAACCCTTAGTCACAATTACTTTAACACAAATTCAAAAATTTACTTGGCATCATATTATCACTAGGTTTGAAATTCCGAAGTCCATTGTAATGGACAACGGAACCAGTTTAAGATAAGGGCTTTGAAGAACTACTAGCAGGCTTAAAAATAAAGCATTATTGTAGTTCTATGGAGAACCCCAGAACTGGACAGGATGAAGCAGCTAACAGGATTATTGTACACATAATTAAAAGGAGATTGATTGTATAAAGTTAAAGGAAATTGGACCGAGCAACTTGATCATATTCTTTAGGTCTATCGGACTACACCCCACTCTACCACGGGTGAAACTCCCTTCAAACTTACCTACGGGTGTGAAGCCATGATTCCAGTAGAGATAGGCGAGCCAAGCTAGTGCAACCAACAATTTTCACAAGACAACAACCCTAGTTTGATTAGGGGATACCTAGATTTAATAGAAGAAAGAAGACATGTTGCCCATATACGCGATGTTGCCCTCAAGCAAAGGACAGCAGTCAGATACAACCAAAAAGTAATCCCTAGGAGGTTCCAACCAGGAGATCCGGTGCTCAAGAGATTGAACATTAAGGGGAAAATGCCTCCCAAGAAAAGTTAGCCCCCAACTGGAAAAGCCCCTACCATATTGTTGGCAACACTAGTAAAAGAGCTTACACATTGGAGACGTTAACAAGTACCCCAATCAAGAATTATTAGAATGCGGATAAACTTAGAAATTACTATAGCTAGATGTCCATGATGGCCTAGTCCTTTAGTAAACTAATGTTTAATTTGTCCCAATGTTGAATTATATACTCTGTATGGACTTTTGTCCCCCAAAATTATCAATAAAACAGAGTTATTCAGACATTACTTTTCATATGAGATACATTAACAAGCCCAGGTCAAGAGGGTTAACACACCAAGTTTTGGTAGTAAGTTACGGGGTCAATACTCATCCTCGATACTTGGCATTGACCATCTAAAGGTCAAGAAATCAAGAGGCAATGCGGATTCAACATCTGTGGTCCTCCCCTTTACCTAAGCTAGGTGGGATCCCAAAATATCCTTATGGATAGTAAAGGACCTCGGGTAAGGTATATTGATAATTATACCTAAGGCAAAAGGGACCATATACGCCAAATTTTCTTGGACATTAAACCCTTATCCAAGGTATTATGTTTGCCTAAATCTAAAGATTCTGAATGCTCGATATTATGAGCCTTGGATTATGGATTAAGGTGCTATATTTTCCTAAATCTAAAGATTCTAAATGCTCGATATTATGAGCCTTGGATTATGGATTAAGATGTTATTTATGCCTAAGTCTTAAGTTCCAAAACGCTTGGTTATGATAGGCATTGGACCATGGACTAAGGCGTCATTTTTACCTAAGTCAAATGGAATGTCATGCACTCGTCATTATGGGTGTGGGATCTCAGACCATGGTATCCCCAGTAAGAAAATAATTTCTTAAGTCCACGGAATGGTAATGATAAATTTTATATTGGGCATTTGACCCAAAATGGACCACGGAAGAAAATAAATTACTAAGGCAAAGCATTCACTAAAAATAAAAAGTTAATTTAAAGCCTCAGATGCGGGGCAATTGCCTTTGCAAAAATAAAAAATCCCACGTAGAGGGCAAAGAGGAGGAAAAAGGAAAAATTTAAGTGTCAGCTTCCCCTCCTACTAGAGCCTAAGCAGTATTCAGGATGGCACCGGAATCAGCCCGAGCAAGGTCCCTTGCCTAAGCAAGTTGACCGTCGTGAAGAACTTTCTCTGAATTGAGGTCTTCCAAGGCAAAGGTGATACCGGGGTTGAAATGTTGAATTTGGGCCACAACATTCTGGAACTGCTCCCTACCAATATTTCCCAAAATGGTGTCCAACTCCTCTACATCTTTTTCTAATTGAATTACTCGAGCTTGGAAGATGCTGATGGTATTGTCGGCTTGGAGTCCCTTCGCCATAAGCGCCTTATTGGCCAAGATGGAAGTAAGATTCTAAGCATCTTCTTCATCTATTTTCTTGATTTCATCCGCCATCTTCCTATCGGTTGCCTCGATAGACCTTTCAATATAGCAGATTTCAGCAGCGGCCCGAAGCGTAAAAGTTTGAAGCTTGGCTAGAGTTTGGGCTATATTTTGTTCAGAGATATATCCCATCACTTCATTGTTCAGTAACCACTCATCTATAAACGGCCCGGCATCAGACTGGCCTAAGATAATAGCCAAAGGGTCCTCCCATTATTCATTATCGCCCTCTGGAGCTCTCCCCTTACCCCAGTCAACAAAGCTCTCAGTAGCCCTCCTTTTCCTCCCTTGAGGATTCTGAGTTAAGGAGTCCCAATGCCATGTTGCTTACTAAAATAAGACAGAAGAGCAAGATTGAAGTCAAATAAACAAAATTACGAAGTATAGAAAATTTAAAGTAGAAAAAGCCTAGGGCAAATTATGGGTAATAATATCCTAATTCTTACCTAACAGAATAAAGAGAAGATCATCGCCAGTGGTATGAAGAAAGTCTTTGATTTTGATAAACCCGTGTTCTTCAGAATATCGAGTTATAAACCTAACGCAGTCAAGCTCGTCTGGAGTGAGATCTTTTTCTTCTTTTTCAAGTAACATGGTGGGAAAACACCAAGCATCTTCTGTCTAGTATAATGGGAACTTTGGTTCCCCTCATCTTTCAGGAAAAAGGGACAAAACCCCTCTGCCGCCATCAGCTTAAAGAATATAGTCTTAAATCCTTTGAAACTATCTTGAAAGACATCAAAGGATTTGCGACCGGATCTTGACCAAATTGTGAGCCAATTCTTCTGCCTCGCTGACCCTTAGGGGTTTGTCCGAGTATAAAAATAGAAAAATGCATTGGTTGAGTACCACAGCCCCATTATTCAGCAGAACCTCTCAAAAGCAATGATGTAGCCCCAGCCATTAGGATGGACCTGGGTAGGGGCCACGCGCAAAGTTTAGAGGACTGTAATGTGGAATTCTGTAAATGGTATCCGAAGCCCTAATTTGACAAAGAAGGGTTCATAGAGAAACATGAAGTGTGAACCTGCCTCCCAAGAGGAGCAAACCCTCTCGTTCCACTCCGGATATAGAACTTGGAATTCTCTATCACGGGTTATTCCCTCTGTCAACTCCAAATATTGTAATAATTATATGAGTTCATTTTCAAAAGAAAGTTCATATAAGCAATCCTAGACGTCATCCCCAACCTATAGGCATACTAGCCCCAGACCACACCAAATCTGGATTAGGTCCTCCTTAGCCGGTTCATGAGCTTTGGCAACCGGTACTCGGGCTCTAGATCCCCTTCTACCTCTAGCTATGAAGATCCTGAGAACACCCAAAGAGGCTAATAAGTAATTGTCATAATCAATCAAATTAGAAATTCAGACACAGAGAAGGGTGAACAAAATGATTCACACCTACACACTGGCCTCTTATCCCTCCAAATCCTAAAACTTTAGAAGGACACCTCCACCTTGCTTACCATGGCAGAGATGGTGTTTTGAGAGGATAAAACCATGTGAAGAGGGTGGGAAGTCCTAAATCTACTTCGTGAAAAATGAAAAATAGAAACGCACTCCAGCGAGGAACGCATAACTACTTAGTTACTCAATCACAATAGAAGTGACTAAAAAAGGAAAATAGTAATGAGAAAAAAGAAAGGGATATACCGTGGAAGAGAAGCTCTTGATTGCTGAAGATGAAAATGGTTGAGAATCATCTGAAGTTCAAGCTTCACTGCTGCACAAAGTTCTCAAAAAGATATTTAGAAACCGTAAGGTGAGAACAATACACCCTTAAACCCCTATTTGTAAAGGCTAAGCAGTAATGGGGCATTGTTGTCTTTACGGCCCAATTTTCAAAAGAATGCTCATCATGGCGCGCGAAGCACTAGGCACGTCCCACTAGTGAAAACGCGTCACGTGGCCCTCAAAGTTCTTGAAGCAATTGAAAGGACAGTTGCGTAGTAACTCGAACGTCACATAACTTCTGAAGGTTAAGTAAGAATTCTTTCCATGAACCCCGACTTTAACCAGGGTATTTGTTTAGTTTGGGGTTATCAGTTCGGACCACAGTTATTAAAGAACGTCTGATAATTAGCAAAGTACTTACCCCGGCACCAAGCCAGACTAGAGACTTGAAGCTTGCCACTTTGTTTCTTAAACCAAGCACCAAGCTGGGGGCATCGCATCGTTGTGCTGGAATAAGCATTGGACTTACCCTGGCAAAAAGAAAAAAGCGCGAATAATAATAAATAAATAAAAGGAAAGGAGAAAAGCTGACACAAAACAAAGTTCGTAATATAAGGATTTTTATTGATTTGTTCTCATTCCATACATCGTCTTACATCTGGAAAAGATGGAAAAGAAAATATTGAGACATGAAATGTATAAGGAAAAAGCATCGGCCTTTTTCTTCGTCAGACGGGGTGCAGCCTTTCATGAAGAAGATCATTCCACCAGCTTCATGATCACCCAAGTTGCCTCAAATTACGAAGCTGCTTCAACAGTCCCTCCTGCTTATTTGAAAACTAGCAAAGCTTAGGATGAAGGAGTGTAGGCTCTGTTTCTCTGAGGAGCTCCATCCAACACGATAGGTATCACAGATTTCCCCAGCAACTGAGCGTATATCAAATACTCCCTCGTATGCTGGGAAAGAAAAGTGTCTGCCATTGCTACGTTGAGAAAGAAAAACCCCATTAGAAGAATTATTTGTGAGGAAAGCAAAACATCCTTATAGATTTTGGAAAAAAATAGGAAGATGATTTTTGCAAAAAGCAAAACCCTTTTTGAATATGAACAAAGTGAGAAGAAAGCCATGAAAGATTGCACTTCCAAACAGATTGGCAAAGAAAGAAGAATGTAACAAAAGGAATGCTAGCTTCAACATAATCATTCCCTATTTTATAGATGCAATGAAGCACTCTGATTGGTCCCAAGAAAAGCTAACTGAATGTACGAGATAAACTGCATTTTTAATGCTCCTTGTTTCTGATTGGTTGTGAGGTAAGTGTGCAGTTAGGAAACAACATGGAATTAATATTCCTTTAATGAATTTTTCATTCCCAATAAAGTTAAGGCAACAATTTCTTAAGAAAGCTCAATATTGTTGAGAGGCATGTAAAAAGACAGAAAACCCTATGAAATCATATATGGGGGCAAAGGATATACCTCAGATGACGGGATAATGTTGTATGCCAACCCCAAAGGTGCTCCATGATAACGGATCTTGGCCTTAATGGATTTTTATCTATTGAGTGTCACGAGTTCTTCTCAAATTTGGAATCTTAACACTTAACTGTTCCACTTAAGTGCCAAGCTGGGGGCAACTGTTCTAGACCATAACCCGAGCTCTCAATATGTAGTCCAGCCCGGTACACGTACTCGCAGAGGTCCAAGTCTTCACATCTTTAGCAGAGTCAGCTTATCATGAGATCCCTATTTTGGATGGTAACAATTTTACCCTAAGATCTGCGTAATGGATAAATCTTGTGATATCTCCTAATTACCAATCATGATCTTACGGAATAATAGCACTGCAATTGTCATACCAGTATTACAATAATATAAGGATTCTCTGTAACTAAATAAGGAACATATCTTCTCCTGCAACTATTATGAGAATGTATCTCTTCATCAAGAGAACATATCAATTGATGAGAGTTAAATACACTCATCTTTTGAATTTATTTATTAGGATTATTAATTGATTATTATTTATTATTTATTTATTTTTAAATAATTATCTCTTCACCTAGTCATATTTGAATTTTCAGGATAAATCATTAGATTTTGTACAAAAAGAAGAAATTCTTAAAGATAAATATGTAAAGGATTCTTATCTTATTTTTAAATGCTAATTAGAGTTCTAATTGGATACAAAATCTTAGATTCGAGATTGGATAAGGATTCTCAAAGAGATTTGATTTAGAGCAAAATTCGGATTCCCGCATTATCCTGACCATTTCTCATTAATTGAGTCATATCTTGAGCTACAGAAATTAGATCAATGAGCCATTTACGGCATTGAAAAGCTAACAAAAAATCCTACAATTTTTCTGTTGATATCAAGGGAAATTTTGGTCATCTGAAGGGTGAGAAAAATCATGCAAGTCAGATACGAAAATCTATCAGCTTTTCTATAAAAGGGGAAAAATGAGTTTATCGAAAGAACTCTCTTTGGTTCAAATCATCACGTAAAAAATTCCTAATATTGAGAGAGTCATTTCGCGACAACAGACCTTGGAGGACGGCTTCAAAGGAATGATTAATTTCTTGAAGGCTTGAAGATCATAATCACCGTAAAAGGGGTTTTGATTTCTCTTTCTCTCTAGTTTTCCCCTTTCTTTGGGTTTTCTTTCCATGGATTTTTATTTTGATATGAGTTTGTTTGTATTGAACATGAGTAGCTAAACTCATAGCTAGGGCTATGGGGGATCTTGTTTTCCTAATTATTTTGGTTTGATTTCTAATTTGATTAAGGTAATTTCTTTTAAGGTATATCATATTGCTTGCATTCTTGTCATAACTTGATCACTTTTGGCATGTTTTAATTCATTGTTTAATCAGTGACCATCCATATTCAATGAGTGGATCTATATGGTAAGCCTAGAATTAGATTAGTGAATGACCAAACATCATTTTTTCCTACTAATAAAATTGACAAGTATGTTAGTTCATCTCTTGAATTGAAGCTTAATGCGTTCTTAATTAATTTAACGAAATGATCAAATAGGTGATTTAATTTAGGAATAGAATATTATTTCATCCATGACCATTGTGATTCAATAGCATGTAAGAGAATATTGGCAAAAGAATTATCTTACATCATAAATGAAAGAAAATCTGAATAATTGGATTCAAGTGAACCTTGCGCCATAGTCTCTCTCTCATTGATTATCTATTCTTTGTTTGATTGTTCATTATTTTTTCTTTATTTGTTTTCCTTTATTTTTTTTGAATCTATTCATACATTTTTTATTATCTAAATAACAAAGAATTTTATGAATCTAGTAATTACTAATTATTACTCGTGGGATTGATAACTAGGACTCAAGTCCTATATTACTTGGCGATAGAGTACACTTGTTTTTAGTGTATTTTATGCATACTAAGTTTTTGGCGTCGTTGTCAGGAAATAAGTTTGGTAATATTAGAAGCGAAAAACTCTAGTTAATTTAGACGTCTTTTTATTTTATTCCTTATTTTATTTTAATTTTTAATTTTTTAATTCTTTTTTATTATTTTTAATTAATTTATCGCTTCGTATTTCTTATTTATGCTTACTCGATCTTAGTTTCCTGATTTAGCTTTTGATCTAGAAATTGAGAAAATAACTCGCAGGTTAAGGAAGCGGCTTTTTATTGCAGCTGTGATAGAAGATATAAACAGGATGAAGAGATAACTAATAGCTGAGGCGAATCGTGAAGAAAGAGCTATCCCAACAGAGTGTACCATGCTTGAGTACTCTATGCCCACTGCTGAAAGGTATGGAGGAAGTATTATAAGACCAGTTGTGGCGGCTAATAATTTTGAGATTAAACCAGCATTGATCTCCATGATTTAGAATTCAGTTCTGTTTGGTGGATTACCTTCGGATGATCCAAATTAACATTTGGTCAGGTTCTTGCAATTGTGTGACACTATCAAGTACAATGGGGTGACAGATGATGCAATCCGATTGTGACTCTTTCCTTTCTCTCTTAGGGATAGAGCAAGTCAATGGTTAATGTCACTACCGAGGGGCTCCATCACTACATGAGATCAATTAACACAACAGTTTCTGGCTAAGTATTTTCCTCCTTCTAAATCTGCTAAGTTAAGGAATGACATATCTTCTTTTGTGCAGTTTGAAATGGACACTTTTTATGAAGCTTGGGAGCGCTTTCAAGAGTTGTTGAAGAATGTCCACTTCATGGATTTCCTGTATGGCAATAGGTTCAGCCTTTTTACAATGGTATTTCACCTGTAAACCGTTCACTCATTGATGTAGTTGCAGGAGGTACAATTTGGAGAAAAACATGTACTGAGAGCCAAGCATTGATTGAAGAAATGGCGCTAAACTATTATCAATGGAAAAATGAGCGCCAGACTCCTAAGAAACAAGCAGGTATACATGTTGTTGATTCCTCTAATGCTATTTTAAGTCAATTAGAAGCTTTGACAAAGAATGTGGAGACTTTGATGGTGACAAATAGTGCAGTTCCACCAATCATTTGTGAGGCATATGGAGGACAGGGTCATATAAGTGCAAACTATCAAGTTGGTAGTCCATTTGCATCCGAGCTTGAAGTAGCAAATTTTGTTGGTGATTCCAACCGGCAACAGTACAACCCTTATGCTAATACGTACAATCCCAGTTAGAGGGACCACCCTAATTTCAAATGGAAAAATCAACAGGGCAATCAACAGAGCCAACAGAGGATGCCACAACCACCTCCAGGTTTCCAAGCATCTACAAAGAATCCAAGCCTTGAAGATTTGGAAATGAAGTACATGTAGAACTCCGATGCCAAAATGAAGAACATGGAGACTCAGATCAGTCAGTTGGCTACATTGATGACAGTAAGGGCACCAGGGACATTGCCTAGCATTACTGAGACTAACCCAAAGGAACAAGTCCATGCAATTACTCTGAGAAGTGATAAAGAACTTGGGGAGTCCTCTCAAAAGAAGAAAATGTCAGAGCTTAGAGATACTCTTGTTAAGTCAGTGCATAAAGATGAGAAGGCAACTGAAGCACCTAGCTCCTCAAGAATTGAGACAAAGAAAATTGATATCCTTACTGAAGATGTCTCAATTCAAGATGTCAATAAAGAAAGAGAGGTTGAGCAGAGCGCAATTTATGAACCATCACCATATGCCAATATCTCATTCCCTCAGAGGCTCAAGAATAATCAATCAGACCAATAATTTGCCAAATTCTTGGAGATGTTCAAGAAGTTACAAATTAATATTCCGTTCATTGAAGCTATCTCTCAAATGTCCAAGTATGTAAAATTTTTGAAAGAAATACTTACAAAGAAATGCAAACTTGAGGAATTTGAGATGATATATATAAATGAGGAGTGCTCTACCATTCTTTTGAAGAAGTTACCTCCGAAATTAAAAGATCTAGGGAGTTTTACTATTTCTTGCTCTATTGGTAATTCTTATTTTGAGAAGGCATTATGTGATTTGGGTGCTAGTATTGATTTGATGCCTTTCTCTGTGTTTAAGAAATTGAGAATGCAGGAACCGAAGCCTACCAACATTTCACTACAGTTGGCTGATAAATCCATTACTTACCCTCGTGGTGTGGTAGAGGATATTTTGGTGAAAGTGGATAAATTCATATTCCCAGTAGATTTGGTGGTGCTGGATATGGAACAGGATGCTGATATTCTTCTTATTCTTCGAAGACCGTTTCTGGTCACTTCAGGAGCTGTGATTGATGTACCTCGGGGTGAGATCATCTTGAGAGTGGATGGAGATTATGTGACCATCAATGTCTTTAGAGAGGCTAAATCTTTCCCAATGTCAAATCTACATGCCCCTATCAATATTATTCAAGCTAAGAAGCAGGAAACTTTAGCTATCAAAGACCCCTCGCCATTATATAATGTTGATGTTGATCTTCCCGAAACTCAAGTTGCTGAAACAGATAAAGGTCCTCCTATGATTCATGTTCCATTACAAATTAGTCTTTCATCTGTTGATCGTGTGTGACCACCTTAGCCTAGTGGAGTTAAGGCGCAATTGGGACAGCCAAACTCTTGTCAAGTTCAGAATGTTAGTGGAAGCAATCCCAAATCCATTGACGAAGGGAGGAGGCGCTGCTTTGAAAAGAAGAAAGCGTCATCCTATTTCTCTTACTTTAAGCCACCTTGATTTATCTGAATGAAAGGCAACGTCGAGCTAATGACGTTAAACAAGCGCTTCATAGGAGGTAACCTGTGTTTCTTCTTTATTTATCTTATTTTTGTTATCTTTATTTTTCTTTCAGATGCTACTCATGTATTTTGGGATTTTTTAGGTTCTGCTGCAGTGCTGACTCTTGTGCTTCTCCTTTGCCTAGTATTGTGTCATTGTTCATCAGGTTGTGTTGTTCTTTTCTTTATCCTTTTATTTCTTTTTCTTCCACATTGATGACAATGTTTATCTTAAGTGTGGGGGGTACTTTTACAATTTTTATGCAAAAAAAAAATGATGAGCCCTTGAGTATTGCTGGTAATTAAGTTGGAATTGTGTGTTAATGTCTTGATTTATTCTGAGCCGATAGAGATATGTTTTAAAGGGGATTCCATTACTCATGGGCTGATAATATGTGAAGCAATCTTTTTCAATGAAGTAAAGTGAAATTTAGCATTTTAGTTGAAAATTAGTCATGTCTACTTGCTTTTATTCTCTTTATCAACTTAGTCAGAAAATGAGTTTTGAGCCTTAATGATTTTTCATAAACAAAATTCTATTTTTCTTATGGAGTGAGTTTTTTCTTGATTGATATGCGCCAGAACTTACTTTGATATCTTGTTGAGACTTTAATGATTTACATACATACTTGAACATGATTAAGACAATTAGGCTTTATTCTTTCTTGACTTTCAGAGTTACATTGATAAAATAACCTCTTAGTTGCCCCATTTGAGCATGAAATTGATTTCTTTGAATACCTAATTGAATAATCAGGTTGAATTCTTTGGAGCAATTGATGTGTTAATTGAGAAGTCATAAAAGGTTATTTTTGTCTTCAAGGGTTAAAAAAAGAAGAAAATGATAAAAAAAAGGTCTAAAAAAATAGAAAAAGAAAAACAGAAAGAAAAGTTTTAAAAGAAAAAAAAAGAAAAGAAAAGAATTGTTGGTGAAGAATAATAAGAAAATTGGGTTGAAAAGTGAGAATTTGTTATATTCTTTTGTTATATTCTTGTGCAATGTGCTCTATCTATCATCTTTTCAACCTGATTCTGCTTTGTATTGATTTATTCATGACCATTCTTTATCCTTATTTATCTTTTTCGTACCTTTCTTTATACCCTTGGCTCTATTACAACTAAAGGAAAGTCCTTTTGATTCTTGTGTTGTATGTGAACTTGGAAGTGGAGATGAGATTGATAAGCAAGCCTATGGTATTGCATTTTTCAAGATAAATTTGAGTGATCTCTTTGTCCTTTAAACACTTGAGTAATAGAAAGATGAGTGATCTCATATATTTGATGAGGAGAACAGTTGCAAGCTAGACTCAAACCTCTAATTGTTTAAGTGTTAAATGATCTTACTTTATTGAATTTGATTGCTGAACTTGAATTTTTAAATTGTGAAATTTTCCTTAATTTATGTTTTTGGATGCTGAGATTAATCTTGTTTTTTATTCTTATTCTTTACTTGAGGATAAGTAATTGTTCAAGTTTGGGGGTATTTGATGAGAGTTAAATACACTCATCTTTTGAGTTTATTTATGAGGATTATTAATTAATTATTATTAATTTTTTTATTTATTTTTAAATAATTATCTCTCCACCTAGTCATATTTGAATTTTTAGGATAAATCATTAGATTTTGTACAAAAAGAAGAAATTTCTAAAGATAAATATGTGAAGGATTCTTACCTTATTCTTAGATGCTAATTAGAGTTCTAATTGAATACAAAATCTTAGATTGGAGATTGGATAATGATTCTCAAAGATATTTGATTTGGAGCAAAATTCGAATTCTCACACTATCCTGATCATTCCTCATTAATTGAGCCATATTTTGAGCTATAGAAATCAGATCGACGAGCTGTTTGCAGCGTTAAAAAGCTAACAAAAAATTCTACAATTTTTCTGTTGAGATCAAGGGCAAAATCAGCCATCTAAAGGACGAGAAAAATCATGCAAGTCAGGTATGAAAATCAGTCAGCTTTTCTATAAAATGGGGAAAACGAGTTTATCAAAAGAACTCTCTTTGGTTCAGATCATCACGGAGAAAATTCCTAATCCTGAGAGAGTAGTTTCGCTGTAACAGACCTTGGAGGATGGCTTTGAAGGAAGGATTCAATTCTTGAAAGCTTGAAGATCATAATCACCGTAAAAAGGGTTTTGATTTCTCTTTCTCTCTAGTTTTCCCCTTTCTTTGGGTTTTCTTTCCATGAGTTTTTATTTTGATATGAGTTTGTTTGTATTGAACATGAGCAACTAAACTCATAGCTAGGGTTATGGGAGATCTTGTTTTCTTAATTATTTTGGTTTGATTTCTAATTTGATTAAGGCAATTTCTTTTAAGGTATATCATATTACTTGCATTCTTGTCATAACTTGATCACTTTTAGCATGTTTTAATTCATTATTTGATCGGTGACCATCCGCATTCAATGAGTGGATCTATATGGTAAGCTTAGGATTAGATTGGTGAATGACCAAATATCAATTTTTCTACTAATAAAATTGACAGATATGTTAGTTCATCTCTTGAATTGAAGCTTAATGCATTTCTAATTAATTCAACTAAATGATCAAATAGGTTATTTAATTTAGGAATAAAATATTATTTCATCCATGACCATTGGGATTCAATAGCATGTAAGAAAATATTAGCAAAAGAATTACCTTACATTATAAATGAAAGAAAATCTGAATAATTGGATTCAAGTAAACCTTGCGCCCTAGTCTCTCTCTCATTGATTATTTATTCTTTGTTTGATTGTTCATTATTTTTTTTTCTTTATTTGTCTTCCTTTATTTGTTTTTGAATCTATTCATACACTTTTAATTGTCTAAATAACAAAGAATTTTACGAATCTAGTTATTACTAATTATTCCTCGTGAGATCGATAACTAAGACTCAAGTCTTATATTACTTGACGATAAAATACACTTACTTTTAATGTATTTTACGCATACCATCAATTCAACCTTTATAAATATCAAGCTAAGTCACCCTAATCAGGTATGAATTATCTCATGACATAAACCCTATTGGTGCACATCCTAACTTGAGCGTTAGAGTCTTTTTACAAATAACTATTCTCTGATTCAACACACTTGATTACAATTATGTAACAAAGGAGTCTACCACTTACGTATCTATCTCATATACTTTCTGAATCTACTTCAGAACACATAGACAAAAATTATTGGGCAACAGTTTAAGCCATATTCCTTGTTTTCTACTATATATGTTTCCCGTGCAAGAAACTCATGGTTGATGGGATGACTCCTAAAAAGCATAAAAGGGACATCAAGATTGGAGTCAGACGTAGATGTTTTCGTGCACTAACTTCATAAAAGTTTATATAATTAAAGGATTTTTCTAACAACTAAGGTTTCAAAAGTGGAGATTATTTAATCAAAAATCAAATTTTTTGAGTTTTTAATGTATTAAATGTTTTACTTTTTATTTAATTTTTTTTGTACATTTTGAAACCTCAATAAGTTACTTAAAACACTTGTTAGTAAAACTCAAAACTCATACTTAAATCATTTTTTATGGGTATGGGCAAAAGGAAAACTAAAGGCATTTTGAGGATTAAGATCCTCTGGAATTTTTTTTTTTTGAACTATACGAATCTCAACCCTTAAAATCATTGTAAAGTTTGGTAAAATATTGATAAAAAGTGTACTTTGAGAAATTCTGGACTGCCACATGTGAAACTCCACTCCCTGCAGTTTTAAATAGCCGAAGGGAATTCACATTCGACATTTTGGTTATAGAAGAGTGGGAAAGAAAATATTGACTTGACACAATGTTTCCGTTAACTTTTTCTGTTTGAATGGAAGACAAGAGGATGGGGAAAACTTGTATACATAAAGGTCCAAAAATTAATGTGACTTATTGCTGTTTTATTGAGGCATGCATGTTAATAATATAAATTGTGTTTTGCTAATATTTTCACCAAATGAATGCTTGAGTGGCAGCTGAGAAATTAGGCCTTCCAACTTCACCACCTCACCTCTTCCTAGTCTCTAAGGTAAACAACAAGAAGAACATATCCTTCTTTGATGGTGTTAGCTTTGCCTCTGGAGGTGCTGGAATATTTGATGGCAAGGATGATGTAAGTGTAATTCCAATTCTCTCTATTCCATTCCCCAATTTTATTTTTGTTTAGGGAAAAGTTATTTATGCACTAATTTTTTACACTTTTACTTACACCAACACTAATTTAGGGGGAAAGAAAAAAGAGAGAATGTGTATTGAAAATTGTGTTTTTTTTTTATTACCTAAAAAAGTAGTGTAAAAAAAGTATAATCAAAATGGTGTGTAAATATGTGTATTCTTTTGTTTATCTTTTTTCTTTGGTCAAATTTTTATTTATCTTGTTCGTACAGATATGTACGTGCACGTATAGGTGTTTTGCAATCTGATCCAAGATGGGCCAAAAGTAAGGCCTGTATGGAAAGGGATGGCCTGCAGGGAAAGGGATGGGGGTTAATTAAGGATATGGGCTCCATAATAAAGACAATAACCTAAATTGAAAGTGCATGACAAAAAATAAAAGGAACCAAAATGGCTCGAGTATTATTAACTGTCACACAAACTCCAAAGGGATTTTAAAAGAGTTTATAATTACATCTCCCAAAAAATAAAATTGGAGTTTACATATTTTGCGGTGAACGTGGATAGCAAAAGTAGGGCCTGCAGGGAAAGGGATGGGAGTTAAGGATATGGGCTCCATAATAAAGACAATAACCTAAATTGAAAGTGCATGACAAAAGATAAAAGGAACCAAAATGGCCTGAGTATTATTAGTTGTCACGAAAACTCCAAAAGGATTTTAAAAAAGAGTTTACAATTACATCTTGAACAAAATAAAATTGGAGTTTACATATTTTTAGTTGTCACGAAAACTCCAAAAGGATTTTAAAAAAGAGTTTACAATTACATCTTGAACAAAATAAAATTGGAGTTTACATATTTTGAAGTGAACGTAGATAGCAAAAGTAGGGCCTAGAGGGAAAGGGATGGCTTGCAGGGAAAGGAATGGGGATTAAGGATATGGGCTCCACAATAAAGACAATAACCTAAATTGAAAGTGCATGACAAAGGATAAAAGAAACCAAAATGGCCTGAGTATTATTACCTGTTACAAAAACTCCAAAAGGATTTTAAAAAAGAGTTTACAATTACATCTCGCACAAAGTAAAATTGGAGTTCACATATTTTGCAATAGCAAAAGTAGTGCTCGCTCAACTGAGCTATCTCCACTTATTCTCATATTTTGCAGGGATAACTAATAACATTGACAAAGGAAATGGACTACTACTCACAAGTGCATGACCAATTGACCCAACAAGTAGGAGCACCTCCTCTTCAGAAGCATCTCTCCAAATCCATCTTCGCTGTTGTGATTGGCAGCAACGATATCTTTGGTTACTTTGACTCAAAGGATCTTCAAAAGAAAAGCACCCCACAACAGTACGTGGATTCCATGTCTTCCTCACTAGAAGTACAACTATAGGTAAACACAATGGGCTGTAACTTGTAAGTTACTACTTCTATGGTCAGTGATTATGCTTAGAAGGCTCAAAACTTATGTAATTTGCATGCTTTGTTTTTTTCTTTTTTTGGTTGGGTAAATTTTTGGCAGAGATCATAGAACTATATGGTGCAAGGAAATTTGAGATTGCTTGTGTTGGTGCAATTGGATGCTGCCCTGCATACAGGCTCAAGAACAAAACAGAATGCATTTGAGAAGCCAATTTCTTGTCGGATAAATATAACGAAGGCCTGCAATCCATGTTGAAGGAATGGCAATCAGAGAACAAGGACATAAGTTACTCCTACTTTGATACTTATGCTGCCGTCCAAGACCTCGTTCAGAATCCAACTTCTTATGGTATTATCACGTTATCCTATATCTCATTGCATTATAATTAGCCTAGACATTGGGATTTAGGACACCATGATTCACATAACAACTTGTTTTATATAATTTTTTTCTAAAAATGCTTCATAAAAATTATCTTAAATTCTTAATACCTTTATAATCAATGCTAAATAGAATTTTTATAATTAATTTACACAACATGTGATAAAAGCTAAATAAACTAAAATTAGTATTTATCAGCAACTAATCATAGCCGTTGATTCTATGTTTGTTATAGTTTCATATAAAGATTATATCTTAAAGTTTAGAAAATTGCTTGGACTGAGATGAGGATGATGAGATTTTTTAAAGAGTTTATATCCCCTTTTCAGGATTTGCGGAGGTGAAAGCTGCTTGTTGTGGACTTGGTGAGCCGAATGCCCAGGTTCCTTGCCTCCCAATTTCGAGCGTTTGTTCCAATAGACAAAGACTATATCTTCTAGGATCCATTCCATCCTACAAAGGCAGCTATACGCATCTTTGTGGATAGAATTTATAATGGGCCTTCAAAATTCACATCTCCTATTAATATAAGACAGCTACTAGCCGTCTGAAATGGGCAAATCAGTTCGTCCTTTCATATGCCTTTTTGTTTTCTGTTTTTTTGTTTTTTGTGTTACTTCTTTGTTATCAAACAACAATAGAATAAAAGAAAGACAAAAAAAAAAAAATTGTAGCACAACAGAATCCCCAAATGAGAAGTGAATGTGTATTTTAATCAATGAAATAGAAATTAGTATACACGCCATTTCTTCCACCATCAACCGAGACAGGACATGGCAGCTATTAATGTAACTTCATTGATCATGTAATAAATAGATATGTAGCACTGATACTCCAAAATAATTATACGTATCATATTGGATATTTTGATACTTTTAGATACTTTTTGTTTATATATTTTTTAATTATATTTTGAATTTTTATCATATCAACGTATTTGTATTTATATCGTTTCATATTTGTATATCATATTTGTACTTCTTAGGTAAATAGTAATGACTTATTTATTATGATACAAGCGCTTAGGTCATATTTTTAGGGAAAGAGTTAAAAGACTAATTAAAAATAATATTTTACCTTCCTTAGACTTTGATGACATAGGAACTTATGTGGATTGTATTAGAGGAGAATTTACTAAGATAAAAAAGAAAGGTGCAACTAGAGTTCAAGTCTTTTAGAAATCATTAACATAGACATTAGAATACTTCTTTCTCCTACTATTTGTGGTAACAAGTTTTTTATCACTTTCATTAATGACTTTTCTCGATTTGGCTATCTTTATTTAATTAAAAAAAATCTGAAGTAAAAAAGCAATTGGGGAAGGTCATTAAGATAGTGAGATCTAGCTGTGGTGTAGAGTATTATGGCAAATATGATGCCACATGGTAGCATATAGGACCTTTTGCTAAATACTTGCAAGATTGTGGAGTTGTTCCACTATACACCATGCAATAGTAGTCCTGAACAAAATGGTATGACCAAAAAGTGTAACTGCTCACTGAAAGACATGATGAAGAGCATGAAGAGTAAGTGCAACTTGCTAAAATTCCTATGGGGTGAAGCCATGAAAATTGCCCTTTACATACTTAACAAAGTCCCTAGTAAATGCATCCCAAAAACACCTTTTGAACTCTAGATAGGTAGAAAATATAATTTAAACCATCTTTATGTCTAGGGTTGCCCAACAAAAGTTAAAATTTATAATCCTTGAGAGAAAAAGACTCGCCCTAAAACTAGTTATTGCTTTTTCATTGGATAACCAAATCATGTGAAAGAATACATGTTTTATTATCTTGGGAGGAGTATTGTAATTGTGTAGTCTTTACATGCTAAGTTGTTGGAACTTGATGTGGCGAACCCTGTTGTTCCAACTTTAAGTTGAAAACATAGTTAATCATCCTCCCGTTGATAATGTGATTGATCCTTCTACTCTGGTTAAGATTCCACAACCTATTGAGCTGGTTGAGCAAATGCATGTGAAGAGGTCAATTAGACAGAGGAGACCTGCCATTTCAGATGACTTTATGATCTATTTGAGTGAGGATGCTTATGATATTCAGAATGTCCTTAACCCCAAGAATTATCAAGAAGTTGTTTCTTGTCCTCAGTCCAATATGTGGATAGATGTTATGAATTTAGAAATGCAATCTATGGCTAACAATAAAATGTCGGAGCTTATTGAATTACTTGAAAATTGTAGGTCAATCAGTTGCAAATGGATCTTTAAAATAAAGATTGAAACGGTAACATTAAAAGATTTAAAGCTGGACTTATAGCTAAGAGCTTTTGATAGAAATTTTCAAGTAATAAAATTACTGCTTACTTGCAAGCTCACAAGGTCTATGCAATACCAAACAAATATAAGGGTATCGTATCCAAATGGAGTGATGTGATTATCTAAAATCTAATATCCACTTAAATTAATTTAGAAAGAAAAAAAATATTTTATTTTAATTTTTCTAAGAATTTAAATTACACACTAAACTAAAACTCAAAGTAAACAATAAATCTAAATGAGAGGACTCAAACTAAAATACAAGATCAATCAGAGAATGACTCCAAGACTTCGAATCCACAACTAACTAAATATGCAAAGATGAATTTAACTTTAATAAGAATTAATTTTGTTCTATAGAGTATCTACAGTTACAAGTTTTGATCATTATTGAAGATTATTGTAACTTAATTAATGATATAATTCATCTAAGTAACATGACCTATTCAAATTATGATATAACCCATTTACCAAAACATGAACTATTCAATCCTTAGATTAGAAATACCATGAATATTATTGTACAACCCACACTTAAGAATACAAGAGTTAAGCATGTGATTAAAATATATCATTTTAAATTTACTAATTGACTACAAGACAATCAATAAAAATAAATTGAATAACAATTAGAGATAAATAATCATCAACACTATATAATTATAGTACAAAGAAAAATCTATCAAACAAAATTAAATAATCTAATACAAGATTAAGATTTCATCGTAGTCCTTGAAAAACAAATTTAGCTACTCATAGTAAGAATAACAGGGAATGTCTAATATGGACCACTTACAAAGTGGTTCATGAATGGTGCAATTGCTTTTTAGTCATCGATTTATTGTTAAAAGAAATTAATGACTGAGATTAAAATATTATATCTTTACATATTTTAATTAGTAACACTCAGATTTACATATAAATTTAGTCAGATCACTCTTTTTTATAAATAACTGTACATACAAAAAACTTATAAATTTCAACTGATAATTTTTACATACATCTAAATTTAAATATAGATACTATCAAATAAAAAATAAGTGATGCATCGATGGATCCAAACTTATTGAATCCATGATAGAAGGCTCGAAAATAACAAGCATAAAGATGAAAAAATAAACCATGAACTCGTTGCAATGTGTCTTAGTGTTGGCGTCTTCTTCCTTTCAGCAATTATGCCGTTGTGCTCCTCCCCATCGACAATTGCTAATAGAAAATGATTTTCGTCCACCTAAAATACGGTAGATATATGTCCACCATATTTTGGTGTGAGACAGATGTCAAATCAATCTGTATGTGACTATAACATTTCCGCGGGATACAGAATGAGTTTGTGAGTAGGTTGAAAAAAAGTTAGAGTATAAAAGTTAGACGAATAACGGAGTTGATTGCCAATTTCCACATGTGCCTCACTCGGAGAAATGAAGAATTCTAATAGAGACCTAGGGTGATTCATGGATGGACCAATCACAAATTAATTATTAATTTATTACTGAAAAAAATTAATGATTCAAATTAAAATATTATATTCAATTAATAATACTTAAATTTATAAAAAAATTTAGTCCGATTATTTTTTTTATGAATAATTATATATATAATTTATAAATTTCAACTAATAATTTTTATATATACTTAAATTTATATATAAATATTATTAAATAAAAAATAATTTATCTATAAATCCAAATAAAATAACTCTATAATAACCTTGTCCTAGAAAAATCAAATATGAAATACAAATTCAGATCTTCCCCTGGGCTAGTTTTACAGTGGACCATTTTTTTAAGTGCTCCACCGGTGGTCTTTTTGACCAACCAACTATGCTAAGTTGTTTGTCAGTTTGTAGATAGTTTGCTAGTTCGTCCCTAATATCTTTTTATACTTTCATCTTACTCCTCAAACCCCAGCATATTTATTTATATCTATTTATTAGCATTAAAACCAAAGAAACCTAACGTGATCAATACATCAATGTTGTTGCATGCAACCTACAAACCTGACAGCTGTAATGACAAAATGTCATTTCAAGTGCCAAATAAAATATTTATCTTTTCACTTTTCAGCACTACCGGTCATTGCTAAGGGACAATTTATTTAGGATAAGAAAAAAATTAGAGTAAATTACATTTATTTCTCTTCAAGTTTAAAGATATTACATTTAATTTTATTTTTTAAAATAATACTTACTTTTATTAATTGATCAAATTATATAATTGTATATAAATATTATCAATTAAAATTTATAAAATTTTCAAGATTACGATTATTTATAAAAAAATATTTTTTAAAAAAATATCGGTCTCATTCTTTTTCAAAAATAACACTCACCCATCAATTAATTGATCAAGTTGTATAATTATGTAAATATTATCAGTTAAAATTTATAGAATTTTCAACATTCACATGATTATTTATGAAAAAGCGTACACTAAAAATAACTATGATATCTTGAAAAGCTTCTGATTTTAATTAGTAATATTTATATATAATAATATTTTTTTATAAAAAAACTTTTACAATTTTTTCTCTGTGTGGGTGTGTAAGGAGTTTTTGAAAAAATATATACATTTTTTAACTAGTAATGTTATCAAATTTTAAGCGATAAAAAATATTACCAGATTTTAACTTGGTAATATTTATACATAATAATATTTTTTAAAAAAATATTCTTTTCATAAATAACTGTAAATACTTGAAAATCTTATAAATTTTAATTGATAATATTTACACAATTATGTAACTTGATCAATTAATGGGGTGAGTGTCATTTTTAGAAAAAAATGGGGCTGAGTGTAATATCATCAAACTTAGAGGGGGGTGAGTGTAATTTACTCAAAAAATTATTATACATTCTTTTTAAGGATATATATATTGTTGATATTTTTTAAAAGTATTAAATTTAATAAAAATAATAATAATAAATGATAAGTATAATACATGATATTAAAAAAGTGTAAAAATATATATATTATTAATAATAAAAATATCAAATCTATTTAAGATAGAATAAAGAGTGTTTTTTTCACATTCACTCATATATTATCCTATTCTTCACCCCATTGTTGGACGAGATTTATTTTTATCCCATATCCAAACCCATAGGAATTTATCTGCCCCATTCCTATCCCACTTCTGCCTTACCCTACCTTGCCCTGCTCTCGATTACACTTTATATATTGTTAGTATATTTTTATTTTTTGTTATAAAAGTAGGCCTAAGCCCAAAAACAAAAAAAAAATAAATAATTAGGATGATCAGCAAGGTATAAGAACTCCTATAACATAAGCAAAAAGCATCAAAACAAAAAATAGAGAGGGGAATTCTATAGACTAAGGTCATAGTCATGAGATAAATTCAAATTGATCAAACTATTAGCTCTTTGATTGCCTTCACATATAGTGTAACATCCTGAATTTAATAATCATAATACAACTAATATATACTATAGTGATTACATTCAGAACTGCTACTTCTACTACTAAACATTTTCAAATATAACAAAGTCATGTATATATAGAAAATATGAGCCACGAATGAATATATTCATTACATAGCAACAATATTTCTCATAAATACAATACGTACATCATGTTGAAAGAAATTACTCAGCTACACTAAGCTAAGCATTCCAAGCTCCTGCTGGTCTTCACTTTCCATAAGACTTCCTCCTTGGAATCATCATAGAAACGCACACAATGGGTGAGAATCACACATTCTCAGTAGATAAAAACCATAAACCATAACATCACAATCATTCTAGCCATTTCGGGAAAAAACACATTTGTAAAATCAAATCTCATACACAGCAAGCTAGAAAGGTGGCAAAAGCCAAAACCAAGTCCTTTCTCTTCCTGAAATAGATTCCCACTTTATAAGTTTGTATAAAAACTCATTTACTACAAACAGTCTTCTAGAAATTACCAAGCTAAGAAAAACATCATCTCTTTCTCAGAGACACCAAAGCATCATCTCCATTGCAGAGTCACAACAACAATACCTCAATCTTAGATATATAAACCCAGATAATATACTCAATTATCATATAAATACTTCAGTCATAGAAGTAAACAACATCTTCATCTCAGAGATACAAACACAACATCTCCATCCCAGAGACACGCAATTGTCCATACAACTGCAATGCATGAATATGTCATGATAGCAACTGCCCATACAATTGTCATGTTATGCCAAATTATGTCTAGTGTTTATGTCTATGCAATAACCTAAATATGAAATGCATAATGTATGATACCATTACAAGAAATCAGTTCCATGGTAATGTCATGAGATGCATGAGCCTTGAACAAAACAAAGGAACCCGATTCCATAAGCTTTGAGCAAGCATTGGAAACCCAGTTCCAACTATTCCACGGGTTGTGAGGAAAATACCATTCTCAACTCATTACTATGATCGAAAAGGTATGTTACCTCTTCACTTACAATCATGTATGATCACCCTCTTCAGGTAGTGAAGTCTCATCAACTACATGGCCTTCAGCAACAATGACCATTGTGATAGAAAGGATTGACTACCTTCTCATTTAAAATCACATTAGATCATCCACAACAATCATTGTGATAGGAAGGATTGGTTACCTTCTCATTCAAAATCATATTATGATCATCAACAATGAGAGATAAACCTCATCAACATAGCTATGGAATAACAATAATGCTAATTACTACAATAACTAGCATGCCAATTGATTTATATTCTTAACTACCAACATGAAATACAATGATGTTAAATACCACAATAATTAATATACCAACCGATTTACTTTCACCATACAACCACTTCATTAAATACTCCTATTAGAGTCTTACTACTCAAAAAGAAGCATAGACGAAGAAACTACACCATTGGAAGAGTCCAAGGCAAGACATACAACATCTATTTACTTACTGCCATTCACGTCGTGACGTTGCCCTGTGCTAAGTCGCGGCGCCTAAGTCACGGGTTCAAGTACTGGTAGGAAAATGCCACCAACGTCGCGGCATCCTTGTGCCACGTAGCGGCGTGCACCCCTGTTCTTCAACACGTTGCGGCACTCAAAGTGCTATGTCGCATCACCCAACTCTCGGGTCTCAAAAACTGGGCGTTCAAAACACTCACATCGTGGCATTCTACACCACACGCCGCGGCGCCCACTACAGAACTTGCATTCTGCAGAATTTTACAGATATGGGTACTGTTCCATTGGAACTAAACCATCTTCCAATCACTCAAAACTCGATTTCAAGTGATTTCCAACCTCCATCAAGGTCTAACTACACATAGCAACTCTTAAACTACTTCAATTTCACTCAAAACCAAAGGTCATGGAAAATCCTCTACCTAAAACCTAAAACCCCAACTTTGATCTCAAAGGGAATTAAAGGCTTTCAAATGCTGAGAATTTCATTCCCACACATCCAACAACTCATAAACAAGCCATCCTCGAATTAACCAATAAGATTCAAGTCAAAAACACCAAAAATTACACTCAAAAACCTAACTTTCCTATCATGCCAACACTCATGAACAAGATAAAGAAAATAGAAAAATGAGTCAAAAACAAGGTTTTTCCCCTACCTCAAGGTCTTGATGATAGCCAAGGATGGATCCAAGCTTTCCAATCATTGCTTGTCTCTTATTTCACCAAATCTGATTTCCTAGCTACTAACAGATTCAAAATAAATCCTTAGATTCATTAAAAATCCTGTTTCACCAAAAACTAATATTTCTATATCAGCTGGGGGTCAATCCGGCACGAAAACACACAACCAGTATGTTTTAAAATGTCAAACTAACTACGATTAACCTCAAACTTTAACTATAGCACAGTTCCCACATTTGTGACTTGGAAACAAACTCTTTACATTTATTTCCACTAACTAAGTAGTTTAAGCCACTTCCGAAGCAAATAACAACTATATTTCACACATAGTATTACAGCAAAGTGTCTAAACGAGCTCAGAAAGACACAATACTACACAGACATGTTAAGTAAGTATTAAGCTACCTCTGTAATCATATACAAGCCTAACATATTTTTCAGGATATTATATATAGTACGAATAAAGGCAAACCTTCCTAGCAAAAACATCATTTTGAGGCAAGAAATTATAATTCGTCACATATATAATGTAGTTCTACTAAGGTTAAATTCCAATCTCAAACTATGCAATATGAAACTGCAAAACAATTATATGTTTCAAGCAAATCATCAAACTATCCCATTAAATAAAAAAGAAAAACACTAACAATAAAAAATTAGTTACATTAACAACAAATTTAATTGATCTTTTTTATAGTAAAATATTTTATTCATTTAATTGTCCTCTCAATAGGCTTATTAACGTCCAATTTGGTTTAATTAAGTTATTTTTGTCATATTTTTATGATATTGGATCTAGTTAGATCATTGAAGGAATTATTGCATGATTTGGCCTTAAATTTTTTATTTGGTAGTGCTCTAGTGTCTAATTGATGCGATTTTAATCTTGTAGGAAAGATAGGACAAATATCTACAAGTTTCATAAGACCTCAGGAGTTGGATCACATGTTTGGATAATTTAAACTAGAGTTAAAGTAAGAGTCCGAGTGCTGATCTTGACAACATGAGTTATGCGCACTCATTAACCCATATCTTGAGTTATAGGAGTCTAATGGATGTCAAACCAGGCCCAAATGGAATCTGAGACACAAAGATATAATTCCTATGAGGCTCCTAAGTTTAAAAACATCATTTTGGGCAAGAAATTGGAGCTGAAATTCAGTGGTGGGTTGCTGGCGAGTTAGGCCACTTAATTGGGCATAACTTGAGTTTTAGGCCTTCAAATGATATGGGACTTGGGGCCATTGATTCCTAATTGACCTAATTTTGTACTTAATGGGATTCTAATCATGTAATACTACAAGAGAAGTTGGTTAAAGGGGTAGACAGTAGAAAATGAAGGGAATTCATTCATTCAGCACTTTTCACTCTCTCTATTCATCTCTCTCCATCTCCCTTCTCTCTAGGTTTTCATCCTTTCTCTGAATTTCTTCCCTCCTATACATGGAGGGTTAGAACCTTTTAATCAATCCTAGGAATTGTCAATCTTAATATTTAATTTTGAGATCTTTCTTTGATTGTTTTATATTTAATTGTTAATCAAGTTTCTCTTATTCCTCTTTTAATTTTGATTGAATCTAGATTGGATTGCTTAATTTGATTTGGATGTTGATGTGATAAATGCATAATTATCACATGTTTAAAGAGGATTATAGATACTAAATAATGCATTAAAGGTGTTTGATGGGTTGTTTAGCTTAGTTGGATTTTGGATTTAGGTTAATTTAGGCTTAGATGGGTGCTTAATTCGTCTAACCTTGATTAATTAAATTCTAGAAGCTTGTCTAGTAGAAGATTCGTGGATCACCTTAAGGCTTCTTGATATGATCTAAGGCCAAGAATCTGGTTAGCAATTAAATGAATTCCTAGTGATCAAGGATCGATTAAGCTTAAGATTAGATAATTTTCTTAGATTGGTTGTCTACATAATTTTGTTTATAGTTTTTAATTGCTTTCAGTTAATCATTTTTGCAACCTTCCACCTCTGTCAACCTCTTAATCTAATTGCTCAATTAGAGTGATTCAATGGCTCAACCAAATGATGTGGATAAATGGCCCTAATATGTTTTGATTAATGACTAAACTTAATATGATTATTATTTTGAGTCACTAACTGCTTGCCAAGCTTGAATTTTTCAATGAGATTTAAAGGAAGAAGTAAAGTCAATGCAAGGATCAAGAAGGATTACTTGAAGAAGAAGCATCATGAAGAAGCAATACAATGAAGATCATTAGGAACATGTTGTAAAAAAAAAGACTAGGTTTAATTCTCTGATTAAGCTCTGTAAAAATGGTTTTTCAAAAGAATAAATGGACTAAGAATGAACAAGGTTAATTAATAAGTTTGTACATCTATGTGCACATCAATGTACTTTCAGTTAATTAACTAACTTTTGATGAAAACCTATGTGTACATCTATGTATAAATGTTACACATCTATACATACATCGATTGATTCTGGACTTACTTGATCAATATGCACGTTTACATATATACATCGATTAGTACATCGATGTATAAATAAAACAGAGGCTAGAATGCATTTGATATTTATATACATCGATTAGTACATCTATGTATAAGTCAAGACAGAAGTTTTTGACATATATACATCGATTAGTACATTTATGTATAAGTCAAAACAGAAGCATTTTACTTTAATACATCTATTGATACATCGATGTATAAGTCAAAACAGAAGAAAGAACGTTTTAAAATAACTATACAATCGATTAGTTAATCGATGTATAATCTTCTGGGCTGAAATTTAAAGTGTTTTTGAAGAACAACATCGATGTATTCATATGTGTATCATTCAAGATCAAGAACATCCAAGAAAAAAATCGATTAGGCAATCGATGTACACTTGTTATAAAAGTGAAATCTTGTTTAATACATCTGTGTACACATCGATTGACCAATAACAGAATTTTTCTTTTAAGTCTGTTATGATCTCAACTGACTTGTAAAGTGTATCCAACGGATCTATTTTGAGATATTCCTATATAAGGACATTGGAAAACACTTTTTCAAAGACAATTGATTCAAAATACGAAATCATACACTAAAAATTCAGAGACCTTTTCATTGAAGAAAAACAGAAGAGATAAGAGAGAAGGTTCTCTCGCTGGTTAGATCAAGAGTAGAAGGGACTCTTGGTGCTGTGCAAGAATAGAAGGAATTCTTGTAGGTTTTACAAGATTGCTTTGACTGAAAAGCTGTTATTTGTGTAGAAGGAACCAAGAAGTGGAGCTTTTGTAAAGAATCTTGTATATTAATTTTCTATAGTGGATAAATCTCACAGTGGTGTGGGGACTGGATGTAGGTTACTAAAGGAGGTAGCTGAACCAGGATAAATCTCGGTTTGTAATTTTCTCTATCCCTTAACTCTTTATTTGCTTTATTGTTGAATGTATGAATTAAGCAATATGTTAGGGATGCTTGTATGATCTGATTTGTTAATGATCACGTTTTAATCTGAAATCAATCTTAGTGTTAGTATTTCTTTATAAAGTTCAATTCTTGATTGCAATACATCTTGCAAAAACACATTTTGGTTTGTTGGTTGATAAAATCTCTTTCTTTGATTAAAGAAAAGAATCAGTTTTTGCAAAAAAGGGAAAAAGTTTCAAAAACCTATAATACTCAATTCAACCCCCCTTTCTTGAGTAATCAGAAGCCACAACCAACAAGTGGTATAAGAGTTTTCACTCTTGTGTAAAGTTTAACAGCTTAAGAGGATGGTTTCAAATGACATCTTGGGAGAAGGGGCTTCCTTGGCAAGACCTCCTGCTTTCAATGGCACTGCCTATATGTATTGGAAAGAAAAGATGTTAATATTTCTTGAGGCAAGTGACATTGATGTTTTAGATGCTGTTGAGAATGGCCCATACATTCCTCACTCTCTTGATGTTAATGGCAACAAGAAAGAAAAACTTAGAAGTGATTGGGATGATGAGGACAAAAAGAAAGTAGGTTATAATGCTAAAGCTAAGAATATTATAACTGCTGCCTTGAGTTATGATGAATTTTTCAGGATTTCAAATTGTAAGACAGCCAAGCAAATGTAGGATACGCTGCAAATTACTCATGAAGGAACCAGTGATGTAAAGATAGCAAGAATGAACTCACTCATGCACGAGTATGAACTTTTTCACATGAAGAATGGTGAAGACATCAATGATATGCAAAGAAGGTTCACTCACATAGTGAATCAACTGAATGGACTAGGAAAGAGTATTTCAGATGAATAACAAATCAATAAGATCATGAAATGTTCGACAAGAGAATGGCAACCAAAGATTACTACTATAGCTGAATCAAAGGACTTGGAAACCATGAATATTGCTACACTATTTGGAAAACTCAAAGAACATGAGATGGAGTTACATAGATTGAATGATCATGAAGAGAAAGAGAAGAAGAAAAGAGGCTTATCACTTAAAGCAATTGTCTCCAAAGAAAGTCTTGATAGTGATGAAGATGAAGAAGTTGAAGTTGAAGATGAAGATGAATCTGAAGAGGATATGGGACTGCTAGTAAGAAAATTTAAAAGATTCCTCAAAAAGAAGAAAACCTTCAACAAAAGGTCCTCAAATTTCTTTTCCAAGAAGAACACTTCAAAAGCTGAAAGTTCAACATCAAATGTGAAGTGCTATGAATGTGGCAGACCTGGACATTACAAGAATGAGTGTCCTAAACTTCAAAAGAAGGACAAGCATGACAATCATGAGTCCAATGACAAGAAGAATAGAAAGCCAAGCAGAGCATACATAGCTTGGGAAGAAAATGATATGGATTCCTCTGAACATTCTGAGGAAGAAGAAGCCAATCTTTGTCTCATGACTAACCATCAAAGTGACAATGAAGATGAGGTGTGTTTGAGAGCCAAAAGTTCAAATTGGTATCTTGATAGTGGCTGCTCTAAACATATGACTGGAGATATCACTAAGTTCTCATCCTTCTCTCCTAAACAAAGTAGAAGTGTCACCTATGGTGATAACAATAAAGGAAGGATTCTAGGAATTGGAACAATTGGAAGAAGCACAACTACCAAGATAGAAGGTGTACTATATGTTGAAGGGCTCAAGCATAATCTACTAAGCATCAGCCAACTATGTGATAAAGGTTATAATGTATTCTTTAATTCTTGTAGTTGCATTATAGAAAACAAGCATGATAGAAATGCAAAGCTGATAGGTAATAGATTGAATAACATATATATGATAGATTTAGAAAGTATTTCTACTAATGATGTATGTTATTTGATATCTAAGGAAGAGGAAAATTGGCTATGACATAGAATAATAGGACATATTCACATGAATCATCTGAACAAATTTATTTCTAAAGAATTGGTAATTGGACTTCCTAAAACTAAATTCTCAAAAGATGGTTTATGTGATGCATGCCAAAAGAGCAAACAAACAAAAGTATCTTTTAAGGCTAAAAATATAGTTTCAACTAAAAGACCTTTACAACTACTGCACATGGATTTATTTGGACCCTCTAGGACCAAAAGTTTTAGAGGAAATTTATATGCATTAGTTATAGTTAATGATTACTCTAGATTTACATGGACCTTCTTCTTAGCACATAAGAATGAAGCTTTTATAGCCTTTAAGAAAATGGCTAAGTTAGTACAAAATGAATAAGACATGAAAATAACTACTATAAGGAGTGATCATGGTGGAGAATTTCAAAATGAAGAATTTGATAATTTCTGTGAAGAGTTAGGAATTCAACATAATTTCTCTGCTCCAAGAACTCCACAACAAAATGAAGTTGTATAAAGGAAAAACAGATCCTTAGAAGAAATAGCAAGAACTATGTTGAATGACTCAAACATGCCAAAATATTTTTAGGCAGATGCTGTAAACACAGCTTGCTATTTAATGAATAGAGTCTTGATTAGACCAATTTTGAAAAAGCCTCCATATGAACTCTATAAAGCTAGAAAACCAAATGTTTCACATTTTCATATTTTTGGTTGTAAATGTTTTGTACTAAATAATGGAAAGGACAATCTAGGAAAGTTTGATCCTAAAGCTGATGAAGGAATATTTCTAGATTATTCATCATCTAGTAAAGCTTTTAGAATTTTCAATAAAAGAACACAAATAATTGAAGAATCTGTATATATTACATTTGATGAAAATAACCCTAAAAGGTTGGGAAAGGAATCTGTTGATGACGTTGCAGAAGTTTTAGAAGAGATTCAACTTGAAGAAAGTCAGGACAATGCCAAAGTGGATGAAGCAGTGGAAATTCTAGAAGATGCTCAACATGAAGATCTACCTAAAGAATGGAAAACTGCAAGGAATCACCCTCTGGACAACATAATTGGTGAAATATCCAAAGGGGTAACCACTAGACATTCCTTAAGAAATGCATGTAATAATATGACTTTTGTATCACATGTTAAACCTAAAACTATAGATAAAATAATTATTGATGAAAATTGGATTATGGCAATGCAAGAAGAACTTAATCAGTTTGAAAGAAATAAAGTTTGGAAACTTGTTCCTAAACCCAATGACAAACAAATAATTGGTACAAAATGGGTATTTAGGAATAAGCTTGATGAAAATGGTATCATAATAAGAAATAAAGCAATATTAGTAGCCAAAGGTTATAATCAAGAAGAAGGAATTGACTATGATGAAACATATGCACCTGTGGCTAGATTAGAGGCTATTAGAATGTTGTTAGCATATGCATGTATTATGAATTTTAAATTGTATCAAATGGATGTTAAGAGTGCATTCTTAAATGGATATATACAAGAAAAAGTGTATATTAGTTAACCCCCTAGATTTGAAATAAATGAATATTCTAATCATGTGTATAAACTCACTAAAGCCTTGTATGGACTTAAACAAGCTCCAAGAGCTTGGTATGAAAGGCTAAGTAATTTCTTACTTCAAAAGGGATTCATAAGAGGAAAAGTTGATACAACACTATTTACAAAAAGAAAAGCACAAAACATACTACTTATTCAAATTTATGTTGATGATATTATATTTGGTGCTACTAATGAATCTTTGTGTAAGGAATTTGCCAAATTAATGTAAAACGCGTTTGAAATGTCTATGATGGGAGAGCTTACATACTTCCTCGGACTATAAATCAAACAATGTGATGATGGGACTTTCATAAGCCAAACTAAGTACTGCAAAGAATTATTGAAGAAGTTTGGAATGGAGAATGCAAAGGAAATGGTTACTCCAATGAGTCCATCATGTTACTTGGACAAAGATAAGAAAGGTAAATCAATAGATGTTTCCAAGTACAGAGGTATGATTAGTTCCTTACTCTATTTAACTGCAAGTAGACCTGATAAAATGTTCAGTATTTGTATATGTGCTAGATATCAATCTAATCCTAAGGAATCACACTTAACTACTTTAAAAAGAATCATGAAATACTTGTTAGGAACTAAAGAAATGGGATTATGGTATCCTAAAAGATCAACATGTAACTTAGTAGGATATTCTGATTCTAACTTTACTGGATGCAAGTTAGATGGGAAAAGTACCAGTGGAACCTGCCACCTACTAGGAAACTCATTAGTTTATTGGTTTAGTAAGAAACAAACAAGTGTGGCTTTATCAACTGCTGAAGCAGAATATGTTGCAGTAGGAAGTTGTTGTGCACAAATCCTATGGATGAAACAACTTATTGATTATGGTGTTCTCTTAGAGAAAGTACCAATCAAATGTGATAATACTGTGCTATAAATCTCACTAAGAATCCTATAATGCATTCCAGAACTAAACACATTGAGATAAGACATCATTTCATAAGGGATCACATTCAAAATGGAGATATAATTATTGAATATATTAATACATCTAAACAATTAGCTGATATTTTCACTAAACCATTAGCTAAAAAAAGCTTTTTCTACATAAGAAGAGAGTTAAGAAAAATTGATCCTACTTATGCTTGATGTTTTGAATGTTGAATGTGTGATATTTTGATGTTTGATGTTATACACCGATTGCACAATTGATTGATATAAGCATTATATACTTAAAATAACTAGAACATCAATTTGTACGTCGATTGAAGTCAAAAATCAGAAAATATGTCTCTCTGAAAATCATTATGCATCGATTGGACAATCGATTCATTTGATTAAATAGGTACAGTATATGATAGAAATCGATTTACACATCGATTGAATAACTAATCTTAAATACACTACTTACTGTAAGAGATTATGAATTGATTTATACATCGATTAGAATGTTTTTAAAACACTGACCCTGTGTAGACATCGATTTTAACATTGATTGAGTGATAGTTCAAAATTTAGAACTCACTAACTTACCCTATACATCGATTTATACATCGATTGAATGCTGTTGCAATTATTGGACTCTCTGACATTGCTTATACATCGATTCACACATCGATTGCGTTGAAGTTTTAAAATTTGGTACTCTCTGACTTAGCTTATACATCGATTGACACATCGATGTATATGATTTAAAATTAAAATCCTAATGCTAAGTACATCGATTAACGTGTGTATTGGAGGTAAAAACCCCTTAATACATCGATTGGGAAATCGATTGACTGTACTGGGTTTATTAATTTCAACTTCCCTCCAAAATCTTCACTCGTCTAAACCAAATCTCAGAGATCTTAAACCCTAGCAAAGCTCGAAATCTTCTCCAATGGCTCGTGTGGAGCATCCTGAACACTATACTCCTATTCCCTCTAACTCTACATCTTCCTCCTCAACTCAATCCTCCACACCTCAATGTGTATCACCCACAGCAACCCCTGTTCATCCTAAAAGAAAAGGGATTGAGCAAGCTCAACCTTTTCAAAGAATTGACAAGCTTCAAATCAAAAGCTTGAAGAAGAAAACACAGGACAAAGGAAAGAAGGTTGCTGAATCTTCAAGACCAACATCTATGAAATAAGAAAAGAAGAAGAAGGTGGTGAAGGACACACCCAAAAAAGAAAACTGTCCAAAAGAAAAGAAAGAGGACAGAGGAAGAAGAAGAAGATAATGAAATGGTTACTGAGATTGAACTTCTCAGGAGGTATTTCTATGATGAAGAGCACATTATGCTTTATAAGAACAATTTTAAGCACAAGGATACTCATGAAGCTAGAACTGTAGATTTCAATTATTTTGAAGCTCATGAATTCACTTTTTACAAAATTTTATAAGAGTACAATCTGAGTCAATTTTTGCAGATTAAGAGTGACATTTACCCTACATTGATCAAAGCATTTTATTGTACATATGAAATGGACAATGAGGGATTCTCTGCTGAAGTAAAGAACACTAAAATTGAGATGACTTTTGAAGAATTTGCTCAATTTACTGGATTAGACTACAAAGGAAGTAATTTTGCTGGTATTGGAATAGACAGTATTTTGATTAAGACCTTTAATAGGGAAGAAGCAAAGAATGTGCTTCTAATTGAAAATGCACTAGAAGGAAGACTGATAAACATCAGTTCAATGCACATTCAAAGATAGGCTCTCGCAATATGTCTTTGAAAGGAGGATCTTGCTACCAAGATTAGGAAATCATGCTGTGGTGCAGAACAATGACATCTTAATGCTCTGGGCTATGCTACAAAAGAAGCAACTAAGTTGGAGCTACATAATTGCTAGACATATGTTGGACTATAAAATTAGTGGAGCTACCCTACCATATCCTGGATTGGTGATGTGTCTGCTGGAACATTTTAGTGTTTCTTTGGAAAATGAAGAGAAATTTGATGCCACAAAGGTAACTCACAAATTTGGTGAAGAACAATTAGCAAGATGAAGCTTGCTAAAGTAGATGGAGAATGGGTCAGAATAGCTGGTGAAGAACCAACAAGAGCTACTAAGGAAAATTCAGAGCTGAATAGCAAAATGGACAAGTTAATACAAATGTTTGAAGGCTTTGACACTAAGCAAACAAAACATCATATGATGCAAAAACAATCTATTGACTACTTGAGTATTAAACTCAATACCTTAGAAGGCCAAATGGCCACTCTACATCAACATCTAGGCATTTCAATCACTGCACCTCCAGAAGTTCATCCTACTTCTGAAGATGTTGTGAACATAGCTAGAGAAGCTGTTGCTGCTGCACCTGAAGAAGAAGTTAATCCTGAATGGCAAGCAAGTCAAACTTCACAGCACACAGAAGTACCTAGAACCAATGAAGAAATTTAGGTCTTAGGATGTCTTAAGTGTACCTATAATGTTGCTTTTGATATTAATTGAACTATTTTCAATTCTGTTTTGAACAATGATGATGATAAGTGACTGTATGACTTGTTTTGATCATGTTAATATGACTGAATGAATGATGGATATAAATGCATGATTGAATTTTAAGAATGTACTTTGTTTTATATACTTTTGTACTTTGATTCTCCCTATATATATATATATATATATATATATATATATATATATATATATATATATATATATATATATATATATATATATATATATATATATATATATATATATATATATATATATTTATTTATTTATTTATAATGACAAAGGGGGAGAAATAGGTACCATACAAATAACTACATACATACTAAATCAACTTAAACTAATGATCTAAAATATAAATAATGATGCAATAATCCTATACATGTTTATATATTAAAGAACTGTCAATTAGACAGGGAGAGTAAATGGCAATATTACTCTGATATACATTTTAATTACTCTGATATATTGAATGTTAAACATGTTATATATGATAAGTTTGTCATCAATAAAAAAAAAGGGAGTTTGTGGATAAATGACCCTAATATGTTTTGATTAATTACTAAACTTAATATGATTATTATTTTGAGTCACTAACTGTTTGCCAAGCTTGAATTTTTCAATGAGATTTAAAGGAGGAAGTAAAGTCAATGCAAGGATCAAGAAGGATTACTTGAAGAAGAAGCATCATGAAGAAGCAATACAATGAAGATCATTAGGAACATGTTGTAAAGAAAAGACTCAGTTTAATTCTTTGATTAAGCTCTCTCAAATAAGTAAAAATGATTTTTCAAAAGAATAAATGGACTAAGAATGACCAAGGTTAATTAATAAGTTTGTACATCTATGTGTACATCAATGTACTTTCAGTTAATTAACTAACTTTTGATGAAAACCTATGTGTACATCTATGTATAAATGTTATACATCCATGCATACATCGATTGATTCTGGACTTACTTGATCAATATGCACGTTTACATATATACATTGATTAGTACATCGATGTATAAATAAAACAGAGGCTAGAATGCATTTGATATATATATACATCGATTAATACATCTATTGATACATCGATGTATAAGCCAAAACAGAAGAAAGAACGTTTTAAAATAACTATACAATCGATTAGTTAATCGATGTATAATCTTCTAGGCTAAAATTTAAAGTGTTTTTGAAGAACAACATCGATGCATTTATATATGTATCATTCAAGATCAAGAATATCCAAGAAAACAATCGTTTAGGCAATCGATGTACACGTTATAAAAGAGAAATCTTATTTAATACATCTGTGTACACATCGATTGACCAATAACAGAATTTTTCTTTTAAGTCTGTTATGATCTCAACTGACTTGTAAAGTGTATCTAACGGATCTATTTTGAGATATACCTATATAAGGACATTGGAAAACATTTTTTCATAGACAATTGATTCAAAATACGAAATCATACACTAAAAATTCAGAGAGCTCTTCATTGAAGAAAAACAGAAGAGATAAGAGAGAAGGTTCTCTCGCTGGTTACATCAAGAGTAGAAGAGACTCTTGGTGCTGTACAAGAATAGGAGGAATTCTTGTAGGTTTTGCAAGATTGCTTTGACTGAAAAGCTGTCATTTGGGTAGAAGGAACCAAGAAGTGGAGCTTTTGTAAAGAATCTTGTATATTGATTTTCTATAGTGGATAAATCTTACAGTGGTGTGGGGACTGGATGTAGGTTACCAGAGGAGGTAGCTGAACCAGGATAAATCTCAGTTTGTAATTTTCTCTATCATTTAACTCTTTATTTGCTTTATTATTGAATGTATGAATTAAGTAATATGTTAGGGATGCTTGTATGATCTGATTTATTAATGATCACGTTTTAATCTGAAATCAATCTTAGTGTTAATATTTCTTTATAAATTTCAATTCTTGATTGCAATACATCTTGCAAAAACATATTTTAGTTTGTTAGTTGACAAAATCTCTTTCTTTGATTAAAGAAAAGAATCAGTTTTTGCAAAAAAGGGAAAAGTTTCAAAAATTTATAATACTCAATTCAACCCCCTTCTTGAGTAATCAGAGGCCATAACCAACAGATGATACCTTATATAGCAAGTATTTTAGTGAATCGATTTATAAATTGATATAATTTGATAGTCTCGGCAGTTATCATTGTCGCTACCATAATCACGGCAGAATAGTAACTTAAATTAAAAATTTTGAGAAAGTCGCCACCAATGTTTTTTATTAGAAAAAATTGAAAAACTTAAGGAAAATGGTCTACGTTCAAAAATTCTAGTTCAAAACTCTAATTATGCGTAGGAAAGGGCAAAGACTTTACCCCACAATAGTCCTAATACATTCGCCCTAAGACGGTTACCCTAATATGATTACACAATTATTTAAAATCTTTAAATATTAATTTTATCCGTTTTAATAAAATAAAATAAAAGCAAAGTAAAATAAGATAAAATAAAATAAGAACTATTAAATTAAGTAAAATTAATTTTTGGCTTGACTTGTATGCCTACTGATCTGTTGATTATTCCTATATTTTAGTTGCCTTATAATTGATTCATTGAACTCCATTTGTGCTTAATTGTCATCATTTAGCTTAGTTTCTGATATCAAACCCTAATTGGAACATTGCTGTGAAACTTTGCTTAAATGTGTTCATTTGCACTCATAATTGAATTATGTTTTTCAGTCACTGGGCTTCTTAAGGTTCAATTAGGTTTAATTAAGTTAGTTTTGACACATTTTATGATATTGAGCCTAATTGGATCATTGAGGGAATTATTGCATGACTTAGCCCTAATTTATCTCTTTGACAATGTTCAGTGAACTAGCTATAATTTGAGTTTCAAATATCTAATTGATGTGATTTTGGTCTTGTAGGAAAGTTAAGACAATTCTCTACTACTTTCATGAAGACCTCAAAGGCCCAATCACACGTTTGGATAGCTCAAATTGGAGTTGAAGCAAGAACTAGGGTGCTGATCCTGACAGCTTGACCTTTGCATACTGTTCATAGCATATCTCGAGCTAAAAGTTGTCAAATAAGCTGAAATTTTGATGATTGATAGTTAAAATCCAAATCTACAATTTTCATGTTGAACACTTATCCAGATTTGGAGGTCTAAGGGGTCATATTGAGCTTGGAAGTGAGATTACATGGCCAGAGTCAAAATACAAAGCCTGCGTCAGAATACAGGGCCTAAAAGTACACGGCCGTGTGAGAATACACGGCCTAGGCTGTGTACGCCTCTGACTTTGCATTTGAAACAGTGAATTTTGGACTCCTAACTCAGTGTCATACACGGCTGTGTATGACCTCCAGACATCAATTATTGCAAACTTCTGTGCGAAGTTTGTGTTGGAGGCCTATATATTGACACTCTTGGCACGTTTTGAAGGGAGTTCTGACCTAGGAGAGCAGTTGCAACTCCTTGGAGAAGGAGAGGGGAGTCTTGGATCAAAGATTGGAGTCTCGGGTTCGAGCAATCGGAGATCCATCATCCTCAATCCTCAGAAACTCGTTTGCTTTAGTTTTTCTTCTGCACTTTGTTTCTCATGTTGTTCTTTCTCAGTTTTTCTTGTGATTTCCTTCTAGCTATGTGTAACTAAACCTCCCTTGGTTAAGGGGGTGATGAAACCACTAGTATTAATGTTGTGAATCTTGCATATTTGATTATTTTAACACAGTTATGTTTTTATTCATATATTTCTGAATCTATTGTTGGTATGAAAGTTTTTGTACTTGTTCCCACTTTCAAAGTGGTAGATCTGGGTTTATTATGCGCGGTTGCAGTAGTAGATCTAGCGGAATATATGATGTTTATATGGGTATAATTATCTTTGTGCTATTTTCCAGTTATAAAAGCGGTAGATTTGGGTTTATTATGCGCGGTTGCGGTAATAGATCTAGAAAAATATATGTTCTAAGTAATTTAATCCCGGTGTGTGATTAGATCTTAGTGTGATTGGTTTTCTAAATCTTAATGTAATTGTTGGATAGTTGTAAGAGCAGTTGCTTTATAACTAATCAATGATTAGGAGTTGATTTGAGCGGTTGCTAAATTGGCCAACACGTAAGGAAAACAGAGATTTACTCTCACAATTGCATAAAACATAATTGACATTGTTAGAATAAAAAGATATGTGGATTTACATCATCATATAAATCTAGTGGTGGATTCAATCTCTTAACCAATTTTCTTATATTGTTGATTTCAGTTTGTTTATTGTTATTGTATTTGAATCTGTTCATTGTTCATCAAAACTCCAAAACCCCCCTATTTACTGTTTATTGTTAATTAGAGTTTAAATTGGGAATTACTTGATAGTGTTAATTGAATTGGTTCTCTGTGGATCGACCTTTACTAACTACAACTAGTTGTAAGGTTTTTATTTTTTGGTAGGCTTGACAACTGATTTTTATCTGAATTTTAATCACTATATCCTCACACATCAGAATTTTGGCGCTGTTGCTGGGGAACCAATTTTTTGATTACACTGTTAATTTATTTTCTATTTTTACTCTGTTTTTATTTTTGTTTTTATTTTATTTTTAGTTTTTGAATCTTTCTTTCTGAGTGTTTTGTAGGTGTTGATGTCCATTGAAGGGGTAGACGAGGGATTGCTAAATTTGAGGAACTATATTGATCAACTCAACTCACATCCTCAATTTCCCTTCCATCCGGCTAATTTCCAACTCACACCTGCTGACATTGAAGCTGCCCGTTACATTGATCTATCGAGTTCAGAGATATTTGAGCCATCTAAAATATTTGAAGAAGTGACAATGGCAGAAAACACTTTAAGGGCATTGGGTGCTCCAGATCTAGATCAACAGCCTCTATGTATAGACATTCTTGAAAATGAAAAGGCATTTGAATTAAAATCCAGCTTAATCCATCTCTTGCCATCTTTCAATGGATTACCCGGAGAGGACCCCAACAAACACTTGAAGGAAATCCATGTGGTGTGTTCTAGCAAGAAGCCTGCAGGAATTCATGTAGAGCAAGTCAAGTTGAGAGCTTTTCCATTCTCATTGAAAGACTCAGCTAAGGAGTGGCTTTACTACTTGCCACTCGGATCCATCTAATCATGGCAGGACATGGCCCGAACTTTCCTAGACAGGTACTTCCCTGCCTCAAAAGCTGCAACAATCAGAAAAGAAATCTGTGGTATTCAACAAAGGCATGGGGAATCACTCCATGGCTACTGGGAGAGATTTAAGAAGCTATGTTTCAGCTGCCCTCATCATCAAATAAGTGAGCAGCTCTTAATTCTTTATTTCTATGAAGGCTTACAAGTGATGGATCGTAACATGATTGATGCTGCTAGCGGAGGAGCATTGGTTGATAAAACTCCTCAAGAAGCTAGAAACTTGATCTCAAGAATGGCTACTAATACTCAACAATTTTACTCTAGAAATGACACTGGAGTGAGAGGAGTGAAAGAAGTAGAGACAACCAGTCTACAACAACAAATGACTCAATTGACTGCTATGGTTCAACGGTTAATGGATACAGGCAAAGCACCAGTTCATGCTTGTGGGATCTGTTGTTTATCTGGACATCCCACTGATATGTGTCCCACTCTCCAAGAGGACACTAATGAGGAAGTAAGAGCAGTAGGGGGATATACTGGACTTTCAAAAAATTACAACCCCTACTCAAACACATATAATCTGGGTTGGATGGATCATCCTAATTTCAGCTATGCAAAACAACCTCAAAATCAACCTCCAGCTTATGGACCTCCAGGATTCCAACAAAGGCAAGCACCTTTCCCTCAGAGATAGCAGCAAGTTCAAGCTCCTAAGCAACCTGAGCCTTCACTAGAGGAGCTAGTGAAGCAAATGGCTACTAATAATTTGTAGTTCTAACAAGAAACAAATGCAACCATACAAAGTTTTAAACAAGAAACAAGGACTGCAATCAATAACTTGCAGAATCAGATAGGGCAGCTGTCCATAGAATTCAACAAGTTTCAAAGCCAATCTTCATGGAAACTACCCTTACAACCAGAAGTGAATCCGAGGAAAAATGCTAGTGCTGTCACATTGAGAAGTGGAAAGACGATGGATGAGCCTACATCTCTTCCACCACTCACTCAAGAGAAAGATGAACCACCCAAAGAAGCAAATGATAAAGGGCAAAATTCCAAAGCCCCTAAGGTAAGTAATTCTGAACCCCTTCCTAAATATGTCACTAAAGCTCCTTTTCCTAGTAGGTTGGTTAAAACCAAGAAAGAAGAAGCAGAAAAAGAAATACTTGAGACTTTTAGGAATGTAGAGGTTAATATCCCTTTGTTAGATGTCATTAAGCAGGTACCTAGATATGCAAAATTTTTGAAAGAATTATGCACTAACAAGAGGAAGCTAAAAGGAAATGAAAAGGTCCAAGTGGGAGAAAATGTTTCAGCTGTAATTAAAAAGAAACTCCCAACCAAATGTAAGGACCCTGGCACATTCACCATTCCATGCACTATAGGTAACACAAGGTTTAAAAGGGCTATGCTTGATTTAGGTGCATCTATAAATGTCATGCCATATTTTATTTATGCATCTTTATACTTGGGTCCTTTGGAACCTACTAGTATTATTATTCAATTGGATGATAGATCTAATGCGTACCCTAAGGGTGTGGTTGAAGATGTTTTGGTGCAAGTGAATGAATTAGTGTTTCCGACAGACTTCTATGTTTTGGACATGGAAGAGGATGAGTCTCCCAAATCTGCTCCTATCTTGTTAGGAAGACCATTTTTGAAGACTGCACAGACAAAAATTGATGTGCACTTTGGAACTCTAACAATGAAATTTAATGGGGAATTAATTAGATTCAATATTTTTGAAGCTATGAGATACCCAAATGATGTGCACTCTGCTTGTTTAATTGATTCTTTTGATCCTTTTGATTCTTTAATTTCTGCAACTTTTGATACTGACCATTTTGATGCTCTTGATACAATTCTAACTCATAGCTTAGATGTACAGGAGGAAAAGAAGAAGAATGAAGAAGAGCCATGGAGTGAAGACATTGATGAAATTGTTGCTGCCTTTCAAGAGCTCTCTTCCACTCCAGAAGAGCATGAGGTAACTTTGGTTGATTTACCTATTACTACTGATATACCTCAACCTTTTGTTGTGCAGGCACCTGAATTGGAACTGAAAGCACTGCCTGATAATCTTAAATACATCTTCTTGGGGGAGAAGGACACCCTTCCAGTAATAATTACAAAGTCACTCACCCAAGAACAAGAAGAGAAACTAGTAGCTGTTTTGCAGGAACATAAGACAGCCATTGGTTGGTCAATAGCTGATATCAAGGGTATTAGTCCCTCCATTTGTATGCACAGGATATTAATGGAGGAGGATACTAAACCTATGAGAAACCCTCAGCGGAGGTTGAATCCTTCCATGATGGAGGTTGTGAAAAAGGATATACTGAAGCTCCTAAGTGTGGGGGTGATCTACCCCATTTCTGACAGCAAGTGGGTAAGCCCAGTCCAGGTAGTACCAAAGAAATTTAGAATTACTGTGGTAAGAAATGCTGAAAATAAGCTTATTCCCACTAGGTTGCAGACAGGGTGGCGTGTTTGTATTGATTACAGGAAGTTGAATACCGCCACGAGAAAAGACCACTTTCATTTACCTTTCATTGATCAAATGTTAGAGAGATTAGCTGATCATTCTCATTATTATTTTCTGGATGGTTTTTCAGGTTATAATCAGATTGTCATAGCTCCAGAAGACCAAGCAAGACTACATTCACTTGTCTATTTGGTACCTTTGCATATAGGCGAATGCCTTTTGGACTCTGCAATGCACCAGGAACTTTCCAGAGATGCATGATGAGTTTATTTTCTGATTACATTGAAAATATCATTGAGGTTTTTATGGATGACTTTAGTGTCTTTGGAAATGGTTTTGAAAATTGTCTGGAACATCTAACATTAGTGCTTAAAAGATGCATTGACACTAACCTGGTACTGAATTGGAAAAAATGTCATTTCATGGTAAAGGAAGGTATTGTGTTAGGTCATGTAATTTCTGCTAGGGGAATTGAAATAGATAAAGCTAAGGTAGAACTCATGCATTCTTTGCCCCTACCCACTAGTGTGCGGGAGATTCGTTCTTTTATTGGTCATGCAGGTTTCTACCGGAGATTCATTAAAGACTTATCTAAAGTCTCATTGCCCCTTTGCAGACTTCTTCAAAAAGATGTCAATTTTAACTTTGATGAGAAATGTATAGAAGCTTTCAATAAACTCAAGAAGTTGTTAACTGTTGCGCCTATCATCAGGCCACCCAACTGGGAGTTACCGTTTGAACTAATGTGTGATGCCAATGACTTTGCAGTAGGGGCTGTCTTGGGACAGTGAGTTGATAGGGTTCCTTATGCCATTTACTATGCATCAAGGACTCTAAATGATGCTCAACTTAATTACTCAACCACAGAAAAAGAACTTCTAGCTGTTGTATTTGCTTTGGAAAAATTTAGATCATATCTAATTGGTTCTAAAGTAATTGTGTTTTTAGATCATGCAGCTTTGAAGTATCTACTAACAAAGAAAGAAGCAAAGCCTAGATTGTTCCGATGGATTTTATTGCTCCAGGAATTTGACTTGGAGATTAAAGACAAGAAAGGGAGCGAGAACTTGGTAGCTGATCACTTGAGTAGGCTGGTAACTGAAGAGGAAGAAATACCTATCATGGAGACTTTTCCGGATGAATATTTGATGGTTGTCAACACCATAATCCCTTGGTATGCTGACATTGTTAACTACCTGGTTACTAAGGACTTTCTGGAGGGTTTGAACAAGGCCCAAAGAGATAAATTAAGGAGTGAGTGTAAATACTATATCTAGGATAACCCGTACCTATGGAAGCATTGTGCAGATCAAGTCATTAGGAGGTGCATTCCTGATTTTGAGACACACTCCATCCTCTCCTTTTGTCACACCTATGCATGTGGAGGACACTTTGGCAGTAAAAGGACAGCCAACAAAGTGCTTGATAGTGGTTTCTATTGGCCTACAATTTTCAAAGACACTTACAACTTTTGTAAGTCTTGTGACCGCTGTCAGAGAACAGGTAACATTGGTCCTCGTAATCAAATGCCTCAGACTCCGATCATTTTTGTGGAAGTCTTTGATGTGTGGGGTATTGATTTCATGGGACCATTCCCTCCCTCATTTGGTTTCACATACATTCTTTTATCTGTTGATTATGTGTCCAAATGGGTGGAAGCGAAAGCCACCCGATCTGATGATTCTAAAACTATTGCAGATTTTGTTAAAACACATATTTTCTCCAGGTTTGGGACCCCGAGGGCTATCATCAATGACCAAGGGACCCATTTTTGCAACAAAACCTTTGATGCTCTATTGAAGAGATATGGAGTAATGCACAAAATTTCCACTCCTTACCATCCATAGACAAATGGGCAAACTGAAGTGTCCAGCTGGGAGATTAAGTCAATCCTTGAAAAGACAGTGAATCCCTCAAGAAAGGATTAGAGCACTCGACTTAAAGATGCTTTATGGGCTTATAGGATAGCCTATAAGACTCCCATCGGCATGTCACCATTTCGGTTGGTGTATGGAAAGCCCTGTCATTTGCCCATTGAGCTGTAACATCACTCTTACTGGGCCATTAAACAAGTTCATATGGAATTGGAAGGTGCTGGAAAGCAAAGGAAATTCCAGTTACAGGAACTGGAAGAACTAAGAAATGAGGCCTTCGAGAATGCCCTGATTTATAAGACTAAAGTTAAGGCATTCCACGACCAATTGATTTCCAAAAAGAAATTTCATAGAGGACAAAAAGTTCTGCTATTCCAATCAATACTCAAATTGTTTCTAGGTAAACTGTGTTCTAAGTGGATTGGGCCATTTGTGGTAACTAATGTCTTTCCTTTTGGTGCAGTTAAGATCAGGAGTGAAATTTCTAGCAAAGCATTTAAGGTCAATGGTCATCGTCTCAAACCATATCATGAACTTCCTGACAGTGCAGAGATGGAAGTGATGACCCTCATCCTTCCACAATATGAGGAGCATTGAAAGTGTCACAACATCGGGCTGAGGACAATAAACTAAGCGCTCATTGGGAGGCAACCCAACCAAATTTGCTTTCTTTATCCCTTTTTATTTTACGTTTTTATTAGTTTCTTAGATTATGTTTTTATCTGTTTGTTGGTTGTAAGCATTTGCATCTTTAAAAAACCTTGTGTTTGGTTTAATTAAATGTGTGTTGGAATGCATGGATTGTTTGTTTGATATTTGTGTGGATTAAGTACAGTGGAAACCAAGCGAAACTATAGGAATTAGTTCATTTGTAAATTGTTGTTTTGTTCTTCTGATTGCTGAACCATGTTTTTTGGGAATGATTTCATTCAATTGAGAAGTTAAATTTTAAGTTCATGATGAATGGACTGAGTAAAGAGTTATACTCTAGATACGCATTCATATGAACTTGTGCCTTGTGAACTTCGTATATTTTTGACATTCCCTCAAGAATGATGAGTTTTTAGTCTTGGGAATCTGACTTTAAAAGATCCTGACCTATGCTTTTGAACTAATTGCTTGAGTATTCTTCGAGGAAAAACATTGCATGAGAATTTCAAATCCATTTCATAGTGAAATGAGCAAATTTGGGGAGGCATTTTTCATGAGTTTATAAGTGGGGGAGGTCATGTAATTAAAGTTTAAAAAAAAAGAGGCAAAACAATGAGGTACACGGCCTAGGCCGTGTACCCTCACACGGCCGTGTGATCATGCGCAGCAACAGACCAGCAAAGACAGAATCATACACGGCCTAGGCCGTGTATGCATACATGGCCGTGTATGTTCACCAGGAAGCTTTTTAGGTCTCTTTTTCCCCTTTTTCTGCTCTTTCTCTCTCCTCACCCACGAAGCCACCATCTCCTTCCCTCTCCCTCTCCTTCAAATCTTCCATTTTTTCCAACTCTAATCCATCATTCAATCATATTTTCTTCACTAATTTCTTAAATCCTTCACATTTCTTCCATTATTTTATTCTCTTAACCACAAATCTTCCAAATACTCACTCACTCTCTCTCCTCCAATACCCACACGAACCCACCATCCTCCATAACCACTACCTTCATTTTTCTTCATCTTTTTACTTTAAAATCATCACCCAAATCTTCTTTTTTTCATCCATTCTTTACAAACACCCATTTCCCTTCCTATATTCACCATCACCGTGACCCCTCCTTCTTTGTGCACAGTTTCCATTTGATAAAATTACTCAACAATGCCTCCAAGGAAGCGTGTGAAGCAAAATGCAAGTAGTGGTCGAGGATTTGACAGTTCTTTTGTTCGACCTCAATCTCCTCCACGCGCACCATCTCCACCACCTGAGGTAAATGCTCATCCCGCTTTAATCAAGGATGTTGTTCCAACAAAATTCTTAGATGAGGATACTTTGCGACAAATTGGCTTGTATGATGAGGTTTTTGAACTGTTAGAGGGAATAGGTTGGGGTACATTTGCTAGAATACGTGCACCAACTTATGATACTTTGACTAGGGAATTCATTATGAGCTTTGACAAGAAATTGTATCCTCTTTGTGATCAACAAGAATGGCCTGGTAAAATTGAATTTGAAATCTTTGACATTCCCCATGAGTTAGACATCCACCAGTTTAATGTCATTTTTAGCTTTCCCATAGGCCACAACCAACTCCCACGTGAATTTAGGCCTGACAGGGTTTGGAATGCGTTGAGTGTAGCTAATTCTGATAATTATGATCCTTGCAAATCTAAAGCTTCCAAACTTAGGTCTCCAGCACATAGGTATATTAAAAAATGGTTAGCAAATACTATTTGTGCTAGGGGTGAGAGTCAGGGAACTATTAGTCGTGCTGAATTGTTCTTTTTGAACTGCATGATTAATAGGGAACCTGTTAATGGATCATACTGGTTGTGTAACTCATTTAAACATTTAGGGACTGCTGTAACTGGCCGTATTTTAGTAGGGGGATTTGTTACACTTATTGCTCAATACTTTGGGATAGATTCTGATATTATTACTGAGGATCCTGTATCGGGCTCTACTGCCATTGATAGCTCTACACTGATTCATATGGGATTATGTGAGAAAAGGAATGGGGAGCTATTTTTGGTAGGAGCTGGTAATCACGATATTCCGAGGGGAGTTCCACCACGGGCTGATGACGATGATTCAGCGCCTCCAGAGTCTGCTTCTCATTTCACTTCTGAGGTTGGTCCGTCTTCTAGGGCTCGACCTACTACTCTTGATGATGTCATAGCACATATAGATGCCCTACAGATGGACCATACGGCGCGCCTTCAGAGCCTTGATGATAGATTTCATGCATGGGAGGAGCATAACGCTCAGAGTATGGCATCCCTTCACAACAAAATGGATGACATTCTCTGATTCCTGCAGTAGATTTTTCCTGATTTCCCCATTGACGTACCCCTTTAGTTTTCATTGTATCTTCATTTTATAGTATTGTGTACATTTGGGATTTGATTTACACTTTTGATTTACTGATGGGTTTGTTTCTGCTTTTGATTGTGGTATAGCTATTTTTGCTTGTTTTCCTTTTCTGGATGTGTGTAGCATTTCTTTTATTTTCCTTTTCTGGATGTGTGTAGCATTGAGGACAATGCTTAGTTTAAGTGTGGGGGTGTGGATACTTTTATGCTCTATTGTGAATACTGTTGATTTCTGAATTGTTCTCCTGGGATTTGAATGACTGATTAAACTTTCTTGGGGTAAGTGTATTTGATCTTGATGGTGTTGTTCTTCTAGTGATACTTCTCCATTGGGCTTTTAAAGTTTCCGATAAGCTTTCAAGTGTTGTGATTATTGAGCAATTGACCCAAATTTTTGAAAAAAAAAATAATAATAAAATTTAAATTAAAAAAAAATTTGAGCATGATTAAATGAACTTTTTGGTTATCGATTTTGTCGGGTGAAATTCTAAAAAAATTAAAGGGTTTAATTGATAATGATGAATCGAAATCTAGTAAGTTTTTGGGTTTTGTTGTAAATGGCTAACTTTAGGCCATTTTGGATCCTTGATTGTGTGATTCCACTCATGGTTATTGTACTTTTCAGAACTTGTCTTGGTTCTTTTTTAAGCTGCTAATGACCACTGCATGCATTTGAAATGATAAAGGCAATTTTCTTTTAAATAACTACTGGCCAAATAGCCATCCTTGCATTTTTTTTCATTGATTAACCCCTTTGAGCCTAATTGACTAAAATTTCCTTCTATCTAAGCTCAATTTAAACCTAAAAGTGAAAAACTATTTCACTACCTTACCTTAGGGAGTAGAAGAGCTTTATGATTATGATGGAAATTGGTTCTTGAATAAGTATGGGGGTATTTGAATTAATGATGTATTTGCCTAGCTATGTTTGTATATAAAAGTCTCATGCTGGCAAAATATCATTGTGAATAGGATGTAAGGTGTGTATATATATATATGTAATTAAAGTTTAAAAAAAAAGTCAGAAAAAGGAAAAGGTACATAATAGGAATTTGAATTTGAAGATTATTGGAAAATTCTGTGTAATGATTGAATATCTTTCCATTTTACTCTTCTAGTTCCTATGGTCTAGCTTTGTCTATCTTTGATGTATCCTACCTTAACCCTGACTCCATTACAACCTAAATAAAGTCCTTTTGATCTCTGTTTGCATGTGGTCTGAGTAGTGGAGAAGTAGAGGCTTGACAAGCCTATGGTAAAGCATATTCTCATGAGTTGGTTGAGTGAAAACACAAGCCTGAAACACTTGAGTGAGAGAGCATATCAGTGAGGATTTATCATGCTGATTGAATCCTGAAATTTGATTGATTTTGCTTGTCAACTTGGATTGCTAAGAAAGGGAATTTTTGATTGTTTAAATTCTTTGAAAACTAAAAACATAAAGGTCTTTGCTCATTATTCTGCATTTGCTTGGCTTGTTGTGAAACTGTGTTGAACTATATATTTTTGCCCAAGAGTATAAAAGGCTAAGTGTGGAGGTAATTGATCTGTTGATTATTCCTATATTTTAGTTGCCTTATAATTGATTCATTGAACTCCATTTGTGCTTAATTGTCATCATTTAGCTTAGTTTCTGATATCAAACCCTAATTAGAACATTGCTGTGAAACTTTGCTTAAATGTGTTCATTTGCACTCATAATTGAATTATGCTTTTCAGTCACTGGGCTTCTTAAGGTTCAATTAAGTTTAATTAAGTTGGTTTTGACACATTTTATGATATTGTGCCTAATTGGATCATTGAGGGAATTATTGCATGACTTAGCCCTAATTTATCTCTTTGACAATGTTCAGTGAACTAGCTATAATTTGAGTTTCAAATATCTAATTGATGTGATTTTGGTCTTGTAGGAAAGCTAAGACAATTCTCTACTACTTTCATGAAGACCTCAAAGGCCCAATCACACGTTTGGATAGCTCAAATTGGAGTTGAAGCAAGAACTAGGGTGCTGATCCTGACAGCTTGACCTTTGCATACTGTTCATGGCATATCTCGAGCTACAAGTTGTCAAATGAGCTGAAATTTTGATGGTTGATAGTTAAGATCCAAATCTACAACTTTCATGTTGAACACTTGTCCAGATTTGGAGGTCTAAGGGGTCATATTGAGCTTGGAAGTCAGATTACATGGCCAGAGTCAAAATATAGAGCCTGCGACAGAATACAGGGCCTAAAAGTACATGGCCGTGTGAGAATACACGGCCTAGGCCGTGTATGCCTCTGACTTTGCATTTGAAATAGTGAATTTTGGACCCCCAACTCAGTGTCATACACGGCCTAGGCCGTGTATACATACACGACCGTGTATGACCTCCAGACATCAATTATTACAAACTTCTGCGCGAAGTTTGTGTTGGAGGCCTATATATTGACACTCTTGGCACGTTTTGAAGGGAGTTCTGACCTAGGAGAGCAGCTGCAACTCCTTGGAGAAGGAGAGGGGAGTCTTGGATCAAAGATTGGAGTCTCGGGTTCGAGCAATCGGAGATCCATCATCCTCAATCCTCAGAAACTCGTTTGCTTTAGTTTTTCTTCTGCACTTTGTTTCTCATGTTGTTCTTTCTCAGTTTTTCTTGTGATTTCCTTCTAGCTATGTGTAACTAAACCTCCCTTGGTTAAGGGGGTGATGAAACCACTAGTATTGATGTTGTGAATCTTGCATATTTGATTATTTTAACACAGTTATGTTTTTATTCATATATTTCTAAATCTATTGTTGGTATGAAGGTTTTTGTACTTGTTCCCACTTTCAAAGTGGTAGATCTGGGTTTATTATGCGCGGTTGCAGTAGTAGATCTAGCGGAATATATGATATTCATGTGGGTATAATTATCTTTGTGCTATTTTCCAGTTATAAAAGTGGTAGATCTGGGTTTATTATGCTTGTGATTCTTTGTAATAGATCTAGAGAAATATATGTTCTAAGTAATTTAATACCGGTGTGTGATTAGATCTTAGTGTGATTGGTTTTCTAAATCTTAATGCAATTGTTGGATAGTTGTAAGAGCAGTTGTTTTATAACTAATCAATAATTAGAAGTTGATTTGAGCGGTTGCTAAATTGGCCAACACGTAAGGAAAACAGAGATTTACTCTCACAATTGCATAAAAACATAATTGAGCATGTTGGAATAAAAAGATATGTGGATTTACATCATCATATAAATCTAGTAGTGGATTCAATCTCTTAACTAATTTTCTTATGTTGTTGATTTCAGTTTGTTTATTGTTATTGTATTTGAATCTGTTCATTGTTCATCAAAACTCCAAAACCCCCTATTTACTGTTTATTGTTAATTAGAGTTTAAATTGGGAATTACTTGATAGTGTTAATTGAATTGGTTCTCTGTGAATCAACCCTTACTAACTACAACTAGTTGTAAGGTTTTTATTTTCTGGTGGGTCTGACAACTGATTTTTATCTGAATTTTAATCACTATATCTTTATGCATCACCTACATATCCCCTGATGCAATGGAAAAATTAGTCACATAATTCTTTTAAAAAGTACTCGTGTGTTGGGTTGATTTTAATTAAAAATTTGATTTAATTTTGATTTTAAAAATTTGAATTAATAAGTCGTTGTGACTTAGTTAACCTTGTTAAGGTTTGAATAGGTGAAACTTGGCGTTACGCTAAAGACATCATCCGTTAGTTAATGAATTGCTTAAATGACATTTTATAATTTAAATTATTTTTAAAAGAAGTTTAAGACTTTATTTATAGAAAACATTGACTTTATTATATAAAAAAAGAATAATAGTAATAATAATAACAATAATAATAATTACTATTATTATTTGATTTGATTTTTAAAAAATTTAGATCGACAAGTCGTCACAACTTGTTTGACCCATTTTAAGTTTGAAAAGGGCGAGTCTCGGCATCACGCTAGAGACGTTACCCACAGGTGAACAAGAGCGATTCACTATTTCAGTCTATTTGCATTTGTGATGAAATGCAAAAAAAAAAAAAAAACTTAAAAGGAAAAATAACCTACAAACAAAGGTGGTGAAGATTCCCTAACGTGCATGATAACAATTTATTAAATAGCTAGTAAGTAGGCATGCTTCCACTATTTTTGTTAGGCTTTTAGTTTAACATATGTTAAATAGTGCAACCAATAAGTCTAAACCTAAAAGAATACAAATCACATAATTTATACCAACTTAAGACATGTTTCCCATTTTCACCATCAATAGCTCTTATGTGCTGCAACCATTTCCAATATTATAGTCTTTAAAATGCACTTTAAAAGGTGTCAACATTTACTTTCATTTGTTCTTTTTAAAGGTGAACAATAACATAAATAAATGAAGAATGCTCATGCAGAGAAGTGCAGATATATCCACAAGCTACAAATGTTAATTCATAAAATAACCAGCTAGGCGTTAACAAAAAGAGAAACAACAAGCTAGATAGACATCCTGCTATAAGCATAAAGAAACCCAAAAATTAGTCCACAGACTATAGTACAAGCCATTCAATAAAGAGGTACATTCACATACAATGCATTCAACTACCTATTCCAACAAATTAGTCCCAAATCTAACACAGAGATCCTAAAGATGAACTCAGTCATCAATAGTAACCAAAGTTAACCTTCCTCCAATATTGAATGGTAGGGCAACATGTTACAAGAGAACTATCAATCAAGCAAAGGTAAGCAAAGGGAATCAAAGAAACAGAATTGACCTCCTGACATCTAAATCTGAAATAAAGCATCATCATCAAAAGCAAACTTTGAAGAGCAAAGCGGCTTCAACATTTTATCAAACAAGGGGTGTGCAATCAATTATTCAAATCCAAATCTGAATCTCAGTAACATTACAAAACCAGTAGTGAATTAAGAAGGAAGGAGGTTTACAAAAAAAATCAGTGAATATGACCAAAAATGTAAAATTGGTGAAGGTCACTGGTTCTGCTTCTCGAACCCGCCTCTGCCCGTGCGTATATTCCTTGCTAAGCTCTTTGTCTTGGCTTTCTCTTTGCTTTGCACTGTGAGTATAGATAGCAGAGCTTGGAGGTGATTTGTGATAGTTACAAAGGTTGAGCTATATGTCGGGATTCAATTCAGGGAGTGCAAGTGGTTCACAATGGTGAAGTTTGATGGAGCATGACTAGGTCTTGGATGAGGGTTGAATTCGTGTCCCTCTCCCTCAAATCCCGCATTTCCTAATTGAAACCACAGTAAACAAAAAAGGAAGGAGGTGAGGTGAGATTGTTTCTGATCTTGGTAGAGGCTTGAATGCGAAATTATCGCAAAGGGGAAGATGGTGAGGTGTGACTAGGCCTTGGATGAAAAGGAGGAGATGGGTGGGCAGCTACGGTTTAGAGGGAAAGAAGGAGGTGGATCCGAGTGATGGGTTGAGGATCTGGGTCTGCAAGACATGAAGAGATTTGGGCCAGATCTATGTGTTCTGATAGGATTAGGTCCTTTTTCCTTTTATTTTATTTTCATAACTTCATATCTATTTTTTTATTTATTATTTTCTCATTTTTATTATTTTTGATGCGGGATTAAAAGTTACAAATCCAAGTGCAGGTTATCTCAAGTAATAAATTTTCGGTGAGTCCGAGGTCGAACCACAGAAACTTGATGAAGAAAAATTAATTAAGGTAAAGTAAATATTTTGTCACAATAAATAAAAAAGATTTACTTAGATTAGGAGATCCACTCTTGGTAAATAAAATAAGAGCAAGATTAATTCTTTTTATAACTCAATTAGAATTCACACATAAGGGAGGTTCCAATCGGAAAATACATCGTTCAAAATTCATTAAAAATTATATATATAATTATATTATGATTCCTTTAATCATCTATTAACACCACCATTCATAAATGGGATCAAACATTTATTGTGCCAAAATCTTATTTACAACAAATCAAGATCTCCATTTTATAGGGAGAGTTTCTAATACCAACACTTGTAAATGGGTTCAAGCATTCATTGTACCAATCTCTTGTCTACAACAAATCAAGAGCTCCACTTTTACAAGGAGGGTTTCTAAATTGATTGGAAACAAAATATAATACGTATAATGACTGCTTGAAAAATAAATCATTTAAGCACAAGAAAGGAATGAATCTAATCTTACTTTATTATCAAGAGCTTCACTCTTTCACCCAAGTAAAATGAAACTTAGTTACTCATAGACAAGAAGAAAGGAAGAGAGAAGAAGAAGAAGAAGAAGAAGAATATAACTTCAATTCAGAACAAAGGAAAACTACAACAACATAATAGCATGATCTTGGCCTCTAGGACCAAGACTCCTAAATGATCTACCAATGGTACCTTTTATAGAGGATTAGGGATACAAAATGACAAGGGGGCTGAGTCATGGGCAAGTGGATGAGTGGAAAATGAGTGAAAAATGCCAAATGACTTTTGGTGAGTGAAAAATTATGGAGATTCTTTATCTCTGAAATTATTTAACTCTGAAGTCATTGCATTCGTCATTTTTTAGAAATATGATCTTCATAAAAGTTGTAGGCCTGGATCTTAGCTTTCAAATGCCATTAGTTTGGGTCAAAAATCATTTCTACAACTCAAGATATGGTCTGATTACTGCATACTGCTCTGGTCCAATGACAGCTCCTCTGTTCTGACTTCCAAGCCCAATATGACCCATTAGACCTCAGATTCTGGAAAAGTGTTCAATATGAAAATTGTATATTTTTGTCTTACCTATCAACCATCAAAATATAAGCCCATTTAACATCCTATAGCCCAAGCTATGTCATGAACAATACATATAGGTCAAGCTGTCAGGATCAGTACCCTAGTTCTTACTTCAACTCCAATTTGAGTTATCCAAAAGTGTGATTTGGCCTTTGAGGTCTTCATGAGAGTTGTAGAGAATTGTCTTAACTTTCCTACAAGTCTATAATCACATCAACCAAATATTTGAAACTCAAGTTATAACTAGTTTACTGAACACTATCAAAGAGATAAATTAAGGCTAATTCATGCAATAATTCCTTCAATGATCCAATAAGGTCCAATATCTTAAAATGTCTCAAAACCAACTAAATTAAGTTTAATTGAACCTTAAGAAACCTAGTCAGAGGTTTATAAAACGTATAAAATACAGTGTTATCAAATTCCCCCACACTTAACTTTTGCACTCCTAGGCAAAACACAAGAAACACAAACTAGGGAATAAAGAAAAACGACATAGACTCAAAAACTAAAAATTCTAAAGGATTAAAGGAATCAAGAAGAGCAACTAGACAATCAAGGATCAAAACATTCATGAGGTAACATTTCTTCACATCTCAAACCAACAAGTAAGGAAACTTTAGTTTAAAAGAATGAATCAAGAATGATAGATCCTCACAGAATTCACTCTCAATCTCTCAAGTGTTTAAAAAGGTAAGTATTTCACTCTATTCAACCCATGAATAATTGTACTACCATAAGTTTGCTTATCTTCTACTTCTCCGCTACTTAAAAATAACATATATACACAAATCATGAGGACTTTATTCAAGGTTATAATGGGATTAAGATAACGGAGGAAGTAATATAGATAAGACAAGTTAAACACCAAAGAGAAAAAAAAGAGCATTATGTTACAATTAGAGTGGAGAAGATGTTTGAGAACATTCAATTTTTCAAAGATTTCTTAGTTCTTTCTCATACAAGACAATGACCAATATCTAACTAATGTTTTGTTAAAGATCAATTGGTAGGTTGAATTCATTGTTAGGCTTGAACATTCTCTTGTTGTTTCCAAGCATCCACTGGTCAGCTCTTTTTTTTTTTTTTAGAAATACTTGCACACATACCCCCACATTTATTCAAGAAACTCATCCGATAACAAAGTTAATGCTCTCTTATTCCCTAAGGCTGGGTAAGAACATGATTTTTCATTTTAAGGCACGTAATGAGTTCGAAACAAAGAATGGTCAAATAAGCTCAAAGGAGTTAAGCAAAGGAAAATATGTAAAGTTGGCTATTTGGTCAAAGTAGTTAATTCAAGAAAATTGCCTCAATCATGTTTATGTATGCATGTGAAAATGAGCTTCAAAAAAAATCAAAGCAAGTTCTAGAATAACAATTCCACGAGTGAAAAAAAAATCACACAAGAAAGAAGAGAATGATACAAATGTTGAATCCATTCATCAATAGACTCAAAATCTCACAAGGCATATATCCATCATTCTTAATCTATTAATTCAGCATTCATAACCAAGCATGTGAAATTTAAGAAAGAAGATAATTTATTCAACCATGCCATGATCCCTGAATCCATTTGCTACTTCTACATAAAATAGTTACTACCCTAATCTAGATGCGTTTCAAGAGTAAAATTACTCCAGAGCAAAATTTACTCCTTACTCTGCCATCCTTAATTAGTTTAGCTGTTAGTAAATTGCTGACAAACATATAAACACGACAAACATATTAATAAACACACTTTCTAATATTTTTTTATTTTTACACAATTATTCACACAACTATTCTTGCCCCCAACCAGATCACAACATTGTCCTCAATGTTAAAAATAAAATCCAGACTGAAGAAATAATCATCAATATACATTAAAAAAATTATTGGGACAAAATTAAACAAAGTAATGGGGAGAAGTCATATACCCGAAATGCTTAGACGAGAAGAAAATAACTACATCTTGACAATGGTTAGTAATGACAAAAAAATAATAATAAAATAAACAAGCATGCAAACATTTTTTTTGGGTTCTTTTGTTTTATATTATTTTTTTGTTGCCGACACTATTTACATCCCTATACAAATACTCTGAAATTTGGGAGGCACTTAAGCCAACTCAATAAAAACATGAAATACTAAAAACTTACCTCAGCTTTGGTAGACAGGATCGTCTACCAAAGTCTTTGCTATATCTAGATCCTTCAACTCAAGTTATAGCTTCAACCGCTGACCATTTACCTTCCAAATTAATTTTATAAGAACAGACCAAGGGACGAACACCTTTTCTATCAACAATACTCCAACTTTTCTTAGGCAACTCCTTAAACTTTGGTTGCCATGCCTGAATGTCATGATCTTGAGTTCTATAAAAAATAGTAGAAATATCAACTACATCAGAGGGATTACTGATAGAATCAAACTCAGAATTAACAAGAAAATTCTCAAGGGGATCAAAATCATGGGTTGTAGAAACTCTCCTATCTATGATTGAGTCAATCATGTATGTCTGGTGATCCTCGTCATCATTTTCTGACTTAACAAGACTTTTTGTCACCTCAGGTTCCTTGGGTAGCTTAGCATCACTGCTATCTTGATTCTTTCCCACATCCTCTAGCTCATTCATACTCAAGGAGTTCATCACTTTGGATATTTGGCTCTTTATCTCCTTGCTTTCTTCAACAACATTTCCATTCCTAAGGGTTATCACTGACTTGACTTGATCTATTTGTTAGTTTTCTGGACTACCATTATTAAGACTGTACTGATCTTTGGGATTTAGTTGAGGTTGAGAATGACATATTCTTTTCTCGTGAATGGTGGGTGCAGAAGAAAGTTTAGCAAGAGTGTCTTTTATGTCAATCATGGCTTGAGTGCTTTGATTAATAATGACATCTTGCTTTTCCATGAATGCATGTAATGTTTCTTCAAGGTTATTCCTGTATGGTGGACATAGGGTGCATATCCTTGAGAATTTTATGAATCCTGCTGCGCCTGAGGAGGTGGTGGTTGCATGAATTGTGCCTGATTATTGGTCCTCCAACTGAAGTTTGGGTGATTTCTCCATCCCGGATTGTATGTATCTGAAAAAAGAGAAGTGAATAGCTTTTTAAAATTATTCATTGCATTTACTTGCTCATGCACAACTTCTTTAAAAATAAGAATTTTTGAATATTCATTTGTTGAGTGTCCCAATTCTTCACAAATGCTACAAATTTCTTCATTTTGCACAGATTTGATTTCTTTTACTTTCCCAGATTCCATGGCTTCAACCTTTCTAGCCAAACTAGCAAACCTTGCATTTAGATTTTCTTCTTGACTAAGGTGATATTTTCCTTTACTAGCATTTGTAAGGTTATATCTAATTGAATTTTCAGAAGGATTAGTACCATGCCAAGATTGAGAATTTTCAGCCAAATGGTCTAAATAGCCTAAAGCTTCTTCAAGTTCTTTATCAAGAAACTCACCATTGCACATTGTTTCTACAAATTGTTTAGTTTCAGGTGTTAACCTTTCATAAAAGAAGCTTATAGTGTGCCATTTTTCAAAACCATGATGTGGGCAAGAATTCAATAAATCTTTAAAACATTCCCAACTTTAAAAATATGCTTCATTTGAATTTTGGAAAAAAATTTGGATTTGTCTTTTCAAAGCATTGGTTTTATGTATTGGAAAACATTTCTTTAAAAACTCACCTTGCATTTCTTGCCATGTGCCAATTGATCTTGGTTTCAAAGTGTTAAGCCAAGTTTTTGCTTTATCTTTCAAAGAAAAAGAAAACAATTTAATCTTAACAACCTCTTCAGTGCAAGTTTGATCATGAAAAGTGGTACATACTTCCTTAAATTCTTTTAGATGTAAATATAGGCTTTCAGATTCTAAACCATGGAAATTAGGAAGTAAAGAAATCATACCTGACTTGAATCTAAAATTGTTAGCATTGAGTGAAAAGATAAAACATGATGGACTAGAATTTTGAGATGGTTGCAAATACTCACTCATGGTTCGCAACGATTGATTTTCATGTTCATCATGCACACTTTCATTTTCAGCCATTGTGTTTGATGTGTGTGATTGTGATTCAGACAAATCAATATATAAAGTACTAGGATTAACTTTAACTAAACGACCAGAATTTAAATCACGATACTAATTAAGCATAAATAAGTAACTTAAAATAAAAAAAAATGTACAAGTAGGCGGTATAAACCTGCCATTAAATATTAACAAGGATGGGATATAAACCAGTCACCAAATAAATATTAACAAATGTGTGATATAAATCAACCACCAAATACAAAAAATTAAATAAAGAAAATAAAGTGCAAAAAAAAAAAGGAAATTACAGAATTTAAAGTGCAGAAAATAAAGTACAAAAAATAAAAGGGAGAGGTCCCCCCACTAAGTTAATATGTACAAAGAAAATAAAAGGGAGAGATTCCCCCACTAAGTTAGAATGTACAGAAAATAAAAAGGAGAGTTTCTCTCACTGTTAATATGTACAAGAAAATAAAAGGGAGAGATTCTCCCACTAAGTTAGTACGTTAGTATATATATAAAATATTTACACCAAAAATTTATTCTTCAAATCAAGTCCCCGGCAACGGTGCCAAAAACTTGATGCAGAATTAAAAGTTACAAACCCAAGTACAGGTTATATCAAGTAATAAATTCTCGGTGAGTCCGAAGTCGAACCACGGAGACTTGATGAAGAAAATTTAATTAAGGTAAAGTAAATATTTTGTGACAATAAATAAAAAAGATTTACTTGGGTTAGGAGATCCACTCTTAGTAAATAAAATAAGAACAAGATTAATTCTTTTTATAACTCAATTAGAATCCACACATAAGGGAGGTTCCAATCGGAAAATACATCGTTCAAAGTTCATTAAAAATTATATACGTAATTATATTATGATTCCTTTAATCATCTATTAACACCATCACTCATAAATGGGATCAGATATTCATTGTACCAAAATCTTGTCTACAACAAATCAAGATCTCTACTTTACAATGAGAGTTTCTAATACCAATACTTGTAAATGGGTTCAAGCATTCATTGTATCAATCTCTTGTCTACAATAAATCAAGAATTTCACTTTTACAAGGAGGGTTTCTAAATTGATTGGAAACAAATATAATACGTATAATGACTGCTTGAAAAATAAATCATTTAAGCACAAGAAAGGAATGAATCTAGCCTTACTTTATTATCAAGAGCTTCACCCTTTCACCCAAGTAAAATGAAACTTAGTTACTCATAGACAAGAAGAAAGGAAGAGAGAAGAAGAAGAAGAAGAAGAACATAACTTCAATTTAGAACAAAAGAAAACTACAATAACATAATAGCATGATCTTGGCCTCTAGGACCAAGACTCCCAAATGATCTGCCAATGGTGCCTTTTATAGAGGATTAGGGATACAAAATGATAAGGGGGCTGAGTCATAGGTGAGTGGATGAGTGGAAAATGAGTGGAAAATGCCAAATGACTTTTGATGAGTGGAAAATTATGGAGATTCTTTGTCTCCGAAATCATTTAGCTCTGAAGTCATTGCATTCGTCATGTTTGAGAAATGTGGTCTTCATGAAAGTTGTAGGCTGGATCTTAGCTTTCAAATGCCATTAGTTTAGGTCAAAAATCATTTTTACAACTCAAGATATGGTCTGATTACTGCATACTGCTCTGACCCAGTGACAACTCCTCTGTTCTGACTTCCAAACCCAATATGACCTATTAGACCTCAGATTCTGGAAAAGTGTTCAACATAAGAGTTGTAGATTTTGGTCTTAACTATCAACCATCAAAATTTCAGCCCATATATAACCCGAGCTATGTCATGAACAGTACATATAGGTCAAGCTATCAAGATCAGTACCCTAATTCTTACTTCAACTCCAATTTGAGTTATCCAAACGTGTGATTTGGCCTTTGAGGTCTTCATGAGAGTTGTAGAGAATTGTCTTAACTTTCCTATAAGTCCATAATCACATCAACCAGATATTTGAAACTCAAGTTATAGTTAGTTTACTAAACACTATCAAAAAGATAAATTAAGGCTAATTCATGCAATAATTCCTTCAATGATCCAAGAAGGTCCAATACCATAAAATGTCTCATAATCAACTAAATTAAACTTAATTGAACCTTAAGAAACCTAGTGAGAGGTTTATAAAATGTCTAAAATACAGTGTTATCAATTTTTATTTTTATTATTTATTTTAGTGGACTTGGGCTTTGTAATTTTTGAATTTTTATATTTTTTTCATTTTCTGAATTTCTTTAATTATCTGGGCAAAATCGGGTGTTCACAATCATTTTTCTCATTCTTTCATATGAGGTAGCAACCACATTGCTACTTTAGCTTTGTTAGAATAGTCTTCTAATTATCCTTGGAGATTTTAATCTAAAAGTAACTTATAGTTATGTACAGCATTTTCATACAATTATAAAGTGTGTCAAGAATATTATTACACTCTAATATGAATCTTGAAACACATAAATAATCGGTGCCCAAAATTACAAAAAAAAAATCTTCCAGGTTTTATCCTTGTAGAAAGTACCAACGACACGTGAAGTGCCAAAAAATGTCAAGCCATTACTATTTTAATAATCAAATTCTCCATCCACCTGCAATGATAGCAAGCAATAATCATCAACCATTTATCTTTTTTTAGTTATTAACTAAGATACCCTCACTTTGTCTTTTTAATTTTACCTATAACAAAATGGTTTGTATAGTAATCTTGGCATATTACAACAAAGAGAATCTTGAAGCTGGTCTTTTATATTAATTACGAAGTTACATTCATTTAAAAGTTTTAACTATATTCTTTTATCTCAGCTTTTTATCTCATTTAAAATTTTTAATTATTTTATTATTTTATTATTTAAATTACTTGTATGGTAATATTATTCATAGAAGATAATGAATAATTCATATATTATTTGATTGTGACAAGTAATTAAATGTACATAAATAACAATCAATTACGAGGGTAATTAACAATTTGATTTTGCTTATTTATTTATTTCAATGTAAATCTTATTAGTGGAAGATAGTGAAAATTTAACAAGTTAATTAGTTTAGGAAACTGATTAAGAGTATATACATTGTTTTATACTAAATAAATGGCATTAGTAAAGGGTGATTATTTCTTTCTTTCTCATTTATATTTTGGTGTATTGTATTTCTTTGATTTATTTATTAACTTATCTTGTACATATGGTATTTTTTTTTTCATATGTCTCATGTTGTCACATCAGATCATTTGTGACAGGAAATTTTTATATAAGATTATATGTGGTGGAGTACTAGGTACTCTATATGTCATATGTCAAGTAAGTGATGCATTTAATTGCTAATAAAGAAGATACATGACTATTTTTCTGAGATTAGATAACTCTGTTGGTGCTCGTTTACGCACAAAATGTTTTTTTTATTACACACACAGTTTTACACAATGCATATATTTTTAAAGGACCAAATTGTGTATTTACTTTTAATAAATTTCTTAATTATTGTGCTTGAACCCATCACATATTATTAATCATTCATATAACAAGTAATAACTAACAACACATATCCAACATTAGACAACAAAGTCTCCATCGAGGGACCAATATGCAATCTCAAAGTTTTTACATTTTTACAGTTCAAGTAAGTGATAGGTGTTTAATCACAACCATTGCTTTTGAAAAACCTCAATCCAACGGTCAAACTGTTGGACCACCAGTGCTCTCTTTTCACACTGGTCCATTGTAAAAGGTGCGCTTCCCCTATACTTTTGTGGGTAGCATTGATAAGAAGATTCCACTCATATTGCAAATGACCATGGGTCATGCAATTAAACCAACCAAGCCCATCTTTGTTACAACCTTTATTTGTCTTCATGTAACACTTCAATAACACATCTCCTCTAATGATCATAGTTCAACTAGAAACAAGTAATCTTAGTAAAATTACTAAAATTACTTGCATTAGGATGTAATAAAGCCTAATTTTAATGTGAAAAATATACATTTTTAGGCTATTATCGGCTTTACTAAAAAAAGGGCATTGACTTTAATAAGGTCTTTTCAATCATGTCGACTAAAGATTCCTTTAGAATTTTTATAACACTTGTAGCTCACTTTAATTTAGAGTTGCACCAGATGAATGTCAAGATAACTTTTTTGAATGTTGATCTTAGTGAGGTAGTGTGCGTGCAACAACCTGTATATTTTCAAGCAAGTGGTAATGAGAACTTGGTTTGTAGATTGAAAAAGTCTATTTATGGTTTGAAACAGGCTTCTAGATAGTGGTACTTCAAATTTGATGAGGTTGTGACTTCCTTGGATTTTGAAAAAAATAAGGTTGATCAGTGCATATACCTTAAGGTCAGTGGGAGCAAATTCATCTTTGTTGTGTTGTATGTGGATGACATCTTGCTTGCAAGCAATGACCTTGGTTTACTTCATGAGACTAAGCATATGTCAACAAGGTTCTTTGACATGAAAGATCTTGGTGAAGCATATTTTATGTTAGGAATTGGAATTCATAGAGATAGATCTTGTTGTGTGCTTGGGTTGTTCCAAAGGGCTTACATTGATCGAGTCCTTGAGAGATTTAATATGCAGAAATGTATGTTCTAGTTGTTAAAGGTGGCAAATTCAATAAAGATCAATGTCCTAAAAATGAGTTTAAGAGAATAGAGATGAAAGATAAAACTTTTGATAATACATTAGGGAGTTTGATGTATGTTTAGGTGTGCACTAGGCCTGACATTGCTTTCATATTTGGTGTTTTGGACAGATACTGGTATAATCTTGGGAATGATCATTGGATTGTTGTTAAGAAAGTAATGAGGTACTTGTAGAAAATTAAAAATCATATGCTTGTATATAAGAAAGTTGACAACTTGGAGATAGTAGGGTATACTAACTCAGATCTTGTTGGTTTCCCTGATGATAGGAAGACGGGTTCTAGCTATGTTTTCATGTTGGCTGGGGGTGCTTTATCTAGGAAAAGTAAAAAGAAAACTTTAGTTGCCTCTTCTACTATGAAAGCGGAGTTTATTACTTGTTATGTTGTGGCTACTCATGTTGTTTGGCTAAGAAATTTGATGATAGGACTTTGTATTGTGGATTCCATCACTAGGCCATTGAGAATTTACTATGATAACAATGCTACAATATTTTACACTAAAATAATAAAATTACTAGTGGTTCTAAACACTTGGAATTGAAGTATTTGACTATCAGAGATCTTGTGCAGATCAAAGATATAATTGTTGAATATATCGATACAGATTCAATGCTCGTTGATCCCTTAACCAAAGAACTTAGACCCATGGTATTTAAAAAGCATATTGAAAACATGGGCATTTTGAATTCTTTTGATGTATTTGGTTAGTGGAAGTTTGAGATTTATGTTATTCTTCTTATCATGTTGAACCTTTATTTTGGACACTTTAGTGTTTGGTTGACATGTATTGTTTATTTTAAGCAATTGATAATACATTACTTTTATTATTATATCTATTTATGTATATCAAATGCAAAATTTTTGGAACCCAGTGTTGTTGGAACCACTGTACTTATGGTTGACACCATATTGGAGTTTAAGGCATGATGGTATTTTGAAGCTCCGTGATGTTGGGACCAATATGCTCGTGGTCAACACCAGGTTAGAATTGAGGCATGATGGTTCTTGATGAACTATACAATTTCTCTGGCTTTAAGAACATATCGAGAGAAATTGTGAGGATTAACAATGAACATAGTTGTATGGTTGTTAGATCACATTGGCATGCAATTCTTTTACTACACTCCACACTAATTACTAGTCGATAGAGTTGTTGATGTTTGTAATCATGGATTGGTCTTACATCAATAAAGGATGTAATGATCACCATGATTCGATGTTACTTGACTTTAACTGGATGGAGTCATGTTCAGATGTCACATCTTAGATCATCTATTTTCTTAAAATGTGGCCACATTACAAAATTAGTAATAAGCTCAAGAGTCATTTTCAAACAAATATTTTTTAAATTAAAATTACATAATTAATTTTGTTCGAGTGAGAGAATGTTAATTCTTGCAAGTTGAAATCAATTGTGGGTTTTTGTTTTGTAAAAATGTGCGGATTCATGACCCATTATTTAGGGATGCATTTGCAGCCCACTTATTAATTTAAGTAACCCATTGGTATAGGTTTGGACATTTGTAATTTTGATTTGTGTGAGTAATAGTGTAGGCAGCCCATAGGCCCATGATGATAAAGCACTAAGGTTAGAATCACTTGGCTAGGTCTTTATATTCATGTACATACAACAACTTCACAGCTTGCCCCATTAAAAGTTGTGATAAGGAGTGTAAATTATAAAGGAAACACTAGCATTACACATTTTGTAGGTTATCGATCAATGTGACAATGTCTGAGAATCAAGCATTATGTCTTCAACAAGTAAATGTTTATCAGTGTTCTAATTTCATGTAATCTTCACATAACATTTTGCCTACAACTGGTCCTAGTTATTATATTATTAGTGGCACTTCTTTATTTTCCTATTATATAAGAGGCCTTGCAAACATGCAAAAAAGGATAGCAAAATGAACTTATGACATCAAATACAAGACAAAATAAGATCAGGAATAAATGTATTAAAAAGAAAGTACAGATAGTACCTATTAGGGAAAAGATGGTAGAATCTTGTCTAAGGTAACTTGGCCATATGAGAAGACTAATAGAAGTCCTAGTAAAAAAAGTAGATCAGATGCAGGAAAGCCTAATAATTAGAAGTAAAAAGAAAACAAAAAAAAGCTCTAGGTGAAACCATTAGAAAAGACTTAATTCTAAATGGCTTTTTTGAAGACTTGATTTATGACAAAACACAATAACGTTGTTTGATTTATGTAACTGACCCCACTTTGTGGGAAAAGACTTTTGTTATTTTATGTGTTTTTATCCTACATGTAGTATCAAAGCCTAGATGTATGATTTAAGACTTGTTTTAATATGTGAATTTTGACATGCATGCATGCATGTCGTTATCTATGTTTAAAGGCATTATTTATGTTACCAAGTGGCCTTAATACTCAAGAGGGGGTGAATTGAGTAAGTAAAAGAAGTTCGCAAATCTTTTGCAAATTGTTTGATAACCAATTTTCGTTGAAGCTATTGAATGATTAGAGATAATTGGATAGATGAGATAAACACTTTTACTTATAAATGTGATAGCCAAAGGAAACAATATTCAAGCAATTCAATAAAACAGTGCACAAAATAAAGAGAAGGGTTTAGAGAAAACAAACACAATGGTTTATCCTGGTTCGATCACCAATCCACTTGTGATCTACGTCCAGTCCCCAAGCAACACCTTGAGATTTTCCACTATATCTTCAAGCTTCAATGGGTGCTTGACAACCACTACAACCTTGAGTACTCAACACTTTGGGATACCTCACCCTTATGCTTGAGCCTCTATTTTCCAAGGGATACCTCACCCTTTTACAGTTTAGAGGGATGCCTCACCCTCTCTAGAGATTATACAAAGATTGAGTAGGTAGAAACTCTCTTCAAAGAGCAGATAATACAAATGGAAATTCAATGGGTATATGATTCACAGTTTACGCTCAGAAACAGAGTATTAACGGAGGAAAAGATGAATATTCATTTTTAATGCCCAACCAAGGTTTTTCAGATTGATTGTCTAACCTACATAAATGCCCAACAACTTCTATTTATAAGACATTGAAGTTTAGAGCCGTTGGGAGGTGGTTGGAGCATTAAATGTTACGTAACTATCCGTTAATTTCTGTTTCTAGAATGCTCTTTTATTCGAATAAGAGAATTCTTATTTGAATAAGGTTTTAAATAGCACAAGCGTGTTTTCCTCTGTAATGTGTTATTTGAATAACATCTTGGTTATTCGAATAACCACTTAACATTCATGTTATTCGAATAACTCATTCGAATATTTAATTTCTTGAGATCTCGTTATTCGAATAACAACATTGTTATTCGAATAACTAATTAAATATGATTTTGCTGAAAGGCTTGTTATTCAAATAACAACTCTGTTATTCGAATAACCATTTAATAAAATGATTTCCCGGAGATATGTTATTCGAATAACACTTTGTTATTTGAATAACTTATTCGTGCCAAAACATTTTTTGAACCATTTATTCGAATAGCACAGGGCTTATTCGAATAAATCATTTCCTGAAAGATTATTTGGAATCTCTGACTTGTGTTATTCGAATAAGGAACTCCTTATTCGAATAATACATGTGAAAAACATGTTTTATGCCTTTTTAAATGTTGCTCTTGATTCTATATGATCTTGTAAGCTTATGGACACGAGATGATTGATTCTTCGAAAATTAAAAACCATATTGAAGCCTTGAAAACTTGTGTGCTATTTTGAAATGTAAGATTGAGTAATTGTGAATCTTTATATATACCTTTACAAAAAGATTGAAGTCCTAAAAGCTATACTTGACGGTCTTGAGACTCTTGGACTTGATCTTGCAACATCTTTAAGTTTGTTATCATCAAAACACATTCTTTATGAGATACATGCCAATCACATTCTCCCCCTTTTTGATGATGACAAACAACCATTGAGAAAAGAGTTAGTTCATTTATAAATTAGAAATCATAGGATTAATCAAGGAGACTTACTCCCCCTCTTGTTTGTAAGAGGAGCATAAATTATCAGAGACAAGCGCAGCTCCCCCTTTCTTTTGGAGTCTCTTGATCCTTTTTAGATTAGTCTTTCAGATCTGTCTTTTCTCAACGCAATCTGCAAAACCAAAATTTGTCAAAAGTGATTATCTTTTAACAGAGTTAACTTTATCTTGTTTTTCTCCCCCTTTTGTCATGATCAAAAAGATGGGGCAAGACATGCATATACCCAATATTCACAAACATGCGTTTATATCATTTAGCAAAGAATTAAACAAACATTTTGTAAGAGATGTAAGGTAAGAGCAGGCTTAGAGAGTGCGAAGTCAGCAAGGAAGCTAAATCATACTTTATTCAATTATTGCAAGCATGGCCAAGGATATACAAGTTCAGATGTAGGTAGCCAAAGATACATCAAAAACATAAAAAAAAACAAGGATCTAAAAACTAAATTCCTATGATAAAAAATAAGTGTCTGGTGGAGGAGGAAGTGAGTCTGGTGCAGGGGCAGGAGATACAACTCGTAGGGCAGCAATCTCGCATTCAACACCTTCTATTCTGTCGAAGAGAATAGAAAAGGTGTGTTCCATGTAAGCACGATTGTCGAGCAGAGTGGCCATAATGCCTTCCAGGGTTACTAGATCAGGGGCTTCAATAGGCTGATCAGCAAGAACAGGGTCATTAGTAGGAACAGGGGCATCTGCAAAGTCTTCATCTACTGCAGCTTCTTCCAGTTCATCAGGGTATACCCAGCCTCCAACATTGTCCGGAACCATCTTCATTTTCTTTAGAGTAAATTCGCCAAAGATGTTGAAGTGGTTCAATTCTATTGTTCGTTCAGTTTGCCTGAGCAATGAATATTTCTTAAAAAAGGCTGAGATAAGAAGAGCATATGGCAAGTCAGAATTCTTGGTGGTCTTGACCTTCATAATGTATTTTCCAATGAAATTTGGCCAGTTGATCTTCCAATTTTTCCTCAGCACCCAGAGAAGAAAAATGCCATCTTCAGTCTGATAAGCATTGTTACCTCCACGTGGAGCGAGAATGTGCGCATATGAGTAGTGAAGCAGCCTTTCTTGGCTTTTCAGCATCCCACTCTTCAGACCAACCTTGGGCCCAATTGTTCCAGGCTTCACCAGTAGTGACACAACTTCTTCTCTTCTGTATGCCTTTACATAAGGTCTGCTATCTGGCTCCACAGCAGCACCCGTGGCGTCTAATTTGAAGAACATCATCCAATCAACTGGAGTGATGACAATTTCCTGGTCCTTTACTTTAGAGATGAGATTAGGATCGTCCATCTTCATGTTGCAGTAAAACATTTTCCCCAAATCTGGGAAAATGGAGTCCTTGTAGCTGCAGAGATCGAGCATGCCCTGATGGGAGAGATCATTGAGGAAATCAAATCCTCTATCGTCTTCAAAGAACTGTCGATCCATATATTTGGGCTGAATGACGTCTCTGGTCCAGAATTTTTCCCTGAAGTGTTTGAGATCGTCGTTGTTGGACGAAAGTCTTCGAAGATTAATAGGGTTGTTGGTGGGAGCGGTTTTGCTACATGGGCGTTTGGAAAAGGAGGCCATGGTGGAATTTTAGTGGGTTATGGAGAGAAGGAGGAGATGGGTGGACACGAAGAAGAGAAAACAGAGAAGGGGGAAAAAGGAGAACTTATGAAATGACAGAGGAGGCTCGTGAAATCCTTTTATAATTTGCGTGTTATTCAAATAACAGTGGTGTTATTCGAATAACAAAGTGGTTCCTGAAGCGTCTTGGCTCACTGCCAAGCGTTATTCGAATAACAATATTATTATTCGAATAACAGCATAGTAGCTCATTCGTTTGGGGAATTCTGTCATTTGTTATTTGAATAACATACTTTGTTATTCAAATAACATAAAAATGATTTTTGCCACTGATATGCTTTATTCGAATAACCAGTTGGTTATTTGAATAACTAGTTGATATTGGGTTGTTATAACACATTCTGTGAGGTGTTATTCGAATAAGGGAATCCTTATTCGAATAATATAAACATGTTAGAAAAATAACTAGGCTTTACTGGCAGGTTTTATTCGAATAAAGGGCTTCTTATTCGAATAGGGCATAGGATAAAATACAATTTTATGCATCAATTTGTAGAGGATCAATTTTTCTATCATTTATTTGGTTCAGAGACATGCCAGTTTAATTCCAAATAACACATAATCAACTTTAAATCATTCAAATCAGTTCCAGAACATCTTAAATCAATTCAAATCATCATACAAGCATATAATCTAATCATATTATGTTTCAAATCACTCAATTTTGCAAGAATACTATTTTTACTAAGAATTTCACCCTTTTTGGTGAAATTGTGAGGTTGTTGAGTTGCTTGGAAATCTTGAACATGAGGGAGCACCTGCAGAACAACTTAGGGAAAATCTCTGATGCTCAAGTTAGTATTAGATTCAAATATGATTAATAGCTCAGAAATTATGCAGCAAAATGGCATGATTATGCAGAAAGCAACATGATTTGATTTTAGGATTATGCAGTAAAATGTCAATTTATGCATGATTGATCCAAAATACCAAGTTCATTTCTTATATAGAAAAATGCTTCTTTTGCTAAGGGTTTAGTGAAAATGTCAGCTAGTTGCTTAGTGGTTTCAACAAATTCAAGCATACAATCACCCTTTTGAACATGGTCTCTAATGAAATGATGTCTAATTTCAATATGTTTAGTCCTAGAATGCAAAATGAGATTTTTAGACAAATTAATTGCACTAGTATTATCACATCTTATGGGGATGTGATCAAGCTTAAGACCATAGTCCAAGAGTTGTTGTTTCATACAAAGGACTTGAGCACAACAACTCCCAGCTGCAACATATTCAGCTTCAGCTGTAGACAATGCCACACTATTTTGTTTCTTGCTATGCCAAGAAACTAGTGAGCTTCCAAGCAAGTGACATGTCCCACTAGTGCTCTTCCTATCCATTTTGCATCCAGCAAAATCAGAATCGGAATACCCAATAAGGCTACATGAGGCACCCTTAGGGTACCACAAACCCATTTGTGATGTGCCTATTAGATATTTCATTATTCTCTTAACAGCACTTAAGTGTGATTCCTTAGGATTAGCTTGATATCTATCACACATGCATACACTAAACATTATATCAGGCCTACTTGCAGTGAGATAAAGGAGTGAGCCAATTATACCTCTATATTTTGTAATTTCTACTGATTTACCTCTTTCATCCTTGTCCAAATAGCAAGAGGTGCCCATAAGAGTAGCCATATGCTTGACATTGTCCATTCCAAACTTCTTGAGCAGCTCCTTGCAATACTTGGATTGACTTATGAAAGTTCCTTCTCTTGTTTGCTTGATTTGTAGACCAAGGAAGAAGTTGAGCTCACCCATCATCGACATCTCAAACTCATTTTGCATAATATTTGAAAATTCTTTACAAAGAGAGTTGTTAGTAGCTCCAAATATAATGTCATCAACATAGATTTGAACTAGAAGTATGTCATGCATTTTGTGTTTTATGAAAAGGGTAGTGTCAACTTTGCCTCTAAAAAAGCCTTTTTCTAAAAGGAATTTGCTCAATATTTCATACCAAGCTCTAGGAGCTTGTTTCAAGCCATATAAGGCCTTTTTCAGTTTAAAAACATGGTTGGGCAATTCAAAATCTTCAAAACTAGGAGGTTGTTCCACATACACCTCTTCTTGTATAAAACCATTTAAAAAGGCACTTTTGACGTCCATTTGATAAAGTTTGAAATCCATGATGCAAGCATATGCAAGTAACATTCTAATGGCCTCTAATCTAGCTACGGGAGCATAAGTTTCTTCATAGTCTATGCCTTCTTCTTGATTATAACCCTTAGCTACAAGCCTAGCTTTATTTCTTATTATTAAGCCTGTTTCATCAAGTTTGTTCCTAAAGACCCATTTGGTGCCAATTATAGGATGATCATTGGGTCTTGGAACTAATTCCCAAACTTGATTTCTCTCAAATTGGTTTAGTTCTTCTTGCATGGCCAAGATCCAATGCTCATCATTAATGGTCTCATTTATGTCTTTAGGTTCAACTTGAAATACAAAGGCTAAGTGATTACATGCATCTCTAAGTGAGTTTCAAGTGATTATCCCTTTTGATACATCACCTATTACCTTGTCGAGAGGGTGATATCTTGAAGTCCTCTATTCCTTGGATAAGTTCATGATTTCTGAATCCTTTTGCCATGAGTAATCAAAGAGTCTCTCTTCTTGCTTCTTGGACTCTATCTCTTGATTTTCCAAGTGTGTTTTTGCTAAGATCTCTGCAACATCATCAACAAGCTCCTTTCTCGACTCATTTAGGTTAGTTTCATTAAATGCAACATGTATAGACTCCTCTATGGTCATAGTTCTTTTGTTATAGACTCTAAAGGCCTTACTATATATAGAATATCCAATGAATATTCCCTCATCAAATTTTGCATCAAACTTCCCTAAGTTATCCTTTCCATTATTTAAAACAAAACATTTATATCCAAAGACATGAAAGTGTGACACATTTAGCTTCCTTCTTTTGTATAGCTCATATGGGATTTTCTTTAAAATTGGCCTTATTAGGGCTCTATTCATAACATAACAAGCAGTGTTAACCGCATCCGCCCAAAAGTACTTAGGAAGGTTGGCCTCATTGAGCATAGTTCTTGTCATTTCCTCTAAAGATCGATTTTGCCTTTCTACAACACCATTTTGTTGTGGTGTTCTAGGGGTAGAAAAATTATGCTCAATGTCATGTTCATTATAAAAAGTTTCAAATTCATGATTTTCAAATTCACTACCATGGTCACTTCTTATGGATGCAATACAAAAATCTTTTTTGTTTTGGATAACTTTGGCAAGCTTTTTAAATGATTGAAAAACATCATTTTTGTGGGCCAAGAATAATGTCCATGTAAACCTAAAAAAATCATTCACAATCACTAATGCATAGTAATTCCCACCAAAGCTCATAGTTCTAGAGGGACCAAAAAGATCCATGCGCAAAAGTTGTAAAGGTCTAGAAATTGAAACCATGTTTTTAACTTTAAAAGAGACCTTTATTTATTTTCCCTTTTGACATGCATCACAAAGTTTGACTTTTTCAAATTTGAGCATTGGAAGACCAATTACTAGTTCTTTAGAAACTAATTTGTTTAAGTGATCCATGTGAATGTGAGCAATTCTTCTATGCCATAACCATGAATCATTTTCTTTACTCATAAAGCATTTAGCATCATTTGAGGAGATATCATCGAGACTAATCATATATATATTATTGACCCTATGACCAACAAACTTAACTTGCTTATCATCATTTCCCTCAATTATGCAACAAGAGGAATCAAATATAACTCTATTACCTTTATCACATAATTGACTAATGCTAAGTAAATTATGTTTAAGTCCTTCAACAACCAAAACATTATCAATAGATGATAAGGGGATCTTACCAACTTTGCCAATTCAAAGAATTTTCCCTTTGTTGTTATCACCATATGTGACATGACCATATTTCTTGTGGGTAAGGGATGAGAACTTGGAGCCATCACCGGTCATGTGCTTGAAGCAACCACTATCAAGATACCAACTTGAGCTCTTGGTCTTCAAGCACACCTACAACACACATTCAAATTTTAACCTTTGGTACCCAAATTGTTTTGGGTCCTTGTGTGTTAGAATTAGGTATAGTGCCTTTAGGAACCCAAACCCTTTTGATTCCAACCTTGGTGTTTATGTTCTTTCTAACATTGCAAGTGGATGCACTATGCCCTTTCTTACCACAATGAAAACATTTGACAAAGGAACTACTTGAAGTTTTTGAGGGAACGAAGAAGTTCTTATAGGACTTTTGATGGTTGTTTGGATTAAATCCCAAACCGACTTTTTGAATAACACATTTTTATCTCCCTAACAACACATTTAAATTGTCTCTTCCAAAAGTGAATTATGCAAGAGTGTTGTTCAAATCTTCAATTTCTTTTTCAAAAGCTTTGCATGATAAACAATGTAATGATATGGATGTGTTATCATATGAGGAACAAGTCATACATAATGAATTAGCATCAATAAGTCCTAAGGTCTCATTTTCAATCTTAAGCTCATTTATTTCTTTACTTAAAACAAAAACTTTGTTTACTAATAAGGAAATTGTTTTGTTAGAGGACAAAATCATTTTTGTGAGCCTCAAAGATTCATCATGCAATTCTTGAAAGGCATCTTGCAATTCATCATAAGAGGGTGGAGATTCTAGGTTAAAAGAGGTTACCTTGGTGTCGCTTTCTCCACTTTCTTCTCCTTGAGCCATGAGACAAAGATGGGCTTCTTCATTCTCCGAATCATCAGAAGAGCTTAAGTCATTGTCCTCCCAAGCTATATATGCTCTTCTTCCTTTCTTTTTCTTAGAAGGTCTTTTCTCAAATTTCTCCGTCTTCTTGAGATATATAGGACACTCCATTTTCATGTGCCCCGATTTTTCGCATTCGTAGCATTTTGGAGGAGTAGAAGATTCTTCTCATTTATGATACACTTTCTTTTAAGGAAAGGGTGGTCTTCTTTGAAATCTCTTTTTCTTTAGGAATCTTCCAAACTTTCTCACAAGGAGACTAAGATTCTCCTCACTTAGCTCAACATTTTCAGCATCCTCTTCACTATCTTCATCATCATCTTCAATTGTAAAGGAGGTGGCTTTGAGTGTGATTCCCTTCTTCTTTTTATCATGCTCTTCATTTTGATTGAGCCTATTTAGTTCCAGCTCATGTTCTTGAAGCTTTCCGAATAAAGTGGCTAGAGACATTGTTGATAAATTTTTTGATTCCGCAATAGCCGTTACTTTGGGTTGCCAATTCCTGCTTAGACATCTCAAGACTTTGTTAATAAGATCCTCATTAAGAAATGTCTTTCCTAATGAGATAAGATGATTAACAATGTGAGTAAATCTCTTTTGCATATCTTGAATACTCTCACCTTGGTTCATTCTAAACAATTCGTATTCATGAGTAAGAGTGTTTATTCGAGATCGTTTTACCTCACTAATGCCTTCATGAGTTACTTGTAGGGTATCCCACATTTCTTTTGCGGTCTTGCAATTTGACACCCTAAAGAATTCATCATACCCCAAGGATGTGGTGATGATGTTCTTGGCTTTCAAATTGTATTGAACCTTCTTTTTATCATCATCGGTCCATTCATTTCTAGGTGTACTAATTTTCACACCATCTTTAGTTTGTGTTGGGACAAAAGCACCATTTTCAACGGCGTCCCACACATCTAAATCAATAGCTTCAATGAAAATTTTCATCCTTTCTTTCCAATAGGCATAACCATTCCCATTGAAATAAGGAGGTCTGTTTATAGAAGAATCTTTATTTGAAAAATCATTTGAAGCCATCACTTCTCTTAAAGTTGCTAAGCTCTTTATACAAGAGTCTAGCTCTGATACCACTTGTTACCAAGTGGCCCCAATACTCAAGAGGGGGGTGAATTGAGTAAGTAAAAGAAGTTCACAAATCTTTCGTAAATTGTTTGATAACCAATTTTCGTTGAAGCTATTGAATGATTAGAGATAATTGGATAGATGAGATAAACACTTTTACTTATAAATGTGATAGCCAAAGGAAACAATATTCAAGCAATTCAATAAAACAGTGCACAAAATAAAGAGAAGGGTTTAGAGAAAACAAACACAATGGTTTATTCTGGTTTGATTACCAATCCACTTATGATCTACGTCCAGTCCCCAAGCAACACCTTGAGATTTTTCACTATATCTTCAAGCTTCAATGGGTGCTTAACAACCACTACAACCTTGAGCACTCAACACTTTGGGATACCTCACCCTTATGTTTGAGCCTCTATTTTCTAAGGGATACCTCACCCTTTTACAGTTTGGAAGGATGCCTCACCCTCTCTAGATATTATACAAAGATTGAGTAGGTAGAAACTCTCTTCAAAGAGCAGATAATACAAATGAAAATTCAATGGGTATATGATTCTAGTTTACGCTCAGAAACTGAGTATTAAAAAAAGAAAAAGATGAAGACTCGTTTTTAATGCTCAACCAAGGTTTTTCAGATTGATTGTCTAACCTACATAAATGCCCAACAACTTCTATTTATAATTCATTGAAGTTTAGAGCCGTTGGGAGGTGGTTGGAGCATTAAATGTTATGTAACTATCCGTTAATTTCTGTTTCTAGAATGCTCTCTTATTCGAATAAGAGAATTCTTATTCGAATAAGGCTTTAAATAGCACAAGCGTGTTTTCCTCTGTAATGTGTTATTTGAATAACATCTTGGTTATTCGAATAACCACTTAAATGTATGGCTTCTGGGAAAACATGTTATTCAAATAACATTTATGTTATTTGAATAACTCATTCGAATATTTGATTTCCTGAGATCTCGTTATTCGAATAACAACATTGTTATTCGAATAACCAATTAAATATGGTTTTGCTGAAAGGCTTGTTATTCGAATATCAACTCTGTTATTCGAATAACCATTTAATAAAATGATTTCCTGGAGATGTGTTATTCGAATAACACTTTGTTATTCGAATAACTTATTCATGCCAAAATGTTTTTTGAACCACTTATTCGAATAGCACAGGGCTTATTCGAATAAATCCTTTCCTGAAAGATTATTTGGAATCTCTGACTTGTGTTATTCGAATAAGGAACTCCTTATTTGAATAATACATGTGAAAAACATGTTTTATGCCTTTTTAAATATTGCTCTTGATTCCATATGATCTTGTAAGCTTATGGACACGAGATGATTGATTCTTTGGAAATTAAAAACCATATTGAAGCCTTGAAAACTTGTGTGCTATTTCGAAATGTAAGATTGAGCAATTGTGAATCTTTATATATACCTTTACAAAAATATTGAAGTCCTAAAAGCTATACTTGATGGTCTTGAGACTCTTGGACTTGATCTTGCAACATATTTAAGTTTGTTATCATCAAAACACATTCTTTATGAGATACATGCCAATCACAATTTCAATGTGAACATATGTTCAAAGTTGTTCTTTCATGGGGAAACCTTTGTTATTTTACCATGAAACTTTTAGGTTGTAATTCCTCTTCAATAGAATGCTATTCATTTCTAACTAGTAAATACCTTGTGTATTGCATGAGTTTTTTTTTTTTAATTTAGTTAAAATTTTAAAAAATTAAATTAAAAGAGAGAAAATATTTAAAACAAAAAAAGAGAATAATGCATAATGAGATTAAGAGTGAATTTTAATTTAAAATAAAAAAATAAAAAATGACAAATATTATTTTTTGAAAAAGAGTAAAAAGTTAAGAAATGTCATTCTTTAAAAAAGAATAAAAACAAATAAAACTATTCTCCAAAAGAAATACTCTGATTAATTTAGTAGTGGATGAAATGCTATTTTTTTTTTGTACTTCAATGTTGTTACTCTTTATTTGGTACAACTTGTTACATACTTTTAGACTTGTGTATTATGAGTTTACTGCCACACCGTCCAATACTATCGATCCTTCAACATAATTGTGCTTTTTCAGTTATTTAAAATCATTGCACATGCATAAAAGTGGATGTTGAACTTACTATATAAGTATTGAAATTTATTTTTTTCACATTTGAACTTGTGATCTAAACTGTCTTCCTAGAGAGTTAGGCTTCAGTGACGACGGCTAGAGCTCCATGGAATGTTTTATCTCACAAATGTGAGATCATCTCCTCACTTGTGTGTGTAGGAGTGGTGTGCTTTTCTTTGGGCATTGGTCTGCTGGTGTTGTTTTGGAGTTCTCTGTTCTGTTCTGTCTTGCTCTTCGTCTAATGGAAGAAAGGGTTCCTGGAAAGAGGGAGGAGGATGAAATATCAACAAGGTACAAGAGCTTATCTATTTCTAGAGAAGAGAAAGCATTGATTTCATGTACTCAAGAGGGAGGAGATTCATCTTCTAGGGACAAGGAGTATTTGTTGATGGGAAGCTTGACTTTGATATGCCCGTACAACCTTCAAGCAATGGGGAAAATGATGAAATCCATTTGGAGGCTGATCAAGGGGATGAAGTTTAGGAGGATGGGAGATAATATTGTGCTATTTGAATTTTTCAACAAAAGGGATTATGACCGGGTGATGAAGGGACGTCCATGGAGCTTTGACAAACAACACTTAGTGATAAAAGAGTATGATGGAATTCTGAGGCCTTCTGAGGTACGTTTTGATAGAGATGTATTTTGGATTAGAATACTTGATTTGACTTTGATTACCATGAATAGGAAAATGGGGAAGATTATTGGGGATGCTATTGGGTGTTGTCTTGATGTTGATATTGATAAGTAAGGAAAATCACTGGGACATCACTTTTAAATTAGAGTTGATTTGGATATAACGAAGCCCCTTAGGCGTGGAGTTATGTTCTAGACAACATATAATTCGAAACCTCAGTGGTACCCAATACAGTATGAAAGGTTACAGAATTTCTGCTATTGCTATGGAGTAATGGGGCACAGTGTAGATGATTGTGAAGTGGCTGAGAATGTGGAGGAGGATTCTTTACTGTTTGGTGACTGATTGCGTGCAAATTACACCACTAAAATTCCTGCGTTGGAACAAGAATTGGAGAATTCTGAATAGAGATCAGAACTCAACTATGTAAAGGAGAAGGCTATAGATGTTTATAATAATGAGATTCAATTACTAAAACAACAAAAGACAACTGATACCATCACCTTGGTACATGAGGAACCTGCCCCAAAAGAATCTGGTTCTATCAGTGCTATTTGGGAAGGGGTAGAAATAGAAGAGAATGAAGTCACACCCCCACTGAAAACTAAAACAACCAAGGAAGAATCTCGACTTGGAAAGAAGTGGAAAAAGCAGGCAAGGGATATTGGATATTTCAAAAGGGATGGGAAGTCCAATACATGTAAGAGGTCTCTCCAGAGCTATAATATGGAAGGAGGGGAAATGGATATTGATGAAGAGCCTGCATCTCAAAAAATTAAGGTGGATAAGAATGGATTGGGTAGAATTTGTTCATCAGGAGGATTGGTGGTGGTTGCCTTGCAACCCCGCCGAGAACCATGAGAATTCTAGCTTGGAATTATCGGGGTCTCGGGAATCCCTAGGCAATTCTTGCTTCGCGCCTTCTCTTAAGGCAACAAAAACTCGATGTGGTCTTTCTCACAGAGACCAAACTATCAGGTGATGAATTTACAAATTTCAAATGGAAAGTAGGCTTTGGTTTTGGTTTTGGGTTAGCAGTTTGGAGAGAAGAGGGGGCTTGGAATTCTTTGGAAACAGGAGATAAACCTCACAAATACCCAATATTGCACATCATTTATAGATACAATGATAAAGAGCTCTCGTGAGGACTAAGAGTATAGGTTCACAGGATTTTATGGCAACCTAAATGTAGCACAATGACACCTATCTTGGCATCAAATTTAACGGTTACATAATGAAGACACTACTCCATAGATCATTGGTGGAGATTTCAATGAGATTTTGGAGCAACATGAGAAAATAGGGAACTCGCGGGCAGAGTGGTAAATTCATGATTTTAGAGATGTGGTAGATCTATGTGGTTTGCAGGAATTAGGTTTTGAAGGTTACAAGTTTACAAGGAGCAACGGTAGGTAAGGAATTGATAATGTGCAGGTGAGACTAGACCGTTTCCTTGTTAACTCAGCGTGGATGAAAACTTGGCAAGAGGAACGAGTTCAATATTTGGTTTCTTCCCATTCCAACCACCTTCCCATTTTGCTAGACACAAAAAAGGCAGGCCTTAATTTAGTAATCCATGAGCAGAAAAGACCATTTCATTTTGAAAAAAATATGGTTAAGAGATAATGAATGTGATAGGATTATTGAAATGGGGTGGAAACAGGCTCCAGGGGATACTAAACGAAGAAGTATTATCTCAAAAATTAAGGATGTTTTGGCTGAGTTGACTACTTGGAATCAAACTTCATTTGGGCATGTTGGTAAACAAGTTGGAAAGCTTCAGGCTGCAATTCAAAGTAACATGAAGAAGCCTGCGACTGAAGCAAATTTAGCAAAGCTGAAAAGTTTGAAGGATGATTTTAATGAGGTTATGCTACGAAATGAAATTCTATGGTAGCAAAAGTCTAGAGTACAGTGGCTAAAAGAAAGGGATATGAACTCTGAATTTTTTCATGGTCACGCTACAGCAAGGTAGAAACAAGATAGAATTAAAAAGATTAAGGTTGAAAATGGCACTTGGTATGAGGGTCTTGAGGCTGTTGAGTTTGTAGCTAACTCTTATTTTGAGAGCTTGTTCTCTAGCTCCGACCAAACAAACATAAATGAAACCTTGGCAGGAGAATTTAATATGGTTAGTGAGGACCAAAATAGCTTTTTATCTATGCCTTTTACTAGGTTTGAAGTTAAGGAAGCACTGTTTCATATGGGGGCTACCAAATCTCTTGGGCCCGATGGTTTATTGGCTTTATTCTACCAAAAATACTGGTATGTGGTAAATGAAGATGTCATATGCACTATGTTGCAGGCTCTTAATAGAGGTGGGATTAACCCTAATCTAAACTGTACATTTATTGTCGTCATTCTGAAAATACAAAATACAGAAATAATGGCCCATTATAGACCCATTTCTCTATGCAATGTCATTTATAAGATTATCGGAAAAACCCTTGCCAACAAGTTGAAAGTTATTTTACTTTATCTTATTTCTGAGTCTCAATGTGCTTCTGTATGGAATCGTCATATCATGGAAAACATCCTCATAGCTTACAAGCTCATTCATACTATAAAGAACAATAGATCCGGAAAAGATAGGTTTTTGGCTTTGAAGCTAGATATGAGCAAGGCGTATGATAGAGTCAAATGGAATTTTTTGAGGGCACTCATGCGAATAATAGGGTTTAAAGAAGGCTGGATATCTATTGTGATGCAATTTGTTTTTGCTGTTTCATATTGAATTTTGCTGAATGGGATTCCAAGAGACTATTTCCAGCCACAACGAGGCCTAAGACAAGGTGATCCCTTATCACCTTATCTATTTGTATTGTGTGCTGAGGCCCTATCATCTCTTATTCATCAAGCTGAGTCTAGGAAGATTTATAGAGGTCTGAGAGTTTGTAGAGATGCCCCTAAGATCACTCACCTTTCTTTCACGGATGACAATATTTTATTCTCTAAAGCATCAAAAGAGGATATGGCCAGAATTCTTGAAATACTTAAACTATACGGTAGAGCTTCGGGGCAACAGATAAATTTTGAGAAATCCTTAGACTATTTCACTCTGAATGTGGCTAGAGCAACGAAGAATACAATTATGGATATGAGCCAGATATCTCAGGTGACTTTATCTGAAAAATACCTTGGGCTCCCTCCCTACAATGGTTGGGAGGTCAAAAATTAATACTTTCCAATCATTGAAGGATCGGGTTTGGAAGCGAATTAAAGGCTGGAAGGAAAAATTGCTTTCTATTAGAGGGAAGAAGTTCTCATAAAAGTTGTTGCACAAGCAATCCCAACATATACAATGAGTTGCTTCAAAATCCCAATCTCGCTATGCTATGACTTAGGCCAAATGATTGCTAAATTTTGGTGGGGAACAAATATGGACTCAAAAAAAAAATCACTAGCTGTCTTAGGATAAAATGTGTTGGCCTAGAAGTTGTGGGGGTTTAGGCTTCAAAGATCTCCACTCTTTCAACTTAGTGAAGTTAGTTAAACAAGGATAGAGGATCCTCTCAAATCTAGATGCATTGGCCTCTAGAGTACTCAAGGCTAAGTATTTCCCAACCCAAGACCTTTTGAATGCTCAACCTAGCTCAAATCCTTCCTTTACATTGAGAAGCTTGATGGAGGAAAGGAAAGTGTTTCAAGAAGGTACTCTTTGGAGGGTTGGTGATGACAGATCTATTCAAATTTGGCATGATCCTTGGTTGCCAAATCATGGATCTTTATGGATTCAATAAACTCCAACTAGTGACCATGACTTGTAGTATGTTTCTCAGTTGATTGACGAAGAAACCAAGTCCTGGAAAGCGGTTCTTATTATGTCAAGTTTTAGTCTAGTAGTAGCAAACTCCATTGTATTTATTCCCTTGAGTCGAGGCTGTCGTCGGGATTCACCATTTTGGTTCCCTAATACAAAAGGTAATTTTTCTGTTAAATGTGCATATAAGGTGCAATGGACTAAAAGTGTCTAGATGAGAGTGGATTGCAATTCTAGGGGATATAATAAATTCAATAGTATTAGCAACCATACAAACCATTGGAAGGGTATTTGGAAGTTGTATATCCCTCCAAAAATTCAAATATTCATGTGGCGCATGTGTAGAGACATTCTTCCAACTCTGTCAAGGCTGCAGAGAAAAGGAATTAAAGTTGAAGACATATGCTACCTTTGTGACAATTGTGATAGCAATATATTTTATTTATTTTATAATTCTTTTACTGTGCTTCTTAAGGTTCAATTAGGCTTAATTAAGTTAGTTTTGTTACATTTTATGATATTGAACTTAATTGGGTCATTGAAAGAATTATTGCTTGAATTGATTTTAATTTATCTATTTGGCAGTATTCAGTAAACTGACTATAATTTGAGTTGTAAATATTTAATTGATGTAATTCTAGTCTTGTAAGAAATCTAAGACAATTCTCTACAACTTTTATGAAGACCTTAAGAGCCAAATCACATGTTTGAATAATTTAAATTGGAGTTAAATTAAGAACTAGAATGTTGATCCTAATAGTTTGACCTCTGCTCACTCATCAGCCCATTTATTAAGTTATAGGAGATCAATTGACACTAAACTAGTGGCATTATAAAGTTAAGACCCAAATTTACAACTTTTATGAAGAACACAAGAGTCATATCGAAAGTATAGTAGGTCATATTGGGCCTAGAAGTTAGAATAGAGGAGTTATAGTTGGGCCTGAATATTGTGCAAAGATTGGGTTATATCTCGAGCTATAAGAATGATATTGGGCTAAAACTAGTAGCATTGGAAAGCTATGACAAATGCCTACAACTTTCATGTAGACCACTTTTCCATTTTCTGACAATAGTCATAAGTTCAACACCAAATCATTTGGGAGACAAGCAACTTAATAAATTTTCACTCTTTCACAATTATCAAACAACTCCCTTGGCATTTTTCACTCATTATCAAACAACTCCATTGTCATTTTGTTTCCCTCAAGCTTTATAAAATAGAGCATTGGTTGCCCATTTGAGGCATCTTGGCTTAGAGATCAAAATCATGCTATTGTATTATTTGTTTCTCTTGTGGTAGTTTTCTTTTGTTTTAAATAAAAGTTATGTTTATCTCATTCTTCTTCTCTCTTTCTTTCTTCTTGTTCATGAGTAACTAATTTTCATTTTACTTGAGTGAAAATATGAAACTTTTGGTAATAAATTAAGGTTAAATTAATTTCTTTCTTGTGCTTGAATGATGTATTATCAAGTGATCATTATATGTGTTATATTTTGTTTCCAATCAATTTAGAAACTCTCCTTGTAAAGTGGAGATCTTGATTCATTGTAGACAAGAGGTTGGCACAATGAATACTTGAGCTCATTTACAAGTGTTGGTCTTAGTGAATAATTTAAGGAACTATAATATAATTACATATATAATCTTAATTGAGCATTGAATGTTGTATTTTTCAATTAGAACCTCTATTATGTGTGGATTTCAATTAAGTTACAAAAAGAAATAGTCTTGTCTTTAATTTATTACCGGGAGTGGATATTCTAACCCAAACAAATCGTTTTTCATTTGTGAACAACTTTTATGACCTTTATTGTTATGACAAATCTTTTCCTTACCTCGAAGAATTTCTCTTCATCAATTCCCTGTAGATCGACCTCAGATTCTTGAGAATTTATTACTTGAAACAACTTGTACTTGGATTTACAACTTATAATTTGTATTAAGTTTTTGGCGTCGTTGCTAGGGAATTGATTTGAAGAACAAATTTATTGAAGTCTTCTTTCTTTAAGTAAACTTCACCATCTAATATATATAGAGAGAGAGAGAGAGAAAGAGAGAGGATCAACTTCTACCAGTGTAAATTTTTTTTCTCTTACACTCATTTTCAGCTATTAGTTTCATTTTTATCTAATGGTTACCTTTAATGAAATAATCTCAACCATTAGATGAAAGTGGAACTAACAGTTAAAAATGGGTGTAAGAGAAAAAAAACTTACACTGGTATAAATTGATCCCTCCTCATATATATATATATATATATATATATATATATATATATATATATATATATATATATATTTACTCTTTTAATTTTCTAACTTACTAACTTTCTAACTTACTAATTTACTAATTTAATTATTAATTTTCTAACTTTCTAACTTATTAATTTATTAACTTACTAATTTACTAACTATGATATTTAATAACAAGTTTATACCGCCTACTTGTACATTTTTATTTTATTTTATTTTAAGTTACTTATTTATACTTAATTGGTATCCTGATTCAAATTCTGGTCGTTTGGTTAAAATTAATCCTGGTACTTTATATATTGATTTGTTTGAATCACAATCACACACATTAAACATAATAGCTAAAAATGAAAGTATACATGATGAACATGAAAATCAACTGTTGCGAACCATGCGTGAATATTTACAACCATCTCGAAATTCTAGTCCATCATGTTTTGTCTTTCCACTCAATGCTAACAATTTTAAATTTAAGCTGGCTATGATTTCATTACTTTCTAATTTCTATAATTTAGAATCTGAAAGCCCATATTTACATCTAAAAGAATTTGAGGAAGTATGTATTGCTTTTAATGACCAAACTTTCACTGAAGATATTGTTAAGCTTAAATTGTTTCCTTTTTTTTTAGAGATAAAGCAAAAACTTGGCTTAATGCTTTGAAACCAAGATCAATTGGCATATGGCAAGAAATACAATGTGAGTTTTTAAAGAAATTTTTTTCAACAAATAAAACCAATACTTTGAAAAGATAATGACCAAATTTTTTTCCAAAATTCAAATGAAACATATTTTCAAAGTTGGAAACATTTTAAAGATTTGTTAAATTCTTGCCCACATCATGGTTTTGAAAAATGGTGCACTATAAGCTTTTTTTATGAAAGATTAACACCTGAAACCAAATAATTTGTGGAAACAATGTGCAATAGCGAGTTTCTTGATAAAGAACCTAAAGAAGCTTTAAAATATTTGGACCATTTGGCTGAAAATTCTCAATCTTGACATGATACTAATCCTTCTAAAAATTCAATTAGACGTAACCTTGCAAATGCTAGTAAAGAAAAATATCATCTTAGTCAAGAAGAAGATCTAAATGCTAGGTTCGCCAGTTTGGCTAGAAAGGTTAAAGCCATGGAATCAGGGAAAGTAAAAGAAATCAAATATGTGCAAAAATGAAAAAATTTGTGGCATTTGTGATGAATTAGGACATTCAACAAATGAATGTCTAAAAATTCTTATTTTTAAAGAAGTTGTGCATGAGTAAGTAAATGCAATGAATAATTTTAAAAAGTCATACACCTATTCTTTTTTAGATTCATACAATCTGGAATGGAGAAATCACCCGAACTTCAGTTGGAGGACTAATAATCAAGAACAATTTATGCAACCACCACCTCTTCAGGCGCAATTGGATTTAAAAAATTCTCAAGGATGTGCACCTTATGTCCCACAATATAGGAAAAACCTTAAAGGAACATTGCATACATTCATGGAAAAGCAAAAAGCCATTAATAACCAAAACACTCAAGTTATGATTGACATAAAAGACACTATTACTAAACTTTCTTCTGCATTCACCATTCATAAGAAAGAAAAATTTCCTTCTCAACCTCAACCGAATCCTAAGGGTCAGTACAGCCTCAATTAGGGTAGTTCTGAAAGTCAACAAATAGATCAAGTCAAGTCAATGATAACTCTTAAGAGTGGAAAGGTTATTGAAAAATAAATTCCTGAACCTTATGAGAAAGATAATGAATCAAATCCCAAAGATAAGGAAGGAGTTGATAAGCCACCTGGCCAAAAGGAGACTAAACTCTCGCCTTCACCCTCATATCCTCAAATATTAAACAATTACAGTAAATTGAATCATAACACTGAAATTTTTGAAATTTTTAAACAAGTGAAGGTCAATATTCCTCTGTTAGATGCTATCAAATAAGTTCTTTCTTATGCCAAATTTTTTAAGGACCTATGCACTGTTAAAAGGAAACTAATTGTGAAAAAAAAGCCTTTTTGGCTGAATAGGTAAGCTCCATGCTTCAGAACAATAATGTGTTGAAATATAAAGACCCTGGTTGTCCTATAGTTTCATGCATTATTGGAGAACATACAATTGAACGAGCTTTATTTGATTTTGATGCTAGTGTTAATTTGCTTCCATATTTAGTTTATCAGCAACTCAACCTGGGTGAGTTAAAACCGAATTCTATAACTCTTCTACTTGTCGATAGATCAGTTAAAATTCCAAAAGGAATAGTGAAAGATGTGTTAGTATAAGTTGATAAATTCATATATCCTGTAGATTTTATTATCTTGAAAACTAAACCTATGGTTAATAGTTGCAAATCAATTCCTATTATTTTAAGTCGCCCATTTTTAGCAACATCTAATGCTTTGATAAATTACAGAAATAGAGGGGTGAAGCTAACATTTGGAAATATGACACTGAAACTTAATGTTTTCAACATGTGCAAGCAACCACAGGAAGTCTATGAAAAAGGAGGAAGTTGAAGGGATTGAGGCCATTATAGATGATCATCTTTAAACTAGGAGTTCTTCTGACCCATTAGAAATTTGTTTAATTAATTCATTTAATTCAGGGATGATGATATTTTTGAAGTATGCTCTTTGCTTGATTGTACATAGGTAATGGAATACAAAGGATGGAAGCCGAGATTCGAAGAGCTAAAACCCATGAATGATAATACTTATGAAGAAGTACCCACACTGGAACTAGAGTCATTACTTGCTGGGTTGAAGTACACATTTTTAGGAGAAGAACAAAGCTTTCCAGTGGTAATTTCCTCATCCCTTACTAAAGAACAAGAAGGTATGTTGATAGAAGTACTTAAAAAGCATAAAAGTGTAATTAGATGGACACTAAAGGACATAAAAGACATTAATCCATTAATTTGTACACATAGAATACATTTAAAAGATAATGCTAAATCATCTCAATAACCTCAAAGAAGATTAAATCCACACATGAAAGAGCTAGTTAGAGCTGAAGTTCTAAAATTACTTGATGTTGGAATTATCTACCCTATCTCTGATAGCCAGTGGGTAAGCCCTACACAAGTTGTGCCGAAGAAATCTGGAATAACAGTAATTGAAAATGAAAAAGGTGAATTAATACTTATGCGAGTCTTATCTAGTTGGCGTATATGTATTGATTTTAGAAAAATTAAATGCAACCATTAGGAAAGATCATTTTTCCTTGCCATTTCTTGATCAGATTCTGGAAAGAGTAACAGAACATCCCTACTATTGTTTTCTTGACAGTTATTCAAGGTATAATCAAATACCAATTACACTAGAGGATTACGAAAAGACTACTTTTACGTGCCGCTTTGGCACTTTGCATATAGAAGAATGTCTTTTGGCCTTTGTAATGCTCCGACAACTTTCCAAAGATGCATGCTAAGTATTTTCAGTGACATGATTGAGCATTATTTAGAGGTTTTCATGGATGACCTGACAATTTTTGGAAATTCTTTTGAAAATTGTCTTGATAATTTGAAAAAGAATTCTTAAAAGATGCAAAAAAAAAAATGTGTTAAACTGAAAAAAATGTCATTACATGGTTACCTCAAGAATAGTGTTAGCTCATGTGATATCTTCTAAGGGAATTGAAGTTGATAAATCTAAAGTTGAATTAATTGCTCATTTGTCTTCCCCAAAAACAGTCAGAGAAGTTCATTCCTTTTTAGGACATGCAAAATTTTACAGAATATTCATTCAGGACTTTAGTACCATATCTAAACTATTTTGTAATCTTCTAACAAAAGATGCACCATTTGATTGGACTCAAGATTGTCAGAAATCTTTTGAAAAATTAATCGATCTTCTAGCATCTACTCCTATCATGCAATTTCCTAATTGGTCATTGCCTTTTAAATTGATGTGTGATGCTAGTGATTTTGTTGTTGGCACTGTTTTAGACCAGAGAAAGGACGGTAAGACTCATGCAATTTATTATACAAATCGAACGTTGAATAGTGCACAAATAAATTACACCACTACTGAAAAGGAACTACTTGCTATAATTTTTGCATTGGACAAATTTTGATATTATTTAATTAGTTCTTCTACTGTTATTTTCACTGATCATGTTATTGTTAGATATTTAATGTCTATGCAAGATGCTAAACCTAGGTTGATATGGTGGATCTTGTTGCTTCAAGAATTCAACATCGTAATAAAAGACAAGAAATGAGCCAAAAAATATTGTTGTAGATCATTTGTCCAGACTTACAACAGGCTCACCTTTTGATAACACATTTATCAATGATTCTTTTCCCGATGAATTTTTATTTCCTGTCAATTCCATGCCTTGATTTGCTAACATAGTCAATTTTCTTGTAACAGGAAAGATGTCGCCTCAGTGGACACACCAAGATAGAAAAACATTTTTGACTGTGGTGAAAATTTTTTATTAGGATGACCCATATTTATTCAAATATTGTCCTGATCAAATTTTTCAGAAATGTATACCCAACAGTGAGGTAGGTAGTGTCATTAAAATTTGTTACTCAGAACCATGTGAAGGTCATTTTTCTTCAAAGAAAACAGCTGCGAAAATCTTGTAGAGTGGATTTTATTGGCCCACTTTATTTAAGGACAACTATAGCATTTTACAAAAGTTGTGAAAATTATCAGAAATTGAGTTCCATTTCTAAACGAGGCATGATGCCTCTGAACCTTATCATTGTCATTGAAATTTTTTATTATTGGGGAATTGATTTCATGGGTTCATTTCCATCATCATTTGGATTTGTGTGTATTTTAGTTGCGGTTGATTATGTCTCAAAATGGATTGAGGCGGTTCTATATCGACATAATGATAATAAATCTGTTCTTAAATTTTTAAAAGAAAATGTTTTCAGTCGATTTAGAATCCCTCGAGCTATCATCAGTGATGGGGGAACACATTTTTGTAATAAACCATTTGAATTCTTAATGAAGAAATATGGCACTACCCCACTACAAGAATTTTGGAAAATTGCTATGGAAAAATTCGTAGCAAATCCATAGCTAATTCGTAGCTAAATTTATTAGCTACGGATTAGCTACGGATTTGCTACGGATTCGTCTGTAGCAAATTTCTCGTAGCTAATTAGCTACCAAAAAATTTCGTAGCTAATCTGTAGCTATTTTTTAAATTTCCATAGCTAATCTGAAGCTAAGTTGTAGCTAATTTTTGTTTAAATTCTTCTTCATTTCCATAGCTAATTAGCTATGACAATTTTCGTAGAAATTTCGTATCTAATCCGTAGCTAATTTAAAAAATTAGTAGCAATTTCATAGTTATTTTCTAGCTATTATATTGCTAAATCCGTAGCAATTCAGTAGTTAATCCGTAGCAATTATCCATAGTAATTCGGTTATTATTTCCTAGCTATATATTTCTAATGCCGCAGCAATTTCGTAGCTAATCCGTAGCAATTATTCATAGTAATTCCATAGTTATTTCCTAGCTATATATTTCTAATTCCGCAGTAATTCTATAGCTAATTTGTAGCAATTTTTCGTAGCAATTCCGTAGCTAATTCTTAGTTATTTATGTTACTAAATCCGTAGCAATTTCGTAGTTAATCCATAGCAATTATCCCTAGCAATTCCGTAGCTAATCCGTAGCTATATATGTTATTAAATTCATAGCAATTCCGTAACTAATCCGTAGCTATTTATGTTATGAAAGCCGTAGCAATTCCATAGCTAATCCGTAGCTACTTAACAATTCCTTTACTAATCCATAACTATTTATATTTTGCAACAATTCTATAACTAATCTGTAACAATTATACCTGTACAAATTATATTTCAATCCAAACAGGAAAAATTCAATAAATAAGTTGTACAAAACAACTAGAAATGTCATATTTCCATTAATAAGTTCCAAACCATGTTCTACAAACAAAGGATAACTAATTAAATCTATGTTAATACAAATAGTTCTAAACAAATTAGTACTCTCATCAATAATAAACACAACTAATCAGTTAGTCGCATGATCATCCCCAAATGCATCGCCTTGTGAACTAGCCTGCGGCACACCACTATGTGCTTGGGAGCCTGTTATCTCACGGAGGATGGGCATCAACTGCGTCTGGACAAAAGAAGTCATCGCTTCATTAACAGCTTCCTTTATGGCGTGTGTCGGAACAGTGCAAGAGGAACCACCAACCTGTGAGGATGAACTAGATCCATAAATACCAATACCTAAACTATGACTCATGCCATAGACCCGTCCCTTCTTGTTAGTACCCGTCACTTCCATCCACACCTCCTGATCTACCACAGGATGCAGTGAAGAGTCTTCTCCATACTTGTCTAACATCGTGGTGTCATAAGAGTCTTGAAACAAAAAATGTAGAAAACTTTATCAAAACTATCAACAACTTAACAAATATGATTAGTTTAAATTTGAAAGACACTTACAATGAAATTCTTTGAGCGTTGAGTGACATATTCTCCATTTTTCCTCTTATGAACACTTTCATATAGATCTCTGAAAGGGACTGGACGATTCAACTCTGCCTCCTGTGATCAACATCTATTAGAATATACAACAATAACAACAACTAGATGCACCAAAAAATCATGTGTCATATCATCAATGTCATTGTGTCATATCATAAAAAATCACTATGCAAAAAATGCACCAAAAACACATATTTTAGCATGGATTAAACAATATCATTGTGTCATATCATAAAAATCACTACGCAAAAAATGCACCAAAAACACATATTTTAGCATCTTCAGTAAATATGAGATGTGAAGAACTTGGTCAAAACCAAATGTTCAAAACCAAATGTTCTGCCATTTCATTTAGTCAAGGGATATTTTATGAAATGTGACATCAAACAAACCCTTGTAATCATTGTTTACCATTAATGAATTCAATTACAAGCAATACTGTTAATATTTATGTTTCTAGTTTTAACACCATAATACCCCAATTTGTCAAAAATGATAGTTTTGCATGGGAAACAAAAACCAATATACTCATAATGAATATCCAAAAACAAATAAGAGCCAGCAATCAGAGATCCTCAGTTTCAAATAACAAGGGCAGCCATCCAGCAACCAGAATGAGAGAATCAATAACACAGTAGCTCAGCTTCAAACAACAATTCTCTGAATAATTATGGAAATACTAAAATCTTAGATTTATATATATCCTAGTATCTGAAATAATCAGACAACTAGCACAAGAATTAGCAGATTATATCATAAATTGGGAGATTGATCCAACTTCTTCAGTGAACACAGAATCAAGGATAATCCATTCTAACTATAAATTGAAAACTAAAGCCTATATCATTTAGAATGTCTCATTAAACCAACTGCTTAATCTGGGTGACATGGTTCAACTAAAATCATCCTTCAAATATAGCATGCACCTAGCCCCCTAGCTCTGTTGCTCTAATACATCAAGGACTCAAGTATAGAAGGCTATTCGAACCCAACTCAGAGCTACATATATAATGTCCAAAGCAAAGGATGTAAAAACACACCTGAGAGCCTTTAATTGTGAAATCAATGAAAAGCAAAAAAGAAATGAACATGCTTAACTAAGCCTCCCAACTTCTGAGCTCTTGTTATAGCAGCTTCTGATATACTGGTTATTATTCTCAATTTTTTTTATTAATAATATAGATTGATCAATGTGCAGAACAATGTAGAGCATTTGGATTACGAATATGAATAAAAAACACTATAACCTACGTGATCACATCCAGTAAAATAGAAAGTGACTAAAAGTGCGACATTTGGTAAGTAAGCCAAACAGGAATAATGTTGAAGCACTATTTGAGTAACCGAAGAAACAAATCAATATACTACAAAATAGAAAAACATTGAGAAAATTCTTCTTTTATCAAAAGAAAAAAAAACATTGAGAAAATTCAAACTCTTGAATAAGTAAATACATTTAAAATTGTAAGTAAATTATATTAGAGAACAGCAAGTTAATTAAGAATTGAAGATAGATAGTGTATGAGCAAAAGGAACAAGAAGAGGAATAATAAATTGTCTGACTGTCTGAACAATAACAAGGGAACGGGGGAGAAGTAGCCTGAATGGCCAGAATCCAGATTATAAGCTTGCCTCTTCAATACTCGTGCTATGATCGGTGGACAAGTGCAATGCCACCAACCTCATTTCTTGAGCAGGACCCTCATTCCCCAACTTCATTTCTTGAGTAGGACCCTCATTCCCCAACTTGATAGTGCTTTCACCTAGAGCTAAGGACTCCTCAACTATGCTTTCCATGCTCGACCCATTATTTCCATTGCTTTCGGATTCTTTACTAGAATTAACCACTCTGGGCTCATACTATGCAACAATTGCCCGGCTATCTCCCATGTTCATCACATACACCATTATAGTGATGGGAAACCCTTATAATCATGGTTTACCATTAATGAATTCATTTACAAGCAATACTGTTAATATTTATGTTTCTAATTTTAACACCATAATACCCCAATTTGTCAAAAATGATAGTTTTGCATGGGAAACAAAAACTAATATACTCATAATGAATATCCAAAAACAAATAAGAGCCAGCGATCAGAGATCCTCAGTTTCAAACAACAAGGGCAGCCATCTAGCAACCAGAATGAGAGAATCAATAACACAGTAGCTTAGCTTCAAACAAAAATTATCTGAATAATTAGGGAGGGAAGTTTCAAACAAGGGTTAAAGTTTTCTTCATATGTTAATAGAATTATTAAAGGCATAATAGCTTTATACAAAAGAGAAGTCAATCCAAGTCTCAATCAGAAAAACCAAACCGAAAATGGCCACATCTTGTCAGTTGAATCTACACTCCATATACTACACATGCTAATGCAGTTAATCTCTTCCTACTTCCTTCCTCACTTATTTCTAGATTAAGATTGGTGTATCTATTCTATCTATTCTATATTTAATAGTAGAATTGATGGAGTGCTATATATGAGGTATTTTCTTGAGAATTTCAGATAATAAGAATTGACTTGTTAACATAGCAAAGTATAGAATGAAATACAGATTCAATATTTTCAAGCTCACTAGTACTATAATTATACAAAAGTATAAGATAGAATTATTAGAATGTTATAACAAACAGAGAAGAAATTCTATATTACCATATTCTTTTTATATTGACCGAAGCTTATTGAGCCTGCAGTGTGCAATATAGCATCAAGCACGGCCGCTCTGTTGCTTCGACCAGCAACAGACTTCTTTTGCCACTCTGGTGTCAACCAAATGTCAACTAGGCCATCCCACACTTCTGACTTCAAAGCTGGGGGCCCATAGCCCTTAAGGTCAGCTATGTTTGATGTCCTCAACTTTTTCATGATTGTCTTTCTATAATTCTTTAAATCATCTGAATAGCGATCCATGCATGTTCTTTCCTAAACAGTTCTTGCTATGCAATGATCATAATCTGATGCAAATCGATATTTATTCTAAAAGAAAGTCATGTTAGTATATTTCTCTATCTAGATAAATGTATAATACAATGAGGCTAGAAACATAATTACTTACCATAAAATCCTGAAATAATTTATCTTTCATGTACACAGGATAATTTTTCCATTTTTCAGCTGGAATGAGCATCCGTGTGATCACAGTGGCCATAATCTCACGGGTCACAGACTATGGGACAAACCTCCTCCTAAAAGACCCAGGAAATGTTAATAATCTAAAAATAAAATAAATGTAATAAAACATGACATTCATTATTACTCACAGTTGAGATATGTCCTCCACAGATATAACTAGTCTTCTATCAGTTTCTATTTGGGATGCTCCACTTGAAGGCATCGAAATTGGGTCACTAGTTGGAGGCACAGTGGGGGTGGGACAGAGACGGCGACAGTGGGGGGTGGGTCAGGGACAATAGTGGAGGGTGGAACAGCAGTTGATGTGTCACCAATAGTCAAGGGGCTAGTAGCTGAAATAACACCAAACATAATTATAGGCAATCTGAATTCATAAATACAAATCAAGAGTTAACAACAAAAAGATTATTATATAGCTATACCTAGGGAGCACAGAGAAGGCTGCAGTGGTGGTGAACCAGTGTGCGGTTGAGAAAACTTAGGTGGATTGTTGCGACCTCTCCCTCGACCACGTTCATTGCCCCTACCTCGAATTACCATGATAGATGTCTGCAATAATAAAACATATTATAAAACAAACTACATACATAAATATTCTCAAGAATCTCATAAAATATAAAAATGACATTTTAGTGTAAATACCATAAACAAAGTTCAACTACTACTACTTGAGCTTGAATCATATAGTTCCTCATCTTCATCTATAAACTCGGTATTGTCATCTTGTTCGTTGTCATCAATGAATTGGTCGACAAACAGAAGATTATTTGGATTATGTATTTCATTTATGTCCACCTCTTCCACTGGGGCATGTGCATCAAATAAGGAAATCACTCCATCATCTGTGATGATATTAGGTGTTCTCAAGGATCCATCATCTTGGTAGTAATCGATAGCAGCTAGCTCATTCAATCCATTACGTTCATCATTGAATGTTTCATTCACAAAGAGTCTTGCTCTAACCTTACAAGCTGCCCACCATTCCCCACTAGCTCAACCCCCTCATTGTGGGTATACTGTATAGTATACTTATTGTGCTTGTTCAGCTAATACAAATGGCTCATTTGAGTGAAGCCTCTATTTGTACTTGACATCAATCAATCCATATCTCTCATCAATATTGACTCCATTAATTGGGTCAAACCACTGGCATCGTAAAAGAAATACTTTGTTCTGACCTAGATATGACAATTCTAATATCTCTTCAATGATGCCATAATAGTCTAAGTCATTTTCGCCATATATACTTCCTCTAACGCAAACCCCACTGTTCATGGTAGCTTTATTTTGTCCGTACTCCTTAGTATGAAACCTATACCCATTAACTATTAAGCCATTGTAAGAAGTAACAGACTTCGATGGACCATAACTCATCTGTCGGATCATTCCATCCTCAATTTGACCTATATTTACTTGTGAATCATTACAAAGAGAACAAATAGTCGTAACATTTAGTATTGGTATAACAAACATTATTTTTTATGTGATATATATGATTATGGATGAAAGGACTCACTAGATATTTTAGCCACCTACTGAAGTACTTATCCCGAAGTTCCAAAATTTGATCTTCAGAGATACTAGAATTTGTCTCCTTTAGCGAATCCTCGAATTATCTAATCAATATAATAATTAGTATTGAACATAATGTAGTTAAAAATTTATTAAATAGCTAAGTTAGTGAGTACACTTACTAGAGATAGGGTTCTACTTCTCTACAATTTACAAGCACATAAGTCTCAGCAATTTGAAGCTCCACATCCGACAAGAACCTATTACGACCTTTCCCGATAGGGCGACATGGATGTTTAAAAATAGACAAGCAATCATTAGTCATATCTTCCCCACCATCATCGTTTCGAGGAACTTGAGTGCGCCTTGTCTGTATTTGTGGATCAAAATACATGAAAGCAAAATTAGAAATTTCTTCTAGATTATATACTTCACAGATAGACCCTTCAACTCTCGCCTTATTTCGAACATTCTTTTTCAAGTACAGCATACACCTCTCAAATGGATACATCCATCTATATTGCACGGGTCCTCCAACCTTAGCTTCATAAGGGAGATGCATAACTAGATGTTCTATCAAGTCAAAGAATGTTGGCGGAAAAATCTTCTCTAACTTGTAAATTGTTTCAATAATGGAAAGCTCTGCATTCTCCATAATGGAAGTACGTAATTCAGTTGCACAAATTTCTTTAAAGAACAAGCTAAGCTCTGTTAATGCTCCCCATATAGGCTTTGGTAACATATGACGAAACGCCAGAGGAATTAACCTTTGCATAAAAATATGACAATCATGACTTTTCATTCCATATATCTTCCCATCATCTAAATTGATACAACGTGCAATGTTTGATGCATACCCATCAGGAAATTTCAATTGTTTTATCCATTCACACACTGTCCTTCTTTGATTGGCATTTAACACATAAGTTGCCTTTGGTTTTTTATACTTGCCATTCTCAACAATCAATTCTAAGGTGGGACGTTTGCATATCATCTTCAAATCTTCTCTTGCATTTGCATTGTCTTTTGTCTTGCCCTTTATGTCCATAATAGTGTTGAAGATATTCTCAAACACATTCTTCTCAACATGCATGACAACCAAATTATGTCGTATTAAATTAGTGGACCAATAAGGTAATTCCCAAAATATGCTCTTCTTTACCCAGTTGTGAAACTGACCAAAGCCACGTTGTTTTTGGTGTCATGAATTCAAGCCAAAAATGACTTCATCAAGCTGAGTCACTCTATTCAAGACATTTGTCCCACTCAATCGTTGTGGTGGTAGAAAATTTTGCACTGTTAAATTCTTCTTAAAAGAGTACCGATCACGACGAAACGGATGTTCAGGAGGCAGATATTGACGATGACAATCAAACCAACAACACTTCCTACCATGCTTCAATACAAATGACGTATTGTTCTCCATACAGTAAGGACAAGCAAGTTTTCCATAAATACTCCATCCACTTAGCATTCCATAAGCTGGAAAGTCACTAATTGTCCACAACAAAGCTGCTTTCATATTAAAATTTTGCTAATTCCACGCATCAAAAGTGTTCACCCCATTATCCCATAAATTCTTTAAGTCATCAATCAAGGGTCTAAGATAGACATCTAAACTTTTACCTGGTGACTTCGGTCCAGGGATCACAAGAGTAAGGAATATGTATTCCCTTTTCAAACACATACTTAGGGGAAAATTATAAGGTGTGACAAAAACAGGCCAACATGAGTATGGAGTAGATGAACCACGGAATGGATTAAAATCGTCTGTGCAAAGGCCAAGCCTAACATTTCGAGTTTCTAGTGCAAATGTCGAATGGATGGCTTCAAAACTTTTCCAAGCGTCAGCGTCAGCTGGATGCATGATCACTTATTTATCTTGACGCACTCTATCCGCATGCCAACGCATATATTGTGCAGTATTTTTGGACATAAACAGACATTGGAGTCTCGGAATAATGGGAAAATATCGCAACACTGAGAATGGTACATCCTTCTGATTTTTAGAATGTCCCACCTTCGATTTGAATTGTGGATATCTGCATACTAAGCACACTGAGTATACATTCTTGTCCCTGTACTCTCCATAATACAACATGCAATGATTAGGATATGCATCTATCTTCTCATATCCTAATCCCAAATCATTAACCATTCTCTTCGATCTGTAATAGTTTTCGGGTAACCTTTCTGATTCTGGAAGCATGCTCTTAATTATGACAATCATTTGATTATAAAACTTTCACTCATGTTGAACTCTGACTTGATTCAAGAGTTAAGTTACAGCTGATAATTTCGTGTGCTTATGACAACCATCCCATAAAGGTTCGTCAGCGTCTCTCAATAAATCATAAAACCTTGAAGCTGACGGATTCGGATCCTCTTCCAAATCTTGAACTTCTGGATTTAATATATCACCTGCAGCATCCATAACCATATCCACATATGGATTCCTAGTCTCCACTTCATCATCATGGATAATGGATGCTGAACCACTATCCCCCCATCTGTCCTCACCATGAATAGTCCAATTTATATAACCCTCCACAAATCCGTACTTGTACAAATGGTTCTCTACTGAAAATGACTCCATCCAAACATGGTTCTTACATTTTGCACATGGGCAAGGAATGCGACTTAATGCATCAGAAACCGTTGGGTGTCTTTTGGCGACCTTAATGAAATCATCAACTCCATTCTTGAATTCTTCACTTACAAGGCCAGTGTAATCCTTTCTTCGTAACATCCAACTTCGATCAGGTTTCATGATTGTTGAAGTTGAGTTAACACATTATTACTATTATTCTCGAACTACTCATCTCTCTTAAAAAGGTATGGCCCTATCCCATTCGAGAAGACCCTTTTTCAGCACTTGGTTGATAGTACTCATAAAAATCACACATCGTATACTTGACAAAATTTTGACAGCACTTCCCAATGGTCTCCAAGTACACGACTAGAAAGTGGTAACATCTACCACGATCAAGTGTGCACCCAGAGAACAAAAGGAAATTTTACACAACAAAAATTTGGTAAGTATATGATATGAGATTTAAGGAGTAACTATAATCAAGTGAAGGAAAAGTTTCTTCCCAAACTGTCTAACTTGGATAATTCAAAATTCAATACAATGAGTAGTACCTTCAAAAAGTACATGTGCTCACTAATATTGAATCTCAAACGGGAAACTAAGGCTTCGCTCACCAAAATGATTATATATGACAAAGAATGCTTCAAAAAATAAATTAAATTCTTAACGGTACACAGAAAAGTAATATTGACTAAATTATAAGAATTACATAGTATAAACAGATATTACATATTCAGGTATAGTCTAAAAAGTTTCTTCCTCAAGTTCATTAGCTAAAAATGCACTTGGATTTTAAACAACATTCTTGATCGTAAAATGGGAAACCCTGATAAACAATTCACAGCAACAAATGAAGCAGAATGCCAATCTCTATGTCATAAAATGTGCCCCCACTGCTAGGCTTATTCATACGCTGCACCTATAAATAGTACACGACGTGATACTAGTTTCTCCACGTGCTGGATCTGGACACACAACTTAACTACACTTCAAGAAGAGTACCATGATTATGGTCGTAACCTCTCTATCCGGGTAGAAATATCAAATATAGGTACTTTTAAATTTTATTTATTTTTTAACTGCAAAATAGGAATATGTCTTAAGATTAATCCTGAAAATGTGTTCTTTTGTGAACTTGCATTACAGTACCAACTGGAAAAACTTGTGAGCCTTGTGGGACAAACATAGTCCCTTATCCACTGAGCACTGGACCGAATTGTGGAGACCCCATGTACTTCAACTTCAGCTACAACCACTTAACTGATCAGCTTAGCTTCACTATGGCCAGCCACACTTACAGAGTTATTTTATTTTTTTATTCTACATTCATGGTCTCATTTATTTCACAAAAGAAAAGTAATAAAGGAAAAAAGGAAATCAAGTGAGAACTTTGCTCTTGATTGTGCGCCACCTGAGCTGGTATACAAACAAAGGCTCAGGCCAAATGTGTGCAAGAGAGATCAACAGTGAAGCTCATGCTTGACACGATCAGCCTGGTTAATGACGCCAAGTAGCATTCCAACCCCACCAAGGGCCATGTTTCAGGTACTTGTATTTAGTATTTATTGTCATTCATTTTCAAACCATGCTTTGCCAATATAAATACCACTCATCACCCTTATTCCTTCTTTAAGCCCAAGAGCTTATTATCTCTGCTTTGGTAACTCCCTAATTATCACAATCTGTCTGTGCTGCAGAATTAACACAGCATAATGATGAAATCAGGAATGGGAATTGAGGAGAGAAAGCAGGTGAAGAGGGCAGGGCAAGCCAGCTCTAGAAAGGGGTGTATAAGGGGCAAATGAGGCCCTAAGAATGCTAGTTGCACCTACAAAGGTGTGAGACATAGAACTTGGGGAAAATGGGTTTCTGAAATCCGTGACCCCAATCGTGGTGCTCGCCTCTGGCTAGGAACATTCGAGACGTCCCATGAGGCTGCCTTGGCTTATGATGCGGTAGCACGTAAGCTTTATGGCCCAAATGCCAAGCTCAATCTGCCAGAGCTCTCTGTGAATTCTCAATCTCCACCTTCTTCTGCTACTACCACCACCCAGATTGCCCAAATGGAACCCACTGCCAACACCTCTTCTAATCTCAACCCAGGACCACGAGTGTCCATGGCTTCTCAGCAAGTTGAAGTTAGACCAATTTACACCACCGACTCTATCGTGCCCCTTCCCTTAGAGATCAACACTAAGGCAGTGGAAAGTTTCTCAAAGCCAATGGACAACGAGGAGGAGGAGTTTCATTCGAGAAGCTGCTATGTCCTTAGATTTTCCTATAATTGCACATGCTGGGATTTATGCAGCAATGAAGGCCCATAAGTATTCTAAAATTATGGGCCATGTCCTTAGATTCATTAATCATTTTTATTTTTTTGAAGGGGATAGCGTGAAGGAGTGAAGTATTCTAAAATTACTAAGGCCCATAAGTAAATGCAACAACAAAGTGTTCAAAAAGGAAATATAAAGAACAATGCCATGTTTCTGCAACATACAAGTGAGTGCAAGTGAGTGCAAGTGTCTACATGCATCTATAATAAGCACAAAACAACATAATAGAGAGTTAATTACCTTGTTCAGTGCATCACCAACTTCAAAAGGTTCATCATTTTCATCATCGAAAGCACCAACTTCCTCTGTAACATTGGACAGAGAGCACAATTTTTAGGAGGGGATAATAGCATGTCCCGAAACCAAAAGACATATTTTCTTCAAAAAAAAAATAAATAAATGAAATTACCATAATTCAGACATATAATACATTCGTGTAATTTCGTCCTTTTAAAATCCAAATAAGCACTTTGAAACTGCCATAATTCCAGCATTCATCAGTTTAACGGTAGAAAAACAAAAAAGGTGTGAAACCCAAAAGTTTTATGAACAAATATTACTAAAAATAAATAACAGCACAAACAATGGCCATTTTCCACAACAAATCACTCCCCCAAAACCCAAACCCACAACAAAACCCCCACCTACCCCGCTATAGTGTTCCTATGCGCTCTGCTCCTAAAATTTTCATTTTTCTTTTTCACCATTTCTCGCTCTGTAACATCTAAAATAGAGCAACCAAAGCAACAGATAAAAAAAACCCAATAAATACCAAAAATAAAAAAATAAAAAACCCCAAAAAAGTAATAGATGAGAAAGTAAAAAAATTGACCCAGAAAAGATACTAAAAAGAAAAAAAAATGAAGCATGGAATGGAATATGAATAACTTCGAGAAACACCTTTCTTTCTTCTCTACAATGGCCAACCGCGGTGGAGAGAGGGAGATGAGAATGATGAGAGAGGGAGGGAGGGAGGGTGGGAGCGGGCAAATGAGAGAGAGAGATGAGAATAATGAGAGAGTGAAATTGGGAATTTGGGAAAGTAGGAGGAGGGAATGATTGGCACACATAGTATTAGCTAAGCATTAGTAAAATTATTTTTGTATATAATTAAAAACTAGCTAGGGAAGTATTTTTGTAGCTATTTCGTAGTTAATTTAGCTGTGGATTAGCTATGCATTAGCTACAAAATAAGTAAATTTCCTAGCTAAGCTGTAGTTATTATGTAGCTATTTGATTGATAAATTTTGTATTTGATATTTAGCTACGGAATTTTATTTCGTATCTAATCTGTAGCTAATTAGCTACGAATTAACTATCAAAATTTCTGTAGCTAAAATTCGTAGCTAATTTGTAGCTATTCTGTAGCTGTTTTTTTTATAAAAATTTTCTTTACACTCATTCGAAAATTAGCTAGGGATATTTATTCTGTAGCTAATCCGTAGCTAATTAGTACGGATTAGCTACCAAAAAATTTCGTAGCTAATTTTGGTAGCAAATTTCTAAAATTCTTGTAGTGCCCACAAAATTGTCACCCCTTATCATCCTCAGACAAGTGAACAAGTAAAATTAGTAAATAGGGAGACTAAACAAATTTTGAAAACGACAGTTAACCCAAATCGTAAATATTGATCTTTAAGACTAAATGATGCACTTTGGGCTTACCATACTGCTTTCAAAACATCATTAGGCATGTCACCCTATTAGTTAGTCTATGAAAAACCTTGTCACTTACCTATAAAACTAGAGTATAAATCATTTTGAGTCATTAAAGCTTTCAACTTAAATCTTGATGATGGTTACAAGTTATGCAAATTGCAATTAAATGAACTTAAGGAATTGAGAAATGATGCATATGAAAACTCAAAAATTTATAAAATTAGAACAAAAACTTTTCATGACAAATCAATTTTGAGAAAATCTTTTGAAATTAGTCAAAAAGTTCTACTTTATAATTCTCGTCTTCACCTATTTCCTGAAAAATTGAGACCTAGGTGGACTGGCCCTTTTATTGTCAAACATGTGTATCCTTATAGGGTCATAGACATTGAGAACCCTAGGAATGGTAATGTGTTTAAGGTCAATGGACAAAGACTCAAACTATTTCTGGAAAACCAGGTTATTGAGGTAGAATTCATCTCCCTTTCTAATCCATTTTATAAGAAGAATTTATTTTAATTTGTTGCTTTCTTTTTACAGTTCTTTGTGACCCCAGTTAAGTGCGGATAACGGTACTCTGTGGCTCTCAAATTGGTTTAGTTTTCAGTTTCTCATAATAACTAATTCTTTCTCTTTTAAAATGGATGTCTTTCTTTTGAATTTAAGAAAGCATTTTCTTTCTCTTCCTCAAAATGTTCTAACAAAAATCTACAAGGTTAGGTGTGAAAGATTAAGACTATTAATGCACAAAGGCATCCTAAAAGATATACGCTAGATAATCGAAGCAAATGTTCATTTAGCAAATGAATCTTCAAATTCATTTACCTCATACATGCTGAGTCTCGGTAAAAGTTCATATTCTAAAAGGAGAAGAGTGAAAAGAATGCAAGTATGTCACAAATGTGTACAATGGAATTGTAACATGCAATGTCGTTCTTTGGGGATGGTTTCCGTAAATCGAGAAGATAAAATATACTTTATTAATAATGGACTAAGTAAGGAGTCATTAGATGGTATCTTATTGACTCTTGAGATGCATTCTAGTGGAGTTATGCATCGTGAACTTCTTAATTTGTGGAATCTCTTCAGGGACGAACAAAAACGTTACAGTCTTGGGAATTTAACTCAAAAAGACCTTGTTTGTCAATTTATAAGAAAATTGGATGGGAAGCTTATCCTCGACTCATAGAAGGCGTTTAAGCCGTTACTGAACATAAAACCAAAGGAAGATGTGAGCCACAATCACAAAAACATATATATAATATCTTGTTCATCTCCTTAAAAAAAGCGCAATCGAAAGAGTACCATGCTCTTAATTGATTGTGGAGCCCTTGCCAGTGGCAGACCCGTCATTGACTCGAGTGGACCTTTGCACGCCAGTTCTTAAATAAGGTTCGTGTACCATTCTCTATAGAGAGCCACACTCCACAACCCAATATTCACCATCTAGGCACTGTGAAGTTAATGGACAGGCAGAAGCGTCCCACTCTGGTTATTAGTAAGAAGTAACCTATGGCTGTCAAAGCGTAAGAGGCATCTGAGCTTAATCCTCTCTTTTATTAGAAGGGGCTCTCAACGCCCTGGGATGGAGCATTCTGGATCTTGGACATTGAGGGTTTCAGATTTTAGTATCTTTATTGATGTTACGAACCCAAGTGTGAGCGCTCCAAGTTCTAGACCCAGGATGGAAACCCTCGATGGTTTCTTTCTTTTCTCTTTTTTTTCTCTTTTTTTTCTTCAAATAAATTGGCATGAGAGCCTAACCTCTAATTTTGGACTGGTTCCACTCTTGAAATAAGAAATAAAATAAATAATAATAATAATAATAATAATAATAATAATAATAAATAATAATAATAATAATAATAATAATAATAATAATAGAAAAAAATTATGTTTCTTAATTTCAAACTTTTCTGACAATAGACAGCCTACCCGTTTAGGTGTTATCATTACCTTTTTCTATTCTTTTCCCTATTTAAACACTCCTTTATCTTCACTTTCTTCTAACTCATAATCATTCAAAAGGAGTGTGAGTGTAGAAATGGAAGGAGCTTCTGTTCGTAGACTTACCAATATACGTGTATTTTGTGGGTCAAGTTATGGGAAGGGTTTAGAGTTTGTAAACGCAGCAAGCACTATTGGTCGAACACTTGCTGGGAGGAACATTCGTGTAGTATATAGGAGAGGTAGCATTAGGTTAATAGGAGCTATATCACTTTCTGTACATCTAAGTGGCGGTTAACTTTTAGGTATCATTCCTAAACTTTTAACTCAAAAGAACATCATTGAAAAGACAATTGGGCAGGAACTTTAAGTATCATCTATGCATGGACGAATGAGAATAATGCTTAAAAACTCTAATGCATTCATTACCTTATCAGGTGGTTTTGGTAATTTGGAAGAAGTTTTTCAAATTATCTCTTGGACCCAACTAAACATCCACCTTAAACCCATATGTTTGTTGAATGTTAATAATTTCTTTGATAATTTGTTATCTTTTCTTGACTATGTCGTGGAATAGAACTTTATCACACCTTTGGAAAGATGATTTATTATCTCTACTTTCACTATTGATGAAGTAATTAATAAATTATAAAATTTTGTTTATGAACCTGATCCAGTAATAACTTAGATAGATTGGTCAGAAGGAAGCAGTAAGGGAGGCTGCAAGGAACGTGGGTTTAATCTGACATTCCATCTTTAACTTTCCTTTACCTTTGGTTTTATTTTATCTTACTTTGTTTCTATTTAAATTTGTGTAAGGTTTCTCTTTTCAATAATTGTCACAACAGGTAATATCTTCTACCCTTTACCTATTTATATTTTGACATTGAGGATAATGTTGTAATCTAGTTGGGGGAAAGGATAGTTGAAGTGAAAAAAAATCAAAAAAAATTAGGGAAGTATGTTTATGTTTGTCAGTAACTTTCTAATAGCAAAACTAATTAAGGATGTCAAAGTAAGGGGTAAATTATGCCATTGAGGTAAATTTACTCTTGAGATGCATCTAAATTGGTGGCAGAGTAGGGAGTAATTTGGTAGATAACTATTTTATGTAGAAGTAGCAATTCAAATTCAGGGAACATAGCATGATTGAATAAATTGTCTTTTTTCTTAAAAATCACATGCTTGGTTATGGATGTTGAATTGGTGAATTGAGAATGATAGAAATATGTCTTGTGAGATTTTGAGCCTATTGATGAATGGATTGAACATTTGTATCATTCTTTTCTTTCTTGTGTGATTTTCACTCATGGAATTGTTACTCTAGAACTTGCTTTGACTCTATTTAGGGCTACATTTTCACATGCATACATAAACATGATTGAGACATTTTTCTTGAAATAGCTACTTTAACCAAATAGCCAACCTTGTATATTTTCTCTTGCTTAACTTCTTTGAGCTTTTTCGACCATTCCTTGTTTTTAACTCGTTACATGCCTTAAAAAAAATATGTTCTTACCTAACCTTAGGGAATAAGAGAGCATTGACATTGGATGAGTTATTGAACAAGTGTGGAGGTGTATATGCAAAACGGTTGATGAAAAAGAAAAGAGTAGTCATCTTCAAAAAATAAAAACAAAAAAATAAAGTGTAAAGAAAGGTTAACAAGGTAAAAAGGGAAGCAAAAAGAATATGTAAAGGGAATTTGCATTATGTTGGGATGAACTTTTCATGTTTGTTATTTTAACTCAACCCTAATCCTCTTTTATTCTCTTTGGTATTTAACTTGTCATATCCATATTACCCATTCCTTTACCTTAACCCCATTACAACCTTGAATAAAGTCCTCTTGATTTGTGTGTGCATGTGTTTTGAGTAGTGGAGAAGTAGAAGATAAGCAAGCTTATGGTTTGCAATTTTTCATAGGTTGAATTGAGTAAAATACCTACCTTTTAAACACTTGAGGGATTGAGAATGAATCTTGTGAGGATCTATCATTCTTGACTCATGCTTTTCAATTGAAGTTTTCTTACTTGTTGGTTTGAGATGTGAAGAAACGTTACCTCATAAATATTTTGATCCCTTGAATATTTGGTTGTTCTTCTTGATATAAACTTTTGCATTCTTGAATATTATTGAAAATTGAGTCTTTTAAAATTTTTACCTTTTGAGTTTGTATTATTTTTCTTTGTTCCCTAGCTTTGGTCTTATGTGTTTTGCCCGGGAGTGCAAAAGCTAAGTGTGGGAGAATTTGATAACAATGTATTTTATTCATTTTATAATCCTTTCACTAAGCTTCTTAAGTTTCAATTAGGTTTAATTAAGTTAGTTTTGTTGCATTTTATGATATTGAGCTTAATTAGATCATTGAAAGAATTATTGCTTGAATTGACTTTAATTTGTCTATTTGGCAACGTTCAGTAAATTGACTATAATTTGAGTTACAAATATTTGGTTGATGTAATTCTAATCTTATAGGAAAGTTAAGACAATTCTCTACAACTTTCATAAAGACCTCAAGAGTCAAATCACACGTTTGGATAATTTAAATTGGAGTTGAAGCAAGAACTAGAGTGCTGATCCTGACAGCTTAACCTCTGCGCACTCATCAACTCATTTCTTGAGTTATAGGAGTTCAATTGACACTAAACTGGTGGCATTGGAACTTTAAGACTCAAATATACAACTTTCATTAAGAACACAAGAATGTCATATTGGGCCTAGAAGTCATAACAGATGAGTTATAGTTCGGCTTGGACAGTGTGCAAAGATCGTCTCATACCTCGAGCTGTAGGAATCATATGGGCTGAAACTAGCGGCATTGGAAAGCTAAGACAAACGCCTACAACTTTTATGAAGACCATTTTTCTATTTTCGGACTGTAGCCATGAGTTCAGCACCTAATCATTTGGGAGACAAGCATCTTAATAATTTTTCACTCATTCACAATTATTAAACAACTCCCTTGGCATTTTTCACTCATTATCAAACAACTCCATTGTCATTTTGTTTCCCTCAAGCTCTATAAAATGGAGCATTGGCTGCTTATTTGAGGCATCTTAACTTAGAAATCAAGATCATGCTATTGTATTATTTGTTTCTCTTGTGATAGTTTTATTTTTTCTAACTAAAAGTTATGTTCATATCCTTCTTCGTCTCTCTTTCTTTCTTCTTGTTCATGAGTAACTAATTTTTATTTTATTTGAGTGAAAAGGTGAAACTTTTAGTAATAAATTAAGGTTAGATTAATTTATTTCTTGTGCTTGAATGATGTATTACAAAGTGATCATTATATGTATTGTATTTTATTTCCAATCAATTTAGAAACTCTTCTTGTAAAGTGGAGATCTCGATTCATTGTAGACAAGAGGTTTGCACAATGAATACTTGAGCCCATTTACAAGTGGTGGTCTTAGTGAATAATTTAAGGAATCATAATATAATTACATATATAATCTTAATTGAACTTTGAATGTTGTATTTTCCTATTTGAACTTCCGTTATGTGTGGATTTCAATTGAGTTATAAAAAGAAATAATCTTGTCTTTAATTTATTACCAAGAGTAGATCTTCTAACTCAAGCAAATCTTTTTTCATTTGTAAACAACTTTTATCACATTTATTATTGTGACAAATCTTTTCCTTACCTCAAAGAATTTTTCTTCATCAATTTCCTGTGGATCGACCTCGAACTCCCGAGAATTTATTACTTGAAATTACCTACACTTGAGTTTGCAACTTATAATTCACATCAAATGGCCATGAATCTATACACCATATTTTTTTGCAATGTCCTTACATGAAGAATGTAGTTCCAACAGCTTGGCTCCCTGAGTTGTGGTCATCCTTATCCTATGAAGAGAACTCAACATCAATCATTGAATTCTTTGCTGGTCTGGACCAGAGACAAAAGGAAATGATCAACATGTTATGGCATGTTATTTGGTCCCAACGCAATCTGGTTTGGAGGGGGAAACTTGCACGTCCATCAAAGGAATTATATGCTGTTGCAACAGCAAATCTGGCAACTTTTCAAGGTGTTAGAAGTGAGATTTATTCATATATAAGACAACAACTCCTCACCATTCTTGTTAGCAAAAACCTTCCAGGGGTGTGTTCAAAGTTAATCTTGATTTTGCAGGTTCTAGTTTAGACCATGTTTCTGGTATTGGAATTGTGATTAGAGACGATGAAGGTCATTTTATTGCAGCAAAAGCACACCAGTTGGATTCATCACCCAACCCTCTTAGAGGAGAACTCATGGCAGCTAGAGAGGGTCTTTTGTTCGCTTGGGAGCTTGGTTGCTGAAAAGTTCACTTAGAAGGGGATGATCTTGGGGTTATAAAGAGTATATCAACAAAGACTAGGGACTTGACATACAATTGAGGTATTTTACAAGACATTTTCTTGTATGCCTCTTAGATGAATTGTTTTGATAGTAGTTTTACTCCTAAAAGTTGTAACTCAGCTGTTGATTTAATAGCTCTATATGCTAAAATTAACAGTTCTTGTATTTGGATTGAAGACCCTCTAGACTCTTTCATCTCAATCCTTTGTTTTGATATATGCAACTATTCAAATAAAAAAAAAACTTCAAAACTTAGATTATGTGGTAGTACAAAAGCTGTTCGGGTTTTGTTATTCATATGGTTCTGATTATTTTTGGAATCATTTTTGTCCCTAAATGCTGCTGGAAAGTTGTGAGAAAAGGAAAATCTTCTCAGCGGCAACAATAGAGGAAAGCGCATGATTTCTTTACTGATTTTATTTGTTTTTAGCTTGTTTTAATAAAATGATTGTTCAAACCAATCTTAAAACTTGTTTAAGGGTGAACCTTGGTCTAGAAACCATTCAAAATATGCTGAAAATGAACAAGTAATCACGTGATAATAATTAGAGGATTAACACATTTATTTATTTATTTATATTTATGATGACTAATACATTTATTTTCACATAATTTGTTCATGTCAATTCGTATTTACATCAAATAAAAGAGAATATCTAATTTTTTTAAATATAAAATATGAAAAGAATGTTCAGCAAGAATTATTTTCTCAAAAAAGACTCTCACATGCTTAAGATAAATTATTAAAAAATTAATTTAAAAGACCAATTACAAATTTTTATAATTTTCTTATATGTACTTTTTATAATTTAAGTTTTTTTTTCGTACTTAATTTAAAGTTTGATTTGTATTTGAAATGCCCATGTCATATCAAGCCAGCAAATTTTGGAAAAGAGGAAATGTTGGGCCGCCTTGAAAGTCTGTGAAGAGTGAATTGTCTTTTCTCTTTGTGGAACCAATGTCGGCAACGGTGATTTAGCATTTGCTCTTCTAGTCCTTTTACACGTAATTGGATATTCCGGCCGCGAGGCAATCCCGTCAAATGGTCATATCACTGGGTTACCAGTGTCTTCATGAATCAAGCAGTCGGCCTGAAAAATTTAAATAAAAAAATATTTTTAAAAAAATATTAAAAAAAATTATTTTATATAAAAATATTATAGTTAAAAATATTAATGGTTATAATAATTAAATTATAAAATTGATAATATTATTTCATAAAAATATATGATCTAATAATCAAGTGTATTTTATCACAATAAATATCTTTTAAATATTAAACAAATAAGAATTCTAGTTCACTCGAATCATCTAAGTTAAATTAAGTTTGATCGATTAATTGTAAAAACTTATTATAAAAACCGAATCAATTCAAAGACCAATTAATTTACAAGTTTAGCGGTTGGACCGCGCTCCGCTGGTCCATACAAGTTGCAACAATTAATTAGGCAAGACATTTTTCCCCTTGGATGATCTGTTGAGGGGACCCTTATGAATTTTCAGTGTTTATTACTCTACCCTACAATGAAAATGAGAGCTTGGCCTATAAGACTTTGAATGCTGTTGCGGTTCAGATTGTTAATTATAAGGTAAAACCTTTCACTTTATAGTTTATACTATAGAACTTTTTCTTGTTGGGATTGTGCATGTTTTGATATGGTTGCCTCAGGTTGTCACCCCCTTTGTTCAATTAAACCATAAAAAACATGAAGAAGACTTCATGAAAATCAACTGTCTGGAAATCTCACTTAATTGTAGAAAGCTCACTTTAGCCAATTGGATTTAAGGTTTCACATTATGCATGGGTGCTTTAACTGCTTTATGTTATTGAAGGCCTATCAACTACATAAAATCAAAAACTTCACAAAATATGAGATTTAGGACTTGCTAACTTGAAGACAGGCTTAACGTAAATTAAAACTTAGCTTATTAACTTGAGCAAAAGACAATGTACAAAGATTTTTCTCCATTGACAATGACAATTTATATTTGTCCTATCACCAATTTATTACAAAACAAAATACAATATAAATCAAACTTGGTTGACGTTGAGTATATCTGGAGAATACCTCTTTGCTCCACTATCTCTCACTAGTCACTACTCACTACTCACTAGCCTTCAATCAAATTCTTCTTTTCACACGTATCTTTTACACTCATCCAGTTTTTTTGCATCTTTAAATCTCTAACCAACCCTTCTCCACCTCCACATAAACGGGGGAAAAAAAATTCCTAGCAGGCACATTCCAATATGGGCAACAGAGTTATGCTGGGGAGTTCCTTTCTCTTTATTTCTTTCTTCATCTTCTGCTTAGGATTGTCTGAGGCTCAAAATGCTCCAGCTGTTTATGTGTTTGGAGACTCACTTGTTGATGTTGGCAACAACAATTACTTGAGTTTTTCGATTGAAAAGGCATCTCTTCCTCACTATGGCATTGATTTTCCAACTAAGAAACCCAATGGGAGGTTCAGCAATGGCAAGAATGCTGCAGATTTAATTGGTAAGTGTTCAAATTTGACTCCATTGGTTCTGCAAATATTGATACAATCAATTGTTTATTGTAGCTAACTTTGAAGATGACAATCATATTATGAAAGTATAAACATTCCAAATTGGTCCTTTACAATCTTCTTTTGCTATAATCTCATCAATGGCTTCTATGTATTTCAACATTAAATTTTGAAAACACTTTTCTTCTTTGAAAACAACTTACAGTGAGATTTTTCAATAACGAATTCTGTCTATTATCCAATTTATTTGTTAATATTGTTTAAGTTATATAGTTTTTGTATGTTTCTAGTCAGCTGCATGTTTAAATCACAAGTCTTTTTATTTTAATTAGGAAGTACTACTGAATGCTTTGCAAAATGAATCTCTTATTTATAATTAGCTAAAATTTGTTATGAAATTAAATATCTGCCATAGACAAAAAAATTTGGGCAACACTTTAAGCCATATTCCTTGTTTTCTGCAATGTTTCCCCTGTAAAAACTCATGGTTGATGGGATGACTTCCATGAAACATGAAAGGGACACCAACATGAGAGTACGTAGATGTTTTCGTGCACCAATGTCAAAAAAGTTTATATGCTTAAATCATATGCTTTATGGATATGGAAAAAAGGAAAATTAAGGGTATTTTTGAAATTAAGATCCTCTAGAGTTCTTTGTTTGAATTGCAAGGATTTCAACCCTTAAAATTATTGTAAAATTTAGTCAAATAATGATAAAAAAATGTATTTAAGAAATTTCTGACCCTCAAATGTGAAATTGCACTCCCTGCATCTACGTCCAAGATTTTGATTATAGAAGGGTGGCAAAGAAAAGATTGACTTGACAAAATTTTTCCGTTATCTTTTTCTCTTTATGAATGGAAGACAAGAGCATGGGGGCAAACTTGTGTAGTACATAAAGATCCAAAAGTTAAAGTGATTGACTTATTGTTGCTTCATTGGGGCATGCATGTTCAATTTGTGTTTTGCTAATATTTCACCAAATGAATGGTTGGGTGACAGCTGAGAAATTAGGCCTGCCAACTTCACCACCTTACCTCTCCCTAGTATCTAAGGTCAACAACAACAACAAGAACGTGTCCTTCTTGGATGGTGTTAGCTTTGCCTCTGGAGGTGCTGGAATATTTAATGGCACAGATAATAGTTTTGTAAGTGCAGTTCTAATTCTCTCTTTCCTTTCCCCAATTATTTTTTTGTTTTTTGTTTATCTTATTTGTACAGGACGTGTAGCCCTAAAAGGGATGGGAGTTAATAATGTGGGGTCCACAATAGGGATAATAAACTAAAATGATACTTGACAAAGGAGAAAATCTCTAATAGATACCGTGAACTACATCTTCTCCTAAACACTTTATTCATTAGTTGATATGTTTGAAACTATTTTTAAAAGAGTTAGTTTTATGTACTTTTAATACAATAATTTATTATTTATACATTTATTTTTTATACTCACTTTTGATACTTATAAAACGTGATAATAAATAAATTAATAAATAGTAATTTAAATTATTTATGTAATAATTTTTTTATTATATATAATAAGTTAAAATTAAAATTTATCATATTTTAAATATAAATCACTATTTATCTTAAAAATATTTGTTACTTATTAAGATATATTTTTTAATACAAATTAAGGATGTGATAATCAATAAAGTCATAATTGGTGATCTTTATTACTAAAATAATAATTTTCTTCTATTATCTTTAACTTAGTTTAATTAAAATTTATTATATCTAATATAAAAATTATCACTTATTTTAAAAATCTTTACCACATTCTATAAGTGTTAAAAATAAATATACAAAAAATATTTTTATTAATATAAATTCCACAATCTTACATATATTTAATATTAAATAGAGTGTTTATCTTAAGTATGGATGACGAGAGAGGAAAAAGAAAAGAGAAACCAAAATGGCCCCGAGTATTAGTAGTTGCCCAAAAAATTAAAAAAAGGATAAAAAAATGACAATATATTTTGCGGTGAAAGTGGATCAAACACAAGACCTTTAGATCTTCAGTCTGCCGCTCTCCCAACTGAGCTATCCCCCGCATGTTGACAATTTTTGCAGAGGCAAACAATACCATTGATAAAGCAAGTGGACTACTACTCACAAGTGCATGACCAATTGACACAACAAGTAGGAGAACCTACTCTTCAGAAGCATCTCTCCAAATCCATCTTCGCTGTTGTGATTGGCAGCAACGATATCTTTGGTTACTTTGACTCAAAGGATCGTCAAAAGAAAAGCACTCCACAACAATACGTGGATTCCATGGCTTCCTCACTAAAAGTACAACTACAGGTAAATTACTACTTCGATAGTGAATGATTATGCTTAGAGGGCTCAAACCTTATGTAATTTGCATGCTTTTTTTTTTTTTTGGTTGGGTAAATTTTTGGCAGAGATTATATAACTATGGTGCAAGGAAATTTGAGATTGCTGGTGTTGGTGCAATTGGATGCTGCCCTGCATACAGGCTAAAGAACAAAACAGAATGCGTTTCGGAAGCCAATTTCTTGTCGGTTAAATATAACGAAGGCCTGCAATCCATGTTGAAGGAATGGCAATCGGAGAACAAGGACATAAGTTACTCCTACTTTGATACTTATTCTGTCGTCCAAGACCTCATTCAGAATTCAACTACTTATGGTATTATCACATTATCCTATATCTCATTACATTATAATTAGCCTAGACAATGATTCACATAAACAAATTGTTTTATATAATTTTTTCTAAATATACTTCATAAAAAATATCTTAAATTCTTAATACCTCTATAATCAATGCTAAATAGCATTTTTATAATTAATTTATACAACATGTGATAAAAACTAATTAAACTAACATTAGTATTTATCAGCAACTAATCATAGCCGAGGATTCTATGTTTGTTATAGTTTCATATAAAGAATATATCTTGAAGTTTAGAAAATTGCTTGGACTGAGATGAGGATGATGAGATTTTTTAAGGAGTTTATATCCTCTTTCCAGGATTTGCAGAGGTGAAAGCTGCTTGCTGTGGACTTGGTGAGCTGAATGCCCAGGTTCCTTGCCTCCCAATTTCGAGACTTTGTTCCAATAGACAAGACCATATCTTCTGGGATCCATTCCATCCTACAGAGGCAGCTACACGCATCCTTGTGGATAGAATTTTTAATGGACCTTCAAAATTCACATCTCCTATTAATATGAGACAGCTAGTAGCCATCTGAAATGGGCAAATCAGTTCGTCCTTTCATATGTTTTTTTTTTTTTGTTTTTTGTGTTACTTGTTATCAAACAATAATAGAATAAAAGAAAGAAAAAAAGAAATGGTAGCACAACAGAATCCCCAAATGAGAAGTGAATGTGTATTTTAATCAATGAAAAAGAAATTAGTATACACGACATTTCTTCCACCATCAATCAGAGACAAGACATGGCAGCTATTAATGAACTTCATTGATCATGTAGTAAATAGCTATGTATCACCAATACTCAAAATGGTCACATCTATCGTATTGTCTACTTTGATATTTTTAGATATTTTTTTGTTTATATATTTTTTAATTATTTTTTGAATTTTTGTCATATCAACATTTCAATATTTGTATCGTGTCATATTTGTGTCACGTATCTATATCCGTGCTTCCTAGGTAAAGAGTAATGACTTTCAGTCGAAAAGAAAATAGTAATGACTTGTTTTAAGATGATGATGATCCATCTAATTCAAGATCAAGGGTTAATGTAAATCCAAGTAAAACAAAAAACAAAAAGATGGGAATAAAGAAAGCAAAGAAATCAACAGTCAATAAGGATAATGTTCTGGACCGATATTTGAGATATAGCCCAACATGGAGCAACCTTGCCCGCCCAGGGTAGATCCTGGCTCCGAACCCATATGACATGGACTTTAATGGTTTCAACAGCTTGGGAACCAATCTCTCCACAAATCCCTCATTCTTAGGAATGAACATCAATGACAGTTATGATTATAATTATCCATTAATGTCAAATTCAAAAGGAGGATCTCCCTCTCATCTTGCTTAACCGCAAAGCATTATACTCTTATAAACTAAGCCACTAAGGTAAGGATCTGAACCTCTAAACATTACTCTCCTAGCTCATAGTCTAACCTGAGCGTTGGAGTGCCTTTGTTAGTACACCACCCTTTGCTCCACCTTAGCTGCCGCTATGCTAAGGAGAAAACCACCACCTCAAACCCACTAGAAACATTGTCAAGTGACCCACTTGAATCTGTTCTGGACATTAGCGCCGTTTGTGGGAACCATAAACTCCTATCCCACCACCATGGTAAACACAGATAGCAACGTTCTTTAGTAGCACAAAACTAACCCACCACTAGTCAGCACCTCGCCTCTACCGCTCACAAACAACTAGCTGTCAACCAACGTTGTGTGTTCATCATCATTTGCAACCAACCCAGAATCTAGGAAGGACAGAGAGGAGGATTCCCTCTCCAATGAAATCCCTTCTCCTTCCCCATCTCGGGTTCCTGCCAGATAGCGGCTAGGCTCTTGTGCAACCCCCTCAAGAGTTTGGGGCCACATGAGGAGGACCTCATTTCACAGTAGGAGGAATCTATACCCTAGGAGCTACCCCGTTGTGAAATGATGGACTTGATTCGTCGTCAAGATGAAAGGCTACGGGAATAAGGTAGACAATTGGCAGAGATGGAAAGATCAATACATGCAGAACAAGAACATAAGAACTGCATTCCAAGGAGAAACCACGATTTGTGTAGGGAACCAGCTAGAGTCAGTGTTTGCCATCTTGAAAGTTCAGGGGCAACGAAACCCGGTAGACTCAGAACCCTCGCTCAACATAGTCAACCCTTCTTCAATGAGCTCATGGCGTTCGAGATCCTGAAGCTGTTCAAGTACCCTGCAAATATTGAGACGTGTGATGGTATAACAGACCCTCAGGAACACCTAGACACCTACATCTCGATGATGATGTTTGTAGGGGGTATGGACCTTTTAATGTTCTCGCCTTTCCACTTTCCCTCAAAAAGGCCGCCTTGGGATAGTTCACGACCCTTCTCCTAGATCCGTGGTAGACTAAGAAGACTTGTCCTCGTGATTTATGTTACACTTCACCATAAGTAAGGTGTAACTGAAGTCCATTTCATGTCTCGCCTAGATCAAGCAAGGAGAAGATGAGTTCCTCTGCAATTACATCGCAAGATTTAATAAGGAATCCTTAAATGTGAAGGGCTGGGACTAGAGGCTAGCTTTGCACTACACCAGGGACGAGCTCCGCCAAGGTCCATTATTTGTTTCCCTTGCAAAAGTGGAAGCAACAATGATGGATGAATTCAGAGAGTGGGTCTAGAAGTATATCAATGCAGAGGATGTCATCAAGGCCAAAAAGAACTTGGAGAAAGGTGAGGACACGTAGCTGAAACCTGCCCAAGCCCCCTCACAACCTCAAAATTTTTCCAAGCCAACACCCAAAGGTAGGTATTAGGATTACACACCTCCCAATACTCCTCGCCCTCAGATTTATCAAGAGGTAATGAACACTGAATTCCTAGACATTCTAAAGCCTCCTCCTCTAAAGAAACACGCTCAAAAGGACAAGTCCAAACACTGTGAATTTCATAGTGGTTATGGACATAACACGAAGGATTGTGTTTGCCAATGGGACAAGATTGAATCCTTTGTTCGAGTTAGTCATTTGGGATGTTACGTCTGCCAATCTCAGAATGAGAATAATTGCCAATCCTAGAATTACAGAAAAAGAAGTCTCAACCCAAGAAAGAGTGCTTCCCTATACCAAAGAAGGAGATCTCTGGCAGGGAATGAACGCTAAAGGGAAGACTCACCCTGGGATAACAAGCATGTTGGTGTATGCCCTAGAGGCCGATACATTTTCTGTATTTACATATATTCTATTATGCTATTTTAATATATGAGGCATTTCATTTATTGTATTCTTTTTTAATAAACATAATAAAGTCCTTAGAATAGTAAGTTTGATGTCATAGGACATCAAGTGGATGACTTGATCGTGAGATCCTTTTGGTTATAACACTATTTTTAAATGTCCCTAGTCAAGTATTATTATTAACTAGGACAATAATAATGTATTGAGACTAGTATGTGCATAGACTGATGACCACATCTCACGGGTCATGGATATGAGATATCAAGTCTTCACATGGGTACATATTAGAGTAATGATGTACTGGACTGACCCGCCATGAGAACGCTACATAAATCGTTACGTGAGTGTCATAAGCGATTCTCATAGTTACAATGGTGTCTGTGGTCCTTTGACCTGAAATCACTACGATTCCTACATGAAGAGTTGTGTGTTTTAATGCCATCAAATGTCATCTGTAACAAGGTGATTATAAAGTTGGTTATTGGATATACCGCAAATCATGCTGAAGGATGTGAGTGGACCTAGATGGGATTTGTCACTCCTATATAACAGGAGCGATATCTTCGGGCCCCTTGATTAAGTGAGACTGCAAAATGCATGGCCATGTTCAAATAAGTCAATATGAGATATTGATTTCATTTGTTATTACAAAGTCTACGCGAATATTAGGAAATGAAAGATTGGACTATACAAGGGTGATGCATTCCATGCATTGTGTTCAATCTAGATATCTTGACAAAAGGACTAAATGACATGGAAACATTGGTCACGGAAAGGTTATGTCAAATCACTGACATTCTTATTACTTGGATAGCAGTGATGTGTTTCTAGATACCACTCACTGCTTATAATATTAAAATGAGATTTTAATATTACTGCCAACGTAATAAGAACCTGCAGGGTCACACACATAGAGTAGACTAAAATTGGAGCAATAGATCTAAGTTAGACTCGGATTCAAATGTGGGCTAGACTCATAACAGATGGGTTTAGGGTTGTACAGCTTACCTTGCTACTGCTCACACTCACTTAAGGCAGTCACTATTATAAATAGTACTACTAAGGGGTTGTTACGACACACAATTTACAGAACCCTAGCCACACCTACAGAAAAGTGAGTGAGAGAGCAACAGGTTTCTTCTATTCTCTTCGCAGCTAGAACTGTGTGAGGGACGTGAGGCTTCTCTTTGCGGACGTTGGATGTTCGTGAGTCTGTTCGTGTGGATACCGCAGAGACATCATTGCTATTACGGTGTTGGTGATTCACGTCACTTCTTTTTTATCACGCTTCAAGAGGTAAATTATTTTAAAATTCAGATTATGGCTTTTCGCATGGATCCTTGGTGGGAATCCTATTTTTTCGCTGCGTAATGTATCCGCAATTCCCAACAAAGTATGCTTGGGATCACAGAAGATCCTACAATCCATCCCCTAAAACGACGACTAGCGCCACGTAAAAGTTACTCAAACAGTAAACACAATATCTGGTGGATTCGCAGGTGGCAAAGAATTGATCAATGCAAGTAAGAAGGCCCTCCATGTTGTCTTAAGTGTGGCTTCCCATCCGATCACCAAGGCGGGGTCCAGGATAAGTCCCACCAATTTCATTTTTCAACGAGGCTTATGGAAATCAGATGATAGAACATGACGATTTGTTGGTGATTTCTAGTGTCATCATGAATACCGAGGTATATCATATCTTTGTTGACCAAGAAAGCTTGACAGATATCATGTTTATGGACTTATACAAGAAACTAGGGCTCCCCAATAAAGACTTAATCCCATACACCAGTGAATTGATCAGCTTCACCGAAGACAAAATCATCATGGCAAGTTATGTTAAAACATACTTGACTCTTAGTAAGGATACTCTTTTCAAGACACTCAAGGTCAAACTCTTGGTGATCGATTGTCCTTCTGCCTATAACATTATACTAGTCGCCCTTCGTTGAACTCCTTTGAAGTCGTGACTTCAATCAAACATTTAGCTATGAAATTCCTTAACAAGGATAATGAGATTGTCACGATCAAAAGAGGTCAGGTAACAGCACAAGATGCTAGAATAAGATTCTAAAAATAGTAAAGGCCCCCAAGAAGGCAGAACAACATAAATCCAGTTCAGCCACTACGGACTTCCCCAATGTCCTGTTGACTGAACTGGATGTGCGTGAGGAGATATGGGACATGCGTCCCCAACGCAAAGGAGAGCTCGTACCCCTCTAACTTAGTACCAAGCTAGACCAAGTTTCCAAGATTGGAGGACAGTTGAAGCCAGAGGAGAGAGCCCAACTGATCGCGCTCCTTGAGAAGAACAAGGAGCTTTATGCTTGGACTTCTACCGATATGTCGGGGTTAGATCCTAACTTCATTTCTCACTGGATCTCCATCAGACCAAATGCCAGACTCATCTCACAAAGAAAAAGAAATAAGTTAGACCAGAGAGACAAAAGATGGTTGAAAAGTAAATGAATGAGCTCTTGGATGCTGACTTTATCAAAGTAGTCTTTTACACTACTTGGCTGTCCAACGAGGTCCTGGTTAAGAAAGTAAATGGGAAGTGGCGCATATGCATCAATTATACAGATTTGAACAAAACATGTCCAAAAGACTCTTACCTGTTTCCCAACATTGACAAGCTAGTGAATAACTCATCCGATTTTCACCTTCAATCATTCATGAATGCCTACTCTAGCTATAATCAGATTCTCATGCACCCTGATGATAAAGACAAAATTTCGTACATCACAGAAAGGGCTAGCTACTATTACTGGGTTATGCTTTTTGGCCTAAAGAATGCCGATGCAACCTACCAACGGATGTTGAACATGATTTTTGACATACAGATTGGTAGGATGCTGGAATTCTATATTGACTACATGTTCATCAAGACAATGGAGACCAACAGCCATATCCAGGACCTCAAAGAAGTGTTTGCACAACTCCAAAAGCACAATATGAAGTTGAACCCATAAAAATGTGCCTTCGGAGTACATTGTCAAGCAGTGCTCGATATGCGTAGTCTGCAATTCGTGAAAGAAGTGTAGCAGTTGATAAGTTAGATAGCGGCCTTGACTCATTTCCTTGCAAAGGCCACTCATAAATCTCTTCTCTTTTTTAAACTACTCAAAAAGGGAAAAGATTTTGAATGATCACTAGAGTACGAGGCCGTATTCATGGAACTCAAGAATACCTTGGTTTCACCCCTATTCTGACAGGACTGAAACTTGGCGAGACGTTGTATGCCTATCTCTTTGTTAATGAAGAAGCTATCAGTTCTGTGTTGATTAGAGAGACTCCAGAAGGGTAAAGGCTAGTATACTATGTTAGCAAGGTCCTGCATGGGCCTGAGATTTGGCAATCCTCACAACGGCTAGGTGGGTTAGACAATATTTTTAATGTCACCCAATTGTTGTGAGGATGAATCAACCTATTCGCCAGGTGTTACACAAACCAAACCTCACAGGAAGAATATTGCTTAGTCAGTAGACCTTTCTGAGTTTGGAATCACTTACAAACCACAATAAGCTATAAAGGCTCATGTTCTATTAGACTTCATAGAGGAATTAACTCTAGAACCCATCCATCCTAGAAGGAATTATTAGACCATTTATGTCGATGGATCCTCGAGTCCCAAAGGGAGTGGTGCTGGGATTATTTTCGAAAACGGTGAAGGAGTCACTATTGAACATTCCCTCATATTCGAGTTTCCAACCACAATCAATCAAGCAGAGTATGAAGCTTGTATTATCGAGATCACAATGGCAAAAGACATGGGGGCATCCGATGCAGTGATTCACAGCTTGCAACATCCTAGATCCAGGGCAACTATCAAGAGAATGAACCTCTCTTGCAGAAATACTTACTAAAGGTAAAGAGTCTCTTGGAAAATCTTGCAAGTGCTAAGGTGGAGCACATTCCTAAAAAATGGAATTCGCATGCTAATATTCTATCCAAGCTCGCAAGTACCAAAAGTCACAGCAATAATCGTTTCGTCATTTAGAAAACTCTACCTACCCCTAGCATCTAGGAAGGTGAAATCCTTATGGTGATCGATGAGCAGGGAGATTGGAGTAGCCAAATTGTCACCTACCTCAGAGATGGAATTCTCCCTGAGGATCAGAAGGAAGCACAGAAGTTAATACAGACTATGACCTGATACATGTTTTACGATAATCAGCTATATCATCATGGATTCTCAACCTCTCCCCTGAAGTGTCTCAGACCAAAAGAAGCGGAGTATGCCTTAGCTGAGATCCATGAAGGAAGTTGAAGGCACCACCTTGGTGGGAAAGCTTTAGCTTAGAAGGCCCTCCGTGCTAGTAACTACTGGCCTAGCATAGATGCTAATTTAATGGAACATGTCCTTTGCTTCATCATCCTTTGGTAAGTCACCCTAAGATTTTTAACTCTGAATGGCATTACTCAGTAACAGTAGGTCCCCATCTCGGTGATGAAGGCGGTCTTTGATTCATGAAAATTTAGTTATATCCGGAGTAGGCATCTATGAAGGAGAGCAACCTAAATATGTATAAGTTATCAACCAGCTTTTCAATGTTGGGAAGTGGGTAAAGGTATTTTGGCTACACCTTGTTCAAGTCGGTGTAATCGACTTACATACACCATTTTTCACTAGCCTTTTTAACTAAGACCACATTGAAGAACCAAGTGGTGTAAGGGACTTCTCTGATGAACTTGGCGTCTAAGAGCTCCTTTACCTATTTTTGGATTATTTCTTGCCTCTTAGGTCCTACTTTCCTTTTGCGTTGTGCCACCAATTTTGTATATTTTTGAAGGAAACTCAGGGGAAATAAAGTTTGGGTCTAGACTAGGCATATCAGCAGAAGTTCAAGTGAATAGGTCTTTGTTTTTTGTCAAGATTTTGATTAGTTGGGACCTCTCATCCTGACTAAGTTATTCCCCCAATCTTAGTCACTTGATCCAGTTTAGTGCCGAGTTGAAAGGACTGGAGCTCGCTGTCAGGTTGTTGGCATGTGCCATGGATTTCCTCGGATACGTCTAACTCGGTCAAAAGGATGCTAGCTATGTCCGTAATGGCCATGGTTGAATCATTACGTCGATCCAGGTACATGGTTTCTTGGCAATCTTCAGGATTTCATTGTAACATTTTCTCATCATCGCTTGGTCCCCTTCGATGGTGACCACCCTGTCTTATTGGTCCAAGAACTTCATGGCCAAGTGGGAAGTGGAAATCATTGCCCCAAAGGTGTTGAGCGATGGATGCTCTAGTATGACATTGTAAGCTAAGGGGCAGTCGATCACTAAAAATTTTACCTTAACAGTTTTAAAGAAGGGGGCTTTCTCTAGGGTCAAGTGGGCCTCGATGTATCTGACTGGTAAGATCTTGTCGCTCATGAACCCAATTAGTTCTCTGGTATATGGGATCAACTCTTCCCTTGGTAGTCCTAGCTTGTTGAACAAATCTAGGAACATGATATTTGCTATACTCCCTTGATCCATGAACATTATGCAGACCTCAGTGTTAGTGATGATTCCGGTGATGACCATGGGGTCATCGTGATCTAGGATGACATTTTCGTAGTCCTCATCTGAAAACAAGATTGGTGGGGACTTTTTTTATCCTCTTCTAGTCTTAGTTTCTGTGAGGAATGTTACACTCATCATCTCTCGAAGGGCCATTTTCCTAGCGTTCGCGGAATCGCCACAGCCCACGAAACCTCTCTTAATGGTGTTTACTACTTGAGTTAGTTCAATGTGAGTTTCCTTATCTTCCACTGGGTTTTCGGAACTGTATGGCGCTGATGTTCGTTGCCCCGTATCTGTAGAAGGTGTTCCCTAGAGGGAGGGGTGTCGCCTTACTAGAATCCTCAAGGAATGAGGGGTGAGACTCTCTCTAGTGAGAGGAGTCTCTTGTCCATCCTGTCTGGGTTCTGGGTAAGCTGCGACCAACTCCACAACTGGTTGATGAGTTATGTGATTAAACTTCAGGCGATGGTTTGAGGAAGGAGAGTTATGCTCAGCGGAGGCACGGTTTTGGTTGGCTGATGTTTGTCTCCTTCTCATGTTCACCATGATGGTGGCAGTAAGGGGAGTCTTTTAGAATGGAATTGGGAGTAGAAATTTATCTCTTCTCACAGACGGCGCTAATGTTCAGAACTATGTTCTGAGGTTTACCTGAAGAGGTAATAGGTAGTTGATTCCTCCGTGGCGCATCTCCTTCAGTGGTAGAGCGAGGAGGTGGGAACTTGTAAAAGGTACTCCGACACTCAAGTCAATAGTTGCGCAAGGAGGGTAGAGTGTAATGAGAATTTGGCATACCTTGTCTCTCTTGCATAATGTATTTATATGAGCATATGAGGGTCTCTGGTGTTTAAGCATTCAGTGCGTGCCGAATGCTACTACCTGGGATCGTGGCAACACGATCGTGGGAGACAAGATCGTGAGGATAAAGTCACAAGGCCACTACCTTTCTGTCTTTACTTGCCTGCTCGTACAGGATATGATCAGGATTCGTTCCTACCGTTATGCCTGGCATTTTGGCTGCTTCATGAGCACTGTACGCTTGGGTGCCAACTTGGTGGCTCGAGTTGCTCTAGTTCTTTGAGCCTGCAACCCAGTCCAAAACACTGAACCAACCCAATTCGTACTTGTTTCATCGTTTTGGACCTAAAAATCCCTACAACCCAACCCAACCCAACTTGTGGTCATCCTTACCTAACTCAGAATTATGTAAGCAATTACTTCTATAAAAAAACTAAAATTAATATTTATCAACAACTAATCATAACCGTTGATTTTATGTTTCTTATAGTTTCATATAAAGAATATATCTTCAAGTTCAAAAAATTGCTCGAATTAAGATGAGGAAGATGATATTTTTAAAGGAGTTTATACTCCTTTTTCAGGATTTGCAGAGGTGAAAGTTGCTGACCAGCTGAATGCCCAAGTTCTTGTTTGTCAATTTTGAGTATTTGTTCCAATAAAGAAGACCATGCCTTGTGGGATACATTCCATCCTAGTGAGGCAGCTACACACATCTTTGTGGATAGAATTTTTAATGGATCTTCAAAATACACATCTTCTATTAATACGAGGACTCTTCTATCATCGACCCAAAATGATAGAATTTTTAATGGACCTTCAAAATACACATCTCTTATTAATATGAGAAGCATTCTATCATGAATCTAAAATGTCCATAGATGAACTATCTCTCGTTTTAATTTAATAATATTTATATATAAATTTAAGTATATAAAAAATATTAATTAAAATTTATAAATTTTTTATATATATAATTATTCATAAACAAAATAATTTGACTTACTTAATTTAAATATTATCAATTAAAATTAATAAAAAATTAATGATTTAATCTCAATCACTAATTTATTTTAATAATAAATTAATGTAAAAAAAACTATGACATATCCATGGACCACTTTTTGGTTCATGTTAAACTTTTCCTTAATATGAAACAGCTACTAGCTGTTTGATATTGGCAAATCAATTCGTCCTTTCAAATCACTTTTTCTTTTTTTTTTCTCTTTTTTGTTACTTCCTTGTTATCAAACAATAATAGAATAAAGAAAAAATATATATACCAAATTCGTAGCACAACTAGAATCCCCAAATGAGAAGTGAATTTGAATTTTATTAGAGCATATGAGTGTATGAGTATTATTAATTGATTGTATATTCTGTTATACAATGGATGTATTATGAGGAGCTTAGTTTGTTAAGTCCGTTAAGTTGTTTAGCTAGCTTAGCTGTCAGTTAGTTTTTAGTTTAGTTTTCTGTTATTCAGTTGTTTAACTTGTTTTGTATAAATACCTCTCTATTAATGAATAAAGTAAGAAGTTCTTTTCATTCACCTATTACCGTGTTATGGTATCAGAGCAGAGAAATTTGCTCTGCATGCCCAAATCTCTTCCTCTCTTCTACAATACTTTTTCCCCTCTTACATTTCTCCTTTCTTGAGCTTCAAAAATGGCGGAATCATAAATAACTGAGTTTGTGAAAAACACAGAGAGCTCAGGATCTTCTCAAGATTTGGTTCTCATTCCTACAAACCCCTATTACCTTCACCCTGGAGAAAACCCAGGCGCTGTGTTGGTTTCCCCACCAATGAACGGGAACAATTATGATCAATGGAGCAGAACATGAAACGAGCCCTTCTCATAAAGAACAAGCTTAAGTTCATCAACGGCAAGATTCACACACCTTCTGAAGATGATCCTCTTTATGAGGCATGGGAAAGATGCAATGGAATTGTCATTTCTTAGATTGCAGGATCATTGATACCAGAAATTACACAAAGCACGGTTTATGTGGAAAGTGCTCTTGATCTCTGGAATGACTTGAAGAATCGATACTCCAAGGGTGATCACTTTCGAATGTCAGATTTGCTTCAAGAGCTACATTCCATGCGACAAGGTGAGAAGAGTGTCAATTCCTATTTTACAGATTTGAAGGTTATGTGGGAAGATCTTGAAGTCTTGAGGCCAATCCCAAATTGTACTTGTGGTACAATTGACAATATCAAGAAACAAAGAGACACAGAATATGTGATCTGTTTCTTGAAAGGTTTAGGAGATCAATTTAACACAGTTAAAACTCAAATCTTAATGATGGACCCTTTGCCTACAATTAGCAAAGTGTTCTCATTAGTTTTACAACAAGAAAGACAAATTGGAGGTAGCATTTTGGGTGAACCTCCTAAGATTTTGATGAGCAACAGTAATAACTATCAAGGTAGAGGCACTTCACAATAAAATCGTGGTCGTGGCAGAAACTACAACCAAGGCAGAGGTTCTAGTAACAATGGACCTATGAAAGTATGTACATACTGTGGTAAATCAAGGCATACAATAGAAACTTATTACTTTAAGCATGGATTCCCACCAGGCTTTAAGTTCAAGGACAAAGAAGCCAACATAAACAATGTTGCCATTGATGCCTGTGATCTATCCACATACAATCATCAAGACAATGCACCTGACCAAGTTGACACACCAATGAATATTACTCCAGCAATGTATCAGAAGCTGGTAGCATTGATTAACAAAAATGAAGACTCCAGCAGAGGTAATGGTCAAGCTAATCATGTCAATGCATCAACTGTTAATCACAGTGTGACTCAACAAGTCATTGGTAATAAACTTGGTAAACCTCTTAACTCTTATTCCTTTTACTGGATAATAGACACAGGTGCCACAGACCATATATGCCATTCTTTATCTCTTTTTCATTCATATCATAGTATAAAGCCTATTAGTGTTAAACTACCAGATGGTTCTTGCATAGTTGCTAATTACTCAGGCACAATCTTGTTTTCTAATGATTTTGCTTTACATGATGTTCTTGACATGCCAACTTTCCAATTTAATTTAATTTCTACTCATAAGCTTGCTTGTTCTTTAAAATGTCATTTGATATTTGACCAAGACTCATGTGTTATTCAGGAAAAGCATTCATCGAAGATAATTGGGCATGTTAGAGTCAAACACAAACTCTATGTGTTGGATCAAGCTTCCAGCCACATTATTGCCTTCACTGGAAACATTAAGTCTTTTTCTGAATCTTTTTGTAATAAAGTAGTATCATCTCATTTTGATCTTTGGCACCACAGGTTGGGCCATCCATCACAAACTGTTATGCAGCATATCGCTAGCTAATTTTCTTTTGTACACATAACATCTAATAAAATCTGTGATTGTTGTCATTTTGCTAAACAACATAAACTGCCTTTTGCTTCTAGTTTTATTAAAACTGTTGCTCCCTTTGATCTGATACACATGGACATTTGGGGCCCTCTTGCAATCCCATCTGTCCATGGACACCATTATTTTTTAACTGTTGTAGATGATTTCACAAGACACACTTGGATTTTTCTAATGAAGTCCAAAGCTGAGACCCGCTATTTAGTGATCAATTTTGTCAACTTAGTGTCCACACAATTCAACAGCAAAGTCAAGATGATAAGGTCAGATAATGGGGCAGAGTTCTTTATGTCCTCCTTTTATGATGAGCACGGAATCATACATTAGAGAGCTTGTGTTGAAACACCTCAGCAAAATGCAGTGGCTGAACGAAAACATAAGCACATTCTTAATGTGACAAGGGCACTCATTTTTCAAAGTCAACTACCAAAGCATTTCTGGTTCTATGCAGTGAGTCATGCCATACATTTGATCAACAGACTTCCTTCACCTGTCACTGCCAACAAATCTCCTTATGAGTTGCTCCATAATTCTGCTCCCAATCTGGAATAGTTGAGAGTTTTCGGTTGCTTAGCTTTTGCATCCACACTACAGCAAGGCAGAAACAAGTTGGACCCTCGAGCCAGGAAATCCATTTTTCTTGTTTTAAAAATGGAGTGAAAGGCTACATACTGATGGATTTGACTTCTAGAGAAATATTCATCTCTAGGAATGTTATATTCTATGAAGATACTTTTCCCTACATACAAAAGATCTCAAATGCAATTGGCCCTACTAATCACCTCACGGATTCTACTCTATCCATTTTTGACTCTTACTTACATACACCAACTGAACCTCCTATTGATCCTACTACTCACTCATCACAACCTTCACCAGAAACACCTACCTAATCTACTTCATCACAACACACCTTTGTTCTGCCCGATATCCAACATCCAATCACAAACCAACCTATTAGAAAGTCTACCCGGATCCATAAGCCACCTACATATCTCAATGACTACCTATGCAACAATATTTTTTTCCCTTATTCAACACCTTATCCTATCCAATCTGTTCTAACATATGATCGCTTGTCAGCACCCTACAAACATTTCACCTTATCCATCTCAGCCCATATAGAACCTACCACATATGCCCAAGCCTCCAAGTTGAATTGCTGGCTTCAGGCCATGTCTGCTGAAATTACAGCCCTTGAGGCTAATCACACTTGGGAACTAACACCTCTCCCACCTGGCAAGACAGCCATTGGATGTAAATGGGTCTACAAAATTAAGTACAAAACAGATGGATCCATTGAACGATACAAGGCCCGCTTAATAGCCAAAGGTTATACATGTAACACCCCAAATTCTGACTATATGAATGATAAATAGCAAAATTATACTGTTTTGCATTTTCTGTGTGTATAAAATTAATTTGACTGTTTTGAGATCATATTTGATCATTCTGTGTGATTGCTTCTGGCTAGGAAAAATAATATTTTTCAGGCCGGGGAAATCCTGATCTGCCTCATTTGGAGACGGGGGATCTTACTAAACCCGAATCTGAGTGACTCAGAAAAGAATCTTTTAATTTTTAAAATCTATCTGTAAAAATAATAATATTGTACTGATAAATATCCGTGATTGCATTTATAGCAGTCGTTGCTATGAATGTTGGACCCGATAAGTTTTAATTATTAAGAAAAAGTGTTTGGAACATTTCTTGTAAGTAAAATTAAAGTGAACCAATGGGATATAGTCAAAACAATTGGTTAGACTTTTCTAACCAATGATAATTGGTCAAGGAAAGAAGTTTAGACTTCTTTATGAACCATTAGATTTGAAGCTTGACTTAGAGGCCTTGATCTTCGCCATTGATTCAATCAATGGTGTAAAACAAAACTTAACAAAACTATCAAGTAATATCCATCATAGATAAAATTAATGGATAGGAAATCGAATGGATTTTCAATGGATAAGATTTAGTCAACATAAATTGCTTGACTTTTACTTAGGAAACTAATTAACCTTAATTTAGTTGTCCTAATTATCTAATTAAGAAATTAAGTAAACTAACTTGATTAGGGAATTGTTATAACTTAATCCTTACTTTAATGTCCTAATTCTAATTAGAGGTGATGATGCATGATTAATATGTATTAGATACAAGCTAAATACGTTAAACTAAAATTAGTTATGTACTTGAAGAATTAAGTAAAGATGGTTAGGAGATTAAATCTAATCAAATAGCTAATCAACTAACTAGTAATTAGGCTTGAACTAATGAAGAATTAAGGACTTAAACTCACCTAAATTACCATGGACCAGCAGCAAATTTGGAGGCCCAACAGCAGCACCTAAGCTCACGGTCCATCAGAAATTGGAGCAGCAGAAAACTGGCCCAGCAGCAGCAACAAAATGGCCCAACAGTAGCAGAAGTAGACGTCCAACAGCAGCAGCAACCGTCCAGCAGATTTGTGAAGATTTCAAGTAATATTTGAAGGTTCAAATACCATGCAAAGTCAAGTGAGCAACCAATGAGAAGAGAGTATCTTTGTGCAATTAATGCATGGCTATTTGCTCAAGCAAATGTCACTCACGTCTATCACCAAGAACACAGCACGGCAGCAGCTGTAAATGGGAGAATTATCCAAGTAATTCTCTCCATTTTCTCTTCACCAATCACACGGCAAAAAGCTCATGGTAGCAGCTAGAAGGATTGGACATTTAATCACTCAAATCTCTTTATTTATCCTCACAATTTCACTCACGGCAGCAGCTAGTTGGAGTGGATAATTATGCCATAAAATTCTTTATTTTCACCTCACAATATCACACGGCTGGCAGCTGTTTTATACACTCAAGATTTGAATAATTACTCAAGTCATTCACACGGTCAAATGTCACAAACTATCCACGGTTGGCAGCTGTCTTCATACATTCAGAATTTGGATATTATTCAAGTAAAATCATCCAAATATCACAAGTAATACCCGGTTTGGCAGCAGCTTATTCACGTCTTCATCTTCATTTTTTTTACTTCTCAAATATAAGTCCATTTCTCTCCAAAACACCAAAGAAAACTCACGCTTCTCTCTTCCATCTTCTCCTTCCAATCGATCACCATCTCCAAAAATCACACAATCCATCTTTTTAAATACTCATCTTTTGGTTTGTTTTGGCTCAAAGCCTACTCTAATCATTTATTCTTCACAAGGTCCTAAGCTTCTTCAATCTTCTTCCTAAAGAGGTAAGCTTTGAGTTAATGATTCAAAGTTAATTTTTTTAATTTGTTAACCATGATTTTTCCATGGTTTTCAACCTTGATTCTTGTATAATCCTTCACTAATTTTTTTTGAAAATTTTAGGGCTTGTTAGAAGAATAACAAAGTTTCAAGGCAAGGGAGGAAAGCTTACAAAGCTTGTCTTCAAGAGGTAAGAGGGAGACTCTACCTTACCACCCATGTTCTGGTAGTATGAGGATGGTTTATTCGGTGAAAAATCCTTGAGGATTTATTTACCTATTGTTTTGAGGTTAATTCCCTATTGTTTGAGATTCTTGATTTGTATTGGTTGGATGTATTGAGATGTGCCTGATTGTGTTTAAATGTTTGGATTTGTATTTGAGATGTGTCCGCTTGTGTTTCTAGGTTTGTATGTGTAGTATCGTGAGATACGATTTTGTTTCAATACTTGTCGTATGTTATAGTCTTTGAAGGAACCGATAATATGTGAGTATATAGAGTGTGTACTTGTAGAGAAACTTATCTTGTATGTGAGTGGAATTTATCTTGTAAATTTCGTAAATCTTATGAGAAAGGGATTTAATTGGAAATATTATGGAAATATGGGGTCATTATGTAAATATAAAATTTTGTGGGACTAAAGTGGAAATACTCTGTTTTAAGGGACGAAAATATAAATTATGTGTTTTTGAGGGACTATTTTGCAAGTATGAGAGAAATATAGTAAATTTTAATATTAAAATAAGTAAAACAGTAATTCTGATTTAATACGTACGGAAAATATTCACGCGATTGGAAAACGTTGAAAAATCACTACGTGATTCGAAAAGGCGACAGAATTGAGTCGCGAATGAAAATATACGAGAATATGATTACGTGATTAAATTACGAGATTATTCTGGGCTTGTTAAATTATTATATGAACCTTGTACATGTGATATTAATAGAAAATGTGAATGGTGCATAGTACATGCATTGAAAAAGTCCAAAGGATTTGTGTAAGCAAGTTGCCTAGGAAAGATTACACCTCCTGAGTGGGTGCGATAAGCGTAGTGTAGGTCACTGATTGACCTTGGGGGCATTGGGGTGCGGGTTGCCTACAATGGACAGTTGGTAGCTCTTCTGTACCGTGGGTTAGACCGATGCAACACACCAATGATCCGGACCGAGACACTATCCCTAATCATGATCTGATAAAGATTGTCGTGCATGTGCTAGATGTGCAGAAAATGAGCACGTGGTCTGAAGCATGTTGGTGCCGACAGGTCTTTTCAGTCATTCTCTCCGACTTGAGTTGTAGCTCCATGGAGTAGGATATTGAGTCAGTGTACATTGCATTCACAGTTGCATTCATAAAGGATATATCATTGTAATTTTACTCATGTGTAATTCTTGTTTATGGTAATTATTATATTGAATACTTGAGTATCGAAAGTAGTATAATTGTAATTCTTCTTTTAATTATTATGCAATGATGATATATAAGGTTAATGGCTTAACTGTAATTATAGTATGACATCCGTATGATATTTTGGATGTGTTTATCTTCATTGCTACTACCATCTGGTATTGGCATAGGTGATCTCACCTCTTGTATGTATATGTTGTATTATGTTTATGTATTGTTAAGACACCGAGCCGACGTAGAGCGAGAAGCGAGAAAAAGGTCCAGATTCCGTTGAGAACTTCGAGTTCGATGGCGGTAGAGATTCTAGCTTCTTGGGTTACATGAGGTCGACGTTTGTGTGACGGGGACAATGCATGGATCAAGACCTTGAGAGAGAGACTATATGTTATTTAGGAGATGTAAACATTAGATTGAGTAGGTTACAAATCGGGGAATCCCTATTTTTCTATTACTATTTATGTACGTTAGAGTTTCCTATATCTATCAAAGATGGGGAGCGTACTATCGCACCGTAGAGAGAGTAGTGTTGTATCGTCCGCTCGGACATTTCCTCCCCGGACTTTACGTAGAGTTGGAATTCCCCCACCTGGGAATTCTGAGGAGGACCCATCTGAGGGTCCGGCTACTTCTGAGGGCTCAACTGCCTAGTTGTACTTGGACAAAGATGTCAATGTAAATAGTGTTTAAACTTTTTGGAGTGACTAGTTTGTAATATTTATAGTATGAGAGTGTTAAAGATTTGTATATGTATAACAAGAGACTTGGATATGTATAAATGATGTAAATTATTTGTAATGATGCTGTGATGTTTTATTTTCTGCTAAGTTTATTTTCTTGTAATTAAGAAATTTTGCAACTCGTATTTTTTCCCTACAACTTACGTTATCTAAATAAGGTTAATTTGGTAATTATGTAACATAAATGTGGCATCCTAAGGTGGGTGTTACATTAGTTGGTATCAGAGCCCAAGTTAGAGTCTTTTGGGTTTGTGGTTAGGTCTGTCTTGTTTAAGTTGCGTGTTTCTTTGTGTTTGTTTGTCGGAAAGGAAATCATATTACTAGAAGATTGATTTCAACTACTATTTGTGTTGTCCAGTTGATTTGAGAAAGACGAAATGGCTGGACGAGGAAGAAGAGCGTGTTAATACTAGAGCGAGAAGGTGAAAACGCCGGCAATGACAATCGAATATGGGCATTGCACTATAGCATGCAATACAAAGGATCGCTGAAGTTGTTGTACAGTGCAGAATCGAGGGCAAAGCGACGATGCTCATAGCTTGTCAGAATTTCGAAGGAATAATCCGCCTAAGTTTCATGGAGAGTTTGATCCAGAGAAGGCTGATCTATGGATTAAGGAACTAGAGAAGATTTTTAATGGTATGGGTTGTACTGATGAGCAAAAACTTACTTTCGCGACGTTTGTGCTAGTTGGTGATGGAGAGGCCTGGTGGGCAGGAGCCCGAAGATTAATTGAAGCTGAAGGAAGAGTTGTAACATGGCAGCTCTTTAGACAGAAGTTTTTGGCAAAATATTTTCCAGCGAGTGTGCAACATGCTAAGGAGATGGAGTTCCTTAGTCTGAGGCAAGGAGCAATGACTGTGAGCGAGTATGCAGCAAGGTTCGAAAGCTTGTCTAAGTTTTCGAGGTACTTTCAGATGCATCCAGATGAGGAATGGAAGTGTAGGAAATTCGAAGAGGGGTTGAGGCTTGACATCAAGAGAGCGTTAGCGATGGTGGATATTGATCAGTTTCCAGTGTTATTGGACAAGTGCCGCAAGATTGAGGAGATAGATAACCAACGGGCGGCAAGGACTAAAAACTCGGACCAGCACGGTTCCAACGAGGAAGGGGTAGCGGTGGCAACCGTTATCAACAGAAACCATACACTAAACCAGCAGCAAGTCAGAATCGACAACAATTAGTTAGGGGAAGTTCAAGTGGTAGTAAGACAGCTTCAACTGGAACTTCTGCACTTAAATGTTTTAAGTGTGGGAAAGGACATCTTACTAGAGACTGTCAGCATAAGGGGTGATCTGTTATAGATGTGGGAAGCCTGGATATTTTTCCGAGATTGTGATCAGTTAAAGGCGAGCCATCAGTGAGCAATGTTCGTACTGCAAGGCCACAGGCAGGTGGTCGAGTATATACGATGAGCGGGGAGGAAGCTGCTAAATCTGAGGATTTGATAATGGAGGAGTGTGCTATTAAAGGTAACCCTTTAACAGTGTTATATGATTCGGGAGCAACACATTCTTTTATTGCATGTGATTGTGTGGAGCGTTTGGGATTGACTGTGACTACACTGCCATATGATTTGACTGTAGTTACTCCTACTGACAAACCTGTGATAACTACAAAAGTATGCTTGAATTGCCCTGTTTGTGTTAGGGATAGAATCTTTCATGTGGATTTGATCTGTTTGCCTCTTTCTAAGATTAATGTAATCTTAGGAATGGATTGGTTATCCTCTAACCATATCCTGATTGACTGTTCGAGTAAGACGTTAGTTTTCCCTGAGGTTAAGGATTCTAGATTCTTAACAGCTACTCAAGTGGAAGCTTGTTTAAAGGAAAGAGACCTAGGATACTTGTTGATATCTTCATTGGAAGTTCATTGTGAAGATGTTCTGAAGGATATCTTTGTAGTGAATGAATTTCCCGAAGTGTTTCCTGAAGATATACCAGGATTACCACCGGAAAGGGAGATTGAATTCTCTATTGATTTAGTACACTGGAGAGTGGACCTATATCTATGGCACCTTACAGAATGTCACCAGTAGAGTTGGCCGAACTGAAGAAGCAATTGGAAGATTTGTTGGAAAAGCAATTTGTGAGACCAAGTGTATCACCTTGGGGAGCTCTAGTGTTGTTGGTAAAGAAGAAGGATGGGACTTCTCAGCTATGTGTGGATTATCGACAGCTGAATAAGATTACAATCAAGAATAAGTATCCCCTACCGAGAATTGATGATCTGTTGGATCAATTACGAGGAGCCACCATATTTTCTAAGATTGATTTACGTTCTGGTTATCACCAGATACGTGTAAAAGTGGAGGATATTCCGAAGACTGCGTTCCGGACTCGATACGGGCATTATGAGTACCAAGTGATGCCTTTTGGTGTGACTAATGCACCTGCAATATTTATGGATTTCATGAACAGACTTTTTCGTTCATACTTGGAAAAGTTTATTGTTGTCTTTATTGATGACATCTTGATCTATTCTCGAAGTCAGGAGGAACATGCTGAACACCTCAGAGTGGTTCTCCAGATTTTGAAGGAAAATAAACTATATGCCAAGTTGTCCAAGTGTGAATTTTGGTTGAGTGAAGTACAATTCTTGGGGCATGTCATATCGGCGGATGGAATTGAAGTTGATGCTTCGAAGGTAGAGACAGTTGTTGAGTAGGAAAGACCGAAGACTGTATCGAAAATCCGTAGTTTCATTGGATTGGCCGGTTACTATCGACGATTCATAGAAGGATTTTCAAAGATTGCAGGACCTCTTACCCAACTTACACGAAAGAATCAACCGTTCATGTGGACTGATGCATGCGAGGAAAGTTTTCAAGAGTTGAAACGACGACTGACTACTTCACCAGTGTTGATTCTACCTGATCCGAATGAACCTTTCGAGGTGTACTGTGATGCTTCTTATCAAGGATTAGGTTGTGTACTTATGCAGAACCGTAAGGTTGTGGCATATGCGTCGAGGCAGTTGAAAGTGCATGAGAGGAATTATCCGACTCGTGACTTGGAGCTAGCAGCAGTGGTGTTTGTGTTGAAGGTATGGAGACATTTTCTCTATGGGGCAATGTTCACTGTATTTAGTGACCATAAAAGTTTGAAGTATCTGTTCGACCAGAAAGAGTTGAACATGACACAGAGGCGTTGGCTCGAGTTTCTAAAAGATTATGACTTTCAGTTACAATATCATCCTGGAAAAGCGAATGTCGTAGCGGATGCTTTGAGTAGAAAATCGCTTAATGCTTCTGTTATGATGATGAAGGAGAAGGAGTTGATAGAAGAATTTCGGGATATGCGATTATCTGTGAAGTTGACACCGGGGAAGATGTGTTTGAATATGATCACCATTTCAAATGATCTGATGAATAAAATACGAGAAGGAGAGAATAGTGATCAATATTTACAAGAAGCAAAGGAAGCAAGAAGTCAAGGAGCAGAATTAGAATTCAGCGAAGGTGTTGATGGAATTTTGAAGTTCAGAGGGAGAGTTTGTGTACCAAACGATCCAGAACTTAGGAGATCGATTTTGAATGAAGCTCATAGAAGTAAGTTGAGTATGCATCCAGGAGCCACGAAGATGTATCAAGATCTGAAGCAGCTGTATTGGTGGCAAGGAATGAAGAGGGATGTCGCAGAATATGTATCATCCTGTTTGACTTGTCAGAAGGCCAAGGTGGAACATCAACGACCATCAGGAATGTTGCAACCTTTGCCTATTCCTGAATGGAAATGGGATGACATAGCAATGGATCTCGTCACAGGGCTACCAAGAACTCGGAAGGGTCACGACTCTATATGGGTAATTATTGATCGGCTTACAAAGTCGGTGCACTTTTTACCGATTAATATTAAGTACTCAATGGAGAAGTTGGCTCAGATATTCATCAATGAAATTGTTAGACTTCATGGTATACCATCTAGTATAATTTCTAATCGAGATCCGCGATTCACATCAAGATTTTGGACTAGTCTACAAGAAGCGATGGGAACCAATCTACATTTGAGTTCTGCTTACCATCCACAAACTGATGGTCAGTCAGAAAGAACAATTCAGTCGTTGGAGGACTTGTTGAGGGCTTGTGTTTTAGAGCAAACTGGTTGTTGGGATGAATTTCTACCATTGATAGAGTTCACCTACAACAATAGTTTCCATTTGAGTATAGGGATGGCACCCTATGAAGCCTTATATGGGAGAAGATGTAGGACACCATTGTGTTGGTACCAGGATGGTGAAAGCACTGTGATAGGACCTGAATTTGTGCAGCAGATAACTGAAAAGGTAAAGATAATCCAAGACAAGATAAGGACAGCTCAGACGCGACAAAAGAGCTATGCAGATAAAAGGCGAAGACCACTGGAATTCAAAGAAGGTGATCATGTATTTTTACGTGTGACGCCTATGACTGGAGTTGGACGAGTAATCAAGTCGAGGAAGCTTACTCCTAAGTTTATCGGACCGTATCAGATACTTCGTCGGATAGGTCCGGTAGCTTATCAAGTCGCGCTGCCGCCATTTTTATCAAATCTTCATAATGTGTTTCATGTATCACAACTACGAAAATATATTCCAGATCCAACTCACATTATCGAACCAGACACTGTACAACTAAAGGAGAACTTGACCTATGAAACAGTTCCAGTCAGGATTGAAGATCGAAGGATAAAGTAGCTTCGAGGAAAGGACATTGCTTTAGTTAAAGTAGTTTGGAATGATGTAAGTGGTGAAGCCACATGGGAGTTGGAAGAAAATATTAGAGAACAGTACCCGTTTTTGTGTTAAGTGTATGTCAAGTTTCGAGGACGAAACTTTATTTTAGAGGGGGAGAGTTGTAACACCCCAAATTCTGACTATATGAATGATAAATAGCAGAATTACACTGTTTTGCATTTTCTGTGTGTATAAAATTAATTTGACTGTTCTGAGATCATATTTGATCATTCGTGTGATTGCTTCTGGCTAGGAAAAATAATATTTTTCAGTTTGGGAAATCGATCCCTCATTTGGAGACCAGGGATCTTACTAAACCCGAATCTGAGTGACTCAGAAAAGAATTTTTTAATTTTTAAAATCTATCTGTAAAAATAATAATATTGTACTGATAAATATCCGTGATTGCATTTATAGCAGTCGTTGCTATGAACGTTGGACCCAATAAGTTTTAATTATTAAGAAAAAATGTTTGGAACATTTCTTGTAAGTAAAATTAAAGTGAACCAATGGGATATAGTCAAAACAATTGGTTAGACTTTTCTAACCAATGATAATTGGTCAAGGAAAGAAGTTTAGACTTCTTTATGAACCATTAGATTTGAAGCTTGACTTAGAGGCCTTGATCTTCACCATTGATTCAATCAATGGTGTAAAACAAAACTTAACAAAACTAGCAAGTAATATCCATCATAGATAAAATTAATGGATAGGAAATCGAATGGATTTTCAATGGATAAGATTTAGTCAACATAAATTGCTTGACTTTTACTTAGGAAACTAATTAACCTTAATTTAGTTGTCCTAATTACCTAATTAAGAAATTAAGTAAACTAACTTGATTAGGGAATTGTTATAACTTAATCCTTACTTTAATGTCCTAATTCTAATTAGAGGTGATGATGCATGATTAATATGTATTAGATACAAGCTAAATACGTTAAACTAAAATTAGTTATGTACTTGAAGAATTAAGTAAAGATGGTTAGGAGATTAAATCCAATCAAATAGCTAATCAACTAACTAGTAATTAGGCTTGAACTAATGAGGAATTAAGGACTTAAACTCACCTAAATTACCATGGACCAGCAGCAAATTTGGAGGCCCAACAGCAGCACCTAAGCTCACGGTCCATGCGAAATTGGAGAAAAGATGAAAACTGCCCAAAGAAGAAGAACAAAATGGCCCAAAGAAGATAGCAGAAGTAGACGTCCAACAGCAGCAGCAACCGTCCAGCAGATTTGTGAAGATTTCAAGTAATATTTGAAGGTTCAAATACCATGCAAAGTCAAGTGAGCAACCAATGAGAAGAGAGTATCTTTGTGCAATTAATGCATGGCTATTTGCTCAAGCAAATGTCACTCACGTCTATCACCAAGAACACAGCACGGCAGCAGCTGTAAATGGGAGAATTATCCAAGTAATTCTCTCCATTTTCTCTTCACCAATCACACGGCAAAAAGCTCATGGTAGCAGCTGGAAGGATTGGACATTTAATCACTCAAATTTCTTTATTTATCCTCACAATTTCACTCACGGCAGCAGCTAGTTGGAGTGGATAATTATGCCATAAAATTCTTTATTTTCACCTCACAATATCACACGGCTAGCAGCTATTTTATACACTCAAGATTTGAATAATTACTCAAGTCATTCGCACGGTCAAATGTCACAAACTATCCACGGTTGGCAGTTGTCTTCATACATTCAGAATTTGGATATTATTCAAGTAAAATCATCCAAATATCACAAGTAATACCCGGTTTGGCAACAGCTTATTCACGTCTTCATCTTCATTTTTTTTTACTTCTCAAATATAAGTCCATTTCTCTCCAAAACACCAAAGAAAACTCACGCTTTTCTCTTCCATCTTCTCCTTCCAATCGGTCACCATCTCCAAAAATCACACAATCTATCTTTTTAAATACTCATCTTTTGGTTTGTTTTGGCTCAAAGCCTACTCTAATCATTTCTTCTTCACAAAGTCCTAAGCTTCTTCAATCTTCTTCCTAAAGAGGTAAGCTTTGAGTTAATGATTCAAAGTTAATTTTTTTAATTTGTTAACCATGATTTTTCCATGGTTTTCAACCTTGATTCTTGTATAATTCTTCACTAATTTTTTTTGAAAATTTTAGGGCTTGTTAGAAGAATAACAAAGTTTCAAGGCAAGGGAGGAAAGCTTACAAAGCTTGTCTTCAAGAGGTAAGAGGGAGACTCTACCTTACCACCCATGTTCTGGTAGTATGAGGATGGTTTATTCGGTGAAAAATCCTTGAGGATTTATTTACCTATTGTTTTGAGGTTAATTCCCTATTGTTTGAGATTCTTGGACTGTATTGGTTGGACTGTATTGAGATGTGCCTGATTGTGTTTGAATGTTTGGACTGTATTTGAGATGTGTCTGCTTGTGTTTCTAGGTTTGTATGTGTAGTATCTGTGAGATACGATTTTGTTTCAATACTTGTCTGTATGTTATAGTGTTGAAGGAACTGATAATATGTGAGTATATAGAGTGTGTACCGTAGAGAAACTTATCGTATGTGAGTGGAATTTATACTCGTAAATTTACGTAAATCTTATGATAAAGGGATTTAATTAGAAATATTATGGAAATATGGGGTCATTATGTAAATATAAAATTTTGTGCGACTAAAGTGGAAATACTCTGTTTTGAGGGACGAAAATGTAAATTATGTATTTTTGAGGGACTATTTTGCAAGTATGAGAGAAATATAGTAAATTTTAATATTAAAATAAGTAAAACAGTAATTCTGATTTAATACGTATGAAAAATATTCACGCGATTGGAAAACATTGAAAAATCACTACGTGATTCGAAAAGGCGACAGAATTGAGTCGCGAATGAAAATATACGAGAATATGACTACGTGATTAAATTACATGTATTCTTTGTTAAATTATTATATGAACCTTGTACATGTGATATTAATAGAAAATGTGAATGGTGCATAGTACATGCATTGAAAAAGTCCAAAGGATCGTGTAAGGCAAGTTGCCTAGGAGAGATTACACCTCCGAGTGGGTGTGATAAGCGTAGTGTAGGTCACCGATTGACCTTGGGGGCATTGGGGTGCGGGTTGCCTACAATGGACAGGTTGGTAGCTCTTTCCGTACCGTGCGTTAGACCGATGCAACACACCAATGATCCGGACCGAGACACTATCCCTAATCATGATCCGATAAAGATTGTCGTGCATGTGCTAGATGTGCGAGAAAATGAGCACGTGGTCTCAAGCATGTTGGTGCCGACGAGTGTCTTTTCGGTCATTCTCTCCGACTTGAGTTGTAGCTCCATGGAGTAGGATATTGAGTCGTGTACATTGCATTCACGGTTGCATTCATAAAGGATATATCATTGTAATTTTACTCATGTGTAATTCTTGTTTATGGTAATTATTATATTGAATACTTGAGTATCGAAAGTAGTATAATTGTAATTCTTCTTTTAATTATTATGCAATGATGATATATAAGGTTAATGGCTTAACTGTAATTATAGTACGACATCTGTATGATATTTTGGATGTGTTTATCTTCATTGCTACCATTTCGTATTGGCATAGGTGATCTCACCTCTTGTATGTATATGTTGTATTATGTTTATGTATTGTTAAGACACCGAGGACGTAGAACGAGAAGCGAGAAAAAGGTCCAGATTCCGTTGAGAACTTCGAGTTCGATGGCGTAGAGATTCCTAGCTTCTTGGGTTACATGAGGCCGACGTTTATTGACGGGGACAATGCATGGATGAAGACCTTGAGAGAGAGACTATATGTTATTTAGGAGATGTAAACATTAGATTGAGTAGGTTACGATCGGGAATCCCTATTTTTACGTTACTATTTATGTACGTTAGAGTTTCCTATATCTATCGCAAAGACTTGGGAGCGTACTATCACACCCGTAGAGAGAGTAGTATTGTATCGTCCGCTCGACATTTCCTCCCGGACTTTACGTAGAGTTGGAATTCCCCACCCGAGAATTCCGAGGAGGACCCATCCGAGGGTCCAGGCTACTTCGAGGGCTCACCGCCTAGTTGTACTTGGACAAATATGTCAATGTAAATAGTGTTTAAACTTTTTGGAGTGACTAGTTTGTAATACTTATAGTATGAGAGTGTTAAAGATTTGTATATGTATAACAAGAGACTTGGATATGTATAAATGATATAAATTATTTGTAATGATGCTGTGATGTTTTATTTTCTGCTAAGTTTATTTTCTTGTAATTAAGAAATTTTGCAACTCGTATTTTTTCCCTACAACTTACGTTATCTAAATAAGGTTAATTTGGTAATTATGTAACATAAATGTGACATCTTAAGGTGGGTGTTACAATACACAAACGGAAGGCATAAATTTCCTTGATACCTTTTCTCCGGTTGCTAAAATGACCACTGTCCGCTTACTTCTGGCTATTGCTTCTGCACAAGAATGGCATCTCCACCAACTTGATGTCAATAATGCTTTTCTACATGGTGATTTAGATGAAGAAGTATATATGGATCTTCCTCCTGGTTTGTCTCCCTCACAACCTAATCAAGTTTGTATACTACTAAAATCTATCTATGGTTTAAAGCAGGCAAGTCGACAATGGTTTGCTAAACTTTCTTCCTTCCTAACTTCTCTTGGATATATACAATCTCAATCAGATCACTCCTTATTCACCAAACACCACAATCAATCTTTCACTGCCTTGCTCATATACGTGGATGACCTGATACTTGCTGGGAATGACCTTGCTGAGATCACTTCTGTAAAAACTCACTTGGATGAAGCTTTTAAAATCAAGGATCTTGGGAATCTTCGCTACTTTCTTGGTTTAGAGGTTGCAAGATCCCATCTCGGCATATCAGTTTGCCAACAAAAATATGCCATTGATTTATTACAAGATAATGGATTGTTAGGTGCTAAACCAGTAACTACACCTATGGTTAAAACACACAAATTACACCTCACAAATGAGTCACCACCTACTGATCCTAGCAGCTACAGACGCCTCATAGGCAGATTATTATATTTGACCACCACACGCCCTGATCTAAGCTTTGTTGTACAACAACTTAGTCAGCACATGGCAGCACCAACCGAACACATCTCCAAGCTGCCCATCGTGTTCTGCGATACATTAAGAAATATCTTGCTCAGGGCTTGTTCTTCTCTGCCTCTTCTTCCTTGCAATTAAAAGGTTTCAGCGACTCAGATTGGGCGACTTGCTATGACACACAAAAATCCGTTACTGGATTCTGCGTGTTCCTTGGAGAATCTTTGATTTCGTGGTGATCCAAGAAACAAAATACGGTGTCTCGCTCCTCCTCTGAAGCAGAATATCGAGCCCTTACCTCCACGGTCTGTGAGTTACAATGGTTGACATATCTACTTGATGATCTTCGTGTCCCGTATATCTATCCTGCTCTTCTCTATTGTGACAGCCAGTCCGCTCGCCACATCGCTGCCAATGCCAGTTTTCACGAACGTACCAAACATATTGACATCGATTGTCATGTGGTTCATGAAAAATTGCAAGCTAAGTTATTCCGTTTGCTACCTATTCCTAGTACTACTCAGTTGGCCGACATTCTCACAAAGCCGTTGGATCCTCAACCTTTCTCTTCTATCCTTTGCAAGCTCGGAGTACACGATATTTACTCTCTAGCTTGAGGGGGGTATTAGAGCATATGAGCGTATGAGTATTATTAATTGATTGTATATTCTATTATACAATGGATGTATTATGAGGAGCTTAGTTTGTGAAGTCCGTTAAGTTGTTTAACTAGCTTAACTGTCAGTTAGTTTTTAGTTTAGTTTTCTGTTATTCAGTTATTTAACTTGTTTTGTATAAATACCTCTCTATTAATGAATAAAGTAAGAAGTTCTTTTCATTCACCTATTATCGTGTTAAATTTTAATTGAAGAGGATGGCATTTTTGGGTAAGAAACCTGTTTTACGAATTTTAATCAATGAAATATAAATTAGCATACACGGTCATTTCTTCGACCATCAATCATAGACCGGACATGGCAGCTATTAATGTAACTTATTGATCATGTAGTAAATAGTAATGACTTGTATTAAGATGTTGAATGATGATATGGAGATCCAACTAATTCAAGATCAAGGGTTAATGTAAATCCAAGTGAAGAAAAGTAAAAGATGGGAATAAAGTAAAGAAGTTAGCCACCAATAAGGATAACATATTTCTATTCCTCATTGAAAACTACCAACAAAAGATTTCACTCACGATGCATTTTAAAAATAGGAGTTATCCCTGTTGGGCTTGATTCGATTTTGAGGAATAATGATATGAACTAAATTAATTCAGTTTTCTTATTGGGAATCGATCGATTTGTTACTAATTAAAGGACTCAATCAAAGTAAACTAATCTTAATCGGTTTAGTTCATTTTTGTCTAATTAATAAGCTTTTGACCAACCATTTTTTTTCTTAAATAAGTTTAAATGTTTTTTTATTTCCATTATTCAATTAAGAGTAATGATACATAGTCATAATAAAATAACTAGAATTTTAACAGAATTTAATAGTGATTGTTAGATAAAATAAGGTGGTAGAAACAACTCTTTTATCTAAAAGTCAACAAGCATGTCATATTATTTTAGTAAAAATTTTAACAAAAAAATTGATTATCTAGCATTTTTCTTCAATTAACAACAAATTTATCTAAAAATATTAATAAATATAATATTAAGTTAAAATTGAATAATATAATATAATATAATATAATATAATATAAGTTTGGTCTAGATTAGTGCCATTTTGTTTCATAAATAAAATTAAAAATGAATCAAACCGATTGATTTTGATAAAATAAAATAAAATAAAAAGTAATCATTTTTTTGGTTCGTTAATTTACACCCCTACTAAAAAAATCAAAATTTGTGTATTTTATCTTTCACCAGAAAACAATTGAGTTTTTTTCTTTACTTTTTTTGTGTACCTTGTAGTCTACACTGTGAAGTATGGACACGTCATTTTTTAAGCGTATTCGTGTCAGATATATGAGGACACGTGTACGACACATGTGTCTTATATGTTCGAATGTGTCTGATTAAAAAGATTATTTTTTAGCTTAGACATATCTTGGACACGATTCGGACACGCTTGAACACGTCTTAGACACAACTCATTAATATATATTTTTTAAAAAAATTAATTTCTATGACTAACGTCTAATTAGTAAACTTATAACTCACTAAACTCAATCATATGACTAACGTCCCAAGCTACTATTTTCACATATCAGTATTTTAAGTTTTATCTTTTCACACACCACTATTAGGCTATTAAGTTTTATCTTTTCATATATTACTATTTTTATATGCTCCTTATACCTCTACTCATATCAAGCTGTCCACTTTGTTATCAGCGAAACTTGTATCACACTATTATTTTCTCTAGTTAAATTTTTTTTAATGTACATGTACTTATATATGATTAATTTTATTATAAAAATATGATTTAAGAGATTTTTTAAAAAATATTAATAGAAATTATACTTCACATTTTTTGAGAAAGACTTATTAGGTAACAAATATCGACACATATAACATATATTAAGATATTGTAAATCTTTAAACTTATAGAATAATATTAATGAATTATGAATTTTTTTCTTAAATTTTGTAATTATATATATACATAAATCAAATTTTTTAATTTATTTTAATATACATATATATATATAATGTCCATATCCTACAATCTTTTAAATTTAATATATCTCCATACTGTATCATATCTTTCGTTTCTATGTCTGTGCTTCATATAAAGACTACCAGCCTCATATCAGACCAAGGCCTAACCTAATAGATTTTGAAGATAAAATTTGGGCCTAGGTTTTGGCAGAGGCCCATATTTAACTTTCCTCGCAGGGTCAGTTATCAGTTTCCTCGTAATACCAAACATACAAACGCCCTCCACGTTTCCGGAACGACCGTAGCTCCGCCGCCGACAACCGCCATTGGAACGGCGATGGCCATGCTAGCAGCGTTTCGGAGAATCAAAACGGTGGCGGAAGAAGCTCCGCGCCTCACCAGACTCTCTCTTCAAGCCCCAAAATGCGTGAGCTTTTTTCCCCTCTTCTCTCCCCTTCTTTTTCTTCCTTTATGTACATTAAACCATAATCTTGTTTTTTTTTTCTTTTAATTTACCATAAATTTTATTCATTTTACTAAAATATACCGACATGCTTTGGTTGCAATAGACAGGTTTGTGTTTTGAGCATCCCTTATATGACAACTAGTCCATGATTCCCATGAATTTCACGGGATATTTTATTTTCTGTCTTCTTTATCTTGATTTATTTTTAGTCATTTTACATAATTTTTTAGTTGGTTCTTTGCACTTGAAAATTTTCTTGTGAAAATTACTTATTTCCATTCTCAATGTTTACATTAAATAATAACAAAAATGAAAAAAGATCAATAAATTAAAAAATGAATTATCTAAACTGATCTGCTTCTGAATAAAGATTAAACATGAAAACAAGTTTTGTCAAATTATGAAAAATAAAATTGTATGAAGCACTAATTCATAACAAAGTTGCCCAATTTCTATGGGAATCAACAATCAATTCTTCATGTTTATAAGCTTGTAATTAAAAATCATTGTATAAATTAATGTAAATAAACAGAAAATTGTGCAGCAAGGCTGAATTGCTTTTGTTTTTTCTTATACAAAGCAATCATCTTTCAACTCAGTTAATTAACATTAAAGTATCTCACAAAGTTCAACAAAAAGTTATGAACGAGAATTTAGGTATATTGCCATAAGGAAGTATAGCTAAGAATCCAAGTATTCAAACTTCAAAAATCCCTTTTCCTTTTTTTTTTTTGTTTTGAAAAATCAAGAAAAGGGGGTGGGAGATAGCCAGATAGGTGAAAGAGGCTTCTTTGACTTTGACACAAAATCAAACACTTTTGTGCTCACTATTCCTAGATAACATGGAATATCCTTAACAAAGTAGGATGGATTTATTGATGGACTGATAAATAAAAGCACCTCTGTGAGACCAAACAAAAGTGAACCATGAAACTTCACATCATGGTCTTCTTGTAATTAAGTGTTAAATCATATTTGAGTATTAGTCCTCTTGGCCATCAGTAATAAAACAGTGCAATAATCATTAATAAACAAAAAATTCAGATGAACCCTCCAAAACGCTCTGAAAACATGAACACTCCAAAACACTCTGAAATCGTGAAGCACCCATAGTAGCAATCTTGCGTGGGAAGCACTCGATGACTTTTATTGGAGAAGCTGCGGGATAATAGGCAATTGAAGAAGAAGAAGCAGCTAGCAGAATAGCAGAAGGTTCTAGAAAGAAACATGAGAAGAGAAGAGCTTAGTCATGGTTGCTGTGAGGAGGGACAAAGGGGAACTAAGGTGACAGCAAAGCAAGGCACAAACAAAATCCACCAAAAAAAAAACAAGAAACGATAAAAACGAGTTAGCTGAAGATGCAGGACCAGTAGACTGTTGAAGGACGTGCAGAAGGTTCTAGAAAAATAAACAGGGGAAGAAAAAGAGCTTAGTGCTTGTTGCTCTGTAGTCTAAACAAAGATTGTAACTATGAGATAATAGAACAGCAACGGAAAAACAAAAGAGAACAGACTGTGAGAAGAAAGAAAGCAGCAAAGTAACACTGCACGTCTGCAACAGAGAAAATGAGGAGGGAAGACAACTTTTGGGCAGGAAAAATTTTAAGAGAGGTAGTCCAATTAGTAACAAAATAATAGATTTAGATTTATTTTTTTTAATTTGGGAAGTGAAACTTTCTTACAATTCATGGTCTAGAAGCTAGAAAATTGCGTTAATTATGTGCAAATGTAATGAAAATGTTACCATAAAATCCACTGTCCTAATAATCCATTTGACGTTGCCCACTTGAATTGGAGAGCCTATGGCAGTTGTAATTCATGTTTTCATGGCTGGAACACTTTTGGTGAGCTAGATAGAGAAAGCTTGACTACATTTATGATATGAAGGTATAAAAATAAAATTGAGGGAATTAGAAGGGAAGATCCTTCACTTCTGCATTCAACTAGTAGGGATAGAAGTGTGGTATGTAGTATTTGGGTTAGAAAAGATGTGTTTACTATGGAATGGGAAGTTGTAGACAGGAAGGAAAGCCGGCTTATTGCTTTGATTTTTGGGGTAATGCACCGGCCTCCCTTGAGGTTAGTGCTTATTATACTCGACATCTCTCTTGTTTGGGAAATTACACCTGCATCCCTTATTTTATATAGTGTTCTTACACCACGATACCCTTCTTTGTTTGAGAAATTACACTTATCTCCCCTAATATATATATGATTCCTACATTATTTTCCCTTGTAAATAACAAAGTAAGCGAAGTAGGTGGAATTTCTTAAACAAGAAGGGTGTCTGGTGTATAAGCGCTAACTTCAAGGGATTTGAGTGTAGTTACCCCTTGATTTTTTTTTTATTTGCTTGGTATGTTTTAGAATAAACACATTGTTAGGCTTCTTTTTCCGAGTTTGCAGTGGTACTGGAGTGTCTGAGATATTATGTGCTCATTAAGTTCTTTAGAGTTTGAAAAGCTAATTTCATTAGATTCTTGTTGTATACGTCCTTGTGGCAAGGTTACTTCCTATCGACGTCCTCTGCAGAAGAGTATCAGTATCAATATGACAACATTTTAGTGGATAAAAATAGAAATTGGATAGTCAATAAGGGTCCTTACTGGGTTGCTCACTGCTTAAAGGCTATCCTTTCTTTGCAACATATTATTTGTGTTTCTATTCCAGTATTTGTAACTTTGGTTCCCCTATTTTAGTTAACTAGTTCAGTGTTTTTTTTTTTTTTAATTAGTTTTATTTGGTTTTTCATCAGAAATTAGAACTGATGGAAATGTCATTGTCAACTTTATAGTTCTGTATAGTCTTTTAAATTTTATTTCCTCTATTGTTTTTCCTTACATAGTGGATCACGGTTTCTTTCGTAAACCTTTTGTTTCAGGTAGAGGTGGAATTTGCCAATGGTACTGTATTCAAGTTGTCAGCTGAATTTCTCAGAATAAATAGTCCTGCAGTTGATGGAAAAATCAGGTCAATTGGAGGTGAAAAGGTACTTGTTGCAACTTGGAATGCTTTTCAACTTCACTATTTAAAAATTATTTGTGCAGTTTTCATTAACAGCATACTATTTAGTACTCCTTCATAATTGAATTAGTAGGACCTTTTGGTCAATTATTCTTTTTAATCACATCTTTTCTGAAATTTTTATTTGAATTCAGTTGATTCCTTTCTAATGATACTTCCTTGATTAAATGACTCCCTTGACCCAGGTGATATCTGGGAGGCGCCATGTTGGAATCATGTCTGCAGAACCTGTAGGGAACTATGGGGTAAGGTACTTCAAGCTTAGACGTAAGAAATAGATTTCATTGTCAACATCTAGTTCTCTCTCTTAACTAAAATGTGATGCATGATTCTTGAATTGGATGGTCCAGGCTCAATTTCGATGACTTGCATAAAACCGGGATTTATTCCTGGAATTATTTCTATCATCTAGGAATCAACAAGTTTACCCTCATGAGAAATTACATTAAAACACTGAAGAAATATGGGCTTAGTCGGGATCCACGTGGAAGAAAATGATGTGGACTTCAATTTAATTCCCAAAGCTAGTTTGAGATTTGATGGCAGTTGTCAGTTGACAAGATGACCCTCTGCTGGTCTTTGGGTAGCTTCATTTGTTGAAGCTGAAACCTGTAGGATTGAAGATTTTATGTTGAATGAAATGTGAATTATGGGCATCAATACAGTAGGCCTCCATTTAGAGAAGAGGAAAACAGGTAAGGGAGTGCTCTGCATCCTTTTTTCTTTTCTTTCTTTATTGGCAAAGGATGAGGAAAAGACCATCTAATTATCTTCTCAGGCAGTTCTGTATTCTCTGTAGAGCTTCTGGTTTCATCTTGGAACAGTTGTATTTTAATTAATTTTACTGTGTCTATTTTTACAATTTTTCATGTGTTAATTAATCATATCTTTGTAATCTTTTAAATTCCTTGTTCCTATCATCTTGAAAAGAAAGCACAGTTAGCAGAAAGATTCATGGGACTGATATGTAAGGGACCAATTAATAATGAGTGTATATTTTAGGGACTAAAATATAATTTTACTCTAGTAATTAATTAGCTGCAAGAGTGCTCTGAAAAATGCCCGAGCAAAATCCTTACAATGCTCACCTTGTTTCTTCTCGAACTGCTATTAAAACTTGTATTGTTCACTATGCAAGCCGCAATGACCATGACTGAGAGGATAAAACCTCAGTTTTTCGATTTTATACTTAATTTTGTTTTTTTATCTGGATTTTTAACGTAATTTTAATTCACTTTTCGTATGAATAAAATATGTATTGGTACTTAATCAAAAAAATTTGTTAAAAACTTCATTTCCAAGTGAAAAATCATAATGATAATGTGATACTTTGTTTTTGGTACATGTGACACTTATTTATTTATTAATATTATTAAGTGTTTTATAGAAGATCAAATTTAAACTCTTGATATTTTGTATTTATTTTCATTTTCATTTCTTTCTTTCTTTTTTCTTATAATGTACTAAATTTGTAATATTTAAAAATAAATCATTTCAAATAGTAATAGTATATTAGAATAAATTATAGTTATTCTATTAAATAAATAATAATGCATTGACGGGAAAATAAATAAACAAGATGTATTAAAGAAAAGGATCACTTCGTGTTTAACTATTTCAAGTTTCAACGATACACCACCAAACTGACTCAACATGTCCCATGCACACTTCTATACAACTTAGGATGTATTATTAATTATTCGATCAAATAATACATAAAGTCAAATGTAAAATTTAATGACAAAATATATAAAAATGAGTCATCAGTTATAACAAAATGAATGGTATAGAACTAAATGAATTTTCAAATCCAATAACAATCTTTTAACTTTTGAGAACTTATTATTTGAAACTTCGTTATCAATTATTACTCACTCGCATATCAAACTTTGAAATGTTGCATGGACTAGCTAATTTCACCCGGTTACATCTTCAAAATGGATGTTGATATCTCTTTTGGTGCCATCAATTTTCAGTATCCTCCAACTAATATTTAGAGAATGGCAGGAGGAGCTCACTCATACTTTTAGAGAAGCCAATAATTTATTTAGCTAAATATAGAGCTTCTGTCTTTCTGCAAATGTTGCCTACAACAAGGTGGCTCCGATTTGGAAGCAGAGAGCTGTCCGTGAATATGCTTAGCAGTACGAGGGCCACAAGAACAAAAGTACAGTACCATGAAGCTGCATCAGCTATGGCTTTTAAACTAAAGATTGGTCCCTTTCTGGTGTTGAAAGCCATCACACACACACAAAGAGATACTTATATACTAGTACTTTCAGCAGTTTGTAACCGTCTAGATCTAATTTAGTATTATTTTATTTTTAATCCAACGGTGCGTATAATTATGCAGTACCACGTGTTAATTTTTTAGTGGAGTAGTGTAATACTCCCCGAGTGTGAAAAAATTTCTCCTCGTGAGGGTCAGTTTTGGCTGTTATTTAAAAGGGAAGAGGTTGGGGTTGAGGCAGAAGAAAAGAGGCAAGATTTATGTGAATCAATCACCTTCTTTTTTGGGCCAAACTACTTTTTTAGTCCTTTTTGTTTTTAGAATTTTCTTTTCTTGCCTTTTTATTCTCATGTTTTTGCTCTTTTGAGTCATGCGGTTTTCGAATCCTGGGGTTTTAAAAGCCACTGGAGTTATCGTAAGCGTCGCTAAATTGGCTTATGAAATAGGGAAATGTAATGGGGCATCAAGAAATGGCTCTCTGAGGGGTAATGCAATTATATGGTACCAAATACACTTCTATTCATATTAACATTACAAAAATTTACTTTTGGTGATATATTTGATGATTTATTTAATACAAAAAAGTCGTCCTTATATTTTTATGATTGAATATTAGATATTGTATAAATTTGGTGTAGTTTTGAAATAATGAGATAAACAAAGTTGTAGATCATTTACACTACTGAGGCTGCTCAGTTATAAACTTTTCTGCAGCCTTTAATAGATTTGCAAAGCTTATTGGCCGGTGAAGTGAGTAGTTGAGTGGAACCACAGGTAGTCACTGAGGAATCATATATGTTGGTAGAGGGAACAAAAAATAAATAAAAAATCGCAATGATGCATATCTTGAAAATTCAATGGAGGCAAGGTTTTGGATTGGTCCTATATTGTTCAGTGCTTAATGATTACTCAAGCCGCGGTCATGCTTGCTTAATGAAAGATGTTTGATACTTGGTCTGTAAATGGTGGGCTGTTGACTAGCTTATGTGGTTACAATTTGAGTGCTTAGGATATGCCTCAACCACCGAAAGAAACACGGAAATTTTGGTTGAGAAATTTGAGTTGCATCCATCATTAGTCACAGGCACAGTTTATAGTTAATTGGACAAATTATGCTACATGATTAACAATTAGATGAAACTTACAGTAGACACACCAACAGAAGTTGATAAAAAAAGGGGGGTTCCCTCAATTAAATATTCACTGGCCGAAAAGAACAAGGTTTTCCAGCTTCCACAGTAAAGACAGGGATTTGTTTAGTGTGCATCTGATGTGAACGTATCCAAGTATACAAGTTGCAAATATATTAGGTCTGTCTTAAACTTCTACAGTTAGCAATGAGCAAAATGAATTTGTACAGTAATGGAACTGTAGCGTGTTATTACTTATTAGTTAGAACAAATAATTTTGAATTCAATGATAAATGAGATTTTTAGAAAGAAATCCGCAATAATAAGGCATTTAAATTTGCAATTATTGGGAGAGGCATTGCAGTATTTCACACAAATCACTGCTATGTGAATGCAAAAAATAAATATCACAATTGTTATTTTCTACAATTTTTTTTAAGGATAGTAATTGAGAATTTAAAAGCCGTACAAGGAGAGTCTTCTTACTATATTTTATCACAGGAGACAATTACATCTGCTCGTAAGAATGAAAACCAACAGCAGAAGAGAAAAATGGAAATGGAATTTTTCATTTAATATATACTTTTCACAATCACTATTGATCAGGAAAAGATAAATTCATCCTTACCATCTGCCTTAGAGGAGGCAGATGCATAATATCACTCATATCAACTGAGCAGTTGGAGGAGACAAGGGAGATTTCTCAAGAGGATGCCACCTTGGGCTCTTCCAACCATTTCCACACCATCAGCAAACCAGTCTCGTCTCCAGTGAAGAAGAGTCCACCAGGACCTATCTCAATTGAACGAACATCTTGTTTTGCAAATAATCGACCCCTCTCTGAAAACCTGTAAAATTAGACACGGTCAGGGGCTGCAACAACAGGGAAAAACATGCTCAACACAGAAATATCACAAAGAAAGTTACAAAACATGGATGCAAGTTTAAGTTTACTCACGATGGCAATTCATAAAGGCGAACTGAATTGTCTCTGCACGAGCAAAACAATATAGGCTTGGCTTCTGCATCAGTCATCCCACAAAGTGCAAGAACAACCTATAATAAAAATAAAGAAAATCGTTTGGGTGAATCAAGTAACTCCTTCATGACCATAAAAAGAAAAATCAGCTTGATTTCTACAAATGGAAGTACAACCAAATGATATTTGACATAAAACCAATAATGTACTTATGCACAGGTGTTATAATGATTAAATAACTTACATTTTCCTCAGTGTGCGTATATGTCACTTTCAAAGTTCCCTCTTCAGTGGCAACCCAGACCTTAATTGTGCAGTCAGATGAACTTGATAACAAATAATGGTCCCAACAAATAAGGGATGTAACTACGTTAGTATGCTCGTTGAGTGTCATTTTACACTGTAATGTATCAAGGTCCCAAACCTGAAGAAAACAAGATAACAAATAATTCTTTCAGACAAGTTACCATGTAGAAAGAAGCAACAAGCAAATGTGTTAGCTACATAAGAAAACTGTAAACCACCTAAGATTAATCATGACAGAAACATTAATAAAACCATTTACCAAAAAGCACATAATAGTGTCAGTTTCAAGGTTACATAACGAAAGGAAGACTAAGAAGACATTATCAATGTGCTACACTAGTATGAAGAACTGATCGTCAGAAAATTTTAAATTTGTCTAATCTTGTAGTCCGGTGAAATCATATATCTTTTAAAAAGCTTTACATGGAGTAATACATACATTTTTTTTAAGAAGCTCCTCATTGATAGACAAAGACATACCTTTATGCTATGGTCCATGGACCCTGAGTACAGCATCTTGCCTCCAACAGCCAGACAAACCACAGCTTTAGTGTGGCCACTTAGTGATGCAACCAGTTCAAAAGGGGACTTAGCTTCAGAACTGCCTCTCCATACAGATATAACACCATCCTGCAATTTAAATCATCGGATGATACATAAATGGATAGATGACAGAAAAGAACTGTTTAACAAGAGAGAATTCTCTGATCAAAGAACAAAACTATCCAATTACTAACTATGAGGAATAAAAAAAAAAGTCTGATTGAATAACTTAACAACCATAAACCACTGTAAGGGTAGCTACCTCTGCTCCAGCAAAAAGTGTATCATTGCCAACAACCATGCCAAGGACTCGCCCCTTAGGTCCATCAAGAGTAAACTCTGAAGCAGTCTGAATATTCCAAGCCTTCACAACGACCACAACCACATGATCAGCTAAGATGTAATGCTCCTTATAATATAAGACATGATTGTGACAATGAAACAAAACGAGGACTGAATTAAGAACTTACTTTAACAGCATTCCACACACCAACAAAAATCCATAGGCCCTCACTGATCAAAGAGTTAACTTCGGCACCAATATTTATCACATTAACACATCGACCAGTATGGCAGTCCCATGTCCGAACTGTCCCATCAGTGCTGCCAGAATAAAGTTTGTCCAATCCAACTGGAAGTGCAATTCCAGTGACAACCTGTTGTCAAAAGTTTTAACTCTTAACAATTCCAAAAATATTAACACAAAAGGGAGCCACACAATTTCTAACGTTTCCTAGGAAATTTAGAAAGAGAATATATTGTAAAAATACTCTGCCTTAAATTGATTTATTTTGATGCTGTTGGTATTTCCAAATTCAACAGTATATAGTTACATTATAAATTTATAATACTCTGACTCTAGTTAGTAATTATTAAAAAATTAGTCAAAAATGAATTCAGCCACAAATCAAATTTAATTATAATTATAATATTCAGATACTAATGCAAATACATAAACCAAGGCTACTAAAGAAAAATTTCAAACACAACTGGATATTAGAGCACGTATTTGTGTTGAATACGGAAAGGTATTAGACTCAAGTACCTTCTTGTGTTCTTGAAGCTTTGCCAATGTTGAAAACCCATCACCATAAAACCATGAATGCAAATTCCGGCACTGGTCGCCATGTACACAATTGCCATTCACCCAGTATCTACAGATACTTCGTGACGGCTTCTGCGAAGCCTTAGGGACGCTTGTCCCATCTGCATCTCCACTCCTTCTAACCAATACTGTCTTTGAGTTATACTTATGGGTCTTCTCAACAGAGGAATGGGGCTTCCTTGCATACCGATAAGCAGTATTAGCATTATTATAATAAGCAGTATTGGCATTATTATAATAAGCAGCAGTTGGTGATGGTGTTTCTCTGTGCAGAAACCTGCAAGGATTTCTGTTGCATCTCCCAGCTAGCCAATACGCACAAGTTGTCCCACTGAAACGATCAGTCCTCCTCGCTGCCTTTATATCCATAATACTCTAAAAAAACACACATTCCAATAACATCCCAAATCAGGCACTGTATTATTCTATCAATAAAATCCTCCATTGCTCATGCTTACTTCCATTGAAGAATAAACCACAAGCCGCAAAATCAGTTCCCCATCAAAACCCGAAACCTCTTTCTCCCCAAAATTTTCCATTACCCAAACTATAGAATAACTACAGCAGAACAAGTTGATCGCTGAACTTCCAGTCCATCAAGGCCAATAGAATAACTACCCATATCGGATTTGGAAGAAAGCCCAATAATTTACACTTGTTCAGCCATATCAATAACGATTAACCCTAAAGCAGTAAAGCCCCAATTACCGTATCGCTAATCCTTCGGAAAACCCTAATAAATAAATTAAAAGGAACCATACAATCAAAACCTTAAATTTCCACCAGGGAAGCGCGTAAGACTTCACCGAGATCAATATAATCGGAGAGAACAAAGATTCTCGCATATCATCCATCATCAATGGCTGATACCAAATCAAAAAGAGAGAGAAAACCCTAAATGGAGATTCTTAGATTTTTCGCGCGCGAAGAAGGAGCAAACCTGAGTAGAATCCGATTGGGGAAAACGCAGCGAAAACCTTCAGAATTCAAAGTCGTGATTTATCGAAACGGACAGAAAATGGCACAGAGAAGAAGGGTTTCGAAAGTAAATCAAAGAAAAGTGTGTTGTGTCTTGTTGTGTTGTGTTGTGTTGTGTGGGGTGTTTGAAGTGCGTATTTATAGATTATTATTACTTGTTCCCTCGTAAAGGAGGTTTCAGGGGTTGTGGGCTTTTTTAAATTTTCGTGAAGTAGGGGGCAAGGCTTAAGATTTAGAAACTAGGGTTACGCTTAGCAACGGCTTAAAAATTAGGGATGAAAAGTTAAAAAAATCATGGCATGTTTAGTTGATTTTTTATTTTAATTTTTAGTTGATTTTATTTCATTAATATTCATAAAAATGTCATATTATTTTTATTTATTTTAAAAATTGTAAAAAAAATAATAAAATAAAAATAATTATTTTTATCATTTTTTTACAAAAATATAAAAATATAAAATAAAAATAAAAATAAAGTGATATTTTTATAATTATTAATAAATATATATTACTTGAAAATAAAAACAAAAAACAAACTAAACATACACATACTTCTATTTTGTTTTCATCTTGTTTGGTTGTCAACAATAATTACTAAAAAAAAAGGTTTTTTATTATTCAAAACAAAAATTACTTTTAACAATGACCTACCATCACCCAATGTCTTCATTCTCTCACAAAAGAAATAAATGTCATCTTATTAATATCACTTAACATTAAGAATTAGGCAAAATTTATGTTCATTTCTTTATGTCCATTACATTTATTTTATCAATCAAGTTATAACATATGTACATTTTTTTTAAAAAAAAAGAGTAGGAAAGAGAACATTAATAAACATATGTCATAACTTGATTAATGAAATAGATGTAATAAATATAAAGAAATGAATATAAATTTTATTTTACAAATTATTATTATTATTTTAATGTATTGTTATCTATCTATTATCTCTATTTATTTATCTATTATCTATTATAATATATAAAAGTAGAAGTTCCTTTCAATTTTTTTCCCGCTCATGGATAATTATTCATAAAAAATTTCATGCATAAAGTTCTTCTTTTTCCTCTTAAACCAAAAATTATTTTTCCTGCTCATGTGAATCTTAAGGTTTACATATTGATATAAATATTCAACTATTGATTGTGTTAATTTGGAATAGTAATCAATTTAGAATGCTAATCAATTTGCATCAATTAATACGTCAGTTAATTGCAAATAAAATACGTCAATTGGTTGCTCAATTGATTAAAAGGAGAAAAATATTTTATTGTGTCCATTAATTTATTCTATTTTTGTTCTACATCAATTAATTGATTATAGTATAAATTAGGAAACTTTGAAAACCGTTTAAATTATTGTATCCATTAATATAAATGAGAAAATTTTTAATACGTAAATTAATTGATAAAAATATGAATATATTTTATTTAATAAGCCAATTAATTTATTTTAATTTTGTTCTACATCAAATCAAATTGATTATTATATAAAGGAGGAGACTTAGAAAACTGTCTAATCCAAATCAGGGATTATATAGATGTATGCCAAATCATGAATTATATATAGACTTTTATACACGATTTTTAATGATTGATTGAGTTTTTTTTTTATAATGATTGATTGAAATTATGGATTATTATTATTTTCTTCCAATTAATAACAAATTTGTTTGACCTCATGAAATAATTATCTGTTTTGTTTGATTAAGTTTTTCTCTCTATTATATATTATATATACCATTGTACATTTGGTGCTTGGTCTTTACATTGGTTTCTTTATTTCTTTTGTTTCAGTGATCAACTTCATTCTCTTTTAATAAGTCAGAGGTATTGTAGTATTTTATGTATATAATGTTATTTTTTATCTTTCAGTTATTATTTTTCTTCATTGATGGTATTCTTCCACCACAACTGTGTATGTGGTAACAGTTTTTTCCCCCTTAAAAATGGCATCAAAATTTGATAAGGTTCCTGACATCACACCTCAAAAGGAAACATGAAGGTTGAAAGTAAGAGTTATTAAACTGTGGACAACTAGTTTTAATTCACTGAATAACGTAAACACAACTGAGATGGTCTAATAAGATGATGAGGTAATATGCGTACTACTTCAGCCAATTGCGATGATCTGCTCTATATATTGATGTTACTATAGCATCTATATTTATGCAATTGATGTTATATTGATATTACTATAACACTATATATTGTCGTTACAATTGAAATAATATGCAATTGACTCACGCCACTATATCATGTTCAATATGCATGTTACATTGATGTTACTATTACGAGCAAATCGCATTCAACTCACTAAATCTCATTCAATAGGAGGGAAGAATACATGCTACTGTCAAAAAATTGTTTCAAAATTCAGGAAGCTTATCGACGAAGGAACGATTTATGATATCTATCAATTTGGAGTGGTAGAAAACAGTGGCTCTTACAGGACCACGCGACATGCTTATAAAATTAACTTTCAGTATTCCACCTTTGTTCACACAAAGAGGATGAGCCAAATCACTACATAAAATCAGTATTTAACCACGGTTAAAACTGTGGCCAATATCTTAAAAATTATAAGTAAATAAATTTAGTCATGATTATAATAATTGTAGTTAAATAAGACGTGACAAATAAATTAACCATAGTTTTAAGAACTGTGGCAACATTTTATTACCTACGATTATAGCCGTAGTTAATTAAATAATAACTGTGGTCCATTTTAATTAGAATATATTCTATAAAATACTTTGTTACACTTAAATTGTGACTAAGTTAATGTTTAGCTACGACTAAACCGTGGCTAATGTAACGGAAGTTTTATATTCATAAAATTAGTTTATCATGATTAAACCGTGGTTAAATAATTTTATTTTAAAAAAAATACTAGTTGTTTCCCAATCATATCACAAAAAGAAACCTGTTTAATCACATAATATTAAGACTAAATCAAGTAGAGCATTCAAATCATTAGTTAATAAAGAAATTTGGATAAAAGTTTTGAATCTTTGTCAAAACTAAATCATACCCTTCATGTTCACAACTTCATTGACTAATCCTACTCAAAATGTAGACCCTAACTAGTATCATCACTATTTTAAACCATACACTTCATGTTCACAATTTCACCTAATAACAAATCCTACTCAAAAAGTAGACTCTATTATCATACTACATTTAATAAGGATTTTGAAATGGGTAATGATTCAAAGAATGGAATTGGGTAATTCTGTTCTGTACCTGTTTTGCTCTTTTTGATTGTGGATGGCTCTCTCTCAGAGAAGCTGCTTCTGCTTCTGTATTCTACGTCACCTCGTGAAGGAAACAAGTTTCAATGCATCAAAATCCAATTCATAAGAGGTTAAAAAAGCAGGAAAAAAAAAGGGAGTGCCTTGTTTTGGTAACCAAAAACAGATTTAATTAACAAATAAGAAATGAAATTGATTAATATAAAAATTCAGCCGGAGACAATTTTCAATATGAAATTTATCTTGATACCCCTGAAAACAGACCATGAAGCAAGAAGAATGAAATGAAGAGCAATTCGAGAATTGCATATATATAGTTAGACTTCGATACAGCACCTCATCAGATTCACAAATTTTCAGAAACAGGAAACATAAACGAAATAAAGACCAATTCTAATCAAAATAAACAATTAGGAACTATAAAGCTCAAATATCTGAAAACCAATACTTACCTTGGACAGAGGAATGCCTAAGATAACATTAAGAAAAAAAAAAGGAATGTCTAAGATGCAGAAGCAACAGGACAGACCACAATTTATATGTAAGCAAGATGTTCTAAATGCAACAAAATCATGCAGATATGTTCTTAGCCAAGCCAAGAAGCCTCATGCACTTAATATGTCTACCAATACAAGTCCTTTATAGGCATCAGAATTTTCTGTTAGTTAACTATTAGAAAATGGAGTCATAAGTCATGCATGTATGTAGGCACTAAGGGTCTAAGACACTAAGTGGCATTATAAACCACTTCAACGTTAGTCATGCATGTATCTAGGCACTTTATCATTACTTGCTAGAAATAATTATAAAGTGCTTCATAGAAATAATTGTACCAAAAAATAAAAAGTTTTTAGTTCATTATGTAATTAAGATTATGCATAAACTCACCTAAGGCGATTTTGTCATGTGCAGAGTAGACCAACAGAGGCTCTAGTGAGAAAAATGAATCAAATGGAAGATGATCTAATTAAAAGGGATAGTGGAAGACCAAAGAAACCATTAAAAAAACTTGGTCTAAATGGATTTATTGAAATTTTGGTTTTTGATGGAGGCCAATGGAGACATTTGATCCATGTAGTCAACTTCACCTAGTTAGATAAGGCTTGGTTGTTGTGGTGATTACTAAAATCTTCCTAGTTAATTAAGTATTTATAGTGCAGCCAAAGTAGAGGGTATAATTGACTTTTCACAGTCATTGTTTTAGTATAAATAGTGGTGTTAGGTCTGTGTTTGTGTCACAACTATTTAAACTGTCTTTAATGAAGTACACTTCTGTTGACTCTCTATCTATCTACTCATTTCCATCTAATCCCTAAAATTTCATTAGCAAGAACCAAAAACTTTAGTAAATTTAATGCCTTATTATTTGAGAACATCTAATAGTAATCATAATTTAATGCCTTATTATTTGAGAACATCTAATAGTAGTCATACATGAATAGTTGGGGATAGATAAAACAAAATCCTTCTGTTGTTGACTACCCTCAAAGACCAATAAACACCCCAAAGCACTATTTCAAACTCTCCTCAAGCACCTTGCAATTTGGTCTGATGTAATTAGGTCTGATGTAATTAAGTTAATGAGATTTTATTAATAACAGATTTCAAATTTCCAAACCAGAACTTCAGTAGAGGAAAAGGTTCAATCCGCTGAACATGTTTCAAAATCTTCTCATTAATCTCGGAAGAAATACTGATAAAGTTTGAGAATCTTCTCTAAAATTTGCATTCTAATATGCTTAGGTATACATAATTTTTTTTTTGCTTTGGTTATGGGTTCCCATATATATATATATATATATATATATATATAAAGGTAGAAATTGTCTATAATTTGTATTTTGATATGCTCAGTATATATGATTTTGATCCTTTGATTTTAGTATATAATTATAAAATACATCATTGCCTATTTTAGAATGCTTTTTTTCCCCACTTCTATTATATCTTTCTTTCATTTTTAATTGAATGAATTGGATATTTTTGTTGCTTCACTAAGCACTTGAATATGTCCTCTCTTTCAAATTTTCAGCTTCATTAATCTATTTTTGTTGAGTAGTGGAGAAAAAGAACTCAAGTATTAATATTTTATCTTTAGTAATATTTTTGTTTTCCTTATGACTATTTATTTTTCCTTTCACTAGTCAATCTGGCACCTTTATTTTGATCTTTTATATAAACATCTGTAACAAGTGTTGATACCTGTTGAAGATTATGTTGGGTTGAACTAAGCTATCTAAATTGTTGTAAACATACTTAATTGTATCTAATGCTTTAGGGTGAAGCACTAAATGATCAGCTTTAGGGTGAACATCATTTTTCTACATTCTTTTGTTGCAGGTTCTCCAAATAAGCACCATATTATTTTGTGTACTGTGCAGACTCTTAGTATGAACTCAATATGTCAGGTAGAAACAATGGTGAAAATTCTGTAATACATATAGATAACTAGGCCACACCTTCAAGTATGTCCTGCCATTTACCATCTCACCAGATGGATCTGTGCAATTGAACAATCAACAAAATACTGGAAATAAGGACAAAAAATATAGAACATTATATGCTAGTTGGAAAGTATATAACTTTAGATGGAAATACCTTATTATTTGAGAACATCTCCTACTGTACATGTCAAATACACGAGCAGCCTTATCATCACATCCAACCACAGCTTCTGGATCAAAGTAACTGCAAGCACAGAACAATGAAAACTAAATTTCAGGTATGGAGTGTTATAACTCATGTCTTATAGTTATAATCTTAACTTCAAAAGAAAAGCAGAGCAAAAAGAAAAGGAAAGTTTTATTGAACTTGGTTTATTTAGACAAAGTGAAGATATATTCACAAGCCACAAACGTTAATTCATAAAATAACCTCCTGACATCTAGATCTGAAATAAAGCATCATCATCAAAAGCAAACTTTGAAGAGAAAAGTGGCTTCAACATTGTTTCAAACAAGGGGTATGCAATCAATTATTCAAATCCAAATTTGAATCTCAGTAACATTACAGAATTAGTAATGAATTAAGAAGGGAGGAGGTTTACAAAAGAAAAATAGTGAATCTGACCAGAGACGCGAAATTGGTGAGTGTCACTGGTTCTGCTTCTCGAACTTGCCTCTGCCTGTGTGTATGCCTTGGTAAGCTCTCTGTCTTGGCTCTCTCTCTTTCTACTCTCCCTTAATGCCTAACAGGAAATACAAATTATAGTTGAGAGAGGGAATGTGCTTGCTGAAGCAAGGAAGACACGCTGTGAGGAAGAATCACTAGTCACCTTGCTTGTTTGCAGACAACTACGCTCAGCGGACGAAGATGTCGACACTGCCACTTCTCTCTTGTAATTGACTATTGTACAGGGAAGACTTGCTTTGATAATAATAAACACGAAGATAATGATAAGATTACGTTCAAAATTTTTAAAAATAATTTTAAGACTTAAATTCTTTATGTAAAATGTCTTTTAGATATTTCAAATGTTTTATAATGTGTTTGAAAAAGTTTTAAACTTATTTTTTAAAGAACCTAAATAGTACATATAGTTTAAATGTTTTCTCTTATGTAAAGATAGAGATTTTTATAACTATTTAAAAAAAAAAAGAGCTTAAATATATTTTTCAATCTTTACAAATAATTTTTATATACTAAAATGTTCAATAAACAAGTCTTGAAAAATTAATAATTTAAAATTATAAAAAATAGTCAAATTTAATTTTGAAAAAAATTAATTTTTGGTTATTATTTTAATTATAACTTTTAAAATACTTTAATTCGTTTTGTTCTTTTGATTATTTCATATAAAAATATGCGAAAACTCAAATATCTTTTCAATAAGTTATCATTTTATTTTTGAAAAACGAATGAGAAATGAATAAGTTATGATCATTTAAAGTCAAATTTTAAAATCAGTCAATTGTGCAAATTATTAATAATTCTTAGAAATATTTATTTTACCTCTTTTGCAAAATATTGTAACCATTTATAAAAAGAAACCACGTATTTAATCAAATAAATGAAACACGTAGAAAATGTTCAAAAACGTGTTTTTTAAATATTTATTCAAATAACTAAGTGATTTTTTCAAAAAGGAAGTTCTAAAAACACTTCTTGGTGTGCTGCGCTTACTCAATAAACCTCATAATCCAAAGTGAATTTATTCATTGCATTAATTAAAAGAATAAAACTTTCTTAGCCAAGCAAATACAATAAAACTAAAACCAAATTTAACATAGCAACAATTTTTTTTCTTTTTAACATTTTTTATTTTTTTTTACTTTTTAATTTTTTTATTTTTATTTTTTTACTTTTCATGCCTTTAATTGCAAGACACAACAAAAAACACACCATTAAATAAATCATAAAACAAGAACAAATCAAAAAAAAATCATTATATATATATATATATATATTTTGTTTTTATTATTCTTTTTTTTGAAATTTTGTATTTTCTTTTTTTTAATCAAAGGGAAATCTTATTGAATTTGAATTAGCCCATGTTCTTCAACAGCAACATCAACACAAACAACAGGAAAATATATGCAAAGAATGCTTTAGATGAATACATCGGTGATTTTACATGACACCTCAATAGTCCGAAATAATTTTCTCATGCTTTAATTACGATAGTGTGAATCGTTTTCACGGTGTGCTAAGTTTCAATCTCTATGGTTGGTTGCTTTTTTATTTTTTCTGAAGATGAAGATGATGATGTTTTGGTGGATGGGTTGAAGATGGTGGTTGGTTTTTGTCTCAAAATTTCTTGAAAATTTGAGTTATCCTAAAAAAGTTTCATAGTACTTCAATTTGTATCATTTACTCTTATGAGAATTTCTCTCTTCTTCTATATCTTGATTTACTGTAAAGAGAGTGAGGTATCCCTCAAAGAAATTGTAAAGGTGAGGTATCCCTGTTTGTTGAGACTCAAGCACAAACGGTGATGACTCTCCTTTTTTTGTTCTCCTTCCTCCCTGTTGAAAACCCCCCTTTTCTCTTTGTCTGCTTTTCTTGTAAGTCCTCAAGAATCCAGGTATGAAGATTGCATTTTCATGAATTTTCTTGGTTGTAAAGATTTTTACCTTGAGCCTTGAGTTTGAAGTCTAAGAGATGATTTAGTTGCATTTGAAGAAAATCTCAAGTTAAGCGGGCTTACATTTGGGCTAACAAAAAACTAAGAATATGGACCTTTAATTAATTAAATTCAAAATTAAATATATTTTTTTTGGGAAACCCGGTCAAAATTGAGTGTTCACATATGTTTTTATCACAATTTGAGATATCCTGAAAAAGTTTATGAGAATTTCTCTTTTCTTCTAAGTGGTTGGTGGCTAAACTAGGATAAATATTGTATTCGCTCTTCCCAACTCTATCTCCTTTACATTTGTATTTTAATTATATATGTTTGAGTTGAATTTGATATCTAGTTTATTGGCTTGATTTATCCCATAGCCCAAGTTGTATTTGAGTAATCTATAATAGTTGTATCTTTGTTAGACTTTTTTCGCTATATATGTTGATTGAAAATATCAAAATGTATAATTTTTTAAAGTTATTTTGAAAATTTGTGATCACCTAATTTACCCCCTCTTGAGTGATAGTTGTCATGGCTAACATCTCTCGACTCCAACATTTGGTTCTTCCACAAGGGTTAGTAAGTGCAGGAGTGGGAGATGGGAAAAAAGAGTGAGAGATAAGAAAAAAAAAGGAGGGAGATGGGGAAAGGGGTGGCGCGCTCATGACTCATTGTAAGTGACCGCTAAACTAGATGAATATCAAGAACTAAATGATTTGAATAATGATGGCAACAGGAATAAGAGGATTGTGATCTACCTTCAAGACTTGGAGTATAGTTCTGTTATTTAATGAGCCATTCTTTACAATATTATCTTCTTTATTTTATTTATATTAATTATTTAATTTAAGGTTTTTCGAAAACAAGAAAGTAAGCTCTGTCTTGGCTCTCTCTCTTTCACTCTCCTTAATGCCTAACAGAAATACAACTCTATTTGGTGAATATGTTGAAAGTGTTATGACTTATTTAACTCTTGTAATTGAAAAAATGCTTTGATAATAATAAACACGAAGAAGATTACGCAATATTGATAATTCAATGGTGTAAGATAAAAGACTATCCAACATCATAAAAAGCTTGAGAAAAAGTTATTATTTTAATCATAACTTTCAAAATACTTTGAGTTTTGCGATTATTTCTTTCTACACATTTGTTTTAAAAAAGAAATAGAAATCAAATAGCTCACACTCTTTCTAAACTAGCTTGCAACATCTCTGATCACATATGGGAGGAAGAAGCTGCCCCTGACAATTGTAATATGGTGAACTTAGAACTATTGCAACTTGATTTCTAATATAAGTTCATTGTTTCCACGTTAAAAAAAATTAATAGCCAAAGTTTTTTACTACAAGACATGACTCCTCGAAGTGGTCACCCCTTAGAACCCTAGGATTCTTATCAACTGGTATCTAGAGTTACAATCTTGGATGCTTCCTAGGAATAAAACTCAAGCGATGGCTTCTGACAATGCTTTAGACAATCAACTTAAGGCCATCGTAGAATCAAAGCTTGATAAAAAGATGGAAAAGTTGAAGTATATCTTAAACTATTTGTGATTCTATATGCCACAAACATTAAGAGGGTGACTCAAGCTCTATTAGAAGAAGGCAATCCTTAAGACATGGAGGAGATAATGACTATGCTTTCTCACTTATAATGACAATTAACCTTGATGGAGATGTAATAGAGTTTGGTTTGAATTAGTTTATGGAATTAACCTTGATGGTTTCCCTACTTGGAATAAATTTAATGCAGATCTTCTTGTTCACTTTGGACCATCTAAATATGAAAACATTGACGAACAACTAGCAAAAGTATGTGTGTGGAAGAAGGCAATCCTTAAGAGAAGAGATAATGACTATGCTTTCTCACTTATAATGACAATTAACCTTGAGAGAGAGAGAGAGAGAAAACATTGACAGACAACTAGCAAAAGTATGTGTGTAAGAGAGAGAGAGTGTGTGTGAGAGAGAGTGAGAGAGAAAGTAACAAGAGTGAGTGATTAGAGATAGTGAAAGGAGGAAAACATTACCCAATTCTACTTGGGATAAAATTTAATAATTAAAAGAGGGGAAACATTACTCCCCTTAAAACGAATTGATTTCTTTATTAGTGTACCAAACATCTATTTTTTTTAATCAAAACTTTACTCCCTTAAAATATCCTCCTATTGGTACCAAACTTTACTCTCTTAAAATTTCTTTCCTTATGGAAATTTAATCATTTCTTTATTGGTATACGAAACATCTATATTATTACCCTTTTTTTATGATGAATTATGCAAAGGATATACATTTCTACCATATGGTGTGTGGTGTAAGCTCTAAAGCCTTAAAACTTCTGTACATGTCTTAATCCTCTTGTATTCATTTAGTTTTGATGATAACAAACTTGTTCGTAAAATGAAAACCATAATGCTTGCATTAGAAAACTCAACGGTATATTTGTTTCATACACTCATTTGATTATATTATTAGTTAAGCTTAAATATTTTTGTATTGTGTGAGCAGTTCCAATTGTTTGTTGAAGTGTGTTAAGGTTATAAAAGTTTTATCGAAGAAAAAAAACTTTGCTTCAATAAAACTTATGAACTATTAATTCTTAGAAAGCGAAAGCTCAACATCAGAAAACTATTTGCTCAAAAAGCTATCCATCAGAAAGCTATTTTCGTGAGACTTCATCTTGGAAGATTAAAAATGCTTATGAATGTTATCTCAAAGTTAAAATGCATAGAACAGTCTCCTAGTACAAGTACAAAAGCTAATGTACCAGTCAAGAGAAATCTGCAAAAAGCTATCACTAGAAGACAAAATAACAACTATCTCTCTCTAAAATGTAACAAGTTTCAATAGATAGTACAACTGCATTTAATAACTTCCAACAGTTGAATTAGTTGAAGACTATAATATGAAGATGTTGAAGCCTATTTTAGTTTGGAATCTTTGGTTAGTGAAGTTATTTCTGCAATATCAAAGTTTTAAACTTGTTATTGAAAAGCTTTCTGATACTATTGGTATACTGTTAAATTGCTCTCTAATAGTCAAACACTTACTCTATTTGTATATTATGTTTATCTTTTGTAAAGTAGAGTTTTTCTGCTTTGATCTTAAGTGTCGTAATCCACTCTATGAGTGTATGAGTGATTAAACACAAACCCAATCTTATCATCTTTTTGTAACCTAGACTCAGTAGTGATCTGTGAGGTTTCTGAGTGAGCCTAAAGAAGTTAGGTGTGAAAAGAATACTTGTAATCTATCTTGGAAAGGCTAGTGTGGAAGAAAGATTACTCGATTTATAAAATTTTAGTTGTGTGCCAAGGACAGGAAGTAGGCAAGTGGTTTGGCCAAATCATTATAAAACCCTGTGTGCAAAGCTCTCTCTATCCTTATCTCTTTGCTATTTGAACTTTGCATTTTAAACTCTGAGTTCTTCTAAGTAAAGAGATCTATTTGTGAAAGTTGTTTTCTGACCTCTAAAATTAGTAAAGGTTTTTTAAACATATTGAGAAAGTTGTTTCTAAAAGCATTTTGCTTATTTTTTGAAGTTTATCAATATTAGGTTTCTAATACTCTTTTTTTAGCTAAATTGGTTTTTGAACTAAGCTTTCTGAAGGTTTATACTAACTTTCTGATTGTATCATCGAAGTTTATGCACTTGAGAAAGCATGTTTAAGTTTCAGATAATGGTTCAAAATTTTTAAAAGAAACATAATTCAACTTTCTTTTGTTATCTTCACGTGGTGGTTGAGTGGCTGGAGGTTTGGTGTGGTGTTAGGTTGTTGCTAGTGGATTGCTGGTGGGTTGATGTTGGCTTTCAATGAAAGTGTCAGATATGAGATGGAGGTTAAGGTCCAAGGAATATCGTGGTGTATTTACATGTTCATATTTGGTGTATTTAAAGCTTGGAAAAGCTCTCTAATCAAGATTCTATAATTTTGTGTCATTATTGTAAGTATAGTATTTTCAATAAAATTATATTGATCCATATCTCTAATCTATTCTCTTCTGTTTTGATGTATATATTCTCTATAATTGTTGAGCTATGTCGTGATCATGTGGTTCTTAATATCCTAGACATAGTTAAGGATAACTACTTACTGGGACCACCAACCCTACATGCGAGACCACCTAAATGCCTTTTCCGGCAACTCCTCCAGCTTACCAATGAACGGACTGTTGATTGACTAACGCTAAATATCTATCCCCTCCTAATGCAAGATTTTGAGAATTTAAGTACAAGAGATAGCAGTAGAAAATATAAGTCTATCTTCTGATGCCTGATGAATTGCATGAACCTTCCTTTTATAGCTGAGGTTTCTTCTTTTTTTGAATTTCAATTCCAATGAAGTCCAAAATTATTGATCTGAATGATGAGGTTGAGAAATCAAGGGAATCTCTTTTGAGCTATGAAGGATAAAATGTGTTGTACGTTGTCTTTTAAAGTTGTTGATTGATATACAGAGGAATGTCCTTTTGATCAGTTGGGACCATAATGTGTTGCACATTGTCCTTGGAGGAATCTTCTTTTGAATGGTGGAAATCTTATGCTTATCACAAATCATCTTTGTCCAATTTATATGTTAGAAAAGTTGACTCCATAGCAATCGCCTTCATTTAGAAGATAATTGCTTTCACTACCTTCACTCAGTGGAGAGTGTGTCAATTTGTATGTTGACATAGTTGTTTTGAGTTTTTGCAAAAGGTCTTGTTCGAATGAAGAAGTGTCTAATTATTGAATTAACTTATGCTTAAGTTTTTTGAACTCGAAGGGCTTTTTATGATTTTTCTTGAGCAGGTGGAAATTAGTATCACACCATTTATTGATTGTGCTGATGTTAACCAAATTGAGATTAAAACTAGACCACCATTTAACACTAAATTCTCGGGCAATCTACGTTAGGTGTTGAACATAATTTTTTTTATAAAATTATAGTCTCATACATTAAACCAAGCGATCCCAAACTGAACTACAAATTGTAAAAATCTGGAGCCTTCAGGAAAATCTGTCCTTTCTTTGAACAAATTATATGATTTCTTAATTGGCTAAGGAAGCATTTCAATACAGGGTCCTATTATACATAACCAATTCGCCAACCAGACCGGAAAAATTTTTAACCCTTTCTAGAAATAGAAGACCCATGATTGGGAGAAAGGTTGGATACATAAAATTTTGCACCAAGCCTGTTGATAATCCAATAAGTATAGGTCTGTGGATCATAAGGAATAGACAAAGTCTTCGAAGTGTGAAGCTCTTGATTCCATTATCAGGGAGTGAATACTCTAAGGATATTTACTTTTGAAAACCCTATATAGTCAAGGTTTTCTGAACTATAATGATGTTCAAGGTCTATTGATTTTGTGTCAAGGAAGATTAGTTCAAAAAAGGTTCTATCTTTTCTTAGGGAGTCTGTGGGAACAAAATGTCAATTTTTTTATAAGACATCTTGAGCTATCTCTTTAGGGGTTCCCCTAGGATGGAAAGATTCTGGTTCTACAATGAATAAAGGTTTCATGATGTTCTTTTGAATATATTTGCCTTTCTCAGTGGTTGGGCTATTGATCAATAGTGGTGATAACTGAAGGGTTTTTGAAATTTGTTTTCATGGGTTTTTACCAAGGTTTGTTGATACATTAGGGCTTTAAATATGTTCTGATCAAGGTGTTGAACAGAAAACCTAATTTGTTGAATTAGAACAAGAGAAGGAAGTGCCAAGGTACATGACCTGGCTTGGGTCGAAGACCTTACTTTGCTTTGGGTGGAAGACCCAATATTGAATATATATATATATATATATATATATATATATATATATATATATATATATATATATATATATATATATATAAAAGACATACATGATTGATTATATTATAAGTACTTTCTAATAATAGTAAATTATTATATATTATTTTGGAAATTTTTTTATAATTATGTGTATTTCATGGTTACTAATTTCTAGTTTCAAATTAAAGAGTCTAGTAGTAAAATGTTGCAACGACGTGTTGTCATGTGGCAAACTAAAATGTTAACATTTGTAAAATTCAAATTCTATATTTGAAATTGTTGGTGATTATTAAAATTTGAATTTTAGGTGATAATAAATATACCAATCAATTTGAATTTAAATTTTAAGTGATAATGGATTTTTATTTTTGGGATTGCTGTCAGGTGATGTCTGGATCAATTTGTGTGCAAGACAACTAATCCACCTCTCTGATCCAATCAAAGACAGGCCATCTATCTATGATGGAACTTGAGAATTCATAAGGATATTTGTTGTGGCTTAACTCTAAAAAACGCTACATATATTTATTGTCATATAAATCAAATGGATGAAGTGATTGAAATTTTAGTAATTTGTTATTCATTTCGAATTTTCAATCTTATTAATGTTATTTTAATAGTAAAATATAATTTATCAATTTTTTATATTTAATATTATTTTATTTATTTATTTATTTGTAAAGGGCAGAACAAAAGCAAAAGGCAAACAATTAAAATTTGAAAAAGGTTACACCCGAAGCATTTACCAATAGAAGAGGGTCAAGATCAGCGGGGGGAGCCTGCTAGATCTTGACACCAAAATCCTCTTCTCTTCCCTTCTTTACCAAATAGTCAACAACACATGAATTAACCTCCCTAAAAACATGTGTGATATGAACTTCCAATTCTGGTTTATTAGAGCTTGGATATCAACAATCACTATCCCATATTTATCAAACATGGAGGTTTGACACAAAACGGACTACTTCTATGGAATCAGATTCGCGCATCAATTTAGACACACCCAAAGCACGAGTTGTTTACCATGCAAAATAGATAAAAATTCTGCATGAAGAATTCAAAATGGCCAACCAAGCCTGAGAAGCCACAACATCCATTCACCATAATTGTTTCTAATCAATCCCCCAAAACCTGTAATTTTGGACCACAACTATTATCCACATTTACTTTAACATAGCTATAAGAAGGAGGAAACCACTTAACTAAAATTACATTACTGTTGAGAAGAGGGGAAGTGTCTTCACACTTTCTCATAAGATCAAAGAGGGCTAAACATTTGTGGGAGGTGCTAAAACTATCAATTGGAGAAGTTCCAAAAACTTTCTCATTCTTTGCACACCATATACTCCACATGGTAGCATGGAACAACTTTTTGTTGGAGCTCATACATAAGTTTGGACCAGTCAAAGAGATTTTGTGGCAAGGAAACTTTGATGGCGAGTGAAACCAAGAAGATCCAGGCTTGCACATGTTAAAATATCTAGAACATATTTCATAATTAAATTAGGCTTGATTTTATGTTATCTTAGGGATCTAATTTCTATATAATTAGAGATACTATTTTAATTATATTTGATTGTATTTTTTTCTTTATACAAACTTCATCTCCTATAAATAGGAAATCATCTTGTACATACTAAATAATTCAATAATTCAGAGAATATATAGAAACATTTTCCAGACCTTTTCTATGTCATTTTTTTCTGTATTTCTAACATGGTATCAGAGTGGTACTATTCTCTGTGACCTGTCCCATCACTATTCTGCTACATAGTTTTCAAAAATCTGGAACTCTGATTAGTCACCTCTCATATCGTGTTCTAAATATTCTCACCATCACCATTTTTCCGTCACTCTATTCCAGACTCCGATTACTATTCTAGATTCCATACTCAATTCCAGACTTCGATTTTTGTCCTAGATTCTAAACTCCATTTCAGACTCCAATTAATGTCCTAGATTCAAATCTCTGATATGCATTTTTGTTCAGTTTCGCCGATCAGTTCTATCTTATCCAGCCTGAAAGATTGGCTCTATCTCTGTTGCTTCAGCCTCCGATCAGTTTTGTCTAATAGATTGACTTTGTCTCTGTTGTTTCAGCCAAATATAGATTGGTTATGTTACCAAGTGGCCTCAATACTCAAGAGGGGAGTGAATTGAGTTTGTAAAATATTTTCATAAATCTTTTACAAAACACTTGATTACTAATTTTCGTTGAAGCTATTGATTGATAGAAATGAATGGATAGAGAAGATTGAATACTTTCACTCACAAATACATAGACCAAAACAGAGAGTGTTCAAGCAAGTATGTAAAATGAATTCAAAGATGTAAAGGAGTTGAGTTTAGAAAATCAAACACAAGATTTATCCTGGTTCAACTACCAATTCACTTGTGGTCTACGTTTAGTCCTCAAGCAATCACTTGAGATTTTTCACTATATCTTCAAGTTTCAATAGGTTCTTGCAACCTTTACACAAGAGAACACTCACCACACCTTGGGATAACTCACCCTTACAAAATGTTTGATGGATACCTCATCTTTTTTTACAGATTAATCAAAGTGTAGATGAAATGAAATTCTCTCAAGAGTGGATAATGCAACTTGAAACTCAATGGATGTATGGATTCACACTTCAAAGCGCAAAAACAGAGTATATGATGAAGGGGCTGTGAAAGCTCGTATTAGTGTTCAACCAAGTTTTCAAATTGATTCTCTAACCTTCATAAATGCCCAATAACTTGTATTTATAGCCCATTAGATAATAGAGTCATTGGAGGTGGTTGGAGCATTAAATGCTTCATAACTAGCCATTAATTCTATTTTTTGTATAAGTTCTTATTCAAATAATAGCTTTATTATTCGAATAAAGCTTCAAATAGCACGTAGGCAATTTTACCTCTAGAACGTGTTATTCGAATAACACTCACGTTATTCGAATAACCCTTTTAAAAAAATGTTTTCTGAAAAACTTGTTATTCAAATAACAAATTTGTTATTCGAATAAACAATTTAATATCAAGTTTTTGAAAAACGTGTTATTCGAATAAATCATACGCGCCCAGTTTTATTTTGAACCTTTATTTGAATAAAGCAGAGCTTTATTCGAATAAAGCTTAACCAAATGAGATTCTTGGCTTCTCTGACTTTGGTTATTCGAATAAGGAAAATCCTTATTCTAATAAGCCATATGAAAATCATTTCATACAGCTTTTAAACAATGTCAATTGATCCCAAATGATCTTATAAGCTGTTCGGCACTTAATGGTTATTTCTTTGAAAATAAAAAATCATTTTAAAAACTTGAAAACATGTGTGCTATTTTGTTTCTTTGAAAATTAATTTTTAGAGCATTAGTGTGAACCACTTTATAACTTTACACAATGATCTAAGTCCTAAATCTAATTTTGAAGGTCTTGGACTTGATCTTGTGACATCTTTGTGTTTGTTATCATCAAAACAATTTCTTTACAGATCAATAGCCAATTACAAGTTCCATCATAGATGCAGTTTGACTTTGTTTCCATTGTAGATTTTTCAAAATGCAGATGGTTCCATCCTAAATGTAGTTTAGATCTCTTAGTTTGTCTAAGATCTCAACGTTGTGTTTTTAAAATATTTTAGTTTATTTTATTTTCATGTGTCTAATTGTAACAAGCTAAAGTTTAATAGCTTTAACTTGAGGAAGAGTGTTAGAATATCTAGAACATATCTCAGAATTAAATTAGACTTGATTTTGTATTATTTTAAGGATTTGATTTCTACATAATTAAAAATAGTATTTTGATTATATTTGAGTGTATTTCTTTCTTTATATAGATTACCTCTTCTATAAATAAAAAATCTTCTTGTACACACTGAATAATTCAATAATTAAGAGATAATTTAGAGAATATACAAAAACTTTCTCCAAACTTTTTTCATGTGCCTATTTCTCTATTTCTATCCATACACAGTCACGAAGGCAGTGTAATTAACAGATCATCCCATGATCACACCTGCTACAAATAGTAGTGGCAGCTAGCCAGCGTTGGCAACACAGTCCATTCATTGGGATCGCTTCCTGGAAAACAAGCTAGTTGAAACGCATTTTCTCAAGCCCAGGAGGCCTCAAAATCCAAGACCAAGAAAGATTGTCAGGTTGACTATTATGTTGTTCCGATAGCCAGTCATAACAGGACTTCATAGAGTAGTAGCCAGAGGAAGAATGACCCCACACTGAGATATCCCTGACCTGGCTATCAGTAGCTACATAAATAAAGTCCATACACTACTTGATATGGTCCGGGATAGAAGTTGGTAGAAGGTTCAACTGCCAAGAGTTGTCCTGCCAAACATCCTGAACCCTCATGTTCAAGTCTTGGATATTCACCACGTCTACATGATTGCGAAGAGGAGCTACACCCACCCAATCCTCGTACCAAAAAGAAACATTATCATTGCCAACACTAATGTGAAAGCCATTCTTGACAGAGGAAACAGTTTCTAAGATGGTTCTCTAAGTGTGGGAGGCTCCACTTTTGATGTCATAGTGAAATATATGGGAATTTTGAAGATACTTCTAAGTTAACACCTAAATCCACAACTTGTTGGCATTATGCAATAAATTATGGTTTTAAATTGCGATATACAATTGTAATTGTATCTGCAATATTGCGGTTTTAATAGTTTCCACAATTGTATTGCGACTGCAATTGCAGTTGTATTGGTCGCATTTTCCCGCAAATGTCCGCAATTGTGATAAACACAATGTAACCACAATTGTAACTGTAATTTAAAACCATGCAACAGATCCTAGACCAATTTCGCAAGCAAAGAAATATCCGTAAGTCTGGCAATGCAGACTCCTAGCCCACCAAAGCATTTAGAACGTGAGATAGTCTTCCAATTCACTAGATGAAGCCCTCTTTGATCTTCCAATCCTTTCAAAATAAACCTCCTCACAATAGCATCCATCTCATTACAAACTAACTCATGAATCCACATGTTTTGTATGTTGTAGACATGGATAGAAGAAAGAACAGATTTGGCAAGAGTTAACCGCCTAGCTTTATTAAGTAGTATGGCCTTCCAATAAGCCAAACGAGTCTGCATTTTTTCAACAATGAAATTGAAATGCTCTTGCTTAGTTCTGCCCTGTATAAGAGGAAGCCCAAATATTTGCCCATATCTGTTGTGAATCGAATAGAGGAAATACTCATAAACTTGTCCTTCTTAGTTTGGGAAACCTCCTTGGAAGCCATAGCTTTGGATTTGGCAACAATCACCTTTAGACCAAAGGCCAAACAAAAATCTTGTAACACTTCAGACATCAATTTTACCTGAGAAGAATTTGCTTTTAAAAAAAGAAGTATGTCATCCGCAAAGAAAATGTGAGAAGACTTTGACAGGACACCAATCCTTAGATTCTACCTGCATAGAAATGGCAAATTGCAGTTTTTTCATGAAAAGAACAAATAAATAGGGGGATAGAGGGTCTCCTCTGCCGGAGCCCTTGCATAGGAGAGAATTCTGGAAGCTTCTCACCATTCCACAAAAGAGTAAATTTGGAGGAGCAAACACAACTCATAATAAGAGTTACACAAAGAAGAGGAAAATCGAAGTACCAAGGTATGCCGTAGGTATCTGCAATCAATCCTATCATAAACCTTTTCAAGGTCCAGTTAAAATATGAGATTACCCACACTTTTCCTAGATGTACACATATGATGTAAAATCTCTTGAGCAATAATGGTATTATCATATGTTCCCATTCTTGGGATAAAATTGCTTTGGAGGGGGGCAATGAGTTCATAAAGGTATGACCATAATCTATTAACCAACAATTTCTTGATAAGTTTGTAGGGCTCATCTTCAATGCTCTTAAAAGGTTAGGGTGCATGGATGCACCAACCATCAAAAGTCATTGATAAATTATTTTAAAAATTGAATGACTGATATAAGTTACCTATAATTTAGCGTTTGAGAAATTACAACTATGTTCTTGTAATAAAAACCAGATTATTTGCAAGTAAATTACAATGAAGTCCTCATCTATCTCTATTCTCCAGTTATTGAAATGTTAGTTTTATGAAACCAAATTAATGTGTTGCAGATGCAGTTAACCTAAGTTCCATGGCAGCACACATAGGAGACAAATTTGCAAAACCACAGGAGGGTTCTGTCATGGTGTACACTCACATCCATAGAAATGAACACCTTCAACATGCGAACAAAATCAACAACACTACTGGAGCAGCAATTTCTTGTCAGAGTGGGGCAACAAGACAGCAACTTCATAAATTCAATGCTGGCAAATGAAACATGATGGCTTCGTACTAGATTCAATTTTTTCTTTTGTTTTTAATTTTAAAATAATGGTTTAAATTTTTAATTTTGGTGATAGTACCAGATTCCTTTTACATTCCTAGCCATTTTGTTTTATTTGTTGATTATTGATTTTTTTCACTCTTCTTTCATTTGATGAATAGAATCTAAAAGTGAAAAAGCAAAAGTCAAATGAAGAGAAAAAAAAAGCGCACTTCTTTCACCAAAAATAATAATAATAATAAAAGAAATTATACACAAAACTGGGAGACATTCTTTCTTTGTAATCCCAGGCAGTTGCAATTATTTAGTGCTTGAATCACCATTGCAGATTCATTTACAACACACCCACTTCTTCATCATCTTTGTCTCTTGCCTTTGACCCTGACTCCGACCGATCTTTGAGGCAGTGACACCACTGTGAAAAGGAGCGATGCAAAAGGAGCACAACGGCTCCAACGAGAAAGGAATAGCAAGAGAATGGGAAGGTGGAGAACTAGAATGTAATTTTGAAAATACTTAAACAAATGGAGGACTAAAATACAATTTTTTAGTTTGGAAACTTAAAATACAATAAAAACGAGAATGACCTTTTGTTAACTGTCATTCCTATGGAGCATCAATACTCCAAACATTTTTAGGAGAATTATAAAAAGCTTCAAGTTTGTAAATTACGTTGCACGATGAAATAGGCCGAAACTCATTAAAAAATTTAGGACGATGTACTTTTGGAGTAAGCACAATACGAGTCTCTGCTAGTTTAAGATCAAAATAATCAATGGAGAAAGCATTACTGACAAGGAGAATGAATAAATTTTTAAGCTTTCATAAAAAGATTTATTTTGTTTTTTTAGTGTTGAATTGCATGATGAATATATATATATATATATATATATATATATATATATATATATATATATATATATATATTTGTTAAGGTGATCGAGAATAATATAAAAATATAAAATTTACATAACCGTTTGCGTTATAAGTCTTTTTTATAAAAATAAACTATTATATATTATTATTTTAAATATTAAATTTTTATAATTTTATACATCGCACATGTATTAATTTCGTTGACACTATTTTTTTTATTTTTGGTACTGGCCACCATATGTCGTTTAAAATTCGGATTGGATTTTTCATTTGAACCTTTTAATCAAGTTTAATGTACGGATACATCGTTTTTGCAATATGTTTGTATGTATGACAGGTACGTGTATATATTTGATATATAGGAATGTGCTTATAATATATGTATGTTATATATCTAAATGTATTTGTTTAAAAATATTATTTTTTAAATTTAAACACATCTTAAATACACTTAAACATATCTTAGATACATTTGATCACGTTTAAGATATGACTTCAACATGATCTATTAATATTTAAAAAATAATAATTTTTATAACTAACATCTAATTAATAAGTCCGTAACTTATTTAAGTTCAATCACATGACTGACGTCTCAAGTCATCATTTTCTCACACTAGTATTTTAAGTTTTATCTTTTTACATGTCATTATTAGACTTTTAAATTTTATTTTTTCACACATTAATATTTTTATCTGTTTCTTCTATTTTTGTTAGTACCAAACTATCTATTTTATGGTCATTGAACCTTGTCTCACATCATTATTTCATCTAGTTACTTTTTTTAGATGCACATATACTTGTACATGATTAGTTTTATTAGGAGAAATTGATTTAAGATTTTTTTTAAAAATGTTAATAAAAATTATGTTCTATATTTTTTGAAAGAAACTTATTAGATAACAAGTATTAACACATATAATATATATTAAAATATTATAAATTTTTAAGTTTATAAAAATAATATTAATAAATTATAAATATTTTTTAAAATTTACAATTATCTATATATAAATATATTGTATCTGAATTCTATAATTTTTAAATTTAATGTATCTTTGTATCCATATTTATATTGTGTCCTGCGTCAATGTGTGTTTATTCATCTTAAATTTATACATACAGCAAAATATAAGGCGGATGCCCGGACAAGGTCAAAAGCAAAACCGTTGGAGAAGCTAAAATTACAGCATTCAAAACCTTATACGTTTCAAATTAGTTTTTTTTGTTTTTGTTTTTGGTAATGTTTCAAGTTATTTTTAAGTCTATTATTTTTCCATCTATCTATTTATAACATTAAATTTTCTATTCATCCAGGATAAGCTGAGCTACTTTCCTCTGGGCCACCTAGCATTTTTCATTTTAATATTATTATTTAAAAAAGATTTGAATTCTCTCGTGTTTTTGTTCTTAAATAATTTGAGAGAGTTATACTACAGAGAAAAAGACATAATTTATTTTTAATATAATTAATGAGTCTTATAACTAATTATGATAAATTCATGTTTTATAAAATTTATGTATATCTTTCGCCAGAAAGTGATGTTAAGAAGATCCAAAGGAAGGGCATGGTCTCAAAAAAACTAAGGGGACTTGATCATAAAAGTGGGCCAAAAATAGGATTTCACGAGAAATATCCGCAAGCCCAATTAGTTGTAAGCTACGTCAGGACAAATATATTGGAATGTGGAATATGTCCCCAAATCCCCATCCAAATATGGAATAGGATAGGCCGCTGAAGGATTGTATGGAGAAATCTAGAACTCACTATGAACCAAAGTCACAATCATGAGATGAGATTTTCTAAAGCTTATCTGGGTCCAGAAACGTCCAATGCTTTCTATAAATTTCAATGCAAACGTCCACTCCTCAATGTTCTTGGCCTTACAGTAGCATTAACATCCCTCTAGCATCTTTGTCAAACAGAAAAATGGCCTCAACTCTATCAAATATGAGTTTCTATGCCCCCACTTTATCTAGCACAATGAACAAATTTTCCAATGTCCTATTGCTGCCATTGTCAAGACCAAGGAATAGAACTTCCTGCAACAATGTAAAGGCAATGGCAGGAGGTGAAGAAAGCTTGCAGAGGGCAAAGCAGCAGCAGCAGCAGCAGCAATTGCAGCAAAAGATGAGGGGACCACAAGCTTCACCTAAAGGTAATTTAAGAATAATGATTCACCAATTTGTTATTCCTTCACCAAACACATATTTCAGTGACAACTGATAAGTGATGACTTTCTTTTTACAGTGCTGTTGAACCAGTTTCCAGTAGCAAGGACTATGCAACAAATGATGGACACAATGGAGAGGATAGTGGAGGATCCCATGGTTTACAGTAGTACTTCACCTTTGATAGTTGCAGGAGATGATGAATACAGTAAGGGAAAGATTCCTTGGGCAATAAAGGAGGGACAGAAAGATTACAAAATGAGATTCAATATGCCAGGCATGAACAAGAATGATGTCAAGGTATGGATTGAAGAGAACATGCTGGTAGTGAAGGCAGAGAAGGTACTCAGAGGGCACCATGAAGGTCAAGCAAATGACAATGAAGAATTAAGTACAGAACATGAATACTGGCCTGCCAAGAGCTATGGCAGGTATAACCACAGGATCGCCCTTCCAGAAAATATTGAGTTCGAGAAAATCAAGGCACGGGTCATAGATGGTGTTCTTTACGTAACAATTCCCAAAACCGACACCAGTGCTAAAATAATTGACATAGATGTACAGTAACTGCAAGCTCATAATAAAGTTAGTTCATAGCTACATTCAGCGTTGTTATCTAATTTCCGAGACGAGGGATAAAATGAGACCGTATTCCCTTTGCAAAATCAATTAAAAATTCAGCAGGAAATTCTGAAAAACCATTTAAGGCAAATCACAGCAGGTGGGATGTACACATGTCATAGAGAATATTAGAACTATTATTTATTACGTTATTAATCTTATGTTAGTGGGATTATGTCAATACTAATAGTATTAGTATTTGACTTAAGTATTAATATAAATTAGAGTATTAAATTATGAAATTGTATCGTTTTTCATTTTTATCAATAATATTTTTAATCTATTATTATTTAGTCGTTTTTCTCTTTTTTCTTTTTCCTAATTTTAAATTCGTAATTCTTTGATATGATATCAAAATGATATCATCTGCTTTGAAGGTTTATACCTTTCAGTTGTGTTAAATTCTATAGAACTTTTTTGTATATTCTTCTTTATTTGTTTTCATCAAAAATTTTCCTCTGTTTTCATTTTTTAGTTTATGAAACTATTTAAAAAAAAATCTTTGTTTGTAATTGTGACCTAGGTCACTATTCATATCAGTGCATAGCCAATGGTGGCTATGGTTCTATGTTCCAAGAGACCCAGGAGTAGTCACCAGTGATTGGCGGTCAGACGTGGCCAGAAAGACGACCGACGATGTTGTTGGTGGTTGACGGTAGCAGTTTGTGTCTTCCCCATTGTAAATGCTTTGTTTTTGCGTTTCAGGCGACCAACAGAAACTGTCGATGGATACTTTCTAGGCATGTTCAACTAGAGCCGAAGGAGGATCGGCAAGACTGATGGTGGCCGGCGATGGGTATAGAGCTTGTGCATGTGTTTATGCCCCCCCCCCTTTGTGGGTTTTGTTGTTGTTGGTTGCACACACAACTAGTTGGATGACTGAAGATGCCATGGTGGGTGCGACAAGGACTAGAGATCGGTGGGTAGTTGATGTTGACGGAGGATGACGGTGGTTGGTCAGAGCTCCGACGAGTTTTTCGATGACTTTGTTTTGGATTTGTTTTCTTCTGTTCTGTATCAAACTCTATTTGTCTTTCATGTTTCCATATTTTTGGGGTTTGTTTGAGGCTAAATGAGTGCAAGTGTAACCAGGGATGTTGCAGGCTTGGAGATGATTTTAGGGGGAGTCTTCGTTTTAGATCAATTGGTTTGGCAACTTCTCTGGTTAAAAGGAGATTTGGCTTCTGACCTAAGTTTATCTTGTGATTTGTGAGTTTGGAATCTGGTTTGCTGCTATGATGGAGGCTTAGTGGTTGAGTTATGGATATGTCGATTTGATATCTTTGAAGGAGGTAGGTTGAAGTTCCTGTTCTATCTTGTGTTTCTTTATTCTTGTGGATTTTCTTAGTGTACCTTGAGCTTGGAGGAAAGGGTTGTCCGGCTGGAGGCAAAGAACAACCAACGAGGTGGAGCCGTCCCAGAGATGTTAGAGGAAATAACTGCCTGGTAGATGGAGCTGCCAAGAGAAAAGGGCTATCAGCGAGGTAAAATTGCCTTAAATTGTCACTAACAATGGTGTTACAGTGTTGGGAGCAAGAGTTTCCCAATTTCTCTTCTTCTTTTTTGGACGCTTGGATGATTAAACATCTTCTCTTATTCCTTATGTAATATTTGAATGGTTCAATGTTATTGTGCCAACTTTCTCTTCTTGCTTTCGGATAAAGATACAATTCTGTTATTTGTTTTATGTTTATGAGTTTGCTATTTGTATCAAACTTAAGTTTAGTAAATTTTAACTTGAGGAAAAGTGTTAGAAAATATTAATTTATTAGGATTATTACTTAATAAGTTATTAGTCTTATATTAGTAAACTTAGACTAATACTAATAATATTAGTATTTAACCTAAGTATTAGTATAAATAAGAATATTAAGTTATAAAATTATATCACATCTTATTCTTATCAATAATATTTTTAATCTACTATTATTTAGTCATCTTTCTCTCTTTTCCTTTTCCTAATTCTAAATCCGTAATTCTTCAACAACATGCACTACATGAAAAGGTTTACAAAGAAATCTTGATCAAGTTAATAAACAAATTCAGCGCACACAATGTAAAGTTTCATGATATTTCTCGTTAGTGATGTCATGCACAATCAAATGCAAATAGCCAACCAGGGCGGATTCAGTCATGCAGCTTCCTTTGTGTTCACAAAGTCAAAGTTTACAAAGAATTTGGATTACAAATTAGCATAACAGATAGAAGTCATTTGAAGTTGGCAACCTGTATCTTCCTCCAACTTCCACTTGCAAAATAGCTGCACGGTGTAAACTGGATTTCAGGTACGGTTCTCGCTGTATCCATTAGTTATACCTCTACTTTCTGAAAATGTAGGTTGAGAAACGAAGGATCTATCAATTAAGATGGCTTTTTCTTTCGGCTGGTTTGTGAGATACGCTTCAGCACTTGAGTTTCCCTTTTCATTCCTCTGTAATACAAAAATCCAAACCTTATTCGAGCCATTAGAAAGCTGCCTAAAGTATGGTCGTCACTAAGAAGTTTTGAAAGATATACCTCTGATATAAGTAAATGTAGAGATAGTAAAGTAACAGCAGCATCACAAGCAAAATCGAGGCAAAGAGGTAGAACACATTTGTCTTCTTCTGCGCACATAAAGAAACCAGTTAATGAAAACTTCCCTTTCAATTTCAGCCCTACAGCTTACCACACAACAGCAGTAGCAGACAAGTGCAAATGACTTCATAGGGAATTGCATCTCACTGATACACTTTCACCACAAAGTTGCATAAATCACATTGATCTTTATTGTCTTCTGTTTGCTGAGTCTTTCAGTGTGAAATTTATATCCTAAGTTCCCTTGTAATAAGGAAGTGGGGATTTTGAAAATTTACTTTCCCATTAGCTATACAATTTGTCAAAGTGGGAATTGCATCTCACTGATATACTTCCACCACACAGTTGCATAAATCACATTGATCTTTATTGTCGTCTGTTTGCTGAGTCTTCCAGTGTGAAATCTATATCCTAAGTTCCCTTATAATAAGGAAGTGGGGATTTTGAAAATTTACTTTCCCATTAGCTATACAATTTGTCAAAGTGGGAATTGCATCTCACTGATATACTTCCACCACACAGTTGCATAAATCACATTGATCTTTATTGTCGTCTGTTTGCTGAGTCTTCCAGTGTGAAATCTATATCCTAAGTTCCCTTATAATAAGGAAGCGGGGATTTTGAAAATTTACTTTCCCATTAGCTATACAATTTATCAAAGTGGTAATTGCATCTCACTGATGCACTTCCACCACAAAGTTGCATAAATCACATTGATCTTTATTGTCTTCTGTTTGCTGAGTCTTTCAGTGTGAAAACTATATCCTAGGTTCCCTTATAATAAGGAAATGGGGATTTTGAAAATTTACTTTCCCATTAGCTATACAATTTGTCAAAGTACATTCTTCAGGACTTCTGAATCTTTAAGCACAAATAAAGATTTCTAGAAGTCGAACATAGCTCACACAAGTTAACATAATAAGCACTCATAGAGGTAAATACAACAATAAGAAAGTGATGGAAAAAAAACAATTCAGTTATAGGTTTCGGTTATATTACCCTGCGCCCTCTGGAGAAAGGTTTCCCACTTCCAGTGCAGCTGTGTGCATCACAGAATTGGCGCAAGAAGAATTCTGTCAAATTGTCAATGTAAAAAAGCAGTATCACAAACTACAGTAAATACACAAAATTATGCAAGAAAGAAGAAAATATTATAATACCATGAAGTCGACTTGCTGCAGGGCCCTCATTAACCGGAAAACAACTATCGGCTAAGCTCTATGAAAAACGGGTAAATTAGAAACAAAAAAAAATTTGGTTAAAGGAAATGAATAGGCAGACCAAGAGCAGACCTCACACAAATGTTTGTTTCTTGCAGCAGCAGCAGGATTGCACTTTGATTTTTTTGACACAGAATTCATTTCAAGGTCACAGTGCAGTGCACCACATACATCTGCCAAGCACCGGCTGTGAGTCTGGATCAAGCACAACAATCTCAATTCAGTTATTAATGCTACTAGATGACAGACTGAGCAGAGAAAGCTACCAAAATTTTCATATTTAGGGTTATTAATTTGAAAATTTAGAAAGTCAACAACTTTAATATCTTACTGAAATATCAAAGTGTATAAAATATCATTGACTGGGCATCAATTATGCTTAGACAAGTTAAAGAATCAAAGCACCACATAAATCACTCAGACCTTTGACTTATCAATAGCAATCAACAGCAGGTTTTTCTATAGTAACCCTTGAAACAGAGAGAGAGAGAGCTTAAAGAAGCTTAGCTTGAATAACGAGCTTTAAAACTTGAAAGATAAAGCAAATATCTGAAGGTGGTGTTATTTTTGCGGAAGGTCTCAAGGTTTGGCTCACTCAATGAACTATTTCAGCTTTACTACAACTCACAAACTTATTTCAGTATTTTATTAAGATTTGTCCAGGACATGAATTAACCACGTGCTTAAATGTTAGGCTTGGCTACAGCTAGAGCTCAGACAAGTCTGAGGCAACCTTCTTGCCCGGCTTGACTAACAGTAACTTATCAAGTAACTTATCAAGGAAATAGTTGGCAATGTTTAGAGCTCAGATTGGCACTTTTACATCCCCACATTCCTCATGAAAATACCATAATAATGTAACAAAATACAACATTCATTAACTGTAATGACTGATGGCAATCTGATTGTTTCTTTCTAAATCCAATTTTTTCCTTTTGATAGATATGCTGATAGGTTTTTTCCTCTAATTAGTCATTTTTCCATCAATGGAAGGAAAAAAAAATTATACTGAACAAGAAGCATCATACCAAATTCAGTAAATTGGAGTGTCTGTTGTCAAAATGCTGATCAAGATGTTTCTCTTCATAGAAACTTTTCTTACAGTAGCCACACCGCCATTCATTTATATCTATATGAAATTTATTTTGTTCCTGATCTCTGTATAGATCGTTGTCAGGGTGAAGCTTACACCTTCTTGAGAAATGATATTTTTCTTTCTCCACAAAGGGCATCAAATACTGCAGCAAAAATCATGTATCAATAGAATGCACACCTTATCAGTTATATCATAATGATGCAAGTAGGTCACATAGTAGCATCAAGAGAGTCACTGATTTAGATATATTCTAATACCTCCTGAATGATCTTCCATGCTGCTCTACTTCTTTCTCTGGAGCAATGTATTTGATGATTACCACCCTGCTCCTGCTGCAGAGTTCTGAACAGTGACATTATATATTAGCCACACTAATTCCTGGAAAGATTAAGGAAGAAAGGCACAAACACATAGACAGAAAGACAGTAAAAAAAGAAACAAATGAACCAAATATATCAATTACTGACACGAAACAAAAGATGGGGGTGTATCATGTATGAGTCACACACTATTTAAGTTATTTATTGCCTCCGCTTTACTAATAATAGGATCACCCAGATGTGAAGAAGTTAACTCTGAAATGCAAACTAAAAATGCAGTTCTCATAATCCAAAATACGTCCAATCCAAGATTAAACTTCACTCACCTTCCAGCATTTGGATCTATATAACCCTGTAACAAAGAAACAATTAAAGGTTTATTTTTATACTGTCATGAAAATAAAAAATTGCAGAAGTTTGGAACAAAAAAATAAACAAAACAAAGCTAGGACTTATTTTGTAGCTGAAGATGATTCCAGAAAAAATGGCACACGAAACTAATTTTGAATGTTACTAGTTGTGTGGTGATCCATTGAAAAAGATGCAGATCAATATTAAAACTTAAAAAAGGAAGTAGAACATAATAAGAATTAAAACACAGCATGGAATTCTCATTTCTCAAGTAGAATAATCACATATTAAGCTATTGATTGCTCCAGAAAATGAACCAAAAATCCTTACACAATTGGATTTCCATTCTATGGCAATACAAAATTCATACAATCCAAAAACCCCATGATGCCTATGATTAATTTCAGCAAGATTCTCAATCCAGAAAAAAGGGTATTTTCAATAATTTGGAAAAATTAAAAAAATACATAAAAGGAGAAATTTTTGTAATTTTCAATTACATGGTCAGTGTGTCGAGCAGGTGAGGTTGAAGAAACCCTTAAACAGAGGCAACAAAGAATGCAGAACAAGACCAACCGATGAGACCAAACCCGCATCTTCTTCAATCTTCTCGTAGATTCTTGTTTCCTTCCAAAAAAACAAGAACATGTCTGAATCCTTGATGAACCGAAAAATTGAATGCACAGAGAAAAGGAATGGAAAATGCTCGCGCATGCTCTGAGTAGTAGGGTACCAGAAACCCCTGTGCAACCACGACAGTTTAGCCTATCAGAATATGCCACGTGTTAAACTACTGGAACTGGCTCATTGGTTTTTTTAACTTCTGTGGTCTAACCTTCATTGACCATTTTATTTAGAGTTAACTATTGTAATCTCTCAATTATTTAATTGACTTTTCATATACCTCTATTTATTTTTGAAAGATAGACAAAATTTCATTGATATTTACACACACAGCCAATATATTTTAGATAAATGCTATACAAAAATTTAGATAATTACAGTAAATTTAAAATTGGCTAACAAAACCTCTAGCTAGTCAATAATGACCTTAAAATGGTATTTTTATCTTTAATTTTATCATTGTTACATTAATTTCATCAATATTGCATATAATACTGATGAAACTAAGGGATACAAATATAATTGAGCAAAAATTTAAGGATAAGATTTCAAGCAAAAATCATTAATGTTAGAAGCACTAATGAAATTAAGGATAAAAATATCGTTTTAAGGTTATTAATAGTTGACTGATGACTTAGATAGTTAATTTTTTTGTTATTGTATCTAATTAGATTTATGTATAATGTTTTTTTCAAAATACAAAGGGGTTTTGTGTAAGTATTAAGGAAGCTTTTTGTAACTTTTGAAAGTAGTGTAAATGAGTCGAAAACAAGTCGAGCACTTGAAGTTCAAGTTTACTTTGTGAAAAAAAAAAGACTACTCAAGTTTATCTCATTTATTTAAACGATTTTGTTATCGCCTAAACATAATGTAAAGCCCAGTAAGACAAAGCCCATTATTTAGTTTCATTGGCTACCTGAATTTATTAGGTTGTTATACAATTTGTTAGTTTGTTAACATCTATTTTTAATTTGCAACAACTATTATAAATAGCTGGTTTTGCTACCTGTAATGATCATCAGAAATAATACATTCTTCTCATTCTATTCAAATTCTCTTCTCTCTTATTTCGTATGATGGTATCAGAGCTCCATTAGGAGCTCTGTTGCGCAAACTCATTCATCATGCCGAAGCAAACACAAACCTCTAATCAAGTTTCCAATTCAACTCTGATAGATCCATCACAAAATCAAGCCAGTCCTTATTTCATTCATCCAAATGAAAATCTTGCTGTTGCGTTGGTGGATCCAGTTCTGACAGGAAGCAACTACCACTCTTGGACGTGTTCAATGAAGAGAGCCATGATTTCAAAGAACAAATATCGATTTCTTGATGGCAGCATCTTGCGACCAGACAAATTCGATTCAAGTTTCAATGCCTGGGAACAATGCAATAACCTAATTCTATCGTGGATCCTTAGTTTAGTTTTGAGCTCCATAGCTCAGAGTCTCGTTTTCATGGAGAATGCTACCGAAGCATGGAAAGATATGCAAGAACGCTTCTCACATGGCGATTTGGTAAGAATTTCATATTTACAATAAGAATTGTACTCATTCAGGCAAGGTTCTTTGTCTATGACCGATTATTTCACTAAATTGAAAGTGTTGTGGGAGGAATTGGAAAATTATAGGCCAATGCCACAATGTGTGTGTCGAGTATAGTGTTCTTGTGAAGCTATGTGAAACGCTAAACTGTTTAGGCAACAAGATTGTATTATTCAGTTTCTCATAAGATTGAATGAAAATTTAAGTGTTGTTAAATCCCAGGTGTTATTAATGGATCTGTTACCATCTTTGGATTGTGTGTTTTCTATGATGATGCAACACGAAAGGCAACACGGTCTCGGCTCTTCAGAAAAGCCACAGATTATGGTCAATGTGGTTGAAGGCAAGAAGGCCTATGGCCGAGGCAAAGGTTATCCTAATGGAGGAAGAGGTTCCAATGTCAAATTATGCACCTATTGCGGGAGACCAGGTCACACTGTGGAAGTGTGCTATTGCAAACACGATTTTCCACCAAATCTGAAGTACAAACCAATTTCTGCTATTAATAATGTGTCAGGTGAGGATGAAAACATAAAGGATGATGATGTACGATCAATGAAGGGTTAAGGAGCTCATTCTTTTACACATGAAGAATACAATGCTTTGTTGGCTTTATTGAAGCAACCTGCTCCGATTGCACAGCATACAGCTAACTAGATTAGTGTTAACAACCTACCTCCTCGAAGCAAATCCATTCAAGAGACCTACAAAGGTAATCATTATTTGTTATCCACCTTGACATGTACTGATAACAAATGTGACTTGTGGATTCTTGACTCTGGAGCCACGGATCACATTTGCTCATCATTTCAGTGGTTTAACTCCTACACTGTAATTGCTCCATTAACTGTAAAGTTGCCTAGTGGACATGCTGTCCAAGCATGAATTACAGGGAATGTACAAATCTCCTCTTCCATTTTATTGACAGATCTTTTGTACCTTCCCATATTTAATTACAACATCATTTTTGTTTCCAAACTTACACAACATACCACATGCTGCCTTACTTTCTTCATTGATGGGTGCTTCATACAGGATACTAATTCGAGGATGATTGGTTCGGGTAGGCATGTTGGAGGCTTGTACTATCTCAATTTGTCAAGTAATGGTGGTTCTGGACCTCCACCTATACTAAAATCCACTGTAAACAGTTCTGCTGCATCAGACAATTCAGCTCTTTGACATTTGCAATTTGGTCACGTTTCTTCCACTAAACTTGCTGTCCTTAACAGAAGTTTTCCATCCATATCAGTAGATAGAGATAATGTATGTGATGTATGTCATTATGCTAAGCAGAAATGTGTACCTTTCTCATTAAGTGTTAATAAAACTACACGACTGTTTGACTTGTTACATATGGATATCTGGGGACCATTTTCTACTTTGTCTATGCATCATCATCGTTATTTCTTAACTATAGTTGATGACTTTAGTCACTTTACTTGAATTATTTTGATGAAAACAAAGTCTGAAACACGACATCATATTCTTCGATTTGTTCAGATGGTAGAGACTTAGTTTGGGGCCATTGTCAAAGTTGTTCGTAGTGACAATGGACCGGAGTTCTTGCTGACTTCCTTTTATGCATCAAAAGGCATACTCCACCAACGCAGCTGTGTGGAGACTCCACAACAGAATGGAAGAGTGGAGCGCAAGCATTAGGACATTCTCAACATAGCTCGGGCTCTTTTATTTTAGTCTCACCTTCCAAAGACATTTTGGAGCTATATTGTCCTACATGCGATGTTTTTGCTCAATCAGATTCCTTCCAAAGTCATTGATGATCGCTGTCCATTTGAGGTCCTTCATGGCACCATGCCAAATTTTCATGACCTCAAGGTTTTTGGGTCTTTGTGTTTCATTTCCACCAGTTCAGTGCAGCGTTCCAAGTTTGATCCTAGGTCATGCAAATGCGTGTTTCTTGGCTATCAAGCTGGGACCAAAGGCTATGTGGCATTCGATCTTCACAATAGGCAGATTGTGATTTCCAGGCATGCGATTTTTCACGAGTTGATTTTCCCCTACTGCACTCATGGTACAGATTCCTCTATTTTTCCTCTTCTGCATGCTTCAGCTGAAACAGATACTTCTGATAACCTCACCTCCCCCAAACATTCTTCCAAACCTACATGCAGGCCCTCTCACTTGGCTGATTACCATTGCAATGCTTCTGCCTGCCTCATTGACTCTTCAGGTATCAAACATCCTATTTCAGCTTATTTGTCATATGAGCATCTTTCTCCTGGTCATCGTGCATTCTCTATTTCTTTGGTACAATTGGCTGAACCCACATCCTATACTGAAGCTAATAAGCATGAATGTTAGGTTGAGGCTATGAAGACTGAACTTAGTGCACTTAAGGCTAATAACACTTAGGTATAGTGGATCTCCCATATGGTGTTGTACCTATTGGGAACAAATGGGTGTACAAAATCAAACGTTGTGCCGATGGTAGCATTGAACATTACAATGCATGCTTGGTTGCCAAAGAATATCCCCAAATCGAAGGGATCGATTACTTTGACACCTTTTCTCCCGTGGCCAAGCTTACCATCATTCGGCTTGTTCTTGCCTTAGCTTTTGTGCACAATTGGTTTGTTTATCAACTTGATATGGACAATGCTTTTCTCCATGGCTACTTGACAAAGGATGTCTATATGCTCCTACCCCAAGGTGTTCCTTGTGATTCTCCACACATGGTTTGCAAGCTGATCAAATCCCTTTATGGCCTTAAACAGGCCAGTCGCAAGTGGTACGAAAAGCTTAGCACCCTTCTCCTCCAATGTGGTTTTAGTCAAGCATATGCAGATCATTCTCTTTTCACCAAGGTTTCTGGTAGTAGTTTCACTGCCTTACTTATCTATGTTGATGATATAATGCTAGTTGGGAATTGCATTAAGGAAATCACTCACATCAAGTCCACCCTCCATGCACATTTTGGTATTAAGGACTTAGGTGCACTCAAGTACTTTCTTGGTCTCAAAGTTGCACACCCCAAGACTGGGATTGCTTTATGTCAAAAATAGTACTATTTGGATCTTATTTCAGAGGCTGGACTTATTAATTGCAAATCGATTAACACACCCATGGACCCAGGGATCCGCTTACACCAAGATAATGGTCCTTTGTATGCGGATGTTCCCAGTTATAGGCAGTTGGTTGGCCGCTTATTATACCTTACCACTACTCGCCCGGATATCTCTTTTGCCACTCAACAGTTGAGCCAATTCATGAGCCAACCAACTGAGACTCATCACAAGGCTGTCGTTCGTGTTCTTCGCTATCTCAAGGCCTTAACCAGCTCGTGGTCTCTTCTTTTCCTGCACCTCTTCCCTCCATTTGTTGTGTTTTAGTGATCTTGATTTGGGTGGGTGTCTTGATTCCTGCCGCTCTATCAGTGGTTACTGCTTCTTCCTCGGGGATTCTCTCATTAGTTGGCACTCTAAGAAACAGATGATTGTTGCTCGCTCTTCTTCTGAGGCCGAGTACAGAGCTCTTGCCTCTGCCTCTTATGAATTGCAATGGCTTGTCTTTCTCGTACATGATCTGCATGTTTCCTGCACCAAACAACCTGTGATCTTCTGTGATAATTTGAGTACCTTTCACATCGCTGCCAACCTAGTCTTTCATGAACGCACAAAGCACTTGGAGATCGATTATCATGTTGTCTGTCAGAAATGCCAAGCTGGATTGATGCGCTTGCTGCCCTTATCCTCTAATGATCAAGCTGCCAACTTGTTCACTAAGACCCTTAAACCAGCTTCATTTCGGTTGTTAATTTCCAAGTTGGGGTTGTTTGATATCTACCAACCTCCAACTTGCGGGGGGTGTTATCTCCTAAGCATAATGTAAAGCCCAGTAAGGCAAAGCCCATTAGTTAGTTTCACTGGCTACCCAAATCTGTTATGTTGTTATACAATTTGTTAATATGTTAACATCTATTTTTAACTTGCAGTAGCTATTATAAATAGCTGGTTTTGCTACTTGTAATGATCATCAGAAATAATACATTCTTCTCATTCTATTCAAATTCTCTTTTCTCTTATTTCGTATGAGATTTAAATTTAAAGTTTGAGTTTGACTTGTTTAACTCGTTTATAACTTGATTATTTTTTTCTATCAAATCTCTCTTTAAAATATTTAAGTTTATCAATTTAATTTTTAGTAAATATATTTATGCTAGAAGATAAAGTAAAAAATTAAAAATAAAAATCAAAGCTTTTTTTATTCATAATTCATTCCATAAAAAATTTCATAACTTTCTTATAGAAGCTTTTAATTAGTAATAATACCAAATAAATTATTATTATCTATACTTTTATATTTAAAATTATAATTTTTGATTTAATTTTTATTGTCTATCTTGAATAAATAAATAATATATACACACATATATACGAGTTATTCACGAACTTTTAATGTTAAACCTATAAAGTTTAAACTTAACTCATTTATATAATCAAGTCTAAATTTAAATTTGAAATTGTTTGTTTAGTTAAGCAAACTATTCAAGCATTTAATGAGTCGAGTTTGAATACTTGATTAATATATCAACTTATTTACACTCCTATAGATGGTGATACGTGAAAAATCAAATAAATAGAAGAGAAATTGAAGTATTTTACTCTTTTATTTATTTACTTCAATATTAAAAGAGGGGATTACTTCTCAACCAATATTTTTTTAAGGGTATCCTAATTTTTTTTTAAAGGGTATGCTAAAAAATATATTTTTTAAGGTACGAGGAATAGGTTAAATATTTATTGGTTGAGTTTGTAAAAAATTAATTATTAATCATAGTTATTGAATTTTTAAATATTAAATAAGTCACTAATAAATATTTGATAATTTACTCATGCATATAAGAATGTGTTTGGATAAGTTAATTTTAGGAGGTAATTCATTTTTACATATCATTTAAAATTCTTTAGTAAAGATTGCTGCATTTGAGTAATTAGAGGAAGGAGATTTGAAGTTACTAGTTACACTACTTGTATTGCATGATTTTTTTAATTAAATTTATGTGATTATGAATTTTTTATTTAATAATAAATATATAGTGAATGTTTAAATTAGTTTAATTCATTTTAAGTAAAGCCTATAGTTAAAATTTAAATATTTCATAGAGAAACGTTTGGTTTAAAAAAAATTAAGAACAAAATAAATCAATCCAAACTTATTTCAAATTTTATAAAACATAATAGAGACCCTCATATTTAAAATATAATAATCATATGACTTTATTTTTTTTTTTGTTTATAACAATGTTTAGATGCACATGTTAAACGTATATACGTAATTTAAATGTAAAAAGACTATTATATTTATTTTGATATGTTAAGTGAATTTTTTTAAGATATGAAAAATCTTTATAATTGTTATTCTTTATCATTTATTTTTTAATTTTACAAAATAATTTTTTAACTCAATCTTAATTGTATTTTGATATCTTTTCTCTTAATAAAGACATTATGTATTAAGCAAGATCTTTATTTACTATTTTATCTTGTATATATTTATAAAATATTAAATGCATCTTATGCTAATATTATAATTACAAATAAAATGAAAATATATTATTAATGAAATATATAGAAATTAAATAAAATTATAATATTATTCAAATATTCTTATCACTAAAAGCAAGATTAACATTAAAAAGATTAAAAGATAATAGGGCATTTTACTAATGTATATTCTTTTTATCTATTTAAGATTAATTTATGAAAAAAATATTTTTTATAATTTATTAAAAATTACACTTTGATTGCTATATTTTAAAACAATTAAAAAATGAAGAAAAAAAGACGTGGAAAATTTTGAAAAGTTAAAGAAATATGAAAAGTCAAGAAAAAAGGATGAAAATTTTGAAAGATTAGAGAAGATGAAAAGTTAAGAAAGATATAAATGAGAGAAATGAAAATTTAAAATATAAGTAAATAGTTATAATTAAAAAATTGAAATTTAGAAAAAATGCCACATGGCAATTGCAATGTCTACAGTTTTTGGTTTTGTGGCATTTGTCCATGTACATCACTAACATCGCAGCAAACTTGATCTCCATGCTATCAAATGTGTTTTTTTGGGTTATGCTCCTGACAAGAAGGGTTACAAATGTTATCACCCTTCAAGTCATTGTTTTTTTGTCTCTATGGATGTCACTTTTCATGAAAATGTGTCATTCTTTACTCGTCCTTAGCTTCAGGGGGGGAACACTCAAGAAGCTAAGTCATTCTCTACTAGGTCCTTCCTTCCTTTACTGTTTGACTCTACACAGGAATTAGTATCTTCTTCTGGTACCCCAACTGAACTAGCTAAGGTAAAAGCCAAGGCCAGCACACCAAAAGGGAAACTCGAACTAGCCCAACAGTAACTTCAGGCGTCCAAACCAATAGTAAATACTAAAGATACAAGTTCTTCTTTCTCTGAACCTCCTATTTCTAAAACCAAAAACATTCCTTTGAATAATTGTGAACCTGACCTAGATAATATTATTTATGTACTTGATAACATGTCTTTGAATAATTATGAACCTAACCCAGATGACTTACCCATTGCATTGAGGAAAGGGGAAATGTATTGTTCTAAGTATCCTATTTCTCAATTTGTTTCTTCTAAACATCTTTTCTTGTAGCACCGGAGTTTTATTTTAGCCATAGATTTCATCAGAATCTTAAAATTAGTACAAGAAGCATTAAAGGATAAGAACTAGATTCAAGTCATGAATGAGGATATGAGTGCATTGAAAAAGAATAGAACATGGGAGATTGTTGAGAGACTAGGTGACAAAAGGCCAGTGGGGTACAGATGGATATATATTTTGAAATATTAGTTTGATGGTACACTAGACCAGTATAAAGTAAGGTTAATGACAAAAGGATATACGCAAACTTATGGAATTGACTATGAAGAGATATTTGTTCTAGTAGCCAAGATGAATACTATAAGAATCTTACTCTCCTTTGCTATCCACTTTGGGTGGGAATTACACCAGTTTGATGTTAAAAATGTCTTTCTCCATGGAGATTTAGAGGAGGAAGTTTATATAGAAATTCGCTCTGAATATGATTCCATTAGTGAAAGGAACAAGGTGTGCAGGTTAAAGAAGGCTTTATACAGGTTAAAGCAGTCTCCCCATGCTTGGTTTAGAAGATTCATAAAAACAATGGTGTCTCTAGGATACAGATAAAGTCAAGGTGATCATACTTTCTTTTTTAAACATTTACAAGAAGGTAAAATCATAGTTCTACTTATGTATGTTGATGACATCATTATATTAGGTGATGACCTAGTTGAGAAGCAACTCCTAAGGAAGAAATTAGCGGCTGAGTTTGAAATGAAAGATCTTAGAAGAGTAAAGTACTTCCTAGGGATTGATGTTGCCTACTCCAAGTAAGGTATCTTCATTTCTCAAAGGAAATACGTCATATATCTTCTCAAAGAGACCAGAAAGCTCAAGTGTAAGGCTATCAGTATACCCATTGAGCAAAATCACAAAATACGAAGTGATGAAGAAAGGGTCAAGGTGGATAAAGCTCAATATTAGAGGCTAGTAGGGAAACTGATATACATGGCACATACCAGACCAAACCTAACATATGCTATCAGTATTGTTAGTCAATTCATTCATGATCCACAGGAACGACATATGCAAACTGTGGATCGAATTCTATAGTATCTTAAAACCACGCTTGGAAGAGGATTACTATTTAGAAAAAAGGGTAAACCTATCCATGGAAGTGTACACAAATGCTAACTATACAGATTTAGTTATTGACAGGAGGTCAACATCGAGTTATTGTATGTTTCTGAGTGGAAATCTAGTAATATGGAGAAGTAAGAAACTGAATGTAGTGGCACGGTCTAGTGTCGAAGCAGAGTTTCAAGATATGATACAAGGAGTTTGTGAGTTGCTATGGATGAAGATCATATTAGATGACCAGAGACTATAACCTGAAGCGCCTATGAAGCTGTTTTGCAACAACAAATCAGCCATTATACTACAAGAAATCAAAAAATTAGTGAGGGAAATTTCCCTCGCTAATCCCTCGCAAAATAATTTTGTAAGGGATTAGCAAGGGAAATGTCCATCGACTTTTTTTCGTTGCCAAGTAGCGATGAAATGAATTTCGTCACTAATCCGTCGCTAAATATGTTTAGCGATGGGATTTTCCCTCGCTAATTTGTCGCTAAACCCTCACAAAATTTAAAAAAATCGCTTGTTTCCCTCAAAAATTAGCAATGGAATTTCCGTCGCTGTTGTTAGAAAATCAGACCAATTATGGTAGAATAGTACAACTAATCTTCATCGCTAATTCCTCGCTAAATTTTCTCGCTAATCCTTCGCTAAATCCCTCGCTAAATTTTCTCACTAATCCCTCGCTAAAATTCCCTCGCAAATCCTTCGCTAGTATCTTTATTATAATTCCCTCGCCATTCCCTCGTTAATCCCTCGTAAATCAATTTTTCTTTTCAAATTTTTTTTTAGTATCCAAGATATACCTGTAAAAATTTCTAAATCAAGACTCAATCAACACATAAATCCAGTAAAATAAATTTATAGCCAGCAATAAAATTTTTATACAAATAATTCAAAGTTATACAAATAGTTCATAAAATGTACAAAACAAGAATAAAAAGAACACATAATCAATCTAAGTTTGCTTCGTCTTCATCATCATCAGCCTCTCAACCCTCCCCAGTTGTTTCACCTTGCGATGATGCTTGTGGAGCAAGATTTGCTGATTGGATCGTAGATAGGATGGGCACCAACATAGGGACTAGTTGAGTCTGGCAAAGGAAGTCTTCGCTGTTGACAACGTTGTTGCCACTGTTGCATTTACAATTGCATTTACGGCTTCAGCTATGTCTTGTGTTAAAGGTGTCGAGCGGGAAAGACCTGCAACCTCCGACGATGAAGCATACATGGTGTTATTAATGCCAATATGCAAGTTGTTTCCTATGCCATGGACCCGTCCTTTCTTGTTTGAAACGACCGCATCTAACCACACCTTTGGGTCAACCATAGGATGAGTTGCAAAGTTTTCTCCATATTTTTCTGACATTATGGTGTCATATGACTCTTAAAATAACAAAGGAAGAAAAATATTAGCAAAAAAATCAATAGCTTAACAAATACAATGACTTATAAAATTTAAAGACACCTACTATAAAGTTCTTTGAGCGCTTAGACACGTAGTTTCCATCCTTCCTCTAATGAACTTTGGCATAGAGATTTCTGTAAGAAACTAGATGTTTTAACTCTGCCTCCTGCAATCACATATGAAAGAATCTATAATAAACACACATCAAAAGTAGGTTGGCATACACTCTAAAATACCAATGCCTTTATGTCATACTCAAGATAGGCAAACAACTCAAGTAATTACAAAAAATAAGAGATTATCCTCCATGGATATATAGTTAAACACTAAACAAAATAAATAATCTAAGCAGACTCATATCTTATTATTGAATAATTAATTATTATCCTAATTAGTGAATAATTAGCCAAAAATTACCAATGGTAGCACAATCACGGACTGCATAGTATTTGGATTCAACAAAGGTATTCCTACATCTAGTGGAGAAGGGAGAAGAGCAAAAATAACGTTGATGCCTTCTTTGGTTAGTAAGCAAACCACCATGAGCAAGAAGCCACATAAAGGAACCAGCTAAATAGTCATAAGCAGACTTGGTGGTGAACCTACAATCATAACTAAGAGACCAAGCAACCACATCTTCCCCCGCTTCCAGCGATGGGGGGATATTAATCCCAATAATAAGGTTGCAAACTTAATGAGGGAGAACTTGGTACAAAAATTATTTTGGCACACTCAAAAATGGTTTCAATTATTATTAAAAAGAGGAATATTTTAGATGACAGGAACTCAATGGGTTTATGTTTCTCCCATGTAAAATTTCTAGCCGCTGTCCTGTTATCACATAAATGCAGTGAGAGAATTCCTAAACTACAAAGGTTTCACTAATTAGGATCTCCAACTTAAGTCCTAAACTACAAAGATTTCACTAATTTAAACTCACATTTCAGGACGTATGTCAAAACTGTTTTGATTTATTTTGAAATTAGTTTAAATTCACACAAGGCAACATGTTAAGAGCCAAGTTAGAAACTATGAAAAGGTAAATTCTAATAAGTTTAAATTCACAACTCAAAACTTTAAATGATTTTTATATTACCATCTTGTTCTTATGTTGACCAAAGTTTATCGATCCTCCTGTATGCTTCAAGGCATCAGGCATGGCTGCCCTATTCTTTTGGGAAGCTTCAGACTTCCTCATCTATTTTTCTGTCATCCAAATGTCGACCAGGTCATCTCACACTTCTGTCTTCATTCCTTTGGACCCATGGCCCTTAACGTCAGCTAAGTTATTTGAATTTGCCTTATCAAAGGCCTTATCCCTTGCTTTGTTCAAATGGTCTAGATAGTGGTCCATGCAAGTTCATTCCTAGATAGTTCTCACCATGCCGCGATCATGATTGGATGCGAACTGATGCTTATCTTACACAAATGTTATGTAAGTATATTTATTTTTCTATGAACGTATAATATATAATTATAGAAACACAATTACTTACCATAAAATCCTTAAATCGTATCTTCTTCATGTCAGCGAGATAATCTCTCCATGTACTAGCCAGAATAGGCATCTTTATCATGACATTGTACATAATGTCACATGTTACTCTTGATGGGAGAAACCTTTTCTTGTAAGTACAAGAAGATAATGTTGGTAATCTAAAAGTAAATAAATGTAACAAAAGATGACAATCACCATTACTTGCGGTTCAGGGATAGGTACCACATATATAAGTTCCCTCATATCAGTTTCTATATGACATTCTCCACTTGAAGGCACCACATTCTGGCTGCTAGTTAGTGGATCAGCAAGGGATGGCATAGAAAAGGCTGGGTCAGTAATGGGTGGGACAGATGATGATGCACCTCTAGTGGTCAATGGGATAGATGCTGGTATGTGAATGCTTATATTATAAAGCATATCAAATGAAGTTTTTTATGATAATAAAGTCAAGATGAAGATCAAGATAAAAAAAGATCAAAAGAGCATATTAAATGAGTTTTTGATGATAACAAGATCAAAAGAAAAGACTAAGATCAAAAGAAGGAAACCAAGAGGTATATAGACATAGGTCTTAGGATTTAAATGTAAAATGCTCTAAAAAATATCTCAATGATTTTCAAATGATTTTTCAAAGATTCTTTTGAATCAACTAATAATTTAAAGTTCATCTTTTAAAGATAGTTGATTTCAGTCTTGGATTTCATAACTTAAATGTAAATCTTGTTCAAATCCAAGCTCTATATGTAAGGATTGATCAATGCACTTAATTGGAGTTGAAAAATGTGTTCAAAGGACATGGTAATTGATTACACATGTGTTGTAATTGATTACAAGCATGGCAAAAGCCTTGTAATCGATTACACTAAGGCTGTAATAAATTACAAGTCAGGCAGAGGTCATGTAATTGATTACACAAGGCTGATAATCTATTACATCCTTCTCAGAAAGCCAAGAATACATTCAAACAACCATATAATTGATTACCATTAGCCTGACAGTACCCAACGACTATATTAGGTGCATTAAATGCTTGGCTTTAATGCCTCCAATGGCTCTTTTAATGAAAAATAGTTTATATACTTGAGTTGGGGCATCATTAATGGTTAATCTTGAACCTTGAAACATCCTTCTAACAACATATACGAAAATCAATCCTTGAAATCCTTCTTGCTCTTTTTTTGTACCAAAACTTGAGATATCTTTAAAGAGCATTATAGAGCTTCAATTTGTATCAACTACTCTTGTGAGAGTTTCATCTTGTATATACTTCAATTCTTTGTGAAGAGGGTGAGACATCCCTCCAAATTGTAACGGGTGAGGTATCCCTTGTTGGTAAAGAGGGTGAGGTATCCCTCAAGATTGTAAAGGGTGAGATATCCCTTTAAGAGACTCAAGTTACAAAGGGTGAGGTATCCTAAGGTGGTGTTGAGTGCTCTAATTTGTAAAGGTTACAAGCACCTGATTCAAGCTTGGAATTTAATGAAAAATCTCGAGTGATTGCTTGAGGACTGGACGTAGGCCACAAGTGTATTGGTGGCTGAACCAGGATAAATCTTGTATTTGATCTTCTTAACTTTATCTCTTTACATTTATGTTTTAATCTTATATGCTTGCTTGAATACTTTCTATCTTGTCTTATTTATTTGTGAGTGAGTTATTCAATCTCATCTATCGATTCACTTCAATCAATCAATAGCTTCAACAAAAATAAGAATTTAAGTATTTTATGAAAAATTTGTGAAAAGTTTTTATATACTCAATTCACCCCCTCTTGAGTATTGAGGCCACTTGGTAACAAGTGATATCAGAGTTAGGCTCTTGTATAAAGAGCTTAGCAACTTCAAGAGAAAGTGATGGCCTCCTCAAATAAATTTTCAGAAAGTTATTCTCTCTATAGACCTCCATTTTTCAATGGAGATAGGTATGCTTATTGGAAAGAACAAATGAAATTTTTTATTGAAATTATTGACTTAGATGTGTGAGATGCTGTTGAAAATGGTCCTTTTGTCCCCACATAAGTTATTAATGGTATAAGAGTTAACACACCAAGAAGTGAATGGACTGATGATGATAAGAAAAAGATCCAATATAATTTGAGAGCCAAAAACATCATTACCACAACCTTGGGGTATGATGAGTTCTTTAGAGTCTCAAATTGAAAATCTACTTAAGAAATGTGGGATACTCTACAAGTAATCCATGAGGGTACTAGTGAAGTGAAAAGATCAAGGATAAATACTCTCACTCATGAGTATGAGTTTTTTAGAATAAAAAGGTAAAAGCATTCAAGAAATACAAAAATGGTTAACACATATTACTAATCATCTTGATTCATTGGGAAAGACTTTTCCTAATGAAGATCTTATTAATAAAGTGTTGAGATGTTTGAGCAGACATTAGCAACCTAAAGTGATGGCTATTGCGGAGTCAAGAAATCTTTGAACCATAACCCTAGCCACACTTTTTGGAAAGCTCCAAGAACATGAATTGGAATTGAATAGACTCAACCAAAGTGAGGAGCTTGACAAGGAAAAGAAAGGAATAGCTCTCAAGGTCACTTCCTCCATGGTCAATGACGATGATGATGATGATGAAGATGACTTGGAAATAAATGAGGAGAATCTTGCTCTACTAGTAAAGAAATTTGGAAGATTCTTCAAGAAGAATGGAGCTCAAAGAAAACTTCGCTTTCCCCAAAAGAATGTCTATCACAAAGGGGAAAGAACCTCATATATTCCTAAATGCTATGAATATGGAGAATTGGGACACATGAAGATGGAGTGGCCAATTTATCAAAGTAAAATGGAAAAGTATGAGAAAAGGTCCTCAAGGGAGAAGAAAGAAAGAAGAGCCTACATAGTTTAGGATGATAATGACATAGATTCAACCGATAGCTCAGACAATGAGAAAGTCAATCTATGTTTCATGGCTAGAGGAGAAGAGGAAGAGGAAGATGACATGGATGTAACATCCTCAAATTTTGAATTAAATTCTTCTCCTTCCTATGATGAATTGCATAATGAATCTATGAGACTTGCAAAAATGATTTTTTGTTCAAAGAAAACAATTTCCTCATTTGAAAATCAAATTTCTACTTTAAACAAAGAAATTGAGGAATTGAAATTAGAAAATAAAACTTTTGGGTTAATTGATGCAAATTCTTCATGCATAATATGCTCTTCATGTGATAATGCAACCACACCCTCATCTTACTCATCATGTAAATCATTTGAAATTGAGATTGAAGATTTGAAAAGCACACTTTCAAAATTTACCTTTGGAAAAGATAACTTGAATGTATTGTTAGGGAAACAAATATGTATTTTTCAAAGGGCTGGTTTAGGGTACAATCCTCATAACCAACAAAACTTTCTTAAGAATTTCTTTGTTTCCTCAAGTACATCAAGTAGCCCCTTTATCAAATGTTTTCATTGTGGGAGAAAAGGACATAGTGCTTCTACATACAATGTTAGGAAAAACTTGAACACCAAGATTAGGACTAAAATGATTTGGGTCCCTAAGAGTACCTTGCCAAAACCTAACACACAAGGACCTAAGAAAATTTGGATACCAAAAGATAAAAATTGAAATGTATTGTAGGTGTGCTTGAAGGCCAATAGCTAACTTTGGAATCTTACAAATAGTTGCTCCAAGCACAAGACCAGAAAATACTTCAAGTTATTTTCCTTGTCTCCAAGAAGCTTGGACTTGCAATCTTTGGATAAGTGGAGACTTGTTCTATGCTTTAATTTGCTTCTAGCTTCATATCCTGAACAGAGTACGTGATACAAAATTACAAGTCTTGAACAAAAGCTGAATTCCAAAGGTTTACAGAGGAAACAAAATACAAGAGTTTTGATACAAAGTGTTTACAGAAATTTTAAAACTAAATTTTTTGATCTTGATTTCTGATATCTCTCTTCTTTCTATTTTCAAATGCATATTTTTACTACTGTTGAGCCTATGCTGTCGGTCCTGTCGCTATTGGTATCAGAGCCTCGTAAGAGGTTCTGAGTATCCGAAGCCTAAGGAAGGGAGAAGGACTTAGCGTTGGTCAGCCCTTGGTCGGTACGTTGGCCAGCAGGATAAAGTGCCGGAGAAGGCAAGGTTAGGTGGTCCCGTACATGCAAGTGGTGGTCCCAGTAAGAGAATTCCTTTATTATGTCTAGGATATTCAGAAACTTAAGCGAGCTCTCCTTCCGTAGCGGGAAGGCTTCTAGCATAGGTTCCTCACAGTTTAAATTTGCATCCTCTAGATTAGAAGTAGATCAAGATCAGGTTCAAACAAATGAATTAGAAATTGCTAATATTGAAAACAACCTTCAAAATTGGGCAATTCCTTATGTTCCTCCTAAAGAAATTTATAAAACTAGTACTTCCTTATTCAAGCCTAAGGATCAGATCCATATGTTCAAAGCTACTCATATTCTAGAAAAACCTTGTGAATCGATAAGTTTATTAAAAGATAATATTATTGATCAACATGTTAAGGATAATTATCAGTTTATACACATAGGATTAATTCAAGTTGCTGCTAAAGGACAACATAGATTAGGAATTGATAATCCTGTGTTAATTTTGTTAAGAGATAAAAGGTTAAGAAAACTTCATGATCAAATTACTGCTATTTTAGAATCTAATTTGCATGATGGTCCTGTTTTCTTTAACTGTTATCCTAATTATACCATGCCATTAAATGACTATATGACTAAGCAAGCTTTAGAATTAAATGTTAAGATATTAGATAATGTTTTTCAAGAAGGAACTAAGCATATGTCTGTTATGTATAGAGTTCATTATAAAGTCTCTTATGAAGATCAAAACTTTAAAGCACTAAGACAATCCCCAAAGCATGAAACTGTAATTATGGAAGCAAATCTTAAGAAATCATCAATACTAACTTCTAAAAGATTATCTCATGAAGAAATCTTGTCTAGGATTCCTGAAGATTGGGTGTTTCCAGATGTAATACCCCCTCAACCGATAAGAAATACTAGGATAAGAACAATAGTTCAAGATGGTCCTAATATAAGAATAGGAATGCTTAGGTCTAGTTCTCACTCTAGACTAAACACTCCTACAAATCTGATAATTAACATTCCTTCAACTGCTCCTACTTCCTCAAGACATTCAGTAGATGGATCGGTAATTAATATAAACCTAACTGGTGTAAACTTTGAACCTAATGTTCCTCAACCAATTTACCAGCAAACTCATAGATCGGAATCACCAGAATATTCACCCACTAGATCCCAAGTTATTAATGTATTAACTAAAGAAGAACCTTTTGAAATAGATAAAAAATGGATAAGTAATGATTTTGAAGCTCCTTATAATAAAGATAAAAGAGATTGGTATTTTAAGAATTTTAGTAAAGAACAAACTACTAAATTTAGAGAAGAATTTTACTCATATTTAATAGAACAACAAATCAATATGTATTTCTTTGACTAGTTTGAAAAGTATTGCAAAGAAAATAATATTCAAAATCCTTTTAAAAGAATACCAGAAATATTAGTAAATAATAAAATATCAACTTCATGGAAAACAGAGAAAGATAAGATAATGATTTCAGAATTTCATCCCTTAGAAACCATTAAGGTAACCACAAAAGAAGGATTAGAAGTTGAAGCCACACCTTTTAAGGTAATAGCCTCACGAGCACATAATTTACCTATAGATAAGGGCGATTTTAATAAAGTTCATCAACAACTTAATTACTCTAATCAAATGCTCCATACTATGTCTAAAACATTAGAAAGGATAGATAATCAAATAAGTGAAAAACCTAAAGAATATACATCAGCTCAAAATGTTAATAAAAATTTAGATCCTAATAGACCCATCTATAAGGTAATTAATGTCCCCGAATCAGATTTAAAAAATATACACTTTGGCTCAAAATATGACAACTCTATTGAAGAAATTAAGAAAAAATTAGAACAGTTAACCATAGGAACGAGTTCTACACCCAAGATACATACGTTACAAAAAATTGAAGAATTAGAGAATGAGCTTTTAAATCTTCAAGTTAATAAGTTAAGAAAAGATATGCCTGTCTCAAAAACTAGAAATTATTACCCAAGACCCACATATCCTGATGTTCAGTATGAAGAAAGACCTTTTCAAGATTCTATAGCCTTTTCTGGTGAATCAATTAATGAATGGAATATAGACAGGTTAGGTGAATAACAAATTTTAGACACTGTTCAACAAATGACTATAGCTGCAACAGCCTTTAAAGGGAAAAATAATACTGATAGAACTTCAGCCTCCTTAATTGTTATGGGATTTACAGGCCAGCTTAAAGGATGGTGGGATAATGTGCTAAGTCAAGAAGAAAAAGATTATATAATGAATTCAACAAAAATTGATTCTAATGAACAAGTATTTGAAGATGCTGTAACAACTCTTTTGTACACAATAACAAAACATTTTATAGGAGAACCCTTAAAATTTTAGCAAAGAATTACAGACCAAATTGTTAATCTATATTGTCCCTCTATGTCTGATTATAGATGGTATAGGGATATGTTTTTGTCTAAACTATATTTAAGAAGTGATGCATCAGCTGATTACTAGAAAGAAAGATTTATAGCTGGTTTTTCTAAATTGTTTGCAGAAAAAGTTAAAGTAATGATTCAGAATCAAAATGATGATACAATCCCTTACGATCAACTTACGTTTAGTCAATTGTCTAATTATATTATAGAAATTGGATTGCAAGTGTGTTTAGATCTTAAACTTCAACATAAGCTTAAGAATGAAGCAAAAACCACTAGAAAAGAACTAGGATCATTTTGTTCCCAGTGGAGAATAGAAGGAGTCAAAGCTCCAAGTAGACAAAAGAAAGTTCAAAAATATGTTCATCATAAATCAAGAAAATCTAGGCGCTACTATAAAAAACACCATAGAGAAAAAGCAAGCTCATCAAAACCTAGATCATTAAAGAAAAATAAGTATAGATCGTCTAAGTCTAAAAACGAAATAGTATGTTATAAATGTGGCCGAGTAGGACATTATAAGAAAGACTGTAAAGTAAAACAAAATATTAATAATCTAAAAATTGATGAAGAATTAAAGAAATCTTTAATAAATATATTAATTAATGAATCTGAATCTTCTAAAGAAGAATACAGTTCTGAAGAAGAAATGGTTAATCAATTAAAAGAATCTTCATCTGAATCAGAAACCGATAATGACAAAGAATGTACAGGTTTAGGACCAGAACTATGTGATTGTTCATCGTGCTTAAAAACTATTAATGTAATTACTAGAGATCAAGCCTCATCATTATTAAGCATAATAGAAAACATGGAAGAATCATCTGTTAAGCAAGAGTTCATTCAAAGAAATAAAAGAATTTCAAGAATACGAAGATAAAAAAAAAAGAAGAAGTGCAAAAGATAGATATGAAAGAAGTATTAGAAAGATTTAAGAAACCTCAAAGAAATGAAGTTACCCTAAAAGATTTACAACAAGAAATAAAAAATTTAAAGAATGAAGTTAAATTACTTAAAGAAAAAGATATTGATTTAGAATTCAAAATGCTAAATTTACAAGCACAAATAATAGTACAAAATCAAGATACAAGTACCAGTCAAGACCCAGAAAAAGATTCTTATATTCATTTATTAAATCAAGTAATTGTTCATAAATGGCATTGTCCGATAGAGTTAGTAATAAAAGATGAACGATTTAATTTTATAGCCTTAATAGACTCAGGAGCTGATATGAATTGTGTTCAAGAAGGATTAATCCTAACTATGTATTACGATAAGACCACAGAGTCGTTAAGTAGTGCTTCTGGAAATAAAATGCAAATTAAATATAAGTTAAATAATGCTAAGATCTATAAAAATAAAATTTGTTATAAAACCTCATTTTTATTAGTAAAAAATATTTCTGAGCAAATAATTCTAGGGACTCCCTTTTTATCCTTACTATACTCATTCTTAGTAAACGAAAAAGGATTAGTTACTAATGCATTAGGAAAAGAAATTTGTTTTGAGTTTATAAAACCACCCTTAATTAAAGAATTAAATATGGTTCAAGATTCATTAATTTCTAAGATTAATTTAATAGAAAAGAAAACAAAGCACATAAACATGTTAAGCAGAGAAGTTCAATATAAAAGAATTCAAGAACAAATAAATAAACCCCAAGTTCAAGATAAGATAAAAAATGTTCAACAGAAATTTGAACAAGAAGTATGTAGTGAATTCCCTAATGCTTTTAAAGAACGAAAAAGGTATACAGTTACTTTACCATATGAAGAAGGATTTGAAGAAATTAATATCCCTACTAAAGCAAGACCTATTCAAATGAATCAACAATACTTAGAATATTGTAAGAAAGAAATTCAAGAATATTTAGATAAGGATTTAATTAGACCAAGTAAGTCCCTTGGAGTTGTGCAGGATTTTATATTATGAACGCGAGAAATAGAAAGAGGTGCCCCTGCATCAAGTAATTAATTATAAACCTTTAAACAAGGTTTTAAGATGGATAAGGTATCTCGATTCCTAATAAAAAGGATTTAGTAAGTAGAGTTCATCAGGCTAATATATTCTCAAAATTTGATATGAAATCTAGATACTATCAAATAGAAGTAGCTGAAGAAGATAGGTACAAAACTGCTTTTGTAGTACCCTTTGGACACTACGAATGGAATGTCATGCCTCAAGGATTAAAAAATGCCCCTTCAGAATTTCAAAATATAATGAATAATATTTTGAATCCTTACTCAAAGTTCACCATAGTATATCTAGATGATGTATTAATATTCAGTAACTCTATTGATCAACACTTTAATCATTTAGAAACTTTCTTTAATCTTATTAAAGAAAATGGTTTAGTAGTCTCTGCTAAGAAAATGAAACTATTCCAAACTAAGACTAGATTTCTAGGATTCGAGATTGATCAAGGTACTATTGTTCCCATAGAAAGATCCATAGAATTTGCAGATAAGTTCTCCAACGGACTCAAAGATAAGAATACTCTTTAGAGATTTTTAGGATGTGTTAATTATGTGGTAGAATTTATTCCTAATATACGAATAATTTGTGCTCCTTTATTTAGAAGGCTGAGAAAGGACCCGCCTCCTTAGGATAATCAGATGACTAATGCTGTTCAACAAGTTAAGAATCTAGTAAAAAATATCCATTGTTTAGGACTTCCGGATCCTCAAGCCTCTCTCATAGTAGAAACATATGCCTCTGATTTGGGGTATGAGGGAGTGTTAAAGCAGTTGCTACCTGAGTCGTCCAAAGAACAAGTCGTCAGATATCACTCTGGAGTTTGGCAACAAATTGACTCAAAGAATTATAAAATCTTGTTAAGAAAGAAGTTTTATCTATAGTGCTAAGTATCACAAAATTTCAAGATGATTTGTTTAATAAAAGGTTTTTGTTAAAAATTGATTGTAAAGTTACTCCTTCGATTATTCAAAAGGATGTTAAGAACTTGGTTTCAAAATAGATTTTTGCCAGATGGCAAACACTATTATCTTATTTTGATTTTGATATTCAACATATTAAAGGAAAAGATAATTATCTTCCTGATTTCCTAACCAGAGAGTTTTTGCAGGGCTACAATGGCCGCTAGCTCCTCATCAAAATCAAAGGCTAAGAAAATTACTCTGGATAAGTATATGCAGATTTCTGCAGATAAGAACACTGAGATAAGTATAAGGTCATCTACCTCCTTAAAAAGGTCTTCCACCCTAGTCCATGTTCCTAATCCTATTCAGTCTATATGACCTTCATCTCCATCACCCAATAGGTTTACACCTCTATCTTACTCATAAACCATTACTGGCACTCCTTCTAGGACTCCTCAAAGACCAAAACAATTTTCACCGTTACTCACTAATTCCCCCACCACGGAAGAATGTAAATATGTTAAGAAAAATATTTTTGAACCGATAATCACCCTCGAACCAGGATTCTTTTCTCCTCACTCGACCCCTCGAGAAATCATTCAGAATATGCTTCCCCAAGATTTTCATTTTGTTCCTCAAGAATCTCTTAAAAAGAACAGGATTTTTTATGAACTCATCCTCATTGATACTGAATCAATCTCTTTAGATCATTATTATAGTGATACCAATCCCGATTATATTGATTTTTCTAAAGTAAAGATCCTTAAGGTTTTAGGTCCAAAAGATTGGAATCAAGCTCCTCACACTCCAAAATCATTTTTAATAAAATTTGATCCTCAAACTTATACTTATTGGGATTATCAGCAAGCTTGGTGCAGATTTATGCTCCTCAGGTCATATTCTCACTCTTAGTTCTTTTGGTTCCAGAAAGGGATAAAAAACTTTCCCTCATGGTTTGCTGATTGGATGTGTACCACTGGTCCTTATGTTGATATTCTTCCTTAGCCTGCTAAGGATTCTTATAATTTGTTTACTCAAAAAATTGATTTTCCTCAAGGATCTAGACTTTTACATTTTTATGCTGCTTTTGGGATTGCTTGGATTAATGTTTGGGATTATAATTTCTACCATAAGCATCAGATTCCTCATCCAGAATGGGTCGCCAGAGAATTTAGTGTTAAATGGTGGTCTCAGTTCAACATGAAATTAGTAAGTATTGATGCGGTTAATCAATGGTTCCTTGCTAATCCTTCTTTGGTTAAGAAGAACCATAAGAAGCCATCACAATTTGAAGAACTTAAGAACAAGCTTCTTCAAGAACTGGCCTCTTCTTCCTCAGAACAAGAATTGCTAAGCAAAATCAAGACAACCATGTCTACATCTGGTTCGTCTCCTCCCAGTGAAGGAAGTGAAAACAACGACCTTCTTGGTAATAATAATGAAGATGACTGTTATGGTGTTGACCTTTCCAACCTGTAAAGGCCCACACAATAAATTATGAAATTTCTCATGAAGGTTCCTTATTTGTCATATTATGAAGCTTCCTGATTTGTTGTTTAGCTAAGCAGGAAATTTCGTAAGATTCTTGTGAAGGTTCCCACGAAGGTTACTTATTTGTCATTTAGCTAAGCAAGAAATTTCCTATGAAGGTTCCTTATTCGTCGTCTAGCTATTCGTCAAGATTCCTACGAAGTCGTCGTCTAGTTCATTTGTCTAATTATAAAGTTTCCTGATTTGTTGGCTAGCAAAACCTGAAGCTTCCCGTGAAGGTTCCTCGCTTGTCACCTAGCTAAGGATGAAGCTTCCCGTGAAGGCTGCTCACTTGTTATCTAGCCAAGCATGAAGCTTCCCATGAAGGTTCCTGATAGGTCCATTTTCGGAGTCTTTTCTCTATATAAGCTGAAGCTCCTTCAGAGAAAGGCATCAAAAAATTTAGTTTTAAAATTTCTGTAAACACTTTGTATCAAAACTCTTGTATTCTATTTCCTCTGTAAACCTTTGGAATTCAGCTTTTGTTCAAGACTTGTAATTTTGTATCACGTACTCTGTAAGTATTTTGACGTTATCAATAAAGTATTTTGATCCTGATTTTTGATATCTCTCTTCTTTCTATTTTCAAATGCATATTTTTACTACTGTTGAGCCTATGCCGTCGGTCCTGTTGCTATTGGTATATATATATATATATATATCCACATGTAATAATATAATAGATAAGTTCTCTTCTTGTTTGAAATAGTATATTTGATGAAAATATCTATGAACTTTTTTTTGGATCTTTCATGCACTTGAATTTTACTGCATAACTTCATTTGCTGCACCATTTGATATTTACTGCATAATCCTCTTTTGCTGCATAAAGTTACAATCTTCTGCAAAATCTAAAATTTGCTACGTAAGTTGATTGATTTGCTGCATAATATGTCATTTCTGCAACAAAATTACTTTGCTTCAATCACTTTTGAATCCAATACTAACTTGAGCGTCAGAGGCTCCCATAAGTTTATTTTATAGGTACTCCATCATGACTATGTCCTCCAAGTAGCTCAAAATTCACCAATCCTAGTAAAATGGCTTGATCTTTGACAAAAATGGTAATTTTGTGAGAACATGTGTTTTGGATCAAGAACTGATCAGCTTTTATACTTACATAATGTTTGGAATTGTTTTGGGAATTTTTGAAACTAATTTGAAAGCTTTAAGTTTGGTCTTTTACTATTTGAAGTGCAAAAACTGAATTCAGCAAGCTTGTAATCGATTATAAAACTTTTGTAATCGATTACAGAGACTTTGCCAAGCGTCCCAAGCAAAGTCAGAGAGCGTGTAATCGATTACACATACTATATAATCGATTACAACATTTTCAGAACTCATGTAATCGATTACACTCACATTGTAATCGATTACAAGGTTCACAGAGAGCATGTAATCGATTACACACCCATTGTAATTGATTACACAGGGTTTAAAAATGAGTTTTAGCGTGCGAGAAGCTATATTTCTTCTAATACTCATATTTTATCTTGAAAGTACTTTGAATTGTGTTGTAGGGTGACCATTAGCTCAAGCATGCAATTGAAGTGAAATACAACCATGCTACTTGAGGTTGAGAAAACTTAAAATGGTCCAAGTTCTTCAAAAGTGATGAAAACACAAAAAAAATGACATGGAGAACCACGATATTCTCAAGGAGCCTTGAGGCATAGAAGTTGGAGTCACCTACAGAAACTCAAATAGTACACTTTTGAGAAGAGCTGAATGGAGAAGGATATAAGGAGACTTTCTTCAAGTGCAATGAAATGGAATATGCAATGGAAGAAAGTTCAAACTCAAAGGACCAATAAATGAAGAATATTCTAAAGAAGCATCACTCTCTATATAACTCAATAAGTATCTCTATCCCTAAGCTATTATGGTATTCTATATGCTATGAATTATATGATACTTGTTGATAATTTGATCTTAAATGATTAGATACTTTCTTTACATGAGAAGTATGCTTAACATTGACAAAGTTTCTAATTGGATATTAACTTGCTAATTTTATCATTGCATATAGGGCTGATATTACATTCATTGATCCCTATAGCATATTTCATCAAGATGAATGTTTTATATCTATGATTCTCTTGATCTATCCCTTCATTGCCTAACCATTAGCTATCTTTACTTTTATAATTTTGTATATGACTCTGAATGATTTTTTTAAGACTGATCCATTGATGCATTTTCTAATGGTTTGATGATTATACTCTGATATTGATCCAAATGGGCTGCAATGATTATATATTGATTTTCTCTAATTGATGGTATGACTGGTTTTACAGGCTAACCTTGCTAAATGATACTGAAATGCTGCTGAAATTTTATTGGTATTATTGAAAAATTGAATGCTTATATCTTTTTGATAATGCCAACGGGTGAGAAGTATTAGATAACATATGTGTTACATGATTACGGGGGAGCTTTTACATGCAAAATTATTTATCCTATCTCATGCATAAACTACGGGAGAGAGTAGCGCTTAAATCTTTGATGTGTGTGTGTGTGTGTGTGTGTGTATACACACACACACACACACACATACATGCTTTGCTCTTTTCCTATGTTATTTTGTCATCATTAAAAAAGGAAAGAATGTGAATGCTTATGTCATGAAGCATATCAAATGAAGTTTTTGATGATAACAAAGTCAAGATGAAGATCAAGATCAAAAGAAGTGACTAAGATCAAAAGAGATCAAAAGAACATATCAAATGAGTTTTTGATGATAACAAGATCAAAAGAGAAGATCAAGATCAAAAGAAAAGACCAAGATCAAAAGAAGGAAACCAAGAGGTATATAGATATAGGTTATAGGATTTCAATGTAAAATGCTCTCAAAATATCTCAATGATTTTTAAATAATTTTTCAAAGATCCTTTTGAATCAACTAATAATTCAAAGTTCATCTTTTAAAGATATGATCATTTCAATCTTGGATTTCATAACTTAAACGTAAATCTTGTTCAAATCCAAGCTCTATATGTAAGGATTGATCAATGCACTTAAGTGGAGTTGAAAAATGTGTTCAAAGGACATGGTAATCGATTACACATGTGTTGTAATCGATTACAAACATGGCAGAAGCCTTGTAATCAATTACACTAAGGCTGTAATCGATTACAAGTCAGGCAGATGCCATGTAATCGATTACACAAGGCTGGTAATCGATTACATCCTGCCCAGAAAGCCAAGAACAAGTTCAAATAGCCATATAATTGATTACCACTATGGTGTAATCGATTACCACTGGCTTGATAGTGCCCAGCGACTATATTAGGTGCATTAAATGCTTGGTTTTAATGCCTCTAATGGCTCTTTTAATGAAAAATAGTTTATATACTTGAGTTGGGGCATCATTAATGGTTAATCTTGAACCTTGAAACATCCTTCTAACAACATATATGAAAATCAATCCTTAAAATCCTTCTTGCTTTGTTTTTGTACCAAAACTTGAGATATCTTTAAAGAGCATTCTAGAGCTTCAATTTGTATTAACTACTCTTGTGAGAGTTTTATCTTGCATATACTTCAATTCTTTGTGAAGAGGGTGAGACATTCCTCCAAATTGTAAAGGGTGAGGTATACCTAGTTAGTAAAGAGGGTGAAGTATCCCTCAAGGTTGTAAAGAGTAAGGTATCCCTTGTTAGTAAAGAGGGTGAGATATCCCTCAAGGTTGTAAAGGGTGAGGTATCCCTTAAAGAGGCTCAAGCTACAAAGGGTGAGGTATCCCAAGGTGGTGTTGAGTGCTCCAATTTGTAAAGGTTACAAGCACCTGATTCAAGCTTGGAATTTAGTGAAAAATCTTAAGTGATTGCTTGAGGATTGGACGTAGGCTACAAGTGGATTGGTGGCTGAACCAAGATAAATCTTGTGTTTGATCTTCTTAACTCTATCTCTTTACATTTGAGCTTTAATCTTATATACTTACTTAAATACTTTCTATCTTGCCTTATTTATTTGTGAGTGAGTTATTCAATCTCATCTATCTATTCACTTCAATCAATCAATGGCTTCAAAGAAAATAAGAATTTAAGTATTTTACGAAAGATTTGCGAAAAGTTTTTATGTACTCAATTCACCTCCCTTTTAAGTATTGAGGCCACTTGGTAACATGGTAGGCCTACACTGGTCAATGGGCCAATACCTGAAGTTACACCTAACATAATTATAGATAAACAAAAAAAATATATCACATTTATATAAACTAAGAGTTAACAATAATTAAAAATATTATCCTATAGGTATACCTGGGGAGTGTTGAGAAGGCTGTAGTGGTGGAGAAATATGGCAAGATAGAGAAGGCTAGGGTGGAACATTACGACCTCTCCCACGACTGCGTCCAATGCCTCTACCTTGAGTTACCGTGATGAATATCTGCATAAGGAAACATAATTAAACATGACGAGTTAAGAAACTATACGTCCATAAAAACCTCAAAATATAATAATGATATTTTAGTGTAAATATCATTAATGAAATTTATTGAACAAGATTCAATTGTAACTACTTTAATCTGAAGCAAAAGATTCCTCATCTTTATCTGAGAATTCATTAATTTCATTATCTTTGTTGTCATTAATGAACTCATCATCAACCAAAACGTCCATTGGATTATGTATATCATGTATATTCACTTCTTCCATCTGGGCATGTGCATCAAACAAGGAAATTGATTCATCATCTATGACAATATTGTGTGTTCCAAGGGATCCATCATCTTGATAATAATCAATAGCATATAGTTCATTGAATTCTTCACTTTCATCATTTAATGTCTCAACCACGAAGAGTTTTAATCTGACCTTGCAAGTTGCCCACCATTCACCATTAGCTTTATTCCCGCTTTGTGGGTATCTTGTATAGTACACTTGTTGTGCTTGTTCAGCTAAGATGAATGACTCATTTGAGTGAAGTCTTGATTTATGCTTGATGTCAACCAACCCATATTTCTCATCAACATTGACTCCATTAATTAGGTCAAACCAATGACATTGTAAAAGAAATACTCTGTTCTGATTTCCTACATATGACGATTTCAATATCTCTTCAATAATGTCATAATAGTCGAAGTTATTCTCACCGTATATACTACCTCTAACACATATGTCACTATTTATGGTAGCTTTATTTTGTCCATACTCCTTAGTATGAAATCTATACCCATTAACTATTAAGTCACAGAAGTCACGGACTTGGATAGACCATAACTTATCTTTCGTATCATTTGATCCTCAACTTGACCTATATTAACCTGTATCATTACATAGACAATAGATAGTTGTAACATTTAGCATAATGAACATATTTAATATGATAGATATGATTATCGATAAAAGGACTTACTAGTTGTTTTAGCCACCTACTGAAGTCCTTATCTCGAGCTTCTAATATTTGATCATCAGTGATATTAGGATATGTTTCCTTTAACAAATCCTCGAATTGTCTAATCAATACAATAATTAATATTTAACATAACATAGTTAATTAACAAATTCATTAGTTAGGGAGTAAACTTACTAGAGATAAGGTTCTACTTCTCCACAATTTACAAGAACATATGTCTCAACAATCTGAAGTTCCACATCCTTCAAGAATCTATTCTGAACTCTCCTGATAGGATGACATGGATGTTTAAAAATAGATAACCATTCATCAATTGTATCTTCCCCATTGTCGTTATTCTGAGGAACTTGAGTGCGCCTAGTCTGTAGGTAGGGATCAAAATACATGGAAATAAAATTGAAATTTTTTTCTAAAATATATGCTTCATAAATAGATCCTTCAACTCTCGCCTTATTTCGAACCTTCCTTTTCAAATACAACATACACCTCTCAAAAGGGTACATCCACCTGTAATGCACTGGTCCTCCAACCTTAACTTCATAGGGGAGATGTATAGCTAGATGTTCCATCACGTCAAATAATGCTGGAGGAAAAATCTTCTCTAACTTGTAAATTGTTTCAATAATGAAAAGTTCTGCGTTCTCCATGAAGGAAGCACGAATCTTAATTGCACAAACTTCTTTGAAGAACAAGCTGATTTTTGTTAATGGTCCCCATATAGTTTTTGGCAAAATATCACGAAATGCCAGAGGAATTAACATTTGCATAAAAACATGAAAATCATGACTTTTCATTCCATATATCTTCCCGTCGTCTACATTGATGCAACGTGTGATATTTGACGTATACCTATCAGGAAATTTCAATTATTTTATCCACTCACACACCATCCTCCTTTGATTGGCATCTAAGACATATGTCGCCTTTGGTTTTTTACACTTGTCATTCTCAACTATTAGCTCCAAGGAGGGACATTTGCAAATTATCTTCAAATCTTCTCTTACATTTGTCTTTTGTCTTGCCCTTTATGTCCATAACAGTGTTGAAGATATTCTTAAACATGTTCTTCTCGATATGCATAACATTTAAATTATGTCATATTAGATTAATGGACTAATAAGGCAATTCCCAGAATATGCTTTTCTTCACCCAGTTATGGTGTATACCAAAACCATCTTGTTTTTGTTTGCCTGATTTCAAGATGAAAATGACTTACTTAAGTTGAGTCACTCTATTCAAGACATCTGCCCCACTCAGCCGTTGTGGTGGATAAGATTTTTCCGTTGTTGATTTCTTAAAAGAGTTTCGATCACGGTGAAATGAATGATCAAAAGGTAGAAATTGGTGATGACAATCAAACCAACAACATTTCCTACCGTGCTTCAATACAAATGACTTACTGTGATTCATACAAAGCAAACAAGAAAGTTTTCTATGAGTGCTCCACCTAGACAGCATTTCATAGGTTGAAAAGTCACTTATTGTCCATAACAAAATTATTTTCATATTGAAATTTTGCTTCTTCCAGGCATCATTAGTGTGCACCCCATCGTCCCACAATTTCTTTAGATTATCAATTAGGGGTCTAAGATAGACATCTAAACTTTTACCTGGTGATTTTGGTCCAAGAATCACAAGAGTGAGGAATATGTATTTCCTTCTAATACACATACTTGAGGGTAGATTGTATGGTGTGACAAAAATAGGCCAACATGAATATGGTATGGCTGAACCACTGAATGGATTAAAATCATCTGTACAAAGGCCAAGCCTAACATTTCGAGCCTCTAGCGCAATATTGAATGGGTAGTGTCAAATCGTTTCCAAGCCTCAGCATCAGTTGGATGTGTGATCACTGATTCATCTTAACGTACTCCATCCGCATGCCAACTTATATATTATGCAGTTTTTTTAGACATAAATAGACATTGGAGTCTAGGAATAATGGAAAAATATCGCAACACTATGTGCGGCACATCCTTCTTTTTTTATGAACATCCCGCCTTCAGCTTGAATCGTGGGTGTCCATATACTAAGCAAACTGAGTACAAACTCTTGTCATTGTATTCTTTATAATACAACATGCACTGATTAGGACACACTTCTATCTTCTCATATCCTAATCCCAACTCACGAATCATTCTCTTCAACTTGTAAAAGTTTTCGGGTAACTTTTTAGGCTCTGGAAGCATGCTCTTAATAATGACAATTATTCTATCATAACAACTCTCACTCATGTTAAACTCTGACTTCAAGTTCAAAAGTTGAGTTACAGCTGACAATTTCATGTGCTTATGGCAACCATCTCATAAAGGTTTGTCAGCGTCTCTTAGCAAGTCATAAAACTTCAAAACTGACAGATTTGGATCCTCTTCTAAATCTTGAGCTTTTGGATTTAATCTATCACCTGCAGCATTCATAACCATATCCACATATAGATTCCTAAGCTCCACTTCATCATCATGGACAATGGATGTTGAGCCGCTATCTCCCTATCTGTCCTCACTATGAATGGTCCAATTTACATAACCATCCACAAATTCGTACTTATACAGATGTTGTTCTACCCTAAATAACTCCCTCCAAACACGATTCTTACATCTAGCACATGGACAAAGGATGTCATTTAACACATCAGTAACTGTCGGGTCTCCTTGAGCAACCTTAATGAAATCATCAACTTCATCCTTGAATTCTTCACTCACATAGCCAGTAGGATCATTTCTTCGTAACATCCAACTTTGATTGGGTCTCATGATTGCTGAAATTGGTTTAGCACATTAATACATGGTATAACCCTATCTCATTTGAAAAGACACTTCTTCAACACTTGGTTGATAGAATTCACAAAAATCACACATCGTATACATGACGAAATTTTGGCAGTATTTCCCTTTGGTCTCCAAGTTCACAACTCGAACATGGTGACATCTACCATAATCAAGTATGCACCTAGAGAACAAAAGAATGTAATCAAGTATAAAATATGAGATTTGATGAATAACCATTAACCAAGTGAAGAAAAAGTTTCTTCTCAAACTGTCCAACTTGGACAATTCAAGATTGAATAAATGAGTTATACCTTTAAAAAGTACACATGCTCCCTAATATTGAATCTCAAATGGGAAACTAAGGTTTCGCTCAAATTGTAAGGAAAAAAAAATAAAGCATTAATTTCAACCATGCAATATGCAGATATGTAAGTACTTGAGATGAGACATCTAATAAGGCTATGGTAGAAAACACACTATAGACTACTACAATTTTATGTAATTGTAGACAGAAGAGGATAAAAAGGATTCCATTACCATAAATAAAATATAAAAGATTTGAGTAGTGGGGAACATCAGGAAACAGGCAAAGGAAAGTCTCCAACAATCACATATGAATTAAAGAAATATTATGGGAAGCAATCTATAATTAAATTACAGTTTCCAACCAGCAATTCGTGTATGTTCAATGAAATTGAGATCTCTTAACACTAACAGCAGCAGTCAATTAGCAAAGCAATTAGAGTCTAATTAGAGTCAATGAAATTTAGATCTCTTCACATCAATAAGTAGATACACTAACAACAACAGTCAATTAGCAACTAGACTAATTAGGATGACAATGCCCCAAAGAGTCCAATTAGAGTCATGCAACCATATTCAACATTTATATTCTTAACCAAAGCAATTATTGTAATCTCAGTTATTACACTTTATTAAAAAAAATCTAGTCATATGTATAATAATGAAATGTTAATCAAGCACGAGTGTAGGATAAAAAGTCATATAACATTATAATAAACAATTTATAGTACAATGCTAAGGAAAAGCTATCGGGATCTTGCTAACATCAAAGACATGAAGGCTGAGAAGGAAAATTGCTATATTTTCTCATCCCAATGAACACAAGACATGATAATAATATAGCATGTAGCAAACAAAAATTAAAATATCATTCTAGTTTTGCCAATGAAATCCTCAAGTTGAATTAGTTTTGCCCAATTTTATTTCATTCTAGTCTTCATTGGGTGACAATGACTGCTATAAATACATATGAATTTTACAGTCTTACATCTTGAGTTTTGACAGAACATGCCCTGAGTAATTTATCAAATATTTTGAGTTTAACATAGTTAATCCTCAAGTTGAACCACATTGTATTTTTGAGTTCTTTAGTTAATCTTTTCTTTTTATTTTTCCTTTTTTCTCCCTTCAGGTGACTGAGCACAGAACACACAATCTTCTAATCCAGTTGGTTCACTGAAAGAGAAGTAAAAAGGATAAAAGAGGTGCTGCTAAACTGAATTATTGAACCATTGATAGGGTCATGGCAAAATAGAATCTTATGTCAAAATCTCAATATGGATGGGGTAAAGTTAGTACCATGATTTTAGACCACTTGCAATTTGAACCTCACTGTGCTAGTCTTAGCAATCAACTTGAAACTTAATGAGGGCATTCCTGACTAACTTGGATAAAAAGAAAGAGGGCTCGGTGGACAAATGAAAATTATTGCATAGGTAGTGTAGGTATTATCAGGACTTCAATGGCCAAAGATTCTTTATAATGTCCTGAGTTTGATTTTACATAAAACAAGAACACACTAAACACAAATTGGCAAAAGAAAAAAATAAAATAAAAAGTAATAAAAAAATAAGAAGAGATACAAACAACTTGCCCTCAAGAATTTCCACTATGTGAACCAAGGTCATGTACACAAATATTAATCTTGTCATGGTAACCTCTGATTTCGAACAAAAAACTAAGAAAAAAAAAAAGAAAATACAAGATAGCATTTGGGTGGGGGTTTTCATTTCAGCTTTAGGAAAACATGTGTTTGGCAATAGCTAGCATATGAAAAATAAAAACATGTTTAGTTCAAAAAAAACTGACAGAGAAAAAAGAGATAGCCTTTGAAGGAAACATTTCTGCTCAAATCTCCTCATTTAGGCATTTCCCAAAACATGTTGGGGGCATTTGAAATTTCACCAAGTTTACAAACAATAAAGAAACAATTCAACACAACCTAGCACTGAATAAAAAAATGGCATAATTACACAGAGAACCCTATTAAGCTCAGGTTCTCTTGTTACCCATATACGCAAACAACAATATGGAATCAATAAAAAGGGAAAGGAAAGTAAATAAATGGAAGGATGAAAATGAATGACCTTCACTCAGATACTGGTGCGACGAGCAGTCCTGTCTTCTATTCGGGTAGTGGATTTGGCTTTAGATTTGGCCCTAAAGTAGCAGTGATTTAGTTCTCTGAAGAAGCCATAATAGGGAAGAGGAACACATGGCTGTGTGAGTGAATAGGTGGGAGAAGAAAACTTAAACTGTAGGGCTGCGGCTGGATTGGGAGAGAACGGGTGGAAGAGAACGGGAGGGAGAAAAGGGTCGTGTTCAAAAGCAGATTTGTGATTTACAAAGTTAAGGTTTTTATCCTACTCTTTTTAAAAAAAAAAATTTATCATTGTTTGCGACAGATCCCTCGCTAAAAAGCACTCAACTAATACTTAAATTAGCGAGGAAAAATATATTTAGCGATAAAATTTTATTAGCAAGGGAAATTATCTCTCACAATTCCCTTGCTAATTATCCCTCGCAATTCCCCTTGCTATTCACTCACTATTTTCAACTTGAATTTATTTTTGAAATTTAGCAAGGGATCGTTTTTCCCTCGCTAGTCCCTAGCGAAGGAATTGTGATAGAAATTTTTCCTCATAAAATTCTGTCGCAAAATCATAAATTTCTTGTAGTGTTAGCATTGTGCACAATGTAGTTCAACATGACAAGACAAAATACATTGAGATAGACTGACACTTTATTTAGGAGAAATTGGATAGTGGACTCATAACCATAACATAGGTTCCTTCGAGATATCAATTAATAGATGTATTAACTAGGTGACTACCCACAGAACACTTTCAGGATCTTATTAACAAGCTGAGAATGATAGATATCCATTCACCAACTTGAGGGGGAGTGTTGAGCTTTATTGTACAGATTCTTTTGTATAGATTATTTCATTATTTCTGTTATTATGACATATTTGATTTATTTCCTAATTTATGTTATTAGGATAAATTTAATTTATTTTCTTATTTATGTTATTAGGATATGTTTGATTATTGCATTATGACAAATTTATTTCTTAAAATTTAGTTCTATTCTAAGCAAGTAGTTATTGATATAAGTCTATATAATGTAAATTATACATGTACAATTAAAATTTAAACAATAACTGTTCTGAAAGGGATTCAGAGGGTACCTGAGATAGGCACATTACGGTGGTTTCTCCTTTTAGCAGCAGCTGAGCGTGTAGCACAGGGGGGTGGGTACCTGCAAAGGGACTTCAATGCTCAAGTCAGGAGTGCACAAGAAGGTTTTAGAGATTGGGTTAAAAGTTACCTTACTAAGATGACTTAGCCTTGTATTTATAGAGCGTATAAAGAATCCAAATAGGATCCTTACTGAATGCAGGTAGTTTAGGATTAGTATCCTGATGAGGATTGCCTTCCTATTATAATTGGATATGTCCCTGTAAATCTGGGATTAAGATATGAAAAATATCTAACCATTAATGATATCTATAAATCATATAATATCGTAAGTTAATGATTGACAGTTATGGATATTTAGGGATTCATCCTCTGCGTGAATCTATCAGTCACGATGTCGTATACTGACACCGCTCAAGGGTCGTAATCCGTGGTCCAGAATACGTCGTGAGTCTTCCTCTGCGCCAGCTAGGAGGAGTCCGGTAGTGTGCATGCCAGGTTGATCCCATGGAGCGGGATCCCGGATCACGGTCCAGAACAGTTGCCCCCAGCTTGACTCTTAAATGAGATAGACCAGAGTCAAGTTTAGAACGGATCAACCATCACATGGCTAATATGGCAATTCGACAGATAGGTGTTAAACCTCGAGTTATTGCCGACGTCCTTGACTTATTTAGTTATAGGGAAAGATCACTGCCCCCAAGTATGAGTATTGGAGACATATTCGCTGTGAATCCCGAATGCAATCTCTGGTGGTAACAGTCTGTGATTCTTTGGGAAATTAATACTTGGACTTTATTGGGAAGTAATGATTCTTTAAAGAAAATGTCAGTTTCACAAGGATTTTTTCAACTGCTCCCTATCTTTGTGACCAACCAGAGATCAAAAGCATTTATTTTGGCTAACTTCATGGGATCAGGTCACTTTTTACGGGACCAATCAGAACCCCTTATGCATGCTATAAGTAGAGAATACTTCTCCGTGAGTTTGCATTCCCTCATTTTTCATTGTCGAACAGAGATGATTTCTCCCAGGGGGATGAATGTAGTTCTTTCTTCATTTCCCACCTTTGTGAAGAAAGTTTCATCATTAGCAGAGATTATACTTTTATTTCTTCTAAAGTTCTTGAAGAGGTTTGATCTTCCCCGAACGTTTTTTCCCTTCGACAGGGGCCTTTCTTTCTTGGCGTAAAACTGGGTTACTATGCATTCAGGGAGGCGGGAGCCTTTCTCTCCTAGCGTACACGACGGTGTCTGATCTAACGTGTTGCTAGGATAAGACAATGCCTTCTTCTACTACTGCATGAGGACTCGACAGAGCACACTGTTCCTCTCTCCTTCTTCTTGATGGGCTACTCGAAAGCACCCGGCCGGTCTTTTTCGTTGTAATGACTGGATATGCAAGGATACCGGGACAAAGGAAGTGAGGACCCTCTTGGAGCAACCTAGGGTGGTCTGTTTTCTTTGACTTACTTTCAAGGAAGCAGCGGGTATCAGCTTCTACCGTTATCCATCGAGAAGGTGGGAGAAGAACGAGCGAGTGGAGGATTTCTACTCCGGAGTGGCTTCACTCTATTCCGGGGTGGAAAAACCGCTGTAGTTGCTCCGAAACTTGAGGCAACTTGGAATAGTTGATACCGATGGAGGATTCTTCACCTATAGAGGTCGTACCCCTTCCAACAAGCGAAAGAAGATCTCAGTCTTTAGTTGCATCGCGGAGAAGCAGTGTAATGAACTTTGGTGTTTTCTCCTGGTTATGATCTCGGTTTGCCAATGTTCTGCAAAGCCAATCCACTTTTTCAAGAGACCGTGATTTGGAGATGTGGATGGGGTATAATCCAAGCAGCCGAAGATGTTTCCCCTTTTTCCCGAGATATCCTTATACATTCCATGTCTCAATATTTTCTTTTTCCTCTTTTTCGGTTGTATGACAATGTACGGAATGAAGATGATTCAATAGACTTTACCTTCTCTGTATTTGTCCTGCATTTTCATTATATGTATGTTTTTCCACCGAGGTAACGCTGCCGGGGTGAGTCCAACGCTTATCCCGGTATAACCAAGTAAAGACACTGCCGGGATAGGTCCAACGCCAACTCGGTATAATGGCCACAATTGCACCTCGGTGTTAGCACGTAGTCCGTGATGTTAATAGTTAGTTGGAGTAGGAATCCGCGGTAAAAACTTGGGTTCTCATCCAACATTCGTACAACGCTTTGGATCACTGTGTAACCGTCCTTTCAATTGTTATTACAGTTGTGTGGGCCACGTGTTATGATTTCATCTAAGGGACGTGCCTAGAGCTCCGGAAGCCATGATGAGCACCTTTTGAACTTGCATCGGAGGGGACAAAAATGTCTCTTAACCGTTCAACCCTTTATAAATAAGAGTCAAAGGTTCGTCTTCTTCACTTTACCATTTTTGGTTTCCTTCACCAAAAACACCGTGCGTCGAAAGCTTTGGCTTCTTTTGGGAGCTTTTCATCCACTCGCGGTTTCTCTGCTGTTCTGGTACGTATTCTCCACTTTTCAAGTATTCTGCCTTTATATAGTAAGTAGCTTTCTCTCAACATTTCACATTTCTGGTTTTGCTTTCCTTCAAATAGAGCTTAGTGAGTTAGGTAGATTTTATTGCCTCCTTGAAACACCATCTTTGCCGCGCCATGCGCGGTGGAGGAGTTCCCCTGAATGCTTCGTTTCTGGTGGGACAGGAGGTCGGTAGGCGAGGTTTGGATTATTTCGCTCTCCTTGTGTCTGAATCTATGAAACTATTGATTCTGACAGTTGCTTACCGACTTCTTTGGATGTTCTCAAGATTTTCATGGCCAAAGGAAAAAGGCTAGAGTTCAGCCCCCACTCCACGATGTCCGTGACCCGGTAGAGGACGAGCTGGTTCGAGTTCGATGGGGTCCCGGGCTGGTATGCCCCTGGGTGGTGGACGACGTATGGGATCATCAGTCTAAGTTTTTGAGTGAATCCGTACTCTGAGAATCCTTATTTGCCTTAGAGTTAACTGTGAACAAAGCTTGAGACGACGAATTCGAAGTTGTCTGCCCAAACTGGAGTGAGAGAGTGTGCTCTTGTCGAGAAGAGGGTTCACATTTCATGTTCCTGTATGTGCCACTTTTCCTAAAGTTGGGGCTTAGGATACCATTTTCTGACTTCTAAATGGTCGTCCTCCATACTCTCCAAGTGGCCCCTTCACAGATCCATCCTAACGGTTGGGGCTACATCATTTCGTTTGAGAGGTTTTATCGGTTGATGAGCCTTAAGTGCTCGATAAATACCTTTTTTTATTTTTATACAAGAATAAACACCCAGGGGATGGTAAGGCAAACGAGTTGGCTTGTCATCCGATCCCGGCTTAGTCGTAAGTCCTTTCACGTTTTCGAAGAAAGCTTCAAAGGGTTTAAGACTGCCTTTTTCAAGATAAAAGCCAAGGAGGGATGTCAACCATTCTTCCTCAAACCAGATGGGGAGCCAAAATTTCCTCTTTACTGGACGCAGAGGTGCTGGGACGTGCCCATCGACTTGATTGAAAAAGAGAAGGAAGATCTCAACCCCGAGGAGCTTAGGATCGCGAGGTTCATAACTCGATATGCTGAGAAGCATGGGAACATCAATATTAGAGATGTTCTTTATATCCCTGGTGATGATCTTCTTTATGCTTTATTAGGTAGGAATTAGGGCATTTTTACCCCTAGTATCCCTAGGTGTTTGCTCTGTCTTCATATATTAATGTTTCGTGATGTACTGACTGTACTTATTTTTGTTTCCTTTCAGTTAGCAACATGACTTCTGGGTCTTCCATGGTTTCCCTGCAATCTTCAAGGAACCGAAGGAAGGGGAAGAAGACCATGGCTTCTTCCTCCACAGCCATTCCAGACTCCTCCGACCGGGGTGCTGTCATCGGAGAGTAAGATCAGCCGGGATCCCCTACCCACAATTTTAAAGGGCGAAAAAGGCAAGCTATTGAAGAGCCTTCTGAGCACGATGAAAGGTCATCGGAGGGCAGAGAACGGGAAAGGGCGGACTTCTTGCCGATCATCACGGGGCTGTCTGATCCCGGCCCCTTCATATCTGGGCGGTTTTTGGGTGGCGAGGTGAGACAGCATATTGCCGAGTAAGGTCTGGCCCAAACCTTAGCCGCACTTCAGAGGCAAGCTCTCTGAGCAGCAGCCGAGATTCGTTTCATCAAGGAGACTATTGAGAATGCTGATCGACAGGCGTCGGAAGAGCTGAAGACTTTGAAGAAAGAAAAGGAGGAAATTAATTAGAAGTTGATCGCGTCTTTAAAAGCCGACGAGGATAGTAGGGCAAGGGTCGTCGAGCTGGAAAAGAGGGTCATTGAACTAGAGAAGGCATTAGCGGACTCTGAGGCTACCAGGAAGACCGAGAAGCTTGAAGCCAACAGAAGCATTGACGCACTGAGGGCCGAGGTGACAGAGCTCGAAAAAGATGTGGAGGAGCTAGACAGGGTAGCTGGAAAGGTCGGGGGAGAGCAGTTCCAAAATGCTGTGGTGCAAATCCAGCATTTCAATCCTGGGGTCGACCTTATCTTGGAGGGTGTTACCCCGGATAAAATCTTTCATAACGACCAACTTGTAGCTGTTGTGGAGTTAGCCGCGAAAGCTCCTGGTGGCAACTTGGAGGTTATTCAAATCCCGGAAGGGGAAGAGGCCGACGTTTAAGTTTTTCTTGCTTTTTTCATTTCCTGTTTTCTGCCCCCTGTGTGGGGTTTTGTTACTTGTATGGACAATTGCCCCGTGTTTGGGGTTTTATAATTAATTACTTTGTTTAACCATTCATTCTTATTTTTCATGGTCCAACTTGGGTCCAACGCCCATTTTCATAGTCATTGTAATGGACTTAGAAAACTGTTTGTCGTAGAGAACCATGGTCCGGGATCCTTCACTCATACCATTGAGTGAATGGCATTCCACTTGACTTAGGTAGAAATAACGCCTTAGTCTGTAATCTAACGCTTATAATAATTAAACGTCAAGAAATTTTAGACTTAGGCAAAGTAAAACCTTAATTCATATTCCAGTGCTTGCTATGGGAAGCGTTTGGAATTGCAGACATAGGTAAGAGTAACGCCTGGCTTAGGGCATTTTACGCGAAAACCTTTTTGCCTAAGGCATCAACATTGTTTAACCTTGCCCAGGGTAGGTACCCCAGTAATCATATGGATTTTGGGACCCTTTTTTGGCTTAGGTATAAAGAAGGAGTGTGTACATATAATCCGTACTGTCCCCTATCAATTTGACATTTTAGCAGTTAGAGCAGCGTGTTCGACTAACCTTGATACCTGAATAACTATTTTATTGATGATATTGGGAGGACGAGAGTCCGTATATAACGTATTTATTAAAAACGAGAATGGATTAAAGATAACTTTACTAGAGGGCTAAGTCGCTACGGGCGTTTAGCTATAATATTTTCTTAATTTATCCGCATTCCAGTAATTCTTGACCAGGGTTCCGGATAACGTTTCCAGGGTGTAGGCTCCCTTACTCGTACTAGTGACGACACGGTAGGGGCCTTCCCAGTTAGGGCCTAGTTTCCCTTGGGAGGCATTTTTCCCCCTATGTCGGCTCTCCTGAGCACTAGATCGCCGGGTTGGAATTTCCTTGGGACCACTTTCTTGTTGTACCTAGCCGCTGTCTTCTGCTTGAGGGTGGCATCCTGTATGTGAGCTACGTTTCTTCTTTCTTCGAGCAAGTCCAGGTCCTCTCTGATTAGACCAGGGTTGTTGTCAGTTGAGAACTGTTGGTAGCGCCAGCTGGGCTCCCCTATCTCCACCGGGATCATGGCCTCGCAGCCATAGGTCAACTTGAAAGGGGTCTCTCCCGTCGTGGAATGGGGAGTGGTCCGGTATGCCCAAAGAACATGGTCAAGTTGCTCGACCCAGTTCCCTTTGGCTTCATCTAACCTCCTTTTTAAGCCTCGCACGATGATTCTATTGGCGGCCTCGGCTTGTCCATTTGTCCTGGGATTCTCGATGAAGCTACAGTGGTGGTTTATTTTCAATCCGGCTAGTAGCTCTTCAAAAGTTTTGTCCTTGAACTGGGTACCGTTATCTGTGATTACAGATTCTGGTATGCCGAACCTGGTGATAATATGGAGCCAAGTAAACTTCTGAATCCGCGCCGAGGTGATGGTGATCAGGGGTTCGGCCTCGATCCACTTAGTAAAATAGTCTACTGCTACCACCAAGTATTTAAACTGCCCTGGGGCCTGGGGGAACGGACCTAAAATGTCCATACCTCACCTGTAAAAGGGCCAAGGGACCGACGTCGTGAACAGCTCTTCAGAAAGGGCTTGAAAGTGATCTGCATGGTGCTGACACTTTTCGCAAATTTGAACATGTGCTTGAGAGTCAGCTTCCATTGTCGGCCAATAGAATCCTGCCCTTAATACTTTTTGGGCTAAGGCTTTGCCTCCTAGGTGATGACCACAACTTCCTTCATGAACTTCAGCTAGGGCATACTCTGCTTCCTTTGGGGTTAAGCATTTTAGAAGAAGGGAGGAGAAACCTTGTCGGTATAGGCGGCCGTTGTAAATGGTGTACCTTACCGATATCTTTACCAAAAAAAAACGGTAACTTTCCATGTTGCAGATAGCCCAGTATAGGGGTGATCCAAGATGGCTGATGGTCCTCTACTTGGGATATGCCGTGATCCGTAATAGAGGGTTGGGAGAGGGTTTCTTGGATTACAGACCAGTTGTTGCCGGGGCTCTTCGTGTTGACCAATTTAGACAAAAGGTCTGCTCTGGAGTTTTGTTCCCTTGGGATGTGCTCTATCTTGACCTCTTCAAAACCTTTCAAAAGTTCTTGGACCTTGCTCAAGTACTTCTGTAGGAGGGGTTCTTTAGCTTGATAGTCACTTCAGATTTGGGAGGTTACTAGCTGGGAATCACTGCAAAGCGTGATCCGCGTTGCCTCCAGATCCTTTGCCATTAGCAAACCGACGATGCAGGCCTCATACTCGGCTTGATTATTTGAAGTTGGGAATTCAAACTTTAGGGAGTGCTCCAAGGTCAAACCCTCTAAATTTTCAACAATCACTCCGGCCCTGCTTCCTTTGGGGTTCAATGATCCGTCGGCAAAAATGGTCCAGAAGGCTTTCTTAGGGTCGTCGTTGTCTGTTGTGAGTTCTGCTAGAAAGTCGGACAACGCCTGGGATTTTATTACAAGTCGTGGTTCGTATGTGATTCCAAACTCTGAGAGTTCAATCGACCATGCAATTATTCGCCCAACCAGATCTGGTTTGTGTAGCACCTGTTGGATAGGTTGGTCTGTTCTTACCACCACTGGGTGGCATTAGAAATATTGTCAAAGTCTTCTTGCGGTGATAATGAGCGCAAAGGTAACTTTCTCAACTTTTTGGTATCGAAGCTCCGGGCCCTAGAGGACTTTGCTTACGAAGTAAACAGGCTTCTGTCCTTCGTCGGTTTCTCTGATCAAGACTGAGCTTACGGCCTCGTCATGGACGGATAGGTACAAGTAGAGTGTCTCCCCGGTGTCCGGCCTTGTCAAGATAAGAGGGGAGGACAAGAGGTTTTTTAGTGATGTGAAGGCGTCCTCGCACTCTTGAGTCCATTCAAAACTTTTTTTCCTTTTTTAGCAATTTAAACAGGGGGAGAGACTTGTGAGCGGCTTTAGCCAAGAATCTTGTGAGGGCCGCTATGCGCCCTGTAAGCTGTTGTACTTCTTTGACGTTCTGGGGATTTCTCATGTTGAGGACAGCCTGACATTTATCCGGATTGGCCTTGATTCCTCTATGAGTTAGCATGAACCCCAAGAATTTACCGGCCTGGACCCTGAAAGCGCACTTCTCCGGGTTCAACCTCATGTTAGATTTTCGGAGTTGTGCGAATACTTCCTCGAGGTCTGCCGTGTGCGATCCGCTGTGTGGGGGTTTTTACTATCATGTCGTCTACTTCCTCTTCTTTTGTGCCACCGGCTTTGGACCTTTTTTAATCGACAATCGGTGGCAAATGAAGCTTAGGTCGAGTCCGGGCATGTTAGAGGAAGTCCAAGCGAAAAGGTCTTTATTTTTCAACAAGAGTTCCGACAGTTGTTGTTTTTCTTTTTCGTTGAGATGAGCTCCAATCTTGGTGACCTGTTCTGGGTTGGTCCCAAGCTGAAGAGACTCCAGTTCACCTTCGGGCTGGGGGTGAGTACCCCAGATTTCTTCTTTGACGTCCAATTCTGTCATTAAAATGTTAATCTGGTCAATAGCCGTGGTGGATACGACGGGGCTCGACCTCCGGGACACTTTACAAATCTTCAAGCTCTCATTATAACATTTTCTGGCTGCAATTTCGTCCCCTTTTACAGTGACAACGTCATTGTTCTTATTAAGGAACTTCATCACGAGGTGGGTGGTGGATACCACCACTCTGAGGGCATTGAGAGAAGGACGACCCAGAATAATGTTATAAGCCGAGGGGCAGTCCACAACCAGGAATTTCACCTTGATAGTCCCGAAGAGTGTAGATGATCCGAGGGTCAAGTGAGTTTCGTAATATCCAATCGGGGTGATCTTCTCACTAGTGAAACCCGTCAACTCTCCTACGTGGGGAGTTAAGTCGGATTGCGGGAGCTCCAACTTCTGATAAAGATCTAGGAACATAATGTCGGCTGAACTCCCTTGGTCAACAAAAATTCGGTGGACTTCAGCATTAGAAATCACCCCGGAGATGATGAGTGGGTCGTCGTGATCTGGGATTATTCCACCATAGTCCTCGTCTGAGAAGGTGATGAGAGGCATTTTTCTATTCTCCGCTTGTGTTCTTAGTTCTGAGTGGACTACGCTAAAAACTGCCATTCTAAGAGCTTTCTTTCGAGCTCCATTGGAGGATCCCCCTCCGACAAAGCCACCGACAATGGTATGGATCGTCCTGTTGGGCTCGGCGCGGTGGTCGTTGTTATCAACTGGGGGAGTGTTCCTGGCCCGACCCTGTCGATCACTGTTATCTCGTTGAGGCGGAGTCCAGGATCTTCTCCTAGGGCTCCTTGTCCTTCTTCTACGCGGAGGGGACGGACTTCGACGTCTGCTGTCCCTGCGTCTATTATCCCCTTCGTTGTTTTATACACAAAGGATATACTACTGCAGGCGTCCGGCCTTGATTAGAAATTCAATGGCATCGCGCAACTGATAGCAATCCTCTGTATCGTGGCCGTAGGCTTTATGCCATGTGCAATGTTTGGAGTGATCCTTCTGCTTGTGTTTCTTGATAGGGGGCGGTCTCCGGACGTTCTGAAACTCCGTGTTCATCACTTCCCTCAAGATTGTTTCCCGAGGCATGTTCAAAGAAGTGTATTCAGAATAAGTTCTCCGTGGAGGGCTACCCTTGGGGGGTCGTGACCTTGAGGAATTTTGGTTGGGCTTTTGGTGAGAAAGCTCACCTTTGTCCCATCTCCTGTGGTCTTCTGTTGCCTCCTCCAAGTAGACATACTTCTCAGAACGTTTCTGGAAGTCGGTCAGATTGTCCAGTTTCTTTTTTGCCAGGGACTTGAAGAATTTGGAGCCTATCTGGAGACCGCTTCTAGCATAATGCAAGGCTATTCTGTTTTCAAAATTTTTTACATTAGTGCAGGCAGCCATAAAGCGCCTAACATAATCCCGGAGGCTCTTGTCTTTTCCCTGGCGGATCTTAGCCAGGGATTCGATGGATTTCAGTTGTTCCTTGCTCGTGGTGTACTGTAGCAGAAAACGCTGTTTGAGGTCCGACCAATCCACGATGGTCCTCCGTGGTTGGCTGGTAAACCATTTGAGGGCCCCCTTTTTGAGGGAGAGAGGGAAGGCTCGGCACAATAATTTCATGGATCCGCCATAGAAACATAGGGACTGCTCGTAGACATTTATGTGTTCTTGGGGGTCCATGGTTCCGTCGTAAATTTCAAGGTTTGGAGGAAACTTGAAATTCCTCGGAACCCGAAACTCCATGAGTTGGTCGGAGAAAGGTTGTTCCATACTTCCTCAATTCCAGTTATTGTCCCCAGTATTGGGAATTCCGTCATCGCCATGGGCCCTCCTTTTATCATTTTCCACGTCAGTCCGTCTATCACGTCGGTGCGGCCTTGGTTGGTTTTCATGCATGGCGCGCTACATGTCTTCCAGCCTCCTGAATTGGTCGTTGAGCAAGTCCATATGTTGCTGCAACATATCTTGAAATTGGCGTTGGGAACCCCGAGATTGATGTGTGCGTTCAGAGCGGGATGCACGATCGTCGAACTCATTGTTTGGGATTCCCAAACGTTGGTGTACCGGAATCCTACGCTCTTGAAGGCTCTGATCACCTCTCTAGACTGGGAACTCAAGTCTTTCCCTGACATAAATCCTGCGTGATGGGTTAGGAGACTCCTCAGAAAAGGAGGTGGAGTGCCCATCACGTCGACTTCCTGATCCGGGTGCCTGATTTCTCACAGCGGAGGTTTGAGCCACAAGTGGAGGCAGTGGTGGTGGTGGACGTTGCGTGTCGAGATCTTGTCTCTGGTTGACAGAGGTTTAAGCAGCGTCTCTTCTCGAGTTTTACCTCGTATTCACCATGATTGGGTGGGATTAGAATTTTATGGTCCCCACAGTCGGCACCAATGTTCTGAAGTGGATTTAGAGGGTACTTGAGATAGGCACGTTACGTTGGTTCTTCTTTTTAGCAGCAGCTGAGCGTGTAGCACAAGGGGGTGGGTACCTGCAAAGGGACTCCAACGCTCAAGCCAGGCAGTGCACAAGAAGGTTTTAGAGATTGGGTTAAAAGTTACCTTACTAAGATGACTTAGCCTTGTATTTATAAAGCGTATACAGAATCCTAATAGGATCCTTACTGAATGCAGGTAATTTAGGATTAGTATCCTGATGATGATTGCCTTCCTATTATAATTGGATACGTCCCTGTAAATCTGGGATTAAGATATGGAAAGTATCTAACCATTAAGGATATCTATAAATCCTATAATATCGTAAGTTGATGATTGGTTACGGATATTTAGGGATTCATCCTCTGCGCGAATCTATATCACGATGTCGTATAATCGACACCGTTCAAGGGTCGTATGTCCGTGGTCCGAAACGTCGTGAGTCTTCCAACTAGGAGGAGTTCGATAGTGTATTTAAGTTGATCCCATAGAGTGGGATCCTGGATCACGGTCCAAAACAATAACAATATTTAAAAATATTCTTTCAAATATAGATAATAGATAGATCAAGAATTTTAAGCGAGAATTTTTTGGAGTAATTTTAAAGCACTCTTCCTATGGTGGAATTTTATAAACCCTCAATAATTCTTCACAATGCTTTCGCTTCTCTTCGCCACCTCTGATAATCTACGATCCACCTTTATTAAGAAGAGCTCTTACCACCTCTAATAATCACTGGCGAAGGATCATACTCTCACCGTGGGCCACCACAAACAATAGACAAAACCTAAAGAAGAAGTCATGTTAACGAAATTCTAGTCCACCTTCGAAACTCATTATTTGCCGTCGTAGAAGGAGTTGTCGTCGATGCCAAAAGTGCTGTTAAAGTCACCAATGCTTCCTCATCCTCTTCCATCTATTCCGCTAGTTGCAGCTCGTTGTAAACCAATCCAAGATGGACATATCAAATAGTATGGGACAAGAAAGAGTGGAAAATGATTACTTCAATTGTTTAACAAAAGTGTTATCAAACGAGATATTTTGCAAATTCAGTTTTTTAATCACTGTATTTTGAATTGTCGTAGTTTAAAATTCTTTGAAAATTGAAATTATTTACCTAAAAACAGCATAAGAGTATTATAACAACTTTCTCAAATGACTTAATTACTCTATCTATAATTTTAAAATTAAAAATTTCTAGTCCTTTTTATTTTGTTATAGAAACTAGAAGTCAATTTGCGTTTTTTTGTTTGTTTTTTTGAGAATTTTGTTTATGCAATTATATGTAGTTTTAATCTTTGATCAGTATCTCCACAAATATTACTATGAAACTAACATTCGAGTATTGTTGTGATTAGGAGATTCTCTCAACAATTATACAATTATATATGGTTAATATTAAGTTATGATAAAATGTATTACTTTTATAGCACATAATCCACCTCATTAAAGAATATGACAGCTATCTTGCTAATAAAGTTTTTTGTATGTGAATAAAAGGATCTAGCATCAAATCCTACTATGACTAAAAAAAAATTCTACCTCATGCAACTAAAAATTAAAATGCTAGAATATGTATATGCTAAGTTATTTGTGGCGAGTATTCTCTAATGATGTTCTTGAAGAATGATCATGATAGGATCTACATTAAAAAAATGATCTTAAAAGAAGTATTGTAAATTTTTTAACATTTCCAAACAGTCTTTGCATTTAACTCAGATTTATTTATTTTCACTACATGCATTAATGCTATTAGTGTAAAATCTTTTATATATTATTAATCAATATGGTATTATTATAATTAATTAATTAAAATTAAATCCTAAACATGAATTGACATATTTTTATGTCATGTGTTCTAGCAGAATCTATATATCTATATGTACAATTGACTTGACATGTATTTAACAATATTATTAACTATTGATTATTAAGTTTATCTATCTATCTATCTATTTCTGTATGTAAAAATTGTGTTGAAATGTATTTAAAATTATCAACTAACGACTAGGAGTATATTTGATCTTCAAAAGTGAAACAAGTCAACTCAAAATAGGCCATATACTTACAAATTAACCACATGAAGATATTGTACCCACACAATATAGACTTCTTTGATATCCATATGTAAAATTGTCTTGAAATGTATTTAATAACATTATTAACCATTAATTATTAAATTTATCTATGTATCTATCTATTTCTATATGTAAAATTGTCAACTAAAGACTAGGATAAAGACTAGGAGTATATATTATCATCAAATCAAAAGTGAAACAAATCAACTCAAAATAGGCCATAAACATTACAAATTAACCACATGAATATAAAGAGTACCCACACAATATAGACTCCTTCTGATTTATCGAGAGCTTGAATAAGAGTGAATGAAGCTATAATATAAAGTTCTTGCCTGGTATAACCACAGAATGCCAATATACCTAAACTTTCAAAGGTAGTTCAAGGGAAGCTCATGATATATACTCTATCCTAACAGGCCAAGGTTTAGGTCGTGAGGCGCACTTGCAGTGCCTACACCTTATTCTTGTGCTCTATGTGAGACCCAACCATATTATAGTGTGGTGGCGCAGCAACACTACCTACTCAAGAAAAACATTTATATGTGAGACAACTGTGATGCGAATCTGAACCCTAAACAATATCATATCTATATTTAAGAAAATATATACTGAGAATGAATGAAGCGATAATCTAAAGCTCTTACTTGATATAACACATAATGCAAATATACCTAAACTTTTAAAGGTACTTCAAGCGATGCTCATGATATATACTTTGTCCTAATAGGCTAAGCTTTAGGTGGGAGAAGACACTTGCAGTGCTTACATTTTATTTTGTGATGTATGTAAAACTCAATCATATTATAGTGCGGCTGTGCAATAACATTACCTACTCAAGAAAAAATATTTATATGTAAGACAATCGTGACATGAACGCTAACCCTAGAGGATGTCATATCTATATTTAAGAAAAATGACTTTTCAAACACATAAAAATCTTTTCTTTTAAAATTTCAATTACAATTATTCCGAGTTTGTGTCAGGTTCTCTTGATATACTTTTGTTTAACTGATTCTCTTGATATATTACTTCAAAGTTGTATTTATTTATTTATTATAATATTTATTTAGAAATTTCTATAGGAAATATATATATATATATATATATATATATATATATATATATATATATATATATATATATATATATATATATATATACCTTCATGTGTAGAGGCATCTTCCACATTTTGTTTTGAACAAAAAGTTCCATGTGTTTCATTTTAAAAATCATTTAAATTTATTGACATTTTAGTCATTTAAACTTTTATACTAAGATTTGATTATTGATTTTGTTCTAATTTAATGGTTCAAAATAACTTATTTAATGAAAAATAATAATAATGCAGCATGATTTAAGACAAAAAAAAATTATAATTCTATTACAAACTCTACTTATTATTATTTAAAAATATATATATATTATATATATATATATATATATATATATATATATATATATATATATATATATACAAAATGGTAAAAATGACTATTTTTAAATTAAAGAACGGATACATAAAAAAGACGAATTTTAAAAGCTGAATGTCATAGTAATCTTTTTTTAATATCTATCAAACCCTTATACATTATTTTTTATACGTATATGTACCATTTTTTTTTCAATTTTTATGCGCACTATTTCTTCTTATTTAAAATTATTTAATTGTTTAATTGTTTAATTGTTTAATTATTTTACATACTGTATATTATTAATATTTTATTTTTTAATGAAAAAATTATAAATATTAAATATTATTGCATTATTTTAATTTAATAATTAAAAATTAAATAATAATTAATAAAATTTGTAATAAAGTTATGAAACATCTCTTCATTAAAACTCAATTCAAATGTTCTTTTTTTCATTAAATCATATTGCATTATTCTCTTTCTTCATTAAATGAGATATTTTAAATCATTAGATTAGAATAAAATTAATAATAAGATCTTAGAGTAAAAGTTTAAATTACTAAAATACTAACAAGTTTAAATGATTTTTAAAAGAAACATGGAGCTTTTTGTCCAAAACAAAATGTGAAAGATGCTAACCTCCACTTGAAGGAGTAGAGATTAGCAATCCACACACACACACACACAGACATACACATATATATAAAACATATTTAGTGAAAGATGTTTTTATTATGAGAGAGTGAGATAAATAAATCTTGACTATATAATTATACATGAATGATTAAGATTAAAAGTTACTTAAAGTTCATGTGACTACTTAAAAAAGTCACATGCATTTATATTCTAATCTTGACAATTCATGTAAGATCTAATGGTCAAGATTCACTCCTCTCATATCTTACAACAAACATTTATCTCACTAGATACGCTATATATATATATATATAGGGGACATATCTAGTGAAGTGTTTAAGTTTAAAGAATACAACTATACATGGATGGTAAGATTAAAAGTTACTTGAAGGTCATGTGTTAAAAAGTCACATGCATTTATGCTCTAATCTTGACCATTCGTGAAAGATCCAATGGTCAAGATTCACTCCTCTCACCTCTCACAATAAACACTCCTCTTACACGAGTAAGATCCTATATATATATATATATATATATATATATATATATATATATATATATTCTGAATAAGTTTAAGAGAATCACATATAAGGTTAAAGAAGGTAGTTTCCTCTGATGCACAATGGTTGCGACAGTGGTGCAAGGGTTGGGTACCTATAAAAGGCACTCTGATACTCAAGTTAGACCGTGCACAAAGTGAGTAGTGCTTTCTATTATATGCATAATTTTACTACCTTATGTGGTATTTATAGAAGCGTCTTGGTAGATAATAATCATGTTTAAATTTGTATTAATGTATAATAAATACTGTTAATTAGGATAAGAATTTAAAAAGATCATTATCACTTATAATTGATTCTTCTATTTATGAGAAATTCTATGAGAGATTTACTCATCCTAAATAGACATATTTACTTATCTAATAACGCTCATAAATATCTATGATCTAATTCTAACAAATCGAATCGCTCCTAAACCATTAACTTAGACCTCAGTCCAAAACTATATATATATAAATATATATATATATATATATATATATATATATATATATATCAAATATGAGATGTGTTACATACAAGGTTTCAAAAAACGATCCGCTACGCTTGATGCGACCGTGACAAAATGGTTGCAACAGTCACCACTACCGCAACAAGCTGTGATTGCGGCCGCATCAGCCCGCATCATGCTGAAACAGCCGCAACGCGACCGCAACCGAGATTTAAAACCATGATTACATACAATATGTCTTTTTTAGTATTATGATAAGGAAATCTCGTGCGGGTAATTCCCTCGTTTAGTCCAATTCAAATAGACTTTCTAATGTAGGATTTAGTAAATTCTTATTTGATTGATTATTTAGTAAATGATGAACGGAAGGTGACCAAGCATTGTTAGGAATTAGCTCATTAGCACCATTCACATGTTGGTCATATGACCATCATTTCCTCCCAATTTTTCCACAATTCCATCAAAATTAAGGCTCCATAGACCCACCATACATGATGGCCACAATATGTATCTATGATCATGCACCATCAAAATCACAGACGGATTCAAGGGTTTTTTTTACTAAACTGTTACTGTTGGTAAAATTATTTACCAAAATGTAACTTTTTTAAAATTATTTACCAAACTACCACTTTTTAAAACTATTTACTAAAATGTCACTCTTTTGAAATTATATACCAAACTGTCACCCTTTTATCACCCTTTTATCCTATATGACATTTTTTTAATATTTTTTTGTCACGTAAGATGCGCCAAACAGGATGGCGCATCCATGAAGGTTACACCAACACACTTGGCGTAACCTTCATGGATGCGTCATCCTATTTGGTGCATCCTACGTGAGTTTTGTACTGAATACGCCAACATGCTTGACATATCTAAGGTAAATACGCCAACACGTTTGGCATAATATAAGTATATATTTAGCCCTCTCTCCCCCATCAGTGTCATTCACTCCATTTTCTCAATTCTCACACCCTCTCTATAAATTTCTTCTTTCTAAACACTCTCAACTCTCTATCACATAGTTAATTTGACTGTTGCTATTAGAAGTGATGTCTAGATCTCCATCCGTGATCATATTCAGATAGTATTCCTTATATATAAGTATTTATTATAATGTTTGATTTTTTATGATTTGTTGACTATTTTTTATTATATTAATGTTAATTATATATTTATTTTATTTTATACGTATTTAGAGGTTTACAAATTTTTTCTTGACTAATTAATAATGTGATTAATAGGATACATAGTATGAATTGTATAAATTATTTGTACGTAAAATAATAGTATGAATTTTTTTTCTTGAGTACTTGACATGGTTTAAATAACTAAATGTAGTTTAATTCAAATTAGTAGGGTTTAGGAAGTTATTTGTACGTAAAATAATAATAATATAAATTTATTGTTAGATGTGCAATTTTGTTGTAATTGACATATGTATATTGATTTCATATGTGTTAAATTATTATTGTTCAGAAGTGGAATTAACATGGTAAAACCTTTTAATATGCACATTTACTTCAATGAGACAATGTATGATGATAAAGAGGGTCTCATGTATCAAGGTCCTCCTCCTAGGCCTATTGTGATTACAGCCAATATGACTTTGGATGCCTTAAAAAATAAGATCCATTCAAAGTTGTGGCTTCAAGCAAATGTATATGTGTCAAAAGTTGTCTATCGATATCCACAATATTACAATCCATGGAGATGGATAGGTCTTCCATTAGAAGACGATGATGATGTAAAATACATGATAGATTCCTTTTGTCAAACTCCGAATATGGCCTCGATGAAGTTGTATGTTGAGGTAAAAACAAATGGGCTGGAAGAGTGTAACATCCTAATATCAATATCTCAGTATTTATATTAAATGAGAGATAATTAGCATTACAATGTCACACCATACCTACTAAACATATATTTATATCCATAATGTTCGTTGAAAACACTATAGTAAACCATATGAAATGCAGAAATGCAGAAATACAATAGTTATATAATAATGCATCAAGTACATATATATCACTAGCCTTAGCAAAGGCTTTAAGTGTTCCATACCTTAAACATTTCAAAGTATACTAATAAGTATACAAATTGAAAACATCACATAAAACCTAGTCTAATCTTTATCTTCATTCTTCTTCTTATCCTTGGAAGAAGATTTACTTGGAATTACATGATACACAGCTAGGTGAGAAACTACATTCTCAGTATGAGTAATCAAAACCAAACATACATAACATAGATAAATATATTTTCAATAATAACTAGTGAAACATGTTTAAAACATATACAAGGTCTATCCATAACATTTAAATAAACCAAGATAACTTACATTAGATACCTACATCTAGTTCAACTCAGAACTACTATGTAGAAATCACTGGAATACTGGTATAATACGTTATTCTGTGGTAATTAGAGGTATCTCCTCACAATTACTTATATCTTAGCACTCTGAGAAGTTCGGTCTAAATCCTGATTCCGTAGAACCTTAAGGATCCCTACTTATCTCCCTTGGTCTCGGCACTATCGAAATATTAGGGTTATGTCTTCACTCAAATGAGTCTTTCGGACACCCTTTCAATTTCCCTTGGCTTTCAAGAATAACATTAAAGGATATTCACAAATCATCATTACCATTTTCCTGTATACATAATAGGAATAATTCTCCTCTTGAAAATTGTCCCTATTGGTGCCTTAACACACCTTAGAAAACATATACTAATGATTCCACATAGTCTAGAACTTCAAAACATCTAAAATGACATTTTTAAGGTTCCTGTTCTTAATGTCGCGGTGCCCAAGCCATGGGTTTTACTACTGATGCCACATTTCCTCAACGCTGCGATATGGCGTTATCAACGTCACGACGCATGATGCGAAACTGGCCTCGTGTTGCAACGTAACCTTCCCAATGTCGTGACATTCAAGCTGCTCATCATAACGTCGTGGCGTGGAGACTACAACGTCGCGATGCCCATGACAAAACCTAGGTTTTGCATAATTCTGCAAATTATGGTACTATTCCATTAGTCATTTTCTTGAATTTTGGCCATTCTAACATGGTTTCTAAGTGATTTTAAGTTCCTAATCAATTCATGAACACATAGAAATCATTAATCATCAATCATCAATCAAAACCTCTTAATTGGGATTAATGCACCAAAATCATGCTAAATGACCTAACCCCTAAAATTTGGGATTCAAAGACCTAAATGACTAATTCTAAGTTTTTATCTCAGAATTATGCTTTGAATAAGTCATAAATGGCCAAAGAGGCTAAGTCATGCAATCAAAACACCTCAAACAACTCTAAAACTCAATTTGGCATAATAGGCAACCTAATAGCCTATCAAGCAATCTAATTGCACAAAGTGAGAAAAGAGTAACAAGAAATGATTTTTGATCACTGAACCTCTACCTTAACAGTTGTAGAGATTCTAGCTTGGTTGGATCTCAAACCTTAGTTTTTCCTTTGATTTTCCTCTTTTTCTCTTCCTCTTCCTCTTCCTTTTCCTTTCTTTCCTCTTGCTCCTTCACGTTTTCTATTTCTGAGTTTTTTGAGAAACAACAGCCGTGTAAGGCTTATAAAAAAGAAACAAAAGACCCTTAAGGCCTTTAGGCCATAACTGATAAATCCCGATCTTCTAAAAACACTTAAATTTAGCTAAATTCAGATTTTCAGCTTCCAACAAATTTGAAATAAATACTAGGATTCATATAAAAAGTCGTTCCAACATTATCAGATATTTTCATATCTGCTGCTAGTCAAACCAGTTATAATTAGACAACTAGTATGCCTAAAAATGTCAAACTAGCTTAGTTTATCTTGAAACTTTAACTATAACTATATATATATATATATATAATGCTATTATCTGAGCTATTTTAAACTACTTTTCATAGTCTAGGTTGCAACTAAGTACCAAAATAACCTCAGATTATCACAAAATTATACTTACATACTAAACAAGTCATATGCTACCTTTTAAACACATAAACAAGTCTAACATATCATTTAAGGTATTACAAAGAGCACGTTGAAGCTCTTGGTGAAACCGAATCTCAAGTTGGTCTTTCTAATCCAGTTGAGCCATGCAGTATGATTGTTATTGGTGGTGCAATGGTTGAAGCTGATAACCCACTTATCAGATATCCAATATGGGACACAAGTGAAGATGAAGAACAGTTAACTGAGGCTGATGATTCATACACTGACATAGAGATAAAAAACTTTGATGCCAAAGAAAATTTATAAGTTCCATTTTCAGTTGCTCCTTAATCCATGTTTATGCCTTGAGTCCCTGAATTTGTGTTTGTGCCACCATGCCCTCAGTTTTCTCAGATCAATTGGGATGCATTAAGTAATCCTAATAACTTGCTTGAATTAGATAGTCGTGGGACTTGGAGCATCAATGATGAATTCTATGTTGGCTTGCAATTTCCATCAAAAGATGCAATGAAGTTGGCCCTTAAACATTATTCGATTCATAAACATCAAGAGTACAAGATTGAAGATTCTGATTCACGAAGACTAACTGCTAAGTGCCCTAGTTTTGACGAAGGTTGTAGTTAGAGAGTTAGGACTATACAAAGCAAGAGGTCAAATACATTGTAGATTACAAAATATAATGGACCTCACAGCTGCTTCAACGCAACTGTTTCATTATATCACCGCAAGTTGGACTCTCGTATGATCCGTTCTTGCATTTTGGAGATGGTTAGAACAAAACCCGATGCACTTGTATGCAATTGTTGAAAGGATTCAAAGCCAATTCGGTTACCAAGTTTTATGTCAAAAAGTTTGGAAGGCAAAACAATTGGCCATTGTGAATGTTTTTGGGGATTGGCACAAATCTTACGAGGTGTTGCCCAGATGGCTAGTGGCCATGAGAAGAGACATGGAAGGCACAATGGTGGAGTTGCAAGACGAGGAATGTTTTATGCATAATCGATTTGAACGTTTGAAAAGAGTGTTTTGTCGATTATTCTGGACATTTAGATCATGTGTTGCTGGCTTCCGATATTACAAGCTCATTGTTTAGATTGATGTCATTCATTTGTATGAAAAATACCGTCATAACACTACTAGAATTTTGGGTTTTAGAGATTGATTTAGAGACCGATTTATTTTGGTCTCTATAGAGACCGATTAAAAAAATTCTAATTTGCCACCGAAATAAAATTGGTCTCTAAATTTTTTAGAGACTGAATTAGAAACTGATATTTCAGTCTCTAAATAAAAAAATTTACAAAGCAAAAAAATTAAATAATTAGTGACCGTAATTTCGGTCACTAAAAAAATAAAAAATTAGAGACCGATATTTTAGTCTCTAAATAAAAAATTTTCAAAAAAAAAAAATAAATAGGTAGAGACTGCAAATTCAGTCGCTAAAAAATAAAAAAAAAAAATTTCAAAAAAATAAAATAGGTAGAGACCTTAAATTCGGTCACTTAAAAATAAAAAATTAGAGACCGATATTTTGGTCTCTAAATAAAAAATTTAAAAATAAATAAATAAATAGGCAGCGACAAAAATAAAAAAATTAGAGACCAATATTTCGGTCACTAATAGAAATTTGAATTTTAGAAATCGATTTAGAGACCGAGTTATTTAGAGACTGGTTTAGAGACCGATATTGCGGTCTCTAAATAAAAAAAGATTAAAAAAATCGATCTCTAATTCAGTCTCTAAATTTTTTTTAGAAACCCAATCAAAAAATGAAATTATGCTATAAAAAATTTAAAAGAAAATATACCTTATTATTAGAGACTGATATTTCGGTCACTAAGAAAAAAAATTTACAAAATAATAATAATTAAAGACTACAAATTTGATCACTAATTATATTGTAACAGAAATTAAAAAAAAATATTTTTAGAGATCGATATTTCGGTCTCTAAATAAATTTTTTTTAAAAAAAGTAGAGACCATAAATTCGGTCTCTAAACGTTTACCATATCAGCTCCCAGCCCCTTCAATTTTTTCTCATTTCAAACCCTAACACCTCCTCACCACTGCTGCCACTCTCTCACCCTCACAGCTGCTGCCTCTCCTTCACCCTCACTGCTGGCCACAAGTTCGTCGCCGCTCGACCCTCACCCTTGCCTCTCACCCTTGGCTGTCGCTCCTCACCCTCACCCTCGGTGCTCGCTGCTCGCCCTTGCAGCTCGACGCATGGGTGTGGGCCCAGATGTCACGACGCCGAATCAGAACTCGTCCGGACTCGTCGCTCGAATGGTTATTGTCGTTACACCTTGGCAATGCCCTCGCCTTCGCCTTCGCCTCCGACCTTCCCTCCGCTCCGTCGCCGTCACTGACCTCCATTCCGCCTGTGAACGCGATCCAGCCTGCGTCTCCTTCTCCCACTGCCTCCTCAACTACAAGGGCTTCCTCGCCTGCCAGGTACTAACAATTGCCCCCTAATTCTTCCATTTTAAGGTTTCGAATGGTAAATCTCTCGACCCTGACAAGGTCCAAAATCACTTTGAGGATTTTTACGAAGATCTATTCAAGGAGCTCTGCAAGTATGGCCAAATTCAGAGCCTGAATATTTGTGTCAATTTGGCCGACCACATGGTTTCCATTCCCTTCTTATCCCCCACCTCTTTCTTTGTTTCAACATATATACCACTAATTTTATGTATTTGTTCAATCGTTTAACTTTAATGTTATTTTTGGTCAAGTTGGCAATGTATATGATCAGTTTAAAGAGGAAGACCATGCTGCCAATGCCCTCATGAATCTCACTGGAAGATTTTATTCAGGTGGTTTATTTTCTTTATGTTTAGTTTTTAGTTCATGGTTTTGTTTCTATTTTTAGCTATCGCTGTTTGTGTTATGTGAGTTGTTACAAGTGTAAACTAAATTGTCGGGATGTTGTCTCTTATGATATATATATATATATAAAATAATGATAAGAAAGCCATTTTTTCGATATGGTTTTTTTCTTTTCTTTTGTGTAAGTAAAGTTAATATTCGACATGGTTTCAGGTCAATAGATGGGAGATCCCTAATTGGTTTGGCATGAACTCCTTATGTCTACCTTACTGTAGCCACTATTGTTGGCTTATTCTTTTACTCATGTTGGACTTTTGAGCTTTATCTGATGAAATGCATTTTTACCAGGTACCTTGTGATCTGTCACATGGTAGCTCTTTTTCTTCCATTCATTTTTTCTTTCTAATGTCTAATATTGTCTTTTCTGGTTTTGCATCGAGTTTTGTATTTGGTCAGGATAAGATTGGGATTCTATGCTCCTTGATATTTAGGTGCCCATGGCAATAAATTTATTTTTTAATTACTATTACTACTAAATTGGGTTTTGTTTGGCATGAGTCTTTTGTGCAATTCATACTTGTGATTACACAAGCCTGTAATGATTCTTTTGTTGCAGGCAGAACATAAACACATGTTAGAAAATTACTTCTTCATGTAACGCTTTTCTAATGGTATACAGGTTTCACAGCTTCGAAATTGGTTGAAAGCTTGGAATGAGCAATTTCTTGGCACTGGTAATAAAAAACAGGGAAAAAAGCAAAATGATTCTAGTTCCAAAAAAGCTGTCTTGTTAAGTGGAACCCCTGGTATAGGAAAAATAACTTCAACAAAGTTAGTCTGATTAAGTCCTTTTATTGCTCTCTTTTCATCTGAATCATATGGGTTTTTTCCAGTTCTACTATATTTAGCTTGTGAAAACATTAGGGATACCATCTGACAAATGATTTATGGCTATTTATATGCAACATATTAGAGTTAACTCTGCCAGTTACTTGAAGAAATGATATGAGAATTGATTGTTCTCTTGTAATTGCTTGATACTTCGAGAGATGGAAATACCCTTTTCACCAAGGCTGATACCTAATTTTTAACTGTTTAATAATTCTTCTTTCTTTCATGATCGCATTATATTACTTTGGTGTCGCATAGTATCTTGACCTTGGAATAGAATATTATTTTCAATGATTTGTTCTATAAATTCCTTTTAGTTTTTTGAGCTTGAAGCTAAAGAATACAAATTATTTTCTATTAAAACTCATCGGTTTGGTTTGCTGCTTTTGACTGGGTTTTCTTCTATTATCACTTAGTTTGGCTATATTGTTATCCTTAAGTGAATCTGATTGTTCAAATTATTTAATCAAATATAGGAGAAAGTACATATATTCGCTCAGCCCCACTTTTTAATCTAACTCCTAGGAGAAAGTATACCCCTAGTGTATTATATCTTTTTTAAGTGTATAGTGAAATGTGGGAGTGTTGAAAATAATTTTTCATTTACGCCAGATGGCAAAGAAGTTTATGGATGTTGCAAAGGCTGAAGAGCTTCAAGTTAATGAGGTGAGTACCTGATAACTTACACATTTCTTATTTCTTGGAGTTTTTAACTGTAAATAATTATGTGGTCTTTGTGGGTAGAGAACTACTTTGAATCATTGATACCTATCTCTTACAAAAGTGTATAATTTTTCATTCATTTTGATTAACCTATTTTCTTTGATCGTTCACCATGATTGTTTAAGATTGCTCTTGAGGAACTAGCAGAAAGAGTTAATGGAGATATGCGCATGGCACTAAACTAGTTACACTATATGAGCCTCTCCATGTCAGTTATTAACTATGATGATGTTAGGGGTATCATAGTTGTTTACCTCGTTTCACTTCCTCTTTCTCTATCATATTCATCCCCACTTTGCTTCTATAGCTAACTTTATTTACTGAAAATTCTGTAGAAGGAAAAACAGATTACAGAGCCAGGATTCACTTGATTAATCAGGACGAGAACAAGTACAACACTCCAAAATACCGCTTTATGGTTTGATTTGTATCCTAATGTTAATCTATAAGTTAATATTCGATGAATACATGGTTTTATATGCTTAAAATGAATTTGTACTTTTTAGTTATTAATTGTCATACCACTTACACATAGTATTTGATTAGTATCATTTAATCATTTAATCTGGATATTCCTCAGTGATAAAAGGTTTGTTGGTTTTGACAAGGAGAAGAAAGAGCTTGATGGAAGAAACGAAAAAATAGGGGAAATTGAGAAAGAAAATAGAAGAGAAAAGCTTGGAGCCAAGACAAGGTAGGGGGTTTCTCTCATTTCCTCTTCATCTTTAACTCTTTTCCAAACTGAGATTTTGATAGATCTGTTGAGATTTTGGATTGAAAGCTGTGATTATAATTAATTTTGTAATTCTTTACTACTTGTTTTGTGTTAATGTCGTTGAAGTACTCCATTAACACATTCATTTTGTGACAAAGGCTACTGGTGGTGGAGCATATAAATTTGCTGACCTTTTCAAAGAAAGACTCAGAGTTAGTCCTGATAAAGAAAATGAAATGGCTTATCTTGTAGCAAGACCAAATTTCTTGCTTAAGGTTGATCCAGTTTTTGAAATTATTTGTTTCTCTTGTATTTTGTTTAATATTTTGTTTAAGAATCATCTTGATAGTGACAAATCCTTGTATCTCTCTCTCTCTCTCTATCTGAAAATCCTTGTATCTTTTGAGTTGAAATGTATATGCAAGTCTATATCTCATGCATTAAAGAAAGAAAACGTATTTGTCTGACTTTTATTCTTTAGTCAGATTATAGTGTTTTCCCTTTGCTTAAGAAGGTAGAGAGCCAATCAATTGCCAAGATTTGCATGCTATTACTTCCATTAGAGTGCAGTGGACAACCATTATATAAAGTTTATACATACTCATTGATGCTCCATTTTATTGGCAAATTGGTTGAAGGAATATGCTTAAAGTTTAATTTAGGAGATTTTTTCTGGAATTAAGGAGATTTAGTGGTAGGCCTGTAGCCATGTTTTCTCCTATATATTCCTCTATATTTTAGAGTCAATCGAAATAAGAAAAATTCAAAGTTTTCCTCTCTGAAAAACAACAAAAAGAATAATAATATAGATTAAATTGAAGTTTGGGTATTACATATGGATCTTCTAGTGATTATTAAAAAAGACATTTAAAGACATTTAGAGACCGATTTAGAGACTGATAAATTGGTCTCTAGTTTAGCGACCGATTTAGTAACTGATTTTATAAAATATATAATATATTTAGAGTTTTAGAGACCGATTTAGAGATTGATTTAAAGACTGATTTAGAGACTGATAAATTAGTCTCTAGTTTAGAGACTGCGTTAGTGACTAATTTTATAAAATATATAATATATATTCATGTTTTTAGAGACCGATTTAGAGACTGAAAAATTGGTCTCTAAAAATCAGTCTCTAATGTACTTTTTTGAAATATAATTAATCAATATTTGATAAAAAATTAGAGGCCGATTTAGAGACGAAAAAAATTAGTCTCTTTAAAATCAGTCTCTAATATTTAGCGACGAGGCTTTTAGAGACCGATTTAAATCGGTCTCTAAATCGGTCTCTAACTATTTTAGAGAACGATTTTCTTGATTTAGAGACCGATTTTTCAGTCTCTAAAAGCCAAATTTCTAGTAGTGTAAGTTGTTGATTGCAACCACCCAAGATGGAGATAAAAAACCTCTGCCAATTGCCTTTGCCATTATGGAAGAGGAGACAAAGGATGTTTGGAGTTAGTTTTTAGCCCACCTGAGGTTGCATGTCACACAACAATAGAGCTTATGCTTAATCTCTGATCGATATCAAGGCATCTTACAATCAGTGGCAAATGAAAATATTGGGTGGCAGCTGCTGAATGCATATCATGTCTTCTACATACGGCACATTGATTCCAATTTTAACTCCAAATTTCAAAATAAAGAGTTGAAAAGATTTTTGATTAACACAGGTATTTAAAATTTTCAACTTGTATTCTAATTTATTATACTAACAGTTAGTTTCTAATACCAACTCAATCCATTTGTTGTATCACATGAATGAATTGCAATCAAGTTTAATGCTAGGCTAGAGAAGTTGATAGCTGCTACTGAGATGAAAAATTGGATTAATGCGATTCCAAAAGAAAAATAGAGTTTAGCATATGATGGTGGCCGTAGATTCAGTCATATGACTACTAATTTGTCAAAGTGTATCAACGAAGTGTTGAAGGGTAGAAGAAATCTACCTATAACTGCATTGGTTCAATTGATATATACGAAATTAGTAGAATACTTTGTCAACCGAAAAGATGAGACGAATACGAAAATGATGACAAATTGGCAGAAATGAAGTGATGACTTATTGAAGCACTGGAGAATTAACATGGCAAAGGTGAGCTCACACCAAGTTCACTGGTATAATAGAGAGAATACCAAATTCATGGTTGAAGAGGCGTTTAACCTTGTAACATAATAGGGTGGAGTTTTTTATACTTTAAACTTGGAAGAAGACCAGTGCGACTGTGGGGTGTTTCAAGCATTGTATTTTTCATGCTCTCATGTGATTACTACGTGTGCTTCTGTGGCAATTGACCCATTCTGCTATGTGCATAGTATTTACTAGATGGAGAATATTTATAGAGCTTACGAGTTTGAATTTGGACCAGTTCGGACTAAACCATGGTGGCCTGTAGGTCTTGATATAACTTTGGTGCCTGATCGTGCATTACTTAGATCTGAAGGTCGGCCAAAATCAACTCGAATCAGGAATGAGATCGATTAGCGTGAAGCAAGGCCAGGACAAACATGTACAAGATGCCATCAACCTGGACATAATTCTCGCATATGTTGTGCTGGTGAATCGAGTTCCTTGAGGGATGATAGAGTGGGGCCATCTAGTTGATCTAGGACATATTTTCATTATCAGACTCTTGTGTTAGCCAACCATCAATGTGTATTTTGCAGCCATATTATTATGTATTACTCCACTATGATGTCATATTCGAATACTGTTAATATATATTAGTTGATTATCAGCGTGTAATTTATTTCTCCCATATAATTTGATTATTATATTACTTTAAGTAATTGTGTCTTCTTTTATATCATCGATAACAAATATTATATAATATTTTTCATATTGTCACACTAATTGTTGTTGTTGTTTGGCATACAACATGACAGATGGCATTCCGTGTAAAACCAGGGCCAAAGGACAGATCGATTTTGGAGTTGCAGGAGTATCATGTTTCTCAGCATGTATGGTAGGGACATGAGGACTGGTACTTGCATGTTAGACGTGCTCAAAAAACAATATGGACCCCCTTACGCCGATTCTTCTATATCTACAGCAGGCTGACTTCTTGGGAGTTGCCCATATGGGCTATTGCAGAATTGATCACTCCTTGATTACTACGTTAGTTGAGAGATAATGCCCAGAGACGCATATATTTCACATGCCTACCAGCGAGTGCACCATAATGTTAGAGAACATCAGTATCACATCAGGTCTTCCTATTGACGGCGTTACAGTTACTGGCCTTACTCATCGGACTAATTGACTCGATCTATGTGATCAGTTGTTAGGGATTGTTGAGATTCCATCGCTCATATCTGGTTCATGTATTAATATGACATATTTATGGTAGCCGAGTGTTACAAACGTCACTGACGATGATGATGACGAGTACGTGTAATAGCATGCATGACATTACATACTTAGGTTGCTTGGGAGTTTCTTATGCCCCGATCATTCTAGTAAGTTTGTGCACTTGATGTTCTTTCCATTGTTGGAGGACTTTGTTATTACCGGGACATATATTTGGGGGTCTACAGTCTTAGCGTACTTGTATAGAGAGCTTTACAAAGTTACGGATTGCAAGGCACGCGAGATCGGAGGAGCTTGCTTCTTATTGCAGTATTGAGCATGGTACAGATTCCCCTAGCTTGTCCCTACACTAGCTGACCATATTGAACCCGATGTGTTCTATGATGCTGATCATGGTTAATTATGTCCATTAGGATGAGAGTAAGTTTCTTTTCATATCATTTCTTTACATTACTTTACTTTGCTAATATTTCTCACCTACGTTCATAATACTTTCATTTACAAATAGGTGGCACAAGTATAAAGTTTTGAGTGATACTGTGACCGACGTACTTGAATATTATTTTCGGTTCTTTGATCAATTGAAGAATGATGATATATGTATTATTTTACATTCATGTGAACTAATTATTTATGTATATGACTTCTTAATTTTGTGTGCATCTTACGGATTATATGGTAACCATACACAGATGAGAAGGTGGCATCACTTTCACCTTTTTGTGTGGCTGGTAGGGACATAGCACTAGCAGTGGTCCATTTCATGTGTTTTCACATTGTTGAGTGGCACCATCTAGACCGAGTGATGCGCCAGTTTGGTCTTAACCAGCCCATACCATAGAGTCAGCTCTAGCTTGATAGCTTGCACTCGATTACACTAGTAGGTAGGCATGATGAGAATTGGTCAGCTACAAATACTATTTATATAGCCACATAGGATAGTTAAAGGGAGAAGCTTGTTAGGAGAATCTCATTACTCGCACCCTCGCTTCACATTCTAAGTACATGCATTGGTATAAAAGAATTACCAGACGCTAGATTTCTCCCACCAGTGCATCTATTGGGAATGCGATAAGCTCTTTACCAATTCGCTAGTGACTATATGTATTTTGTATTCATTATAATGACATATTTTATATATGTTTCTTAGGTGGACATTACAGAGTATTGTTTAGTTCGACTACTGACGCTACCACTCAAAAAGCTGTTGCATAGATCTTACATTTATTACTGGAGCATGATCGCATTACAATAGAACATCTGCGTCTAACTCCAGCAGTAGGTAACATTTCAGGGCTACTTGAGGAGTCCAGTCAATAGGGGGATGTGGTGTAGAAGGAGGACAAGGTTAGCGAGCACTCGGACAAGACTTCGACATCCCGAGGACTCTGGTTCTACAAGTTAGCACGTAACTCAGCCTCCTACCACTGCTACCGCTCCAAATGTAACTGCTACATACCTAACCACTTAAGTACTACCTACATATCACCCACCATACCCTTACCCACCACTAGGTTACCCATCATATCCTTACCCACAATAATTTTACCCACTATATTCTTATCGTCACCAGGTTACCCACCATACCCATCACAGCTAGGTCCTTATTCTGATCCCTCTCATAGGCCACCATATTCTGATGTGGGCCCATCTTGTTGAAGCGTAATTATATGTCATTAGTGTATCTGAGAATGTTATAGTGGTTTTGGTTAAATTACTATTGATGATTTTCTATTGTGATTTTGGTACCCTTGTTGGATTAAACATGTTTGCCGCTTAGTTTTTATTAATGATCTTGGTAACTGGTTCAATTAAATAGGTTCATGTGCTTTTTGGGAGGTCCAATATTTTTCAAAATTTTCATAGAATCCGAATGATTGAACTTTGGTTGAATTATGTCAAACAGGTTTATGCCTTCTGCGTTAACCCAAAAATATAAAAAAAAATGGCACTCCTCAAAATTGGGAAGGTCATGATTGGGAGAGTACTCACTAAATAAATATTTAAAAAATGATGTTTTTTTTTCTCAAATAAACATGTAGGAACATACACAAAAAAAGAAAAAAAACATTTTTGACTTTAAATACTCTTTGTGACAAACAAATGAGTATGAGTTTGATGTTATAGTTAACCTATTTTACGGTTTATAAATTTATATTTTATAGTCTTAAATTGGATAAATTATCGTGATTTGCTTATGTTTAATTGTGAATTTTACATAGATTCTTATCATTGTCTTCATTTTTGTAAATTGAATGAGATTTATCACATTTGGAATGAAAGCATGGAAAGACATCACGTTTTTGAAACAAAAGAAGATCATTTTGGCTCTCATAAGACCCTGTGAGCGATTGAGGAGTTACACACGGCTGTGTGTAACTCACAAAACACTTTTGTCTGATTTGTTTTTAAGATACACAACTGTGTCTAATTTGAAAAATGCTTTTGTTTGATTTTTTTAACAAGACACGGCTGTGTGTGGATTGCGCCAAAAGAATAGCATATTTGCCTTAGTTATGCCAACAAACCTAGCATATTCTATGTAAATACACCATTACAGATGACAGATCCACGTAGGATGCGCCAAATAAGATTATGCATCCTACGTGGTTAAAAATATTTAAAAATGCCACGTAGGACAAAAGGATGACTGTAACACCCTGGATAGTCATGATAGACTTGTTTATGGTTACGGAAGTAGCATAACACTAGTTTGTCAAGCCTGTAAAATTTTGTAATCATCTGAGTACGTTTAGTCACTTTGCTGTAACTCTATGTGTTAAATATAGCTGTTTTCAACCCTGTTTTTGACTTAGATTGCTTAGTTGGTGGAAATAAGTGTGGAGAACTTGTTTCTGGATCACAAATATATGGAAGTAGTAGTGGTTAAAGTTTGAGAATTTTCAGAGTTAGTTTGACATTTTTAAGCATACTGATTGTGTGTTTTAGTGTCGGATTAACCCCTCAGCAGATATGAAAAAATGTGAAAATGGTGTAATAATATTTTTAATGAATCTTAAGATTTGTTTTAAACTTATTGGAAGTTGAGAAACTTGGTTTGGTGATAATTAAGCATTCTTAATTGTTCGGGTGAATTTTGGTCACCTAAGTAACCAAAATATGAGGGCACGGCCCTTGTTCTATTTGTGGCCCTTGCTCCATGTGGAAGAGGGTCTAGTTCCAATGGAACATTACCCATATCTGCAAAATTTTGCAGATTCTGGTTTCTGCAGATGACGCCACGACATGGAGCATGGAGTGTCGCGACATTGGGAAGAACAAGGGATGCACACCGCGGCATTGCACGTGAATGCTGCGACTTGAGAAGCATTTTCCTGCCAGTACTTGAACCCGAGGCTTGGGCGCCACGACGTGGCACAGGGCAATGCCACGACGTTAGTTCCAGAGAGCAACTTTAAGTTATGTTTGATGCCACAGAGTTTTCCAGTGACATGGTTTTCTTCTTTTATACTTCTTAATGAGTGTTGAGACTCTAGTAAAAGTATTTAATGAAGTGTGAATGTGTTAAATGAAATGAATTTTGTAGTGCTAATTATGTGGGATAATTAGACATGTTTATATACACATATTGTGTATTGTGATGAATTGAGGAAATAAGCTTCTCTAAGTGTTGTGATCACTCATGCTTACTCTTTTGAGAGTATTAAAGTACCTTTAGAAGTATTTGATGAAGTGTTGTGAAATGATTTTTGAAATGCATATAAATCAATCGTGATGCTAATTATAGAAGATAATTAGTGATTGTTTTGCATGATATGTTTGAGAAGCATAGATTGGTGAGTAATATCCTCTCTATTGTTTGTGAAGCACATTGAGGTGAGTAATATCCTCTTTGTGTTATTTGAGACATAGATTGGTGAGTAATATCATCTCTATGTTTTGTGTAATAAGGTGAGAAATATCCTTATTACATTGTTGAGTAAGGAGGTGAGTAATATCCTCTTTGCTTTGTTTGACCAGTGGAGGTGAGTAATATCATCTGTTGTTTTGATGGATAGTGTTGGTGAATCATATCCTCACCATGCCTGATAAACCATGACATGTCATAACATATCTTAGAGTAGTTGAGGTGGGTAATATCCTCAATACGTCTGAGGGCTCATAACATCTTGAAACTGCATTCATTCCTAGGACTTGCATAGACATACACATTAGACATAATCAAGCATAGCATGACAACTGTATGAGCGGTTGCTATCATAACATTTTCATGCATTGCAATTGTATGGGCGATTGCGTGTTTCTGAGAGGGAGATGTTGTTTCTTCTGTGATTGAAGTGACAACTCGATAATTGTGAATATTATCTAATTATACATATGTATATATGCTGGTATTGGAATACTTCTACTGATATGTGTTTTCTCACTTTGATTGTGTTGCTATGTAAATCCAGGTGCGAGTTCTTCAAAGGGAAAGAAGAAAATGTATGAGGTTTAGCATAATATAGATGTTGTTTTGAGCTGAACTTGTATATATTGTATATTTGCTTAGTTTTTTTTTGAGTTATATATTACAGTATGCCTTTGAAGCTGTGATGTATATATAACTTTTGCTGTCATGACTCTCCATATTTACTCATTGTGTATAAATGTTATGGGTTAGTTGTGGATGTATGTTAGAAGTAACATGACTAATATTGAGTTATTATTTTATATGACGATATATCTGGATAGTAAATATTGTGTTATTACAGTGACAGATTGGTATATAATTTCAAAAAAAGTGATATTTTGATAAATAATTTAAAAAAATTGACAATTTAATAAATAGTTTAAAAATAATATTTTGATAAATAATTTTATCACAAAGTGGTAGTTTAATAAAAAAACTTAGATTCAAGTGTAAACTGTGAGGAAAACATATGCTTCAATTGAGTTAAAAAGTTTTTATATATATATATATATATATATATATATATATATATATATATATATATATATATATACCTTTTTATTATTTGTGTTTCTATGATTTTACAATTTAAAACTGTTTGTCCCATTGTTACTTAAAATAAATGATTAACTTACTATTTAAGAATATAGAAATCTTTTAAATTCTAACTTGTAGTCATATTAGAGTTAAATTATTAAATGAAATAAATTATATATTTAAAAGAGAAATATTTGACAATATTAATAATAAGAAAATCATTTATTATTCTCAAAATAAGAATATGAGGTACAATGATAAATTTATCTTTTATTATTTTTATTACTATATTTTATAAACAAATATAAACATTTAAAAAAGTATTTGTGTATATATTGTTATTGACTTTGTCCCTACTAAACAAAATTTCTGGATCCACCACTAATACAATACTATATAACTAATACAGATACTATGAATACAAAGCCGTAACATATGTCAAATATAATACGACACCATATAACACTTCAAATTTTAATGAGACCCTTCAAAATTTTCTCTTTGTCCATGTTATATCTCATGAAAAAAGAGGGACTAATAAACTCAAAATGCTTAACATCCTCTTTTGACCCAATCCATACCCACGACCAAAAATTTCCACTTAATGATACTTCCTACTAGTGAACGCTTTAAAAATACCAGAAAAATTTGACCTTGCCCGCACTTTTGACTTGGTAGCTGCAAAAGAATTAACGTCTTTTTATTTTATTCTTTTTGGATACAAACTAAGGTCTTTTTTAATTCCATCATTGAAGGTTTCAATTGTATCAATATATGGGCAAAATCTCTTCGTCTCTTACCACGGTAGTAGAGATAAGAAAACTAAATCTATTCATTCAGAAATAAGAAATGGAAAGCCATTTAGATTGAGATGAATGAATAATTGGATAAAACAAGTAATCATAAATATAAAATCAGTAGTCATAAATGAAAAAATATATATACAAGTTGTGATAAAAAAATTTTAATAGACTAAAAAAAATAATAAACTTTAAAGTGAAGAAGAAAATAAAATAAAAATGTAAATCCTTTGTTGTTGTTTCGTTAAAACTTGGTACTTATATCATGGTGCATAGTGCATACCAAAAATAAATAGAAGATAATACATTTTTATAAGCACAAGTAACAAGTACAAATCACAAGGCCATTTGCTAACTGTTTTTAAGGAGTTTGTCATAACAATTAATGTAAATGTTTTTTTTTGTTTTTTAGGTCCATCTGTGTGAAAAACAAAACCAGAAAAGAAGAGAAAACTAGCTCATCAAGAATAGGATGCCCATCCAATCAGCAAACTGCAAAATCTGTAGCGAAGGAGGTGGACTTCTACAAAATCTCGTGTGGGTAAATAAATTAAAAGTAAGAAACTAGATTAAAAAAAATAAAAGTAAGAACAAAAACAAAAATAAGGTTTTTCTTTATGACCAACAATTAATTGAATTCATGTAAAACTATTCAAATATGTAGTTAAAATGAAAAACATAAACTAAACTTAATAGAAAACTTTAGTATTATTTAACTTTAGTAATTTTATCCACGTACATAGTCACGGCACAAGTATTGGTCGAGTACAATGATAGAACATTAAAATAAAAAAATCCTGACACACAATTTTTGGTAAGAACTTAATATTTTACTAAGATATAAATTTTCCCTAATATCACAAGGTATCTCTACATTCTTTAGATGTGTAATTAAACCCCATTCGGGTGCCACTTTAGCCTTTGCCACAACATTTTTATGGTGAGCTTCAAATTTTTACACTACAAGTAAAGCTCACCTACATAATTAAGTTTATCAATTGAACTATATCTCATGATTTTTTTTTTTCTAATTAAGATAATTGACTTGAAATGTATGTTTATTGTTTGACTCTTCTAACTACCCTATAGAGTATAGGAAAATACATCAATCATTGGTTATACTTGCAATGGGAATAATTTGTGATTTCAGGAGAATCTTTATCTATAATATCATGGGTTGAATTAGATAGAGTTATCATTTTGCGAAAGATTTTACTTAATCAGCATCTTTAGTTTGAAATTGCATGAGTAATATTAAATAGTCTGAACTTTTTTATTAAAGTGAGTTAACATTGTTATTAATTCTTTGATAGATGAGTGATTCCCATCACATTAGTATTACTCTAGCTATGTAGCGTTACTCTAGAGTAAAATGCAATTTAGTTCGTAAATATAAAAAAATTAAAGAAGTAAATTCTGATAAGTATACTAATATATATATATATATATTGTAAAAGTTTAAAGTTTAAGTTATTGATGTTTTTCATTTACGGACAATCATTACTTTTCAAAATATATCCTATATTGTACATATATTTATTTTTATGAAAAATAATAATATTTTTCGAATATAAAAAACTTAGAAGAGGAAGACAACAACAAAAACGTATGGAAGGATATGCAATTAAGACGAAGTCCTTCCCTATGGTTAATTCCACGGGTTGAAGGTTGCACATCTATTTGCTAAGAAAGTTTCCGCCCAATATATTGTAACTAATTTAAATGTCGATGACCACGATGTTGACATGTTACGCAATTTTGTTTTGTTTTTTTATTCAATAATGTTGTTTTGCACGAGATGGCTTTCGTGAATTTTGCATGAAAGGATTTTATTGATGGGATTTCTTTTATGATAAATGCTAATTCTTACTAATAACATGTCGTGTAAAATTTACGAAAGACTTAATGTCTTATGTGGAACCACGTAACTTTGGCCAAAGCCCAGTAAAGAAAGGAACATTCGCTCTCTACCTTGGCTCTTCTTATCCTTCTACTCTCAGTCGATTACACCACCCATTTCCGATTGTCCTTTCGGCTCTCTATTGACTTGTTTCTTCTCGACAAGTTCTCGCCACTGGCGTACTTCATAAAATTGGTAGTAACACAAGAAATGTGGTTAAATTGTGTTCTTTTTTTCTTCTTCTAAAATTTAACATTCTCACAACTTTCTCAAGTTCCTCAAACTTAGAGGTGAGAAGGTTCAAAAGATAGTTATCAGACAAAAGTAAAAAAGTTTGTGAGAATGTTAATTGGTTGAGTCAAAACAACATTCTCACCATTGAAACTTGTTCTTAACAGTTAAATCTAAACTCAAACTTCTCTTGAGATAAACACAATAGTAACAACTTTAGAAATTAATTCAAAACTTCGAATTACGCTAGCTTATTTTTAGATTTCTTATGAAGGTTTTGTTAAAATAGATTCAAAATTTAGATTCAATTTCTTTGCTTAATTTTGACTGATAAAACAGATAAAGAGATGAGGGAAGAATAGTTTTACACAGATTTATACTAATTCACTCTTAAACCATGTGGGACTACGTCCAATACCTAGCAACAACTAGGATTTTCTACTATTATTAAGTATTCTTTTACAAACAAGTCTCTTCAGGATTCAGACTAAGTATTATTTAACAACAGTCTTTTTAGACTCAAACCAAGTATTTTTTGACACAGTTTCTTTAAGCTAAACAACAACTATTCTTTGCCCAAGCCTCTTCAGGCTCAACACCTCAGAATCAAGTTGTTGTGTATGCTCTAGAGGCTGATATATTTTAATAGTGCTTACATACATTGTATTATGCTATTTTAATATATATGAGACATTTCATTTATTGTGTTATTTATGATAAACATAATAAAGTCCTTAGAATAATAAGTTTGATGCCATAGGACATCAAGTGATTAATTTGATCGTGAGATCCTATTGGATAAAATTAGAGCACTATTCTTAAATGTCCCTAATCAAGTATTATTGTTAATTAGAATAACAATAATGCATTAAGACTAGTATGTGCGTAGACTAATGACCATATCTCATGGGTCATAGATATAAGATATCAAATCTTCACATGGGTACATATTAGAGCAATGATGTACTGGACTGACCTACCATAAGAACGCTACATGGATCGTTATATGAGTGTCATAAGCGATTCTCATAGTGACAATGATGTATATGGTCCTTTGACCTGAAATCACTACGATTGCTACATGAGGAGTTATGTATTTTAATGCCATCAAACATCATCTGTAACAAGGTGATTATAAAGTTGGTTATTGGACATATTGCGAATCATGCATAGAGATATGAATGACCTAGATAGGACTTATCACTCCTACACAACAAGAGCAATATCTTCAGGCTCCCTGATTGAGTGAGACTGCGAAATGCATGGCTATGCTCAAATGAGTCAATATGAGATATTGATCTCATTTGTTGTTATAAAGTCTACTCGAGTATCAAAAAATAAAGGATTGAACTATACAAAGGTGACACATTCCATGCCTTGTATTCAATCTAGATATCTTGACAAATGGACTAAACTATACGGAAACATTAGTCACAAAAAGGTTATGTCAATTCACTGATATTCTCATTATTTAGGAAGCAGCGACGTATTGCTAGATACCACTGATAACTCCATGAAATGTAGTTATTTATGCCCCATAATTGTGCTTCATGGCATGCTTAGTCCTTGTTCTTATGCATATTTGGAAGGTTTTGTGCTCATACTTGTTAAATGTCATTTGGATACCTTCCTTTATGCTTTTGAGCAAGTTGTGCATATTTGTTGATTGATTAAGTAGATTTGCAATTATATTTAATTTGGTGCTTTCTCTAATGTAGGAAGGGCTCAAAAGAGACAAATTGATGCAAGCCAAGGCCCAGCATTAGAGGAAAGAAGCCAAGGAAGCATTCCAGTCTTCCACGCTGCGGTGCAAGAATGTTCACGCCGCGGCGTGGATGTGTCAGCCAGCCCAATACTGTCAAGACAGAGAGCTCTACGCCGAGGCGTGGGAATGTCCACGCCGCGGCGCGCGTCAGCGAACTGAGCCTATTTATTTAGTTTTTCACGCACCCTTTCCACTCACTCTCAGTTTTCTCTCTTTTAGGTTTTTAGGTTTTTAGTTTCTGGGTTAGAGGCTACGGCTAGAACTCCATTGGAGGTGGAGATGGAGCTTGGGGAGCTAAGGATGGAAGCCCTCTTTCCATTGGAGGAGGATCTGAGCTTCAATGGCGAAATCCATAAGCTTTCTCCTTCTATCTTTTCTCTTTTCTCTTCCTCATTTCTTGAACATGTATTTTGTAATTTGTTCTCATGTTCATTGTATAGCTGAGCTTTATTTAGGGATGACTTTGAATCCTTTTATTAATATTAATGATTTGTTCTTCTCTAAGTTTGTGTGGATCTTTGCTTTTGTTCAATCATATTGATCTTAATGCTCTTGAGTGTTTGGCCAACATTTGAGTGATTTAATAAAATCTAATGAACCTAGACATAGGGATTTGGGTTTGAGATCATATGTATGGTTGATGCATGTTCGATTCTATTCCAATGATGGGATGAGTTGATTCGCTAATGGGATAGACATATACCTCTTAGCCATGCATAGCACGTGTTTGAGAATAGACCTTAAAGAGTGGATTTTGTGTTAGCTCTCAAGGACACTTAGAGAGTTGGACAAATGACATCATGGTTAGATGACCTAGACATAGGCGTTTAGCTAATGTAGATTCTCAAGCTAACATAATCATTGCATTCATATTTATGATGAGGATTGCTTGTTGTTAGTTGATGTAAAGGGTGAAGAAGGATTTCCCTAAACTCTAACCGTTTATCCTTATTGCTTTATGTCTTTACTTTCTTTACTTTTATCCATTTTTATGTTCTTGAATAGAATTAGGTAAGCTATCGGTTAATACTTAGCATTGGAAATAAAATTATCCTCGTGGGAACGATATCTGTACTCATCATTTTATTACTTGTGCGACCCGTGCACTTGCGGTTAGCAAATGGGCAAACACGTTTTGACCCTAACAACCACTCACTGTTTATAATATTAAAATGAGATTTTAATATTATTGCCAAAGTTATGAGAACCTGCAGAGTCACACACAAAGAGCAGACTAGATTGGAGCAATAAGGATCCAAGTTGGACTGAGATTGAATTATGGATTAGGCTCATAACAGATGAGTCTAGGGTTACACAGCAAACCATGTCGCTGCTTACACTCTCTTAAGGCAGCCACTATTATAAATAGTACTACTAAAGGAGCTACTAAGCACGCATAACAGAACCCTAGCCGCACCTACAGAAACAGTGAGTGAAAGAATGACAGGTTTCTCTTCTCTTTGCAGCTAGCACTGTGTCAGAGAAGTGAGACTCCTTTTGCGGACATTGGACGTTCGTGAATCTGTTCATGTCGATACCACAGAGACATCGTCGCTGCTACAGTGTTGGTGATTCACGTCGTTTGTGTTTTCATATCGCTTCAAGAGGTATTTTTTAAAACATGGATTATGGTCTTTTTGCATGGATCCTTAGTGAGAATTTTATTTTTTTGCTGCGTGATGTATTTGTGATTCCCAACACAAGTGACTTGTACAACTCACAAGTTCACTCAAAACAAGTGAGAATCAAGAGATGGAATGCAATGTGAGTCTCAGTTGGGTGCCTCTCGAAAACACTCTAAAAGTGGATACAAACACTTAGGAAAGCTTAACAATAACACCTATTAAGGATTTTCATATTTCAAAATCAGTAAGTAGTGATAAGAAGGTTTAATTCATAGTTCACTTTGTTAGATTAGCTTTAGAGTTCATGACCTTCTGATCTTCAAGCTTAGATCCTTTTATAGGCTTCGAAAATGTGATTGTTGGATGATTTAAATGGTAACTGTACTTGCTTTTTTGCAGGTAACCGTTATTTGTCCTTTTTTCCTTTAAGTGAGAATGATGAACATCTTTCTCATGGCCAAACTTCTCAAGAACGTTCTCGACACCAAGCTTCTCACTGAACTTGCTAAGCTAACTTTCTCATCCAACCTTCTCAAGCTTGAGGGACTTCAATCTTCTTAACTTTTGGCATTCACCATCTTCTAGTTGATTCTTCATGATGATTTTGATGGTAAACACTTATCTTACTAGTTTGAAATCCTCTTATGATTAATCAAAGTGGAGGTTCTTTATTTTCTTAAACTTTCTCAGAATCTTCTAAGGACCTTCTCATGCTGAACTTTCTCATGTTCTTTAGAAACTTTTTCAGATTCTAGTTGAATTTTCTGAAGTAAAAAATTGATCTTCTTAGTCCTTTCTAATTATCCAAAAACTTTCTTGAGCCTTGTTTAGTAGTCTTGAAAAAGCTTAATAATAGTAGGAACTTATCCACAAAGATAATGTTAAAACATTTAAGCACTAAGAAGATTCAAACATAAATTTCAATATTATTATTATCATCAAAACATAATATGCATTATAAAGTACAAATGGGCTTTAGAGCTTGCACCTTATACTCAACTTTGACAATGGGAAGAGCTCCCTTCCCTAGAAAATGTGGAAATAGGTTTGCCCCACTGGTTTAATATGTTAAGTTTTGATGATGACAAATACAAAATAAAAAGAATGATGCTTATGCTTTATAGTTGTGCTTAATAGATGTCAAATGTATCACAAAAGAATATTGATCATGTTACATAGATGTACTTAATGAGATATATTGTATCATGCATGATGATGTAATTTATCTAATTATATTTCATTTAATAATCATGCAATGAGATATATGTAACATTCATCATATAATATATCCAATAATGCATTATATGAGTTGTATTGAATTAATATTAGATTTGATTCTATTTTGATGAAAATGTGTAAAGTATTCTTTGTTGCATCCTATATAGGCATATCTATTTGTAATTGATAAATATCTTATTTGAATGTATCTATGAAAGTCTTATATGTATGTTAAACTAACTATAGTTATACATTTATGAATCATGCATATAAAGATATTGAGTTATGAATTTGGACTAACTATGCTTGTTTTAAGTAAGTAATACTTTGTAGGATAGTTCAAGTACCAAGAGTGAGCATTGCAACAAGAAAGTAAAAAGATCACAACTATGCTCAACTCAAGAAGGATGAAAATGTTCCAAGCTTGTGCAAGACATGAAGAGAAGAAAATTTTGGAAGCTTAGATTACATCAAGAAGCTAAAGGATTGAAAGTGCAAAGATTAAGTCCCAAGATTCTTCAAGAATAGCTTATAGGACTTAGATCTTGTGTAAAGATAAAAAGGAATCACACTAAGCTCAAACAAGTTTTAAACATCTTTATAAGTGTTTCTAAAATGTTTAAATGCCCAACAAAATATTTTTGGAAAGCTAGCATTGGTGGTATTTCAAATATGTGAAAATTAGTCAAGTTTGTGTTTTGTAAAATTGACATATAGTTTACTCTTTTGATCATAACTTTCAAAATAATTTGATTTTTGTTATGAAACTTTTTGCATGTGAAAATAGACTCAAATATATTTCAAATGAGTGGTCATTTGCTTTAAATGGATAAGAAACGAAAAAGTTATGACCAATTAAAGTTTGAGTTTTGAAAATATGACCTTTAGTTACTATTTTGATCATATCTTTCAAAATACTTTGAGTTTTATTCTGAAACTTCTTTTACATGAAATTAGACTCAAATATCTTTCCAATTAGTGGTCATTCGCTTTAATCGGATAAGAAATGAAGAAGTTATGACCTTTTAAAGTCAATTTTCCAAACCAGAAATGGTGTAATCGATTACACAAGTCATGTAATCGATTACAACGTTGACAGAAACTATGTAATCGATTACATGAAGTGTGTAATCAATTAAAAAGTGCCCAGAAAGCTTGTAATCGATTACATGAAGCTTGTAATCAACTACCAAGTGTCCAAGAACGTTTCTAACGGCTATAAACGGCTAGTTTTCATAGAAAATCATTATTAAACACTACCAACAACTATTTTATCATTTGGGCTCTCTATATAAGTGATATTTGAAGCATTTAAACTTGGAGAAATTCTTGAACACTTGATTTGATCTTTGAATTATTAAAATCATATTTTGAGCTTTAAAGTGTGAATCCTTTATACCCATTGAGCTTCAACTTGTATTATCCATTCTTGAGAGAGTTTTCTTATTATCCATTCTTTGTTCTTCAAGTTGTATATCTACTCTTATGAGAGTTTCTATTCTTTCTATTCACCTTGAAATCATTGTAAGAGGGTGAGGTATCGCTCAAAAGAGAAAAAAGTGAGGTATCCCTTGTAGTGAGACTCAAACACAAAGGGTGAGGTATCCCAAAGGTGTCGTGAGTGTTCTTGATTGTAAAGGTCATCAAACACCTGTGAAGCTTGAAGAATTGAAGGCTCTAGAACAAGGGTGAGGTATCTCAAAGTGTGAGGAGTGCTCTTGTATGTACAAAGATTTTCCTAGCACCCGTGAAGTCTAGGAGATAGTGAAGAAAATCTCAAGTTAAGCTTGGGGACTGGATGTAGGCCACAAGTGGTTGGTGGCTGAACCAAGATAAATTCTTGAGTTTGATTATCTCTTCCTTACACTCTTTAAATTCAGTATTTGGTAAAATATATTTATCTATTGCATATCTTGATGTTTTGATTGTTATAACTTGATATCTAGCTTATTCACTTGGTTCATCATATATCCCAAGTTGTATTTGAGTAATCCTCAATAGTTGTACATTTATTAGACTTATTCTGCTATATTTATTAATTGAGTTATTCAAAATGCATAATTTATCAAAGTTGCATTAAAACTTGTAATTACCCAATTCACCCCCCTCTTGGTAATGGTTGCCATGACTAACAAGTAGTATCAGAGTTTCGTGCTCTGGTGAAAGCTTAACCGCTTAGAGTTAAAGATCCTTGTTTGTTTGGCAATCATTGAAAGCTTTTCAAAATGAATTGTTTTGAAATTAATAAATCACCATTCTTTGATGGTGTGAATTTCGTTTATTGGAAAGCTAGAATGGAAATTTATATGCAATCTATTGATCTTGATTTGTGGGATATTATGCTTGATAGATTTACTTGCAAATCAAAATAAACTTGGAATGCCTATGATAAGAAATATTTTTCTTTGAACATTAGAGCAATGCAAATCTTGAGAAGTGGTTTAAATGAGGGTGCTTATGTTAAAATTAAGAATTGCTTTAGTGCTAAAGATATATGGGATGCTCTTGATTCTATTTATCTTGCTAACAATAATTTTGTGCATAAAGTTGTATATAGAGAGCAAGAAGAAGAAAAGTCATTGAAGGAATATTGTTGTGCAAAATATTCTCAAAATGATGCTCAACTTGAAGAGTTGGCAAAGCAAGACAACAATGAGGAAAATGATGATTTTCTTAAAGAGCCAAGTATGCTAAGAATGGAGACTACTTCATATATGGCTAAAAAGAACTTTAAGGTAAATAATGCTAAACTAGATTATAGTCCTTCCAATGATTAGTTACAATGTGGATATGATGAATTGTATGATGGCTTGTTGAATTTAGAAAAGAAAAACTCATCTTATTTGGAAAACATTTCCTCTATTGAAATTGAAATTGAGACTTTGAAAAATGAATATGCTTTTCTCAGTGAGGAAATGCCTTTGAAATTTGAAACCTCAACTTCTTGTGAAAAGTGCATTGATTTAGAAAATCAAGTTGAGGACTTATCTTCTAAATTTGCCAAAGCTAATGATTTTAATTGCTTACATTTTATACTTGTTAATGAGAATAAAATTAATGTTATTCTATATGAAAATTAAAGTAAGGCTTATGACAAAAATAGTTTAGAATGTAATAACAATTAAAGGCTCAAGTTTTTCAAAAATGATCTTCAAATGATCAAGCCATCATTGAATTCACTTGTTTGCAACTTTTGTGGTCATCTAGGACATATTTCTCATTTATGCAATTATAGAAGAAATTTTTATATGAGAAATAATATGAAATGGGTTCCTAAAGATCCTAAATGTCCTAGTACTAACATTAAAGGACCCAAGATGAAGTGGGTACCAAAAAGTCCTCCTAGTATTTCAATTATGCAGAAAACTTCTCAAAAGGATGGACAAATTGGTCAAGTAAAGAAAGAATCATCAAGGGGAATGCTTCCAAAGTCTATTGGTAGAAGTTTTGATCAAAGAAGGAAGATGACTTCAATCAAAACTTCTCAAGCACAGAATGTAGAACTTGCAAAGTCCAAAACACCAAAAGAGAAGTAATGGGTAAGGAAAAGAGTTTCCTTGATTACCAAGGCCAAGGTATCAAATGTTTTTACCTCTTATGCACATTCACTTAAAAAGATAATGAATATGAGGTATATTCCTTGTAGGCCCTAGGTAAATGATAGAATCATGTGCACTTGATAAAATATGAATATTTTGTACATGATTATATTAATTCTTGTTGTACCATAACTCATTAATTTGTTATATATCTTGATACATAATATTCTACAATGCCTTGGTATGTTTGCTATGATTTGAATTATCTATATATCATGAAAGTAAGCTTGCTTTTGGTTATGTGCTTAATGGTAATTGATTATTTAATTTGTTGTGCTCAAATTATATACTATGAAAAATTTGATATCTATAAGAGTATATTGAATTAATAATCAATGACTAACCCCTATGGATCCAAAATTGATGGATACCAAAGAAATTACTTTGAACTGTGTTGTAGGGTGACCATTAACTCAAGCATGCAAATGAAGTGAAATACAACCATGTTACTTGAGGTTGGGAAAACTTAAAATGGTCCAAGTTCTCCAAAAGTTATGAAAAACATAAAAAGAAAGACATAAAGAACCACAACATTCTCAATGGGCCTTAAGGCATAGAAGTTGGAGTCACCTACAAAAACTCAAAGAGTACACTTTTGGTGATATCAATCTCTTATCTTTACTTATGCTTTAAATTAAATATCATGTAATATTTGGAGAAGTAGAGAGTTGTTTTTACATGTCTTACATGATCATTATTTGTCTCAAAATGCTTATATATATATTTTGATGATGATCATGTCTTTCTTAACAAACTTGAATCTTGCTTTGAAAATGCTTAAACTATGCTTTTGGATTCAAGTGCATATGTTCTTTTATTCTTGTAAGAGTTAATATTGCATGGTTGATAATGTGATACATGTTTTACATTATATATCAACCTAAATTATACTTGTAAATGAGCTTAAATCATATTTGATGCTAACCTATGATTTAGAGAACTTTTAAAGTTAACTTTTCAAGTATCTCTATGTGCTTCAAGTATAGCCATCAAATATTGAAATGTCAAGCATATGTGGACAAAGAGAAGAGTTGGATGAAAAGAGACAAGCGAAGACTTTCTTCAAGAACAATGGAATGGAATGCTCAATGGAATAAAGCCCAAATTCAAAGATCCAATAACGAAAAACATTCTAACGAAGCATCACTCTCTCAATAAGTATCTTTATCCCTAAGTTATTATGGTATGTGTTGTATGATACTTGTTGATAATTTGATCTTAAATTATTAGATGCTTTCCTTACATGAGAAGTATGCTTAGCATTAACAAAGTGCTTAATTGGATATTAACTTGCTATTTTTGTCATTGCATATAGGGTGAATGATATTAGTTCTATACATGTTTTGATCCCTATAGCATATTCCATCATGGTGAATGTTTGATATCTATGATTCTCTTGATCTATAGTTTCTTAGTGGTATAACATCTAAGAGAATCATTCTCTTGTTTTGAAAAGAGTTCATGGCTTAACTAAAAAGTTTTTTTTTTAAAAAGTAAAATCTCTTATCAAATTTGAAAGAAGCTTTTTAAGTTTCATATCCTTGAGAATCTTTTGAACTTATCTTAAGAACTTGAAAGTTTTTTTTCACCTCATATTTATCTTGAAAATTTGGAAATCATTTTGTTTGTGCTATAAATGTAGTATTCTATTCTTTTGCTTTGAAAAATGTTATTAAATCTTGAGAGAATACTTAAGTTTCTAAATAGATCTTTTGAAATGTTCTATAGAGCTCTTCTTGATACTTCAAAAGATAAGCCTTGTTCTTCAAAAGTGTTTTATCTTTTCAAGGCTTTTGTTTAATGAGAAAAAGAGGAGATGTACTTTCAAATGCTCTTTTGACTTAGGTTTGATTACTTTTAAGGAATATGTGATTTCAATATAAAACCCTTCTACCTTTTTAAAATTCTTTTGAAAATACAATGTGCTCTTGTAAAATTCTTTTTGAAAGGGGGAGAAATATTTAAAATGATTTGTGATTGATGGATTAAGAATATGTATCTTTGCTTTGCTTTTCTTTATTATAATGTGCTTACATAGTCTTGGCATGTATGTTTTCCTTTATCTATCTTGTGCTTCAATAAGGGGGAGCTTATCTTACATATCTTACATATCTTTTTTTTCATGTCCTTGTTGACTAAAAATATATGCATGTCTATGTTGAACTATTATGTTTCATATCTTGATAATATGCATATTTTGAGGGGGAGCCTAACACTTAAATTGTTGTTTATAACTTTTAGCTTACATCCTTACTTGACATAAAGTGTTTTATTGTTAATGCTATCAACATGTCAATAAAGATCATCTTTTATTCTCTTTCCATCTATCAATGAAAGAAGATAAATATTCTTAAACTTCATATCTTTTGATTCTTTCATTGAGAAATGCTTGATGTGTGGCAAGTTATATGATCTTTTGTTTGAAAATCTTAATTCCATGATCTTACACGAATATTTTGTAACTCCTAACAAGTGATATCAAGTGGTACTTATTTATCATGTGGTATGCAAGATATTATATGCTAGACATAATTTCTTAAGCTCATTGCTATCATATGCTAAATGTTGATGTACCAAAATATGACAAGCTTTGCATGAATAATCTTTTATATCTTAAAAGCATACTTATTTCATCTCTCTCTTCTTGAATCATGTGTAGAATTAAATAAGAAGAGATAATTATATTTTGAATAACTTAAAGAAGTTTTTGATTTTGATGATCCTACTCTTTGTTTGACAACATGAGTTTTACCTATAGGGGGAGAAAATATTATATTTCCTTCCTAAGCCTTTTTGTTGATGTCAAATAGGGGGAGAGAAAATTAAAAAGAAAAATATGTTCTTGTACTTAACTATTTGATATGCTTACATGAATCTATAATTTTACATTGTTCAACATATTTTTCTTTAGTGATTTGTCATCATAAAAAAAAGGGAGATTTTGGAAATAAGTTTGTCTCAATGGTTTAATATGTTAAGTTTTGATGATGACAAATACAAAACAAAAAGAATGATGCTTATGCTTTATAGTTATGCTTAATAGATGTCAAATGCATTACAAAAGAATATTGATCATGTTACATAGATGTGCTTAATGAGATATATTGTATCATGCATGATAATGTAATTTATCTAATTATATTTCATTTAATAATCATGCAATGAGATATATGTAACATTCATCATATAATATATCCAATATATATCCAATAATGCATTATATGAGTTGTATTGAATTAATATTAGATTTGATTCTAGTTTGATGAAAATGTGTAAAGTGTTCTTTGTTGCATCCTATACAGGCATATCTATTTGTAATTGATAAATATCTTCTTTGAATGTGTCTATGAAAGTCTTATATGCATGTTAGACTAACTATAGTTATACATTTATGAATTATGCATATAAAGATATTGAGTTATGAATTTGGACTAACTATACTTGTTTTAAGTGAGTAATACTTTGTAGGATAGTTCAAGTACCAAAAGTGAGCATTGTAATAAGAAAGTAAAAAGATCACAACTATGCTGAACTCAAGAAGGATGAAAATGTTTCAAGCTTATGCAAGACATGAAGAGAAGAAAATTTCGGAAGCTTAGATTACATCAAGAAGCCAAAAGATTGAAAGTGTAAAGATTAAGTCCCAAGATTCTTCAAGAATAGCTTATAGGACTTAGATCTTGTGTAAAAGTAAAAAGGAATCACACTAAGTTCAAACAAGTTTTAAACATCTTTATAAGTGTTTCTAAAATATTTAAATGCCCAACAAAATGTTTTTGGAAAGCTAGCCTTGGTGGTATTTCAAATGTGTAAAAATTAGTCAAGTTTGTGTTTTCAAAACTGACATATAGTTACTCTTTTGATCATAACTTTTAAACTACTTTGATTTTTGTTATGAAACTTTTTGCATATGAAAATAGACTCAAATATCTTTTCAATGAGTGGTCATTTGCTTTAAACGGATAAGAAACGAAAAAGTTATGACCAGTTAAAGTTTGAGTTTTGAAAATCTAACCTTTGGTTACTATTTTGATTATATCTTAATACTTTGAGTTTTGTTCTGAAACTTCTTTTACATGAAAGTAGACTCAAATATCTTTCCAATGAGTGGTCATTCGCTTTAATCGGATAAGAAATGAAGAAGTTATGACATTTTAAAGTCAATTTTCCAAACCAGAAATGGTGTAATCGATTACACAAGTCATGTAATCGATTACAACGTTGACAGAAACTATGTAATCGATTACATGAAGTGTGTAATCAATTAAAAAGTGCCCAGAAAGCTTGTAATCGACTACCAAGTGCCCAAGAACGTTTCTAACGGCTATAAACGGCTAGTTTTCATAGAAAATTATTATTAAACACTACTAACAGCTATTTTATCATTTGGGCTCTCTATATAAGTGATATTTGAAGCATTTAAACTTGGATAAACTCTTGAACACTTGGTTTGATTCTTGAATTATCAAAATCATATTTTGAGCTTTAAAGTGTGAATCCTTTATACCCATTGAGCTTCAACTTGTATTATCCACTCTTGAGAGAGTTTTCTTATTATCCATTCTTTGTTCTTCAAGTTGTATATCTACTCTTGTGAGAGTTTCTATTCTTTCTATTCACCTTGAAATCATTGTAAGAGGGTGAGGTATCCCTCAAGAGAGAAAAGGGTGAGGTATCCCTTGTAATGAGACTTAAACACAAAGGGTGAGATATCCCAAAGGTGTCGTGAGTGCTCTTGATTGTAAAGGTCATCAAGCACTTATGAAGCTTGAAGAATTGGAGGCTCTAGCACAAGGGTGATGTATCCCAAAGTGTAAGGAGTGCTCTTGTATGTACAAAGGTTTTCCTAGCACCTGTGAAGTCTAGGAGATAGTGAAGAAAATCTCAAGTTAAGCTTAGGGACTGGATGTAGGTCACAAGTGGTTGGTGGCTGAACCAGGATAAATTCTTGAGTTTGATTCTCTCTTCCCTACACTCTTTAAATTCAGTATTTGGTGAAATATATTTATCTGTTGCATATCTTGATGTTTTGATTATTATAACTTGATATCTAACTTATTCACTTAGTTCATCATATATCCCAAGTTTTATTTGAGTAATCCTCAATAGTTGTACATTGATTAGACTTATTCTGCTGCATTTATTAATTGAGTTATTCAAAATACATAATTTGTTAAAGTTGCATTAAAACTTGTAATTACCCAATTCACCCCCTCTTGGGTAATGGTTGTCATGGCTAACAGAAAAAGGTCACTTCATCCCTCTATAATGTTAGAATTTTTATTGATGGACTAGCGTAAATCATATTATATTTTTATAAAAAATCATATTAATTGAATGTCAAAATTATTAGAGCATTTTATTTAGCCCAAATTGTGATCAGTATTGTTAATGAGCTTATTATTATTAAAGCACTGCTCATATATGTGCGTTTTGTTTCATGGGTTCTGTATATGGGTTTACCATAATGGGTATATTTAACCCATTTTAATTATTATATATATATAGGGAGAGACCCATATTCATAGCCACTCAAGTGTGCACAGTTGCTCCATTGATACTGACGCGTGAGCGGCTATTATGGGATAGGAATAGTATCTCTTCCTCATCGAGTTTTGCTTTTCAAGGTTTTAACAATGACTTCTTCATCGACGCCTTTTCAAGATAACCCTAAAACCTTTTATATGTATTGATATGTCATAAATTATTGAGATTAATAGATCCGATAAATTTCTATCAATTGGTATCAGAGCCAATGTTTTAATCCTAATTATAACTATCAATATTTTGTTTTATTAAGAAATCTTATGAGGTTTAAAAAAAATTTAAGAAACCTGAAATCTTAACGTATGTGATGTTTAATTTAAATTTTTTTAAATCAATTTCAAAAATAAAGTTAGGGTTTTTGTATATTGGGTTGTCCTGAATTCAGAAAACATGTTTATTACATTTTGGCATTGTGAATTTACAAATAATTTCACTCAAATCCGTGGAACCCTAAAGTTTAATTTTTTTGTGATTCATTTTCTTTTAGAGATTATTTCAAGAAATTGATTTAAGAATATTGTATATCACTTTTTCTTGAATCTAACAACGTTTGGATCGTAAGTTCTGGTTGAGAAACAACCTCGATTTCTAAGAAAACAATTTGCGGTGTGTTGTGCGTGTTCTTCGTTTTGGTTGAGAAAACCCAGAACGTATATGCAGTTGTTTTGAAAAATTTTATAGGGGTTTATTTTCTGAATCTAATGTAATAAAAATCCCTAATTTTAATGAAGTATCAAAAGAGAATTTTGACGTGACCCATTTCTAGGGAAAACGTGTCGCGCGACCCGATTACAGAGAAACAGGCGAAGAAGGAGACCCTGGTCTCCTGCACATTCACCACTCACGCAGGTGGCGCATGTAGGCGCGTATGGATTCATGGAGCATGTTTTTCAACTTCTATTTTTTGGGTTGTGCTCCACACGCCCTTTCCTTTTTTTCTATGATTTTATTTATTTTTCCATGCTTATTTATTTATTCCAAAATTTATAAAGATTAAAATTGTTAAAAACATACGGTACTCTCCTCTTTTGCCTCTGAAAATTTTTGTGTATTATTGTGATGCTACTGGACATGGTATATATTGTGCACTCTCTTAGTTGATGTTGTTTGGATACTGAAATAATTTTTGGTGTTATTTTTTGCATAAATTAATATATAATTCTTTGAAAATTATTTATTTTGTTGTTATTTATGTGATTTGATTATGAGAGTTGCTATTTAAAGTATTGTGGTACTGTATTGAAGCACTTTGCATAATTGTGATGCTATTGGATATCATATATATTGCACACTCTCAGATTTTGTGTTATTTGATTATTTAAATAATTTTGATATTATGTTGTATATATAATATTGCATAATGTTAAAAATTATTGTATACTCTGTAAGTTTTGATCTGAATTTTTTTCAGCATGATTGTGACACTACTGAAAGTGTTGTACAATCTGTACTCTCAGACTTGATATTATTTAGTCACTGAAATAATTTCAATGTTATTTTGTGCATAAAATGTTACGTAAAATATTATATATATTATTATTTCTTGTTATTCTTTATGCAATTTTGTTCTGAGAGTAATTATTTAAAATATTGTGAAGCTTTTAGGCACCTTTCATGATTGTTGTGAGCTCACCTTTGCGGGACCAATTATGTTGATGTGTCATTTTGTTGATATTTTGTTAATTAATAATGTTGCATTGAGGATTATATTGATAGTACGCTTACCCTATCGGTTTGCCTTTATTAATGTAATTCCTGATGATTTGTTAAGTAATATTATTTTGGGACACTTTGCATGATTGTGAGCTCGCCTTCGCGGGACCAATTGTGGCAAGGTACAATTTTGTCGATAAAATATTATTATTTTGTGGCATTGAGGATTATGTTAATAATGTGCTTACCCTATCAGTTTGCCTTTATTAATATAATTCCTAATGATTTGTTAAGAGCATTGAGGTTATGTCTTTAGAGTTTTCAGTATCCTCTCGATACTAGCTTTAGGGACATGATTTTAATGTCTGTGAGAGTCTACTCATGTATTATAATTCGGGACCTTTAGCCAGGATTACAATTTCATAGGAGAGCTCCATTATGGTTATTGCTCATCTTGTTTATTAAAATACTTAACAAGAAAATCTCCTTTTAAAATATTGATTCAGCTTTGCTAATGAAAATAAATGTTTTGACAAAGTTGTGTGGGACCAAGTATGAGGACTGGGTTGAGTCAATGAGTTTATTTTAGCTACCTCTGTTATTGATGTTGCTCTCGCTGTGGATGAGCCCTGAAGCCCATAGATATGTTTTCCATTGCGATTATGGTGAAATATGAAAGGTGGGATCATTTAAATAAAGTTCGTCTCATGACAATAAAGTATAGTATGGACAAAGCCATTAAGGAAAGTTTTCATGAAGTGGATAACATCAACCATTTTTTGTGAAGCTATTGACAAATCTAGAAAGGCATGTGACCTCTTTATGTTGACCAAAACTAAGCATGATAGTGTGAATGGTGATTGTGAATGCGCCACGAAATTTGTGAATTGGCTTAAATGAGCTAATTGTATAGAGTTTAATAATTAGATTAAGGAGAAGGAAGTTGAACCCTTGGCTCTAATGTGTTATGAATCCAATCTTGTTAATGTTCCTTCTAACACTTATTAGTTAGATATTGGTGCAACTACTCATGTTACAAGCTCATTACTGGAGTTCAAAATAGGCGAAAGCCAAGTGAAGGAGAGTTACTGATCACATAGGAAATAGAGTTAGTGTCAAAGTAGAGTATATAGGTATTATTTCCTTGAAGCTGTGTATTAGATATTCTTTAGGTTTAAAAGGTACCATCTATGTGTTCTCTATAAGAAGAAACTTGTTTCTAGTTTCTATTTTGGATAGTTGCACTATCATATCAATTTAGCGATAAGAGAGTTTCCTTACCTTATGATTTCATTCTAGTTATTTCTAGTATTTCTAGAGTTTCATCTAATGGCCTTTATATGTTAAATATTGACCACTTCTGTTGATCTAATGATGTTTAAATATCAATAATGTTGTTAGGAACAAGCGTGATAGAGTTGTTGAAAACCTTTTTATGTTGTCGCACAAACGTTTAAGACATATCTCTTGGAAGAGAATGGAGAGATTGATTAAGGAGAATATTTTTCATGATCTAGACTTTTCTGATTTTGAAACCTGTGTTGATTGCATAAAAGGGAAACTTACAGTTGGAACCAGGAATAGTGGGGTTACCAAGAGTGAAGGAATACTATAGTTAATTCATAGAGATATTTGTGGACCCATTACTCCTATTGCAGAATGAGGAAATCGTACTCTTATGGATATGGTGAGATGTGTGCTTAGTTATTCTACTCTTCCAGAATTCTTGTGGGGAGATGCCTTGAAGACTGCTGCTTATATATTGAATCATGTGCCAAGTAAATCTGTACTGAAGACTCCATATGAGCTTATGATAGGCAAGTGACCTACCTTGAGGCATTTCCGTGTTTAGGGTTGTAGGGCAGAGGTGAGACCTTATAACCCATATTTAAAGAAGCTTGATCCTAAAACCATTAATGGTTTCTTCATTGGCTATTGTATTTGCTCAAGAGGTTCTAGGTTCTATTGTCATTCTTATACTTCTAGAGTTATTGAATCCGACCAGACTGTCTATTTTGAAGGGGACTTAGAACATAGTGGAACTCAGGTGCCATGTATTGTCGATTTCAATTAGGAGCATGTTGTTGTTCCTATTTATGTTGATCCCTTTCTAGGGATAATGCAATCTCCTTTGATCTATAATGATGATGTTGTTGATCCTGTTGATAATGTCGATATCTCTCAACAAGTCAAAAATAATGTACAGATTTCAGATGTTGTTGTGACTCCACTGAGAAGATCTGAGTGGGTTTCTATATCCACTGAGTCTACTAAATTAAGGGATTATGTTGTGTTCCTGCAAGAACAAGAGTTTAATTCAGTTGAGGATTTTGATCTTATTTCTTTTCAAGAGGCTATGGTTAATTAGTCCTAATAATGCACAATGGCTAGTGACTATGGAGGATGAGTTGGCTTCTATAAGAAAGAATAATGTTTGGGAATTGGTGGAGTTGCCTACTGGTTATAAAACTATTGGTTCTAAATGAGTTATAAAACTAGAGGTGAAATTGAGAGGCATAAGGTCAGACTTGTTGCTAAGGGATATAACCAGAGGGAAGACATTGATTATAAGGAGACTTTTTCACTGGTCTCCACTAAAGACTCTTTTCTTGTTGTGATGGCCTTGGTTACTCATTTTGATTTGGAGCTTCATCAAATGGATGTTAAGATCGTCTTCCTAAATGGTGATTTGTATGAGGATGTGTATATGGATCAACCTGATATTTTTGCTAAAGATGGTAAAGATTATATGGTATGTAAATTGAGAAGATCCATTCATGGATTGAAACAGGCTTCCAGGCATTGGTATTTGAAATTTGATTATATTGTTAGTTCTCTTGGTTTTAAAGAGAATACTGTTGATCAATGCATTTATCTGAAGTTTAGTAGGAGCAGATTCATCATTCTTGTTTTATATGTTGATGATGTATTATTGACTAGTAATGATATTATTTTTCTGAATGAGACTAAGTAGATGTTGACAGCACATTTTGATATGAAAGATCTTGGTGATGCCTCTTTTGTATTATGTATTGAGATTCACCGTGACAGATCTCGTGATATTCTCGGCTTGTCTCAGAAAGCTTATATTGAAAGGATTATGAATAGATTTAATATGAAATCTTGTAATCCTTGTGCTGCATCTATTCAAAAGGGTGAAAGACTCTCTAATACCTAGTGTCCTTAAAGTGATAAAGATGTTGATGAAATAGAGAAAGTCTCGTATGCTTCCGCTGTTGACAGCCGTATGTATGCTCAAGTTTGTGCACGTCCTGATATTGCTTTTGTTGTTAGAGTATTTGGGAGATACTTAAGCAAACCTAGTATGGCTCATTGGCAGATTGCAAAATGAGTTATAAGGTATTTACAATGTACCAAAGATTATATGCTCACCTATAAGAGGTCGGGCTGCCTTGAGGTGATAGCTATATTGATTCTGATTATGGTGGTTGTCCAAATGACTACAAATCCATATCATAGTATATCTTTATGTTAGCAAGAGGAGCTGTTTCTTGGAAGAGTGTTAAATAAACACTTACAGCTACTTCTATTATGGAGACAGAATATATAACTTGTTATGAGGCTATGCGTTAAGCGATATGGTTGAAAAAATTGATTATTGAATTTCTTATTGTGGAGAGTATTTTCAGGTCTCTTACTATTTATTGTGATAACTTTGTTGTAGTGTGCTTGTCTCAAATTAATAAAAGCTCTAAATGCTCAAAATATTTTGATACAAAATTCATGTTTGCTAGAGAGAAGATTCAGGAGTTTCAGACTTGTGTCGAGTATATCCCTACATAACTTATGGTAATAGATCCCCCAACCAAAGGTTTAGCTGTTAAAAATTTTGTTGATCATGTGACTCATATGGGTATAGTGAGGTCTTTTGATGTTTTGGGTTAGTGAGAGTTTGTTTTGTAATTTTGTTGTGACCTTATTTTATGTCTCGAGACCTTAGAAAATTATATTATTATTATTATCGTTGCCATATAATATTGTTATTGTTATTATCTGCACAATTTTGTTTATTCATAATATGACATATTGTGGAGATATTTTAGACCCAGTTTCATTTTGTTATTGTGTTAAGATGTTTTTTAAATCTCAGAAAGCATCTTAGGCGGATGCATGAGGCCATTTTGTTGGGAAAAATACTTTGATAACATATTGGCATGCAATTTTGGATGTACTTTCCTATTACCCATATATCACATTTTGATGGGTCACCGAGATATGAGTATGTTGCATGTATGATATTAGTACTCCTTCGAGTATGATTTTTTGCATTGTTGAGATACTTGTAGTCTCATTTTGGACCAGTTGTTGAGAGTGCTAGCTCGATTTTGACATCATGTTGTGGTCACATATTTTTTGATTAATCCGGAGAATTGTTTTCTTATTAAAGTGATATAATATGAATTATACTGTTCAAATAGGAGAATGTTAGAATTTTTATTTATGGACTAGCATAAATCATATTATATTTTTATAAAAACCTAAATTAATTGGATATCAAAATTATTAGAGCATTTTGTTTAGCCCAAATTGTGATCAGTATTGTCAATGAGCTTATTGTAGTTAAAGCACTGCTCATATATGTGAGTTTTATTTCATGGGTCCTGTATATAAGTTTATCATAGTGGGTAAGTTTAATCTATTTTAATTGTTATACATATACATGGAGAGGCCCCCGATTCCTAGCAATTCTAGTACATACAGTTGTCCCATTAATATTGACGCGTGAGCAACTATTGTGGGATAAGAATAATATTTCTCCCTCATCGAGTTTTGCTTTTCAAGGTTTCAACAATGACTTCTTCATCGACCCCTTTTCAAGGTAACCCTAAAACCTTTTATATGTATTGATATGTTATAAATTATTAGGATTAATATATCTGATAAATTTCGATCATATAATACATGAACAATAACACCCTTGGCTTCCTTAGCGATCTGAATGGTGAAGGTCTTCTGCTCTAGAAATTGTTGCTACTCTTACTTTGGTACCACCATAGGACATCGTCTTTGGTCCACCCTCATCCTCTCCATGCCAGGCTCTGCTCAAACCCAAATAAATACAACTACTTCAGCAAGAAGTCTTGATCGCCAAATTGATCCTCCAACATTGTTCCTTTGTTCCTTATTGTAGGGCATGATCTCTAGCACTATGGATTGAGACGCCGGTGGCATTGGAGCTTCCACCAGTGACTCCATCTTTATCATTGAAAGATCGTGTCATCATGGGCGTGAATGACTACGACTTTGTGCAGAGAACTCCGACGTAGCTGAGAGGGCAGTTGACGTAGGAGCGGAGAGACGTGATTTACTGGTCATATCTTTCATCAATTTTCTAAGAATACTCCTTCGTGTAAAATAGCTGCGCTCTTCTTTTATCTCAACTTTTGTCACTTTTTTTGTTAATTTTTTCTCACCCATAATTTTTCTTTTTCTTTTATTTTTACGATACTTTGTTTTTCTTTTATTTTTATAGTACTATTTAAATACTTATGCACTTCGTGAAAGAAAGAAAAGCTTAGTACTAGACAGTAGTATTCCTTTTTTTTTTACCTCTAATAAAAGTTATGCAAATCCTAACCTTATTATTAATGACAAAATCTTAATTAACTTAACTTATTGATAAGCAATTAGCAACTTTAGAATAAAATCTTTCAGGGTAATCTACAAATTGGAAATGGGTAAAGAAATGAATGCCCTACCAAAGGAGAAATTCTACCATGCTCTTATAATACAATAAATGCATGTTTTAGGAATAATCTTCATTATTGATTTTATATTAATTTACATATTATATACAATCAAATGCATGTTTTAGGAATAATCTTCATCATTGATTTTATATTAATTTACATAAATTTTAAGTTATTAATTTAAAACTAATGGTAGATATCAATCCTGTAGCATGCATTTATTATATTTCAAGAACATACTATAATTTTTTTTACCAAAGTTTATTGCTTATTTTCTTATTATAAATAATTCTATAATCTTTGTTCACAATCTACGAATTCTTATTAGATATTTAATAATGCATGTTGACCCAAAGTAACGATGGAAGGGCTTATGTTCTTTGCACAAAAGTCTCCGATAGTCCTGTCACTCTCAAAGCCAATGGATGGTGGTGGCACTTTTGGAGTCTAGGAAAATCATATGAATGCATCTGATGTAGGAGGAAAGTCAGAGGTTTCGTTTCAGGATAAAACATTGAGAAAAATATATATATTATATATACATACAAAATAGTAAAAATGACTATTTTTAAATTAAAGAATGGATAAAACAAGACGAATTTTAAAAGCTGAATGTCAAAGTAATCTTTTTTTTTAATTTCTATCAAACCCTTTTACATTATTTTTTATACGTATACGTACCATTTTTTTTTCATTTTTTTATGCGCACTATTTCTTCTTATTTAAAATTGTTAAATTGTTTAATTATTTTACATACTGTATATTATTAATAATTTATTTTTTAATGAATAAAATTATAAATATTAAATATTATTGCATTATTTTAATTTAATAATTAAAAATTAAATAATAATTAATAAAATTTGTAATAAAGTTATGCTATATCTCTTCATTAAAACTCAATTCAAATGTTCTCTTTCTTCATTAAATTGTACTATATTATTCTCTTTCTTCATTAAATGAACTATTTTAAATCATTAGATTAGAACAAATATCTTAGTGTAAAAGTTTAAATTACTAAAATACTAACAAGTTTAAATGATTTTTAAAAGAAACATGAAACATTTTGTCCATAACAAATTGTGGAGGATGTTAACCTCCACTTGAATGTGTGGAGGTTAGCAATCCGCATATATATATTCTGAATAAATTTCAGAAAATAATATATAAGGTTGAAGAATGTGATTTTTTTTTATGCACGATAATTGTGACAGTGGTGTGAGGGTGGGTATACATAAAAGATCGTTCTAACAATGTTGAAGTTAGATTATGTATAAGGTGAGTAATGTTTTTTATTAGATAAATACATTTGATATATTGTGTGGTATTTATAAGAACGTCTTAGTGAATAAGAATTATGTTTAAATTTGTATTAATTAATAATAAAATTATTAATTAGGATAAAAATATAATAAAATCATTATCACTTATTATTAATTCCTCTATTTATGATAAATTTTATGAGAGATTTGCTATTTATTAATAGACATATTTACTTATCTAATAACATTCATAAATATCTAAGATTTAATTTTAACAAACTAAATTACTCCTAAACCACTAACCCAAATCTCAGTCCAAAACAATATATATATTGGAATAGATATCAAATATGAGATGTGTTACAGTCAATATGTCATTTTTAGTATTGCGATAAGGAAATCTCGTGCGGGTAATTCCCTCCTTAGCCCAATTCAAATAGAGTTTTTAATGTAGGATTTAGCAAATTCTTGTTTGATTGATTATTGAGTAAATGATGAATGGAAGGTGACCAAACATTGTGAGGAATTAGCTCATTAGCACCATTCACATGCTGGTCATATGACCATCATTTCCTCCCAAATTTTCCACAATTCCATCAAAATTAGGGCTCGATAGACCCACCATAAATGATGGCCACAATATGTATCTATGATCATGCACCATCAAAATCAGGGACGGATTCAAGTGTAAACTGTGAGGAAATGCCTCTATTGAGTTAAAAAGTTTTAAAATATTATATATACCTTTTTATTATTTGTGTTTTTATGATTTTACAATTTGAAATTGTTTGTCCCATTGTTACTTAAAATAAATTATTAACTTACTATTTAAGAATATAAAAATCTTTTAAATTCTAACTTGTAGTCATATTAGAGTTAAATTATTAAATGAAATAAATTATATATTTAGAAAGAGAAATATTTGACAATATTAATAATAAGAAAATCATTTATTATTCTCAAAATAAGAATATATGATACAATGATAAATTTATCCTTTATTATTTTTATTACTATATTTTATAAACAAATATAAACATTTGAAAAAGTATTTGTGTATATATTGTTCTTGCCTTTGTCCCTATTAAACAAAATTTCTGGATCCACCACTAATACAATACTATATAATTAATACAAATACTATGAGAACAAAGTCGTAACAATATCAAATATATGTCAAATATAATACGACACCATTTAACACTTCAAATTTTAATGAAACCCTTCAAAATTTTCTCTATGTCGGTGTTATATGTCATGAATAAAGAGAGACTAATAAACTCAAAATGCTTAACATCCTCTTCTGACTCAATCCATACCCACCACCTAAAATTTCCACCTAATGATACTTCCTATTAGTGAACGCTCCACTACCAGAAAAATTTGACATTGCCCGCACTTTGACTTGGTAACTGGAAGGACTAACGTCTTTTTATTTTATTCCTTTTGGATACAAACTTGGTCTTTTTAATTTCCATCATTGAATGTTTCAATTGTATTAATAGGGGCAAAATCTCTTCGTCTCTTACCACGGTAGTAGAGATAAGAAAATTAAATCTATTCATTCAGAAATAAGAATTGGAAGGCCATTTAGATTGAGATGAATGAATAATTGGATAAAACAAGTAATCATAAATATAAAATCAGTAGTCATAAATGAATATATATATATATATATATATATATATATATATATATATAAGTTGTGATAATAACTTTTGAATATATTAAAAAAAGTAATAAACTTTAAAGTGAAAAAGAAAATAAAATAAAAAAAGTAAATCCTTTGTTGTTGTTTCGTTAAGACTTGGTACTTATATAGTGCATACCAAAAATAAATAGAAGATAATACATTTTTATAAGCACAAGTAACAAGTACAAATCACAAGGCCATTTGCTAACTGTTTTTAAGGAGTCTGTCATAATAATTAATGTAAATGTTTTTGCTTTTTTTTTTTTGTTTTTTAGGTACATCTGTGTGAAAAACAAAACCAGAAAAGAAGAGGAAACTAACTCATCAAGCGCATAGGATGCCCATCCAATCAGCAAACTGCAAAATCTGTGGCGAAGGAGGTGGACTTTTGCCAAATCTTGTGTGGGTAAATAAATTAAAAATAAGAAACTAGATTAAAAAAAATAAAAGTAAGAAGCGAAAACAACAATAAGGTTTTTCTTTATGACCAACAATTAACTGAATTCATGTAAAACTATTCAAATATGTAGTTAAAATGAAAAACATAAACTTAACTTAATAGAAAATTTTAGTATTATTTAACTTTAGTAATTTTATCCCCGTACATAGTCACGGCACAAGTATTGGTCGAGTACAATGATATAATTTTAAAATATAAAAATCCTAAAACACACTTAATTTTTGGTAAGAACTTACTAAGATATAATTTTTTTCCCTAATATCACAAGGTATCGCTACATTCTTTAAATGTGTAATTAAACCCCATTCGGATGCCACTTTAGCCTTGGCCACAACATTTTTATGGTGAGTTTCAAAATTTTACACTACAAGTAAAACTCACCTACATAAAACTTAGTTTATCAATTGAACTATATCTCGTGGTTTTTTTTTTTTTTTGAAGATAATTGACTTGAAATGTAAGTTTATTGTTTGACTCTTATAACTACCCTATAGAAAGGAAAATACATCAATAATTGGTTATGGGAATAAATTATGATTTCAGGTGAATCTTTATCTATAATATCATGGGTTGAATTCTATAAAGTCATCATTTTGTGAAAGATTTTATCTAATTACTATCGTTAGTTTGAAATTGTATGAGTAATACTAAATAGTATGAACTTTTTTTATCAAAATAAGTTAGCATTGTTATTAACTCTTTTATAGATGAGTGATTCTTATCACTTTAGTATTATTCTAGCTGTGTAGTGTTACTCTAGAGTAAAATGCAATTTAATTTGTAAATATAAAAAATAAAAGTAAATTCTGAAAAGTATACTAATATATATATATATAGTAAAAGTTTAAGTTATTGATGTCTTTCATTTACGAACAATCATTACTTTTCAAAATATATCCTATATTGTACATATATTTATTTTTATAAAAAATAATACTATTTTTCGAATAAAAAAAAACTTAGAAGAGGTAGACAACAACAACAAAGTATGGAAGGATATGCAAATAAGACGAAGTCCTTCCCTTTGGTTAATTCCACGGAGTGAAGGTTGCACATCTATTTGCTAAGAAAGTTTCCGCCCAATATATTGTAACTTATTTAAATGTCGTTGACCATTTTGTTTTTTTTTCAATAATGATGTTTTGACAGAGAATTTTGCATTTACGCAATTCTTTTATGATTTTTTTTCAATAATGTTGTTTTGCACTAGACTTGGCTTTGGAAAAGTTAAAAATTATAGTGATAATCGATTTATAATCGATTCATTTTATTATTTTGATGTAAAAAGGATTATGATTTGTTTAGATGATATAAAAAGAATCACCTTTATACATTAAATTACTAAAATAGGTATAAAATAATTAAAAAATTATTTGATTGAGGACAAAATAGTATTTATATATCAAAGTGTAATAAATAATTTTATGATAATTGCATGTAAATTTTTTTAAAAAATAATTCTTACTAATAACATTTCGTGTAAAATTTACGAAAGACTTAATGTCTTATGTGGAACCACATAACTCTGGCCAAAAGCCAGTAAAGAAAGAAAAATTCACTCTCTATCTTGGCTCTTCTTATCCTTCTACTCTCCGTCAATCACACCACCCATGTCCGATTGTCCTTTCGGCTCTCTATTGACTTGTTTTTTCTTGACAAGTTCCCGCTACCGGCGTACTTCAGGTAATTGATAGTAATACAAGAAATGAAGTTAAATTGTGTTCAATTTTTTTTTAAAAAATAAACATTCTCACAACCTTTTCAAGTTACTCATATTTAGAGGTGAGATGGTTTAGACTTATACATATTGTTAATAAGAAGGTTCAAAAGATAGTTATTAGACAAAGATGAAAAAGTTTGTGAAAAGGTTAATTGGTTCAGTCAAAACAACATTCTCACCATTGAAACTTACTCTTATAAGTTAAATCTGAACTCAAACTTCTCTTGAGATAAACACAATAGTAACAACCTTATAAATTAGTTCAAAACTTCAAATTATACTTGCTTATTTTTAGATTTCTTATAAAGGTTTTGTTAAAACAGATTCAAATTTTAGATTTGATTTCTTTGCTTAATTTTGATTGATAAAACAGATAAATAGATGAGAGAAGAATAGCTTTACAAAGAGATTTATACTGGTTCACCCTTAAATCATGTGGGGTTACGTCTAGTACCTAGCAACAATTAAGATTTTCTACTATTATCAAGTATTTTTTTACAAACAAGCTTCTTCAGGCTTCAGACTAAGTATTATTTAATAATAACCTCTTTAGACTCAAATTAAGTATTCTTTGACACAGTCTCTTCAGGTTAAACAACAAGTATTCTTTGCCCAAGCCTCTTCAGGCTCAACACCTCAGAAATAAGTGGCTTGTACAACTCACAAGCTCACTCAAAACAAATGAGAATCAAGAGATGGAATGCAATGTGTGTTTTAGTTGGGTACCTCTCGAAAACACTCTAAGAATAGATACAAACACTTAGGAAAGATTAATAACAACAACACCTACTAAGGATTTTTAGATTTCAAAATTAGTAGGTAGAGATGAGAAGGTTCAGTTCGTAGTTCACTTAGTCATATTGGCTTTAGAGTTCATGACCTTCTAATCTTCAAGCTTGGATCCTTTTATATGGTTTGAAAATATGACTCTTGGATGATTCAAATGGTAACTGTACTTGCTTTTTTTGCAGGTAACTATTATTTTATCCTTTTCCTGTTAATTTGGTGTGCTAGCTTTAAGTGAGAATGATGAGCATCTTTCTCATGGCCAACATTCTCAAGCATCTTTCTTACTGTACTTTTCTAAGCTAACTTTTTCATCCAACTTTCTCAAACTTGAAGGACTTCAATCTTCTCATCTTTTGGCATTCACCATCTTCTAGTTGATTCTTCGTGATGATTTTGATGGTAAACACTTATCTTACTAGTTTGAAATCCTCTTATGATTAATCAAAGTGGAGGTTCTTCATTTTCTTGAACTTTCTCAAAATTTTCTAAGGACCTTCTCATGTTAAACATTCTCATATTCTACTTGAACCTTTTTCAAGTCAAAAATTGATCTTCTTAGTCTTTTCTAATTATCCAAAAAACTTTCTTGAGCCTTGTTTAGTCCTGAAAAAGTGCTAATAACAGCAGGAATTACTCCACAAAGATTATGTTAAAACATTTAAGCACTAAGAAAATTCAAACATAATTTTCAATATAGTTGTTATCATCAAAACATAATATGCATTATAAAGCACAAAAGGACTTCAGAGCTTACACCTTATACTCAACTCTGACAATGGGAAGAACTCCCTTCCCCAGAAAAATGGCGACTTCATCCCTTTATAATACATGAACAATAACACCATTGGCTTCCTCAACGATCCGAATGGTGACGTTCTTTTGCTCCAGAAACTGTTGCTACTTTTACTTCGATACCACCATGGGACATCATCGTTGGTCCACCACCATCCTCTCCATGCCAGGCTCCACTCAAACCCAAATAAATACAATTGCTTCAGCAAGAAGTCTTGATCGCCAAACTGATCCTCCAAGTTGTTCCTCTGTTCCTTAATGTAGGGCATGATCTCTGGCACTATGGATTGATCAGACACCAATGGCATTGGAGCTTCCACCAGTGACTCCATCTTTATAATGTGAAAGATCGTGTCATCATTGAGGTTGGGGCAGATCATGGTGGTTATCATGGGCGTGAACAACTACGACTCTGTGTAGAGAACTCCGACGTAGCTGAGAGGGCAGTTAACGAAGGAGTGGAGAGACGTGATTTACTGGCCACATCTTTCATCAATTTTCTAAGAATACTCCTTCGTGGAAAATAGTTACGCTCTTCTTTTATCTCAACTTCTGTCACTTTTTTGTTAATTTTTTCTCACCCATAATTTTTGTTTTTCTTTTATTTTTACGGTACTTTGTTTTTCTTTTATTTTCATAGTACTATCTAAATACGTATGCAATTCGTAAAAGAAATAAAAACTTAGTACTAGGTAGTAGTATTTTTTTTTACCTCTAATAAAAGTTATGCAAATCTTAACCTTATTATTAATGACAAAATCTTAATTAACTTAATTTATTGATATGCAATTTGCAACTATGGAATAAAATCTTTTGGGATAATCTACAAATTAAAAGAAATACGTATTGAAAGAAAGAAAAGCTTAGTACTAAATAGTAGTATTTTTTTTTACCTCTAATAAAAATTATGCAAATCTTAAACTTATTATTAATGACAAAATCTTAATTAACTTAATTTATTGATATGCAATTTGCAACTATGGAATAAAATCTTTTAGGATAATCTACAAATTAATTAATTGGAAATGGGTAAAGAAATGAATGCACCCTACCAACGGAGTAATTCTATTGTGTTCTTAGAGTACAATAAATGCATGTTTTAGAAACGATCTTCATAATTGATTTTAAATTAATTTACATAAATTTTAAGTTATTAATTTTTTGTTAATTTTTTCTCATGCATACTTTTTGTTTTTCTTTTATTTTTACAGTACTTTGTTTTTCTTTTATTTTCATAGTACTGTCTAAATACGTATGCACTTTGTGAAAGAAAGAAAAGCTTAGTACTAGATAGTAGCTAGTATTCCTTTTTTTTCCTCTACTGAAAGTTATGCAAATCTTAACCATATTATTAATGACAAAATCTTAATTAACTTAATTTATTGATAAATTTAGCAACTGTGAAATAAAATCTTTCAGGATAATCTACAAATTAATTGATTAGAAATAAGAAAAGAAATGAATGCACCATACCAAAGGAGAAATTCTACCATATTCTTAGAGTACAATAAATGTATGTTTTATGAACAATCTTCATCGTTGATTTACATAAATTTTAAGTTATTAGTTTTTTGTTAATTTTTTCTCACCCATAATTTTTGTTTTTCTTTTATTTTTACATTACTTTGTTTTTCTTTTATTTTCATAGTACTACCTAAATGCGTATGCACTTCGTGAAAGAAAGAAAAGCTTAGTACTAGATAGTAGTATTCTTTTTTTTACCTCTACTAAAAGTTATGCAAATCTAAGCCATATTATTAATGACAAAATCTTAAGTAACTTTATTGATAAGCAATTACCAACTTTGGAATACAATCTTTAAGATAATCTACAAATTAATTGATTGAAAATGGGTAAAGAAATGAATGCACCATACCAAAGGAGAAATTCTACCATGTTCTTAGAGTACAATAAATACATGTTTTAGGAGTGATATTTATCATTGATTTTAAATTAATTTACATAAGTTTTAAGTTATTAATTTAAAATTAATGGTAGAGATCAATCCTAAAGCATACATTTATTGTGTTTTAGGAACATGCAATAATTTTTTCTACCAAAGTTTATTGCTTATTTTCTTATTCTAAATAATTCTATAATCTTTGTTCACAATCTACTAATTCTCATTAGATCAATTTAATAGTGCATGTTGACCCAAAGTAATGATGGAAGGGATTGTGTTCTCTGCACAAAAGTCTCTGATAGTCTTGCCACCCTCCAAGCTAATGGATGGTGGTGGCACTTCTGGAGTCTAGGAAAATCATGTGAATGCATTTGATTTAGGAGGAAAGTTAGAGGTTTCGTTTAAGGATAAGGTGTTGGGAAAAGTCCCCCAAAACCAAGATAGACTGCAGACATGATCGCAGCAAAGCTATTTCACATGGAGTTAGAAGATGGTAATCATCTTAGACCCAAGGCGTATTTGGATGAAAGAGCTTTTGTAGAACTATGCGAACCATAGGTTGATGCCTTTATAGTAAAATTGCTTAGCAAGAATTTAGGATTTCGTATGATGATGGAAAAACTCAACATAGTGTGGAAACTACAGGTGGGTTTGATATCAAAGATATTGGTAATGGTTTTTTTGTGATTAAGTTTGATTTATTAGAAGACAGATGAAAGGTGATCTGCACGAGTCCTTGGATGATTTTTGATCACTGCCTCTTAGTTAGAACTTGGTCTCTAGATTTTGTTGTGGAGGCTAATGAGATTGAGAGGACTTTAGTTTGGATTCGCTTTCCTAGTCTCAACATGGTTTATTATGATGAAAGTGTGTTGTTCAACAGTTGGCCAGATGGTGAAGCTTCATACTAACACTCTTCAAGCAGCTATAGGGAGATTTGTTATAGTGTGTGTTGATATTGACCATACTAAACCTATTGGCGGAAAGGTTTAGCTTCGTGATCATTAGTATCATATAGAGTATGCAAGCTTGCATCTCATCTGCGCCTCTTATGGATGTTATGGCCATTTGAGCAGAGCTTGCCCTATAAAGGTTAGTAGTCCTAATGACGGAATTGTTTAGGATGCTCCCCCGGTGGCTAGAGATGGTGCAGGTTAGCTAGTGGCATTGTTACATTCACCAGCTCCGGTTTCCTCTCAGCCACAACAAGAACTCATTAATCAAATTGTTATGGAAATGCAATCATTGCCTAGTGATTGGCTAGTGGTCCAGCGTAGATAGTGCAAGCATTCATTATGTAATCAACAAGGAGCAAAATCTAAGGGGGTGTTAATGAGAATAATTTTGATATCTTGAATGATAAAGAAGGATTAAAAATGCTTGACAACGTACCTCAACTTTAGCAAGAGAATAACTCCATGGCAGATTCTTCTTCAAGGATGGCTTAGGTCAGGAAAAAGAGGCTTCATAAAGAGGAGTTAGCCCATGTGGAAAAACAAGGCAGCACAACCACTATAAAAAAATAAAAGTAATATCTCTAAGTGTTCTTCTAAAAACACTAAGGGCTTGGCCTAACACACAAGTATTGACTAACTTGTGAAGAATAATGGTGCAACTGTGAATCCTATCCCTATTAACCAGGGGGCTACTATAGCTGAACCCATGATTCTATCTACCCGTACTATTATTGCTAGAGATTAGAACTTCAAAATAGCCATGAATGTGATTGTCGTTAGTTTATGTCATTTCAAGTTCATTGAAGACATAGAGCCCATCCCTATAGACCCATGACAACAACACCTTGTTGACAGGGGAAGAGAAGGGATTCCATGCATTAATGGTGAGACATGTAATGTCGAATCCATGTAGGATATAATTCCTGATAGCGAAGGAGTTAGCCTTGTGGCATAACCTACTATGGTACATGAGGACGGATAGCGTGTGCATGGTGGCATGTAAATGGACTTAGGATTTAATGTCATCTTATGGAACATATGAGGGGTGGCAAACATTAGACGAAAAAAACAAGCCAAGGAGAAGGTGAGGAATCATAAGCCTTCTGTCTTTATTATTTTAGAAACGTACACCCCTTGCCAACAGGTTAAGAATTTTTTGGAGAGCATGGATTTCTTTGCTAAGGTAGTGGTTAAGGCTTAGGGTCATTCAGGTGGTGTTTATATTTTGAGCATTAGAGATAATTTTATAGTGACAGTTATGCACTCTTTTCATTAGTGCATTACGGTTCATATAACTAATGGAGATAAGAAGTGGGCTTGCAATGTTGTTTATGCAAGTCCAATTCCTTCTCTGCAGGCTCAGCTTTGGAGACATTTGGTTAGCATTTGAAGTTTTGTTCTCATGTCTTAGGCATTGATTGGGGACTTCAATGAAATCCTCTTTCCCTAAGAGGTTTGTGGGGGGTATTTTTCATAGGAATAGAGTAACTGATTTTATGCAGACTCTGTATGATTGTGACCTCATTAGAATGGGCACCATTGGTGGTATGCTCATGTGGTTTCGAGAAATGCAGGGTGGGGGTACTATTTCTAAAAGATTGGATCAAGCTTTGGTGGATTTGAATTAGAGAAATGCCTTCCCGAAAGCCTTTTGTGGAAACTTTGGTAAGACATTACTTTGATCACTCACCCATTCTTTTAAGATGTGGTGTTGAGACTATTGTTGGGAACAAACCTTTCAAGTAGCTTGGATGACTCATGCCGAGTTTCTTCATGTGATCTCTGATGCTTGGGATAGATGTGAGGGTGGCATGGTTGATAAACTTTATGAGGTCAAGCATGATTATTTGTTGTTCAACAAAAATGTTTTTGGAAACATTTTCAAGAACAAACGTCATGTTGAGGCTCATCTAAAGGGTATTCAGTGTGCATTGGAACAATGCGATTCTATTCCCTTATGAGTTTAGAACATAGCCTTCAAGAGGAATACAACAATATATTGGCTCAAGAAGAATACATTTGGTTCCAAAAATCCAGAGAGAATTGGGTTAAATTTGGTGATATAAACACTAATTTCTTCCTCACTCAAACTCTAATAAGGAGAAAAAGGAACAAGGTTCATGGGTTGTTTGATGGTAATGGGTCATGGATTATAGATGACAACACGGTGAGAGAGCTCACACAAAACTTCTATAAGAACTTATTTGTTCCTTTGAAATTGTTGCTCTTGACGCAATAAATATTGATATGATGCCTCACCTTAGTGATGATGGGTGTTGAGCACTTACAAAGCCGGTGTCCAAGGATGAAGTCAGGTATGCCACCATGCCTATGAAATCTTTCAAAGCTCCTGGGCCTGATGGTTTTCAACCCTTCTTCTATAAGAATTTCTAGGCCATTGTTGGGGATGAAATTTGGCATTTAGTTGAGGATGCTTTTAACTATGGCAAAATGGATAGTCGCTTAGTTGAGACACTTAGTGTTCTTATTCTCAAAGTCGATTATCCAACTAGGCTTAGGGAATTTAGACTGATAAGCCTCCATAATGTGGCTTATAAAATTATCACTAAGATGCTAATTCAAAGAATGATGCATTTTCTTGATGAGTTGGTAGTGTAACACCCTACATAAATATGTTAGACTTATAAATAATTACAAGAGGTAGCCTAATACTAGCTTAACATGTCTGTTGAATATTGTGGCTTTCTGAGTATATTTAGTCACTTTGTTGTAACACTGTGTGAGAAATAGTTGTTATTAATATCGAAAATGGCTTAAACTGCTCAATTAATGGAAACAGATGTGAAAAATTTATTTCTAGGTCACAAATGTGTGAACTGTACTACAGTTAAAATTTGAGGATAATCAGAGCTAGTTTGACATTTTTAAGTATACTGATTGTGTATTTTAATGTCGGTTTGACTAGTAGTTGATATGAAAAATGGTGATTTTGGTGCAACAAGATTTTGATGAATCTTAAGATTTATTTTAAACTTGTTGAAAGTTAAGAAACTTGATTTGAAGAAATCTAAGTATTCTTAGCAAATAAAAAATTATTAGATGGTCACTTAAGTGACTAAGGACCCTTACGTTTTCAGCCTTTTCACTTTGACTTTTCCTTTATATTTCACATAATCTCACTACTCTCTATTGTTTTTCTTCTTGGGATAGAAGACAACAGAGAGGAAGCAAAGAAAAGAAGGAAAAAAAGAAAGAAGAGAAGAAGAAGAGGAAAGCTAAGGGAAAAGGCAAGCTTCAAGCTCCATCATCATAATCTTTGTGCTAAAGGTAAGAGTTCTTGTATCTTGAAACTCTTTTTCTTCCATTTTCACCATTTATGCATATATGATGCAAAATAGGTCACTTTGGAATTTAGAGTTGTTTGAAGTATTTTTCTTGCTTGAATGAGTTTCCTTGGTTATTTATGACTTGTTCATGAAATGAGTTTAAGTTAGAAACTTAGAATATTTGAACCTTTGAGGCTAAAAGTGAGTGAGTTAGGTCATGAATGAGTGATTTTGGTACTTGGATCCAATTTAGAGGTTTTTGTTGGTGATTAATGATTCTTATATGTTAGTAAACTTGTTAGGGACTTTAAATCACCTAGAAACTGGTTTGGAGTAGCCAAAATCCATAAATTGTTTCAATGGAATAGTACTCAGATTCTACAGAATTATGTAAAATCCATTTTCTGCTGCTTGTGGCGCGATGCAAGGTGTGCATGTCGTGGCATGCGAATGATGCTACTTCCAGATTTAAGATCTGAGAGCTGAGTGCTGCGGCGTGAGGGTGGTCATGCCGAGGTGTGAGACTGATTTTGCTACGTGTACCGCAACGTGAGGATGCCACGCCGAGGCGTGAGGTGCATCACTACAAACCTGAGAACAGGGTGAATAGGGCGTCGTGGCGTGCCTAGGCTGTGTCGTGATGTGGGCTACAAGATTTTCTAACATTGTGTTTTTGATTTTTTTGGAATTTCTTTAGCGATGAGATCACTTTTTCATGCATTTTTAAGTGTATTGTGGCACGAATAAGAGTATTTCTTTGAGAGAATTACCACCTTGCTTATGTAAGAAGTTGGAAAACCTATAGGCACCTATGTGAGGGGATTTGCCTTAGGATGAGGTTGGAGAACCTTTAGGCATCCAAAATGTAGGAAATGCCATAAGATACAATTGAGGGACCCTAGACACCCAAAGTGAGGTGGAGTGTCAAGGGGTATTGAGTTGAGATACCTTTAGGCTTCCATGGTGTGATGGTATGCCATAAGGTGATCTTGAGAACCTTGAGCATCCATGTGTGATGTAATGCAATAAGGTAGTGTTTAGAACTTTGTTCAATATGAGGTTAACTGTGGACTCACTTGTGAAGTAATATTGTGAGGTTCTAGATACATGAGTTTTAATGTTGAGACACAATTAGTGGTATTTCTTGGAAAGAATAACCACCTAGCTTATGTGGAGGGTTTTGAGAAACCATATGCATACTTTGAGAAGTGGAATGCCATAGGTCAATACCTAGAATCTTGAGCAAGATGAGGTTGCCTTGAAAATCATTTGTGAAGCGATGAAGTGAGGTACTAGGTATTGTAAGCTAAGTGTGCTTAGCTAGTTGTATCTATTATCATGCATAGGTTGCTTCTTTGTGTGGAAAGTAGAGCCAAAGATGCATGAATGACATTTACTCCCTTGTGAGAACGAGGTTGAGATATAGAAAGTACTAGAAACATGAATTTGCCAATTATGTGATAGGTGAGCTTGGTTGGAAAGTTTGCTAGTTTTCCTTTGTCATTTGGTTAGGGAAAACCTAGTGATGAGTGTATATATTTGTGAAATACATTGCATCTCTTATTTTCAAACTTGATGATTGCTATTTTCTATATATTGTGACCTTATGTGGTGTGCACAACAATTTGGCCAGAGAACAAGGTGTTGGATCTAGATTCTCATAGCAAGTAATGCTATTATGGTCAAGATTACTGGTATGAGGGTGATTATAGTACTCTTTCATTAGTAAGAGGAAAGTAGTCACCTATTACCAAGTAGTGTGTTGGCTTTTAGGCCTATCCTACGTAGCATATACAAAGGAATGAAGGATCCTGAGAAATGAGTAAGTGACATGTGTTCTCTAAAACCAAAACCTGCACAAACATTGCATAATCATAATATTAGGATATTGCGTGAGCATAACCATACATCATATTATAAAGCATTGCATTTGTTGGTGGCTGTATGGGCGGTTGCCTTGCTTGTTGGTTGCTTGTCGATGATATTTCACAATTGTATGAGCGGTTATTTGATATAATTGATTATTGCATATGTGAGTTAAGATTGTTGCTTGCCTTGTGAATGATACATAGTTTTGATGTATATTCTGATGGTTTTGAGCAGTGGTTCATTTGCCTATTACAGGCTTAATCTTTTGTTTATAGTATTGTTAACTCGTTGTGAATGAATAAACTCTGGTATTGATTACCCATACTGAGAAATTGTGATTTCTCACCTCATTTATGCTTCCATGTAAATCCAAGTCTAAGCGAAGGGAAGCAGAATAACTAGCATAGTTTATTTTGTTTATTGTAATAAATATATTGAATATTTATTTCCTGCTGCTCCGAGGTTATACAAAGTTATGTATCACAGTATGTCTTTGTGAGACTATGATGTATTTATATAACTTTTTGTTATTTAGGCTCTCCATATTTATTTATGTGAATGAATGATATGTGTTTAGTTTGTTGTTTTAGATTAGAAGTAGGATAATTAGTATTGTGCGCCTTATATATAAGCAGATATATCAGGTTCTTAGTATTGGGATGTTACAAGTAAGTCCTCTTCAAAGTAGCTTCATTCCCAAGAAAGGTACTGTTGATTTTGCCTTGGTGGCCAAAGAAGCTTTGCATTACATGTATAAAACCAAATGCGAAAAAGGGGTGCTAACTTTCAAGATTGATTTGGAAAAAGCTTATGATAGGTTCAAAAGAGACTTTCTCCAACAAACCCTTGTATGCTTTAGCTTTCCCTAAAGATTATTAGACTTATTATGTGGTGTGTTCGATCTTCACATCTTTCTATTCTCTGCAATGGTTCCAAACTTGATGGATTTTCTCCTCACAGAGGCCTAAGGCAAGTTAACCCTATGTCACCTTACCATTTGTTCTTTGCATGGAGAAATTAACTCTTATGATTGGTCAAAGAGTTGAGAATATGCAATGGCGTCCTATTCATCTTTCTAAAGGTGGTCTAGGGATTTCTCATTTATTTTTTTACAGATGATGTTTTGCTTTTTTGTAAAGGAAAGAAATCTCAAGTCTAGATTGTCCAATCGGTGCTTCAGGATTTTTGTAAAGCTTCAAGGCATAAAGTTAACTTGGATAAATCCTGAGCTATGGCTTCTCCCATGGTTTCAAGAAGGAGAAAAGATTTATTTACATGTATGTCAAGTATACATTTTGCAACAGATTTGGGCAAGTATTTGGGGTTTCCCTTGCTTAAAGGCCAGGTTAAAAAAATTAGATTTTTTCCTAGTTATTGACAAAATGTAAAGGAGACTCGCCTCTTAGAAAGGTAAACTTTTGAATAGAGTGGGTAGGATTTGTTTGACTAAATCTGCTATAGCTTCTTTATCTATCCATTACATGCAAACTCTGTGGTTGTAACCACATTGGTAAAATTGCACGAAATTTTAAACTAGTTTGGTGTCGACAGAAACATGAATCGAAGGGAAGCATGTATTTATTGCTATGCACTGCGTAAATATAGAAAGCTCTTTGTACCTCGTGGGAGATATTTGAGGAAATGGTGAGTCTAGGTGCCTTAGCTTGGTTAATTGGTCTACTATCACTAATCCTAAGAGTCGTGGAGGCTTGAGGATTAGAGAGGCCATGCTAACCAACACTGCTCTCTTGGGCAAGCTTGTTTGGAGCGTATTACATCGCCCAAATAAATTCTGGGTCCAAATCATGGCTCACAAATATCTTAATGGCACCAATATTTTTTAGGCTAAGGTAACTTCTAACTCATTTTATGTTTGGAGAAGTATCTTAAAAGCTGCTGGTTCTCTTCAAAATGGCTTCAAGTTTCAGTTAGGGTCTGGTGATGGGTCCTTGTGATTTTCAAATTGGTCTGCTTTTGGTCATTTGGCTTCTCTGGTGGACTATGTGCATATTTCAGATGTTGATCCTCAAGTTGGAGACTTGTAGGTTAATGGTGATTGGAGTTTTGATAATTTATCTACTATCATCCCATCCCATATCAAAGATGTTGGTACTTGGTTGAAGTCTTACTCTCATAGACATAATAACATCCTTTTCCTTCTTGTTGTTTGGTGGCTCTAGCGATGGCGCAACAACCATGTTTTCAATGATGATAAATGGGATATGGAATTGGTCTATCGCTAGACCATGCTCTTTTACTAGGACATCATTAGAAGTCAGGTTGATGATAATCATGCAGTGAAGCTGCCCAGAGAAGTGAGGTGATTGAAGCCTCCTACGGGTGTTATCAAGAATAATATTGATGGAAGTTTCTCTACTGTGCCCGGTACTTCTGGCTTTGGTGGGGTGCTAAGAAGTGATGTTGGTGAGTGGTTGTTGGGCTTCTCGGCTCATTGTCATGCTACTGACATCCTTCTTCTCGAATAGTTGTTTTTGGAGAATTAAGTTATTTCATCTTCTTGAAATAATTATTATGTTTGGATAAAAGATTATTTTTTAAAAAAAGTTTTTCAGGAGTTCTTTTGCATGTCAAAATACACGAAATTTAATATATGTGACTATTAATAAAAACTTTTTTTAGTTAATAATCATAAGCTAAAGATTGAAACTTATGATTTTAACTTATAGATTATTTCATACACTTTGATATGTAAATATTATTTTGTCATCAATTAAATAATATCGTTTTTTAATTATTCTACACTTATGTTAGTAATTTAATACATAAAAGTGATTCTTTTTTATATTATTTAAATAAATCATATTAACTTAAAATCACTTTTCTAATAATAATATATCTAAACATAAAAATAAATAGATTATAATCGATTATAATAATAATAATCGATTATAATCGATTATCAACATAACCTATAATTTTCAATTTTCTCAAACAAACCCTAAATATGGTCTTTTGCATGCTTGGAACCAAGGTGCTCGGTCAGTTTGGTGTGAGACTGATTCTCTTGAAGCCTTTAGGTTGGCTACAACAACTCCTCCTCCTCAGTTCCATGCTTATCTTCTTGTGATTGGTGATATTTATGTTCTTCTTAGGAGGCAGTGGAATGCTGGCATAACGCGTACTTTACGTGAGACTAATGCCTATGCTGATTTTATGGCTAAAATGGGTGTTCAGGGTCAAAATAATCAGTGCATTTGGGATGTTCCTCCTCTTGGCATGAGTTCTCTTTTTGTTGACTGATGCCTTAGGAGTTACTTTTGCACGTAGTTAGTGTCTTTCTTTCTTTTCCGTTGCACTAAAAAAAAGTCAACGAATTCTCTCATAAGGTGATATAATCATGAAAATAACTTTGTATTAGTAGAAATATATTATAAATCTCATCATAGTAAAAATATGTTATTGCAATATAACATTATTGGTAATTACATCACTAATAGCTGATAATTATTTCCTTCGTTTCAAAATAATTATCGTTTTAAAGAGTAAGTTTTGTTTCATTTTATTTGTTGTTTTAGAAAATCAAGATGATATATTTTTTTAATTTTATCATCGTCTCTTAATATTTTCACTGTATAGAATACGTTAGAGCATTAATAGAAGTAGAGAATAATTTGGTTAAATGCAGTCATATTTTTTTTAAAATTGAATAGTATTTAATATTTTTTTATTTTATGCATAAAAACCTTAAACAATAAGTATTGTAAACATAAAGGAATATCTAAATCATAGATCTTATTGTAGTTTATAAAATAAAAAGTTACGTTGTTTCAAAAAATAAAAAGTTACGTTTATAAAAAGAAAATAAATCTAAATCACAGAATGACACACGATATTTTTGCTCCAATGTAATTTGTCATTTATTACTATCACATTTATGATTTACGGCTTCCTTAAATGTTTTGTTTTTGTATGGACCCTATTCAAATGCTTGTTTATCCGTTTATGCCCTTTTCTTTTCAAATTTTTTAATTATTTTTTAATCCGTTTATGCCGTTATAGTATGCAAGTAAACTTTTGACTTTTTTATAACGTAAATTTGATTCTTTATAACGTAAAATAGCATTAATTTAGGAATTAAAATAATGTTTAAAGATATTTTGAGAAAATATATTGATACTCCCTCCACTTCATTTTAAAAATTATTTCGGTAAAAAAAAAAATTTATTCACTATAAATAATGTTTTCGTATATAAATAAAATATTAATTGTTATTTTTTCTATTTTTATCCTTATATTTTAATAATCTTAATTATTTATAAAAATTGAATGAACATAATAAAATATAATAATTAATTGAAATGAATATGAGTAGCTTAATATAATATTTTCAAAATTAAGACTTGATTTAATGTTTTTAAATTTTTGTGACTTACACTAAAGTGACATTTAAAATAAATTAGAAGAAATATTTATTTAAAACTTTGAAGTATTATATCAAGAGAAATTTTAGTATGCTATTGAAACATAATAAATGTATATCAATTTAAGAAGGTCTCCACCTTTAATTCTCACACATAAATTTATAAGATAAATATAATGTATATATTTTAATATTGAGAAACATTATTTTATAATAAATTATATTTTAAGAAGGTCTCCACCTTTATTAAAAAAAATTTACATAAATTTTAAATTATTAATTTAAAATAAATGATTGAGATTTATCTTAGAGTATATATTTATTATACTTCAAAAAATATAATAATTTCTCTTATATTAATACCTAAAATGTTTGAAAGACCAACTTCATATCCTTTATATCTTTAAAGAATCAATTTAAGCATCTACTCTAGATTCATTATTTTTTAAAAAATAGATTCACATCACTTTATATCTGTTTATATGATAAAATAAAATAAAATAAAAAATATATATCTATTTAGAAAATGGTAATGAAGATGAAAATTAAATGTTAATTATATTAGATAATAAAATTTGTATAAATATGAAAAAAAATGATGTTAATTAAATGAATGGTAAATTTGTATAAATTTGCATTCTTATAAGAATGGTCAATTAATCATCTTTCCATTTAATGCTCAATCAACAAAATAAAATACTTAATAACTCATCTAATTATTATATCTAAAAATAAAGATACTGTAGTAATCCCCTACCATTTATGATTTTATTTATTATAGTGGATACATATTTAATATTTTAATTTTTTTGACTGGTAATTTAATATTTTATTTAAAATAATAAAAAGTAAAATATTTTCTTTTTTACCGTAGATCACTGAATTTGTGAATTGTGATCTCTCCTCTTTTCCATTACCATAGTCCATAGGAAGCATCTTCAGCACCAGCATCACCATCTACCTGGTCATCACCACCTTCTTCTTCTTCTTGTACCTAGTCTTCTTCATCTACATCTTTGTGTTGGACTGATTCTGTTTCTTTGACACTACAAATACTGATGATACACCACACTCTCCACCTATCTATATCTCCTCACTTCTCTTCTTTCCGTTTCTTCTGCTCTTCTTCTTAAGTAACTCTTACCCGCAGATATAGAAAGAGAGAGAAACTGAACAGAGCACTCACCCCTTAACGTGCGCACCCCCTGCGTAGGAAATGGATGCTCACGCTTCCTTCGTGTCCAAAGCGAGAACCGCGTTCCATTCTGCGGCTGCTAAAGCGGAGCGTGTTCTCATGGACTTCAAATCCGATCGAGGTTTCTCACCTTTTTCGCTTTCATTCTCCTTCGCACATGCCTGATTGCGTGGAAAATGGATTTGCTTTTTTCCTCTTTGTTTTTTTTTCTTTCTAAATTTCGAATTTTGTTTTTCCAATTTTTTTCCCTTTTTTGTTTTTTTATTTTTTTGGGGAATGAGCATTGACCTGGGTTTTTGATCGGTGAAGATTCTGATAAACAATCGCACGACAATTTGGGGAGGCAGCATGGAAATGAATCTGCTCGGAATGAGAACGAGTCTAAGGTAAACGTTGATGATGGTGATGACAGTGATTGTTTGTTTTGTTCTGCTTGTGGTTGTTTTTTTTTTGAATTTGAAGTTTTGAACTTTGAGGCAGCATTTAATTTAATTGTTGTCTATGAAATTTGGGTACTTTGTGTTTAGCAATTAAAAAAAAAGTTGTTGAAATTAATTTTAAAAGTATTTGAATCCTTGCATCTGTGGGATGGGAATGTGGTACTAACATATTCACTTCTGGGCACTAGATTTCTTTTTTTAATTACCAAATGGAAGTATATATATTTTGATTTTGATTTGTGAACCCTAAATCCCTGGAAGTATATATATTTGTTTGCTTTGTTTTTGTTAGGTTTTAATTGAAGCTACAATAAGGGAATAGAAATTTAGATTAAGGATTGTGAGATTATTTTCTGTAATCTTCCGATTCACTTGGTTCACTACTTTCCAAAGTAAAAAAGTTAGTCCAAAATGTCTCTTAGTCGAAAGATGATAAGTACAAGTTTACTTATTTGTTTGTGTTATGTCTTGGTACTTATTAGGCAACATTTTTCCTGTAATGAGTGGTAGTTACTTAATTGATTTTTGTAATGGAATGGTGCAGCTTCTCAGTGAATTGAAGCACATAAAGTGGAGACCTCCACATATAGGAATAAAGCAGGATTGGCAAGATAGAATTAACAACATTCGAAAAGGGAGAAAAGAAGTCGAAGATACAGATAAAATCAGAGATACAAACATGGCTGCTGTTCCATTTTATGATGAAAACTTGTACATCCTGAATATGAAAAATGATGTTGATGCCAAGGTAACAACATCTGGAACATTTTAATTCAAGGAATTTATCTTCCAATTGTGCACAGAAGATTGAAGTTTCTAACCCAGGCGGTTGTCTCAGGATATTGGGAAAATCTGATAATGTATGCCCACTATGAACATTTTGTTTTCAACATAGTGTCGGTCAGACTGTGTCACTGTCATGACTCATAAGATAGGAATACCATACTAATCAATGCATGGTATGCTTGTGATGAGTTATTAATGTATGCTTATTATTAATTTCATGGTTAACTGCCTGGGAACTCTTTCAGTAAATTGAACATACTATTCATATTTTCTCATTGATGTTCTGATTCAATTATACAAATGGATTGCTTTAATGATGCATGATGAATACTTTAAATTTAGGCTTCAGAGGCAATTCCCTCGGTTGAAGGCTTAACTGCTGCGACTGAAGACCCCATTCCTTCATCTTCTGTTCTGAAGCAATTGGCTATAGCTTTTGAGTAAGTTGTACTCACCTTTTTCCTGCCAGTTCCATGAACTACTTAAAGATTTTTCATTGTTGAATTCTATTTCTAAGTAGATAGAAAGATTTTGTTAGCCAAATTCTCACTACTGAAAGGCCTATTTCTAACTCTCAATTGTTCTTTTTTTAAATTAACAATAATAGCTGTTCAAATTATATTGTCATAATCGCAGAAGAGTAGCATAAATATTTAAGAGTCTTGTTTCTGTCATTCAGAAACATTTTCAGCTTAACGGTACAACTAGCCTCTTAAAATTTTGGACCTTTTGACTAGGGCTGGAAGGAAAACAAATTCAATGAAAGATTTTGTAGCTTCATCAGGAGGTTCTTCACCTGCCACTGCCAGAGAGAGGGCAGGCTTAAGTCTCTCTGTGGTGAAGGCTTTAGTGTTGCGTGAAAAGGAGGACAAACTTACCTCCGAGTTTAGTAGCGATGAGAAAGTTGTGTATTTGATTAATTCTCTGTTTGATCCAGGTATATGAATTTTAGGTGGCTTGCTGATGATATAATTACATCAATGAACCTTTTTATGTTTATACTTTTTTTTTTGGTGCTTTATTCTGTGATTATCTTTCACTTCCATTGTAATGTTTGCAAGATATTTGCAGAGGGAAAGTTCCTCAGAAGGAAGATAAACTCCGATCCAGAGGAAACTGCCATAACATCTTTGCCAATAGATATTCATGGTGCTCCTCCTGAAAGCCTAGTTGTTAAGCTAGCTGAAGTCATTGGAAACTTCAAGACCCTTCGAAAAATGGCTCTTTTTTGGTGCAGGGTTGTTGCTGAAGTATGTTTAACTCAACAGGAGTTTCTAGTTCTAATATTATATAAACATTCTATTGTGAACCTAGAATTCTAGATTTGATTTACACTCTTGATCATTTTCTAGTTTCTACGATATATACGTTATTGTCTTATGCTTAAGCAACTTCTAGTTTGATGGCTTATGAAGTTATTGATGGAATGTGTCATCTTAATCAGTTTAATATTTTCATCCATGATCATATGATTTTGACCACAATAAATAAATATATAAGATCACATGATGGCATATTGAGAAATATAGTTTTTCTCTTTGTTTTGATCTTTTTTAGTAGTTTTTTTAGAAGTTTGGGCTTTTTCCCTTTTTTTATTTGGTGTGAGGAATTTTTATTTTTATTTTTTCCTTGTTATTATATGGTTTTGACTTTGGTCTAATAAAATTTGCTTCCAACTTTTCCCTTCCTTTCCCTTTCGCAAATAATTAAACAAAGCAAAAAAAAAAAAAGATAAAAAAAGGCAATCATATCCTGTATTATTGGAAACTTTGAGATTCCTTCAAAATCTCTTAATTTTGAGTCAAGCTGTTGACCTTAGTTTTTTATTTTACATCTACTCGACCATGAAAAGAAAAGAAAGAAATCCTATATGAACTTCTGTTTTAGAATTTGTAACTTGTACTGAAGTAGGATACAGTAATGCCGCTCCTTTATTTTCTTTCTTAATTACCAGCTGAAAAAGAATGTTTTGAACTTTTTTACTTATGCAGCTGAGAAAATTTTGGTCTGAAGAACAACATTTACCTGGAGTCCCCCCAGATGACATTCCAGATCTGAAGTCAAGTCTTCTGTATCAACAATTGCAAGTAATTAATTGTTGCATCTCTCGGAAAAGACGCCATATTATTGCCACCGAATCTCTAGACTCTTTGATGATGGAAGCCAATTCAAATATAGAAGAATCAGCCAACTATACTGACAAAACTCCTGCTAGCCCTTTATTATATGCTAGATTAAGTAATGGGGAGCTTGTTCTTCGACTTGGTGCTCAGTGCCCATCTGGAGATCTGACATTGTTGGAAACTGGCGAGCCTGTGTACTCTCCTGTCACCCAGGTTTGATAGATATTTGTTCTATACAATTACTACTTAAACTTGCTCCAATACTTGATATGTTTGTGGCTATTTCATGTAGGAAGGACCTTTGCTTACAGAAGATCTGATCAAAGAAACTGAGGAGTTTGTGCTGCGGACAGGGAGGTCTGTACTCTAACTGAGATCCATCTGACCTAGTCAGTTATCTTAAAATCTAAATCCGTTTTCTCATTTTCCTTGTGTGTGTGTATTGACAGCAAATCCCAATTGTCTGTTTTATATCACAAACTCAAAGGTTTTTGAACTTCTAATTAAATTATCAATTTCATCTTGCTTCTGGGGCTCTTTCACTGCTTGTTAGATGTGTTCATGTATGCCTTTTGTAAATTTTTAGCAAGATCTGAACCTTTGACTTATTGACCGACATCTATACATATACTCCTTGAACCAAGGCCTGGGAACTGGTTATTGTCTATTGGCTAAATTTCTATTTGTGTTGGAGGCAGTGGTTTATTGGGATTGACATTGTCTGAGCAATTTCTCATAAAATAGTTCATGAAGATTCAGTAAGCTTTGTTTTTTTAATTGAGTTTTATCATTTTCTCTTTTATTGAGCCATTAGACTCTTCTTAGAATAACATTTCAGTGTTGTTGTCATGCCTCCCTTCAATGTGAATTCGAAAATAAGACATGGCTCAAAATGAATTATGAGTTTATGCTTAAGTGCTGATGTTTTTAGGTCATATTGGATTCTTTCTGTTAATTCTTCTTCCTCTCATTTGCAAGGTTAACTAAAAAGTGGTACATACATGCTTGAGCCAAGATTTTTGCTTTTGCTTTACATTGGCTTAAAAGTTGCATGATGTGAATAATTATCAGTTAGTTATTTTTTGGTACAGAATTATCATTTAGTTATTGCTCCTGGTAGATGTAGCGGGAGACAAATTAGGAAACCACCTAATTAGCTATAAGTTTTTACTATTTTGGAAAGAATGACTGGGCAATTCATTCTTTAAGAAGTGGATTAAAAGTACTGAAACTACATTCCATTTTACCTTTTGTGAGAGAACTTTTTTTTGGTATTGTCATTTTGTGATATCTATCAGGGTTTTATGGGCAAAAAATAAAAAAACTATTAGGGTTTTTAATTGTTATATAGATCTTGTTTACATATCTTCACAAATATTGAAAGGCTTATCATTTTGGTGTATAGCTTGTGTTTCTTTCGTTTGTCCCTGATGTAATTGGATGATTCCTAATTGTCCATGGTTGTACTAATGCACTTTCTCTTTTCAACAAAATTTCTTCTATTAAAAAAATATTGGATTCAACGTTATTAGACATGACATGATATGATCTAAGACTCAAAGTGTGTGGTGAAAGTATCTTTGTTTAAATGTTGGCATGATTTTGCATGCAGTAAAAATGATGGTTCCCCTGGTTTTTAAATGGTTGAATGTCTGCTTTGATCCTTTTTTTTAAATAATTAGTTGATCAACAGAATATATTCACAATATTTTATTTTGTAATATCTTGATGGTCATGTATCTATTTCTCACATGTCTAATATGCAAATACCAGCTTCATTTCACTTAATCTTTGCATCTATGATGTAATAGCAAATAGTTAGTATCAGGTAGGCATTTCTTGATAATTTTCTTTACCTTTTATGGCCAGTGTTGGTGCCGGGTGCTCTCAACTCCTTTCTGATATGCAGGCTTTCAAGGTCAAGCACTCCCTTTAAGAGCACTTTTCTTACCGATATTCTTAATGCTTCTAAATATTTGGAATTAATGTTCTATTTGAGTTAGTTGTTTGTTATCATATTTTAGGCTGCAAATCCTGGTTGTATTTTGGAAGATTTTGTAAGATGGCACTCTCCTCCTGATTGGACAGAAAGTGAGGCAAGTACTGAGGATACTGATTTTTTTGATGGTTGTGATTCATTGTCTACCAGAGGTCAGCTAAGTCGGCGAATGCAAAAAGAAGGTATAATAACAGTCTTTTCTTTCATTATTTTACGTAATTATCCTTTCAAAAAGAAGGACCATCAGCAACTGATAAAATTGTTTCGCTTGAAACAAAAATATTTTGTTCATTGTATCTTGTCACCAGTTGGGAGAAAAGTTTTGCTGTATGCTTATAAATGTTACCAATCATTTAAGTGTTTATAGGTTATAACTTTGATTGCCAAAGAGGTTGTAGTTTGCTGAGGTGTGTGGAATGCTTGCATGGAATCCATACTATATATGGCAGAAATTGTTTAATGCAAGCTAGTGGTGGGAAGTGGGAAGTTTTGTGGTTTTAACTGTCCAGCCTGGTGGGTTACCTAGTGAAAGAGAATATAGAAAAATATATCATATCTCTCTTTTAGTAGGAATGCTATAATGAAGCTTATTATTATATATTCTCGTCAGATGCAGTTGATCATTTCCAAATACAACTGAAATGTGCTCAGGCTACTGCTAAACTCTTCTATAAATACTCCATACATTAATGGAAAAGGGGTTCTTGGTCTCCTTGTTTTCTCACACTACTCTAGGGTTATGAAATCCTGTTCATCTTCTTTGGTTCGCTAGTTTCTCCACTTCTTTTCACCTTCATAGCATGATGTCAAAGGTTCAAAAGCTGTTATATAGTATTTGTCCCATCTTTTATAATTTTAAAAATTGTTTGATGTGTAGCATTTTGTACCATTATTAAAAGTTTACATGGATTATGACTTATTTTTGGTCTGTTTTATTTATATTTAAGCATTATTTCTTTAATCTTTTCTTTCTATTCCTGGATCATTCAAAATGATTTCCCAAAGTTCCTTTGCTTGGACAGAGTCAGTGATTTTCACCCCCTGTACCATCCATGAGTGTACTAAGGCTTATTTCAAAATTACTGTTGATAAATTGCTCTATAAACCTTGGCTTTAGTGTAGAACGCACTTATTAGATTGCTTTTGAGTCACAGCCTAAGGCCTTTGATGGTTTGACAACCATGGATGGTTAATCCTTAATGTGTTCCTACTGAAGTTTGTTATAAAGACTGTAGACTTGGTAAGTTTTGGGTTCAGTGACTCATGGTAGATTTAGAATATTATTGAATTAATAATCTCATTGTCAATCAGTTGACGTTGGCATAGGTTTTCGGGTTTCATATTCCTAACTTTCTTGGGCAAGTCATTGAGTTGAAAGTGTTGACATCTTATGTCTCAATCTTTATGACATTTATGTAAGTCTGGTAAAACGTGCAGATTAGTGAACCCTGAGTTTGTCTCAGTTTTGTCGTGACACATATTTTGTAAGAAACATGGACAGTGTTAGGCACAGCTGCTTTATGTTCTTTTATATCATATCAGAGAACTTTTCTGAATTTCATTACATGTTGATGGTAGGTAATTTGTGGCGTGAATTGTGGGAAACATCTAAACCAGTACCGGCTGTTAAACAGGCACCTCTCTTTGATGAGGATTTGGCAGTGTAAGTCTAAATAATCATTTTTGGTATGAACTTATATTTTCCCCTTAAAGCCATCTCACTTGAATGGCATTTTCCATTCATCTATAGGGAGGGCATCCTCAATGCATTTGAGGACATCCAGCCTTCTGAGCTTTTTGGACAGCTGTTTGTTTCTTTAGTAAGTTCTCTCTCTTTTTTCTTTTTATCTCACATAAGTTGCTTTTGTTATTCATAAAAAACTGTTGTCTGTCATCATCCCCATAATGGATCCTTTAAAGAACTAATATTGTGCTCAGCCTCGTGTTATTTTTGGACATAAGAAGCTTGTTATGTATTTTGAAATTTATTCAGATCTGTGATTAATGCTCTTTTTTGTTGGCAAAAATACCCATCATATCTAATCACTATCAATATTACTTTTTAAAATACTCTTTTAAAAAAAGTATTTTTAACACTTATAACACATTTGTTATAATAAATACAAAATAGTATATTTTGTGAGTTGAAAAATGGAAAAACAAGAAAAACAAGAAAAGAGTACCTACGAAACATACATATAATCTGCCTATATACATGTAAAGGATATGAAAGGGAGTGTTCCCTTTATTCTTTTGCCATATATAGGTGGGTGTCGTTCCTATTACATAAGAATAATAGCTTTTTCCAATTAAAGATAGTTATTCTTTTTTCCTAATAAAGAAAAAGTGGAACAAACATTTAATAGAACATCGTTGCTGATTCAAATTCGAATTTCTTCTTACCATATAGACTGGGATGGTCTTGGCTGTTCAAGTTGTATGAAGATTAAACCATTTGCCCTTTTATTTTTATCAAAATTTTTGTTAAAAATATAATTATAATTGTTCTTAACTTGTAATTATTTAAAATTTAAAAAATAACATAAATAGTATATTAGTCAAAAGATTGATTGAGGAATTATCTTTATATATTATCCTGCAATTATGTATAGTTTCCTAATAGAATTTCATCCTCGTCTTTGAATTAGTTGACTAGATTTCAGTAGTAGCTGGTAGTTAGAAAATTCTCTTCTGAGCAACGATTGTGCTCTTTTCATGCCTTTTTCTAATCATAATCTTTGGTCTTAATTATACAGCTTGGTTTAGGATTTGCAATTGCTGATCCTGTCCTGTCTGGTAATAGTGACTTCTCGAAGCTGTTCAATGACTGCAAGGACTATGTAGTTGCCACTTGTCAAAGCAACAGATTGAGTGAGAAAGTTGATGAACTTGTCCAGGTGGGTACTAGACGAGTAAAGTAACTAATTTATGAAGTTACTTAGCAGCTCCCAACATCCTTTTAGGCAACTCTCACATTGATAATAAAATGGTCGAAATATAATCAGTAGAGTGAACTCCAAAACTGCTTTATCCATCTAATTGAAGAGTCATTAACTATATAAAGGGGAGTCTTGAGGAAAATGGAACTCTTTGAGATTGATCAAATTTTGTGAAACTTCATACCATTTACTTTAACCAATCCTACCTTCCCGGACTGTTTAATATGTTCTTTTTAGTGTTTAGGCTCATTGTCCTAGATAACCCCACCTGTGCGAGCATGGCAATGAAAAATAATTCCTCTGGAAATGTAGACTGACAATGATAATGGGTGCGAATGATTTTTATCTGCAACTTTTAAATAGTAACTTCTATCAAAACAAAATTTAATGGTCACATTCTTGTGTAGGTATATGAAACAGTGGAGACAATGTTAGTGAATCCAGAGGAAGTACTAAAGATGATGAAGCAGACAGAAGAATCAACTATGACTACTGGTGAACCAAAGCGCCGGTTTAAGAGGCTTAGCCTTATCTTTGGTGGTAAAGATAAAATATTGACAAGGCCTGTCTCGAATGATCAGATAAATGATGAAGAAAAGCCGATTCGACAATCTTTTTCAAGTTTCTTTGACAGCAAGTCATCTTTATTTTCAAAGAAGCCTCCTAAGCCTGGAAGCCTATCTCCTGCTGAGAAACCTCCCTCTCTTGAAAGTGATTGGACAGTTGTTTAGACAAAGTTCCGCTTCACCCTATTTAGGATAAGCAACTTGCCTTTCGTTTTGTTTTTCTCCCCCTCCCCTCTGCCAGATAACTGTAAATTATTTTCTTTATTCTTTTTCTAAATATTAATTAGAGAATAGCAAATTTTAATGTATTCTGAAATTGCCCAAACTATTCCTAACATCCATTTTTTGTATAGCTTTACTTGTTGGGGAGGGCTTGTACAAGGATGATTGGTCCGAATGATATAAAATTTCCTCCTTTCTCCTACAAATGTCATGTTGCTTTTGAATATTCTCAGAGAATGCTCTGTTGCCAGGATTTTTCTAGCAATAAGTTCCCCATTCACCAAAACTGTCAGTCTCATTTTTAAGCTAAATGAACAACCTGGATTAGTAACAATTTGCTTTACTCTGATGATGAGAATGGCTGGACACCGATGTGGTGATGGCGGCAAATGATGCTTTTGTTAGTTTTAGAATATAAAGAGTACCATTTTTATTCTTATAAAGTTGTCCTTCCCCACGAAGTATTCTCGTGCGGGATTTAAACGCTTGATGTCACAGGTAAAGCTTGTCTCATTGGAGTTATAGGTTACTTATCACTTGAATCATATTCCAAGTAATAATACTCTTGGAATATATGATTCTAAGATGGAATGACCATTACTTTAAATTTGGAGGGAATGAAACAACTTTTTCTGTAGTTTATACGTAATATAGTTTTACTTTTTCATTTTCTTCTTTCTTATCAAGCAGACTAAATATCATATTATTTATACTATTATTGACTTTGTGATTATAACCATCTGGTAATAGGCTCTAACTTATTTACCACTTGAGTTACTCTTTTAGATAATATTGTTGGAATATATGGTTCTAGGAGTGAAATGACCATTACTTCAAATTTGGAAGGGATGAAACAACATTTTTTGTCATTGCTACAAAATATAGTTATTCTTTTTCATTCCCTTCTTTCTTATCATGAATACAAAACATCACATCAGTGCTTCTACCATTGACTTTGTCACTGCCACCACCTGGTGGTGGGCAACGAGCCAGCAACTATCAAGCAAAAGGCAAACATGGATCGTCCATAGATATTTTTTTCATTAATTTATTATTAAAATAAATTAATAATTAAGATTAAAATATTATTTTTTTAATTAATATTGTTTAAATTTATACAAAAATTTAGTCAAATTAATTTTTTTATAAATAATTATACATATAAAAAACTTATAAATTTTAACTAATAAATTTTATATACATCTAAGTTTGTATATAAATACTATCAAATAAAAAAAAATAAGCCTATACATGAACTCAAACAAATTGAATCTATAATAGACTTCATCAACTATTAAAGATGTGGTGCTTGTGGAGGTTACTGTAGTGTCAACGGTGAGGCTAGAAATAGTGAAATTAGAAAATAGCTTTTGACAAACAGTGCAATTAGCAAATTTAAGTGTTTTTACTTTAAAAAATAATTTTGAGATATTTTTTTGGTGAAATAATTTTGAGATTTTAGAGGAAGGCATATGATAACACGATGAATAAAAAACCATTTTAGTCATTTGAAGATACATGTGACATCATTTTAGTCTTTTAAATAAAGTTAACATCAATCTAATCTTTTAATTATAAAAAGTGATATTAATTTGGTTTTAAAAAATATATTAAATTAGGTCTTTAATCATACAAAGTTGATAATAATTTAGTTCCTTAATTATAGAAAATAATATTAATTTAATTCCTCAATCTTGTAGTTATATATAGAAGGAAGATTTTGATGTCGTTTTTCATTATTGAAGGATAAAATTAATGTCAATTTTTTTTAAAAGACTATAGTGATGAGACTTGTATCTTTGGAATATTAAAATAAGGCCTTACTCTCAAATGAAATGAAGACTCAATTCAATTTTCAATAAAATAAACATCTAATATTTATAGAATGAGCATTCCTAAAAGAATTTTCATGTAAACAGTTTGGTATCTGTTAACGCCTGAAATTTGGGTTCGACTACATCAGCCAATGCAAAGCATTGGGTTATTAGTCGAGTCAAGTATCATAAAGCTCATTTTCAATCTCCTTCACTTTTCTTCTCATTTATATTCAACCAAATTAACTTGAACAAAAATCACTTTACGTAAATGACGTGCGTCCAATGAACTTAAAATTCGACCAGCCCATGCATGTTTATACCAACCTATCCAGTCGTGTTTAAATAATTTGTTTATTTTATTGATTAAATTTTTTTCTTATCAACCTATAGATTTGTACATCTTCTCTATAGCACATTGTTTGATTAGAGAATCAATAATGGCCAAATAAGGTAGGGGATTTCATTACAACAGCAATAGTTAAACTTTGTCCCACTATATGTTGTCGATTACACCGATCAAACATATACCACTAAACTTAATCAAAAACTAATCTTTCAATTAATTCAAAGTCAGGCATAACCTTATTACAGGAAAATAAAGCAGGTCAATTGATGTTTGTTTTTCCACAACCTTCATGCATTCTTTTCGACTTTCTTATATCAAATGGTTTTTCTTAAAACTTATGATTAGTTCCATTTAAACAACTTCATATCGTGAATGATTTAATTTTGATCCATTATATATATATTATTGCCTTATCGTGCATTATTACATCATTAAATGAGTTTAACTATGATAAATGACAACTACATAAACAGTCAAACTATTTTAATAATCTGTTAACACATGATTTAATAATATATAGTATAAAAACTTTACATTCACAATATTTAAAAACTAAACTTCATGATGGTGAAATATATTTTTGATTTTTCTTCCTCTCGCGCCCATGAGCTCTCCTAGTGTTTCTTGCTGGCGGCAAGTAGTGTGAGTCTTGTGCAGTGTCCGTCTTGGATTGTCGACCAGGAAGCCTCGTGTGTAGTTGGTTTGTCACACAACGTGTGATTTCTGACTGAGATTATATGATGGAGAAAGAAGGTGAAGGCGTGATCAAGAGGAGGTGATAAAAAAGAAACCAAGAAGGTAGAAGAAGAAACCCAAATCGTGTTCGATGATGATGATGTTTCTAAAGGATTAGGGGGTTGTGAATAGACTCGGAAAAATCATTACATACAAATCTATAAACAAGGCTAGCCTTCAAGGCACCGAGTCAAACATCTGGAGCAACCTTAAGGGTCTTCAAATCGAAGAAGTCGGTGACAAACTCTACCAACTCTTCCTTGATGAGGAGATGGTGCTGCTTAGGGCTCTGAATGGAAGTCCTTGGATATACAAAAACACATGGCTTATCCTGGAAAGATGGAACCATGATCTGGATAGAGTTGCGGGGGCTGCCACCACACTGTAGAACAAAGCAAATGGGTAGGAAACTGGTTGGGTGTATGGGGGAGGTTGTGGATGCTTATGTCTTTGATGTCCCTGGAGTCCAAGGTGCAGTAGTTAAAGCCCAAGTTCTCAAGAGGGGGTTAATGCCGGAAGCAAAAGAGATGGCATATTTTGGGTGGACTTTCGGTATGAAAGATTACCTCAGGTTTGCTACTTTTGTGGGGTGATAGGTCATAAGGAAAGATTCTGTAGCCATGCTATTCGAGGTGAGGAGTACAGGGAGTGCAAGTCAAAAGATTTGGGGCGTTGGATTAGAACCAACCAAAGTGGAAGAAGAATTAGAACCTCCAAATCGAGCAATGAAGGCGCAGAGAAGAAGTCACAGTTTGGTAACTTCAGAGAACCTACTCTCAAAATCGTCAAGCTTGAATGTGTTGATTGGAGGGGAACAAGTGGTGAAAAAAGAGAATAAAGTACTTGGAGAATGTAAACACGCAAGATGGCTTGGAAGATGTGCAAACTCTAGGAGACATAGGGTGAACACTAATGAGGAAATAACATCAACCAACGATGCAACCAAACCCCTGGTACAGACCCATAGTGAAACACGTGTGCATGGAAAATTAGTTGACAATAGAGTTAATACAGTAGTCGCTAATGAGAATAATGAGTTCATGAATAATGAGTTCATCCCTTCTCGCAAGGTTACTGGCTTATGCATGGACTACTAAAAATTGAACAAGGCTATCCAGAAAGATCATTTTTCACTCCCTTTCATTGATCAAATGTCAAATAGATTGGTTGAAAAGACTTATTATTACTTCCTTGATAGTTACTATGGATACAATCAAATTGTCATAACACCTGAAGATCAATAAAAGATGACATTCACTTGTCCCTATGGTACTTTTGCTTTTCAGAGAATGCCATTTGGGTTGTGCAATGCACCAACATCCTTTCAACGTTGCATGATAGCCATCTTTGCAGATATGATAGAGCACGACCTTGAAGTCTTCATGGATGACTTTTACGTGTTTGGAGACTCTTATAACAGTTATTTGCAGATTCTAACATCCATGCTGAAAAGATGTGAAGAGACCAACCTTGTCCTAAACTGGGAGAAATGTCATTTCATGGTCAAAGAAGACATTGTTCTTGGCCACAAGGTTTCTATCAAGGGGATGAAGGTTGACAAGGCAAAGATTGAGGTGATTGACAAACTTCCTCCTCCAAATTCAGTAAAAAGAATTCGCAACTTTCTTGGTCATGTCAGATTCTACCGGAGGTTTTCTCTAAGATTTCTAAACCTCTTTGTAATCTATTAGAAAAAGACATCCAGATTAATTTTGATGAATCATGTCAGGAAGCTTTTGTGGAACTGAAGAAGAGACTGGTGTCAGCTCCAGTAATAATCACTCGGGATTGGGAGTTGCCATTTGAATTAATGTGCGACGGCAGTGACTAAGCAGTTGGTGCAGTTTTGGGGCAGAGACAGGATAAAGTGTTTTACTCCATTTATTATGCGAGCAAAATGATTAATGATGCACAACTTAACTACACCACAACGGAAAAGGAACTTCTGGCTATTGTATTCACATTTGATAAGTTTCAAGCATATCTGGTGGGTACCAAGGTGATAGTCTACAATGATCACTCTGCAGTTAAATAATTGGTGAACAAGAAGGAAGCAAAATCGCGGTTGATTCGATGGGTCTTACTGTTGCAAGAATTTGATTTGGAAATTCGTGATAAGAAGGGGGCAAAGAACCAAGTTGCAGACCACCTTTCTAGATTAGAAAATGAAGAATGTCAAGTTGAACGAATCACAATTAGATAGACATTCCTTGATGAGCAACTCTTTGCTACCGTAACTCATTCTTATCCATGGTATGCAGATATAGTAAACTACATAGTGGGTGGTGTGTTGCCCCTTGATATCACCTCTCACTAAAAGAAGAAATTCTTACATGATGTGAGACACTATCTTTGGGACGAGCCATTCTTGTTCAAACAGTGTTCGGATCATATGTTGAGGAGATGTGTGCCTATAGAAGAAGTTGAACAGATTTTGAACTAATGTCATGCTTCTCCTTATGGTGGACATTATAGTGGTGATAGGACAGCAGCAAAAGTGCTTCAATCTGACTTTTATTGACTATCTCTCTTTAATGATGCGTATTTCCATGTTAAAAGATGTGATCGGTGTCAAAAGTTGGGAAATATCTTGAGGAGGAACGAGATGCCCCTCAATTCCATTCTAGAAGTTGAGATTTTTGATGTTTGGGAGATAGATTTCATGGGCCCTTTTATTCCTTCCTATGGAAATCTGTATATCCTTGTGGCAGTGGACTACATGTCCAAGTGGTGGAAGCATATGCATTCCCTACCAATGATTCCAAGGTAGTGGTTAATTTCATAAAAAATAGATCTTCACCCATTTTGGTACACCAAGGGCCATTATCAGTGACAGAGGGTCCCATTTTTGCAATAAATCTTTTGAAACTTTCCTCACCAAGTATAGGATAACTCATCGAATTGCCACCGCTTACCACCCATAGACAAGTGGGCAAGTGGAGGTATCCAATAGGGAAATTAAACAAATACTTAAAAAAACTGTGTGTCCATCCTGTAAGGATTGGTCAAGAAGACTAGATGATGCACTATGGGCGCATATGACAACTTATAAAAATCCCATTGGTATGTCTTCATACAAGCTCATTTTTGGTAAAGCTTGTCATTTTCTAGTTGAGTTACAGCATAATGCTTATTAGGCAATAAAGCAGTTAAACTTCAACTTGCAAGCTGCCAGTGAGAAAAGGATTTTGCAGCTCAACGAACTTGAGGAATTAGGCTTCAAGCCTATGAGAATGAAAAATTGTACAAGGAGAAGGTGAAAAATTGGCATGACAAGAAGATTATGCAGAAGAGGTTTGACCAGGCTAGAAAGTTCTTCTATTCAATTCCTGGCTCAAGTTATTTCCAAGAAAGCTTAAATCTCGGTGGTCCGGCCCATTTCAAGTAGTGAATATGTTTCCCCATGGGGTAGTAAAGGTTGCAAATTTGGATGGTAAGTCAACCTTTAAAGTGAATGGCCAATGCTTGAAACAGTATCTTGGAGGAGATGTTGATAAGGGGCAGACATCCCTTACATTGGTAGCCCTAGCTTAAAAACAACAGACAAAGTCCTGCTGGGACAATAACTCAGGCACTTCTTGGGAGGGAACCCAAGTCTTTAATCCTTCAATTTTCAGTCTTTAATATGTCAATATATTGACTTTGAGGTTTTATTATGTTTTTATTGTATAAACTATAATTTGACCTTCTAGGAAAGTTTTGCAGGTGATGGAGGCCAAAATGCTGCAAAAACAGAAGCAGAATGGATTTTGCGGCATAATTATGAAGATAGACCTCTCACGCCACGACGTGATGAGCATTCTAGGGCAAAATCCAAAGAGCAGAGCAGTGTGGCGCAACAATGTTGCACGTCACGGCATACCTGTTCAAAAGAAAAGAAGAAAAGTCAAATACAAAAAGCATTGAATGGTTCTAGAGAGTTCTAATATTTCATTTTGGAATATCCTAATAGTTTCACTTGGTGACTCAAGTTTGAAAATCAAATGTTTATGTTTCTCAATGTTTGCATTAAATCCTTTCCCTGTTTTTCTTTTACCGATACCCATTGGCCTTACATTACAAGTTGTGAAGTCCTTTTTGATCCTCAATTGTGAGTGATTTACATTAGTGAAGAGAGAGTTTTAAAGACAATTTTGTGGATTATTTGATTTATATGCATGTATGTTCATAAACTTATTAGGATAAGTGTGAGTTGAATAGGAGAAGTTTAGCTTGCATGGTTGTGGGAAATATGTTTTGCAAGAAAGGAGGCTTTTATTGATTAGCATGATAAGGATTGTGTATGTGTGAAGCTGATTATGGGACATTAGCATTCTTTGAGGGCTTAAACAATCATTGTACACTAGTTGTGTTTTTAGTGAATTGGAATTCATGTTAAATGTTGAATGCATGTTGAAGCATGTGTTGTTAAGCAGGTACTTAATCATACTTTATTTTGTTCGAGGACTAGTAAAAACCTAGGTTTGAGGGTCTGATAACTCCATGATATGTAGTTATTTATGTCTTATATTTATGCTATTTTCATAATTTAGTCCTTGTTATGATGCATATATGGAAGATTTGAGGCTTATATTTGTCAAATTCCATTTTGATATCTTCTTATATAAACTTGTATAAATCTTGCATATTCTTTAAGTGATTAAGTGGATTTACAACTAATAGTAACTTGGTAATTTCTCTATTGCAGGAAGAGTCCTAAACAAGCTGATTTGTGGAATAATTGAGCTACCATTGGAAGAGGAAGCCAAGTGTGAAATTCAACATCTGGCGTTGTGGCATAGCTCTTCAATGCCGCAGCGTGGTCCATTCCCCTGCTTTTGAATAGAAACCCATGGCTAGAGCACTGCGGCGCAAAGGATGGATGCCGCGGTGTTGGTCACCTAATTTGAGTGCACGTTGTGGCGTAATATGGTGAACGTCATGGCGTGAAGTAGAGTTTTGGGGCCTATAAATACTGTTTCATCAGATTTCATAAGAGAGTTTTGATATTTTAGAGCACAACTGCTAGGGTTTGGACGTGAGACTAAAAGTAAGCAGAAGTAGCCAAGGTTGGAGGCCATCTTCATCTTGGGGGAAGATTAAAGCATCAAGGATCATCATCATTGAGCTTTTCTCTTTCATTTCTTCTACTTTCTCTTGTTTCATTATCATGAACATGATGTATATGCATATATTTTCGTGTTTCATGGCTAGCTAAGCTGTGTATATGGATTTCTTTGGATTCTTCTATGGATATTGAATGATTTTGTAATCCTTTGAGTTTATATAGATGATTTGGTTTTGTTCAATCATATGGATCTTAATGCTCTTGATTGTTTGATCAGCTTTTAAGTGATTTGTTGAAATTTAATGGACTTAGATATAGGAATTTGGATTTAAGATCATATGTATGATTGATGCATGTTTAATTTCATTTTGATGGTGGGATAAGCTGATTAGCTAATGAGATAGAAATATACCTCTTGGTCATACATAATAATTGTTGAGAATAGATCTTATTAAGTTGATTTTGTACTAATTCTCATGGAAACATAGTGAATTAGGTAAATGAAACATGATTGATTGACCTAAACATAGGCTATTAACTAAGTTAGTTTCTCAAGCTAACCTAATCCTTTCATTTATGTTGCTTATAAGGATTACTTATTTTTAATTGAAGTATGGGGTGAAGAAGGATTCCCTATTCTCTAATCATTCATTTTAAATCCCAATTTACTGCATTTAAGTCTTTACAGTTAACTTACATAACTTTTCCTAAATTTTAATGTTCTTGAATAGTATTAAGGAAGCTATTGGTTAATATTTGACTTTAGAGATTTACGTATTCCTCGTGAGAGCAATATCTTACATTTTACTATATTACTTGTTCGAGTCGTGCATTTGCGGTAAGCAAAAGCATTCAACAGCATGAGTCATGACCTACCCTCCAAAATTGAAAAATGCACGACAGGTCTCAACATGGGGTAAAAATTTTTTTGGTCATCTCAGGTAGGATGAATGACTTACACAAAAAAATTGAAGTGCTCAACAAGGCTAACCAACATCCGAAAACCATTGAAGCATTCAAAAAGGTAGAGTGGGGATTGGATGAATTACTGAAGTTAGAAGAGATATGATGGTCTCAGCGTTCTAGATCAACGTGGCTAAGATATGGAGATAGGAACACTCGGTTCTATCATGTGAAACTTCATAAAGGAAAGAGAGAAACTGGGTAAAATCCATATTGATTATAAGGATGGAAGAATTCTTGCATATATACGTATCTATCATACATACACTCACATGGGGTGGGTCCCATTATAGGATGGGGCCTACCTCATGTGAGCTTATGTATGATGCATACATATGTATGCAAGAATTTTCTTATGAAGGTGTTTGTTACAAAAAGGAAAATGATGTTCCCCATGTGATGATGTCATTCTTTAAAAAATTATTTGCTGCGAGATCTATTAATAACGTAGAGCAAGTGGCTAGTGTGGTTGAAGGTAGTATTATTAGCGTGATTAATTATAATTGAGATTATGATTAATCACGATTAATTTTAAGGATTAATATAGAATTATATTGATTTAATATATAATTAATCATGCTAACAAGAATTAAAGATGATCAGAAATTTTTTCTAGAGCAAGCTTTCACTTGTGAGGAGGTATTTCAAGCTATGAGACAAATGCATCCTACTAAAGCTCTCGGGCTAGATAGTATATTGACAATATTTTATAAAAAATCTTGGCATATTGTAGGGGATGATGTAATTGCTACTATGCTTGATATTTTAAATAATGGGGTAGATCCTAGCTCTTGAATTACACCTATTTATGTCTCATTACAAAATCAAAAGATCATCTCACACAAAAGACTTTAGACTAATTTCACTTTGCAACGTCATTTTCAAGCTTGTAACCAAAACCATTGCTTTCAGGCTTAAAGTGATCTTGCCAAGCTTAATTGGGGAGTTCTAAAGTGTTTTTGTCTCTGTTCGTTTATTTACAAATAATGTTCTAATTGGCTTCAACACTTTCCATTATATGGGGGAAAAAAAGGATATGTGGTAGTTAAATTGGACATGGCTAAAACATATCATAGATTTAGATAACCTTTTTTGAATCATGTTTTAAGTTATTTGGGCTTTTCGAGCCATTGGATGGATCTTATTACAAGAGGTGTATGTTTCTTTTTCTATCTTATTGAATGCTATTCCTAGCGAAATTTTTGGCCCATAGTTGGGACTTAAGCAAGGGGACCCAATCTCATCGTATCTTTTTATCCTCTATGTTGGGTCCTTTCTGGTCTTATCCTCAAAACACAATTGAGCAGAGCCTTTCATGGCAATAGGATTACAAGAAATGCCCTGAAAATATCCCATAATTTTTTTTTTAGAGTAACCCAAGCAGAGGTGAATTGCATAAATTTTATTCTCATGGTCTACCAACAAGCTTTAGGCCAGCTTGTCAACTTGGACAAATCATATCTCTCTTTAAGTCGAAATATACCCATAGACAGAAAGATAGAGATCCAAGTTTGGATGAATATTAAGGTGGTTGAGAGTCACTCAAAATATTTAGGAACCTTTACATTTGTTGGAAGATAGAAAAAATAGGTATTTGATTTTGTACAAGAAAGAGTTTTGAAGAAGCTAAAGGGCTGGAAGGAAAGGTTTCTCTCTATGGTGGGTAAGGAAGTACTGATCAAAGCATTGGCCTAGGCAATACCAAATTACATTATAGAGTGTTTCCTACTCCCCCAAGGTTTGTGTGACTATATTAAATTAATGATAAGAAGGTTTTGGTGGGGTAGTGAAGGTGGAGATTGAAGGGTAAATTGGATAAAGTGGTTTAGCCTTTGCATTCGAAAAGATGAAGGAGGGATGGGTTTCTAGAGTTTCCACTCTTTCAATCTAGCTCTTCTAGCAAAACAATGGTGGCAATTAATTCAAAACCGAGATTCTCTCATAGGCAGAGTGATGAAAGCTAAGTATTTCCCCACGAAACATCTCCTAAATGCTACCATTGGTCATAATCCTAGCTACACCTGGGGAAGCATTCACAATACACTTTGGGTCCTTCAAAAAGATGGCTTTTAGAAAGTAGGAACTGGTGAAAATATTAAAATATGGTAGGATGCATGGTTTCCTCTCCAGAATGATCATCATGTTTGGAGTCCTTTTAATATCCTCCTTAAACACTCTATGGTGGCTGAGCTCATTAATGAAGACTTAAACTAATAGGATCGAGTACTAGTGGAAGCAGTCTTTTAGCATTTGAAGTTGTCCTGGTGCGTTAAATCCCATTCACTGCACTTCAAAGGCAGAACCAATTTGTGTAGGGAGAAACTCGAGATGGTTCATACTGACTCAACTCAGCTTACTGGTTTGCTAAGGAATGGAGAACTAATACCTTAGAGTCCAGTTTTGACCCTAACATTAGGAGTAAATCATGCTGGAAAAAACTATGGAGGCTCAAGGTTCCTCCCAAGTCTCTTAACTTCTTATGGAGAGTTATAGTAAATGCACTTCCACTAATAACAAACCTCATTAGAAGAGGCATCGTTTGCTCCCTTGTAAGCCCCTGGTGTGGCCTTCATGATGAAACCCTTTCCTATGCTCTTTCGCGACTACCCTGTTGGCGTGAGTTATTCTTGAAGGGAGACTCACTGGCAAAAAACATGCACTGCAATCCCTTAATTATAGGATCAACATTGGATCCACAATTATAATCACAATACTTGTAGTCTCTGTATAGCCTAGCTCTGTCTATATATACACTAATCTTGTAATAATTCAAATATATGTGAATATATGATTTTATCTCATACCAACATGGTATCAAAGAAAATTTCAATCTTTTGTTTTTCCGTTTAACCAACTCTAGTGAAACATAGCACCATTCTTCTCCTATGGATGACAACAAATCCCACTTAGGTGAACACTTGAATGAATGCCCAACCATTACCTCCATTCTATCTGAATTGACAGCAAGGATGATGGAAGCTTTGAGCAAAGTTCTGACACCCATTCTAACCACTGACTCAGGAACTGTACCGATTGGCATCAAACTGGATAGTACGAACTACACCCTTTGGTCATAAGTCATCGAGATGTACATCTCTGGCAAGGATAAACTTGACTATATCAACGAAGATCTCCTTCGACCACCAACAACTAACCAGTCCTTCTGTAGGTGGCGGACTGAGAATACAAATGTGAAGGGATGGTTGATTAACTCGATTGACCCATCCTTTATTAGTAACTTTATTCGATTTCCAACATCAAAGCAAGTTTGGGATGCAATTACAATTAGTTAATTCGATGGAAGTGATGCAACCCAGGTTTATAAACTCCAACGATGAGTGGCATGGCTCAGGCAGGGTGGCGGCTCTATAGAGAAATACTACAATGACCTCCAAGGTCTATAGTGGGAGATTGATTTCTATTGCCGCAATCCCATGGCATGTTTAGCGGACATCCAACACTTTAACAATAAGCTGCAGGAGGATCGAGTATATACTTTTCTTGATGGCTTAGATGAGAAACTTGATAATATTAGAAGTGATGTGTTGCAGCTTACGCATTTTCTCATGGTGGAACAAGTGTATGCCCACGTTCGTAGAGAAGCTGTCCATTAGGCAGTGATGACAACCCATGATGTTGAAGACAAGATTGGGGCGGTGTTGGCCTCATGAAGTCTCAAACAGGGACCTTCCACTCCAGCCAACTCTCTATCATTAAATGGAAAGTTCAGTTCAACTTCTAAGTCAAAGGGCCCACTTGATGGAACAAAATGCTCTCATTGTGGAAATTCGAAGCATACTAGAGACACATGCTTCAAACTGCATGGCTACTTGGATTGGTAGCATGAGTTACAAGCCAAAAAGTGATAGGATGGGAATGAGAAAGATGGTGGAACAAGCAAAAATACAGCAAGTAGCACTGGCAAGGTTGCAGTAGCCTCTGCTGAGCCCCAATTGTCCCTTATCCCTATGGCAACAATTGATTTGGATACATGTATGATTTTTTTCAAGACCAATCCCACTGAATCTTATAATGATTAGATTCTTGATTCAGGGGTAATAGATCACATGACATATAATGCTAGCCATTTTTTCAGAATGATCTTCTCCTCAATGTACTAGCATTGCTAATGCTAATGGAGACATATCTCTGGTAAAAGGGGCTAGTACAATGAGAATATCACCAGCCCTCTCCTTGACCAATACCCTTCTAGTTCCATCATTGTCACATAAATTGTTGTCAGTGAGTCAAGTTAAGAAGGAGTTAAATTGTGCTGTTCTAATTTATCCTACATTTTATCTTATTCAAGATATTCTCACCTAGGATATAATTGGGCGTGGTACTGAAAAGGGGGGAGGCTCTACTATATGGAAGATTTTGGCATCGGTCGAGCTAATCATACGAGTAATACCAGTGATCAAAATAAGGTGAACATTTGGTTATGGCATCGTCGATTAGGACACCCTTCATTTGGTTATCTAAAACATGTTTTTCCTACTTTAATTTTAGGTTTATCGGATTTGGATTTTAAATGCGAGACATGCATCTTAGCTAAAAGTCATCGTGTTACTTATCCCTGGAGTTTTAATAAGAGTCAGATACTTTTTAAGTTGATTCATTCTGATGTATGAGGTCCATCTCCCAAATCTACTATGTCTGGTGTTCGATGGTTTGTAATTTTTGTGGATAATTGTACTCACGTGACATGGCTATACCTAATGAAAAATAAAAATAGAGTTTTTTTTTCTATTTTTTGCTCATTTCATGATGGTTAAAACTCAGTTCTCTGCTACGATTCACATACTTCACTCTAATAATGGCAGAGAGTAAGTGAATCAATAATTTCGTAGTTATTTCACCCATTATGACTTGTTTCATAAAACCTCCTATCGTCAGACACCACAATAGAATGGCATTGTTGAGAGGAAAAATCGACATATATTGGAAATTGCTCGCGCTCTTTTCCTTAGTGCTAGTGTACCTACTCAATTTTGGACTGATGTTGTTATTACAACAGTTCACCTTATTAACCAGATTCCTTCTAAGGTTGTTGAGCTTCAGACTCCTCTCCAGGCTCTATCCACTACCATTTCTCTACCTACAACCTTAATGCTTCTGACTCGAGTCTTTGGTTGCATTGCTTTTGTTCACTTACACAAGAATCAGCTCACCAAACTTGATCCTTGTGTCGTTCAATGTCTATTTCTGGGATATGGTCTACATCAAATAAGATACCAGTGCTATGATCTGACTACCCATCGTACTTACGTGACGATGGACGTCATTTTCTGGGAATAAAAGTTTTTTTTTCCTTCTTCTTCTGACACATCCACTTCTACTCTTCATGGAGAGTCTAGGAGTGAAGAGTTGAACTGGATAAAGGTTTGATTTGCTAGGATTTAATGAGCCTGCTGTCTCTGTACTTGACACAAAGATTAGTATTCTACCATTAGAAACCAAGGAGACCAGTGATGACACCAGTGAGAAGCTGCAAACCTCTGAAGCAGAAGCAACACCCATTCCTTGCCCCACAGTACCCACATACCCATCTCCCGAGAATACTTCTGAGGTAAGCTCCCTGAACTTTCCAAGTACACCTCTATTAGCTAACGATACTCCTGTGGGCTATGAGTTACCATACAGGCATAACCGAGGTAAGCCTCTAGATAGATACTCTCTTGACATTGAAGGCTAGAGGTTAAAATACCCAATTACCAACTATGTATCTACGAAAAGGCTTCCCGAACCTCTCAAGGCTTTCGCAGATGAACTCTCTTCATGTGAAATTGCTACGAGTGTTGAAAAAGCAATAAAAGATCCTAAATAGGTCTAGGCTATTAAGGAAGAGATAGAGGCACTATTAAAAAATAAGACATGGACCCTTGCCACTCTACCTGAAGGATAGAAGATAGCACGGCGCAAGTGGGTGTTTTTAATTAAATATAAGGTAAATGGAATAGTTGAGTGGTACAAGGCAAAACTTGTAGCAAAAGGATTCACGCAGACATACGAAGTTGACTATCAGGAGACCTTTTCACCCGTAGCCAAACTAAACACGGTGAGAGTACTGTTGTCGCTTGCAGCAAACCTTGATTGGCCTTTTCATCAATTTGAAGTGAAGAACACTTTTCTGCATAGTGATCTAAGAGATGATATTTATATGGATATTCCCCCAGGATATGTAGTCAACATAGAAGGCAACAATGTTTGCAAATTGCAAAGAACTCTATACAACTTGAAACAATTGCCTCGAGCTTAGTTTGGGAGATTCAGTACAACAATGAAAAAGTATGGGTTCCAACAAAGTAACTATGATCACACTTTGTTCTTGAAACATAAACAGGGCAAAATGACTTCTTTGATAGTCTATGTAGACGATATGATCATCACTGGAGACAATTTAGAGGAAATAGCGAGGCTTCAAGAGCAGTTGGCATTTGAGTTTGAAATGAAGAACATAGGAGGACTCAAATAATTTTTTGGAATTGAAGTCGTTAGATTGAAGCAAGGTATATTCCTGTCTCAGAGAAAATATATTCTAGACCTTTTAACAGAGGTTGGATTACTAGATTGTAAGCTTGTAGATACTCCAATAATTCCAAATCACAAACTCGGGGAATATCCCAACCAAGTACCAATGGACAAAGGGAGGTACCAAAGACTGGTAGGCAAGCTTATTTATCTTTCTCACATACGGCCTGACATTGCGTATGCAGTAAGTGTTGTAAGCCAATTTATGCATTGTCTGAGTGATGATCATATGAGTGTTGTCATACAGATTTTAAGATATTTGACGTCCTCCTCTGGAAAGGGGCTCATGTTCTTAAAGAACGACCACCTAAGAGTAGAAGGGTATGTAGACGTAGATTGGGTAGGAAACATCATGGATAGAAAATTCACCTCAGGCTACCTCACCTTTGTTGGAGGGAACTTGGTTACTTGGAGAAGCAAGAATAGAAGATAGTTGAACTATCTAGTGCTGAAGCTAAATTTTATGGAATGGCTAAAAGGCTATGTGAATTATCGTGGCTTAAAATAATTTTAATGGAGATTGGCTTTGCTCCTAACTCCGAGATGAATTTGTTTTGTGACAATTAGGTAGCAATTGACATCTCCTATAATCCCGTTCAACATGATCAGACGAAGCATGTGGAAGTAGATCGACATTTCATCAAACACAATCTCGATGCGAAGTTCCCGTTTGTGAAGTTTGAAGAACAACTAGCAGATAATCTTACGAAGACAATGTGCAGTAAAATATTTTACAACTCACTAGACAAGTTGGGACACATCGATATATATGTACCACCTTGAGGGGGAGTGTTGGTGTGAGTTGTTCTTGAAGGGAGAATCGTAGGCACTGCAATCCTTTAATCATAGGGTCAACATCGGATCCACAATTATAGCCGCAATACTTGTTGTCTCTATATAGCCTAGCTCTGTCTATCTATACACTGATCTTGTAATAATTCAAATATATGTGAATATATGATTTTATCTCATACCAACATACCTTTAGGCACGAGAGTGTGGTTTCGTTCGCCATTAGGGCCTCAATTTCCAAAGGAAGTGGAGCTATCTTATCTTATTGGCTGGAAGGTTTCATCAACAATAATACCGCCTAGGTAACTGAATTTCTAGTTAGGTTGGCCTATGGAATTTGGCTCTCCAAAATCATTCTTTGCTTCAGGGAAAAATTTAGTGAACTAGACTTTGTCATTTTGAGGGCCATGTCGGTCCTTCACAGTTACAAAAAAGTAAATAGAATCCAGAACTTAAAATAGTTAAGATCCCAAGAATTTGGTTTGAGGGAGGTTGTCAAGTATAAAACTCAATGTTGATGTAGCCAAAGTCAGAGAGAATGAATAGGATATCGATTTAGTTTACAAGGACTCAACTAGGTCAATCCTTGCGGTTAGCAATGCAAAAAATCCTGGAAGCTCTATTTAGCTATGTTTACAAGGACTCAAAATTGATGGTAGATGCTTTAGGTTTGCGTCTTGGCCTTTGTCTAGCAAGTGAACTCCGTTTCTTTGATTTAGAAGCTGAATTTGATTGCCTGAGTTTGATACAAGCCTTGAGGGAGAATACCACACTACTTTCGTACCTAGGAAGTATCCTTGATGAATGTATATACAACTTGAACTTAGCTTTAGATCTTGCATTTTCCTGCATACAAAGAAGGAGGGCAACCAACCAGCCCATGCTTTAGCAAAATTGGCATGCTTTTCTCCACCCAATGTTTTGCTTGAAGAAGCCCGCCATAGTATTTATAACCTTGTTGTGCTGGACATTCTGCCAGCTCCTGATCAATGAATTGCCATGCTCACTATGTTCGGGTGTTTTTTATTATTATTATTAATGAAACGGAACAAGTGAGAATAAGTTGGAAAAGGAAGGGGAGGAATGAAACAAAACTACTTATTACCTTGTTTGGAAGATTAATAACAAAATGAAATGGAACTTTATTATTTTGTTTGGGAGTTAATCACAAAGCAACACAACAGAATATAAAATACTTGGTTTTGAATTATAAAAGTCTAGTTCCCCTCATTGCACCCTAATTTTAGGGGAATAAAAATTGAATATTTGAGGGGAAGAAAAGGGGAAAAGATCCTCATAAGTTCCTTTCCTTTCCTATCAATTTTTAAACTCCCAACAGGGGAACTCTTTCCATTCCATCTCATTACCTATAATCCAAATATAGTGTGAAAGTCGAAAAAGAAAAAAAACTTCATGATAACCTTCACTCACTTTAATTTTCATAATATCAAACTTTACTTTCACAAACTTATATATTTCAATGCTATTATGTCAAGTATTTGTTTTACAATTGTTTTGATTTGTTTATTTCTAATTTCTTTGGAGTTTCTTTTGGTATCCTTTGTTTTTAAGAGGATATCGGTACCCTTAGCAACTAGTAGCTAATATATAGTCACATGTTTTATTTAATCGAAATATGAATATACAAATAATTTATTATGTTTTATATTTTAAATAAGTGGGCATGTAACTAAATATTAGGCACTAATTACTAAAGAGTACTAGTACCCAAACAAAAAGTCAAAAGCCAAAGGTAGCAGAGAAACCTCAAGTTTCTTTAATTTTCTTATTGACACTTTTTATTTCGAGATTGTTACTATAAATGTTGTTGCAATACAAAAAAGTATGTACACTTTGACATACTAGCATGATTTATTAAAATAAAAACAGAAGATGAATAGAAGAATTTTCATTTGATCTAAACCTAATGAAAAAAGCAAACAGAAAAAGAAAAGATATTGGAAGCTTATTATATAATCCATGGATTAAATTTTCATGTACTAGCGGGGTGTAAAATTTCTTTATCCTATCATTTAATCATGTATTACTAAATTATTAAAGAAATTTGACTATCATAACTACTATCTAAAAAGTCTAACTGTTTTAATAGTGTCAAAACATCATTTAATAATAGTATTAAAAAACTTTATACTTATTATGCATTGAATTTAAATTCATAATCTATTTTACGTGGCTCTGCGATTTTGAGAGCTAGTCGTAATTATCTCTCCTTTCTTTTGTGTTTTCGTCTCTCCTTTGTGGTACTTTGATCTCCTCTTTTGGGTGTTTCTGTAACGGGGGCTGCCTCTCTTCACCTTTAGCATGAAGCCTTTTCCTTTTCTTTCTTGTTTTTTTTAACAGTAGTTTATTCAATAGATTTATCTTGATCTTTTAGATCTGGTATATTTTGGATAGTATTGAAAATTTTGGTTCTTAGTGTCTCAACCTTACCTCACGTTATGGTTGATATGAATTTTTAAGCTTTGGTATTCTTAAGTTGATCTCATGCTTTGGCCTAGTAGACCAGCAAGACCTTCAAATCTTCTAAGATAATGGATGTGGTACCTTCTTTAAATGACAACACTTTATGTATTGGTCTCTATAGTGAAAGATGTGTTGTCACCAATAGTTTTTGGACTACAAGCAAAGCTATAGATCATGGGTTAGTCTTGGGTGAAATTTGTATCTATTTTCTTCTCTGAATAGATCTTTTGTTTTTACTAGAATTATAAGTGCTGCAAACTCAATTTATGGTAAAAAAGTAAGAAAAATATCTACTTACAGTAATATATAAAAGCTAAATCAAAATATAAAATTGACATGTCAGTTATTTTCACCTGATCAACCCTCCACTCATGGCAACTGTATGACTTGGGTTTGAATATAGAAATCCCTCGTTGATAGGCAGTCTGTAATTCCCTTGTAAATCTCTACTGAGATTGGTAGTTTGCCGTGACCATAGTTGTTATATTGTGTATTGAAACACATTTATTTTTTAATTTTACATATCATAACATAATGAATTGTCTATCTATCTATCTATCTATCTATCTACATATCATAACATAATGAATTGTCTATCTATCTATCTATCTATCTATCTATCTATCTATCTATCTATCTATCTACATATCATAACATAATGAATTATCTATCTATCTATCTATCTATCTATTATCTATCTATCTATCTATCTATCTATCTATCTATCTATCTACATATCATAACATAATGAATTATCTATCTATCTATCTATCTATCTATCTATTTATCTATCTATCTATCTATCTATCTATCTATCTATTTATTTTTTAATTTTACATATCATAACATAATGAATTTTTTCTATCTATCTATCTATCTATCTATCTATCTATCTATCTATCGCTTACTTATGATAGCGTATGAGATGTCTCATGTTCTTAATAAGATTCATGTTTGAAAAAATGATGTTGGAATTGATGACATGTGAGATATATGCTCAAAGTGTGCGTAAGTACGTAGGTGAGTGTATAGGCACATAGGATTGCAAGTTAGTGTGCATAAATAAATAGGAAATAATAAAAGGGCTTAGGAAATTGAAATAAGTTATGGTATTAATTTAGAAAAAAATAATTAAAAATACTAATCAAATAAAATAATTAGTATAATGATTAAAATATAAATTATGTGTGTCCTAGGAATTTACTTAAGTAAGAAATTAACACTAGAGTGGACACCCCACCTTAACTAAGCCTCACACTCTACTCGTACCTTGAGTTGAAGAGTAAGTTAGAAAGGGCTTGAAAAGGAAGCCAAGGGGGACTTGGAGGAGAAGTTAGAAAAGAAATAGAAGAAAAAAAAGAAAAGAAAAAGATAGAGGCCCACAGTTTTACACCCCAAAACCATCCTCACCCTCTCACAACTTATTGATTAAGTGCATGAGCCTTAAATGAATATGAGAATGCTCTGATGATTATGATATTGAACATATGAATGCTCTGATGATCATGATATGCCCCTTGAAATGTTAAAATTGTATGTGGATTATGTTGGGGTTGTATGGATATCATATAATGCATTGATGTTAAGTGAGATATGATATTGGTCTATCTGCTATTCATAGCCATGCTTGATAAAATGAATTTGAGAAATGACCCTTAGAAGGGAGGTGATCTCAATCTGCATGATCTTTCCTCTTGGAATTGGGCTCCACAGAGATATGAAAAGATATAAAGAAGAGAAAGAAAGATAGTATGATGGCAGGGGATGCCCTAGCACGATATGTTTCCTTAGTGTATGAGAAGGGGGACATGCAAAAAGGATTCAAAAATTATGAGGCGAAGATGAATGTAAATGGCAAGTAGCTAGATGGCTCATGCTTTATTCTCTGTTGTTTGAATATTAATTGTATAGTATTTTGCGGTGAAGTATGAACAAAATGTTTTTCTGTAGCTTGATATAGCTTGAAACACCATATGGTTTTATAAACTTCTTGAAGCTGCTTCAAACATTATCTATGAATAATTTTCTAATTCTCACCCCATTACACAGTGTTTCCAAAGTAAGAAATTTAGATGCTACTGTGATTATTATCATTAAAGTGAAGCTTGACTGGGTTTATGCACCAGTTATGAGTGATGTCATATATGTTTACAATCATGATAGTACCATGTCTGTACAGTAAACATCAGGATTTTGTGTATTGCTTAATGACTGTATTATCTAGAGGGGCATTTTATTGGAGCGCTAATCAATTTTTGTACATGTATAAAGGAATGTATGCCTAGGGAATGAGCATAATGTATGAATTTGTTTTATGAATGAATGTGTTGTTCATTTGGTTTCATATATCATTGAAGACATATACACAATATGATAGTATGTCATACAAGTTGGTAAGGTTGGCTCTCTTAAACGAGCAACCACCTTGGGCACTTATAAGGGGTGAGTCAAGATAAGACATTTGTGTTTTTTAGCATCGAGAAGGGTTGCAAAGGGCATTGTGTGACAAGTAAGAACACAACATGGTTTATTATGTCGCCTTGGTAAGAGACTAGGATGAGATCCAAGAGAGATCATATGTGGATCAAATTATGGATACCCACCATCCATAATACCTATAGCCAGATGTAAGACCTCCTCCAAGTGCCTGGACAGCGAGTGAAATGGTAGGACTTGAGTTAGGTGCTTAGAGTACTTGGGCAAAGATCTATATGGTGTAGAGTAAAAAAAATTGGCATATACTCTTAATGAATAAGAGATACACCGTAGCATGTGTTTTATACTACACACGTTTAATGACTACAGTTGGAGAGCAAATGAATGGATCTCTACTTCATTTTGTGTGAGTCTTAGAAAGGTATAAATCCTTTTAATGACTCCCTTATTACTTTGATAGTATCATGAGGTAATGAGTTAGTGTATGCTACTTTATTATGTATCCAAGGGTTATGATAATAAAACCCAACAAAGTAATACTAGGAAAGTAACTAATTATGATCTTAGTGATATGTGGGCAAAAGGAAAATCATGTTGAATATATACACACTATGCTTGTATTTGAGATATGTCTGTTATGATGCTGTTTTCAAGTAGTGTCATAAGCATGGACACAAGAAATATTGGAGACCACAATAGCAAGGCTTTGAGTGGTTGAAACTCACAAGGGACTAGAAATGCTATGTGTGAAGTGTATATAGATAGATATAGGGCATCCAAGGCACAATTATGACAAAGATAATAACAGAAAGGTTTTTAGACACTTATGCTGATCTTGAGAAGGATTGCTAGCATAAGAGCTCTCGAATATAGTACCTGGGCAATCATAGCAACAAATTGAGTATGAATATCCAATCATGGTTTGATTGGTTAAACAGGTTCATTATATATCACCAAATTCCACTGCATCAAACCTAGTATTACACAAGCCTTCTTTGCTAAATGTTTACAATCTACTTTTACCACTGAACTAGTGGTGGATCTTTTTATTAAGACTCAACTTTTATCATATATATTCTTTCATTTTAGAGAATAAAAATTTAACAAGCTGAAAAAAAAATTATTATTCAAATATATTCATGTTTGTAGAGATTTTTGTTAAAGTGATAACTACTTCACTTTTGAATCAAGATCTAATATCTAGGATCAAATTAACTCTTCTTATGATTCTCAAGTTTCTGGTGATTGATAAGATTCTAACATCAAATGATTAAATAACCATCCGTCGATCAAAGCATTATTTAAAATGAAAATGGATATTAGACGCATCAAGACAAAATAAAGGTGAGTGTGAGTAACTGAAAATAATGTACCAAAATAAGTGCGTTAAGGTAAACTTACTAAAAGTAAAATTGACAGAAAGGAAATTCTAACAGTAAACTTACTAGAAGTAAACTTAACAAAAAATGTAAATGGTAAAGTGATAACTCCATGAAATATAGTTATTTGTGCCTTATATTTGTGCTATATTGATAGCTTAGTCTTTGTTTGTTATGCATATATAAAAGATTTTAGGCTTATATTTGTCAAAAAAAGTTAGGCTGACAAGAAAACCAACGACCAAGTTAGAAGAAGTTCAAAAGTGTGCTAAGTCACCAATTCTAGTTGAAGATAAAGGAAAAGGTGTTGTTATTGAAGCCCTCGATCCAAGAAGTAGCGATGAGTCTGAAGATGTCAACATTGACTATGACATCAAATTGGATTACACCATGTATAGTCATAACTTTGATGTTAACCTAGTATCATTTCTACCAGCTGATTATGAGGCAAATGAAGGAGCCAACCAGCTGGAGGATGATTATCTAAACAAAGATGAATGAGAATTTTTTAACAAGGATTATTAACAACTATGTTGGTTGATGTAGCTTAGCTCAAAAATTCCACTTAACAAATGGAAGCTCATTTACATCCCTTGCACATTAAAGCCCTTATCGAACGAAAGCCCACCAATTGAATTTTAATCGATAGAGGTGTAGCTGTCAACCGGATTCTAAAGGTAATGTTCAAAAAGCTTGGTAAGACAAAAATTAATCTATTGAATTCTAACATGGTTGTAATAGATTTTACAAGCAAAGTTATTTCGTTAGATGGGATGATTATATTGACCGCCCAAGTGGAAAACATAGAAAACTCAACTCCATTTATTGTTGTCCCATCGAATGGCAGTTACAATTTGTTTTCCTTCAACATTGCATCAGAAGTTAATCCTTTTGAAATGATAAAGACATTGAGATCGTCGAAGTTGATGATAGCCAATGCTATCTTCAACAGGAGCATGTGGATTATAAAATCTATAGTCCATACTTGCAGCAACCCTTGGAGTACAAGTAAAAGTTCAACGCAAGTCGCTATGATACATTTATAATGGATCACTATTGATTCCATTTTGTACATATGGGCGATGAAGTTTGGCTAGGCAACATCAATAACGATGACAACCTTGAGAGTCAATTGGCTTGATTGTCTACTTATATGGCTGACGAAAAGAAGGTTTTGCGTTGCTAAAGGCACAATACCATATTGTATATATGAAGAAGAGCTTATCAATTTGCAGGAGTCACTATCAAAAGGTGATGCCAAGAAGGTTGAAGTATAAGACCCAATGGAAGAAATCAACTCAGGCACTGAAGCTAACAACAGGCCTATTTTTGTCAACTAGCTATTGTCAGAAAAGGTCAAGGCACAATTGATCACTCTTTTAAAGGAGTATAAAAGATTGCTTTTCTTGGGACTACAATGGAATGTTGTGACTTAGTAGGAATCTCGTTAAACACAGAATGCCAACCATACCTGGGTGTCAGCCAGTGAAACATATGTTTTGACATTTTTTGCTGGAGGTAGTGTCGAAAGTCGAAGAAATCGAACTACTTCTAAAGGCCAAGTTTATTAGAACAACAAAGTATGTCAATTGGATATCTATTGTTGTGCCCGTTATGAAGAAAAATGGCAAACTTAGAGTTTGTATTGAATTTAGAAGTTTAAATTCTACTTCTCCTAAAGATGAATATCCAATGCCTATAGTCGATATACTTGTTGATTCGGCTTTTTTTATGGTATTTTAAGCTTTATGGATGGATATTCTGGTTAAAATCAAATTTTTATTGTCAAAGATGATGTGTCAAAAATGGTATTTGGATGCCCTAGGCCATTGGAACTTATGAATAGGTTGTTAAGCCCTTTGGCCTTAAAAATGCTATGATTACTTATTAAAGAGCCATGAATACTATTTTTCATGACATGATTAGTGATTTTATGGAAGTCTATATTGACGATGTAGTTGTCAAGTCAGATTCTAAAATGACTCATTTGACAAATATAAGAAAAGCATTTAATGGAATGCAGAAACATGGATTAAAAATGAATCCAACAAAATGTTTCTTTGGTGTGTCTATAGGAAATTTCTTAGGATTTCTGATGCATAAAAGAGGAATTAAAGTTGACAAAAACAAGGTGAAAACCATACTAGAAGCAATAGCAGCGAAAAATAAGAAAGAGTTGTAGTCTCTCCTTAGCAAAATCAACTTCTTACGAAGATTCATTTCCAATTTGTCTGGAAAGACTAAAATCTTCTCCTCATTGGTGCAGTTGAAATCTTCAGAAGAACTCAAATGGGAAAACCATCACTAAGAGGCGTTCGATGAGATCAAGAGATACTTGACTCGGCTATTATGATGCTGCTAGCACCAGGCTGTTCGCTTAAACTATACATATCGAGATCTAAAGATACTATTGGGAGTATGTTAGCCCAAGAAGATGAAAATAGTATTGAAAGAGATGTGTACAAGCTTAGTAGAGTTTTTATTGATGCCAAAAGGAGATCTAGTGCTATTGAAAAATTGTCTTATCTTGTATTTTTCATGCACAAAGTTAAAGTACTATATGATGTTGTTTAATGTATTAGTCTTGTTGAAGACAAATGTAATTAAATAGATGTTATCAAAACCTATAATACATAGAAGAATTGGTCGTTGGATCTTGGGCCTATCATAATTTTCTTTATATTATGTTCCATTAAAAGTGGTCAAAGGGTAGGTTATTACCAATCTTCTGGCTTACCATCCATGTCTTAATGAAAATGTCAATTTTATTGGGTTAAAACATTGGAAATTATACTTTGATGGTTCCTGCCATCGAAATGGTGTTGCTATAAGGGTTTTAATTATAACATCAAATAATCAACCGATAAAGTTTATGTTTGAATTACATCATGAGTATTCCAATAATGAAACAAAATATAAAGCTTTAATTGCTGGGTTAGAAATTCTAGTCGAACTAAAATCTCGTAATGTTAAAATTATTGGAGATTCACAACTTGTTATAAAACAATTGACAAAAGAATATTGTTGCATAAGTTACAACTTGATGAAGTATTTTTCAATTGCGGCAAGGCTATTAGTTGAATTTGACAACATGATTTTTGAAGATGTGCTAAGACATCTAAATGGCGAAGCCAATGAATTGGCTGAAATTGCTTCTGGGTACAAAGTATCAACTAAGACCTTGAGCCAACTAGTAGGGATAAATGAGATAATACATCCCTTAGAGTACCACGAGATTTCGACTTTTGGAAACATAGATCTAGACGATTAGCAAAAACCTATTGTCGATTACTTGAAAAATCTAAACTAGCAGATTGACAGAAAGCTCAGATACTGAAGTCTAAGTTATGTGCTATTGGGAGGAATTCTAGGCCTATCAATGGAAACCTTTTGACATGCTTAGGTGAGCAAGAAGCTTAATTAGCCCTTGTCGAAGTCCATGAAGGAATTTATAGAGCTCATCAGTTAGGTAAAAAAATGAATGGGTACTAAATCGACATTACCTATACTGGCTGGTGATCTAAGTTTTGCAAGAAATGTCAAAAGCATAGAGTTGTGCAACAAGCTCTTAAGAGTGAATCACGTGCAATTGTTAAACCTTAGCCTTTTAGAGGTTGGACTCTATATCTAATTGGCCATATTCATCCAATTTTGTCAAAAGGTCATAAATATATCTTAGTCATTGTCGACTACTTTATCAAATGGGTAGAAGTCATTGCCTTAAAAGAAGTTACTTAATAAGAAATAATAAATTTCGTCAAGAACAAAATTGTTTGTCAATTTGGAATACCACAGTCATTGACAACAGATCAAGGAATCATCTTTATTGGTAAGAAAGTTGTCGAATATGTTGAGTTAAGACAAATCAACTTATTGACATCAACACCCTATTATGCTCAACCAAACGACCAATTGGAAGCGATCAATTAAGTTATTGTCAATTTGATTAAGAAGAATACTGGCCAATCACCAAAAATTTAAGGGGTCCTAAGAGGAGTCGATTCACTCCCAGATATTAGATCTTAAATCAAAAGAGTAGTCAATACCTTTGACGAAAAATCACCACAAACAATCCTATAATAAAAAAAGTTGATCTTTTTTTCCCAATAGATATTAAATTTTTTTAATAATTCTCTTGGTACTTTATTTGAGCATAAACCAAATTTTAATAGGTAAAAATATTTAATTTTTAAAAATTATTTTAATATCATTTTAATAGATTAACCCATTGGGAGATGTCGTGACTAAAAGTTCTCTTAACAATTGTCTTTTTCGAGTTTGAACTTCGATTCTCTCCTTGAGAGTGCGGCTCATTTACCACTACATCCAACTCTTAATACACATTTTATACAAAATTTAAGTATATAAGTCTATAGTATAAGGAATATGTAGATTATATATTGTAAGATATTGTTATATATTTTTATACAGTATAATATTTTTTTTGTTAATAATGTAACATATATTTATATATATTTCGTGTCTTATGTAATGTATTTGACTTGGTTCTTATGTTGAAAACCAAAGAGAGATTTCAAAATTCCCAAAAATGTTATCTTCAAGTTTTTTCTCTCAATATATATATATATATATATATATATATATATATATTTTAGAGTTTCTCCAAAATTAAAAGTTCCTTTTTGAAGGTTAAAAAATGTATTTCTTGATCAGGCCCATGATGCTATATAATTCAGCCACATTTTTTAGTTGAGACCAGGTAAATTAAGTTGCACAACAATTATGTGAATCACAAAAAACTCAGATTCCCTAAGTAACCATTCACGAGGTCACTGGAAACCCATGAATATATATATATATATATATATATATAGAGAGAGAGAGAGAGAGAGAGAGAGAGAGAGAGAGAGAGAGAGAGAGAGAATGAGAGGGAGAGAGAGCTGTAATGAATGTAAATAATTGAAACTCTAAAGCTGCAGGCTGTAGGGACAGGCCCATGCAGAAACAGATCAAAAGACGACTCTGAGCAGCGTGAATATCCTCTGATAAGTCAGGGGTGGGTCCTTGAGACATAAACGGTTGGGGTGTCTCTCTTTTTCAAATAGAGGCAGTTGGAGGCATTTATGTATCCCAACGCATTTCATGGTTAAGAAGATGACCCAATTTAAAGCATGCTCATCTATAATGTAGCTCTCAAATTGTTTCAACTTGCCATTGTCATAGCTATATAAACCCTATAGTCCCTTCTCCCACTCTTCACCAATAGTCATCTTGGCAAAGTTACAAGATGGCTTCTAGTTCTAGGGTTCTTCTTCTTGTGCTTCTTGGTGCCCTTGTTTGCACCATTGGTGCAAGGAAGCTTGGGACTGAGAAGGCTTCGTTAGGGGATGAGAAAAACTTCTTCCACCATCCAGGGTTTGGTGGAGGCGTAGGGGGAGGAGGGGGTGGTGGCTTTGGGGGTGGAGGAGGAGGAGGATTAGGTGGTGGTGCAGGAGGTGGGTTTGGTGGGGGAGCTGGTGCGGGTAGTGGAGTTGGAGGTGGGTTTGGTGGTGGTGGCGGTGGAGGGTTTGGTGGTGGTGGCGGAGGTGGAGTTGGTGGAGGATCAGGGTTTGGAGGAGGAGCTGGGTTTGGAGGTGGTGGTGGACTTGGTGGGGGAGCTGGTGGAGGTGGTGGAGGAGGATTTGGAGGTGGCAGTGGGGGTGGACTTGGTGGTGGAGCCGGAGCTGGAGTTGGCGGAGGATTTGGTGGTGGAGCTGGAGCTGGAGGTGGATTTGGATTGCCCTGAAAACCAGAGAATACTCCACTTTCGATATAAAGAAGAAAACAAAAGCTAGCTTCGTATTAATAACATGTAACTTTAATGTGGTCATGCATGTACGTTGTTCACTTTGTTTGCTTCAAGCATTCTTCTGCTTAATGTGTTTTTCTTATCAGTCCAAATTACTTGTCCAATGGAAATAATTCTTCAAATTAAATGAATATTGTCCTAATTATTAACGCATCTTTACTGTGTTTTTTTGCTTCTCTGTACTCTTCTAGCTACATCAATTTCTTCTAAATTAAGGCAGAACATTCATTAGTGAAATTATGCCCAAATGGAAGCAAAAAACAATGCATGGATTCTATAAATATGATGACACCTCGGAACTTTTAATTTATGAGTCTATGACTCAAATGAAAAAGTCATTGAAATGTTGGTAAAAAGACCTCCCAATATCAATAATATTCCTCTTTCACTATCGTCCGTCTTTATCATTATATATGCAGCATGTTGTCAACCCTTATAATGTGAAACTCATAAATGGTTCTCAGCTCTTTAGACTTCAGAGAAAAGCATCCAGAAAGAAAAGATATAAAGGGTAAAGGAAGAGAGAGACAGGATAAAAAACAGTGCGACGATAATGCCTTTTCATGCTTGTTTATAATTATAGTACGAATTAATCTGGTGAAGCCAACAAATATACATGGACCACCATTTTCTTTCACTTTGTGCGGCCAACTTCTACTCACTGGTCCTAGTTTCATTACTGCATGTTTTAATTCTATTGTGGCGGAGCCAGACTCTTCAATTGATTAGGAAGTCAAATATTGATCAGATGAAGTTGTTTTGTTTTGTTTAGTCTTTTGTTTTTTTACTGGCATATATTGAGATGAAGTTGAGATTACATAAATGTATAAAAAACAATATATATAAAATAACCTTATGACGAATTGCATTGACAATGGAGCTTATAATCACTAGCTAATAATAATAATAATAATAATAATAATAATAATGCCTAGAGATCCAATCAATATTCTTAACAAGTGATATATTTTTTTTATAAACAAGTGAGAAGTTTTTAATAGCACAATTTTTGTTGAAAGTTCTAAGTTAATGTGGTAGAATTAACATTTTTTTTAATGACTGAAGATATATATAATGCATATGTCGGTTTAGATGATAAGGAAGTTTGCTCCACATCGTGATGTCTGAGTTCGAATTCAATAGGATGTTGTGAAAAACAAGTTTCTGAAAATTGGATCAGTAATTGAATTGGTGAACAGAGTAGAGTAATTCATGATTTAATGATTTAACTGCAATTGAAAACTTATTATTATATTTATATAATTATTGTAAAATATTAATAATATATTTTTTACACACTTATTTCAATACTTATTTTTTAATAATTTAAAAGTAAGTATTGTCAACATTTTCTCTTAATAATTTTTTTAAATGTATAAAATAAATCAATAATAAAATAAGTATTAAAATAAATGTTAAAAAAATGTGTTACTAATATTTCTTATAAATATATATTAATGAAATATTAATTATATATACTAATGGAATAAATAAATTATAAAAATAACAATTAACATGTTTATTTTAATAGACAAAAATTTACTTTTATGAGTTACTGCATTAATGTGTATTAATTTTGGATTTATGAGTAAGCAAAAATTAAATTTTAAAAATATCTATTAATATATGATAAAGAAATCTTTTAGCTTGTGTAATTTAATGTTATTAATTTATTATCATTGGGACTAGGTGAGATGACCCATCTTCATCCATCCGTTCGAATTTCCAAAGTCTTTACCGTTTTATTCTCTCTCCCTCAATCCTCTCTCTGCTTTCTTTCTTTGTTCCCTGCTAGAGGTCCTTGGGCGGAGAAACCAAGAGTCATGTCCATGGTTCTATCTTCTTTCTTCCAGGACGGATCTACATTGTAATTGCGGAGGCTTATGCCCCATAGTCCCATAGTGTTTTTTAAAAATTATTATGTGTAATTTTTTTATTTTTATATATATTTTAAAATTTATAAAGATTTATTCTTGTTACTTGTTTAATATAATTATCTTAAAAGTTAAATTCATTTAAGATTATAGCAACATATGTTTAGATGATAATATAAAAATAATTAACATTAGTAATGAATTCAAATTAAATTTGTTTTTATAATCTTTTATTTTAATATGTAAATATAAATATTTAATAAATATTTACTTATATATTTGTATTATCCTAAGTCATCTTTCTTCCATTATCTAAATTTTCTAAGTCCTTTACTGCTTTCTTCTATTCTCTTTCTTTAAAATCACTTGAGCCTTTTAACTTTCTAAATGTGCTAGTGAACAAACGAAGCTGGATCCATAAGTTGTAATTTCTTTCTCTTTTCTTCTTTTAATGTGTTGTTGTGTTGGCGCAAAGATGAACCAATGGCAACGGTGAGCTAGGGACGACCAACAGCAGCCAGCAGAGATCTCCAATAATGAGATGGAGTAGTTCAAGAGTGTTGATCGGTACGGGTTGAACGGTTTCACCAGATAGAGATCGTTCTCCGATTTTTGACCAACAGGGTTTAAAAATTATAACCAGACGGGTGATATGGCCAGTTCCGATCCAATTTTCAGAACCATGGTAAAAAGTAAAATTCTTACGAATTTGTTAGGTTCAATATTTAAAAAAAAAAAAAACTACATTGACTAGTTAGTGGAGAGGATTATTAGGTGAGACCACTTACCACAATGCCACGCAAAAAAAAAATTATTTTATTTTATTTTTTTGAGCTGAGCAAAAATACAGAATTTACAATTACTTCAAAGGAAGGACTCTTTTAGGTTTAACTAACACAGACTTTTTGATAAAATTGTTTTCAGTGCCAAAACTATTTATTAAATTGTTATACTTTTTAAATTATATATCAAATTATTATAAGTGGATAGCACGCCAATTAGGTTGGCACTTCTTGTGTGGAAGCACCAAAGGATATGGTGCTTTGTAAACAAAAATGTCAAACTCAAAGACGTTTCCTTTCTGAAAACATCTAATGGTTTGATATCTCCAACCTACGACTTATTTTTAAAAATAACTAACTCTCATTTTCATTTTTTAATACAAATACAAACATGGTTGTCTTCTCATTATTTTATAGAATTCAACACCTCTTTGCTTTGTTGGAAAATTTTTTTCACGGCCTGAAAACATTTAGTCATAAGATAAACAAATTTGTTTTTATAATTTGCTTGTAACTTGTAGTTAAGTTAAAAATAAGTTGAAAAAAAGTATAAATATGTCACAATAACATAAGACAAATTTGTGATAACCCAAAACCAGGGTCATGATCAGTGCATCAGCTAAAATACTAGCCTAACAAGACTATCAAAATCAACTAACCTTAACAGTTCAAATGTTTCAATTCTTTGGGAAATTTGACAAAATTTTCCCTAAAATTTGGTCATCCCCAAAAGTACATCATCTTGTTCAATGAAGCATAACTATATATATTTAGATTTCCAAATCACCATAGCATATATTGAATGCATAACAAAAACATTAGTATATATACATACAGTCACCCCAAATTAAGCAAACGCAACAAAAGCTAGATAGATTTATACATTAATCCAAGTTTACCCCAATCATAATAGACAAGCAGTAAAAGAAGTTGCCCACATGAACAAATATTAGGCTCACTAGAATAGGCAACAAAAAAGAAGTTGGTAATGACCATATCAAATAAAGTAATATAACAAAAAGAATTAGCTATAACATCGTAAAAAAACACCTAAAATGGATAAAATATATAATGTCAATGAGAAGGGCTAGGGTTAAAATGTGGTGGTCTATGAGAGGGATCATAAGGTCTTGGATATGATGGGTGAGGACATGGTGGGTAACCCGGATATGGTGGGTAAGGAAATGATGGCGTAAGGGTAAAAGTCAAAGGATATGATGGGTAAGTATAAGTAGGTGGTAGGTAACCTAGATATGGTGGGTAAAATATAAGTGGTGGTTGTGATGGTGGGTAAGTAACAGTAGGAGCAATAGGGGTTGAGTTGTGGGTTGTTTGTAGGTGCACTTGAAGAATCACAATCCTTTGAATGTCGAAGTCGTGTTTGAATACTTGCTAACCCTATCCTCCTTCTATGACACATTCTCTATTTTTTAGACTGCTCAGTGGCTCTAGAATGTTATCTGCAAGAGTAGTTGGGCGAAGCTACGTCATTGTAATGCGATCATGCTCCTTAAATGAAGATAAGATATGCTCAACAGATTCTTGAAGGCTAATCATATATATTAAATCCAGAATTAGGGTTCGTAGCCCAAGCATATTGATGCTCTATAATATTAGTCTAAGAAACAGATATAACATATGTCATCATCAATACAAAATACATTTGATAACGAGCAGATTACTAAATAGCTTACCATAACCCTAAGAGACACACCAGTTCGAGAAATCTAACGTTTGATAATTCTTTTATACCACCACATGTGCTCAGAATGCGTAGTGAGGGGTGCTTCCAATGGCCTTCTAGTAACACACTTCTCCCTACGAATCTCCAAATTGACAATGTGTACAAGATGCATGCTTTGCCAATCCTCATTATGCTTCCCTGCCAATATAATTGAGTGCAAATTGTTAGGCTGATGTGGTCTCTGTGGTATGGGTTGGTTGAGACCAAACTGATGCATTATTTTGTCTGGTCGATGCCACTTAACAATGTAGAAAATTTGAGAGGGACCACTGCTAGTATTATGCCCTTACCAGCCACACAAAAAGCTAGAAGTGACGCCATAATCTTATCTATGTAGGACTGCCATATAATTTATAAAATGATATGTACAAAGAATTAAAAAACAAGATACAAGTAACTTAATTAAATCAATGTAAACCAATACTAACCTCATCATTCTTCAATTAATCAAAGAACCGGCGATAATATTAAAGCATCCCATCAGGGTTTCATTCAAAACCTTATGTTTATGCCACCTGTTTAAATGTCAAAGTCATATATCGTGAATGAAAGTAGTATATAAAGTAAACTAATATAAGCAAATGAGATATTGAGAAACTTACTGAAATTCCAATGGACATAAGACCACGATTAATAACATAAGCGCTCAAAAGGTTAGGATCATTATTGTCAACCAGTGTAGGGGCATGACAAGGAAATCTATACCTTGCCCAATACTGCAATAAGATGCCAACATCTCTGATTTTGTGCACTTTATAGTCTATGGCTTTGCAAAGCTCTCTATACAAGTACATTGAGACCACGAATCCCCAACTATATGTCCCAGCAATAGTAAATTCTTCCAACAGGAGAAAGAACATCATGAGCACAAATTTACCGAAATGATCAAGAAATAACAAACCCCCAAGCAACTTAAGTATATATGTCCGTGCACACTATTGCATGTAAATACAATCATCATCCTCCATGAGTCTTCTACGAAATTCATCCTAAAGCCATGACATATCAACACATGCACCAGATAATTGTGATGCATTTGGTTCCGATCCTAACAACTGAAAACATAAGCCCATCCAACCATAATGATGGATAGGACCAGTAACTGCAACATTGTTAATAGGAAGTCTTGATATGATACTAATATCCCCCAACGTGATGGTGCACATGCCAGTAGGCATATGAAATGTATATGTCTTGAGGAACCATCTCTCAACTAATGTTGTAATCAAGAAGTGATCAATAGTGTAATATCCCATATGGGCAACCCCCATGAAACCATTTTGCCTTAGATATGGAAGCATAAACTTAGAGGGGTCCATATACTTGAATTTAAGAGCACGTCTAACACAAATGATGGTCCTCATTTCCCTATCATATATGTTGTGAAACATGATACTCTTGCAACTCTAGTACTGAAGGGTCCTCTAGGCCTGGGTTGAAATAGAATGTCATGTTTCAATTTGTAATGTGACAAACAACAACAACAATTAGTAAATCTTCGACAATAAGTCATTATGAAAAGGATTTACATATTAAACATGAGTCATTGAATACACATTACAAGGAATTATTAAAAGCAATGTAAGAATAAAAGATTAAACATAAGCTATCAAATGGACACTGTCATTCTTGAAATCCATAATGATAGTTAAGTAACACACATTGATAATTCTCAAATACACAATGATAGTGAACTAACACACATTGATAATCCTCAAATACACAATGATAGCTAACTAACACACACTGATAGTCCTCAATTACACATTGATAAGCATCTAATATAAGAGAGTGATTCTCAAATTATCTCCTAGCTCAAAGTAGATGGCCATTTCATTCCTTAAGGAATTTGATCCACCAAGACAATGACTACAAAAATTATGTCCAACTTAATGGCATGTTGAACATCTTTGTCTCGGTCCTGATTTGTGTCAATTCATCTCATTTCTAATTCGAGTTGATTAAGGTCGATCTTTAGATCTAAGTAATGCATGATCAAGCACTAATGTAATCTCAGGAGCTGGTGGCCGCCATGCTTCATCCTTAATGATTTCCTAATTAACCTCGTAAGCTCTATATATATTTTTCAATTTGTAAACCCTATGCATATATTGGAAAGGGTCAAGTGCCCTAGCAGCATATACTATTATTGAACGAGCAGGGGAAATGTAATGCTTGAAACACTTCACAATCACACCAGCTTTCTTGTAGGCCTAAAAAATATTTAACTCCACCCTCTTATATTATAGGATTGAATGTATATTGTATCAATGAACTTGGTGGGAACTCACCTTTTACATGTTGACATTCCAACTTATCATAAAATCATCAGTCCATTCTACCCTATCTATAAGTTTTTAGTTTGCCTCATCTTTTCAATTAACAAAGTAGTCTACTAATTTGTAGTATGTCATTTGAACCAATGTAGTTATTGGTATATTTCTATCACCTTTCAATACTCCATTGATATACTTTAACAAGTTGGTTATCATATGACCGAATTTGTGACCACCATCATATGCCAAACTCTGTTTTTCTTTTGGCATCAAATTAATTCAATTTGCCATATCAGCAGTAGCGGTCAACTTCTTGAACCAACCCTCAAATTTGTATGCAATTGGTTTGTATCTTGATATAAAAATCTTAATGAGTTAGTGTTAGCAACTAAATTTTAGTATAGTAAATTTAAATAGAAATTTAAAATTTAAAATACATGTGTTAATCAGATATCTCTTAAGTACCGCATTATGGAAGTTATTGTTAAGATTGCTACCAATATGTCGTATGCAGTAGACATGATGTGCATGTGATGGTTGTCATCCAAGATGTAGATTCGCCACTGATTGTAGGATGCCTTGGTGCCGATTAGATATCAAGCGCAAACCCCATTGCACTACAAGAAAACAGGAAATTAGAGAGGGAAATTTCCCTCGCTAATCCCTCTCTAATCCCTCGCTAATTAAATTAGCGAGGGATTAGAGAGGGATTAGCGAGTGATAAGTTAGTCACTGTTTTTTCGTCGTTAATTAGCGAGGGAAAGGATTCCCTCTCTAATCCGTCTCAATATAATTCATTTCCATCGCTAACCGCTCTCTAATCCCTCGCTAATTTACTACATTATTCCGTCGCTATTCTCATGAGGGAAGTTCCCTCGCTAATGCCTCGCTGTTATTGTCCCTCGCTATTTCCTCGCTATTCCCTCTCAAAAATTTCCTCTCTATTTGCTCGCTGTTACCTCGCTAATATCCCTCGCTAAACCCTCGCTACTACCTCTCTAAATTGATATACCATATTCGTAAATTTCCATCTCTGTTCCCTCGCTATTCCCTCTCTAAATTTCCCTCTCTATTTCCTCTCTATTTAGTCGTGTAGGAACCCTTGGCCAAACCCGTCGAATGTGATGCCCGTCGAATTTGATTCCTGGTCATTAATTGAAATGTCAAAACCTGTCGTGTAGGAACCCCTGGTCAAAACCCGTCGAATGTGATGCCCGTCGAATTTGATTCCTGGTCATTAAGTGAAATGTCAAAACCTGTCGTGTAGGAACCCCTGGCCAAACCCGTCGAATGTGATGCCCGTCGAATTTGATTTCTGATCATTTAGTGCATTATCAAAATCTGTCGAGTATGAACTTCTGGCCAAACCCGTCGAATGAGATGTCATGATCACTCAGTAAAGTCAAAATCTGTCAAGTATGAACCCCTGGCCATGCCCGTCGAATATCCGTCGAGTATGAACTCCTGACCACTTAGGAGAGAAACTCCTTCAATGCAAAATCCGTCGAATTTGAATGACCACATCCGTCGAGTGAAATATTCATCGAGTTAGAATGCCAATAATCATTGAGAGACATATTTTAAATCAAAATTATTTAATAACTCTTAAATTTTGTACAACTATATTAAATGAAAAATAAAAAAAGAATAAAGGAAGTGCCTATTAATTAAGGAGTTTTATATTTTTAGATAGGTCGTGTTTATTATAAGCATTATATTCAAAATTAAATATTCTCTCTATTTATTTTTATTTGTTTGTTAAAATTCTATGCAAGAGAGAAAGTAAAGGGAGACAAGATTCTATGCTAGAGCATAAGTTCAGTGTCGCTGAGATGAGGATGTTGTGTTAGATGTGTGACCATACAAGACAAGATAAGATTAAGAATGAATGCATTAGAGAGAAAGTAAGAATAACACCTATTGTGAAAAAGATTTAATAATCTATCTTTAAGTGATTTGGACATGTAAGGAGAAGATCCTTAGATGTCCCTGTAAGAAGAGTAGATCAGGTGGAAGATAGTCTAATAGTTAGAGATAGAAGGAGACCAAGAAAGATTATAGGTGAAACAATTAAAAAAGATTTAAATTTGTATGATATTTTCTGAAGACTTTGTTTATGATAGAATACAATGAAGTCGTTTGATTCATGTAACTGACCTCACCTAATGAGAAAAAATTTTATTGTTGTTGTTGTTTGTTAAAATTATTTCATAAAATTTAAGAAAATTATTTAAATTTTTTAATTATAAATAAAATTAATTTAATTAATCAAATTACTAATTAAAATACTCAAAATATTATTATTACTTAATTAATCATCTTTTTCACTTTGAGGATGAGATAGATCTTCAAAGGGTTTTCAGGGTGGTCCTTGGATATTAAAAAATTCATGGCTACTCCTCTAGTGGTGGAACCGGGATATACCTGTAGCAGATCTAGATTTCTTGTGTGTTCAACTGTGGGTTCAATTCTGGGGGCTACCAACACACTGTAGAACGAAACAAATGGGGTCTAAGATTGGTGGGACAATTGGCAAAATGGTGGAAGTGGGTCTGTTTGAAATGCCAGGAGGTTAGGGGGTCATTGTGAAAAGCTTTTATTGAATTAAAAACGTCATTGCCACTGAATCCGGGGGTCAATGCAGGAAGCAAAAAGGATAGCATTTTCTGGATTGATTAATTTCGATATGAGAGGTTGGCCCAGTTGTATTACTACTGCGGTATGGTGGGTCATGAAGAAAGGTTTTGTAGCAAGGCAGTTGAAGATGAAACTCTGGGTGTGAAACTCTCAAAAAATCTTGGGCCATGTCTGAAAGCTCAACACTCAGGGTGGAAAATAGATAAGGCGGTAAACAAAAAAGATTCAAATGAGAAGGAAGAGCAAAGGATAATTTGCAATCGTACAAAGCAAATTAATTCAGAATCTTTGCTATCAAAGCTTGCAAGCCTATCAGTTGAAGAAAGGAGAGAGAAGGCGTCTACTGAGGGTGAGAAGGAAAAAGGTGTCAGCCATGCAACATTAAATATAGGAAAATAGTGTTCACACATTATTATTATTTTTATATTGTTTTTACATTTTTTTAATAATTTGTGATTAAATAAAAAAAGTAATGTAATAAATAATATAAAAAAATAATATAAAAATAATTTTAAACAAATAATAAAAAATCAAAAATTAAATATATGCATACAAAAGAGGTGGAGATTACTGTAGGAAGCTATTCAGATTGTATGGATCAACAAAATCAAAACTTGAAAAAAATTATTATATATTCTTTTTAAATATATATATATTATTGACATATTTTTTATCAATATTAGATTTAATAAAAAATAAAAAAATATAATAAATAATATTAAAAAAATATACATTATTAATTATAAGAATATAATACCTCTTAAAACATTTCCTTGTAAGATGGTTACGCCACTTATGAATAATGAGGGAACTACTTTATTTAAATCTCCTTGGCCAATGCAGTATACAGTTTTGATGTAGAAAAGGTGTCAGCAGGTTCAGAAAACGACAAGATAGAGGTTTTAGAAGAAAATGTCTCTAACTTGATTCCTCAGAAGCAATGTGGGGTTGAAGGAAAGAAGTGTCGAAGAGTAGGGGGAACGAAACAGTAATCATTAGGGTCATCTCTGGGTGGACTGAACGAGTTTAGTAATATTTTTGGACTCTAGTGAATTTGGTTTAGATTGGGTTGATCTTGTAAGTTTAACATATTTTTTTTAAAAAAATTCTTAAAAAAATATTAAAATACAAAATATAATAAATTTTAATTTTAAATATAATAAATCTTAATTTAATAAATTAATGTTATAAATCTTAATTTTAAACATAATAAATTTTAATTTAACAAATTAGTATTATTTAACAAATTAGTATTATAAAATTGATATTTTTTAAACATAATAAATTTTAATTTTAAATAAATTATAAATTATAAATTAATAAATATATAATAAATTAATAATTAATAAATCGTATTAAATTTAAAATAAATTAAATAAAATTAATTATAATTTAAATAATAAATTAGTCTAATTAATTAAAATTAATATTATCATATATATTATATGTATTGACATAATTATTAATTTTAATCTTTATTTTTTTATATACTCTTTATTGTTTAAATTATATTATATTTAAAAAAAATTGGATGAGTCGAATTTATGAAATTAAACGTGTTTGAACTTATTGCCTGACTTATATATTGTGAATTGAAAAAATTTTAACTCAATTCAACGAGATCAATCCAACTTACATTTTATAAATTGAATTGGATGGAGTCAATTTTACGGATTAACTTTGAACTACTGGACACCCACAGTAATCATAACAAGGAAAATGAGGGTGGTACTTCGAGGTAGAGGACATTGTCTGGTGAAGACATGGAGGTGGAAGAGGCTATAGGTGGTGGAAAAAGGAGAGATCTAATGCTCAAAGATACATCGGCAGGTCCTGTTGTGCAGGCCTGCTGGGAGCCATGAATTGCATATCTTGGAACTGCTGTGGCCTTCGGAACCCGCCGACAGTTCAAGCAAAAAGCTCCCAACCATGTTTTTTTACGGAAACAAGGAAAAAAGATTTTGAAATAAAAAATGAGACATTTGAGTAGTTTTGCTAATATGATGGCAGTGGATTGTAAAGGGGAAGGAAGAAGCAGAGGTGGTGGTTTGGCTTGTTTGTTGAGAAATGGCTTGGATATTGTTTTGAAATCAATGTCTCCAAATCATATTGATTTACATGTTCCCCGGGATGATGGGCAGGAAGAATGGCGTTTCACTGGAATTTATGACCATACGGAAGCTGATAAAAAGCACCTCACTTTGCAGCTCTTGCATGACCTTACCTTGGGTTTGTGTTGGAGATTTTAATCAAATTTCATCTCTATAGATAAAAAGTTGGGGGTAACTGGCCAAACACTTTTCAGATGGAAGATTTAAGTAGTGGTGTAAATTGATTTGGATAACTCGATCAATTCGATCAATTTAAACTAAATCAATTAAATTAATTTAGTTTGGTTTGAGTATATTAATTGGTTCGGATAAAATTTAAATTAATTAAAGTTTAGTTAGTTCAATTTTTGGATTTGAAATTTTAAAATTGAACCAAATCAAATGAATCAAACTATATATTTATATATTTTATTATTATTATTATTATTTTAATTTATGCTACAATCTTTTTTGACTATTACTTGTTGTTTTGATTTTTTGTAATACTTTCTCAGATCTCAACTCGTAAAACGTCGTATTCGTCCAACGCAGAAGGTCATAAAACTCTTCTGCCAAAATGTTTGGTTTGCTCATCGGCATCGCAGCTCACCGTAGGTTTTGCTCCACCACAGCAAGCCAGATCTGCTCCGCCACAGCTCGGGCCGCGCCATTTGTCCAACGCAGAAAGAGACACTAGTATTTTAACTCTATTAATAATAATTAATCATGGTCTGCATAATTACTAATTTTCTAACTTATTTAATCATCAGTTTCTTAAATAAAGTTGGTTGGATTATAAAGTTAACTCTAATCAATATTAGGTAGAGCAGGCAAAACGGGTTCAACCCGCGGGCTCAACCCGCCAACCCGCTATTTTTTTGCGGGTTGGGTTCAAGGATTGAACCCATATTTTTTTCCAACTCGATAAATCGCCTTCGCATAACCCGCGGGTTAAGCGAAAGCAAAGTCAATTAGCCTATGAGTTGGATTTTTTTTTTTAAATAATAATAAGTAATACTATAAATGAAAAACTCTTTGATATTATATAATTTATGTTTGAATATTTAATTAGACTATTTTAAAAATTATATTTTAGATATGTGGTTTGAAATTTTTTACCATTATTATTTATTATTTTTTATAGTATTTATTGATTTTTTATATTTATTTTTTTTTTATTTTTTAGGGTTAAACCAGTTTACCCATCAACTCATCTATTTTTTCTCATTTTATTTTTATGCGGCCAATCCGCTTAACCCGCCAACCCACCTTAAAGCGGGGTGTGTTAGTTCTTCCAACCCATTTTTTAAAACGGGCCAACCCACCCCGCCCCGCATTTTAGCGGGTTGACGCGGGTCGGGGCGGGTTGGGGCGGGTTGGCTCATTTTGCCAGCTATAATATTAGGCATAGTATATATAAAAAAATTGAAAAATTAACAATTGTTTGGTGACATCCCAAGCTCATTCAACAATTGTCTGAGCTTGAAAATTTTGTTTTTTGGCTAAGAATATGTTATTAGGTGCTATTCCAAAAAATCTTAGAGAGGTGAGAGGCTTGGAAACTTTGGATCTTTTCTCCAACCAACTCTCTAGATCCATTCCTATTGAGCTTCAAAATCTACATGTCCTTCAGCTTTTGAACCTCTCGTATAATGATTTAAAAGGAACCATTCCTAATGGTGGAGTTTTCAAAGGCAATAAAAAAGAACCAAAATCTCTCTACTGTCCATTTAGAAAGTAATAAAAAACTTTGCTTACATGTTACATATGAGCCTCATGACCATAGGAGAAGGCCTGCTAGACATTGCATCATCATAGTCATAGTGGTAACACTGATACTATGTCTGACAATTTGCTTACTTCTATACATAAAGAATAAAAAAGTGAAGGTAACAGCAACAACATCATCTGAACTTGGAAGCTTGAAAATGATGAATTGATTTTAAATGCTCTAGTATTAACTTTAAAAATAATGAATTTCTAGTTCTGATTTATGAGTACTTAAGTAATGGAAGCTTGGAAGATTGGATTAAGGAAAAGAGAAAGCATGCAAATGAAAATGAGTTGAACCTTATGGAGATAAGTTGAACCTTATGGAGAGACTGAATATAGATATTGATGCTGCTTGTGCATTGAATTACTTGCACAATGATAGTGAAGTTCCTATTGTGCATTGTGATTTGAAACCCAACAACATTCTCTTGGATGAAGATATGACTGCAAAGGTTGGAAACTTTAAATTCGCTAGATTGTTGATTCAAAGTTCAACTAATCAAATCTCCATTAACTCCACTCATGTCCTTTGGGGTTTAATTAGTTACATATATTCCTTCAGGTTAGTAGCCTCACAACTTCCTCTTTAATTAAATAGTAGTAGTATATAACTTGTCAAGTTAAATATCTCTTGAATTTTTTTTAACTTATTCAAATTTAATTTCTTAATACAAATAACAATATGTTTCTTTATTCCCTCTTTATGAACTTTTTAATACACATTCTAAAATATGAAATAATTATTAGTGTTCAAATCACTAAATTTGATTCTATTTTAAAATTTTTTTCATAAGTTTATTATGTATTTTTTCTATGGAAAACTAATTATTTAATTAATTTTTGTGTTAAAAAAATAATCAACCTGATCACCAAACCAAATTAATTGGTAAATATTCAGTTTAATTTAGTTCAAATTTGACTATCAAAAAATATAAAAATTAAACTAAACTAAACTAATTAATTTTGATTGATTCAAATTTATTTTCTCTTAAAAATTAAATTAAACTACCCACTTACACCCATACATTTAAGAAATATGATGCAGCAACGTGATTTATGAGTTGGGTTTTAATAGGAATGCTTTTACATGGTCAAATAATTAAAGAGATGAGGGTAATATCCAAGCTAGACTTGACAGAGGGTGGCAAATTTGGAGTGGAGTGGTCTGTTTCCTTCTGCAGCTGTATACCATTTACCTCGGTTTTTCTCCGACCATAACCCATGGCTTTAAGTGTTGAAAGCAAATTTGGGCCGTAGTTGGGGTCGTGGCCGTGTGTACGGTTTGAAGAAATAAAATAATTATCATTTCACCCTAAAAATTTTATTTTTTTTCACATTATTTTTTATATTAATTAATAAAATATAAATTTATAATTAATTATATGTATTAATTAATTAATAAAAATTATGTATATTAATTAATTAATAAGATATTTATTAGTTAATTTATATATATAATTAATTATAAATTTATATTTTTTAAATTAATATAAAAATTAAAGTTAAAATTTAATAAATTTTAATTAATAATATTTGTATATATTCAAATTTATATATCTTTAGTTAAATAAAAAATATAAAAATAAAAATTAATAAATTTACCGTGATGTAAAATAAGTATAAAAATTAATAAAAAATATGATTCTACACCTCTTGTAAAAGTGTAAATACTATACAGATTATTTTTAAGAGCAACCCTTATATTATTACATCATTTTTTAATATTATTTTTAATACTTAATTAAAGATGTATAAATTTGTGATTAATCACGTGTATTGATTGGTTAATGAGTAAATTCAAGCTTCAAACCCTAAACTATAAATTTACTCATTAATCAACTAATACATGTGATTAATCATCGAATTTGTATATCATTAATTAGGTGTTAAAAATAATGTTAAAAAATAAGATAAGATGATATTTTTTCCTTTTAAGAGTGTATAATTAAAAAAAATATGATAAAAAATAAATATAATAAATAATATTAAATAAAATATAAAATATATATATATATATTATATTATGATAAAAATATCATAATTAAAATTAATATAAAAGAAAATGCGATAAGAATATGGGATTGAAAGAAATATGGCAATATCATGTAGAGTGTGAAAACGTGGCGTGAGGGGCATGGAATAAAGATGTGGCGTGAGGGGCATGGAATAAAGATGGGGTCTATTTATTAAATACAATTCTAATTTTTATTATTATTATTTTAATATTTTAATATTTTTTATATTATTAATTATATTTTTTTATCACTTTTTTTACTTAATTATAATCTTTCAAAAAAATATAAATAATAATACAGGCTTAAAAAATATATATATAAGATTAATATTTTCCTATCAAATAAATTAACTCATTTTCTTGAAAGTCTTGGCAATTGGGCAGTGAAGTGTTTGGAAGTTTGAACAAAAAAATTAAACAATTGCAAGAAAGTTGAGTGACATTGAGAAGACGTTACATCAAAAGAGGACAGTTGGAGAGTATAAATTAAAGCAGAAGGAGCTTGATGAGTTATTGGAGCACGAGAAAATTTGGTGGGTTCAGAGATATAGAATTAGTTGGTTAAAATATACTGATAGAAATACTTGTTTTTTTTATTTTATCAAAAGGCATCACAGAGACGTGACAGAAATTGGATCTCAAAATTAAAATGATGCAGGCTTGATTTTTACTGTGGAGAGGATATACTATATAGTTTGGGTTATTACTTCTTTTTTCCTGGATTTGATTGACGCAGGCTCTATTTTTTATGTTGAAGAAGCAGTATCTTATGTGGGCTGTGGGGGGTCGTATAAGTGATGTTCTAAAAAAAGTCATTGCAGCTGAATTTATAAAAGAGGAAGTTTTCCGAGCTTTATCTCAAATATGTCCGACTAAAGCGGCTGATCCACATGGTTTACAAACTCTTTTTTTATAAAAAATTTTGGACTAGTATTGGTGAAGAAGTTTAAGAGGCAGTTTTGGATATTTTAAATAGCCGGGGGTGCTAGTTTATAAGTTTTTTTTAATAATTAATATAAAAAATTATCATTCAAATATAAAGATTTTAGAATTTATAATTTCTACATATAAAAATATAAAAAATACTAACTTTTATTTATGAATAATTAGTAAACTATACGCAGCGTTAGAAAAATCTCAAAATTCACTTTCTATTCATTTATTTTTTTTTTATGTTTCTTCTACTTTAGTGATGATGAGGTAAGAAGAAACTCTGACGACCAAGAATAAATTTAGAATTTTGCACAAAAACTGTTCCTTAAATACTGCTAATTTTTATCAAGTTGACAGTTACTATAATTGTAAAATTGTCCTTTTTCTTTTACCCAATAAGAGTTTAGTCTATTAACTTAATTTAATTACTTATTAAACCAATAAGATAAGTCACAAGTTCATCACATGAGACATTTAATTTAACATTTTTTCACTTGACTCATGTGACATTACCTTCTTTATAGTTTGATAAGTCTGTCAAAACATAATTTGAATTCATATGTATAGCCAAACTCTTCTTTAAATTGGATACATCATTCATCATGACCAAAAATAAACTAACATAAGTCATGAATAATGTCTTTATTAAAGATAGAACATGTTATCATCATTCCTATTCAATCATGTATACAAATTAGGAAAACAAGTAAGACAAAAACATATTTATTCATGAGCTCAGAGTGTCAAATTACATAAAACATAATCATTAACATAATATACAAAAATGCCCATACTTTTAACATGTCCACTAAATGTTTTGGGCAGTAACCCTTTCGTCAAAGATTCAGCAATCATAAAGTCAGTGTTAACGTGCCTTATTGATACTCTATGTTTCTAAACTTCTTCTTTAACGGAAAAGTATTTCAATTCCATATGTTTAGCACCTTTAGAATACTTATTATTTTTTTAGAAAAGAAGATTGCTGCAAACAATAAACTTTAGCGACTTGGTAATACTGTCGACAATTCTAAGTCCTAAATAAAATTCTACAACCATAATTCATTAATAATAGCCTCAAAGCATGTCATAACATTAAATTTGTCTTCTTTTTGTATTGGAACCATACTTGCCGACCATTTATCCATTTTCCATACCTTTATTGCTATGTAGCACGGAGACGGACACGGACACGGACACGGACACGGGACACGACACGGATACGGACACGGGGACATACCAAAATAAAAAATTTTAGGACACGGACACGGCATATATATATATATATATATATATATATATATATATATATATATATATATATATATAATTTTGATTATAAACATTCCAAACACAACTCCTCAATGACAACACAAGTATCTTCATTTATAACTAGAAAAAAAATTAACAATAATTAAAAATTAAACCACCAGACCAGAGTGAAACTCGCTTGAAACTTGAATTATTAGCACACAGTAAACACAATGTATTGAAGAAGAATAGAAGATTTTTCTTAAGGGTGGGTTGGGTGATATTGGGCTTGTGGGTCGTGATATTAGTACACTGTCACACAGTAATTTTTTTTTAAATTTTAATGGGTTGTGTCCAATATATGTCTGCGGTGTGTCCTGGCCGTGTCCGGATGTGTCCTGGCCATGTCCGCGGTGTGTCTTAGCCGTGCCCGAGCCGTGTCTGAGCAAAAAAAAATGATTTTTTTAATTGGACACACTCGGACACGTGAGACACGCGTGTCGTGTGCGTGTCATAGTGTATCTGTGTCGGACACGTGTCTGACACGCGGACACGCCACTCAAATGGCGTGTCCGTGCTTTCTTGCTTTATTGATATATAGGCTTTTTGAGACAAATCCAACAATTCTTGTGATCTGTCATGGAATATATCTATTCTAATCACATAGCTTACCTCTCCCATATCTTTCATTTCAAAGTTATTAGAAAGAAATTTATTAGTCTCATTCAATAGGCCAAGATCATTAATTGCAAGTAAGATGTCATCAACATACAGAATTAGAAAGATAAACTTACTCTCACTGACCTTTAGATCTATACACCGATCAACAGTGTTTTCCTTAAATCCAAAGGATACAATAATATAATTGAACTTGAGATACCATTGCCGGGAACCTTGCTTAAATCTGTATATTGATTTCTTAGGTTTACACATCATGTATTCTTTCTCATTAACTGAAAAACTCATTAGTTGATCCATATAAACATCTTTCTCTAAATTCCCATTTAGAAAGGTAATTTTCACATCCATTTGATGTAGTTTTAGATCATAATGAGCTACTAATGTAATGATAATTCTGAAAGAACTTTTCTTGAAAACTGGTGAAAATGTTTCCTTATAGTCAATGTCATCCTTTTGAGTTAAACCTTTGGAAATAAGACGGGCTTTGTAGTGTTCAAGGTTACCATGAGAGTGACGCTTAGTCTTAAAGACCCATTTACACCCAACTCTCTTGCACCATTCAAGTAATTCCACAAAGACCTATACACCATTATGTTCCATTGATTTAAGCTTATCTTTCATGGCATCTAACCATTTATTAGCATTATCACTATTAATGGCTTGTGAGAATGAAATTGGATCATTGTCATTAATTCCCAAGTCATTTTTTGACTCTTGTAGATACACCATATAGTCATTCAAAATAGCATATCTTCTTTCTCTTTGAGATCTTCTTAATGTAATTTCTTGTGGTTGTTCTACTATAGGTTCATCGTTAACCTCAGGATCATTAATTTATTATTCTTCTTTATTGTTATCCAATTCAACAACATGAGGAACAACAATTTCATAAGTAGGAGCACAAGTTAAAGAAACTTGTACTCTAACTTCCTTAATCTCTACATTTTGTGAAGCTTCACTCCCACTGGTTTCACCATTCTTAATGAACTAGACATTTTCAGTTTCATCAAATCTTTCATAATACTTACCATCTTTACCTGACCATACGATTTTCACCTTTTTGTCCAATTACCTTTCAACTTTATTTATATAAATTTTCAAGGGATTGACTGCTTGAGATTTTTCATACAATAAATAGACATATCCATAACGTGAATAATCATCAATAAAAGTGATAAAATACTTTTTTTTACTGAAAGAATTGGCATCAAAGGATCTACATATATCAGTGTGTATAATTTCAAGAAGCTAAGTGCTTCTCGTGACACCTTTCTTTGTGTGTTTTTGTTTGTTTTTCCTTAATACAATTCACACAAATATTAAGGTCAATGAAATCCAAATCTGGAAGGATGTTATTCTTTACCAACCTTTCCATTCTTTTGTTGGAAATGTGACCCAAACGTTTATACCATAAGTAAGCAAAACGTTCATTCACTAAACTACGTTTAGTGTCAACATTATGATGCAAGGTCATAAGAGTTTTAACATATAAATTATCAAGATTCAATTTATATAAATCATCATAAAGTATACCAAAACTATTCATATAGGTATGCTTATATAAACTAAAACATCAATTATTAAACCTAAAAGAGTATCTAGCAACATCAAGTTTGGACAAAGAAACTAAATTCCTATAAATACTAAGATTAAACTGTAAGTCCCAACACCTTCCACTGGAACCTTCACTCTATTTCCTATGAAGATGAACTTCTCATTCGGGCTTATGGTTTGGATTGTAAGGAATCCTTACATCATATTAGAAACATGAGTTGTACATCCAGAATCAATCCACCGAGTATTATGAGGAATTTTAGTTAAATTTGATTCAAAACATACATAAGCTTCCTTTCTAGCTCCTTGATGGTTCACATATTGGATAGAGTGACTTCCTTGATTCTTAAGTCTAGTTTTCTCCTGAACTAACATACTGTGTAATTCATACACATTTCATTTATCTTTCATGATATTATAGTTCATTTGGAATAGACTATACTCAAGCAATAATGAGTTCAGAAAGAACTGTACAAGAAAATTCTCATCCACTTCCATTCCCAATGACTTAAGTCTTGTTGCAATGTTTGTCATTTCAATAACATGCTCATGCATAGTACGAGAACCATCAAGTTTCATGGTCGTTAAAATACCCATTAATGTCCCAGCAAAAGACTTGTCAACAATTTGAGAGTGCTTTTCCACTAACTCCATCATTTCTTTAGTATTCTTAGTTTTAGGAAGAGCTGACTTAATATTGCCAGCTATACTCATTCGCATGTACATCAGATTCAATCTGTTTGATTTTTTCCAATTTCTATAATGAACTTTTTTTTTCATCAGTGCTTAAAATAGTAATAACATATGGTTTCTCTACTCAAAGAGCCAAATCCAAATCCATTACCCGTAGATAAAACTATATTTGCTCACTCCATTCAAAGAAATTAAGTCCATTAAAAAATTAGAGCAGATGAGAGATGCAAATGCATATCAATAGGTATTGTAATGATCACATGTCTGACATTAATACTTTGCGTCATAAACTAACATACTATATAGATTTAGACAACAATTCACTCAAGCATTCAATGTATATCAATGTTCTCCTTTGGGTGATCCATCAATATACCATATTTAACATAATGATGCTAATAAAATTTACATTATTTTTGCAATGATATATGCACTAACTAAAAATATTTATTATCTTTGGATATATAAATAAAACTAGTAGTGCACTTACATTACCAACAATAATGACCATTTATTATAAGGGCGGCTAATCAACCTTTGGGCGATCCATAAATGCCTTATAATAATGAACTTCAATTTACCCATACACAACTAATCATCGTATCATTTATAGCATCCATTCTATGGGTAATTCAAAATCATCTTTCTTATAGTTTGACCTTAAATCAACTTAAAGATTCGACCACTTTGGTGATTAACAAGTCTCACATAATATCATCTCAAATTGATAGCATTATACATAAAAATCAAATACTATATATTCTTTAAAAACAACTTTCATACAATTTGGGATTAAATCAACTTAAAGATTTAATCACTTTAATGATTAACAAATCTCACATAATATCATCCCAAATTGACAGCATTATACATAAAAATCAAAAGTGTATATTTGTGTTTACCAAAATATTTCGATTATTATTAATTAGGTTATAGTAAACATTTATCTATGGACAAAGTTGATTCTCGATCTCAATTCAGAGAAGAGAATTGCTTTCTCTTGGGATTCTCTTGTTCCAAGACTGATCTCTAAAGGAATGTAAAAGATGATTTTGAACAAAATACAGATTTATGCAAATAAAAAATTTAAGTGTTTTTGCATAATATATAACTTAATGAAAATAAGTAGAAATAGAAAGAACTTTTGTTTTGAAAAGTAAGAAAATCAATACAAGTAAAGCAAATTAAATGACATAAAATATAAATGACAAAAATAAAAGTGTATTTAAAGTAAATATGACAAGTAATGTAAAATACTTAAAATAAAAGAGCATAAAGTAAAGCAATTCAAAGTAAAGATAATGAAAAATAATCGTGCAATATGTAAAGTGCAAAAAAAATAGTTTGCAAAAGAAATAATGAAAACAATTAAATAAAAGAAATTTAAAAAAAAATTCAAATGATCTTTGGAAAAAATCAATTGATCAGGAGTTAAAAAGAGTTTGTAGAAAAGTAAATGACTAAATATAAATGAACTGATAATTAAAATTGCATTGAATTTGTAAAGTGTACAAGAATGAAAGTGGATGGAAACATATTGGACTAGACTTGCACTATTTGCTCGAGATGTCAAGGACATGAGAGCGTAAGTTACAAGTGTTTGTGAGTATTAAATTTTTAACCCCTAAATGTGTCCATCATCTTGGTATTTATAGACTTCCTAAGTAACTGCCATTTTTATAAGATCTTGACATGTGTCTAAAATAAAGATAACTGCTAAATGATTAGTAATCTTTGTCAAGTAACTATCAAATCCTTATCAGTAATCCTCATGCTATAAGTAACTGTTTAATCTTTGTCAGCAATCCTTGTATTGTCTTGATTTAAGATTTGCAACTGCTGTTAACTTCCACTTCAAATTCAAATCTTTTCTTTTGAATTCAAACTTGAATCTTCAATTGTTTGTTGAATTTTGGTCGAGATCCTTCGTTTCCTTTCTTCAAAATTTTTTGCTAAGTGTAGTTACTCCTCAAATTGTTATTTCGATACGGAATCAAAATTATAACATCTTATATGAAATTAAAATGACCTTTCCCGATTCCAAATCAAAACTATCATTTCGATAATTTTGAGTCTTTACTACAACTTTGAATTTAATAATTATTGAAGTTGAAAGTCACAAGTTCAAGATCCACTCGAAGTCACTACTCGTAGTATGAAATTGAAAGTATCATTTCTAATACCAAATTGAAACTAATACTTCAAGTTTCAACATTTTTCATTCCAACTCGAATTAACATTTTTTGATGGCAAATCAAAACCATTGTTTTGGTAACTTCCAAGTTGAAAATGTTACCTTGATAACCTTATTATCTTTGATTCTAGCAGAATCGTGTAAGGTCTCGTAGTAAGTTCTCGACATTTAATCGAAAAGCTATTATTTTTATACTAAAAAAATGTCACCAAATATTTATTCTCGAAGTATGAGAGTTAATATTTTATAGTTTTAAGCATTCTTTTTTCGATTGTAACTGACTTAGAGATTTTATCCACTCTATCAATTTTACATAATACAAGTAAATGAAAAGTCAGATGGTATAATTTGTAACTTGATCGAAATCTCCACTTACTTGTACAACCACTATGTGGCCATTCCCCCATTAACCAAATACCTCCACTATTTAGGGAATCACAAAGCCAATGATGGCTTTTAATGGATAAAATGGCTTTAGCCATATTCCCATCATGTCAGCATTTAAAGGAGCATATGCATGCCTTTCCTTCTTCTTTCTCTTCTATTTTTTGAAAACTCCTATTTAAAGAGTGAAAAAGGTTTTCCCCCCTTTTACTCTTTTCTTCTGCAAATTTGTACTCCCTCTGAGTTTTCTCTGCATAGCCTCTGTCATTGCTGAACTCTAAAGCTTCCTTATAAGCCCCGTGTCTTCTCTCTTTTCTTCCTAAAACTCCATATCCCTTGAAGCTCTCATACACGAATGGCCTCTTCTTCCTCTAAAACTACCTCTGCTCAAGCTTCTCACTCAAACTCTAAGATGGAAGAAATGGTGGCTCTGCTAGACACTACCACAGTAACAACCCAAATGGAGAAAAATAGGATCTTTTTCGCTCCAGACCCTTCCACTGACAATTCTGAGTTTTAGAAGACTCAAGTAATGATCCCCTTCACTATATTGGTCACGAAAGACTAGCGTTTTTAGGTCCAACCTTTCCCCTAGAAGAATATGAATCCATTCAATCTTTCTTTCCTTGTATTGAAGGAGAATCAATCTCAGCCTTCAATTTTCCCCTAAACACTGATTTCTTTGACTATTCCCCAAAATCTTTCGAAGTTCACCACCTTCTGGTTCCTAAACTAGATCTTTATATCTTAGGTGGTTAAATCAAGTCAAAGGTGCCAAGCAAGCTGCCTAAGAATCAGCTGGCATCTTTGATTTCATCCAATTGAGTAGGGAGCGCATAAAATATAATGCCCCCATGTTGACTAGTTCCTTCTTTATCTGGAACTGGCCCACCAATTCTTTTCACATCCCTTATGGGATGTTAACTCCTACCCTCTTTGATATAGTTGTCATTAATGGCCTTAAGCCTATTAGAAGGGTAATCATCAGCACAATGAGGCCTAGAATAGTAATTGAGCCTAATTTCTCGAAATTAACCTACATTGCCATAATTGAGAATAACTACATCAAGACTGATCAAGTTTCTGATGAAGCATATGGCTTTCCTCATGTTTTAGCTTAGTGCCTTTATCTTCTGTACTAGGTCTCTTTAAATCCCAAAATCTATCCTTCCATTAGTCGTCCTTCTTCACGAGGGTTCCTCTCTTTGTTTGGGCAAAATAATACTTGCCCAACTTTACGCTTTGATGACAGAAACCCCAAATTAAACCCCTCACTAACCTTGGAGGGCCTTTCTGGTTGTTGTAGCTTTGGCTCAACGCCATTCTCGAACCTCACCTTCAAAGTTAGCTTCTTCAAGTACCTCCAATGCAATCAAAGGCCCCCGATTGTCTCAACTTTACTATGCCTTAAAACCAGGCAAGGATGTTGAGGATTTTAAATACTTCTTTTCACTGTTCATGACCATGAAACACCACTTAGGTAATTTCAACTTCTCTTCCTTTGCTCTTCAAGATTGTAATCCTAAATGGTTTCGAAAACCATTCTTCTACTCGACTCCTGGAGCACAGTCTAAAAATCTAAGTATATAGAGTAACATTTTCACCACCCAAATCTTATCTCTTGGCTATCCAAGGTCAAATTACTATAGCCTTCAACTTTACCTTCCCTTTTATGCTTTGAGACAACTTTGGTTTTCTCAACGCATTCTTTCTCCCATCTCCCTTAAAGACAAACACTAGATATGCAAGTCCAAGGCTAAAGACTTCGAACAATATAAACACCTTTTGAAGAAGAATGCTATAATGAGATAAGGGTTCAACCCTTTTGAATGTGACCAACTATTCTTCTCAACCTTAGGGTTCGTAGACTGGTGAAGGGGATATTACTCTGCACAAAAGCCTTCATTTGAAGATTGCTTACAACAGTTTACTAATGCATGTTCATTTGTGCAGACTGGAGCTACTCACAAGAAAACCAAAGGTATGCACCTTAAAAAAAATTTCAAATTTGAGAAATTCTTTAAAGTCAAGTACAATCCTCGAAACTTAAGACTGGTGGTTCAAGAGGTTGAACAAGTCCTCAAACAAAAGAAAGTAGAGCAGTATCAATTGTGTTATGCTTATTTCATTGGTGCATTGGTTTCGAATCCTTTGGCTTCATTTGAATGATTCGAAACCCCACTAAAGTTTCCTCCACTCCCCAATGCTCCTTTTGGCATGGCCAACTGGTATTCAAACCCCAAAAATGGAGCGTTAGGCATTGGTAAGGATTCGAAGAAACAAGAAGTAACTTTTGCTAACTGTTATATGGATAACTGCCAACTTCCAATTTATGGATACAGTCGAGGAATAAAATACCCACCACATAGTAAAGTCTTAAGTCCTTAACCCTTAATTCTTGATTCTTAATTCGAATACTAATTTATATATTCACTGATGCAGTCTCGAAAAGAACTAAGGTAATGGAGGATTTAAATGAAGATGAAAACTGGGAGGATGAACCTCCGAGGCCAAGAAAAGCCAAAAAGACAAAGTCAAAAGCCTAGGTGAAGACAACCTTTTCATCTCAACCTCAAAAGAAGCCTGCTCTAATTCCTCCAAAGACAAAAACTATTGATAAAATGAAAAAAAAAATGATGAAAAAGGCTACACCTGCCGCCCCTCAACAATATAAGGTAAAAGGTTATTTGAATCTTGAATCTTTTCATCAAACTCCATTTTCACTTTTGACTTAGATTCCTCTTCATATTTCAAGAAAAAGTTACAATAGCAAGCCGAATGAAAATTGGGCAAATAAAACATTTGGTGTTGAAGCAGAAACAAGTCGTAACTCCTAAAAGCTTTGATGAATCTTCTCAAGAGGATGAAGATTCAATCTTTTCGAGGAGTGTCAAGTCAACTTTAGCCACTCCAAGAGCTGAACCCATAATGGTAAGATTTTCTAACTCCTTATATTTGAAATCTTTTCAATATAGAGTTAACTATTTTGATTTTGAACAGGAATCCTCCCCACTAGCACACAAGGAAACCACTCCTGTGTCCCTAAGGAGATTTGGGACACCATCACCAATCCTTTCTCCTCCAAGGGATTCAAATCTTACCCTAGGTATACTTACACCTGGGTCAGAAGTAGCTTCATCCTTAAGCACTCATTTCGACGAGTTATTTGACACGGAATCCCAAATAAATAAAAAACGAGTATTAGGGCACAAGACGTCCCCATTGAGGCTAATGTCCAAATTTGATATTTCCTTAAGTTAACTCAATTTTGCTTGTCTCAAATGTTTCTAACTTTGTTTTTACTTCTTTTCAGATTATTCCTGAAATTGGCCCTACATCAGAGGTTCCAATTATCGAAACTGATGTTCAGTTTTGATATTTTTCCCTTAAATCATTAAATCTGAATTATTATAAAATTTTCATATGAAAATTATAATCTTTATTCTTTTTTAATGATACAAGAGAACATCAGTCCCCCCAACGAATCAAGCATTCCTGTTGAAGCTGAAGCTCCCATCTCAATTGAAATTATTTAACCTTCTGAGACTGTCCCATCGACTTCTGCTAGAGTTCAATCTGTCCAGACTGAAACTACCTTTGAAGAGGAAGCAAAAGCCATGTGCATAGATGATGATGAGGATTGAAATGTCGTCATGAAGCACCTTGAAGATATCCCTTCTAGACAATCCTTATCCTTGAAATCTCATTATTCGATAGCTCACTCAGAGGTTGAAGTCCAAAGCATATCTTCCCTCTAACTATTGCAAGAGTTGGATGATCTTTTAAGACTTAGAGTGGATCCAGTCATGGCTGCTAAAGACAAGAAGCAGAAACTACTGAGCCTCCTTGATCAGCTAAATCGAAATAGGCATATTCTAAACTTGAACGTCCAACCAGTTGTTTAAGAGCTGCTAGGCCTAGTAGAGGATTTACTAATCAAGCTTCCTAGTTTTCATCAAACTATCACCAATAATTAGCAATTGCTCAAGAAAAAGAGCCAATTGATGATGAATGTTGCCAAGGCCAAGAAGAAATGCTCGAAGCTCTCTGTTGTCCTTTCGACTACTCAGCAGAACATTAATCTGAATGAAGAGAAAATTATTGAGCTCGAACAAGAACTACAAACACTTAAACAACAACAAAGCGAACTTTAAGCCCTTGCTAGTGATTGTGCAAACCAAGAGCAAATACTTAAAGAAGATTGCCAACAATGGACTGTCGAAGGCAACAACATGATGCAAGCTATTCAAGATTTGCCCCCATCTTTCGAAGCAACTTCAATAGAGAAGAAGAGAATAGTAGAAACTTGAGAATCTTTGTATTCGAGGCTCCAATAAATACTCTTTTCAAATATTTATTTTGTAATGGAAAATTAAATTTCAAATGTTTGTTGACTCGAAATCAATATGTTATTCATTATGAAATTTTAATTTCATCAATTATCGGTCTATATAATTTCAAGTATTTACCATTTATTGAAGCAATTCTTTCGCTAGAGTTAGTATTTATAATCGAATAAGCATTACCATAAAAAATGCTTTCGATTCAATATGACCATTCCCAATTCAGGAACTATTTTCCAAATAACTTCGATCTTTTCTGCATAGGTAAAATAACCTTTCAAACTAAATCACCTAAGTTAAAATCTCTTCTCTTGACTCGAAGATTTTTGTCGAATCAAGTTTTCAAGAGCAATTAAGCTTTTTTCATCCAAGTAATTTAATTCATCAAACATCTAATCCCAATAATCCTGAGTAGGGATTTAATCTTGACGTTGCAATCTAATTGATTGAAGATTAATTTCGATCATGGCCATAAACCAGATGATATGCCGTAGTATCAATAGCTTCCTTAGGAGAATTTTGATAAGCTCATAGAACTTGGCTCAAAGTTTCATGCTAACTTCTTGGTTTTTGACCAACATGTTTCTTAATTAAACTAATTAAGATTTTATTAGTTGCCTCAACTTGCCCATTAGCTTGAGCATAATAAGGAGTTGAAGTAAGTAATTTAATATTCCTTGACTTAACAAATTCAGTAATGTAACGACCAGTAAACACGGTACCCTGATCAGTAGTTAGAGTTTAAGGAATACTAAATCTATGTATGATATTCTCTTTAACAAAATTTATAATATTTTACTGAGTAGCATCCTTTAAAGGGACTGCCTCGACCCACTTTGTAAAATAATCAATGACAACTAATATATACTTATGCCCTTTAGAAGATGGTGGATAAATTTTTCGTATCAGATCAAGAGCCCATCCTTGAAATGACCAAGGTTTTATAATCGAATGCAAATAACTAGCAAGAACATGCTAAATGTTTCCATGCTTTTGACATTCTTCACAGGACTTAGCGTATGAATGACCATCTTTAGGCATGGTAGGCCAATAGATCCTTTGCTTAAGCAGTACTCATTTCATTTTTCACCAGCTTGATGAGCACCACAAATGTCTTTATATACTTCTTCTAAGGCTGTGAGTGCTTCTTTCTCACTTAAACACGTCAATAAATTTCCATCTATTAACTTTTTGTAAAGTGAATCTCCCATTATAACATAATGTAGGGCTCTACATTTTAATTTTCTTTTGACTGATGAACTTGAATTTTGTAAATAATTAACAATCGGTTTTCTCCAATTAGAATTATTCATATCTTCGATTGAGCATACTTCTAAATTCTCGAATGGATATAATTTTTCTTTAATTTCAATTAACTTTTACAAAGTTATACTCAAAAATCTTATAACCTAAAGCTATTTGAGCAAGCTCGTTGGCTTCATAATTTTATTCTCTTGGAATATGTTATAATATAATTTCATCGAATTCACATAATAATCTTGCTACAAAAGCAAAGTATTTGAACAAATTCTGATTAATGCACTTATATTCTCTAGTCAATTGTTTAATGACTAGTTGGGAGTCACCCAAAACTTTAATATTTCTAGCCTTGAGCAAAATTAATGTTTGTAAGCTAGTAATCAGAGCTTCATACTCAGTTTCATTATTCAAACATTCATGCTTTAATTCGAATAGGAATTTAGTTGGAATTCCAATTGGTGAAACAATCAAAACTCCAAGACCAATACCCCTACTATGTTTTGGGCCATCGAAATATAACTTCCATGATTTTAAACCCACATAGTTAATATCAGTTTCTTCGATGTCAACACAAGGATGGTCTGTCAAAAAATCTATTAACACTTAGCCTTTTATAACCTTAAGTGGCACATATTTCAAAAAAAATTCAGTTAAAGCAATAGGTCATTTCCCTACTCTACCATACAAGATAGGCTTGGATAACATATACTTTATTATTTTTTTCTTCGAAATGACAAGTATATCATATGGCTTTACATAGAACTTTAACTTAGTACAAGAGAAATACAAAGCTAAACATAGCTTCTCAACTGCACTATATCTAGTTTCAGCATCTATTAAAACCCTACTAAGATAATAAATGGCTTTTTCGACTCCATTTTTATCTTCCTGGGCCAACATGCACCCAATGGTTTCATTCGATGCAAAGATATATAACTTCAAGGGGCGTCTAGGCATTGGAGGCGTCATCACTGAAGGATTGGCCAAACAATGCTTAATTTGGTTGAAAGCCTCCTGATGCTCTTTCTCCCATCGAAACTCTTCCTCAGCCTTAAGCTTTAAGAGTGAAGAGAAGACTTTGGTTTTTCCAGACAAATTCGAAATGAACCTTCTCAGAAAGTTAATATTTCCTAGCAAATACTGGAGCTACTTCTTATTCGAAGGAGGTGGTGCTTCAAGTATAGCCTTAGCCTTGTGCTGGTCATCCTCTTCTCCTTTCTTCTGAACCAGGAACCCAAGAAAACTTCCTGCAGAAACACCAGAAATACATTTAATAGGATTCATTTTCAATCTATGTTTTCTCATTCTTTCAAATGATTGCCTCAGATTCAAGAGATGCTCCTGTTCTGATCTCGATTTGACTATCACATCATCAATATACACCTCCATGAATTTACCAATGATATCATAAAAATGGTATTCATGGCTCTTTGATACGTGGCTCCAACATTCTTCAATCCGAATGACATGACTACGCATTCATAAGTACTAATTGCACCAGGGCATTGAAAGGCAGTCTTTGATACATCCTATTCTGCAATATAAATTTGATTATACCCAGAATAATCATCCATAAAACTTAGGATTTCATGGCCCGAAGCTGAGTTAATTAACATATCAGCAATTGGCATAGGATATTCATCTTTAGGAGTAGCAGAATTTAAATATCAAAAATCAATATATAATCTTAACTTACCATTCTTTTTCATAACAGGAACAACATTAGAAAACCAGTTAACATACCTGACAATTCGAATGAACTTAGCCTTTAGTAACCTTTTGATTTCTTCTTTGATTTTCAAGACCACTTCAAGGGCAAATCTTCTTAGAGCTTGCTTGATTAGTCTTCGTCCTACTCGAATTGATAGTCTGTGTTCTACTAGATCTCGACTGAGCCCAATTATTTCTTCATACTCCTATGCAAAATAGTCTTTATATTCTTCGAGCAAATGGACTAACTTATACTTGAAACTAACATTTATTAATCTACTTATAAAAGTAGGTTTATTTATTACATCATTTCCTAAATTAATTTCCTCCAAAGGATCTTGCACCTCTATCCTTTTAATTTTAGAAGATAGAGGGGCTTGTTCGAATTCTAAGGAGGAATATAGTCCAAGTTGGTACCTTCGATGGTACCGAGTCCTAGATGTAGAAAAGTCTAACTCTTGGCACGTAAATCTATAGGTCTGCATGATTTTGGTTGACATGACACAGCGTGTCATTAGCTTCCACTATCTCCAATTCTCCTAACTGGTTCTAGAGAAATATCTATTGGTAGACGGTCGAGGGTATTGCCCCTGCAACGTGTATCCATTCTCTACCCAACAAGATATTGTAGCTGGCCTTGGAAGGGACTATAATGAACAAAGTGGATCTCGTGACTGAGGTCACCTTGATGTCAAGAGTAATAGCCCCTTCTGATGTCGAGGATTTGCCATTGAAGTCAGTTACTACCATGTTATGTGGTAACAAGTCAGCCTTTGATTTGTCAAACTTCTTTAGCAAATTTTTGGGCAACAAATTGATGGTAACTCCTTCATCAACCAGCACTTTTCCCACTAAGTTTCCATCACCTCTACTATGTCCTCTTTGACTATATACAAATTGGCCTCCTTTGAGTCATCCTCGAAATCCTCCTTCTGGTCCACTTCTTGATTACGTGAAATGGAAAAATTATATGGGAGGAGGGACACCATATTTACACCAAAAATGATGTCCATGTCATCTTTAAATTCGAATTCAAATGAATCCATAATAACATCATCGTCCATTGGACTCAGAGGTTTTTATTTTTCTATCTCCAAAGGTGGCTCTTAGACCACCTGGGCATAAAACCTTTGCTGCAATTGCAGCTTGGCCAATGCCTGTTGTTATTGTTGTTGCTATTGTAGCTAATGCTTTCAAAGCCTTTAGGCTTTGCGCCACTGGGACTTTGACAAATATAGGCTTAAACCCTAGCTCAAGTTCGATCCTTCACCTTAAAACCAGGTATTTGGCTTCCCAACAAAGGGATTGGTGATCCCATAGTCAAATCTTGGCCAGCGTGGCCTATTCTGGACCTTGTGGGATTGTGGACTATTTCTTTTCCACTGGTTGGGAGCCACATTCGAAGGGGATACCCTCATCTTGCCTTTCCTGATCCTCTCAGGGTCTTGCACTACCACAGAATTGTGGTTTGTTGGCTAATTATTTATACCAATCGAGCCTCCTATAGGAGTCTTTACCTTTTGTTTTTGCTTCAAGGATTCCTGAAAGGACTTGGCAGCCAATCTGTCGAAAACAACACTGCACCTTGGGCAAAAGGGCACTTCTATCTCATCCTCCTTTTTCCTTAGCAGGAATTTGACCAGAGTTTCCCCAGCTTTCGAGAAAACTTCCTATTCATTGGCCTCGAAAGCTTCGAGGCTGCAGTTGGAGGTGAGGGCAGGGGTGGTTTCCCCCACTTTGACCATGTTGACTTCTGAGAAGCCAACTGGTTCGATGTAGCTACCGTTTACCTCGAATGGATCAATGTCAGTCTTCATCTTGTTCTTGCTTTCAAATTTTAATCTTCCTTCCTGGATGGCTTTTTGAATCAAAGCCATGAAACAGATACAATTGTTAGTTGAATGACTATATCTGTTATGATATTTATAATATTTTTGACCCTTTATCTCTTCAAGTGAAGGGATTTTATATCCATTAGGAAGTTTGATTTGCTTATCTTTTGACAAGACATCAAAGATTAAATCTGCCTTTGATATGTCGAAATCATGAGTTGGCCTATTAGAGGATTTCATATTATCCTTGGTTCAATTAGGCATTAAAGAAGAGCAAATATAGGGAGGACTAACTTTAATTATACTATATTAACCTTGTTCTCCTCATCATCTTCAACCTCATTGATTTCGACATAGGCTACCTTATTATCTTTTGATTGTGCTAAGTACTTTTCCTGAACATTTGGAGTCTCGACATAAGTAACTTTTTCTTTTCTAAGGTGTCTTTTAAACTTTTCCTTTTCAAGTTTCAATTACTCTACTTGTCTCACTTTATCTGCAAGCTGAGACATGTCCAGAAGTTGTTGATTTATCAGTTTCTTTCGAAATGAATAATCTAAACCACCAGCTGCCATCTTGACTACTTCAGATTCAGGGATGACCGTGAAACATCTAGCCTTCAATTACCTAAATCTGGTTAGGTAATCATCGACGGATTCTTCATTATCTCTCTTGATATTAAACAAATTTACAAGACTTACTTTAGTCTCTCCTCTAAAGAACTGATCATGGAAGTTTCTTTCCAACTGGTTCCACGAGTAGATTGAATTTGATGGGAGAGTTGTGAACAAGTAAAGGCACTCTTGGTTAAAGAGCTAGGGAAATACTTCATTTTTAAATATTCATTCGAGGCTGAATCTCCAACTTCGATGATATATCGAGCAATATGCTCTTCCATGGACTCTCCTCTTTCCCTAGTAAATTTGCTAGAGATTTTAGGCGCTTTGCATTCTATGGGCAATTCTACCTGTTGGATGAATATAGGGAAGGCTGATACAAAATAAGGATGATTTGCGTATCCCACAATAAAGACATACCTGTTGAGCACTTGCTCAACTGATTGATTGATGTTTTGTTTCCCCCTAATATTACTTAGCCTAATCCTTTCTAGGAGGTTATCAGCATCTTGATTTCGAATGACTATTTAAAATCCTGCATTTGGACCTGGTGGATTTTCTCTTAACTGGTTATCCTCAATTGTGTTATTAATATTGAGATTATTTACCAATTAGACATTTTCTTGATAGACAAGTTGATTGCTTCCCCTTTGATTGCCTATGGATTCTTCTGGGTTTCCAAAGACATCTGTAGTCCTACTCATTTGCCTAGCCAATGTAGTGTATGTGTTATTGGTGGACTCTATGAGTGGGATTATCACAATGGTCATCTGCTGAGTTAGCATGTAGACCATCTTATGATTACTTTCATCAATTTGTTGCTTGGTGTTATTCAGGGTTGTATTCGTATTCCCTTAAGGAATCAAAGACAAATCCCTGGGCAAATTAGGGAATACTGGTATTCCCATATTTGGCCTATCAGTTCGATTTGCACTAGTTCCTACAACTTGGCCACTACTATTTACCACTTAGTTTCTTGGTGAAACATTGGGTATTGGACTTGTGTATATGGCTTAGGCAATACCTATGTTTTGTGTGATATTTTGGGGAGTAAACCCAGGTGGCAACCTATAAAAGGTTGCAGTTCTACTTACCTCAAGAGTTCTGGGTTCCAAATTCGAAAGAGCAACCCCTGTGACTTCACTAATCACGGGCTCCAAAGTTTGTGGCAATTTTGTAATGACTATGGTGTCTCTATTGTCATTGGCTCCATTATTCCCTGATTGGGGGTTCTGACCACTTAATGATGTATTATCAGACATTCTTAGCACTATTTTACCACTTCTCAAGCACATATACAAATAGAATCCCTTAAGATACTAATCTATTAACAAGTTCCACTGGGCGTGCTAATTTATTTACCAAATATTTCGATTATTATTATTAATTAGGTTATGGTAAACCTTTGTCTATGGACAAAGTTGATTCTCGATCTCAATTCGGGAAAGGGAATCGCTTCCTCTTGAGATTCTCTTGTTCCAAGACTGATCTCTTAAAGAATGTAAAAGATGATTTCGAATAAAATACAGATTTTTGCAAATAAAAAATCTAAGTGTTTATGTGTAATATGTAACTTAATGAAAATAAGTAGAAATAGAAAGAAGTTTTGTTTTGAAAAGTAAGAAAATCAATACAAGTAAAGCAAATTAAATGGCATAAAATATAAATGATATAAATGAAAGCGCATTTAAAGTAAATGTGACAAGTAATGTAAAATACTGAAGATAAAAGGGCATAAAGTAAAGCAATTCAAAGTAAAGACAACGAAAAATAAACATGCAAGTATGTAAAATGCAGAAAAATAAGTTTGTAGAAGAAAGCAATTTAATGAAAGCAATTTAAAAAAGAACTCAAATGATTTTTGGAAAAAATCACTTGATCATGGAGTAGAAAAGAGTTTGTAGAAAAGTAAATGACTAAATGTAAGCGAACTGATAATTAAAATTGCATTGAATTTGTAAAGTGTACAAGAATGAAGTGGATGGAAACATATTGGATTAGGCTTGCATTGTTAGTTCGAAATGTCAAGGACGTGAGAGCGTAAGTTACAAGTATTTGTGAGTATCGAATTTTCAACCCCTAAATGTTTCCATCCTCTTGATATTTATAGACTTCCTAAGTAACTATCTTTTTTACGAAATCTTGGCATGTGTCTAAAATAAAGATAACTGCTAAATGATTGGTAATCTTTGTCAAGTAACTTCATATCCTTGTCAGCAATCTTCATGTTATAAGTAACTGCTTAATCTTTATTAACAATCCTTATATTATCTTGATCTAACATTTGCAACCGCTGCTAACTTCCACTCCAAATTCAAATCTTTTCTCTTGAATTTAAATTTGAATCTTTAATTATTTGTTGGCTTTTGGTCGAGATCCTTCGTTTCCTTTCTTCAAAAAATTTGTTAAGTGTAGTTACTCTTCGAATTGTTATTTCGATATGGAATCAAAATTATAACATCTGATATGAAATTAAAATAACATTTCCTGATTCCAAATTAAAACTATCATTTCGATAACTTCGAATCTTTACTACAACTTCGACTCTAATAATTACTGAAGTTGAAAGTCTCAATGTTCAAGATCCACTCGAAGTCACTACTCATAGTATGAAATTGAAAGTATCATTTATGATATCAAATCAAAACTAATACTTCAAATTTCAACACTTTTCATTTCAATTAGAATTAACAATTTCTGATGGCAGATCAAACTACCATTTTGGTAACTTTCAAGTCAAAAATGTTACCTCGATAGTCTTATTATCTTTGATTCTAGCAGAATCATATAAGGTCTTGCAGTAAGTTCTTGACTTATAATCGAAGTCTCTTAAATTGAAAAAATGTTATTTTTATATCAATAATTTTATAATAAACCCAAGAGGTGAACGTCTCCCATACGTAATGTGATGTACTTAAACCATAATAATACAATTAATATATATTAAATTAGATATTATAAACAATCACAATAATATACCAGTGCTTGTTTTCTTGTCCTCATATTATTGTGACGTGATGTGCAAAATCAACATGAACCAATTAAACTTCCTGTTGACTTACGAAATCAACGTATCAATCAACGTTTCTTTAATTTTTTTTTATTCTTTCCTTAAAAAAACGAGAGCAACAACGTTGCTCTGATTCCTAATGCAAAAGACGGTAATGCAATTCGTAATGCTCTAATTTCATGCGTAATGATTGATAAAGCTCGTACGACTTTAGCGACTTTATCTACAAATAGAGTTAATAATTTATTCAATTATTATGCAATTATACTCAATAATTCACAATTAGAGTTAATAATAAATCAAAATATTAACTCATAGTGCAGCCAAAAAACATAATAAAAATCTTAAATTTTTAAAATTAGGATTCATACAAATTAAGAAAAATAGTTATCATTAATAGAAAATCATAAATTTCATAATCATACTCTGATATCATATGTTAGTTTATAAGTTTTTAATAATCTTAATATAGAAAATTACAATTCAAACATAAGGATTTTAGAATTCAAGATTCTCACATATAAAAGTGTAAGAAAACACTAATTTTTATTCATGAATAGTTAGTAGACTGTATTCCAAGAGTATTAGAGAGATATCAAAATTCACTTTATATTTATTTGTCTTTTTTTTATACTTCTTCTACTTTAATAATGGTGAGGGAAGAAGAAACCCTGACGGCCAAGAACAGACCTAGAGTTTTGCACAAAATATTTTTCTTAAATATTGTTAACTTCAAGTTAACAATTACTATAATTACAAAACTGTCTTTTTTTTTATCCAATAAGAATTTAGTCTATTAACTTAATTTAACTACTTATTAAATTAATAAGATAAGTTACAAGTCCATCACATGAGACATTTAATCTAACAAGGTGATCCATGTATTTTTAACCATACTGTTTTATGCCTTATCCCAAAGGTAAAAAAGGCATCTCACACAAAAAATTTCAGGCCTATTTCATTGTGTGATGTAATTATGAAATTGGTTACAAAAATTATTGCAAATAGATTGAAACTGATTCTTTCTAATTTAGTGGGAGAGTTCCAAAATGCCTTTGTTCCTAAAAGATTGACTACTGATAATGCTAGAGTGGAGTGGTCCTTTTTAGAGAAGGTTCTCATATCAATGGGTTTCCTAGATCACTGGGTGATTTTGATTCTCAGGTGTATTAATATGGTGCGTGTAAAATACATTAAGAGCAAGTGCACTCTATCGCTAAGTAATATAATACTTGAGTCCCAGTTATCGATCTCACGAGAAATAAATGATAATTACTAGATTTACAAAACCCTTTGTTATCCAGACAATCGAAAATATATAAAGAAATTCAAATTAAAATCAAAATAAACAATTAAAGAAAAGTAATGAACAATTAAATAAAGAAAAGACGATTAATGAGAAAGAGACTAGGGCACAAGGTTCACTTGAATCTAATTATTCTGATTTTCTTTCAATTATGATGTAGGTAATTCTTTTGTCAATATTCTCTTATTTGCTATTAAATCCCAATGGTCAAGGATGAAACAATATTCTATTCTTAATTTAATTCACATATTTGGTCATTTAATTGAATTAATCAAGAATGCATTAAGTTTCAATTCAAGAGATGAACTAACATACCGTCAATTCCATTGGTAGGATAAATCAATGTTTGGTCATTCACCAATCTAATCCTAGGCTTATCATATAGATCCACTCATTGAATGCAGATGGTCACTGGTCAAACAATGAATTAACACATACCAAAAGTGATCAAACTTTGACAAGAATACAAGCAATATGATAAACCCAAAAAGAAATTACCATAATCAAATTAGAAATCAAATCCAAATAATAAAGAAAACAAGACCCCCCATAGCCCTAGCTATGGGCTTAGCTACTCATGCTCAATAAAAACAAACCCATATCAAAATACAAACCTATAGGAAAAAAACCCAAAGGAAAAGGGAAACTAAAAAGAAAGAGAAATCAAAACCCCTTTAATGGAGATTAAGATCTTCAAGCCTTCAAGAATCCTCCTTTGAAATTAGCCTCCAAGGTCTGCTACCGCAAAACAACTCTATCAGGATTAGGGATTTTCTGTGTAATGTGCTCAATGTGTTGTCTCTGTTATAACTCTTTAATTTAAAGAAATTCAGGCTTGCTATTGCATAACCAGCGCTTAGGCGCTGGTTACTGGGCGCTCCGTTACTTAAGCCCAAATGCTCTGCTGCTCCTCTTGCGCACTCAGGCGCTCCTTCTCAGCGCTTAAGCGCTGAAACATTAATTCACTGTTGCTGCATACGTTTCTAGCGCTCAGGCGCTACACACTAGCGCTCAAGCGCTGGTCACTGGTGAAATTTTCTTTTTTTCTTGCTCCTTTGTACATTCAATCTTCTCCCTGCACAATTACCTGACAAAGCACATAAAATACTTAATAAAAACACATTTAAACAAAACTAAAAATATAACAAAACTAACAAACAAAATTCATTAAAAATAAATAAAAAGAATATGAAAAACCAAGGAATTGAACCGTAAAAATAGGACATATTGACAGTTCATCAACTCCCCCACACTTGAGCTTTGCTTGTCCTCAAGCAAAGAATAGGAATCAACAACAAGATCAAACTCAACATTAAGAAATATGAATCAAAGGAAAATTCTACAATTAAAAGAAATTCAAGTTTAGCAATCAAATGCAATCAAGCAAGATCATTTAGCACTTAAACAAGTAAAGGTTTGAGTCTAACTCGCAACTGTTCTCTTCATCAAATATCTGAGATCACTCAACTTTTCATTCAAGTGTTTAAATGACAAAGAGATTACTCAAATTTCTCTTGAAAAACGCAATACCATAGGCTTACTTATCAATCTCATCTCCACTTTCAAGTTCACATACAACACAAGAATCAAAAGAACTTTCCTTTGGTTATAATAGGGTCAAGGGTAAAATGGAAGGAAGGAAGAAAGGATAAAATAAGGTAAAGAATGCTCATGAATAAATCAATACAAAGCAAAATCAGGCTGAAAAGATGACAGATAGAGCATGATGCACAAGAATATAACAACTTCTCACTTTCAACCCAATATTTTCATTATTCTTTACCAACAATTCTTTTCTTTTCTTTCTCTTCATTTTTTTCTCTTTTTTTTCACAATTTTTTTTTTTTGTCTTTCAACCCTTGTAGACAAAAGTAATCTTTCAAGACTTTTCAATCAACACATCAATTGCTCCAAGGAATTCAACCTGATTATTCAATTGGGTATTCAAAGAAATCAATTTCAGGCTCAAATGGGGTAACTAAGGGGTCATTTAATTAATGCAACTCTGGAAGTAAAGAAAGAATTAAGCTTAATTACCTTAATCATATTCAAGTATGCATGTGAATCATTAAAGTCTCAACAATATATCAAAGTAAGTTCTAGCGCATACCAATCAAGAGAAAACTCACTCCAGAAGAAAAATCCAATTATTAAGGCTCAAAACTCACTTTCTGGCTAAGTTGATAAAGAGAACAAAAGCAAGCAAACATGACTAATTTCTAACTAAGATGCTAAATTTCACTTTTCTTCATTGAAAAATATTGCTTCACATATTATCAGCTCATGATCAATGGAATCTCCTTTAAAAACATATCTCCATCAGCTTAGAATAAATCAAGACATCAAAACACAATTCTAGGGTCAATTACCAAGATTACTCAAGTGCTTCAACAAATTTTTTTTAATAAAATTTGTAAAAGTATCCCCCTATACTTAAGATAAACATTATCCTTAATGTGGAAGAAAAAGAAATAAAAGGGGTAAAGAAAAGAACAACACAACCTGATGAAAAATGACACAATGCCAGGCAAAGGAGAAGCACAAGAGTTAGCACAGCAACACAATCTGAAAAATAAAATCCCAAAACACATGAGTAGAATCTAAAATAAAAACAAACAACTAAAATAAAATAAAGAAAGAAGAAACACAGGTTGCCTCCTGTGAAGCGCTTGTTTAACGTCATTAGCTCGATGTTACCTTTTTAGAAGAATCAAGGTGGCTTAAAGCAAGAGAAATAGGAGGACGTCTTTTTCTTTTCAAAATAGTTCTTCCTCCCTTCAACAATGGCTTTGGGACTGCTTCCAACAGAATTGTGAACTTGACAAGAACTTGACTGTCCTAATTGCACCTTAACTCCACTAGGCCAAGGTGGTTGCACTCGATCAACAGATGAAGGACCACTCTGTGAAGAAACATGAATCGTAGGAGGACCTTTATCTATCTTAGCAGTTTGACATTCCAACAGATCAACCTCCATACTGTATGATGGCGGGGGGTCTTTAATAGCTAAGGTTTCCTGCTTCTTAGCTTGGACAAAATTGATAGGAGCATGGAGATTTGACATTGGAGAAGATTTAGCCTCCTTAAAGACATTGATGATCACATGATCTCCATCCATTCTCAATATGAGCTCACCCCGAGATACATCAATCACAGCTCCAGAAGTGGCCAAAAATGGTCTTCCAAGAATGAGAGGAATATCAACATCCTCTTCCATATCTTGCACCACAAAATCAACTGGGAAAATAAATCTGTCTACCTTCACTAAAACATCCTCCACTACACCACGCGGGTAAGCGAAGGATCTATCAGCCAATTGTAATGAAATATTGGTGGACTTTGGTTCCTGCATTCCCAAATTCTTAAATACAGAGAAATGCATTAAATTAATACTAGCTCCCAAATCACATAATGCCTTATCAAAATAAGAGTTACCAATAGTGCAAAGAATAGTAAAACTCCCTAGATCCTTTAATTTCAGGGGTAACTTCTTTAAAAGAATGGCAGAACATTCCTCAGTAAGACATACAGTCTCAAATTCCTCAAGCTTGCGTTTCTTTGCAAGTATTTCCTTTAGAAACTTCGCATACTTGGGCATCTGAGAGATAGCTTCAATGAACAGAATATTAATTTGTAATTTCTTGAATATCTCCAAGAATTTGGCAAATTGCTGATCTGGCTGATTGTGCTTGAGCCTCTGAGGAAATGGGATTTTGGCATATGGGGATGGTTCATAAATTGCACTCTGCTCACGATCCTTCTTTGCTCTCTGTCACTTTGGTGCTTTCTTCTCAATCTCTCTTTCTTGATTGACCTTTTAGTAAGGACATCTTCAGTTACCTTCTCTTTATCATGCACTGACTGAACAAGAGAATCTCTAAGCTCTGGCATTGCCTTCTTTTAAGAGGACTCCTCAAGTTCCTTACCACATCTAAGAAAAATTGCATGGGTCTGTTCCCTCGGATTAGTCTCAGTAGTGCTAGGCAATGTCCCTAGTGCCCTCGCTGTCATCAATGCAGTCAACTAACTAATCTGAGTCTCCATGTTCTTCATTCTGGCATCAGAATTCTGCATGTACTTCATAACCAGATCTTCAAAACTCGACTTCTCTATAGATGCTTGGAAACCAGGAGGTGGTGGTGGAACTTTCTGCTAATTCTGCTGATAGCCTTGCTGATTTTCCCATTTAAAATTTGGGTGGTCCTTCCAATCAGGATTGTACGTATTTGAACATGGATTGTACTGCTGCCGGTTGGAATTACCAACAACATTTACTGCTTCAGGATCGGGGGCAAAAGGACTACTAACTTGATAATTTACACTTGAATGACCCTGTCCTCCACATGCTTCACAGATGATAGGTGGGGCTGCACTATTTGTCACCATCAAAGTCTCCACCTTCTTCGTCAAAGCTTCCAGTTGACTCAGAATTGTAGTAGAAGAATCAACAGCATGCACACCTGCTAGTTTCTTAGGAGCCTGGCGCTCATTCTGCCACTGATAACTGTTCATCGCCATTTCTTCAATCAAAGCTTGACTCTCAGTAGGTGTTTTCCTCCATATAGTACCTCCCGCAGTAGCATCAATAAGTGAACGGTTTGCAGGTGACAAACCATTGTAAAAAGTCTGAACCTATTGCCATACAGGAAATCCATGATGTGGACATCTCCTCAACAACTCCTGAAAGCACTCCCAAGCTTCATAAAGAGTGTCCATTTCAAACTGTACAAAAGAAGATATGTCATTTCTTAACTTAGCAGATTTAGAAGGAGAAAAATACTTAGCCAGAAACTGCTGTGTTAATTGATCTCATGTAGTGATGGAACCCCTCGGTAGTGACGTTAACCATTGGCTTGCTCTGTCCTTAAGAGAGAAAGGAAAGAGTCGCAATCGAATTGCATCATCTGTTACACCATTGTACTTGATAGTATCACACAACTGCAAGAACCTGGCCAAATACTGATTAGGATCATCTGAGGGCAATCCACCAAACTAAACTGAATTCTGAATCATGGAGGTTAGTGCTGGTTTGATTGCAAAATTATTTGTCGCCAGAGCTGGTCTTATTATACTTCCTCCATACCCTTCAACAGTGGGCATAGAGTACTCAAACATGGTCCGCTCTGCTGTGATAGCTCTTTCTTCATGGTTAGCCTCAACAATTGGTTGTCTCTCCATTCTCTTAATATCTTCTATCACAGTTACAATAAAAGTCTGCTTCTTTAACCTGCGAGCTATTTTTTGAATTTCTAGATCAAAAGTCAAATCAGGACACTGAGATCGAGTGAGCATAAACAAAAATAAAAAGAGAAAAATAAAATAAAATAAAAGAAGAAATAAAAATTAAAATAAGATATAAACAAAAAATAAAAAAAATTAATTAAAAATAAATAAAATAAAAATAAAAATAAAAATAAGGAATAAAAAAAGGGCGTCTAAATTAACTAGAGTTTTTCGCTTCTAATATTACCAAAAACTTGGTGCGTGTAAAATACACTAAGAGCAAGTGTACTCTATCGTCAAGTAATATAGGACTTGAGTCCCAGTTATCGATCCCACAATGAATAAATGGTAATTACTAGATTCACAAAACCCTTTATTATCTAGACAATCGAAAATATATAAAGAAATTCAAATTAAAATCAAAATAAACAATTAAAGAAAAGTAATGAACAATTAAACAAAGAAAAGATAATCAATGAGAAAGAGACTAGGGCACAAGGTTCACTTGAATCTAATTATTTAGATTTTCTTTCAATTATGATGTAGGAAATTCTTTTGCCAATATTCTCTTATTTGCTATTGAATCCCAATGGTCATGGATGAAACAATATTCTATTCCTAATTTAATTCACCTATTTGGTCATTTAGTTGAATTAATCAAGAATGCATTAAGCTTCAATTCAAGAGATGAACTAATATACCGTCAATTCCATTGGTAGGATAAATCGATGTTTGGTCATTCACTAATCTAATCCTAGGTTTACCATATAGATCCACTCATTGAATGCGGATGGTCACCGGTCAAACAATGAATTAACACATGCCAAAAGTGATCAAATTCTAACAAGAATACAAGCAATATGATAAACCCAAAAAGAAATTGCCATAATCAAATTAGAAATCAAATCCAAATAATAAAGAAAACAAGATCCCCATAGCCCTAGCTATGGGTTTGGCTACTCATGTTCAATAAAAACAAACTCATATCAAAATACAAACCCATAGAAAGAAAACCCAAAGGAAAAGGGAAACTAAAAAGAAAGAGAAATCAAAACCCCTTTAATGGAGATTAAGATCTTCAAGCCTTCAAGAATCCTTCTTTGAAATTACCCTCCAAGGTCTGCTATCGCAAAATAACTCTCTCAAGATTAGGGATTTTCTGTGTAATGTGCTCAATGTGTTGTCTCTGTTATAACTCTTTAATTTAAAGAAAGTCAGGCTTGTTGTTGTGCAACCAGCGCTTAGGCGCTGGTTACTGGGCGCTCCGTTACTTAAGCCTAAATACTCTGCTGCTCCTCTTGCGCGCTCAGGCGCTCCTTCTCAGCGCTTAAGTGCTGAAACATTAATTCACTATTGCTGCATACATTTCCAGCGTTCAGGCGCTACACACCAGCGCTCAAGCGCTGGTCACTGGTGAAATTTTCTTTTTTTCTTGCTCCTTTGCACATTCAATCTTCTCCCCTCACAATTACCTGACAAAGCACATAAAATACTTAATAAAAACACATTTAAACAAAACTAAAAATATAACAAAACTAACAAATAAAATTCATTAAAAATAAAAAAAAAATATGAAAAACCAAGGAATTGAACCGTAAAAATAGGACATATTGATGGTTCATCATAATACAATATCTTTCTCAGTGTTACTAAATGGCAGACCTTACGAAAAGTTCAGGCCAGGTAGAGGTCTCAGATAAGGAGATCTATTGTCTCTTATTTATTTATTCTCTATGCGGAGGTTTTGTCTAGTCTTGTTATTCAAGCCCAAGAAAGAAGAGCACTGCACAATATAAAAAATGCTAGATTTGCCCATGAAATATCACATCTTTTCTTTACAGATGACAACATCTTTTTTATCAGAGAATTGGAGGTTGAAATGCTTGTTGATATCCTTGATCTCTAGTAGAGAATTTTAGGCCAGCTCATAAATTTGGATGAGTTAGAGCTTTCTTTTAGCCAAAATGTTCCGAAAAACAAAAAATTTGATATCCAAGGATGGATGAATATAAAGGTAGTTGATAGTCATTCTAACTACCCGGAGTTACCAACCTCTGTGGGTAAATTAAAAAAATAAATGTTTGACTTTATCCAAGACAAAATTTGGAAAATGCTCAAAAGATAAAAAGAAAAAGTGCTGTCTAAAGCAGATAATAAAGTTTTAATTAAATCTTTTGCTCGTGCTATTCTCAATTACGTTACGGGTTGTTTCCTTATTCCAATTGAGATTTGCAATAAGATTGAATTGATGATAAGTAATTTTTGGTGGGGCAGTAAATATGGTGAAAGGAAAATACATTGAGTAAGATGGGGCACTCTCTGTGATCCAAAGTCTAGGACTTTGGTGGTATGGTTTGTAGAAGCTTTAGAGCTTTTAATTTGGCTTTACTTGCTAAACAAGGGTGGCGCCTAATCAGCAACCCAGATTCTTTCATGGCCAGAGCTCTAAAGTCTAAATATTACCTGAGAGTTCTTTTTCTGAAATCAGGTGATGGGCATGTACCTAGTTATACATGGAGAAGTATCCATTGTGCTCCGTGGGTATTAAAATAAGGCAGTGATTGGCGGGTTTTTTTTTTTATCAAACTATCATTAGTGGCAAAATTATTTACCAAATTGTCATATTTTTTAAACTATATACCAAATTGTCATACTTTTTGCTTATGTGGATTATTTTATTATTAACAATTACACTATCAAGTTTGGCATAATTACATGGAAAATACTAGTACAGATGGTGCTATCCTTGTAATAACGTCAACATTGATGGCGTTTTTCACGTGATAACACCAAACGTGTTGGCGTTTTTCATGTAATAACACTACACATGTTAGCGTTTTCCTGTAATAACGCCACACGTGATGACGTTATCAGTCAATAATGCCACATCATCCGTGAAGCATTCAAATAAGATAAACAGTAAATTAGATAATGCCAATCACGAAGAAATTAATTAATATTTCAATGTATTCTTATTATTCCAATGCATTCTTATTATTCCAATGCATTGGTAATGACTATTAAATGAATGGCTAGTGATGAGTGTAAAATACACTAATCTTTTGAGTTTATTTATTAGGATTTTTAATTTATATTTATTAAGTTTTTGTTTATTTTTAAATTTTTAATTTATTTTTAAATAATTATCTCTTCACTTAGGATTATTTAAATTTCTAGGATAAATCATTAGATTTTGTGTAAAAATAAGAAATTCTTAAATATCAATATTTGAAGGATTTGAATATTTTGAGATAAGAATTATACTATTTATTTATGATATTGAGTGAATTTTGGGCCCACTGAATTCAATGTATTTTTATTATGTTTTGTAGGAATTTAAGGAATGATCAAGTTAGATTCTTAATTGGAATTCAAACAATCTCTACTTGATGATTAAGTATCTTTGCGTTTAATGCAAGGATCTCAAGGAGTTTCTTAATTTGAGTGAGATATTTGTTTCCTAATTTATATGGATTCAGCAAAAAGAAATAGGAAACAAGAGATTTGGTTAAAAATTAATTAAGAAAAATATTGCTATCAAACATGTCTTAATAAATTAGGGACAACTTTCTCTATAAGTATGCAATTTACCTGATTCTGATGGCATTTGAAAGTTAAGAAAGATATCTACAAATCTCACGTTGACAACTTTTTGTAATTAACCTGCAATTAATATTGAAGATTGGATAAGAATTTTCAAAGAGATTTGATTCGGATTCTCACACTATCCTGATCATTACTCATTAATTAAGTCATATCTTGAGTTATAAAGATTAGATCAATGCGTCATTTGCGACATTGAAAAGCTAACAGAAAATTCTATAAATTATCTGTTGAGAAATAGGGAAGATTCAATCATCTAAATGGTGAGAAAAATTATGCAAGTTAGATACGAAAAACTGTTAATTTTTCTATAAAAAGAGAAAAATAAGTTTAGTAAAGTAGCTCTCTTTTGGTTCAGAGTTTTGAGAGGCTCAAAGGCAACGAGGGGACAAGTCCTAAGAGAGGAGGAGGAGCTGTCATGAAACTCATGGAGTTGGAGATCGAATCACCATTAAAGGGGCTTTGGTTTCTTCTCTACGATTCTATCACGATAAATTCTCTTTCCTCTTCCTATCTCTTCTTCTCTTTTGTTATGTGTAACTAAATTATTGTGTTTTTAGGGTGAATATGTAATTTGATTCAATCGACATATATTAAAATTAAATTTTTAATTAATTTCTTTTCTAGTCAATTTAAGTGCTTATTATGGTTCTTAATGCTTTTATGAATTAGCCACTTATAAATTGATCTAGTGAGATGTGTGTAGAATCAGAATGTTTATATATGACTTAGACTCTAAATAATAAGTGTCATAATTTATAATCATCTAGGAATAGATGTTATAGGTTGTGTGGGAGAATTGTGATATTTTTCATGATAATCCATAGAGTGAAAGTCATATTTTTAAGAGTTAGAGTTTAGATCAAGGAATTGACTAGGCTTTGATAATTAAAGAGAATTAACTCGCTAATGAATTGAGTTTTAATTAATTAAGAGATTCTTCCCATCAATTGAATGATTAGAAATTAATTAGAATAAAGATCTCAAAGCTACTCTATTGTCTATGATAGATTGTTGAATTAAGTGAAGTCAGATCCTTAGTATTTTAATTTCTTGTGTTTACTCCTTAGTGTGTTTTGCATTCATATGTTTTGTTCTATCTTTTCCCTCTAATTTCATGTATTCTTGTGCTTTTTTGCCTTTTATAATTTATGTCTTAATTATTTTGAATCACTCTTAATTATTGATTACCTAAATAGTATTAATATTAGAGAAGCGATACTTGGTAAACTAATTTCTCGTAAGAATGATATTTTATTCATCATTTATTACTTTTATGATTTAGTACACTTACCAATAATCACAACAGCTAACGCTAAGAATTACAAGGACATGAATGCATTATCAACCTTTCATTTATTATTAATTGATTACGATTATGAGGAATGCATTCAATTAATGCATTCATTTATTGTTATCTGCCTTTCAGTTAGATAATGCTTTCACCCACAATTACGAGGAATGCATTTACTTAATGCATTCACCCATGATTATGAGGAATGCATTCATTTAATGCATTCATTTAATAGTAATTATCAATGTATTGGAATAATAAAAATATATTAAAATATTAATTAAATTCTTCATATTATCTCATTTACTGTGTTGTCTCATTTGAATACTTTATGAATAATGTGATGTTATTGATTGATAACGTCAATATGTGTAATGTTATTATAAATAAATGTCAACACATATGATATAATTACATGAAAAACACTAATAAATTTAGCGTTATTACGTAGAAAATACCATCATCATTAGCACTATTACATAAATAGTATCATCTCGTGTTAATATTTTTACATAATTATGTTAAATATGATGACATAATTTTAAATAATAAAATAATTCACATAAATAAAAAAATATAATAATTTAATATATAATTTAAAAATATAATAATTTAATAAATAATTTTGTCACTAATAATTTAATAAAAAACTCGTTATTGGCGAGTGGGATTTAGTGAGAATATTCAAGTTTGGCATGATGGTTGGCTCCCTTACCAATTTGGGCACCATGTCTGAACCCCCCCCCCCCCCCCCCCCCCCCCCCCAAAAAATATTCCAGATGATACTATGGTAAAGGATTTATTGGAGGAAAATCATAGAAGATGGAACAGACAACTCATTCTCTCAATCTTTTTGCCTTTTGAAGCTTCCCAGATTTTAAACATTTCAATTTCCTCTCAGTTATTTCCCGATAATTTTATTTGGGGGGAATCTAAGTCTGGAGTTTCAGAGTAAATTTTGCTTATCACTTTATTAAAAGGAGTGAAACCTCTAATAGGGCATCTCCTAGCTCCTCTTTTGAGTTTACTAGAATTGACTGGAAGAAAATGTGGATATTGAGAATTCCTCCAAAATCTTGTCATTTTCTTTGGATATTTTTTACTGGTTTTCTCAGTTAAGAAAAGCCTTTTGTCCGGGGTGTGATTATTGATCCAAAATGCCCACGGTATGGCTGTCATGATGAAACCCAAGGCCAAGTTTTTTGAGATTGCAATTGGACGAGAGCTTTCTGGTTTCACTCCCCTTTGGGCATTCGTGTACCACTAGTAGATCCGAAACCAATGGAGCTTTGGTTCTATGACCTTCTCCAACAACTGCCAAAAGAAGATGGTGAGATGCTTGTAGTTCTAGCTAATGGAATATGTATTTCCCATAATAACCTATGTTTTGAGGGCAAGGAGTATCCACAGGTTCTTGTTATCTCCAATGCCCAATCGATTTTGCTAAGCTACAGGGAAGTTTTCAAGATACATACCAGTCCTACTATAAAAGTGAACAGCGCTGGGGCGAATAATAGATGGAGTCCCTCTGCTCCTGGTGTTTTTAAACTAAATAGAGACACAGCAGAGGTAGGAGAAAATAAATGGGGGATTGGTGGCATGGTGCAGGATGAAGATGGGTGCATCCTGGCAGCTGCTACTTGGATGATTCACCAAGCAATTAAGGCGAAACTTGCTTAAACAATTGGTATGAAGTTGGGCTTGGGTGTAGTGGCAGATATGTGTTTTTCTCATATTGAAGCAGAATCAGATTGTATTGAATTAGTCACTGCCCTGAATGGTGTTTTGGCACATAACATTTATTTTGATTTACTGGTTCTTGATTGCTTGGCTACTAGTGCTCTGCTGCTTAGTTGCTCCTTTGCTCATGTTGGTAGGGAAGGAAACCAAGTGGCTCATAGTCTTGCTAAACAAACTAGGTCTATTGGGGAAATGGTATGGGTTGAGGATGCTCCTTGTTAATAGAAATTTAGCCTTCAATGATGTAATGGCTTGTCCAAGCTTTATTCAATTAATTGCCTTTTGAGCATCAAAGAAAAAAAAAATCTTCTTTCTCACTTATTAATGACTTATTAAATTTATAAATGGACAAATAATTTTAAACGGAACAATATTCTCAAATGTACATATAAAAGTGGATGGAGAGAATGTGTGAGGTTGTGTGACCCATATTAAGAATACACCAATATTCAAAGAATGCATATATACATGTTAACTCTTGAATTGAGTGCCTAAAATATGATGTGATAGGTAGTGTATAACTAAGAGTTCTCTTATATTACGTGCTTGTTTGGTAAAGATTAATTTTTGCCAAAAAACATTTTTATGAGTTAAAAAGTGTTTTCATGGGTTAAAGTGATGTTTGGGTAAAATTAATTATAGTGATAAAAAGCTTTTTCATGGGTTAAAAAGCTTTTCTTCATAATCAGGACTTTTTAGCGTTATATTTAAAAGCTGATTATGTTATGTTGTTACCAAAGTAACCCTAAAACATAAAATATTATATGTTCTAAATGGGTTAGATGAGTTTACCTAAAAGGATTTTTGGTGAGTTGGTGATCGTGTTTTCCTTAGTGTGATGGCCAAAGTGGTGGAGCAGAGGGATGGTGTATCTGTAAAAGATACTTTGACACTCAAGTCAAACTATGCACTAGGAGAGAGTATTTTAGATTTAGATCCATACCTGAGTGATTTAGTCTGATATTTATAAGGGAGCATTGCTTAGTTGTTAAGCAGTATAGGAAGGAAATACCAATTCGAATTGTTATTGATGGGTAGTTATGACAATTAACGAGATCTGTAATCACTCTTATTTGCATGAGATTTGTTAGGAGTTATTGTCTCCTAATTGCATAACTGTCAGTGGTGACATGGTGTTGACTTAGACCATGCTCCATGGTGCTCATTGCTGGGATGCTCATGTTGATCATGTTGCCCCCAAGGGCATAGAAAAGTGATTTTTTTCTAACAATTCAAATGAAAAAGATTATTTTAAAATTACTTTTCAGGTAGTATATCCAAACATAAAATCGATTCTATTATAATCTATTATAACAATAATCGATTATACATAATCAATTATTGAAATAATCTTTTTTCACAATGTTGGGGGTATTTTCAATTATTCTAATAAAACTTAGTGATGAGTGTAACATCCTCCCTAACTTGTTAACTTTAATGATTGTTATAGTAGCTTATTAACACTTGTGTTAGTTACCTATTAATTTTGGTAATTTTTTGAGTTAGTTTGGGCATACTGCTATAATATATGACGTGAAATAGCTTATATTATCTCAAAACTTAGCACAAACTGTTTAGATGATGAAAATAAATATGAAAAATTTATTTCTAGATCCCAAATATTTAGAATGAGTTGTAATAATTTTTGGGGAATTAAATGAATTGCTTAGACATTTTTAAGAAAATAGAATGAGTGTTTATAGGTCAAATAAAATAGGAGAGTAGCTTGAAAAATCATAAGATTTTGTGGAGATGTCAAATAGAGGATTAAGACTATTGATAAGCAAGCAAAATATGTGGTTTTATATCTTGAAAATTTGAATTATTTCCCTTTAATTTACTCTTTTTACTGCTTGTTGCTCAAGTATTTTGCAAAAATTTGATTTAGGTTTGTCATTAAGAATAGTTGATCGAAAGGAAGAAGAATCCTCACTATTCTAATGTGCTTTTGTAGGAAAGCATCTAAGGAGGGAGGAGTAGGATTTTTGGAAGCAAAGCAAAGGATCTCACTCTGTTCACTAAGCGCCTAGGCGCTATTTCTTGAGAGCTTAGGCACCTAAACCTATACTAAAAGGATGCTTTCTGTAAGGTCAGCACTCAGGCATTACAACCTCAGTGTCTAGGCACTGAACTCTAATACAAAATACGTTGCTAAGCAGTGCGCGCCTAGGCGCTCTCAATGAAGTGCCTAGGCGTTGATCCAAACTGATGCAGATGGATTCTTACTATGTAGTGCGCATCTTGGTGCCCTATCTGCAGTGCCTAGACTCCCATATCAGTATAAAAAGTTATCTTATAATAATTTAAAGGGGACTTGGCTGTCAGAGGAGATACAGAGAGGCACGAAGTAGACCTGGAAAGGAAGAAAGAGTCTTTCCAACTTACGGAGGAACGAGAATCTCTCCGAATCATCACAGATGATTTCTTTTCTTCTTGTTGTTTCCTTTGTTTGCACCATGTATTGCTAAACCTCCTTTTGTTGGGATTAGGTGGATTTTGAGGGATCTTGTTTGTTTTTGACATTGGATTCAATTAATACAAGTTGCTATTTTGTTTTGAGTTTTAATATCTTTTCTTATTGCTTTCTAAAGATTGATTCTCTTTGGAATGATTCTAGGATTATAGGTTGAATGGAAATTTAATGTATAATCGTGTTATGAGATTATGAACTTTGCTTATCTTTAGGCTAGGAATAGTCATTGATTTGCTCATTATATTCTTCAATTATAATAATATTTATCAATAGAAGAATAAAGTATCCCTAAGAGATAAATCTCTTCCGTTCAATGATGGCAACACATAGTCTTCGTTCCTATCTTTTCTTTCTCTCCACCACCTTTGATCAGACAATCACACACATTCACATTTCTTTTTTATTTTCACTCAGTTAGCAGAGGAAGAAAGGAACAAGTGAGGAAAGAAAGAAACTCTATAACCATCTTACTTTCAAATCTCACTAGAAAGCCTTCTAGCCTTTATCTATTAAAGCTCAAGTTAGACAATTTTATCCACTCATCAAGCTTTAACTAGTGGTGGTCTTAAATATATCAAGAAGCATATTTCAAGTGTTTTCTATCTTCTTCTAAGGATTCAATTGAGCCTAGGTAGGAGTTTGTGCACCTCTACCTTACTTTTCTCTTTTCTTGCTTCTCAAATCTTGTAATAGTGAATTGGTTTGAGAATTGTTCTTGAATTGATGGTTTATACACACACACACACACATACACACACACACACATATACATATAAATGATTGTTGAACTTGAGTATATGTTGAATACTTTATGATATCTTGATTGGAATTGCCAAGAGAGGAGTTACTTTGAATTTTGGTGATTATTTGTAAGAGCACCATGTCTTGAAACTTATGCTGGTTGATGAAAAACAACTAATAATCGATTATGGGAGATTGGTAATCGAATATTAGCCTCTAGAGAGACATTATTGGAAAATGGTAATCGATTATCAGAGTATGATACTTGATGTGTGTGAAACAACATCATGTTTTATTCTTGTTTTGCATGCATTCTTGAGCATTTTAGGCATTTTAGTTTTCCTTTTTGGTTAGTTTTTCCCTTAGTTCGGATAACTGCGGTGTTTTTGGTGTTCTTGTGCAGGATTGGTGCCAAATTGGCCTTGGAATGGATGGAAAGCTTGCATGATTGAAGTTGGAGCTTAATGGATAACAATAAAGGAAAGATAAGACAATTCTCTACTACTTTCATGTAGACCTCAAAGGCCCAATCACACGTTTGAATAACTCAAATTGGAGCTGAAGCAAGAACTAGGGTCTTGATCCTGACAGCTTGACCTTTGTGTAATATTCATGACATATCTCGAGCTACAAGTTGTCAAATAAGCTGACATTTTGATGGTTGATAGTTAAGATCCAAATCTACAACTTTCATGTTGAGCACTTTTCAAGATTTGGACGATCTAATAAGTCATTTTAGGCTTGGAAGTAAGTTATCGAGGCAACCACGGCCTGGCAGTGTGGTATACACCACGGCCGTGGTTTGAAGCTTAAATTGAAATCCCTCTAACTCGGAACCAACCACGGCCTGGTCGTGGTGGCCACCAATGATGACAACAATTATTGAAACTTCTATGCGAAGTTTGTGTTGGGGGCCTATTTATTGACATTCTTAGCACGTTTTGGGGGTGTTCTGACCTGAGAGGAGCAGCTACAACTCCTTGGAGGAGGAGCTAGTTCTAAAGGAGGCACAAAGGAGGCTTGGTTTCTTCATTCTTCTTCTTCTTCTTCCATTGTTTCGGTTTGAGATGTTTTTAAGTTTGATTTTGTTTTCTTCCTCTCTATGTTTGAGTAGTTTCTTTTGTTTCTAGGATTGGGCAATGCCCTTTGATACTTTGATAATGAATAATTGACGTTGTTTCTCCTTTTATTGATCTTGAATGTTCTTTGATTCAATTCTTATTGTTCTTATTCATGAATTTCTTTGCCACTTATTTGCATCTCATAGGCATTTAGGGACGATCTTGAGAGGTGAACCTAAGTGTTGGAACCATAAGAATTGAACTTAAAGTCTAAATCACGAGAGTAGTTTTAGCCTTTCGAGGATTCAATGAATTACCACAAAGCGTAATGGGTTCAATTTAAATTCAATTACCACGAGAGTAGGAATTGGTTTAATTGGGCACGGATCTTGTATCTTGAGAAAGAACATTAACTAATTTAGGGTAATTCACCTTCAATTGAATTTCAGATTTAATAAAAGGGTTGTCAATTAGGATTTGTCTTGTATCATTGTGGTATCCCAATCTTGGAAGCTTTCTTAATTCTGAAAACCCCATTCTTGATAACTTGCTATTTTTATTCTAAATTCTGTTTTCTTAATTTTTATTTAATTATTTTGTTACTAAGTTCTTATCAATCAACAATCATATTTTCTCTTGTTTAATTTAATTAAGTTAATTAATTAATTGGTATTCATACATACAGTCCCTGTGGATTCGATCTTTTTATTACTTGACGACGAAACCGTACACTTACGGATTTCACGCACCAATACTCTGATAATCGATTACCAAGTTACAAAATTAAAATAAAACATTATAGAAAGATGTAATAGATTATCAAATTCTAATAATCAATTACCATGTAACAAAATTGAATTAAAAGATGATGGTAATCAATTATCAAATGATGATAATCGATTATCAAGTTCCAGGATTGACATGAAAGCCAGTGATAATTGATTATCAGGTTATGGTAATTGATTATGAAATTACATAATAAGATAAAACGTGAGAGATAATTGATTACCAACCATGATAATTGATTATCAGTCTCCTATTTTGAGCAAACTCTACTACATGAAAACTCAAATGGATACATGTACACTACGTGATAAGATGAAAATTGATTAAGTTCGCTAAGTAAAGTGACTTAAGTTTTTGTATGTGCACTTGTTGCTTATGTGATTATGATATTGTTCACTTGTTAAATATGAGATCAAGATGAAGTGCACTTGGTATACATATAAAATGAAATATGATGTGTACCTATTTTGATGATGAGATAAATTGAGATGCACTAGAAAATTATTTTCTCCTTTAGAATAATGAAGTTGAGCTAGTAATGAACTTACAAAAATTCATATTTTTACGGTTCAAAATCTTGGGTTTTCATCATCTTTTAATCTTTTTTATTTAATTTTATTCTTAAATTTTATTGTGTTTTTATTATTTTAATTGTGTTTTTATGTGTTTTTGATAGGTAAATACACATGGAAAGAGATTGGACGCTTAAAGAAGTAAGAAATCAAAGAAACAAGCTTTTAGAATAAATCATCAGATTTTGTACAAAAATAAGAAATTCCTAAAGATAAATATTTGAATAATTCTTATCTCATTCTTAGATGCTAATTAGAGTTTTAATTGGATGCAAAATCTTAAACAAGGATTAGATTGAATATTGGATAAGGATTCTTAAAGAGATTTGATTTGGAGCAAAATTTGGATTCCCTCACTATCTTGACCATCCCTTATTAATTGAGTCATATCTTGAGCTACAGAGATCAGATCGATGCACCATTTTGCGGCATTTAAAAGCTAATAAAAAATCCTACAAATTCTCTATTAAGATCGAGGGCAAATTAGGTAATTTAGAGGGTGAGAAAAATCGTGCAAGTCAGATACGAAAAGCTATAAGCTTTTCTATAAAAGCGAAAAAATGAGTTTAGAAAAAGAGCTCTCTTTTACACACTTGGATAGAACACAACAGCCGTCAAGAGGTATAAACCCTAATGTGGTATGGGCGTAATTAAGCGTAAAGATTAGGAATTTTCTTCAACCTATCCACTTTTTTACAATGGAGTTTGTCATATTCTTCCCTTTATATTCTTTTTTTTTTCCATGTGTAACTGATTTTTCCTTATTAGGGGAATGATGAATCTTGTTATTGGATGATGTAACTTTTTTTATGAGTTTAATTTATGTTTCTATTTCATGATTTACGTGTTTATCTCTATTCTTAATGTTTTTATGAACTTGATCAATTTGGGAATGATCTTTTGGGTTGATGTATGATTTGGAAAAAATTGCATGAATTTAGAACATATGATAAACACCATAATTTCTACAATCGCTAGGAATAGACATTGTGGGTTATGTGATCTTTCTTTTAATTTCCTCGTTTTTGATAATGCCTTTCTATTTGGGGTTATACTAAGGGATTAATTAATTCCAAACAGTGTAAGAGGATTAATATACCAAGGGATTGAGTATTAATTAATTTTGGGAATTGGTCTTAAATCATTGAAATAGAATATAGTTAAACCAATATTTGAATCTGCATTTAAAGAGTTCAACTGAAGTCTGAACTTTAACTCTTTAACATTATTGTTTTTCACCCTTTGATTTATTATTTGCTTACTTATATTTCTTTTTAATTGAATTTGCAACAACCTTATTTTTGATAGCTTGAATAATGTCAATTTGGTGAACTTAGTAATTAATAATATAATCCTCGTGGGAATGATATTTTACTCACTCTTTATTACTTTTGCCGATTTGGTGTACTTGTCAATATCACAAGTTTTTTGCGCCGTTGCTAAGGATTATTGTTTTTAATATTAAATAGTAGTTGAAGAGATACTAATTTAAGTATTTTTTTTTCTTTTGCTCTTTCTTACTTAATTTTATTTTTTTGTTTTTAATTTTTCTTTTTCTAATTTGTTTCTTTTTATTTCTTTTTATTTTCTTTGTTTACTTTTATTAGTCTTTTATTTTTATTTTTATTTTTATTTTTCTTTTCTTTTCTTTACTTCACTCTAGTTTGCCTGTTTGTTTGTTTATGCAAGGTTCTGTAGAGTCAGACGAATTACTTTTTGATCTAGAGATAGAGAAAACAACTAGAGCAAACATGAAAGTAGCTAGAGAAAGGAAGAAACTTGAAGAAGCAAAAGAAAAGATGGTAGAAGTAGTTGTAACTGTAGAACGAAGACGCACGTTGGGTGACTTAACTACTCCATCTATTGAAAATGTTTCAACCAATATAGTGCATCCTGTTATTCAAGCCAATAACTTTGAAATTAAACCATCATTTCTACAACTGGTGTAACAAAATTAGTTTGGCGGAGGTCAAGCAGAAAATCCAAACTTGCACATTGCAAATTTCTTACAGCTCTGCGATATTATTAAGTATAATGACGTAACTGATGATGCCATTAGATTAAGGCTATTCCCATTTTCTCTAGGAGACAAAGTAAAGAGCTGGCTACAAGCCCAGCCACAAGGGAGCATCTCTACTTGGGAGGATTTGGTTGGAAAATTCTTGACTCGATACTTCCCTCCATCAATGTTTATGAGAATAAGGAGTGAAATAACTTGTTTCACTCAAAATCAAGGGGAGTCGTTATATGAATCTTGGGGGAGATTTAAGGAGATATTGAGGAGATGTCCTCACTATGCATTTGAGGTTTGGCAGTAGATGCAAATTTTTTATAATGGTTTAAATCATCCTACCAGGGCTATGGTGGATGCATCTGCAGGTGGATCTTTAAATATCAAAACTCCTAAAGAGACTCAAGAACTATTTGAGACCATGGCGACCAATGAATATCAGTTGCCTAGTGGGAGAGCAGTAGTCAAACAAGGAGTTATGGAGCTTAGTACATTGGATGCCTTACTTGCTCAAAAAAAAGTATTTCGCAGCAGTTAGCCAACCTCACCAAACGAGTTGAGAGTATGCAGGTAAATTATGTGAACCACCAAGTGTTAATTTGTGATTTCTGTGGAGGTAACTATGCAAATGGTGGATGTGAGGCAAGCAATTCTGGTTTCATTTCTCAAGAGCAGGTAAATTATATGGGTAATTCTTCCATATCCCAAAGTATTCTATTTTTAAATACATATAATCTAGGGTGGAGGAATCATCCTATTTTTTCTTGGAGCAATCAAATGGTGTCATTGAATCCTCAACCAGAGAAGAAGTCTCCTCTTGAGATTGCACTTGGGAAACTCTCTATACAAACCTCTGCTTTTGTGCAATAGACTTCTACTTTTATGGAAGAAACAAAAGCAAATTTTCAAAATCAAGAAGCTGTTATTCAGAATTTAGAGAATCAAGTGGGGCAGATAGCGAAACAGCTTCAAAAGAGACCTTTAGGCACTTTTTCAAGTGATACTGTAGTCAATCTAAAGGAGCAATGTCATGCAATTGCACTAAGAAGTGGCAAGACTTTGGAAGGACAAGTTAAAGAAGCACCTGATTCATTAAGAATTGAAAAAATTGATGTTCCTATTGCAGATGTCACAACTCAAGAGTGTTGTAATGGAGAAGCTAAACAGGAACAGCTAAAGTGGCAAAGGAAAAAGAAGGAACGTGGGTAGAATGTGGTAATTGACCTTTCATTGTATGCTAGACTCCTATTATCTTAAAGGTTAAAGAAGGAGAACCAAGAAAGGCAATTCTCCAAGTTCTTAGATGTCTTCAAAAAGCTACAAATTAACATTCCCTTTGCTGAAGCTCTTGAACAGATGCCCTCTTATGCAAAGTTTATGAAGGATTTGCTCTCAAAGAAGAGGAAACTCAAGGAAGATGAAATTGTGGCACTTACTGAAGAGTGCAGTGCTATAATTCAGAGGAAACTGTCACCTAAATTGAAAGATCTAGGTAGTTTCACCATTCCATGCACTATTGGTGAGTTGACTATTGAGAAAGCTCTATGTGATTTAGGAGCTAGCATCAATTTAATGCCATTGTCAATTCTCTGCAAGCTTAGGATTGATAAAGTGAAGCCAACTACAATGTCTCTTCAATTAGCTGATCAATCAATTAAACATCCTTATGGTATAGTTGAAGATTTGTTAGTAAAGGTGGATAAATTTATTTTCCCAGCTGATTCTGTAATTCTAGATATGGATGAGGATGCTGATATTCCTTTAATTCTTGGAAGACCATTCTTGGCTATTTCAGGAGCGTTGATTGATGTACCTAAAGGAGAGTTCATTTTGAGGGTGCATGGTGATTAGTGACTATTAATGTTTTTGATAAATTTGCATTAGCATCAGATCTCTATACTCCTGTCAAATGCATTTAAGATAAGCCTCTACAGGATTTGGCTAATAAGAGCCTTTCATCATCAATCAATGCTGATTTTCCTAATCCCAAGATGATTAAAGAAAAGGTGAAAGGTCTTTCTCTCTAAAAAATTACTGGAATTGAAAAAGATCCTCCAGCTTCCACTGATTTATTGCAGATTGATTCCAAGGGCAGTGACAGAGTATGGAGGCAAAGATCTGACAAAAGAAATGTGTCATCTTACTTTTCTTGCTTCAAGCCACCTTGATGAATAAAAGATAAAGTCGAGCTGATGACGTTAAACAAGGGCTTTTTGGGAAGCAACCCAAATTTTTTCTCTTTTTTCTCTTTTTTCTTTACTCTTTTATTTTTGTTTTTTTTATTTTGTTATTTTTTTATTTTATTGACTATCATTTTTCTGTATTGCAGTTAGCCAATGTTGAGTCGGCTTAAGTAGCTCCCTGAGTTTGAAGCTTTTGTATAGGAATGTATATAGTTGTCGGCCGCCAAAAAAATGTTTTTCTTTTCCTTTCTTGTAATTTCATTTAGTTATTTATTTTTATTGATTTTATTTTTACCATCATCACCTTTTTGTGTTTTGAGTCATTTTGTTAACATTGTGCATGCCGGTGTGTTGAATTGAATATCTAATGATTGTTTGAATTGTGGATTGATCTAATTTCTTAAGATATTACATGAGAATCCATGAGTTGCATTTATCTCTATTGTTTCAATTGTGTATGGATGTTCTTCCCATCTTTATGTTTGATAGACCTTGGAATTTAGTTGCATGTCAAGTTTAGAGAAAATTTATAGGAATGCATGCGTATGGATAATTTGTATCTAGAAGTTGTTTGATTCTCTCTTGAGGCGAAATCCTAGGCAGTACATGATTAAGGAAATGATAAGGGCCTTCTTTGGACCATTTGAGCATTTCAAGCTAACATATGAACACAGTATATCTTTGGGTCCCTTTTGCAGTCTTATGTATGTGTAGCCTCTATTTCTTTTCTTTACCCACATTTTCCTTTTTCCATACCCAAATGAAAAAAAAAAGTCCTCTCTTACATAACCTTTGTTGATTTCATATCTTGTATTATTTTATTATTTAAGTCTTTGTTATTTTTGTACATAAAGTTTTGTGAACTGGAAAATTCAAAAAAAAAAAAGAAGAAAAGAAAGTTCACCCAAAGTATTGCAAAGAAATAAGTTTGGGGGTGGAGGTTGTTGAAAAAAAAAAGAGGATAAATAAAGTGTTGATTCTTATACTCTGTTTTACACTTGTTCATTTTTTTTTAGGCTTGAATTCTGAAATTTGCATGATTTTGTATCTCAACTTTTGTTTTCATTATTCTGCCCTTTCTTTCTTAACCCATACCATTGGCCTTACATTACAAGCTTTGTAAAGTCCATTTTGATCCTTGGTTATGTGTTGTTTACATTAGTGGAGAGAGAGATGAAAACAACCCTATGGATATGGATTTGATATGCACCAGTAGTTTCATAAACCTATTTGGGATTTCTCTTTATGAGGAGATTGGGTCTTTCATTCATATTTTTGGGAAGTCATTTTTGCATAAGTGTTGCATGTGAGAGACTATGTGGCAATTGGATTGTTCATATGTGACACTTTGAAATTAGATTATGAAATAATTTATGAGAATATATGATATTCACTATTCGGTACTGCCATGTTTGAGTCTGTGTGTTTTTAATTTTTATTTGTTTAGTCTTTTTGTGTTATTTTTGTTTTTCTCTAGTAATTGAATTGACATATAAAATACTCAAAGTTTAAAAAATATTAGATATGATCCTTGTATGAGGGGTAATCCTTAGATGTTATTCCTTTATGAAGGATAACTCATTGATTGAATAATTGATTTGGCCAATAATGGATTATGGAATTGATCCTCGTATGGGGGGTGATCCTAAATCTGATACTGATTAATGGATTTTTGGAAATGATCCTCGTACAAGGGGTGATCCTCGATATGATTCTTTATAGATTTGGCCATGGTTACCTAAGGTAGTGCTGTGTAACGAAGTACTGTTACGTATATGATGAGTACTCAAGTCTGATAAGGAAACTATCGTCGAGTGTAGGGTAGTGTGAAGATGTAACATGCCCTCCCTACCTATTTGAGAATTAAAGGACAAAAGTTCGGGGAATGAGCTAAGAAAGAGAATGATCTAAGAGCACTAATGGAAAAGTTTAAAGACATTATCTGAACATTGACCCATTTTCATGATTGTGCTTTATATATATATATATATATCACAGATTTGATATTGAATATTTATGTCTTGAGTTATTTGAAATTATTCAATGAACAGTATGAGATGATTTATGAGGTTAATGGGCTAATTAAGTTGTATGCTCTTCAGAGTGTATGTAAAAAGTTAATAAATGATTAAAAATGAATTTTCTAACCTCGGGAAGAGAAATGAACCATTTTGGCTTTAGCCACCTTTCTATGAAATATTTTAAAAAATTGATTTGATTTCCTAAAACAGCTAGAATTATTATGATGACATTTAGATATTAGAAATACTGAGAATTTCTAGAATTTTCACCTCTTTTATAATTTATTTCCATGATAATTCCAGTACGTGACCCATCTATGGAGAAAGGATGAAGATGCTGATGTAGCATAGAGTTACCTATTCTTTTTAATCTTTGCTATGTATTTATATTTATGTAGTAATTTGTATATTGTTTATATGTACATATGCCTATAAAGGCTTGGTTTATATTTGAGAATATTATTATCCCTCATAAGGCTCGAGTAAGAAATAAAATCAATATAGTTAATTATCAAGGAAAGTAATAGTTTAGTCGTGACATGTCTAAAACTAAGTACTTCAGTGTAATCCGAATATACTTGAAGTATTAGTTTAGGGGTGTTACAATGAGAGAGAATAGATACAAGCTGAAAAGGAAGACCATGTAGTAAAAGAGTCAAAGATACGAGGGAGTCAACACTAGAGAAGGAGTTTCAACATGAAGTGGAAGTCGACTAGTAGTAGAAACCCGCCGACTAAAGTGTAAAAGCACTAACTGACCAGAACTTCCAAAAACCTCCTAGAAACCATTTATAACCACCAAATATGCAATAGTATGCAACAAGTGTGAAGGTTAATCTTGAATGACAAGGTAGCAGTTAACAAGAAGGTGCTTAAATTGAAGGATTTTGAATTCAAAGAGGAACGGGAGACTTTGTCATATAAATGGCAGAATTAAAGATAGAATTAAGGCTTGTCACTTGACACTCCTCACATACATTGTAGGAAAGAGTCCCTCAAGTGCCTTTATTTCTTCTAGAAATTTTCCTTTTGTTTATTTAGTTCTTCAGTTCATTTCCTTTTTTTGATGTTTTGTTAATTGTTACTACTCTTACTACTTTGTAAGTTACATTCCTTATTTTCAATTTAATCAAGTTACTATTTCTTATAAATGTCATTGACATTTTGCATTTCGTGAACTTGACATTCACATTCATGAATCTAGACACTGTATGAAAACTGAGAGCCCATAAGAAGAAGTAATTCCCTTCCTCAAATTGAGATTCTGCAATCACACCATCAATTAAGGTTGTAAAAATCTAACTAGAACAAATTGGCACATCTGGTGGGACTAGTAAAATCATAAGTCTCAACTCTTATACCACAATTAAGAAGTAGTACTAAAACATCAAATATGTCCACAAATGATTATGTGAATCTTGACCTCACATCCATAATCCCAATTGCATAAGAGGTTATGGAAACATGAGTGTTGATAGCTATGACCGTAACCATTATACCGCTGAATGGGGTAAACACTAAGGGGTATATGATTAGTTTATACCTTCAAAATCATAGTTATCACCCTAGCTTCATACCTATGTATGGAATACCTACAATTGCTGCTATTTCAACTACTATGCTAGTAACCGCTACCACATATACCCCTGCACTTGTGATAAACACGATTTTCATATATTAGTTAACCCTCATATTTAGTCTTTTGGACCTCTTATATGCTTAATTAATTAGTTTTGGCCACATTTTATAAGTTTGGGCTCAAATTGTTCTTTATTGATTTTTTCAGTATTATTAGAATTTTATACTATTTCTGTATTTTGACTATATCTTGAGTTCTAGATATGCAAACATTATATATTTTACCTTATAGGAAAGATAAGAGAGATCTCTACAACTTTTATGAAGAGCCCCAGAGTTGACTCAGATATCTAGTGGACCGAATTAGACTTGGAAGTCAAAACTCATATTCTATTGCATAACCCAAGTAGTGTGCACTAATTAGTCTATAATTCGATTTATAGGTGTGATATGGACCTGAAACTAGTGGCACTCGAAATCTAAGACATAGATCTTCAATTCGTATGATACCACAAATTGAAACTACAATGTTTTGTTACCAAGTGGCCTCAAACTCAGGAGGGGGTGAATTGAGTTTATGAAAACTTTTCGTAAATCTTTCACAAAATATTTGTTTATCAATTTTTGTTAAAACTATTGGATAATTGAAGTGAATAGATAAATGAGATTGAATACTTCACTCACAAATTAAATAAGCCAAGATGAATAACATTCAAGCAAACATATAAAATAAATGCACAAATATAAAGAGATAGGGTTGAGAGAATCAAACACAAGGATTTATCCTGGTTCAGCCACCCCTTGTGACCTACGTCCAGTCCTTAAGCGAACCACTCGAGATTTTCCACTAAAATTCAAGCTTGAACGGGTGCTTGAAAACCTTTACAGATTGGAGCACTCAACAACATCTTGGGATACCTCACCTTTGTGCTTTGAGCCTCAAAACAGGGATGCCTTACCCTATACAACCTTTGAAGGATACTTCACCCCTTTTTATACCTTTGAAGGATACCTCACATTCTTCTCAACAAGGGATACCTCACCCTTTTTTACTAGAGGGATACCTCACCCTCTTTACACAATAAATAAAGTGTTTGAATGATAGAAACTCTCTTAAAGAGTAGATTAATACAGATTAAAGCTCTAACAATGCCCCTTTTGAATATCTCAAGTTTTCTCACAAAAACAGGGCAAAAATGTTTTTCAAGATTAATTCTCGTATATGAGTGCTAGATTGATGTTCTAAATTGAAGTTCAACCCTTAATAAAGACGCAAGGCAAGTTTTATAAGTTATATGAAGAAAGGAGCCGTTGGGGGCGATAAAGCCAAGCATTTAATGCAGTTAAAATAGTCGTTGGACTCTGTCAGATTGCGTGTAATCGATTACACAACAAATGTAATCGATTACATTGTTGTTCCAACGTGTTCTTGGCTTTTTGGGCTCTGTGTAATCGATTACATTCTTAGTGTAATCGATTAGATGGCTTCTGACTTGCTTGTAATCGATTACAATATCCATGTAATCGATTACATGACTTCTGTCTTATTGTGTAATCGATTACAATATCCATGTAATCGATTACACGACTCTTTGAACGTGTTCTTGCCTTTCTGGGCTTATTGTAATCGATTACATTACTGGTGTAATCGATTATAAGCCCTCTGACTTGCGTGTAATCGATTACATGAACCATGTAATCGATTACCAGCTCTCTGTTTAGCTTGTAATCGATTACAAAACATGTGTAATCGATTACCTTGGCCTTTGAACACATTTTTCAAGTCCAATTAAGCTTGTAAGTTATTTCTAACATCTCAAGACATTTGATTAAACATAAATCCTTTCATGAGTGTTAAATCTAAGATTAAAAATAATGTTTCTTTGAAAAACATGTGTAACTTTGAATTTTCACACTTATTTTGGAAGTGATATTTGAAAAACCATTTGAGAATCATTAAGATACTTAAAGGGCATTTTACATTGATATTCTAAGACCTATATCTAATATACCTCTTTTGATCTTAGTCTTTATCTTTTGATTTTGGTCTTCTCTTTTGATCTTGATCTTCATTTTTGGCTTTGTTATCATCAAAAACCCATTTGACATGTTTCAAGATATAAGCATTCACATTCTCCCCCTTTTTGATGATGACAAACTAAACAAGAAATATTTGCATTTGTTTAATTATCAAATATTTAAGTGCAACACTCCCCCGTAATGTATGCATGAGATAGAATATGTGAAAGTGCAAAACTCCCTCGTACACATGCAATATATCTTTTGATCTTGGTCTTCTCTTTTGATCTTGATCTTAATTTTTGGCTTTGTTATCATCAAAAACCCATTTGAAATGCTTCAAGATATAAGCATTCACATTCTCCCCCTTTTTGATGATGACAAACTAAATAAGAAATATTTGCATTTGTTTAATTATCAGATATTTAAGTGCAACACTCTCCTGTAATGTATGCATGAGATAGAATATGTGAAAGTGCAAAACTCCCCCGTACACATGCAATATATTTCACTAATCTCTCCCCCATTGGCATTATAAAAAAGAAGACATAAGCATTCAGATTGGATATAATCATTTTAGCCTAGCAAGATTAATATCAGAGAATAAATCATTTAGCACAATAATATGTGATACCAATAGCAAATGCATATGATGAAAGGCTTCAAATTAGTTCCAAATCATTCCAAAACAATTCCAAACATCATTTAAGCATATAGTCCAAATGGATTATGATCAAAAACTCATACTTGTGCAGCAAAACAATATATTATGCATCAAGATATCATATTATGCAGCAACTTAATATATTATGCAGAAGATTGTGACATTATGCAGCAAAATGACCAATTTATACAACAAATAAGCATATTATGCAGTAGATCAATATATTGTACAGCAGAATTAGATGCATGATTGTTCCAAAAAGGTAATTTCAAGAATATTTTCATCAAATATGTTATTGCAAACAAAAAGCAAACTAATCTAGCATAAGTAAAGATATTTTCAAGAAAATAAGCTAGAGAAGTATAAACCAAGTCTCCATTTTGATAAAGGTTGCAAGTCCAAGCTTCTTGGAGACAAAGAGGAGAGCTTGAAGTATTTTCTGATTTTGTGCTTGGAGTAGCCACTTTTCAATATATCCAAAGTCAATTCTTGGCCTTCAAGCACACCTACAACACACTTCAATTTTTGACTTTTGGTACCCAAATTTTTTTGGGTCCTTGTGTGTTAGTTTTTGACAATGTACCTTTCGGAACCCAAACCATTTTAGTTCCTAACATATTATTGATATTCTTTCTTACATTACAAGTTGATGCACTATGCCCTTTCCTACCACAATGAAAGCATTTAATAAAGGGACTACTTGATGTACTTGAAGAAACAAAGAAATTCTTGAAAAACTTTTGTTGGTTATTGGGATTATACCCTAAACCAGCCTTTTGAAAAATACATCTTTGGTTCCCAAGTAATATGTTCAAATTATCTCTCCCAAAGGTAAATTTTGAAAGAGTGTTTTTCAAATCCTCAATCTTAATTTCAAATGCTTTACATGATGAGCAAGATAAGGGTGTAGATGCATTACCAAGTGATAAACATGTCATGCATGAAGAATTTGCATTCATCAATCTAAGAGTTTCATTTTCTAATTTCAATTCCTTAATTTCTTTGTTTAAAGCATAAATTTGTTTTTCAAATGAGGAAATTGATTTCTTTGATGATGAGACAAGTTTTGCAAGTCTTATAGATTCTTTATGCAATTCTTCAAATGCATCTTGCAATTCATCATAGGAAGGGGAAGAGTTTGATTCAGAAATTGAGGATGTTACCTCCATGTCATCTCCATCTTCCTCTTCTCCTCTAGCCATGAAACATAGATTGGCTTTCTCATTATCCGAGCTATCGGTTGAATCCATGTCATTATCATCCCAAGCTATGTAGGCTCTTCTTTCTTTCTTCTCCCTTGAGGATCTCTTGTGATACTTTTCCACTTTACTTTGATAAATTGGGCACTCCATCTTCATGTGACCCAATTCTCCACATTCATAGCATTTAGGAGTGGATGACGCTCCTTCCCCTTTGTGATAGACATTCTTTTGGGAAAAGGGAGGTCTTCTTTGAGCTCCACTCTTCTTGAAGAATCTTCTAAATTTCTTTACTAGTAGAGTAAGATTCTTCTCATCTATTTCCAAGTCATCTCCATCATCTTCATCATCATCATCATCGTCATTAATCATGGAAGAAGTGGCCTTGAGAGTTATTCCCTTCTTTTTCTTGTCAATCTCCTCACTTTAGTTGAGTCTATTCAATTCCAATTCATGTTCTTGGAGCTTGCCAAAAAGTGTGGTTAAGGTCATGGTTGAGAGATTTCTTGACTTCGCAATAGCCATCACTTTAGGTTGCCAATGTCTGCTCAAACATCTCAACACTTTGTTAATAAGATCTTCATTAGGAAAAGTCTTTCCCAATGAAGCAAGATGATTTACAATATGTGTAAAATATTTTTCCATTTCTTGAATGCTTTCATTTTGATTCATTCTAAAAAGCTCATACTCATGAGTGAGAGTATTAATCCTTGATCTTTTCACTTCACTAGTACCCTCATGAGTTACTTGTAAGGTGTCCCATATTTCTTGGGCAGTTTTACAATTTGAAATCCTAAAGAATTCATCATACCTCAAAGATGTGGTAATGATGTTTTTGGCACTCAAATTATATTGGACTTTTTTTTTATCATCATTGGTCCATTCACTTCTTAGTGTATTAACTATTACACCATTAACAACTTGTGTGGAGATAAAGGGACCATTTTCAATAGCATCCCACACATCTAAGTCAATAGCTTCAATAAAAATTTTCATTCATTCTTTCTAATAAGCATACCCATCCCCATTGAAAAAGGGAGGTCTATAGATAGAGGAACTTTCTGAAAACTCATTTGAGGAGGCCATCACTTTCTCTTGAAGCTGCTATGCCCTTTACACAAGAGCCTAGCTCTGATGCTATTTGTTACATGTTTTGATGGCATTTCACCCATGTGAAGTTGGCTAACGGGATCAGAGATCTATTAAGAATGAATTAGGCATAACTTTATTATCTTAAGCCCAATTGAAGTGATTTTAGTGGCCAAGGAAAGCTAAGATGTAGAGGATTAACTTTAACTTAGGGACAAATTGGGATTCTTAATTTTTAGGTTAGTTATTTTTGTATAAATAGTAAACCCGAGATAGATAGAAACTTAAGCTATTTTTACTTAATTCTTCTGCCTCGAGTCTTCTCATTTCTTTTGCAAATTGTTTATGGTGACCATGGAGAGTTATTTATCTAAGATCAATCCAAGGATCTTGAGGAAATTCTGGTTTGGCTTTGAGATTATGTTCCTAATTTTGATTTTGAATTGAATTAATTATCTTCTTCTTATCTTGATTTGGATTTCGAATTACATGATTAGAGATTTCTGTTGTGTGATGTGATCTGATTGGATCCTTAATCCTAGTTTTAATTTATGATTAGATTATGATTGATTAATTATAGTTTAGTCATATGAATTGAAGAATGTTAGATTGGCAGATTTGTTAATTTAAGTTAATTGAATTCTGGTTATTAAACTAACATAGGTTGCATGATTCTAGCGATTGTGGATTTATGAATTGTTTATTAATTAAATTCTAAGTGATTATCTAGTATTGAATTCTATGTGTTTGATGCAGAGATTTTGGTCAATCATAGATTAACCAATTAATTAAATCATGATGCATGTTTAGTGAACGATGACAAGCCAACTAGATTTCTGACGGTTTCTTGGATTGGTTACTTTGCAATTTGATTTTGTTTCTTATATTTAATTATTACGCTTACATTCTGCATACACAATCCCCTTGTGTGATCTTGATTTAGTTTGATTGGTATATTAATCCTTAAGAGACAACGGTTCACTGCCTTGTACTACAAGTTATTAGTAGAATTGAAATTTTATTATTTGGTTGAGGTCGACACTCGAATCAACCTGTAATTCTAGTAGTTATTAGAACTTCGACATTTAGAGCTAACATGGATTTCTATTGTGGTATTGGTAAGTGCACCAAATCATAAAATTAATAAATGACGAGTAAGAGTATCATTCCCATAAAGATTACATTGTTAATTACTAAATTCACTAAATCAATACTATTTAATCTATCGAAAACTAGAATGTGATAAGAATGCAAATAAAGATAAACACCAATAAGAAAATATGCAAAATTAATAAGAGTAAATCTAAACAATTAGGCAAAGATTGAAAAACAATGATATCAAAGTGCTAGGGTTTAGATTTCACTTGAACTATTTTGATGCAAATACAAATATTGGTTTAACTAAGTTCTATTCGATGATTCATGCTCAAATTCTCAAAATTAATTAATATCCAATCCTGTGGTATATTAATCTTCTTCACACTACTCTGAGTTAACCAATCCCTTAGTATAACCCTAAATAGAGAATACTTTATCAAAAATGAGGGAATAAAGAGCAAAACCATACAACTCACAATGTCTATTCCTAGCGATTGCATAAATTGAGGTGTTTATCACAACTTCTTGGTTCGTGCACAATTTCCCCAAATCATACCTAAACCCTAAAATCATTCCAAAATTGATCATATTAAGAAAAATATTAAGGGAAGAGATAAACACATAAATCATGAAATAAAAACTTAGATTAAACACATAAACGAGTTTACATCATCCAAGAACAAGATCCATGATCACCCTAACTAGAGAAGTTTAGCTACACATGGAGAAAGAAGAAAAAAAAGAAAAGAATCCAACAAACTCCATGGAAGATAGGTGGAAAGGTTGAAAAAAAATCCCTAATCTTCAACTAAATTAGGGTTTGTGGCTCCACTTCTCTCTCTGAATTTCTGCTGGATGTTTGCCCAAGAACCCAACTTCTTTTATTTATAGGCATCAAAACGTGTCATTAAACGTACTGGGTGCTTAAGCGCTTAATTGTTAGGCGCTTAAGCACGCAACTTCTTACATTCTATATTCCACTGATTAAGAGCTCAAAAATTAGGTGCTTAAGCACGTAGCCCATAGTGTTCTGTGCTTGGGCGATTAAGTGGTGAAAAAGTGGGGTGCCCAGCTTCAAAATCTCCTGCTTTGTTTTTCACTCCTTGTTTAAGCATCTGATTTTCTTCCATGTGTAATTACTTGATGAAAACAAATAAAAACACGTAATAAGAACAAAGTTTAGAACAATAAAAATATAATAAAAATGGAGAACAAAGTTCAATCAAAAGGGATTAGAAAATAGTGAAAAGCAATATTTTGAACTGTAAAAACAAATTTTTACAAGTTCATCAATTTCGACCTTAGTTATCTTTCGACCATGAATGTTATGAACAATCATCTGGGTCAAATAATGTTATTTCTAGTAACTAGAATTCTATTACAGACTCGTGGAAAGGTGTCGAATGAGGTACAACTAGACCTTTTGGACCCATATTTCCAATAATGGCAAGATCGATGAGAGTAATCATTATATGGTCCATATGTTAACTCAACAAATGAACACAATTCTTAGTCCGTTAATGGAGGTAACTAATAGTACATGCAATGCCTTGGTTCAACAAATGGGTCGACTTAACACAATGTTGGGAGGCACATAAAATGAACAAGCTTAAGGTTAGGAAGTTAATTATGCTCTTGGCATGAAAAATCAAGAACCAAACAATCAATTCTAGTATGGCCATGTGGGCTATATGGACAGAAATGGTCGTATAATTAATCGTTAGCCTAGAGGTGGGCAATTCAGATTGAGTTGATTACTGGTCCTTCTAGACCAAAATGTTAATCGGACTGTCGAACAAGCCTTAAGTAGGCTTAGGTTCATTGTTGGCGCTGCATTCCATCCTCAATTTGTTTCAATTTTCCCTAATTGGATAAACCAATTGGAGTTGCCTAGGGGATACAAAGTCTCTAACTTCACCAAGTTTTGTGGTGAAGGTGAAGAACCATCTGTCGAACATATCCCTAGATTCACTACAGAATATGGGGACTTAGCGTCAAACGAATACCTTAAGTTGAAGGTATTTCCTAACTCACTAACCCAAAATGATTTCACATGGTCTTTGACTTTGCCTCCAAGGTCAATGCATTCCTAGGAACAACTTGAAAGAATGTTCCATGAGCAGTTCTTTAGAGCCAAAATGAAGGTAGGTTTGATAGAATTGATTAATGTTAAACAAATGCCTGAAGAATCCATTGATGATTATTTTGTGAGATTTAGGCAATTAAGGAGTCTATGTTACACTCTAATTCTTAAACCAGAAATAGTAAAAATTACAGCTTCAAGTCTAGACTTTTCCATTAAAAAGAAATTAGTCAATCAACAATTTATCAATATGACCCAATTGGCCAATAAAGTTCAACAAATTGAATGTTTACAAGAAAAGAAGGAAAGGTTGAAGTGATAGAATAAAAGAAAAAGAATGCATGTAGTCTAGTGCGATGAAGAGGCTAAAGAAGCCTTGAGTCAAGAGGGAATAATGGTGTTAGAACCACAAGATGGGCTACCTTACAAGTTCCAGGCTTTGAAGCCGGTAAAAGGCATACAGAAGATGGGCTTCGTAGGTAAAAAAAATACTCATTTGACATTACAAAGGCTAATCAAATATTTGATTTGTTATTGAAAGATAACCGATTTAAACTAAAAGGAGATAATATCATTCTCCTTACACATGAAATCAAAAATATAAAATATTTTAAATTTCATCAAGATTTCAGACATTCAACTAATAATTGTATTTATTTTAGGGAATTGATTTAATGCAGCTTTAAAGAAGGCCACTTGGAGTTCATGGAGAAAGACACACATACACAATTAAAGTGGACTCAGGCCCATTCGACCTCTTTATCAGCTTTACAGAGCCTGAGTTGTCATGTAATATAATTTGTATAGACTATGACCCCCTGCAAAAAAGGATCAAGGTTTGGTCGAGTCATTGGATTTATATGAAGTCGCTCATATGTACCTAGGACCCGAAGAAACAATGATGTAGTTCCTTGAAGAATGAACAATGAAGGATAAGGAAAAATGTGCCCTACTTGTTGACTGTTTTGCAAATCTAAGGAGGAAGCTAACAAGAAATAGACACCTACTTTGGCTAGGCCTTCCTGCCAATCAATGGAGGTTGGGGGCTGTAGGCAAGCCAACAATCTAAGGACTGAATACTATCAAAAAAATAAGATGGATAAGACATTGGCCATTGCTGAAAACAAAACGATGGTGAACTTTGAGGCTTTTTCTGCCATCATTGATCATGGTTAATGCTAACATTAGGGTCCCAAATCCTATTCTAGGCCCTAGGAAATGGCAAAAAAATGTAGGTAGATATTGGGTGCAATTTGAATTCTCACTGCAACAGTCAACTTATCCTTCGACAAGAAGGAGTGAAGGAGTTTGGAAACGACTTCAGTTCCCTAGAGCTACGTACTAGGCACCTTACCCATTACTGTCGAGGTCCCAGAAAAGCTGTACATAGCATGAAAGGGCATTAGCATGTAAGCTAGCCACCAAAAAGCTTGAGGTTAACCCAATAGGAAAGAATGTCGTGGGCAAGACAAAACTGCCCCTGGTGAAGAAACATACATCTTTAATGGCTAAGAATGATAATTATTTTGAGAAATCTTTAGAAATCATCGTGACAGATGAGGACCTCTTTGAATTAGTACGTAAAAAAGTAGCTAAGAAGAAAGTTGAGAAAGTAGTTAGAGAACTGTTTCTTCTAGAGAAAAAAACCAAGGGTGAGAAGTTTAAGCAAGTTGATGGAGTTGAAAAGCAAGAGGAAAGAGTAAAAAGTCTTGAAAAAGAGAATGCTTCCTTGTTAGATGTAGAAATCGATATGGAGATTGATGACTTTCTTGAAGAGGAATTGAATGAGTTTTTGAAAGAAACAATAACATTGGAGAAATCAAAGGATCTTGAGGCCTAGGTGAACTTTGTATCTGTATTGCCACATGACTACAAAGACTATGATAGTGATTTCAATGGGCCATAGGTCCTAGAGTAGTCGATGGTTACTATTTTCTCCCAGGAAGCTAGATTCACTAGTCCCTCGCTTGAAAAAATAGAACACTTAAGGCCATTTCACATAAAGGCTCATGTTGATGGTAGGCCCATTAATAAAATGTTAATCAATAGAGGAGCAACAATCAACTTGATACCAAAGTCAATGTTTCTAGAAAAGGAAACTAGATAGTACCCACAAACATAGGGGTGATTGATTTCAACGGAAGGAGATCCTTTTCATAAATGGTGGTTATGTTAAATATAAAAGTAGGAACTATTGAAAAGCAAACCCTATTTATGGTTGTGCCATCAAAATATATTTTTAACATGTTGTTAGGTAGAGACTGGATCTACGTTGTAGGTGTTATCCCCTCGATAGTGCACCAAAAGCATGTCTTATGGAACAAAGAGGGGAATGTCAAAGTTATACCTACAAATGGTAGTCCATGCTTTACCTAGCAATGTAACTTAGACTACAAGGAATATAGTCCCTTAATGAGGCCATTAACTCCTAATGTTGAGGATTTCGGCCTTGATACAATCAAAGTTTGCGTTCTAGATAGGGGAGGTTTTAGAATGATCCCAAATGCCGAACCATAGCTATCTAGGTGGGATGATGAATATTGAACAAGCATTGCAAAGATTGTCGACTTATGTGGCTAATAAAGCTGTTAGGGAAATTAGTTATCAAATCCCTGAATGTATATATGAAGAAGAATGTGATGGATCCATTGCTTTTGATGAGTCACCTTTAAAAGAATACGTGAAGAAAGTGGAGGTGCAAGATCCTATAGAGGAAGTGAATCTGGGTACTAAAGAGCATAAAAGACTAACATATATAAGCAAGTTACTAACATCATAGATGAGGGAGAAGATAGTCAAATTGTTAAAATAATACCAAGATTGCTTCGTATGGGATTACCATAAAATGCCAGGCCAGACCAGAGAGTTAATCGAACATCACTTGCTAATCAAGCCAAGATTTAGACCTTTTAAGAAGCCTCCTCGACGCTTTGTTCCAAAGGTAGCCTTGAAGGTTAAAGAGGAAATTTAACGATTGCTGAAGGCTAAGTTTATTATAACTACCATGTATACTGAATGGATTTCAAATACAGTTCTAGTAGTCAAGAAAAATGGAAAAATAAGGGTCTGTGTTGATTTTAGAAATTTAAATTTGTTAATACCTAAAGATGAGTATCTTATGCCTATAGCTGACTTATTGATAAATTTGATCTCAGGTCATCGAATAATGAGTTTTATAGATAGGAATTATGGTTAAAATCAAATCTTTATTATCGAAGATGACATCCCAAAGGCTGCATTTAGATGCCCTAGGGCATTATGAACTTATGAATAGGTGATCATGCTTTTTAGTCTAATGAATGCAGGAACAACTTACCAAAGGGCAATGAATGCTATTTTTCATGACATGATTGATAATTTCATAGAGGTTTGTGTAGATGATGTTATAGTAAAATCTGATTCAAATGATGATCATCTAGAAGATTTGAAAAATGCTTTTGAACAAATGAGGATGCATAACTTGAAAATGACCCACTTACATGTAATTTCGATGTGTGTGCAAGTAATTTCTTGGAATTCTTAATGCATTGTGAAAGGATAGAGGTCGATAAGAATAAAACTAAAGCTATCCTGGAGGTTTCTCTACCAAAGAACAAGAAGGAATTACAATCTTTACTTGAAAAAATTAATTTCTTAAGGTGTTTCATCTAGAACTTGGCCGGCAAGCTAAAGATTTACTTTACTTAAACTTAAGAATAAGGAGAGGTTCAAGTGGAATCAAGAGCAACAAAAAGCTTTTGATGAAATCAAGCAGTACCTGGTAAACCTATTTGTAATGATTCCACCTGATTCTAGTAGACCTTTAAAATTATATTTGTCCACCAATGATGACACTATAGGTTGTTTCTTGGCTCAATATAATGAAAATGGTATTATGAGGTCAATCTTATACTATAGTCGAATGTTAATAGAAGCAAAGAAAAATTATAGCAAAGTAGACAAACAATGCTTAGGTTTGTTTTCAAGTTACATGAAATTCAAATATTACATGATTTTGACTATAATGTATGTTTATTCTGATGTCAATATAATTAAATATATGTTGACTAAGCCTATGACCTATAATAGAATAGGTCGATGGGCTATTGCCCTTTCAAGATTTTCTCTGCAATTTGTACGACAAAAGGCCATGAAAGGCAAAGTTTTGGCCGATTTTGTGGTCGACCATTTTCCAAAAACTTTGGTAAACTATGTAGGTTTAAGGAAATTGAAGCTTTATTTTGATGGTTCAAGTAATCAATTTGAGACAGGCATAGGTAACTTCATTATTGACTTATCTAAAAAGCCTATACATCTTAATTTTTGCCTTAAGGGAACTTTCTCAAATAATGAGGTTGAGTATAAAGCCTTAATAATAGGGCTAGCCTTTATTCTTAGGATAGGAGGTAGAAATGCAGAAATATATACTGATTCAATGTTAGTCATCAAACAAATAACTCGAGAATATAAATTTATTAATGTAAGTTTGATGCAATATCTAGCCGTAGCGGAACATTCACTGTATGAGTTTGAAGAGGAGGATATTCAATATATCCCTAGGGCGTCAAATTATGTGTTGAATGCTTTGGCCTAGTTGGTCTTTGGTTACTTTCTTCCGTCAGCTGAACTAGGAATCTTAAAGGAAATTAAAGATGATTTTTTTCCTGTGATGGAAAGAGAGAGGCCTTTAATGTAGGAATGGATAGTTAGATGTAAGAATTAACATCCTATTTATCAAACTTGAACAATAATGTTGAATGCAAGATAAGGCTCATGACAGTTAATTATGTATTGCTTAATAAAGAGCTATTTTTTAAGAGTGTTGATGGTCAATTATTAAGATACTTGACTAACAAAGAAGCCATTGAAGCAATGGTCGAGGTCCATGAAGGCATCTATGGGGCCCATCAAGTTGGAAATAGGATGAGTTGGAGTCTATGCTATCAAGATTGTTACTAGCCCTCAAATGCACTGGGATTGTATAGAGTTTGCTAAGAGTTGTCAAGAATGTCAACGACATGGACTCGTTCATTATGTTCCATCGAGTAATATGCATGCAATTATTAAACCATGGCCATTTAGAGGATGAGCTATGGACATTATTGGTCAAATCTACTCTGCATCTTCTAAAGGCCACCAATACATATTAGTTGTTGTAGACTATTTTAGTAAGTGGGTAGAAATATTTCCATTGAAGAATTTAACTCAACAAGATGTCATTGAATTTTTTGAGAATAATATTCTTTGCAGGTTCTAAATTCTTGAAACAATTATAACAAATCAAGGAACTATTTTTACTGTAGCTAAGTTCAGGGATTGTGCATCGTCAAGGGATATCAAATTGTTGACGTTGAGCCCTTATTATGCACAAGCTAATGGCTAGGCTAAAGCTATGGATAAAATTGTAATAAATTTGATTAAAAAAAGTATTGGCCAAAATCCAAAGAATTGGCACAGCGTGTCTAAATCAAGTTTTATGGGCTAGTTGAACGTCTCCGAATGAGATGACTAGTTCAACACCATATAAACTAACTTACAACTGTGACCTAGTATTCCCAATCGAAGTTAGACTCCAATTAGCTTGTAGTCTACATCAAGCTAAATTACCCTTATAATGGTATTAGCAAAAGATGTATGAGGAGTTAGATAAATTAACTAAAAAAAGGTTAGACACTTTGAACCATTTGATAAGTTATAAAGTTGAAGTTGCCACAATCTACAATAAGAAGGTGAAACAAAAAAGTTTCCATGTGGGATATGTTATATGGAAAGTAATTTTACCTATGGACCAAAGATCTAAGGCATATGGAAAATGGAGCCCCCATTAGGAGGCACATTTCTTAGTAGAACAAAAGTATGAAGGCAATTTGTATGCCTTAAGAGAAATCAAAACTAAAAGATATTATGAAGTCGTACACAATAAGTATTTAAAGAAATATAGTTCATGGCATAAAATGTCATTTATCCAAAATCAACAATGATAAAAAAAGATAAAATAGAAACTAATCTAGCATATGCTTCAATCCTTGAAGTGTCTTGAGGAGCTCAACGAAGGCCTTCAATGCATCATCACGATAAGTCATGGCCTTTGCCTTGGGGGTTCAAACTTGACCACATGGAGCTTATCAAATCAGCTTGCTCCCATACCTTACCAGCCAACTATTTCAGATTGCTGAATTAAGCTCCACAATCACCCAGCTTGCGATGGCAAGTCGCGCACTCCTATTCCAGCCTAGCTAGATTAGTTCATTCTCCTTGAAGCTGAGTCTCTAAGGCCAAAATTCTCTACGAAATGCCTACAAATTGATTATTGATCGCTGTTACTTGTGTTTTTATGGACATAGTCGTTGCTTGCACTATCTTTTTCCTATCTTGACCAATACTTACATCCTTGAATATTGCCAAGTAACTCTTGGTGAGATGTTGGTGTTGCTCCAAGGTAGTCTCAGCTGTGTCAAAGGCCCTTGGGATTGGACCAAAGGTGGAAAGAGCTTTAGTGAACCTATGATACATATTGCTAAATAAAGGAGCAATATAGTTCTCAACAGGAATTGTTATTTGGTTAAACAAATCAGTCACCACATAGAGTTGTTGTTCATAGGTAGATAGATCTTTTGCTAGTGCCACTTAACCTTGTGATAAGAAAGTTTTGAATACTACAATGGCCTTTCGAGCTTGTGCAACATTCGCGGGGTCATGGCCATTAGAAGTTGTAACGATGTCTTCAAGCTTAGAAAGGGTTTGGTTGAAAAGACCCACTTCATTAGTCAAAAAGGGATTAGTAGTAGTAGATGGACTAGCATTATTTCGACTTTGAGCTCCTTGTTGTGTACCATCATAGGAATGAATATGCAAAAGGGACCCTGATGAAGTTAGACATAGTGGTAACTATATACATATATAGATAAATAAAATTAACTTGAATCTTGAAAGCTATAACCTAAAAGGAAAGCTAAGGTGAGTTAAACATATGATCTTCTATACCAAAAAGAATGGGAGAAGTTATGGCAGCATCATTGATGTGAAGGCTGGGGGCAATCGGCCCAGTTATAGGGCTCACTTTATGAGAACCTAAACAAAGAGACTACATTAAAATATGCCTTCGAATGAATAAAAAAAGGCATTAAATGCAAATAAACCATACTTGAGGACTTTATTTCTGATTATGGGTTTTGTGGAGAAAAAAAAATTTCGACATGAGTTTTTGGTAAGTAAAATAGTAAATCGAAGAAAAAATGGTGGCCCACCACTTCACAAAGTCAATAGTGCAGGAATAACAAGGTTGAAACACATAAAGGCTTTGGAAGCAATAGTCTTTTTATTCTAGGCTAATATCCTATCTATGTCTTCAAGAGACGTCAGCTTTTCTTTGTAACTATAGAATAAGGAAGGATTCTCAAAAGAGGTATGAATGGTTTGGATTAACCTAAGCTATCACAATGATAAATTTGGGAAGTGAATTGTAGAATAACATGTGTCATTGCTAGGCCACTGGTATATAAGCTCTTGGCAGCATAAGAAATGCCCCCCAGATAGATTTTGACGATAGCCTAGTTTCAACAGTTGATAAGTCAATTTCTCATCAAAACTAATTAGGCCCATAGCGATGCTAAGCAAACAGTTAGAGAAACTAGATAGGGTAGTAACAGTCAAGATAGTAGAAAAAGTGCATGTAATCCTTAAAAACATCTTAAGGGGTCAAGGAAAAGGAAGATGGTTGAAAGTATGCAAGTTTAGCCCTATAAGTCATTATGTCAAAATGTTTAGATGGGGAACATAAGGTTAATTTATTTTCCAAGAGTGCATTTATCCATAGTCGAAGTAACCAAAGAGGACCACCTAAGTTAACAATCTCTTTTTGAGCTCTCGTTAGATGCACAACTTGATTGATGGACCCATAAAGAGAAGTAAATAAGAGTTGCCCTAATGCATATGGATTACCATCTATTAGAATAACTGCCAACAGATATAAGTAATTGATACCTTGACTCTTGTTGGATGAAATACATGTTTGCATAACCAAAGCACTAAGAAGGCCAAGTATTCCACTTCAAACACTAGGACAGTTCTATGATATCTGCTAATCCAATGAGAGTAACTAAGATGGCTTAAAAGAGTATTCCTTAGCGTTTGTTGAGATGAGGTAAATCGTGTTATAGTATGAGGAGTAATGAGTATGTTATCCTGCCGCAAACTAGTCAATGAGACCATATCAAAAAGGGTGATGCTCAACATCTCACACCAGAAGATGAAGGCATTTGTTAATGAGTACCAGAAGGAGAGTGCAACCCCTATCATCGAGGAACCGCAAAAATGTGATGATAACTTAACTCTATAAGGTGGAATAAACCAGCCTTTGTCTAAAAATCCCCATGGGCCCCTTAACTTCATATAACCAAGAAAGGTATTCAGGGCAGGGCTTTTGATAGGTCCTAATGACCCTAACATTTCCTAGCCATGTATAGAGGGGGATTATAGAACTTATAAAAATGGGACCCTCAAAAGGAGGACAGGAAAGAAGTCTTTGAATGTCTGCAATGGAGGAATTATCTAACTTTACTCTAGTCTTTGATAATTCCTTGACATGGCTAGGAAATGTTAGGGTCATTAGATGGGTATATCTAACATTTCTATAGGGAAATGTCAGGAACATGATTGAAAGAAGGGAAAGAAGGACCATGAAAAACAAAAAAGAAGTTGAAAGGAATGAGTACCTGGGTTCCTAATCATAAAGTCTCATCTTCATTTAGAGTGACCTCTTAGGCAATCATTTTAGAGGACATATATTCTGCTTTTCTTGAATCAGACTAGGAAATGAGGTCAACATCCATCGAATTTGGATGCTGGGAGGAGTCCTTAGCAGTAGAAGATGACTTGGAGTCAGCAGATTGGAGGCATATAGATCTCCTACTTGAAGTTATGGTAAAAGGAAGAAATACAAAAAAAAGGCATTTCTTGGAAATTTTGTAGAAGAAATATAGTTTGAATAACCTTGCATTAAGAAAATAGCATTTATGCTTTGTCGTTTGCCTTATTTATAGCTGTGTTAGTTACGGATTGGGTTTAAATATGAATTACAGATAACTTTAGTATATTATTAAGCGATAAGGTTAATTTTGAAAGTATAGTATATTATTAAGCGATAAGGTTAATTTTGAAAGTAAAGTTATCCAGACAGTTATAAAGTAACAAATAAAATTGATTAAATTAAAGTTACTTGAAGTTGAGGTGATGAAAGTAAACAAATAAAGATCACAAATTAGTCAAAAAAATATTTGAATAAATTAGTAATTTTATCCCTAAGCCTAGTAAAAGACTCTGTAAAAGTAGGCCATAGAGCTTCAGCTTCGGCTAGCTCCCTCTTGGCATCAAAATGTCCAGGCCTCATGGATTCTCTAGTCTTTGATAATTCCTCAACATGGATAGTTATCTTTTTCCCTTGGTTGAGAAGATTAATATTTTCCTTTGATAGTCTGCAAGGGAGGAATTATTTATATTATAACCCTTCTTCAAGGCCCTAAGTTTTTGTTCTTCTTCCTTTAACTGACACCTCAACTCTACGATAGTAGATTCAGAAATTAAAATCCTGTCTTGACTGGAGGTTATAGTCAAGAGTAAAAATTTATGTTGGGCATGAAGTGAACTAAGAGCACCTTGAGCCTGAGTTACCTTCTCCTTCAGGTCTACCTAGCATGAAACTAGCATTAACTTCTCACCAAGAATAAGGAAGGGTCTATTTGACCTCTTCAAAGATTCTATCACAAAGATTTTGACAGAGGACAAGACACCCTTTGGTCTATCGCTCAGGAAATCAGAATGCCAAAACAAGGTGGCAAAGGCCTAAGAGCAAAGGTCAATAAATCGAATATTTATTTTTAAGAATGACACCTCCTATTGCAATAATGAGTCGAGAGAGTTAAAGCGCAAATTGAACTTCATCATGCACTAAGTTTTGTAGGCCAACAAACTCAGAGTGAGGTTTTTCATCATCATTATCATATAGTTGACTCCAAATCTTGGTGAACATATCCTCACATTCAGGAATAAGGAGTCGCTGAGTGGTCTCGTTCCTTTTATTAGCAGTCTTAGCCATGATGATAGTTATCTACAAAAAAGAAAGTTAAGCTAAAAGAACTAACTAGAATAAATGAATTTAATAATGGAATGTCAAAAGTGCAAAGTACCTTAAGGGGAAAAGTTGAGGTGGAGTCTTTGGAAGTTAAAGCAAGGATTTTAGAAGGACTTCGAGGAGCAGAAGTTGCTAATGTGGTGGACTTCTCCGTTTAAACCTTTGCACTCTTGTTTGGCTCAGCAACAGGGTCATTGAGGTCAATAATGCCTTAGAAGAAGAGGTAGGAGCCACCTTCTAGACAGCCACTTCAGTAGGGTTCAACTTCTTAGCACCACTTCAACAGAAGCAATTCTCTCCTCAACAATCCTAGTCTCTTGGTTCTTTTGAAAAGACGAACCAGCAAACTCAGTAACCTCTTCTGCTTGAGAATATGAGGTAGAAGTCTCTTGAAATCAAAGACATAGTTAGAAAGTGAAGAGTATAAGATTAAAATCAAGAAATAGGAAGAGAAGTTCATACCTTAGTTGAAGACTTTTTCTTGGATATTTTTAGCTTCAACTTGGGAGATTTCTGTTGGCTACCAGAAGTTGTTTTAGAATGCACATTCTTCATCTTCTTTGTAGTTGGAGAAGAGGTCTCAATTAAGTGAACCTTTCTCTTCATCTCACCTGAATCTGAGAATGAAATAAATTAGATGGAAATAGACCCAATAGAGATGTAAAAAACTAAGTAAACTAATAATAATTGGAAAGGTCTTTTTACCTTCAACCTTTCTCTTTGTGCTTTTCTACAAATCACATAATTTAGTAGCTAGCATCTCAAGAAAAGAATCAAACACATGGAAAGAATACCGACGCCACCAATTTAAGAATTCATTGGTACTCATATTAGAAATATCAAAAGGTATAAAGCGCGAAAATCTTATTCCACTTGGCTAGAAATTAGGCAAGTTTGAGTTTCATGAACTATAAACAATTGGGACAAAATAGCCTTGTAAAGGATGTAGCCTGGGGAGAACTTATATTAGTCCCATTTGTCGAGAGGAGTAATTTAGGATATGATCTTGCAAGGAGCAAGTTCATTGTCTAGGGAGTTTGACTGTAAACTCCTTACGACATAGGAAGCCAGGCCAAATCTAGCCCAGGTTTTAGTTTGACCTCCTGAACCAAGACGAGCCAAGCTGCGTTTTAGTACAAGGTTAAAAAGAATCTAAGCAAGGCTCTTTGGGCAGGTTGAAGAATAATTCAAAATATAATTTGAATTCTAAAGCATTGTCTTCAACCATCTTAGGAACTCGGTAGGCCAATTTTGACCCATAAGTCAGCTTAGCATCCTCCTTGGGCATCCTTTCACCTTTCACCAAGTGTTTAGATAAAATCCCATTCAACCACAATTAAAGAATCCATAGTGGACCTCTAAGATTGCTGACCAAATTAGACATGCACAGGTCTAACAAAGCTAGTCGAATGGATTGGTAGAGATTGGTCAAGATGATACTAGAGGTTTAGTTGCCTACCCTCGAGTATTAATGCTATAAGGGGCGATTAAGAGAAAGAAATCTTCAAACCCGTATGACAGAAAATGAACTTATACAACCAGTAAAGAATGAAGGCAAGATGCTCTTCATCATCTACTTCAATGGATTTTTTCATCCAACTTTTCGTGAACCTAATATAACTCAGGTTGGTCTTCTTCTGTAAATTATGCTGAGCCATAGTGCTTTTGAGAGTTGAAGTAGGAAGAATCAGCTCACCATCTGGCCTTAAGACCAAAATTGCCACCATGTCAAACAATGTAGGGCCTATCATTCCTTCACGAAAATAAAAGGAATTGGTAGTTGTACTCCAGAAGCATAAAGTTGCACTATCATAGTTAGGTTTGCTATGACCTGGTGCAAGCTGAGGTGAATGCCTTCATAAATACCAATAGATTTCTAGAAATTCTTCTTAGCCTCATGTACACGGGTGAACCAAGTCTTATAATCTCCTGAATGAATTAGGAAATTCCTAAGTATTATATATATTTCCAGCTAACCAAGGGTTAACCGAGATTTCTGGAAAATTAACCAACAAGTCCTCCCCTTCAACTGTTAAGACTAATTTCTCGTCTTCTAAATGCCTAATAGGTCTTTCTCTAATAGGGCCATGGTAAACAAGAAATGAGGAAGAAAATATAAACATTACCTCTTTAAATAAGGCATCATGTTGCAATGTTGTAGGCGTAGTAGCCTTCATGAGCTCTTGAATGTTTAGTCCAGATACAAATTTCCCCTTATCCTATCCTTTTGAAGCCATAGTATGTAGATGGTGGTTTTGAATAAACTACTAGGAAAAGTGAAGAAGGATTGTAGGGCTAAGAGTTGCAAAGGAAAAACTTTGGGATATTCTGAAGAAGGAAGCAGATGAAACTTGTTGTGTGCGAAGGGGAATTCAAAAGGATAATAAAAAGGGAAATCAAGTAACCACTGCAAAAACATAGGAAACCATGAAATCTGTCAATCAAATGTTAATGATTTGATCACTCTAGTAAAGTAGGTGGGACCGCAAATGAGGGTTACACATATAGAGCATCAAAATAAAAAAAGATTACAATTCTTAGAAGGCATCTTTTATTCAAAATTAAGAATTGTAAAATCAAAATTACATTAGCAAAACAAATAGAAATACAAAACATTGCTAAGTACTAAAAGAAATCATAATCAACTAGCAAATGAGCTATTTGCTCGTTAAGGCAGTAGAGGCAGTTGATAAAGATTGTCAAACTTTTGCTAACTCTACTTGAGATCTTTCCCCTCTACTTCATCTAGATCCACCTTTGTGCTCAGGGTCAACCTAACGATAATCTCTTCATCCAAAAGAGCAGTCTAAACCTGGTTGTCGTCTAGCAGTTTAGAGTATCTTTCTATATCAACTTAGTCTTGAGTTAAGTTTTGATGAGACAATTGTAAGATGAATTTTGCAGTCAATAGTTTTTCTTCCAAGTCTTCGATCTCCTCCATGAGTGCCTTCTCATTCTTCAATTCTTTGGTATGAGAAGTCATAATTGTCCTGAACTTAACTATCAAAGTAGGTTTTTCCCTTTGAGTATAAAGGGATTCAGCAACTAATTCCCTGCCTCTACGCTCAAAGTCTTGTTAGTGAGCAATAGCCTTTTGAGCATTAACTTAGTAAGGATTGTCTTAACTTGTTATGCAATCACTAATAATTCTTCTCCTGACGCACCACCCATGCTATACGCAAGAAGTGGAAAGAATAAAAAGATATTTTCCCATTTCGAGATATCAGCTGCAGCTTCGTGAAGATCTCAAGATAAGAATGACTTGAATTTTTCCAAAAGGAGTTTGGGGCCGAAGTGTATTAGAGTCATGGGGAGGACAACTCTCTAGATGTTTTAAGATGTTATTAAAAAAAGCTTTGCCATCTGGAGTTGATACTTCATTAGTCAAAGGATCTGACTCATACTCATTGAACGAGTGTGCCTCATATATGATTTCAACATCTGATCCCGCGTCCTACTTCTCTCTATTAATAAGGGCTTACTGGATTGGCCTTTAGATGAGGGCATAGGTTTTTCGTTAAAAACTGGTTCTAGTGTAGATGTCAATGAAGGGTCATTGCGTGTGACTTCATCCTTCAAGAAGGGATCTTCATTATGATCAGGGGAAGACAATTAACATTGTTTCGATGGTCTTCTTTGTGCAATTGTCTGAAATTAGAGGCAATACTCTTTGAATATTGCATCAAAAGTCTGAAATATCGAAGGTAGGCTAGAAAGGTCATACCTTGACTCGATACATTGGCAAAAGAGAAGCACTGGGCAACGCTATGGTTACTGCGGGTAACGTCTGGGATTTGAACTAGAAATACCAGTAACAACTAAAGCAGTGCCTTGCTGGATTGGTGTCATAACCATCACGTTGATACCCATTGAAATAAAAGGAAAAAGTATATTGGTGAACTAAATTTGAAAGAGTAAAACAAAGCAAACGAATGGAGTGTACCTTGGACACAAGGAACATCATTTTCGACTAAATGGGTCCCCGGAGCTAGCTTAGCTAATGCAAAGGGAGCGTTTAGGAGTTTGACGAGATTAAAAGGTATAAGGTAGTCAAAGATGTTAGCCGAAGCATTCGCCTGATAAGCCTTGTTGAACCTACGAAGACAATGATTGAAGTTGTTGCTGCTGTTTTTTGACAGAGGCAAGATATGCTCCCTTTATGCTTTCTCTCACAAAGTTAGGATTCCAGGTACTTCTATAAAATTTATTGAATGCAGAAATTTTCCTCGTATGTAGATTCAACCCTTAACCATGTTGGGAGGATCTTATGAAAGAAAAAAAAAAGGGTAAAGCTAGAGTTGGTAGTACCAATAAACCCTCATACTCAATATCATGCATAAGCTCATCTACCTTAGCCAAATGGGCAGGATTTTTTGGAGTTTTAGGGTGATGAACTAAGATAGGTTTACATAAATCTAGATTTAATAGCAAAAAGGTTCTCTATAATATTTCGCGACGTTCATTAGAATCACCAGAAGAAGAAGAAGTTGAGGAAGACATGGTAAGAGTGGAATTGTTATGCCAACTAGTTTTCTTCCAAGGAACGGGTTTCCAGGTTGGAATAGGGATTCAAAAATTTAGTGCAATTTGATGAATGATAACCATATTTCAAGTATAGAATTAATGAGCCTTGATATGTTTATGGGCCCATTTATCTTAGTCCAACCCAAACAGAGAGGATTATAATAATGTTTCCTTCAATTAGAATTCCGCCTTTACTAAACCTTATCCATTTTGTGTCAACTTAACCTACTTATTGTTTAAAATTTTGATTGATGTAAGTTGTTTATGTCGCAATATTAGATAAAAATGTATACTAGGTCGAGCTTTATGGATAGACCATGATAGGTCTTGAATTATTTAGGTCGAAATATATGTACACACATATGTATAAAATCTTGAAGGAAGATAATTTGCTTATGAATTGACTTAATGGTTGTAGAACATGGGACTTTTGAGTTGAAATTAGTAGTTAGAAAATATTGCTACAAAGTTCGATCATTAACCCAAACTTGTTCAAAGACTATTCATGTTAGCTAAGGTGTTAAAATTTTGTTATATGCTAATTAATAGAGAACACGGAATATCCACTAAGCTAACTTGATTAGAATCTGATCAAGAGAATAATGTTAAGATTTCTCCTTTAAGGATAAATGACGTATCCATTTGAGTCTTACGATTATAATCTTACTTAAATCAGCTAAAATTTATAAAGTTTGTTTTTATGACTAAAGTGTTGGTCATGAATATTGTCAAAAATTTAATTTAGAGTCCAGAATAAACATAACAAAAAAAAGGACTTGAATTAAATGTTGACAAATGAAAAATGATATTACAATGATCTTATAAGATTACAATATCAAAGTATAACTTTGTTAATAAAATCTTACAAAGTTAAATGTAAAAATAAACCAAATGCTCACCAAGGACTCAGTAAAGAAGACGACGAAGACCTTGCATTCAAAAGAATGGCGAAACTAAACATTAGACCATTCTCTGTATGCAACAAGGATTATGATTCAAGTCTGAAACCACCCAAAAAAGGTGATAACAGACCACAACTTCAATTATCCTAGTAGAGTCAAAGAATAGTCTAATGTCTAGTCCCACCAGTCTTAGAATACAACACACTTGAAGTCCAAGTTGAATGAAATAGGAAAATGGCAAAGCAAGATACTGAACCAATGTCAGCAAAAATACTTTGAATAAAAAAGGATCCTCACAAGAGAGGTTCATGGTTGGAATGGGGCATGATCTAGATCGACTGATTTCCTTAAAAAGGATAGAAACCTAATAAGGACTAAGGATTATTCGTGAGCTTTATGGGATGCTAACAAGCCTTTGTCGAAGGCCATGTTTGAAAATAACGGGGAAGTATTAGATGACCATTGGTGGAGGCCAAAGGGAGTAGTTAATAGCATTATGGAATTTAGTTCCTAGAAGTTGAACCTCTCATGGAGCTAACTAGAAGATAACAAGTGTAACCTTTTCCACTCAGATTGAGTCAAAGGCAACACTTGTGGGGGGTATATGTTGGGGGTATTTTCAATTTTTCTAAAAAAACCTAGGATGAGAGAAGATAGATGCAAGCTGAAAAGAAGACCATACAGTAGAAAAGTCAAAGATACGAGGGAGTCGACATTGGAGAAAGAGGTTAGACATGAAATGGAAATTGCCAAGTAGTAGAAACCCATCGACTAAAGTGTAAAAGCACTACTTGACCAGAACTTCCAGAAACTGCCCAAAAACCATTTGTAACCGCCAAATATATAGTAATTGGCAACAAGTGTGAAGGTTAATCTTGAATGCCAAGGTAGCAGTTAACAAGAAGGCACCTAAATTGAAGGTTTTTGAATTCCAAGAGGAGTGGGAGACCTTGTAGTATAAATGACAGAATTAAAGATGGAATCGAGGCTTGACATTCGACACTCCTCATACACATAACAGGAAAAGAGTCCTTAAGTACCTTTACTTTTTTCAAAAATTTTCCTTTTGTTTATTTAGTTCTTTGGTTCTTTTTTTTTTTTTTGTTATGTTAATCATTGCTATTCTTACTACTCTGTAAGTTACATTTCTTAATTTCAATTCAATCAAGTTACTATTTTGTATAAATGTCACCAGCAAATTTCCATTCCGTGAACTTGACATTTGCATTCACGAATTTAGGCTCCGTGTGAAAATAGAAAGCACATAATGGGAAGCGATTCCTTTATTATGGAATATAATCACACTGTCAATTAAGGTTATCAAAATTTGACGGAAACACAATTATTTCACACAGTCTACATTGTCGGTGCTGAGTTAATGAATTTGTCAATCAAATTCTTATCATTTATGATGGTTTGGTGATTTTGAAGTCATGTAATAAATGATTTGCATAAATATGGTTGCACATCAATACTTTCACATTTTCCGCTCAATCATTCTCGTTATGATCTGCAAAATATGGTTTTGCTCATCAATTGATTTTTCGCATATGGTGCTCAGTCATTCTCGCTAATCATTTATTTGAGTCAAAAATTTAATATAAAATCATTTAAAAGAAATAAATAATTTGAATAATTAATATAATTAATTAATTTGAATAATTCATAATAATGAAATATAAAGGAAAATGTATAGATTAAATGTAATAAAAAGAGATCCATAAATATTAGTCTGTATATTTAATATATGCAACAACTTTTCCTTCGCCAATGAACAATGATAACCAAAATCATTAAATAGAGAATTTCTTAAAAGTTATTCATGGAGCACCCGTACTCTATTTCTTTCAGCTTTCACTGATTTATATATTCCTTAATTCATCTAATTAATGCAAAGCCTAACTTGAACTTTAATGCTGTAGAAGTAGGACCAATCAACTTTTCATTTTTCTCAGAAGTGATATTACTATTTATTTAATCTAAATAGAGATATGTATCGATCTCTTGTCGATTAGTTTCAAAGAATAATTAACTTTAAACATATATATTACGTCCAGATTTATTTGAATCCATTAACGGTGAAAAAATTCAGTACATAACATAAATGAGATGTTAATTACAACCAATATATACAGTGCGAAGTTGAATTATTTATTCAAAAAATTTGCTGCCGTAAGGGTCTAATATAGAGGAATGAAAATACTAGTCACAATTTTGTTAGAATGATATAACATATTTGTTGACTATTAGATAGATAAGTGATCTCTATCACTTTGTTTCATCTAATAATTATTTTTGTATCTTGTCAAAATTTTACTTTTTTTCTTTGGGCTGTGTAGCGTTACTTATAGAAGAATGATGTTGTAGCTAGCACCGTGTATTCTCCATGTATAAATGTTTGGTTTAATAATTTAAAGTGAATTATAGAGAGAGTACTTGGTAGGAATATTTAATGTAGGTAGAACGAGAAAGAGATTTTAACTCTAGTAACGAAAATATCATCCTTCCTGAATTTTAACAAGATAGAGAATAACTAAAGAAGATGTGGTAAATACGCTCATTAATTTTTAATATTTTTATGTTCAAATCTCAAATTAAAATGAAATGTTAAAAAATCTAAGGTTATGTTTAAGTGATAATGGGTTGGTGAAAAATGATCATTATTTAGATTTTACTATATCTTAATATATACCTTTACATATTTGACAGACCAAGAAGTCAATTTTTTATTTTTTTTTACTTTCTTCCTTCTTCAGTATTGCTACCAAGTGCGGGCGAGTGAAGTATAATTTAAGGAGTTGTACTATGTAAGGAACCTCGAATCCAATGTCTTGAACTCTAATTTAACATATATAAAAAATAATTGCATGGTTTAATTAAAATAATCTACATAAATCATTAGTGATTCCTTTATTGTGTTAGTTGAGTTTTTGATCAAATTGTGCAGAACTATTTATCAAACTATCATATCTTTCAAACTATATACTAAAATGCTACACTTTTGTTTACACTAACTTTTTTTTTTCTTCAAGTTACATGTAGATAGCGACATATACTTTGGCTCTTTTTACTTGATAACGCCAAAAAATTTGGCATTAAATGAATAATAATGTGGCAGCGCCTAACATTATACAGCTTAAAACAATAGGCCACTAGGAGTTATTCATGTAAAAGCATTTATACATTTGACGTTGTCTACGTAAAAACGTCACACAATATGGCATTATACCTGTGGCTCCCCACTATAAATAAACATCTCTCCTTTTCATGCCCAAACCTCCTATTTTTCAGATTTTGAACTACTCTCTAAACTCTTTTTTCTTTTTTAAACTCTCTCCCAAACTCTGGATGTAGTTGGTGGAAAAGGCATTTGGGTCACCATTCTGAAAATATTCAGATATTATTGTTATTATTTTTTTTTATCGTAATTATGCTAATTGTGTATTGTATATTTTTTTGTGATTGACTAATTTTGTTGGTTAGGAGGTTTTAGGAATTTCTTCGTTAAAAAATTAATAGTGTGAATTATTATTAGGGTAGCATTTTTTTTGTTGACACGTGTTAATTATGTTTATTTTTAATTTTTTTGTTTTCAATTGACTAAATTTGTGGGTTTATTGAAATTGAAATTAGTAGGGTTAAGGAAATTTTTCTTACAAAAAATAATAGTATGAATTCATTGTTAAGGTAACAATTTTGTTTTAATTGACACATGTGTTGATTGATTTCATATTTGTTGTGTTGCTATTATTCAAAAGTTTGAGAAGTGGAATTAAAATGGTAAAACTCCTTGTTGTGCTCAATTACTGCAATAGGACAATATATGGAGGTCCTCTTCCTAAGACTATCATGATTAAACATGATACGACTTTTGAGCTTCTATAAAATAGAATTCAATCAAAAGTAAGACTCCAAGAAAATCAATATGTGTCTAGTGTCGTGTATTGATTTCCACAATGGAACATAATATTGAGATGGATAGCTCTTCCATTAGAAGATGATACGAAGATGTTGCCTGCATGATAGATTGCTTTTATCAATATCTAAACTTAACTTCAATGGAGATGTATGTTGAGATAGAAACAAGTGAGTACAATGTGTATGTTAAAGCTCCTTTTGAAACAGAATTCCAAGTTGGTCCTTCTAATCTACCTGAATCATCATACCCTATCAACACTTAATTGTCCATGACACACGCTACTCCCTTCTTCTAACCTCAGGAAGTTAATATATCTGAATGCCATGAGGCTTTCCATATTTTACATTGCTTCAACTATTCTAGTTGAGCCCTATAACATGAGTGTTGTTAGTTCTACAATGCCTGAAAGGAGATTGTTTGGGTTGGATTTAGAAACTGATAACTCACTTATCAGAGATGCATTCTGACATAAGTGAAGATGAAGGAGAGTTACCAAAGGGAGATGATTCAAATATTGACATAGAAGAAGAACACTTTGACGTTAAAGTAAATTTACATGAACAAGTCCCTCCAATGTTAGTTGCCCCTCAATCTGTATTTGTGCCTCCATGCTCTCAATTCCCTCAGATCAATTGGGATGCATTAAGTACACTTAATAATTTTCCTAAAATAGATCATTGTGGTATTTGGAGGCCAAAAGAAGAATTATATGTTGGGTTGCAATTTCCATCTAAAGATATTATCAAGTTGACCCTAAAGTATTATTCAATTTAGTAGACATCAAAACAACAAGGTTAAGGATTCTGATATAGAAAGGCTACCTGCTAAGTGCCCTAAATATGGTGATGGTTGTAATTGGAGAGTCAGAGTCATTCAAAGTAAGAAATCAAACATATGACAGATCACAAAGTATAATTGACCCCATAGCTATGTCAACTCAACTATGTCATAAGATCATAACAAGTTAGACTCTATTATGATCTGTTCTTGCATTTTAGAGATAGTTAAACAAAAACCTGATGTACCTATATACTTGATTATTGAAAGGATTCGAAGTCAATTCATATAGGAAGTGTCATATTGGAAAGCTTGGAAGGAAAAACAAAGTGTCATTGGAAAGGTTTTTGGGGATTGGGAAAAATCTTATGAGGTATTGCCTAGATGGTTAACGACCATGAAAAGAGACATATCGGGCACAGTGGTGGAGTTACAAACCATTGAATGTGTTGAGCGCAACTGAGTTGACCATTCAAGACAAGTGTTTTTTTGCTTATTCTGGACATTCAAACCATATGTTGCTGGATTCTAATATTGCAAGTCCATTATTCAAATTGACGATACTAATTTGTATGGTAAATGTCGTCATAAACTATTGATTGTAACAACATAAGATAGAGATAGAAAACATTCGCTAATTGCATTTGCCATTGTGGAAGGAAAAATAAAGGATTCTTGGAGTTAGTCCTTAGCCCTCCTTTGTACACATGTCACACAACAACACTACAAGAAAATTACAATTTAGCGAGGGAAGTTTGCGAGGGAAAATTTCCCTTGCAATTCGTTCTCTAATTAGCGAGGGAATTGCGAGAGATCAGCGAGGGAATATTCTTCCTCGCTAAATTTGAAAAATAAATTCTATGAGAAAATAACGAAGTAATAGCGAAGAAATTGCGAGGGAATTGCGGGAGATTTTTTTTCTCTCTAATATTAGCGAGGGAATTGCAAGGGATAATATCCCACGCTAAAAGTAGAGAGGGAATTGCGAGGAATAATTTCCCTAGCTGAGAGCACAGTGTAAACTTAGTCTAGTTAGCGAGGGAATTGCGAGGTATTTTTTCCCTCGCTAACTGATAAAATTTAGCGAGGGAAACTTTCATCGCAAATCCGTCGCAAATCCATCGCAAAACCTACTTCAACCTAATTACAGAATTCTAAATCCCTCTTTCCCTCTCACTCTCACCCTCTGTTTCTCCTGCTCTCCCGCCCACTCTACCTCTGACCCTCGCCCTCTCTCTCTCGTTCTCTCACTCTCACCCTCTTTCCCTCTCACTCTCACCCTCTCTCTCCCGTGCTCTCCTGCCCCCGTGCCTCTCACCCTCACCCTCTCTCTCTTGTGCTCTCCCGCCCCTTTTCCTCTCACCCTCACAGCCGTAGGACCTTCCCCTCCACCACTCAGATCTCATCACCACTGCGCCGCTGCCGCTCTGATTGCGCCCCCACCTCCCCACCTCGCCACTGCCGCTCTGACCGCGCCCCCACCCCGCCACCGCGCTAGTGTAACACTCTTCCCCTTTCCTTCAATTTCATTTGAGAGGTAGCTACTTCAATTTCATTTGTATCCCATCAGTTTTAACTTTATGCTGATTGTTTTGTTGAGGTATGATATGAATGTCAATGACTACTTGCTCATGATGTATAATGTGAACCTGCTTCTATGATTTTGTGATGTTTTGCTTCTTTAATTGGGTTTAACTAATTCCTTGCTCTGGAATGGAATTATCTTCTTTCATATTATTATTAACGTATGAGTTCTTTTCTTTTTTGCAGTCACGCAATTCTTATCTATCTTGCTTCTGCCTTTCCGGGAGTTGCAAACCATTGGTTAGTATTGTATTGCCCCTCTTCACTAATTTAATTGCAATCTTCTGTATGAATTCAAGATATGTGAATTAACATAGTGTAACATTATCAGGTTGTGCATGTATTTCATTAGCTAAATGTTGTATCTTAACAAAGCAACCTCAGTTAATGGAATTTTTTGGCTACTAGATAATTTAGATGTGCATCATACAATAATTTAGATGGGACAAAGGATAATTCAACCCTCAAGAGCATTCATTAATTGTCCTCACTCCTTAGAAGAAGAGAGAAGTTGAAAACTGGGGAAGATAGATAACTTGAAATTGGGTTTGGATTGGTTTTGGTTATGAGGCATGAAAGCAGGAATATCAAGGAGTGTGTCTGGGAAGTGGGAGTGAAGCAGCCCCACTTTGCCATTTGAAAAGCAAATGGTCATCCTTTATTTTAGGGAGAATGATGTGCTTTTTCTGTGAAGAAACTGCCGCCATTTTGGTGTTATTCTAGGCTGGCTTCGTCTCTTTGCAGGGTGGCGTAGTACCGCAAAAGTTAGAGACTTGGTAAAGGAGCTTGAATGAATAATTTATCAGCAAAATTACATTTAGTGCTGAATAATCACATTTCTACAGATCTTAGCATTTTATAAATTACTTCAATTGAATTAACTGTAGCAGATGGGACTAGGCTATATCTAGGCATCCATGACAGTAATGTTCACTTGGCAATCTCTATTAATATATGATGATAGGCTTCGGTAGAGGACAATACATGAAGCCATTAGGTCATTGGCTGGTCAGTATAATAATCTTAGATATGCATTTTAGTACGGTAGTAGATATGTTATAAAGTTAGTGCCCGCTTCCTTCCAGATGATCACATCCCTCTTTCTTTGACTTTCGAAGCTACAGTTAGTTTAATAACTTTAATAATGTCTTAAGCATGGAATATATTTCTTTTTAATAAAGGAGAAAAGCCAAGTGGAACTATAAATTATTATTAAGTGCTTATAGACCATCTAATTCCACCTTAAATAAATTACACTGAATCCCCTCCAATTGAGAAGTTTGAGGTGTATCTACTATAATATGAAAGTGCTTTTAAAATAACAAACATTGCATAAGAGACGACTTTACCTTATCTGACTTTTCTTTTAAATTTTTTATTCTATTGACCCTTGGGTTCCCTTATACTGTTCATGTATTATAAAACTAGTTATTTTAATAGATGCAATGCATGTTAGAACCTAAGAGTTTACTATAAAAGGAAGAGATGCAGACCCAAAGATAATTAATAAACTACTAATTTTATAAATTCTAAAATTTTATGGGCAATCCACCCTCCTTACTAATAATCTGCATATTTAAGGAAGGAAGAACAATCAGTATTTTTCCCCCTTATTAATATTTCCTCAAAGCAAAACATTATCAGCTATTCTTTCTTATTTACGGTCCCTCTTTGCTCATAAAAGAAGAGACCAATTTTTTTCGTATGAAGAATTTTGGTTGATATTCAATGTGAGCCACCATACATATGGACAAGCGTACCTCTCAAAATACTATCAAATATATTTTCTTATTCTTTTTTTTATTCAATATATAAAAAACCAATGCCCATGAAAATGAAAATATTTCCCACATCATAACTAGATCATTTGTCTGACATAAGGCAAAAGGAGTGGATGATGTCCATACCTTAGACTCCCCAGTCTGTTTTAGCTTGTCAGCATGCTTTGTTACACTTTGCAAGAAAAGCATATGCTTGATGGTCCTTTCCAGAAGTGCATCTATGCTACACTGTTGAATCATTATAAGAGATTAAAGAAAAAAAAAATTCAGCACCTGAATATGATATTTAAAAAAGAAATTCTGGATTGAGATATAAGAGAGCACAAGAAAGGCTATACTTTTGCTCCATTTGGCACAATTTCCCGCAACTCTTTCACGCGATCTTGAATCATTTGGCGATCTTTAGGTCGAGGCCTGGGATTCTCTCCAGGTTTGAGCCTTTTACAATTTGATTTGCAAGCTTCATCTGGCCGCTTAGAGTATCCAGTTGAAACATTATTTTCATGCTTCACAGTGCTAACATTCTCAACCCATGAACTAAGTTGAGACCCGTATATGGAAGTAGTTTGAGAGAAGTTTCCAGCATCATCCTTGCTACACCAGACCTAAGAGAACAAGTTTCAAGAAGACTGTTTTACCTCCCTTGGGTCTGCATGAACAGTGCCAACTTGAACATTTCCAACTGAGTGCACAACTGCACCAAACCCGTTAAGCATCACATTAGCATCATCGCTGGTCTGCTCTTGAAAGGCATAAAGAATACCATTAATCAGAAGATCTTTTAATCAGGCATCTATATCAGATGCTCCCAAGTTAGTGACCACCTTCTCAATAGTTTCCATAACCATTCGTGTAAAGGTTCACTCTCATCTTTAATATCCTCAACAATTCTCCCGAAAATATCGGCAACGACAACTTTGTTTGCCTTCTCTACAGTAGTCTCCACAAGTTGCTTATAGTTTCTTCGATCCAAAGTCATCCTCCTAACCCAAACGTTCTGAAAAAATCAGGGAGAATATCATTTCTAATATAATAACTATGCACACCCTCAAGTAATTACACACTGCTTCACCATATTCAGAACAATTTTCTTCATTTCTTCCTCAGGCGACTGAAATTCACCAATCAAAATAATCATAACTTCCTTAGCATAGTAACTAGCATATAGGGCTTCCATCAACGGATTTGTAAAACCAATTGCCTTTAAGAAACGCTTTTGTCTCCTATCCCAGTACATTTAGGACTATCTAAATATGACATAAATTTTTGATGTTGAAAATAAAAGTCACGAATTTCTAGCGAATTATGTGTTAAGAATATTGGTTTGATTTAATTTTCCATGATTGTGCTTTAACATATGCTTAAAGTTTTATTTTCTTATTCGAGTAAAAGTTTAATTAAACCCTTAGTTTCCCGTTTGAGATTCTATATTAATGAGTACGCATACCTTTTCAAGGTACTGCTCATTGTATTGAATCTTGAATTGTCCAAGTGGGACAGTTTGGTAAGAAATTTTGTCTTTATTTCGGTTAATAGTTTTTCTTTAAATCTCATATGTTATATTTGTTGAAATTTCGGTCTGCAATATTTCTTTTTGTTCTCTGGGTGTATACTTAAATGCAGTAGATCTCACTGCGTTCAAGTCATGCACTTGGAGACCAATGGGAAATGCTGCCGAAATTTTGTCAAGTATAAAATATGAGATTTAAGGAATAACTATTAACCAAGTGTTGAAAATGTTTCTTATCGAATGGGATAGGGCCATACCATGTTAATAAGGAGATGGGGATATAAGGATTGTGTTAATGTGCTAAATCAATTTCAGCAATGATGAGACCCGATCGAAGTTGGATGTCACGAAGAAATGATCCTACTGGCTATGTAAGTGAAGAATTCAAGGATGGAGTTGATGATTTCATTAGGGTTGCTCAAGGAGACCCGACAGTTATTGATGCATTAAATCGCATCCTTTGTCCATGTGCTAGATGTAAGAATCGTGCTTGGAGGGAGGTATTTGGGGTAGAACAACATCTGTATAAGTACGGATTTGTAGATGATTATGTAAATTGGTGCATTCATGGTGAGGACAGATGGGGGGATAGCAGCTCAACATCCATTGTCCATGATGATGAAGTGGAGCCTAGGAATCCATACGTGGATATGGTTATGGATGCCGCAGGTGATAGGTTAAATCCAGAAGCTCAAGATTTAGAAGAGGATCCAAATCCGTCAACTGTAAAGTTTTATGATTTGCTCAGAGACGCTGATGAACCTTTATGGGATGGTTGCCACAAGCACACGAAATTGTCAGCTGTAACTTAACTTTTGAACTTGAAGTCAGAGTTTAACATGAGTGAGAGTTGTTATGATAGAATGATTGTCATAATTAAGAGCATGCTTCCAGAGCCTGAAAGGTTACCCAAAAAATTCTACAAATCAAAGAGAATGGTTTGTGAGTTGGGATTAGGATATGAGAAGATAGATGCGTGTCTTAATCAGTGCATGTTGTATTATAAAGAATACAGTGACAAGAGACTCTACTCAGTTTGCTTAGTATGTGGACACCCACGATTCAAACCGAAGGCGGGACGTTCATCGAATGAGAAGGATGTGCCGCATTCAGTGTTGCGATATTTTCCTATTATGCCAAGACTCCAACGTCTGTTTATGTCCAAAAACACTGCACAATATATGACTTGGCATGCGGATGGAGTGCGTCAAGATGAAACAGTGATCAGGCATCCAGCTGATGCTGAGGCTTGGAAACGATTTGATGATACCCATTCTACATTTGCGCTAGACGCTCGAAATGTTAGGCTTGGCCTGTGTACAGACGGTTTTAATCCATTCAGCGGTTCAGCTACACCATATTCATGTTGGCCTGTTTTTGTCACACCGTACAATCTACCTCCAAGTATGTGTATGAGAAGGGAATACATATTCCTCACTCTTGTAATTCCTGGACCAAAGTCACTAGGTAAAAGTTTAGATGTCTATCTTAGACCTCTAATTGACGATTTGAAGATATTGTGGGCTGATGGGGTGCAAACTTATGATGCCTGGAAGAAGCAAAATTTCGATATGAAAGCGGCTTTGTTGTGGACAATAAGTGACTTTCCAGCCTATAGAATTCTGTCTGGGTGGAGCACTCATGGAAAACTTTCTTGTCCACTTTGTATGAATCACAATAAGTCATTTGTGTTGAAGCACGGTAGGAAATGTTGTTGGTTTGATTGTCATCGCCAATTTTTACCTTTTGATCATCCATTTCACCGTGATCGAAACTCTTTTAAGAGATCAACAGTTGAAAAATCCAATCCATCGCAACGACTGAGTGGGACAGATGTCGAGAATAGAGTGACTCAACTTAAGGAAGTCATTTTCGGCTTGAATTCAGGTAAACAAAAAGAAGATGGCTTTGGTATACACCACAATTGGGTGAAGAAGAGCATATTCTGGGAATTGCCTTATTGGTCCACTAATCTAATACGACATAATTTAGATGTTATGCATGTTGAGAAGAACGTGTTTGACAATATCTTCAACACTGTCATGGACATAAAGGGCAAGACAAAAGACAATGCAAATGCAAGAGAAGATTTGAAGATGGTATGCAAACGTCCTACCTTGGAGCTAATAGTTGAGAATGGCAAATGTAAAAAACCAAAGGCGACATATGTCTTGGATGCCAATCAAAGAAGGATGGTGTGTGAGTGGATAAAACAGTTGAAATTTCCTGATGGGTATGCGTCGAATATCGCACGTTGCATCAATGTAGACGGCGGGAAGATATATGGAATGAAAAGTCACGATTGTCATGTTTTTATGCAAAGATTAATTCCTCTGGCATTTCGTGATATCTTGCCAAAACCTATATGGGGACCGTTAACAGAACTTAGCTTGTTCTTTAAAGAAGTTTGTGCAACTGAAATTCGTGCTTCCACCATGGAGAATGCAGAGCTTTCTATCATTGAAACAATTTGCAAGTTAGAGAAGATTTTTCCTCCAGCATTCTTTGACGTGATGGAACATCTAGTCGTGCATCTCCCTTATGAAGCTAAGGTTGGAGGCCCAGTGCATTACAGGTGGATGTATCTCTTTGAGAGGTGTATGCTGTACTTGAAAAGAAAGGTCTGAAATAAGGCGAAAGTTGAAGGATCTATTTGTGAAGCGTATATTTTAGAAGAAATTTCCAATTTTGCTTCCATGTATTTTGATCTCCACCTACAGACCAAACGCACTCAAGTTCCTCAGAATGACGACGGTGGGGAAGATACAATTAATGCACGATTGTCTATTTTTAAACATCTATGTCATCCTATCGGGAGAGGTCGAAATAGATTCCTGACAGATGTGGAACTTCAGATTGCTGAGACATATGTGCTTGTAAATTGTGGAGAAGTTGAACCTTATCTCCAGTAAGTTTACTCTCTATCTAATGAATATGTTACTAATGTGCTTAATTTATAGTTTCATATTAATTAATGTATTGATTAGACAATTCGAAGATTCGTTAAGGGAAACAGATCCCAATATCACTAATGATCAAATATTGGAAGCTCGAGATAAGGACTTTAGTAGGTGGCTAAAACATCTAGTGAGTCCTTTTATCCATAATTGTGATCTACCATATTAAATTCAATGTTCATTATGCATGATGTTACAAAATTTCTACCGTCTATGTAATGATACAGGTTAATATAGGCCAAGTTGAGGATCAAATGATACGAGAGATAAGTTATGGTCCATCCAAGTCCGTGACTTCTTACTGTGACTTAATAGTTAATGGGTACAGATTCCATACTAAGGTGTATGGACAAAATAAAGCTACCATGAATAGTGGTGTATGTGTTAGAGGTAGTATATATGGTGAGAATGACTTCGACTATTACGGCATTGTTGAAGATATATTGGAATTGTCATATGTAGGAAATCAGAACAGAGTATTTCTGATCAAATGTCATTGGTTTGACCCGATAAATGGAGTCAATGTTGATGAGAGATATGGGTTGGTTGACATCAAGCATAAATCAAGACTTCACTCAAATGAGCCATTCGTCTTAGCCGAACAAGCACAACAAGTGTACTATACAAGATATCCACAAAGCAGGAATAGAGCTAATGGTGAATGGTGGGCAGCTTGCAAGGTCAGAGCAAAACTCTTCGTGGCATAGACATTGAATGACGAAGGTGATGAATTGAATGACTTAACTGCTACTGATTATTACTAAGATGAGGGATCCCTTGGAACACACAATCCTGTCGTAGATGATGAAGCAGTCTCATTGTTTGATGCACATGCCCAAATGGAAGAAGTGAACATACGTGATATACATTATCCAACAGACGTTCTATTTGATGACGAGTTCATTGATGACAATGAAAATAATGAAATTAATGAATTCTCAGATGAAGATGACGAATCTTTTGATTCAGACTCAAGTAGTTAAAATTGAAGTTTGTTTAATAAATTTCGTTCATGGTATTTACACTGGAATATCATTATTCTCCAACGTCTATTTTTATTGACATATAGTTTCTTAACTCCTCATGTTTCATTATGTTTCCTTATACAGATATTCATCATGACCATTCGAGGTAGAGGTGCTAGACGCGGTCGTGGGCGAGGCCGTAATGTTTTATCTGCCCATGATTCTCTACCACTACAGCATTCTCAGCCCTCTCCAGGTATATACCTGTAGGATGTTTCATTTTAATTATTGTTAACTCGTGGTTTATATAAATGTAATATACATGTATTTTGTTGTTTATGTATAATTATGTTAGGTGCAACTTCAGCTATTGGCCCATCGACCAATGCAGGCCTACCAGCGTCTAGTCCATTGACCATTGGAGGCGCATCAGCTTCTGTCCCACCCTTTATTGACCCAGCGATTTCTATGCCACCTCCTGCTGACCCACCCACTAGCGGCCCGAATGTGGTGCCTTCATGTGGAGAATCCGATGTAGAAACAGATAGCAGGGAACTTATATATGTAGCGCCTGTCCCTTAACCGTAAGTAATAGTGATATCTCACCTTTTATTACATATATTTACTTTTAGATTACCAACATTACCTTCTTGTACTTACAGGAGAAGGTTTCTCCCGTCGAGGGTGACACGTGACATTATGTACAATGTCATGACACGGATGCCTGTTCTGGCTAGTACGTGGCGAGGTTATCCAGCTGAGATGAAGGAAATACTATTTACCGACTTTATGGTAAGTAATTGTGTTTATAGAATTATATATTATACGCTTATTGAAAAATTAATATACACTGATATCATTTGTGTAGGCTAAGCATCGGTTCACATCTGATGCTGATCACGGCATGGCAAGAACTGTCTGGGAACGGACTATCTTGGACCGTTATCCAGACCATTTGAACAAAGCACGAGATAAGGCCTTTGAGAAGGCAAATTCAGATAACTTGGCTGATGTTAAGGGCCATGGGCCCAGAGGAATGAGGACGGAAGTGTGGGATGGCATGGTCGACATTTGGCCGACGGATAAATGGATGACAAGTCTGTGCCTGCCGGAGGAACACGGGGCAGCCATGCCTGATGCCTTGAAGCATACCGGCGGGTCGATAAGTTTTGGTGAACACAAGAGCAAGATGGTAATATAACTTCCTCATTTAAAATTTTAATGATAAGTATTTGTGTATTAACATGTTGTAATTACTTAAGTTATTTGTCTATCTTGAGTATGACATAGTATTCTAGAAGGATTACCTTACTTTTGATATGTATTTATTATATAATATTCTTCCATATGGGATTACAGGAGGCAGAGTTAAAGCATCCGGTTTCTTACAGAGATCTGTATGCTAAAGTTCATAAGAAGAAAGACAGAAACTATGTTTCTGAGCGCTCGAGGAATTTCATTATAGGTGTCTTGTTCTTATTCAAAAGTCATATATATTTTAGTTTTTTTTTTGTTAATATTTTTCTTGTTTTGTTATTTTCAGGAGTCATATGACACCGCAATGACAGAAAAATATGAAGAAAACTCTTCCTCTCACCCTATGGTTGACCCGGATGTCTGGTTGAATGCGGCGGGTCCTAACAAGAAGGGACGTGTGCATGGCATAGGTAACAGCTTGCACATTGGTAATAATACTATGCAAGCTTCATCCTCCTCAGTTGCAGGTCCTTCTCGCTCTACACCATTGACACAGGACATATCTGAAGCTGTAAATACAGCAGTGGTAGCAGCGATGGCTTCGTTTGTCCAGAGTCAACTTGTCCCTATGTTGGCGCCCTTCCAATCATTCCTATCTACGATCGGATCAACAAATGTTGCTCCAACCACCATCGCAAGGTTTAGGTAGGGAGGGTCGAGAAGAAGAGGAAGAGGAAGAGGAAGACGATGACTTAGACTGATTACTAATGTCCTTATTGTCTACTTTGTATAACTTTCAACTATATTGATTGATTCTTTGTATAATAACTTTTCACTATATTATTACATTATTTGTACAAGTTTTTTTTACCGTAGTTTACAATTATTTGATTGTTTGGTGTTGGATTTCTGTTTGCTGTGGTTTGAAATGCAGGTTTTGGGAAAGTAATAATACAAATAGGTTATTAAAAAAAATAAACTAATTAGCGAGGGATTAGCGATGCAATAGCGACGAGTAAGAATTAGCGAGGGAATAGCGAGCAATTAGCGAGGGAAATTTACCACTATAATATATACAATTAGAGAGGTATTAGCGAGGGTTTGGCGAGGGAAAAAATCACTATAATCACTACTAGAATTTTTAGATTTAGAGACAGAAGAAATTCCGTATCTAAATGTGTAAAATTTTGTCTCTAAGTATTTAGAGATGGAAATTGCTCTATCTCTAAAAGTGGCGTCTCTGATTGCTTGAGATAAAAAATTTAATTCTGTCTCTAATTTAGATATAGATTTTTTTCATTTCTAAATTTTAAAATTTCGTCGTTATTCAGTTATAAGATTTGTCTCAGTTCTTTAATTAGAGACAAAAAAAATTCTATCTCTAAATTAGAAACAAATTTTTTTGTCTCTAAATTTGTCTCTAATATTTTAAAAAATATTAAAAAAAATTAGACATCTAGTTGGGATTTGCCACAACTAAACGCCTTCAGCGCCTATTAATATGGAGAAATCACATTATAATATTCAAGATACTTCCAACCAGCTCTCAGCACTCATATTACTTTCTAGGTAACGAAATAATTCATAGATATTAGGAATTCGAAACAGGAATTGTTTTTTCAAATAGATATATATATAATGTGTTTTTGTTTAAAATCAGGTGCAATATCATAACACTCATACTAGCCACTTGAACTATCAAATTAGAATCCAACATCAAAATCCAACAATAAAATGGTAACTCTAATAACTTGTAGGAAACAAAGCATCATTTGCAAGGAGCATATATACAGTATCTCCTACAAAATAAACCTTAGCAAAAATTCAATAATCTTAGGTGGTACATACTCTAACTTGTAGCAGTTCTAGGTATGTTATAGACAAGAAAATATCTAAAAATATAAATAAATGATAACATTAAAACCAACTTCATTTCAATAAGAAAACCCAACTAAATCATTCTTTCAATCAATATTTTACTAAAAACAACTTCTATTGATCAATCTCTACCAAGTGTATCTAGAAAAAAAATTTGGAATTACTACACAAGTTTGCCTCTAGAACTCTATCCAACAGAAGTAAAGAAAACAACTTGACCTTATGGGTAACAAAAGCATCGACAGTTGTTGGGTTACTTGACAGAAGAGCAACAACAACTTTAGTGCACTATAATTAGCCAAATGGCCCAAATCTTTAAATGTAAGACCCAAGATACCTTTGAGGAACTTCCTGAATCCAATATACCAAGGTTGATAGGCTAAAAGCCTAATATCATAAAGCTTTAAGGACAAAATTATACTTTTTGATATCCATGAATCATAATATAAAGGCAAATTCTTACTTGGCTAGCTATAATTCAACACTATCATGATTGGGCTAATATCAGCACCCACTCCATATTTAACCAAAACTCGATTTTGAACAGGATTGAGATTTTGTTCTTGGCATTTCAGCTTCAATTACTTCCTTAAAGATAACTTTTCTAGTCTCTATTCACTTTCCTTAGTAATCCCTAAGTAAAAAATATATCACAACTTGTTACATACTTAATAATCAAAAGAAATACTAGAACCAAAATGTTATTGAAGAAAATTTAATAAAAAGAAAATATAAGACACTTTGTTGAACCTGTATGTAGGTAATACATGTCATCCAGGGCCTCAAGACTTTAATTACAACCACCAAAGAACACAAGAACACCACCCTTAATTGGGTCTAAATAGTCACCAGCTACATAAACAAAACCTTAGCATAGCCCCAATAACCCAACCCATCAAATATACAACTCAAATTGAAAAACATGACTCCTACTTTTCCTAAACTTCAAATCCACACAGACCCTTATTCTAACTTGCATTTACTGTCTGAATAAGAAAAGCACAATATTGTAATAAGTCAACAACTAATTGATCAAGCATGTACAATGAATCGAACCTAAGAAGTTTAGTAACTTAATAGCTTATAAGTTATAACTTAATATCATTTTTCAGTATTTGTAACAGCATTGCAGAGAGAGATTTCCAAATGGAAACATAATAGGCCAATAAGTTACTCAACTATTTTTAACAAGTCTCTTTAAGTTGTTCAATACTATAGCTCAGATATAATTTGCAAAATTACTAATGCCTTTCTCAGACAAATTCTTATTTAGCATAGATATTAATTAATATTGGCTTACTAGGCCAACCCACCAAATTGGGATGGTATTGAGACTAAATTTAACAAAGTCCATCTCATTCAACATTTTGTTGAACAATAATTTAACTTAATAATATTAACTTAAACAAAGTCTCAATTATTTTCATCTCTTTCAAACTACTATTTCAATAATTTAGTCTCAACTACTACTTCAAGAGGTTCATCTCGCTCAAATTCTTACTCAGAAAATATTAATTATTGATTTGGCATTTTTCTCTAGATTCATTACAAATTCACAAAGCAAAGAAAAAGGCATATAGAGAACTAACCCATTCCTATCATTGCAAATTACATAATGTTGTAGATAATGACAAGAACACCAAATCGACAAAAGTAATAAAGAGTGAGCAAAGTATCGTTCTCATGAGAATTATGTTATCAATTACTAAGTTTGCCAAATTGACATTATTCAATCTATCGAAAAAAAAGGGTTGTTGCAAATTCAATTAAAAAGAAATATAAGTAAGCAAAACAATAAATCAAAGGGGTGAAAAATAATGGTGTTAAAGTGTTAGGGTTCAGACTTCACTTGAACTCTTTAAAATACACATTCAAATATTAGTTTAACTATGTTCTATTTCAATGATTTATGGTCAGTTCTCAAAATTAATTAATTAATACTCAATCCCTTGCTATATTAATCCTCTTACACTATTTAGAATTAACTAATCTCTTAGTCTAATCCCAAATAGAAAGGCATTATTAAGAACGAGAGAATTAAAAGAAAGACCACATAACCCACAACATTTATTCCTAGCGATTGCAGAAATTATGGTGTTTATCACATGTTCTAAGTACATGTAAATTTTCTCAAATCATACATCAACCCAAAAGATCGTTCCCAAATTGATCAAGTTTAGAAAAACATTAAGAATAGAGATAAACATGTAAATCATGAAATAGAAACATAAATTAAACCCATAAAAGAAGTTACATCATCCAAGAACAAAATTCATCATCTTCCTAACAAAGAAAAATTAGTTATACATGGAAAAAAAAGAACACAAAGGGAAGAATATGACAATTTCATTGTAGAAAGGTGGAAATGTTAAAGAAAATTCCTAAACTTCAAGCCTAATTGCGTTCACACCACATTAGGGTTTGTGCCTCTTGACGGCTGCTGCGTTTTTTCCAAGTGTGTGTTGAAATTGACATAACTTTTCTATTTATAAAGAAATTAACATTGTTGTCTATGAGGCCAACGCTCAGGCGCTGTGTTTCCAGCACCTAGGCGCTGTCATTCTTTCCTGAAATTATGATACGTAACTCGCGTTCAGGTGCTGAGTCTTTTCAGCGCTTAGGTGCTGCGTCTTTAGCGCCTAGGCGCTGAACAACTAGAAATAAAATTCCTTCTCTGCCTTGCCAGCACCTAGGCACTGGACTACCAGAATGCAAATTTCAACTTTTCTGTCTCATGCAATCATCTCGTCTTCTTCCATGCATAATTACCTATTAAAATAAATAAAATACACAATTAAAACATAATTTAGAAAAAAAAATAAAAATAAAATAAACTTAAAAATAAACTCAATAAAAAAGATTAAAAGAGTGAAAACCCAAGACCTTTCAACCATAAAAATATGAATTTTTAAAGGTTCGACAATCCCCAAACTTAAGTTTTTGCTTGTCCTCAAGCACAAAAAAATAAAAATAAAACAAAACAAAAAAGACTAAACAAATAAGAACTCAAAACACACAGGCTCAAACACAGCAATACCAGTTATAAAAAAATCATTCATATCCTCAGAAATTGCTTCACAATCTAATTGCAAGGTGTCACACATGAACAATCCAATTATTACATCATCTCTCACATGTAACTCATGCAAAAATGACTTCCCAAAAACATGAATGAAAAACTCAATCTCCTCATAAAGTACAAACCCGGATAGGTTTATAAAAATTACAAGTGCACATCAAACCAATATCCATAGGGTTGTTCTTTATCTCTCTCTCCACTAATGTAAACAACACATAGCCAAGAATCAAAAGGGTCTTTTTAAGCTTGTAATGTAAGGCCAATGGTGAGGGTTAAGAAAGAAGGGGTAGGAGAAATAAAACAAAAGTTGAGATACATAATCAAGCACAATTCAAAATCCAAGCCACAAAATGTTGAACAAGTGCAAAACGAAGCATAAAAATCCATCACTTTATTTGTATACTTTTCTTTAACAATCTCTACTTGCAAAGTTATTTCTTTGCAATACTTTGGGTGAATTTTTTCTTTTTCTTTCCTCTTTTTTTATTTTCTTTCATTCAAATTTTTTCAACTCCTGCAATATGTCATGCACAAATATAACTAAGGCTTGAATAATAAAATAATACAAGATATGCACTCAACAAAAGGTGTGTAAGAGAAGAATTTTTTTCTTTTTTTTCATATGGGTATGGGAAAGGTAAATGTGGGTAAAAAAAATAAAAGTCAAATAATAACAAGGTTACAAAAGGGACTTAAGGATATACTATGTCACAGGTTGGCTTGAAAGGCTCACATGGTCCAAAGAAAGCCATTATTATTTCTTTAATCATTCATTGCTTAGGATTTCTCCTCAAGAGAGAATCAAACAACTTCTAGATACAAATCATCCACACAAATGTATTCCCATAAACTTTCTCTAAGCTTGACATGCATTTAAATTTCAAGGTCTATCAAACATAAAGATGGGAAATATCTCCATACACAATCGAAGTAATAGAGATAAACATAACTCACAAATTCTCATGCATTATCCAAAGAAATTAGATTAATCCGTAATTCAAACAATCATTGAATATTCAATTCAACACACCGATATGCACAGAATTTCTTAAAACACAATAGAGTGATGATGAAAAAATAAAATAAAAAAGAACAAATAAATAAATGCAAAAATTAAAAGTTAAAGGAAAGAGTGAAGAAAAATCTTTTTAGTGACCGACAGCTATATACATCCCCCTACAAAGGCTCTGAACTCTGGGAGGCACTTAAGCCGACTCAACATTAGCTACAAAACAAAAATAAAAAAATGTTAGTTAACAAGAAATAACCAATTAAAAGCAAAAACAAATGACTAACTGAAGAAAAATAAATAAATAACAAAATAAAGAGTGAAGGAAAAGAAAGAAAATTTGGATTGCCTCCTAAAAAGTGCGCTTATTTAACGTCATTAGCTCGACATTGCCTTTTTAACTCATCAAGGTGGCTTGAAACAAGAGAAGCACAATGACATATTTCTTTTGTCAAATCTTTGCCTCCATACTCGTTTATTGGCCTTGGATTCAATCTGCAATAAATTAGTGGGAGCTAGAGGATCTTTTTCAATTCCAACAATTTTTGAGAGAGAAGAACTTTTCTCTTTTTCATCAATAATCTTAAAAATAGGAAGATTAGCATTGATTGATGATGAAGGCCTCTTACTAGCCAAATCTTATAGAGGCTTATCTTGAATGCATTTGACAGTGGCATAGAGATCTGATGTCAATGCAGATTAATAAAAAACATTGATGGTCACCTGATCTCCATCCACCCTCAGAATAAGCTCACCTCTAGATACATCAATCAATACTCTTGAGGTAGCTAAGAACGGTCTTCCAAGAATCAGAGGAATATCAACATCTTCATCCATATCTAGAATCACAAAATCAGCTGAAAAAATAAATTTGTCCACATTTACTAATAAATCTTCAACTATACCATATGGATGTTTGAATGACCGATAAGCTAATTGAAGAGACATTGTAGTTGGCTTCACGTTATTAATCCCAAGATTGCAGAAAATTGACAATGGCATTAAATTAATGCTAACTCCTAAGTCATATAGAGCATTCTCAATGGTCAGCTTACCACGAGTGCAAGGAATGATGAAACTATTTGGATCTTTCAATTTAAGTGGCGGTTTCCTCTGAATTATAGTGCTACGCTATTCACTAGGTGCTACAGTCTCATCTTCCTTAAGTTTCCTCTTCTTTAAGAACAAATCCTTCATGAACTTTGCATAAGAAGGCATCTGTTCAAGTACTTTAAGCAAAGGGAATGCTAATCTACAACTTTTTAAAGACATCTAAGAACTTGGAGAATTGTCTCTCTTGGTTCTCCTTCTTTAACCTTTGAGAAAATGGGAGTCTAACATATAATGAAGGGTCAATTGCCATATTTTGCTCATGATCATTCTTCTTCCTCCACCACTTTGGTTGCTCCTCCTTAGCTTCTTCATTACAGCACTCTAGAGTTAAAACATCTGTAATAGGAACATCAATTTTTTCAGCTTCTGATGAATCAAGTGCTTCTTGAATTGTCCTTCCTGTTGGTGTATGCCCTAGAGGCCAATACATTTTCTCTATTTATATACATTCTATTATGCTATTTTATATACGAGACATTTCATTTATTGTGTTCTTTTTGATAAACATAATAAAGTCCTTAGAATAGTAAGTTTGATGCCATAGGACATCAAGTGGATGACTTGATCGTGAGATCTTTTTGGTTACAATACTATTCTTAAATGTCCCTAGTCAAGTATTATTGTTAATTAGGACAACAATAATACATTGAAACTAGTATGTGCATAGATTGATGACCACATCTCACGGGTCATGGATATGAGATATCAAGTCTTCACATGGGTACACATTAGAGTAATGATGTACTGGACTGACCCACCATGAGAACGCTACATGGATCGTTACGTGAGTGTCATAAGCGATTCTCATAGTGACAATGGTGTCTGTGGTCCTTTGACCTGAAATCACTACGATTCCTACATAAGGAGTTGTGTGTTTTAATACCATCAAACGTCATTTATAACAAGGTGATTATAAAGTTAGTTATTGGACATACCGTAAATCATGCAGAGGGATGTGAGTGACCTAGATGAGATTTGTCACTCCTACATAACAGGAGCGATCTCTTTGAGTCCCCTGATTGAGTGAGACTGCGAAATGCATGACCATGCTCAAATGAGTCAATATGAGATACTGATCTCATTTGTTGTTACAAAGTCTACTCGAATATCAGGAAACGAATGATTGGACTATACAAGGGTGACGCATTCCATGCCTTGTGTTCAATCTAGATATCTTGACAAAGGGATTAAACGACACGGAAACATTAGTCACGGAAAGGTTATGTCAAATCACTGACATTCTTATTACTTGGGTAGCAGTGATGTGTTGCTAGATATCGCTCACTGCTTGTAATATTAAAATGAGATTTTAATATTACTGCCAACGTAATAAGAACCTGCAGGGTCACACACATATAGCAAACTAAAATTGGAGCAATGGATCCAAGTTGGACTCGAATTCAAATATGGGCCAGACTCATAACAGATGGGTCTAGGGTTGCACAGCTTACCTTACTGCTACTCACACTCACTTAAGGCAGTCACTATTATAAATAGTACTACTAAGGGGCTGCTAAGATACGCAATTCAGAACCCTAGCCGCACCTACAGAAAAAGTGAGTGAGAGAGCGATAGGTTTCTTCTCTTCTCTTCGCAGCTAGCACTGTGTGAGAGACGTGAGACTCATCTTTGTAGACGTTGGATGTTCGTGAGTCTGTTCGTGTAGATACCGCAGAGACATCGTTTCTATTATGGTGTTGGTGATTCACGCTCCAAGAGGTAAATTGTAACACCCTAGCTCTGATACCAACTAATGTAACACCCTAGCTAGGGCATCACATTTCTCACTTCCGACTCATAATCTGAAAATAAGTTCGCACAAAGTTTGAGTTATAAAAGATGGGTTTCAAAATTTCTTCTTTACTGAAACGTAAATTTACTGAAAATATTAGGTAATATTAAAAATCATATTTCAACTATTCATTATGCAATATTTACACCAATTAATAACACAATTTAAAGAGAAATATAAAATTAACAGACTTATTTTTTTTTTCCTTTTTGACAGTAGCAAACCCCGTGACGGGTCCTACTTAATAGCATGGTACAACACTAACGAAAATCTTTAACATACTTATTCCTTTTTCTGTCCATCTTGATGTATCAGACATCTGTTTCTTTGTCAACATTGCACACCTTCGAATCTTGAATGTCCACTCCTTATTGTTGTCACCAATCTCAGAGTATCCATCACCCGTTATGTCTAAGACAACTCGATCTTTCTATTATTTGATTTTAACAAGATGCATAGACAAAGCAAAAACAAACATAACAAAGAGGTGAGATCACCTACACCAATACCAACATGGCAGCACAGAGATAACACAAATAACAATATCATACAGATAGATCATACCATAATCATGCTATCAGCATTAATCAACTATCATCATTCAATCATTTATTAATTCAATTATCATAAACAATAATTATGATAATGCCCTCAACATTATCATCATCATCATCCAAATATTCAAAACAATTGTCATAACCAATATTGCTCAATTAATATATCATACAAATATAAATGTTCAGATTATGCATATGCACAAAGACTCAGTTTTTCAAAAACAACTCCATGGAGGTTTTCACAATTTCGAGAAGAATGCTCTAGTCAATTGTCAGCCTTAACCCAAAGACAATCTCCCAGTTGTTGAAAAGAATCGTATTTTTGTCGGGTATCGTCAATGCGTTGCAACGGACTGCATCACCAAGTGGCACAGGGTACTCGCTTCTGTCCACTGGTCGACCGCCGCTACTCGACGCCCCAAGATCCATCATAGACCTCACTATCAATTCTCATTCCCTCTTCAACCACAAGGGTCATAATAGCTATTAGCTATATTTTATACAATGCACGAATATATCAGTGCAAGTCCAACCCCAAAGGGCCAAATCTTTTCAATTTCATTTGTTCATTGTAATCATATGCTTCAATGCATATTTTTTCTTCAATGCACGTATAATGCACCAAATCCAATCACAGACATATCTTTCCAATGCATGTATAATGCACCAAATGCCAATCACAGGCAAAACATGTCATTTTCTCACACAGCATCCATATACTGGTTCTACAGTATTTATACTATATTTTCAACAGAAAAAAAATCATATTATCACATTTTCATAGTTATAAAATTCTTTCATCATGTTTTCACAAAATTGCGCAACATTTTCATTTCGTTTTCACAATTCTAAAACGTTTCTGTTACGTTTTCAAAATACTGTAACACTTTTGTTACATTTTCAAAATGCCGCAACTCTTCTGTTGCACTTCTAAATCACGTATTTATTTTTCAATGTCTTTCTCAATCGCGTAAAATATACGTTTCTCAAATCGCATATTATTTTTCCACTGTTTCAAAATTGCGTATATTTTTCAATAATATTTTCAATAGTGTAAAATATTTTAAACGCTTCCCAAATCTCATAACAATTTTCTACCATTACGTAAAAATATTCTATCATTATTTAATCACGTAGTGATTTTTCAACTGTATAAAATATTTAAACTCACATAAAATATTTAAACGTAATTCAAATCACGTAGAAATATTTTAACATATTTCAAATCGTATAGAAATATTTTACTATATTCTAAATCATTTTTAAGATACGTAAATCATTTTTCACCACAATTCTATTACGAAAAATATTTCTTAACCTTCAAAAGTTCCATTTCATCCTTTCTCAAAATATTATGACTTTGTACTTCATTTTTCACATTTTCTTACTCAAGAAAATCTTTTTCCATGTTTCTTTACTCAAGAAATTCTTTTTCAAATATAGTCCACAAAATTACCTTTCCATTGATATAAATCAATGTTTCAAATCTTAAAATTTCCAAACGTACTTCAAAACTTGAAAATAAGTTATACTTGAGTAAATTCTCAAAATACCATTATATTCTCCATTTTTTCCCAAATCATTTCCAAATTAACTTACTTCAAAATAAATTGAAGTTTGAAAACATTTTTGTTTACAAAACTTAATTTTTCAAGTAAGTAAAATACTCTGATTCCCTTTTCAAATTTCTTGTATTAAATCAATTATATTTCCACTTGGAAAATTACTTTATTTTATCAAAACATTTTTCCTTTTAAATTGATATGGTTTTACACAAACAAAACCATGAAAGTTTTATTTTTAAAACCAAAGTACCGATTGGTCATACAACAAACCCATTTGTTCAAATTCATTTTCACTTTCTTTGCAAATCCTTTTTCATTCTTAGTCAAAAATCTTTTCCTTAATATATATTTTCTCAAAATCACTTTTTATTAATCTAGTCCTACAAAATCATATTGAGTTGATTTAATTATTGTTTTCTAACTTTAAATTTCCTAACGTTTTCCAAAACCCAATAAATAAATTCTCTGTTAGAAATTTTAAGTTACAAACATTTTTCTTTATATTTCTAAATCACTTCTAAAAATTGATTAATTTGAAATTCAATACTTTCAATATTTTTTTCTTTTATTTATGAAAATTCCACTTCACTTAATTTATAATACTTAATTCCCTTTTCAAAAATCCTTATTTGAAAATTCTTGTATTTCATAGTATCAAAACATTTTTCTAAATTATTAAAACCTTATAGATGGCCATTGGAACCATGAAATATTTTTCTTCTAACTTAAATAAATTCTATTCTTGTTTCTACACAAAATAAATCAATAAAATTTCATTCTAAAATTTGTGTTCATGTTTTCTTAAAAAAAAACAAACCTTTAGTTTATTTTCCATATTCCTCAAATCAATCCAATTTTATTCTTCCATAAACATATTAATTTGTAAACACCTATTTTGAGGTGTCTTGGCCGAAATTCTCATTGTTCTAGGGATCAAAATTTAATTTCCTTGTTCTTAAAAAATTTCAACATTGACCCTCATCAAGGGCATCAAAACCGTAGCTCTTCCTTGGCCATTGGAACCAAGATCAATTTTCTTTCCCTCCACACATCATGGCATACATATATATATATTTCTTCATAAATATCACAAACATGCCATATACTCATCATGCATATTATAAGTATACTATCAAAGCCATAAAATCATGCAAAACATATTAAGCATAGACAAAAATAATCAAAGCACAAGAAAATAAAGCAAAGCTCATAAACACACAATTAATTATTACATGACCATGGATTGAAATTCTCACATGAATTCATAATCCATCAAATATAAGACCATCTCCCACCACCATAATTGGTTGGTGAGATGGATCTCCCTCATACCTCTTGAAGATCCTCAAAGCTTCTTGATTTTGCTTCTCTTTCCAAGTCCTTCACCACCAAGGGCTTCTCAAATTCAAAACAAAATACATAGAAATTAGTATACTAAGCTTGATTAAGAGGAGCCATGGATCAAACATGGTTTAGATCATGAAAAATAAAAAAGAAATGAAGTTTCCTTACACTTCACCTCAAAAATCCAATAACTTTGATCTTGAAGAAAGTCCATGAAGATGAATGATTTAGAGAAAGTCTCCAACATGAAAGTTGCTTAGAATATCATGTAGATTCAAGATCTATGGTTGGATGAAATTAAAAGTGATGGGTGGTGCTTTTGGTGGTCATGGCCAAACCATTTGGTAAGAAAATGAAGGAAAATGGTTGTTTTGTGTTCTTGGGTTGGTTGAGTGATGAAGATGAATGATTTAGAAAAAGTCTCCAACATGAAAGTGTTTTGAATTGATGAGAGGATTCAAGATATGTAGCTAGATAAAATTATGGAAGATTGGAAGTGGTTCCATGGGTGGTGACCGAATGCTCAAGGAAGGAAAGAAAATGGTGTTGTTCTTGGTGTTCTTGACAAATTGGAAGAGAGAGAAGAGAGAGAATAAGTTAAGTGTTATAAAATGTGATACAAATGAAATCAAATGGCTGAATTGAAGTGGGCAGCCGTAGCATTGCATGGAGAGAAAGAAGAAAATAACTTTGCTTTAGGAAAATGACTAATAATTGGTCAAGACATCTAATTAATGTCTTCAAGCTTTTTCTTTGGCCTAAAAAGGCTACTCCAACATGTCTCAACATGTCTCTTCTTCTTTCTTGCTTCTCCAACCGTCCCCCCTTCATCATGCAATCCAAAGGAAGCAATCAAAACAATAATGGTCATATTGACCATGACAAACAATAATGGTCATTAATTTAGTTTGCATGGCAATTATTGGTGGTTCAAGAACCATGTAAAAGTCTCCCCAAGCTGCATGAAAATAGTGTGGCTCCTTGAGTATTTTAGGGAATTAATTGTTCTCAATTTTCACCTAATTGCATGCTAATTAATTAGGTAATTAGTTAGGTTAAATTTCTTAACCAATCTTAACTAACATTCTAACTATATAACTAATTAATTAACATATTATTTCATATATTATAATCTCTAATTAAAATTAGGATATCTAATTAAGAATTAGATTATAACAATTTAATATTTAATTTAGTTTACTTAACTTGTTAATTAGGCCATTAGATTAATCAAATTAGGCTTAATTAGTTACTAATCAAATCATTGTTGACTTCATCTTTTCTTTAGCCTAAAAAGGCTACTAAAAAAATTGTCTTCTCCTAGGCCAAGCACTCCAAAATCGTCCCCCCTTCCATAATGCATGAAGTTATCATCTTTTTTATACAATTATTTAAAGCATTCCTAGCCATTGATTAATTCAATGGTTAGGATTTAGGTAGACTTTTAATTTAGAAGACTAAATCTAAGCCATTGGATCCTTCTCCTTTAAATTCTAGCCATTAGATGTGTCTCCAAAATAAAGGGTCAAGATTACTTCTTCTTACTTTTAATCCAAGGGTCATAATTAGTCTTTGCTACTTTTTAAGATCAAATCCCCACCCTTGATTAATTCTTCATCCAATGGTCATAAATGGTCTTTGTCACTTTTTAAGACCAAATCTTCATCATTGATCAACTCTAAATCCAATGGTTGTAAATGGTCACTTTATATAATTAATTTTACACCGTTGATTAAATCTACGGTTGATATTGAAGCTTGCCTAATTAAGTTTATTCTCACACCATTAATTAAATCAATGATGATTATCTTATGTTTCTTTATTAAATTTATTTCTTAACCGTTAATTAAATCAATAGTGGATATCCAAACCACCAATGTTGACTTAAGCAATATAATTTCTATTTTTATCTACTAAAAATCCCACGAAAGAATATATTTACTGTATTTTTATCTTCCGATAAATAAAAACAGTACAAAATAAATTTTCTAAAACTGTTTCCGGATTCAGGTTTAGTAAGATCCCTTGTCTCCGTCTAAACAGTACAAATTTTTCTATGCGTAGAAAATTTTTTCACTTTGCGGGACCCACCTGGGCCCATCTAGGACCACCGGGGCTCACATACAGTCAAAAATTTCATAATCACACATAAAATCACAAAAATTAGAAAATGTATAAAAATCAAGTCAGATTGTTAAAAATAATTAACAGTCAAGAGAAATAAATACAGAAAGATTTTCCCCAGCCCGAAAATTATTATTTTCCTGACACAGAGTAAATAACTCAAAACGATCAAATACGCTGACGGAATAAACAAAATAATTTTACAGCATCCAGAAATTACTAAACAGTAAAATTCTGTTAGTTGTCAAAATTACTGTTTATAGGATAGGAAATTTTGGGGTGTTACATAAATCATTTAAAAACTCAGATTATGGCTTTTTCGCATGGATCCTCGGTGGGAATCCCTGTTTTTCGCTGCGTGTTGTATCCGCAAAAATTCCCAACACTTCCAAAGTCTTGCCACTTCTCAATGTAATTGCATGGCAGTGCTCCTTTGGATTGATCACAGTATCACCTGGTAAGGTGCTTGGAGGTCTCTCTTGAAGCTGTTTTGCTATTTGCCCCACTTGATTTTCTAAATTTCTAATAATAGCTCATTGATTCTAAAAATTTTCCTTTGTTTCCTCCATAAAAGTAGAAGTCTGTTACACAAAAGTAAATGTATGTATAGAGATTTTCTCAAGTACAATCTCGAGAGGAGACTTCTTCTCTGGTTAAGGATTCAATGGTACCATTTGATTGCTCCAAGAAAAATTAAGATGATTTCTTCACCCCGGATTATATGTATTTGAAAATGGAGTACCTTGGGGTTTGGAAGGATTACCCATATAATTTACCTGCTCTTGAAGAAATGAAACCTGAAATGCTTGCCTTGCATCCACCATTGGCATGGTTACCTCCACAGAAATCACAAATTAGAGCTTGATAATTAACTGCACTTACCTACATACTCCTAACTTGCTTGGTGAGGTTAGCCAACTGCTGCGAAATACTTTTGTTCTGAGCAAGTAAGGCTTCAAGAGTACTAAGCTCCATAACTCTTTGTTTAAATGCCGCTCTCCCACTAGGCAACTGATATTCATTGGTCACCATGGTCTCGAATAGTTCTTGGGCCTCTTCAGGAGTTTTAATGTTTAAAGACCTACTTGCAGATGCATCCACCATAGCCCTGGTAGGATGAGTCAAACCATTATAAAAAATCTGTACCTACTGCCAAACTTCGAAAGCATGATGAGGACATTTTCTAAGCATGATGAGGGAAATTACCTTCAAAAATATGCACCTGTTGCTAAACTTCAAAAGCATGATAAGGACATAAAGATGGAAAATATATTCATACACAATCGAGGGAAATTGCCCTCGCTAGTCCATCGCTACTCCCTCGCAAATATTATTTGTGAGGGAGTAGCAACGGACTAGTGAGGGATCATTTAGTCATTTTTTTTCATCGCTAATTAGCGAGGGAACGTATGCCCTCATTGATCTGCCGCTAGTGAATTCATTTCCCTAGTTAATCCGTCTCTAATCCTTCACTAATAAGTTACAAATATAAACCCTTATTCCCTCACAAATTAGAGATGGAATTTGCATCACTATTTTGTCGCTGTATATTAAAAATCCATACCAAATTTGGACCTTTCCTCCTCGCTAATCCCTCGCTAATAAACCCTCGTTATTCCCTCACTAATACATCGCTAAACTTCCATCACTATGTCATCGCTAATCCATCGCTGAGTATTTATATGATTTACTTACTATTCCATCGCTAATCCTTCATTGATTGTCTATGTGATTTACTCGCTATTCAGTCGCTAATCCCTCGCTGACTAGTCTATTTCTTTTTCAAATTACCTGTATATTATTGACCTACCCAAACCTGTATATCAAACAAAAATCCAACAGCAGCAGCAACAAATAGAAATCGATCAGCAACAATAACAAATGGTAAAATCCAAAATAAATCTACTAGTTATGTAAATAGTTCATAAAATGTACAAAACAAGATAAAAAGAATGTTGTGTTCATAAAATGTACAAAAAAAGATAAAAAAGAATGTCATAAAAAGAATGTCATAAAAAGAATAGACAATCAGTCTATAAGTTGGCTTCATCGTCATCTTCGTCTTCGTCTTTGTCTTCGTCTCCATCTCGACCCTCGCCACCTATTGCACCTTGCGATGGTGCTTGTGGAACAACATTTGCTGATTCGATCGTAGATAGGAACGATTGGAAGGGCGCCAACATAGGGACAAGTTGAGTCTAGACAAAAGAAGCCATTACTGTCGCCAGTGCTGTATTTACAGCCTCAGATATGTCCTGTGTCAATAGTGTAGAGCGGGAAGGACCCGCAACCGAGGAGGATGAAGCTTGCACGGTGTTATTAATGCCAATGTGCAAGCTGTTACTTATGTCATGCACCCGTCCCTTCTTGTTAGGACCCGCCACATCCAACCAGACCTCTGGGTCAACCATAGGATGAGAGGAAGATTCTCCATATTTTTTTGTCATCGCAGTGTCATACAACTCCTAAAATAACAAAAAAAATATTAACAAAAATCAATAACAACAAATATAAATGACAATTGAATTTTAAAGACACCAACAATAAAATTCCTCAAGTGTTCGGAAACATAACTGCCGTCTTTCTTCTTGTGAACTTTGACATACATATCTCTATAAGAAACCTGATACTTTAACTCTGCCTCTTGTAATCACATATGAAAGAATATATAATAAACACATATCCAGTAGGCTAATCTCTCTAAAATACCAATGCCTTTATGTCATACTCAAGATAGGCAAATAACTTAAATAATTACAATATATTAATAAACAGATTAATCAAATAAATTAAAACTCAAAAAATTCTAGAATGTCTAAATAGATTACCATCAAAACTTTAAATGAGGAAGTTATATTACCATCTTGCTCTTGTGTTGACCAAAGCTTATCGACCCACCTGTATGCTTCAAGGCATCAGGCATGGCTGCCCTGTTCCTTCGGGCAGCTGCAGACCTTGTCATCCATTTATCTATCAGCCAAATGTCAACCAGGCCATCCCACACTTCTGTCCTCATTCCTCTGGGCCCATGGCCCTTAACATCAGCCAAGTTGTTTGAATTTGCCTTCTCAAAGGCCTTATCTCGTGCTTTGTTCAAATGGTCTGGATAACAGTCCATGATAGTCCATTCCCAGACAGTTGTCGCCATGCCGCGATCAGCATCAGATGTGAACCGATGCTTAGCCTACACAAATGATATGTATGTGTATTTATTTTTTAATAAACGTATAATATATAATTCTATAAATACAATTACTTACCATGAAGTCGTTAAATAATATTTCCTTCATCTCAGCTAGATAACCTCGCCATGTACTAGCCGGAACAGACATCCTTGTCATGACATTGTACATAATGCCACGTGTCACTCTCGGCAGGAGAAACCTCCTCCTGTAAGTACAAGAAGATAATGTTGGTAATCTAAAAGTAAATACATGTAATAAAAGATGATAATCATTATTACTTACGGTTCAGGGACAGGTGCCACATATATAAGTTCTCTACTATCTGTTTTTACATTGGATTCTCCACATGAAGGCACCACATTCGGGCCGCTAGTGGGTGGGTCAGCAGAGGGTGGCATAAAAAGGGCTGGGTCAATAAGGGGTGGGATAGAAGCTGATGCGCCTCCATTGGTCAATGGACTAGATGCTGGTAGGCCTGCACTGGTTGATGGGCTAGTAGTTGAAGTTGCACCTAACATAATTATAGATAAACAAAAAAATTAGTTCATATATATTACATTTATATAAACCACGAGTTAACAATAATTAAAAAGATTATCCTCCAGGTATACCTAGAAAGGGCTAAGAATAATGTACTGGTGGAGAATCATGGCCAGATGAAACATTACGGCCTCTCCCGCGACCGCATCCAGCACCTCTACCTCGAATGGTCATGATGAATATATGATAAGGAAACATAATAAAACATGACGAGTTAAGAAACTATATGTCAATAAAAACCTCAATATATAATAATGATATTTTAGTGTAAATACCATTAACAAAATTTATTGAACAAGATTCAATTTTAACTACTTGAGTTTGAAGCAAAAGATTTTTCATTTTCATCTGAGAATTCATTAATTTCATTATTTTCGTTGTCATCAATGAACTCATCATCAACCAGAACGCTCATTGGACAATGTATATCACGTATGTTCACTTCTTCCATTTGGGTATGTGCATCAAACAAGGAAACTGCTTCATCATCTATGATAATATTGTGTGTTCCAATGGATCCATCATCTTGGTAATAATCAGTAGCAACTGGGTCATTCAATTCATCACCTTCGTCATTCAATGTCTCAGCCATAAAGAGTTTTGCTCTGACCTTGCAAGTTACCCACCATTTACTATTAGCTCTATTCTCGCTTTGTGGGTATCTTATATAGTACACTTGTTGTGCTTGTTCAGCTAAGACGAATGACTCATTTGAGTAAAGTCTTAATTTATGCTTAATGTCAACTAACCCATATCTCTCATCAACATTGACTCCATTTATCAGGTCAAACTAATGACATTGTAAAAGAAATACTCTATTCTGATTTCTGACATATGACAATTCTAATATATCTTCAATGATGCCATAATAGTCAAAGTCATTCTCACCATATATACTACCTCTAACACATATGCCACTATTCATTGTAGCTTTATTTTGTCCATACACCTTGGTATGAAATCTATACCCATTAACTATTAAGCCATAGTAAGAAGTCACAGACTTGGATGGACCATAACTTATCTCTCGTATCATTTGATCCTTGACTTGGCCTATATTAACCTATATCATTTGGTAGATAGTTGTAACATCTAGCGTAATGAACATTGAATTTAATATGATAGATGTGATTATGGATAAAAGGACTCACTAGATGTTTTAGCCACCTACTGAAGTCCTTATCTCGAGTTTCCAATATTTGATCATCAGTGATGTTGGGATCTGTTTTCCTTAATGAATCCTCGAATTATCTAATTAATACAATAATTAATATTTAGCATAAAATTAGCAAAATATAACAAATTCATTAGATAGAGAGTAGACTTACTAGAGATAAGGTTCTACTTCTCCACAATTTACAAGCACATATGTCTCAGCAATCTAAAGTTCCACATCTGTCAAGAATCTATCTCGACCTCTCCCGATAGGATGACATGGATGTTTACAAACATACAATCGTTCATTAATTGTATCTTCCCCACCGTCGTCATTCTGAGGAACTTGAGTGCGCCTGGTCTGTAGGTGGGGATCAAAATACATGGAAGTAAAATTGGAAATTTCTTCTAAAATATACGCTTCACAAATAGATCATTCAATTTTTGCCTTATTTTAGATCTTTCTTTTCAAGTACAACATACACCTCTCAAAGGGGTACATCCACCTGTAATACACTAGTCTTCTAACCTTAGCTTCATAAGGGAGATGCACAACTAGATGTTCCATCCTGTTAAAGAATGCTGGAGGGAAAATCTTCTCTAACTTGCAAATTGTTTCAATGATAGAAAGCTCTGTATTCTCCATGGTGGAAGCAAGAATTTCAGTTACGCAAACTTCTTTAAAGAAAGCTTAGTTCTGTTAACGGTTCCTATATAGGTTTTGGTAAGATATCATGAAATGCCAGAGGAATTAACCTTTGCATAAAAATATGACAATCATGACTTTTCATTCCATATATCTTCCCGCCGTCTACATTGATGCAACGTGTAATATTTGACATATACCCATTAGGAAATTTTAACTGTTTTATCCACTCACACACCATCCTTCTTTGATTGGCATCCAAGACATACGTCGCCTTTGGTTTTTTACATTTGTCATTCTCAATTATTAGCTCCAAAGTAGGACATTTGCATATTATCTTCAAATCTTCTCTTGTATTTGCATTGTCTTTTGTCTTGCCCTTTATGTCCATGACAGTGTTGAAGATATTTTCAAACACGTTCTTCTTAACAAGCATAACATCTAAATTGTGTCGTATTAGATTAGTGGACTAATAAGGTAATTCCCAAAATATGCTCTTCTTCACCCAATTGTGGTGTATACCAAAGCCATCTTGTTTTTGTTTACCTAAATTCAAACCAAAAATGACTTCCTTAACTTGAGTCACTCTATTCAAGACATCTGTCCCACTCAGCCATTGTAGTGGATTAGATTTTTTCACTGTTGATTTCTTAAAAGAGTTTTGATCACGGCAAAATGGATGATCAAAAGGCAAAATTTGGCGATGACAATCAAACCAGCAGCATTTCCTCCTGTGCTTCAACACAAATGACTTACTGTGATTCAAACAAAGCGGATAAGAAAGTTTTCCATGAGTACTCTACCCAGACATCATTCTATAGGTTGAAAAGTCACTTATTGTCCACAAAAAAGCTGCTTTCATATCAAAATTTTACTTCTTCCAAGCATCATAAGTTTGCAACCCATCATCCCACAATATCTTCAGATCGTCAATTAGGGGTCTAAGATAGACATCTAAATTTTTACCTAGTGACTTTGGTCCAGGAATCACAAGAGTGAGGAATATGTATTTCCTTCTCATACACATACTTGGAGGTAGATTATATGGTGTGACAAAAATAGGCCAACATGAATATGGTGTGGCTGAACCGTTGAATGGATTAAAACCGTCTGCACACAAGGCAAGCCTAACATTTCGAGTGTCTAGCATAAATGTTGAATAGGTAGAGTCAAATCGTTTCCAAGCCTTAGCATCAGCTGAATACCTGATCACTGATTCATCTTGATGCACTCTATTCACATGCCAACTCATATACTGTGCAATGTTTTTGGACATAAACAGATATTGGAGTCTTGGCATAATGGAAAAATATCGCAACACTGAATGCGGTACATCCTTCTCATTCGATGAACGTCCCGCCTTCAGTTCTAATCGTGGGTGTCCACATACTAAGCAATTTGAGTAGAGTCTCTTGTCACTGTATTCTTTGTAATACAACATGCACTGATTAAGACACACATCTATCTTCTCATATCCTAATCCCAACTCATGAACCATTCTCTTCGATTTGTAGAAGTTTTCGGGTAACCTTTCAGGCTCTGGAAGCATGCTCTTAATTATGACAATTTCGTGTGCTTATGGCAACCATCCCATAAAGGTTCGTCAGCGTCTCTTAGCAAGTCATAAAACTTCGCAGTTGAAGGATTTGGATCTTCTTCTAAATCTTGAGCTTTTGGATTTAATCTATCACTTGCGTCATCCATAACCATATCCACGTATGGATTCCTAGGCTCCACTTCATCATCATGGACAATGGATGTTGAGCCGTTATCCCCCCATTTGTCCCCACCATGAATGGTCTAATTTACATAACCATTTATAAATCTGTAGTTATACAGATGTTGTTCTACCCACAATACCTCCCTCCAAGCACGATTCTTACATCTAGCACATGGACAAAGGATGCAATTTAATGCATCAGTAACTGTTGGGTCTCCTTGAGCAACACTAATGAAATCATCAACTCCATCCTTGAATTCTTCACTTACATAGCCAGTAGGGTCATTTCTTCATAACATCCAACTTCGATCGGGTCTTGTGATTGCTGAAGTTGATTTAGCACATTAACACAATCCTTATATCTCCATCTCCTTCTTAACATGGTATGGCCCTATCCCATTCAATAAGAAAAATTTTCAACACTTGGTTAATAGTTATTCTTTAAATCTCATATTTTATACTTGACAAAATTTTGGCAGCATTTCCCATTGGTCTCCAAGTGCATGACTTGAATGCAGTGAGATCTACCACGTTTAAGTATACACCCAGAGAACAAAAGGAAAAATTACAGACCAAACTTTCAACAAGTATAACATATGAGATTTAAAGAATAACTATTAACCAAGTGAAGAAAAAATATCTTACCAAACTGTCCCACTTGAACAATTCAAGATTCAATACAATAAACAGTAACTTGAAAAGGTATGTGTGCTCATTAATATAGAATCTCAAACGGGAAACTAAGGTTTTGCTTAAATTTTTACTCGAATAAGAAAATAAAACTTTAAGCATATGTTAAAGCATAATCAAAAGTTAAATCAAACCAATATTCTTAACACATAATTCGTTAGAAATTCATAACTTTTATTTTCAACATCCAAGATTTGACGTTATATTTCGATAGTCCTAAATGTACTAGGATAGGAGAGAAAAGCATAAACAAAATCTAAGTTTTCACTGGCCACAATGATTGCTGCTATATGGCCTGACATAAACAACATTGATGAATATGTTAGGAACACTACTGCTAGAGCTTTCAGTGTTGTTGCCTTTGCTCTTTCAGAGTAAGAAATCATGGCAAGCTTGACACACTAAGATTAAGATTGTGCAACAGATTGAGAAGGTTAACTAAGTGTAAGGAATTGGAAGCCCTATATGCCAGTTACTATACTAAGGAAGTCATGATTATTCTGATTCATGAATTTCAGTCGCCTGATGAAGAAATGAATAAAATTGTTCTGAAAGTGGTGAAGCAGTGTGCAAGCACTGAGGGTGTGGAAACTGATTATATTAGAAATGATATTCTCCCTGACTTTTTCAAGAATGTCTGGGTTAGGAGGATGACTTTGGATCGAAGAAGCTATAAGCAACGTGCTCATTTCCTACTGTAGAGATAGCAAACAAAGTTGGCGTTGCCGATATTATCGGGAGAATTGATAAGGATCTTAAAGATGAAAGTGAACCTTACAGGCGAATGGTTATGGAAACTATTGAGAAGGTGGTCACTAACTTGAGAGTATCTGACATAGATACCCGGTTGGAAGATATTCTGATTGATGATTTTCTTTATGCCTTCCAAGAGCAGACCAGCAATGATACTAATGTGATGCTTAATGGGTTTCTATCAATTTCTCTTAACCTTTTCCTCTAATCTTCTTCCTATCTCATTGACACACACAAAGAAAGTCTATTTAACCTATTTTGTGGGTGAATCATTCCAAGTCCAATTTAAACTCAAAAGAATATTGTGAAATTAAACTATTGAAATTAATTAAACTCAATATAAGAAAGAGGAGATAATACTTGAAGTCTACCTAATTGTTTGAAGTTGGACCAGTATATATAATTGTAATTTCTAGATACATTTTTCTATAAGCAGTTATAGAGCATAAAGCAATATAAAACGTCAGAGGTTATAACTCTACTTGACAGAGTGTAATCAGGTCCCTTGCGACCCTGCCTCAGATCCAGGTGCTAAGGAACTGTCACTATCAGAAGCTACACCAACATATACAAATCAGAAAGACAAAAAATTTGACTTCAACACATCTACCAACCAGTATTTATTAGTAAATGTCAAATTAAGAAAGCCAAAATTTACCTGAATTTTGTATGCTCGTATAATTGTTAGTTAGGCTGTTTACTGTTAGTTGTTAAACATGACAATCTGTTTACTGTTAGTTAGTCAGTTATTGCTAACAGAGTTCTAGAACATACTCTAAACTCTCTTCCATAAGTACCAGACCCTAAGTTAGGTTCTGTGGTTAATGCAGTTTACTCAGATTCACTTTCTCTCTCGTCTCTCATCTCTCTCTTCTCTCATCTCTCTCTCTCTACTTTCTCACACTTTCCTTCAGTTTCTATCACTTTCTCTGCTCACTGAACCCTAATAGTAACCATGGCCAAGGTTCAAATATGGGAACCCTGAGATTGCATTACAATATTAACTATACCATGCTGAATTCTTAGTCATCCTATAAAATATATTTTGTTAAAAGTCTGGACAGCATTATAATTTTTTTTGCAAAGTCCCAAAACAGTAGCTACAACATAAAAAATTAAGTAACAAATCATTCTAGTATCAAGTGTATACTTTATGGAGACACTTCCAAAATTCAAAATTTTGTCTCTATCAACCAAAGATGATTAAAAGATAGTACCGAATTTCTAATAGCAAAATAATCACAATTTCAACTCCATACACCAAAAACTTGGTTACCAACAACAAGCATTGAGCTATTACAAGTAAATCATCATAACCTGAATGAGTAAATCTTGATTTAGGAAGACACATAGAGAGAATCAACTATTTCAAGTAGGATTATAAGCACAACAACATTATACTTTGGTCCCATCAGTATATTGTTAAAACATAAAGTTTTTCCAACACTTAAAAGTCCTTTCAATCCTTCAAAATAGTTAGTTCTCATTCTCTCAAATTTAACCAAAATCTCAATTTTACCAAGAATAGCAAAAATAGGAAACATTAACCAATATCCAAGCAAAATATAAAACTTGAAAAGCATTCAAGTCTAAAAATTCATAAAAACTGATTCTGTGCTTGATGAAAATAGAAGGATAAAACTAATAAACAATTCACAGTCCCTATTTTACAGAATTTAGGGTGCATGTTTTCCATCTTCTAACCCTCATACGGGTTACACAGAAAAATCAAGAGACAAGAATGTAGAACTAGCCCCATGCAGTTGAAAGCTTGACCAAAATAAAAATCTAGAAGTCCACCTCACCATAGATCAATAGAAAATTATGATTGATGAAAGAAAAATAGTGAAGGAAAATCTGTAAGCTTCCCTACCTTGAGATGGGCTTGACTTTATGAACTTGTGAGTAAGATTGATAGAGAATAAGGTAGGACTTCCTGGAGTGGAGAGGAGAAACCGAGTGCTCTCCTTGGTGATGCTACTACCGCAGTGCCGTCTATGTCTCTCTGGTGGTGAAAAGAAATTTTCTAAGGAGGAAGAACAGAGTAGGCATATGAAGGGTTTTCTAACTAGAGAGTAATCCTAAATTAAAAAAAAAAACCTAAGTAGAGAACAACAAAATTCAAATTCGATTTGAAGAAAATAATATCAATTACGCGAAAAACATGATAGGGCAGAAGAGAGAAGAGTGGACCGAGTGGTAGTGGCGTGACGGTGGCACGACTTTGAGTGAGAGAGAATAAGAGTGAGAGTGAGAGCACGAGAGAGAGAGGGTGAGGGTGAGGGTGAGGGTAAGAGCGAGAGTGAGAGTGAGAGCGAGAAGGAGAGGGAGAGCACAACAGAGAAAGGGTGAGAGTGAGAGGGAGAGCGCGATTGTGAGGGATTTAGAATTTTGTAATTAGGTTTATTAGGTTTTGGAGGGATTTGTGATGAAAATTTCTCTTGCTAAATTTTTGTCAGTTAGCGAGGGAAACTACCCCTCTAAATTCCCTCGCTACTTTGATTAACTTATAACTATACTTTCAATGAGGTAAATTATTCCTCACAATTCCCTCGGTAACCTTAGCGAGGAATATTCTCCTTTTGAATTTCCTCGCTATTAATTCACTATTTCCCCCCAGATTTTATTTTTGAAATTTAGTGAAAGCTCAGACTTCCCTAACTGATCCTTAGCTAATCAACGAGGGATCAACGAGGGAAATTTTCCCTCTCAAAATTCCATCCCCAAATCATGAATTTCTTGTAGTGGCTCCTTGAATCTTTCCCAAGATTCATATAATGAATCCCATTGATTTTGAGTGAAAGAAGCTATTTCACTCCTTATCTTCACAAACATTGATGGAGGACAATATCGAGTCAAGAATTTGCTAGCCAAGTCCTCCCAAGTAGAGATGCTCCCTTGTGGCTAGGCTTGCAGCCAGCTCTTCGCTTTGTCTCTTAGAGAAAATGGGAACAGGTGTAATCTGATGGCATCATCAGTTACGCCATTATACTTAATAGTATCACAAAGTTACAAGAAATTAGCAATGTGCAAATTTGGATTTTTTGCTGACTTCCCCCAAACTGATTCTGTTACACCAACTGTAAAAGTGCTGGTTTAATCTTAGTGTTATTGGCTTGAATAGCAGGGCCCACAATACTGGTTGAAACATTCTCAGCAGATGGAGTAGCATAGTCAGCTAAAGTACGTCTTCTCTGTGCAGTAGTAATCTTAGCCATCTTTTCTTCTTCAATTCTTTTTCCTTCTCTGATTGCTTTTCTGATCACTCTTTCTGTTCTTATTATCTCTAGATCAAAGAGTAATTCTTCTGATTTCATAGAGCCTTGCATAAACAAACAAACAAGCAAACTAGAGTGAAGTAAAGAAAAGAAATTAAAAAAATGACTACTAAAAAAAAAGAAAATCAAAAACAAGAATGAATAAAAGAAAACAAATTTAAAAGAAAATTAAACAAACAAAAAATAAAATTAAATAAGAAAAAAATAAGTTCCTAAATTAGTGTCTTTTCAACTGCTATTTAATATTAATAATAATAATCCCCGGCAACGGCGCCAAAAACTTATTGCAGATATTGGCAAGTGTACCAAATCGACAAAAGTAATAAAGAGTGAGTAAAGTATCATTCCCATGAGGATTATGTTATCAATTACTAAGTTTGTCAAATTGACACTAGTCAAGCTATCGAGAAAAAAAAGTTGTTGCAAATTCAATTAAAAAGAAATATAAGTAAGTAAGCAAAACAATAAATCAATGGGGTGAAAAACAATGGTGTTAAAGCATTAGGGTTCAGACTTCACTTGAACTCTTTAAATATACATTCAAATATTGGTTTAACTATGTTCTATTTCAATGATTTATGGTCAATTCTCAAAATTAATTAATACACAATCCTTTGGTATATTAATCTTCTTATACTGTTTAAAATTAACTAATCCCTTAGTCTAATCCCAAATAGAAAGACATTATCAAGAACGAGATAATTAAAAGAAAGACCACATAACCCACAACGTTTATTCTTAGCAATTGCATAAATTATGGTGTTTATCACATGTTCTAAGTTCATGCAAAATTTTCCAAATCATACGTCAACCCAAAAGATCATTCCCAAATTGATCGGGTTTAGAAAAATATTAAGAATATAGATAAACACGTAAATCATGAAATAGAAGCATAAATTAAACTCATAAAAGAAGTTACATCATCCGAGAACAACATCCATCATCCCCCTAACAAAGGAAAATTAGTTACACATGAAAAAAAAGAACACAAAGGGAAGAATATGACAAACTCCATTGTAGAAAGGTGGAAATGTTAAAAAAAGTTCTTAATTTTCAAGCCTAATTGTGCCCACACCATATTAGGGTTTGTGCCTCTTGACGGTACGTTGCTGCGTTCTGTCCAAGTGTGTGTTGAAATTAGTGTAACTTTTCTATTTATAAAGAAATTAACATTACTATTTACATGACCAGCGGTCAGGCGCTGTGTTTCCAGCACCTAGGTGCTAGCGTTATTTATTGAAATTCTATTACATAACTCGCGCTCAGGTGTTGCGTCTTCAGCACCAAGGCGTCGAATGACCAGAAATAAAATTCTTGTTCTGCCTTGCCAGTGCCTAAGTGCTGGTTTTCCAGCGCCTGGGCGCTGGACCACTAGAATGCAAATTTAAGCTTTTCTGTCTCATGCAATCATCTCGTCTTCTTCCATGCATAATTACCTATTAAAATAAATAAAACACATAATTAAAACATAATTTAGAAAAAATAAAAACAAAATAAACTTAAGAACAAACTCAATCAAAAAGATTAAAAGAGAATGAAAATCTAAGACTTTTGAACAATAAAAATATGAATTTTTAAAGATTTAACACATAAGAAAGTAAGAAACAAAACCTCAGTATACCCCAAATAACCCAACCCATCAAATATACAACTCCGATTGAAAAACATGGCCCTTACCTATAAATAACCCATCTAATTTTTCTAGTAGTGAGATGAGGGCTCGAAAGCCATGGCGTTTCCAAATACATGTTAGTGTTTCCTCACCTATAAACAACAAAATCACTGAAATGAAACTTCACTTTTACGTTGATACCTGTTTGGTTACCCAAAAAACCACAGAAAAAGAAAAAAAAATGAAAAGATGGTTAGGCACACCTGCCATGAAGAATCCAACACTTGGAAAGAACGCCTTCGTAGATTTCAGAGCAGGAATTGTAGGTCAACTCCACGGGGGACCTTGATAATCCAAAGAAAAGGTCTTGGAGGAAATGGAATTCCAAGAAATTGTAGAGAAAGGAGATGATAAGAATGGTGGCAACAATGAGGTAATGCCAGATTGGAATGAGACAGAGCGCTCGGAGCATCAAGGTGCGAGTCAAATCTCTGTGGCATAACAGTGTATCAATACTGACACTTTGGGTTTCTGACAGAGATGACAAGTAGTCAAGCATAGGTCAGAGGGGAGTACCGACACAAGTCCAGAGAAGAAGGTGGTGGTTCTGCGCCGATAGGTGGTCACCTTTTGTGCCGATGGATCGCGAATCGCCTTTTTCACATGGTCACAACTTGCGATTCACATTCTACCACTTATACGCAGCAATGGTGGTTGCAAGTCGTCGTCTTCAATCTTGCACTGGTGGCAGTGGGTTGTGGTATGGCCTGGTGGATGCATCATGCCATTCTCTTCTGCTAGGCTCTAGTTTTCAATTTTAGGGAGTTTTTTTTTGGGTGGGTTCAGTTGTTGGGTTGCTGAAAGAAGAAAATGGAGTGGCCTAGGCTGCATTCGTGCTTAAAAATTTACATTAGAGATGTAAACAATTTGTCTCTATCTTTCATAAAAAATAAATTTATTAATTAAATTACATAAATTATTTAGAGACAAAACACATCTGTCTCTAAATATATTTGACTTTTTAAAATATTTATTTGACCAAATAGAGATGCAATTAAAGATAGATAATTCAGAGACAGGTAAATTTCATCTCTAAATTCTATCTCTAAACATATTTGACTTTTTAAAACATCACATTGACCGAATAAAGACAAAATTAGAGACAAAAAAAATCCGAGACGGGTAAATTCTGTCTTTAACTATATATTTGACTTTAAATTGACCAAATAGAGACATAATTAGAGACAAAAAATTCTGAGACGGATTAATTCCTCAGATCAATTCCGTCTCTAAATTTCATCTAAGTTTTAAAATTTATTTTCCCTCTCTAATTCATCAAATCCGTCTTTGTTTCCATCTCTGTTAGAGATTGAATTTTTTTCCTCTCTAAATCATATTTCTTTTATAGTGAATTAATGAGTTTTGTTAATAAATTCTCTTAATAAACCCATTAGTAAAAATCATATTTAATATAATAGAAAAAATGTTGATCGCATAGAAGTTGTTTTTGCACAGAAACTTCATAAAAGTCAAGGGAACCATTGGATGTTGAGAAAAAAATTAGAAAAGAAAGAATGAATGAGAGGAAGAAATGAATGGTTGTGATGGGATATTGTGACATCTATGAAGAATTTCATCCATGTCATGTTAAAAATTTAAGTGTGTTAAAGTATCATATTAGTAAAAAATGAGTTAAGTGAAGAGTATATAAGTGAGAAGACCCATAAATTCATTGTCTTAAGGTTTTGAGTCAATATATGACATTAGACTCATTATTGTGGTTTCTCACTTACCTGATTGATAGATAACTTTCTTGTTTTTGGGTTCCCCCTATACCCTAACAAGAGTCGTGGCAAAGTATGAAGAAAAAGTTTGGGGGAGCCGAAGAACATGTTTATCTCGAATGGTTCATTACCAAAAAAAAAAAATTATTATGGTTTGCCTTAACTTCTTAATGAAAAATAAAAGAATCAAAGAGCTCAAAGGGTCCTTTTAAAGTGCATATTCCTCTATATCCAAGCTATATTATATTGTGTTTGGTGTTTATCCTTTTCATAGTCTTAAAGTTGTCTAAAGAAAATAAGAAATTAAAAAAAGAAAATTGAACCAGTAAATGTAGTGGTAGACTAATGGCCAAGTAATGATCATGCCATTAACAAGCCCAGCAATGTTTCAACTTTCAAATAAATACAATTAACAAATAAAAGTGTGGTACTCTTTATAAGGTTATGTTTGACAATGGGATAATATGTTTGTGAAAAGGATGAAGGATATTGGACTATTTCCACAACGACTTCAAGCAAAGAAAGCAAATGTTAAGCCATGACTTCGATAACTCTTAACAATATCCTTCTGACAATTTTCCTTTACAAACTGCATATCATTCATTTTCTTTTTCCATATAAAAAGATTTTCAAAACTTTTGGGGGAGCCATTGTCACAATGAAGATCCACCACTATCTTTATGTATAACATTACTCTTGAATAAATTACAGAAGTGTCTATTATCACTTATATTTCTCAATTATCACTCTTTTATAACACATTTTTTTTATTAAATAAATGAGTCAAGCTAATTATTTATTACAACTCTTATATCTATCCAAATTGCTTATTAGTAAGTATAATAATTTGTCTTAAATATAAGAATCACTTTTAACTTTTCTAGACTTCTAATTAGCCAATATCAAGTCATAGTAGATATACCCTAATACCCGTACCTAGACTCGCTGCAACTTTGATAAAAGAAATGCGAAAACCACTACTACGAAAGAAGGCTTACTAAATAAATTTGCTACTAGTGAAGGCATACACTAGGCACTTGATCCTTGTTGAGGAAGAAGCTACATGGGAAGCCAAGGAGGTAATGCGTGTAAATTATCTATATCTGTTTAACATTGAAGGTATCTAGTTTTCTTGAAATTTGGAGACTAAATTTCTTAAGGGAGGAATAATGTAATACTCCAGTTTCAGATAAGCATTTTGGGTCACATGTAATTTTTTTTTGTTGTCTTAAGCCTTTAAGATTGACCTTTGAGTTACTTTATCTTAATTATAAACTTTTTTGAGCTAAACTACCTTGCTAAAACATATTTAGAGTCGTTTAGGCACAAATTATCATTGTTTGCCAATTTAAGTCTTGGAAATTTTCTAAATTCGAGTCCTGCAATTTTCTAAGTCCGAAACCTAATACCTATATAGAGGGCCATATAAAATATACATTTTCTTGAAACTAAAGTTGACGATAATTGATCTTTACATGTTAATGAGTTACAAAATAATTTTTAATGAAAATTTGAGACCATTTAACCTACTCGTTTTGAAGAGGAGAAGTTTTAAAAGTCCTATTTTGAAGTAGAACGTTAGTTTTGACTTTTGATTCTTATGAATTTTAATATTTTTGATATTTTTATTGAATCCAAATGAGAGTATTTCCTTATTTACATTTATCTTTTACAGTTAATGAATAGTAAAATAAATGAGGACATTAACTTAAAATAAAGAAGTAGTGTGTTGAGTAAGCCTCATTCAATATATTTTCGACCCCAACACCCATACGCCCAGCTTCCTTTGTTCTTATCCTCTTTTCCCATTCCATTCCCTCTTCCCTTCGTTCTTCATCCATGCCTCAAGTCCTAGCCCCTAAACTTACGAGTTTCACACTCATTTCAACATATTCAGAATGTTAACTTCATCTCTTCCAATTGCTCGAGTTGGATAGGACGAAGTAAGGTAAGTCTTATTGTAATTCTTGTATTTTGCAGCAACCTACCTCTATTGTTCCATTCCAATGGCTCATATAGGTAATCTCTAGGCTTAATCACCTCTTTAGAAGTTAGAATATGGTGGGTATTGCATTTTTGATAGATGGATAGATTTTTGGGGATTTAGCCTAGGGTTTGAATTTGGAGATTTTCAATAAAAGTAATTTTGAGTTAATTCTTGGTTTCAAATATTGATTACATCCTTGATTATGATGTTTGTGGTATTAGATTTGCAAGAGGCCATTGTTCCGTTGATTCCATAGCACTATAGCCTTTGGACTCAAGTAGTTTGGCCTCTTGAGTGAGTTGATGATATACTCTATGACATGTTTTTAAGTTCCTAAATCCTCTTTATATGTTTATTTTCATCCCTTTAACTCTATGACTTGTGTATTTTATTCTACAACTTGCATTTATCAAGAATTTTTTAAAGTAGAGTTGATAATATTACAATGAGTACTTGAAAAATCATTTTAACCTCTCATAAAGAGTTTTGGAAAAGATTTTGATCTCATTTGTTAGAGCCTAAATAAATCTTGGGGCAAGCACCTTTGAAATTATTCCTTTGATATACGATTTGAGTACCTTGAGCTATTGATGTAAATAGTGAATATTAATTCATTGGGTATATTAAGAAATATGATATTAATGATAAATTTTGTTCTGACCTTTTGAATGAGACAATGAAACATGAATTGCATTTTGTACATATGCATATATATTTTTGTGGGAGGAAATTGTGACAAAACACTATAGCTAACAGCAATTAGTATTAGCCGTAGTGCACTATGTTTTGTAATACTCTAGCTTGCAAGGGTGGTGCTTGCCTGAACTTTTTGGTCGACATGGCTAGTTTTGTTTTCCTAGCTAACAGAGATAGTGTTAGCCCGTCGTGTTGGTATACATGTGCATTTTTGGAAAAGTCCCAAAGAAGTGTGCATCTGGTTGGTTCTGGATTAGAAACCTCCCATCGTATTTTGGTCTGATGACTATTTTGAATTTCAGTATGTTATATTGTTCTATTTCTTTGTTATTTTTTGAAGAATTATCTGATCTAAAGTTACACTATTTTGATTAGAATTGTTTCTATGTTTGTATTTGGAGGGTTCTAAGAAGGCTTTGATTGAAAAATTCGTGCATGAGCTTGTCCCATTCTTGTTATAGATGTATTATCTCTTACTGGGTCTTGTGATTCACCCAGTATCTCTATGTTTTACTGATTCCAATGCTGGTAAAGGTCTAGGCTCCTTGACTTGATAGGAGAAGTGGTCTTGGTGAGCCCCACACTTTGTTTGTGTAGGCAACTAGTTTTTCTTGCACGTCTTTTGTTTATTTTGGTACTATTGGATCACTGTATATATCTTTAGATGTGCTCTATTATCCATAGGCAGAATCTAACTTCAATTGTGTTGTTTATTTTGGGATATATGTATGGACATATATTTACCTATGTTGAGCATTGTGTGGATAGCAAACTATATATATGTATATGTTGTATTACAAGACAATGGTATACTTTGAGATGTCACACATTTAAGGGAAACTTTGCTGAATTTTTGATAGGATTTGTATATTCAATCTACTGTGCTTAATGGTTTCACTAGGCTTGTTAGGCTGGCTAGCCCATCCTATTCGTCGGTCATGGCCCTCGAGTTTGGTGGTGACATATTTTTTGGTATTATGTTATATGTAATTCTCGTGTATTTTGTTTAATTATTAGAATATGTTTTGATTACTTAAAAATTTGAATTCAATATTATGAAATCAGTATAATATATTTTGTATAAAGATATGAGTATGATTTGGAAACAAACTTCTTGTCAACTCATTTACTAGTAGTCAATAATACACATAGAAATAAAATGTTTGGATAGAGAAAGTTATTAAAAAAATATAACCCTCTATTCAAAATGATAATGTCAATGAATATTTACTTGTTAATATAAGTTTTGATATTCAAAATGATAATGGCAATGGATATTTAATTATTAATAATGTATCTATTCTGATGTAAAACCATAGGATGCCTGAAAAGAAACGTACATGGTGGTTGCCTCTTCTACCGTTGCTGCCCAGTGATCCAAGGGGTTGAGTACTTGTAAAGGAACTCTAATGCTCAAGTCAGGCAAAGCACTAGTAGGGTTTTCACCATAAGATTACAAATATCTCAATTAGGATAACTTAGCTTGATACTTATAGGGCATGTGTAGGGTTCCTTTGTGATTTGTGTGAGGTACAGGTATGTGAGATCATGGCCTGATGGGGGTGGCTTCATCCCACAATTGTTCATGCAGAGCCCTAACGGAGGGTGCCTCCCTCTCACGATTATTCAGGAAGATCCCTAAAATTTTGGGATTTTGCGTTAGTGGCCACTTGCTATTGCAGGCAATTATGATCCCCACACCCTAAGGGTCATAATTGACAGTTGTCAGGGTCTGCGCAGACCTAAAGGATGCTGACATGGCACATGACTGGAGGCCAAGGTCGGATGGCCTAATGGGGTGCTTATGGCAGAGTTAGGCGGTGTGCGTGCCGGATTGATCCCATCAGACAGGATCCCGGATCACAGTCCAGGACAGTTGCCCCTAGCTTGGTGCTTAAGTTGAAAATTTAAGTGTCAAGATATTGAATCCTGAAGGGATTCGTGGTGCTTCACTAAATGCGGGATCCATGCAGATTGGTGTCCTTTATTGGGGAGTACCTCCGGGGTTGGCACGTACCACCATCCCGTCATCCAAAGTGTGTCCTTCTATCCCCATGCATGGTTTCACAAGGTTTTTTTTTTCTTCGTACACTTTTGCCAAAAAGTGCTAAGTCTTTTTTGGAAAATGGTCATTTTGACTTTATTGAGAAATAACGATCTTTTAAAAGAGACATTAATCGCATGACGTTTCCCAACTGCACGCTTCCTCATCGTCCAATCGGAGACGAGGAGCATTAAAGTGCTGCTTGCCTTACGTGATCGGTACACTTTCATTGGATCCAATTAGAATACTCTATTTCCTCTATAAATGGGGAATGTTTGTATTGAAGCTGGCACTCCTTCCATCGTATTCTTTTCTTCCTTGTGCTTTTGCTTGAGAATGTGACCTCTTCTTCATACGATGGCTTTCTGTGTGTTTCATTTTTATTCAAGGAGGGTTTTGCCCACTGCGAAAGCTATAATGTTCTTGTTCTTTCCAAAATACCTGAAGTTGTTTTGCCATTCTGCAAGTAACTTTTCTGGTGGGTGGTTTTCTTTCTCAGCGTAATAACGATAGGTAGTTTTCTTCCCCAGCGTATGCGATGTGGTTGCTTGTTTGGTGTTTCACTGGGGGGAGTTGTGCCACTTGGTGTGATGGATGGAGGCGCTCAGAGCCAAGGCTTACGCTTTTCTCCTCATTTCCAGTGGCTTGGGAGGTGTGTCGTACTCTGAGGGTGCTTGGGAAGGTAGGAGGGACTATTGGAACTGTTCTTGGAGCAACTTGGGGTGTTCAGGAAACTAGCTAAGGCTCTAATGGAATGAACTTATTCATGAGAGGCCGTGCCCCAATTAACGAAGGAGAGTGCATCCTAGCCTTTATCCTCGTTGTGGAGAAGGCAATGTAGAAGATTTGGCATTTGTTCTGGGGTCGCGATTCTGATTTTCCAAGGTTCTTCAAAGCCAATCCACATTTTCAAGAGGCCGGGGCTGGTCCTGGGGGAGCCGTGGTGGTGGCAGTGACTCTAGATGTCGTGGCGTCCAATGTCACATCCATATTTCCTCCAGGGCCCTTAATTGTTTACTTTTTCCTTATATATTTCATGTCTCAATATTTTCTTTTCTATCTTTTTTCGATGTAAGATGATGTATGGAATGAGAACAAATTAATAAAAAAATATTATCTTTTGAATTTTTGTCTTGTATTTTCTTTTCTTCTTTCCTTTCCATTGTCCGTAGTCTTTTGTTCTTGACTGGGGTAAGTCCAACGCTTACTTTGGAGTAATGCCATCATGCCCCCAGCTTGGTATTTAGCTTGAAAAGTCAAAGTGGCAAGCTCTAAACCTGTCGTCCGGGGTCTTCGTGTTGGTTTTTCCTCGATTGTCGTCATCCATGATGAAACTCTCAAACTTGAAATGGTTACCTCGGTTTAGGCTGGGGTTTAGAGCAAACATTCAGCACTTAGCCTTTGGAGGTTGTGTGGCATTTTGAGTTACTGTGCAACTATTTTTTCAATTGCCTCTACAGCTGTGTGGTCCACGTGGAAGATTTTGAGTGGGTAGACGTGCCTAGAGCTTCGTGCGCCATGATGAGCGTGTTTTGAATTCATGGGCCGCAGGGACGAGAATGCCCCCTAACCATTTTAGCTTTTATAAATAGGGGTTAAGGGTGCATTGTTGTCACCTGTTTCCAAATACCTTTTTCTGGAGGCTTCATGTGGCGGAGAGGTGCGACTTGTGAGCTTTTCCCACCTATTTTTAAGCTTTTGATCAGTCTCAACGCTTTTGTTGGGCTTTCTTTTTCTGATTGCCTTCTGCTGATTTTAGGTGATAGCCCTTTTATGAAGTAGAGTTAGTGTTCTGAGTTTCTCTTACCCACTTGAGAACTCCATTTTTACCGCGCCATGCGTGGCGGGGGTGTCCTTCTAAAATTTCAAATTTTAGAGGGGAATGAGGCCTGTACATAGGTGTGAACTACTTCGTTCACCCATTTTTGTGTCTAAATCTATGTTCAAAAGATTCTGACAATTATTCACCTGCCTTTTTGGGTGTTCTTAGGGTTTTTATAACGAGAGGCAGAGAACCAGGGCATTGATCCCGAGGTCCGTAAACCAGAGGAGGAAGATCCAATTTGAATCTGCCATGGTTCGAGGTTAGTATACCCATGGGTAGGGGATAATGTTTGGAAACATCCCTCTAAGTTTTCTTCCAAAGCTATCCTCTGGGAATCGCTGGATTATATTCATCTGACAGATGAGAAGGTGTGAGATAACGAGTTCCAGGTCATTTGCCCGGAGTGGAACGAAAGTGTGTGTTCGAGCTAGGAGGCGGGCTCGCACTTCATGTTCTTATACGAGCCTCTTTTTGTTAAGCTAGGACTGTGGCTGCCCTTCTCGGAGTTTCAGGTTGACTTTCTCTAGACTCTTCGTGTAGCCCCGACTTAGGTTCATCCTAATGGTTGGGGCTACATTATAGCCTTTGAACGATTTTGCCAGATAATGGGGTTGCAATATTCGACCAACACCTTCTTTTACTTCTACCATCAGGTATGCCCCCAAGTTTCAGCGGAGCTGAAGAATTAGCTCACTATCTGGTCTAGGGGAGGTTGTAAATCCTTTGATGTTTTTCAAGATAGCTTCAAGGGGTTTAAGACGACTTTCTTCAAGGTTACGGCGGCCAGAGGGTTTCACCCTTTTTACTTGAACATCGAAGGGAACCCGAAATTCCCTCTATATTGGACCCCAGATGCATGGGCTACTCCGACTGTTCCGTTTAAGAAAGAGGATGAGCAACTGACTCCGAAAGAACTTAAAACGGTTAAGTTTATATGCTGGTATGCCGATGAGCATGGTAAAATCAACATCAGAGATGTCCTCAATGCCCCTGGTGATGATCTTCTCTTTGCTTTGTTAGGTGGGAGGCACCATAGTCCACCTTAGGCTTTTAATATCTCCATGTGATTTTGTTTACTTGATTTCTAACTTGCTTTTCTATCTTGTTTCAGTGAGTGACATGGCGTCTGGGCTTTCCATTGCTGCTTTGTGGAATTTAAAGACCAGGATGAGAAGAGAAGGGTCTTCAAGTGCCCCTTCAACTGCCGTCCCAGCGTCTTCCGATCGGGGTGTTGTCATTAAGGAAACCCACGATCAACCAGGATTTGCTTCTTAGAACTTTCAGAGGAAGAAGAGGAGGGCCATTGAGAGATCCGCTAACTGGGGTGGGGAAACGGCCTCGGAGGGTGATTCTAAAGAAAGGTCGGGCTTGGCTCATATCATAGCGGAGCTTGGCTCAAACTTTGATTGAGCTTCAGGCCTTGACACTTCGTGCTACTGCTGAGATCCACTATATTGAGATGTCCATTGAGGAGGCCGACAAGAAGGTGGCAGATGAAATCAAGAAGAAAGATGAAGATGCTAAGGAGGCTGCCTTGAAACTGAACGCTGCCCTCTAACTGAACGAGGATGCCCAGGTGAGGATCACTGAGCTGGAGAAAAGGCTAGCCGAGGTCGAGTTGGCTAACAAGAAGTTCAAAGCAGAGAAAATTCAAGCTGAGAAGGCTAAAGCTGCTCTTCGAGATCACGTGGTTCAGTTGGAGAAATACAGGGAAAAGCTAGTCACAATTTCTGAGAAGATTAGACCAGAGTAGTTTCAAAATGCTGTGGCTCAAATTTAGCACTTCAACCCCGGCATTGCCCTGTCCTTGGAAGACCTTAACTTTGACAAAGTCTTTCATGATGGCTAGCTTATCTTTGTGGAGGACCTCCCTCAGCACAATTCTGGAGCCGCCCCAGAAGTCGCTCAAACCCCGGCCGCAGAGGAGGCCAGGGCTTGATTTTTTCTTTCCTTCTTTTTTACCCCCTGCGAGGGGTTTCTGAAATTTGTATAGACAATTACTTTGTTAACCAGGGTTTTAATTTGCATTTCACTTTTCTATCTTGGTTTTGCTGTCTTATTTTGCTTTTGCTGATTTAACTTTTTTCTGTGGTCTGTCTTGGATCCAACGCCCATTATGACTTTTGTTACATAACTGTTTCGTAATTTAGGGTATTTTTTCCTCAAGAGACAACTGTGGTCAAGGATCCCATATTTGTAGCATCGAATTGTGGTATTCCGCTTGACTTAGGCAAAGATAACGCCCTGGTCTGTAATCCAACACCCATAATTTCAAGTATTTGGAATTTTAGACTTGGGCAAAATTTGATACCTTAGTTCATAGTTCAATGCCCATAATAACAAGCATTTAGAATTTCAAACTTAGGAAAAATTTGATACCTTAGTTCATAGTCCAATGCCCATAATAACAAGCATTTAGAATTTCAAACTTAGGCCAAATTTGATACCTTAGCTCAAGGTTTGGTGTTTAAGAAAACTTAGCATGTGTTGTCCCTTTTGCCTTAGGCATATTAAACCTTATCTGGGGTCCTTTGCTAACCGTGTTGGTTTTACGGGATCCTTCTGCCTTAGGTATACGGCTGGACCATGGATCATTTGTTCCACACTGCCACTTATTTTTTGACCTTTTTGAGCGGTCGGCGCCAAGTATTGAGGTTGGATGTTAACCCTATAACTTACTACCAAAGCCTTGGTGTGTTATACCTCTTGACCTGGGCTTACATTTCTCACGAGAAGAGATTTTTGAATAACTTTTTCATTAATGAATCTTAGGGGGAAAGGCATACAATCTCAGTGCTGACAGATTAAACATTAGTTTATTAAGGGACTAGGCCATTGGAGTCATCTAGATATAATATTTTCTAAGTTTATTTGCATTGCAATAGTTCTTGATCAAGCTTCCTGTTAGCGTTTCCAGTGTGTAAGCTCCCTTGCTGGTTCTGATGACAATACGGTAGGGGCCTTTCCAATTAGGGGCTAACTTCCCCTAGGAGGCATTTTCCCTCTTATATTCGCTCTCCTGAATATCAAGTCTCCTAGTTGGAATTTCCTTGGGATCACCTTCCGGTTGTATCTGGCCGTGGTCCTTTGTTTAAAGGTGGTGTCGCGTATATGCGCCACGTGCCTTCTTTCTTCTATTTGGTCCAAATTTCCTCGAATAAGGTCATGGTTGCTGTCCGGTGAAAACTGTTGATGGTGCCAACTAGGTTCCCTTATTTCCACCGGGATCATAGCTTTACTCCCATTAGTGAGTTTGAAGGGAGTCTCTCTTGTGGTGGAATGGGGGGTAGTCCGGTAGGCCCAGAGGACGTGATCCAGCTGTTCAGCCATAACAAAAATTTTACATATTAGCTACAAAAAAATCCATAGATAATCCATAGCTAATCTGTAGCTAAATTTATTAGCTACGGATCAGCTACAGATTAGCTACGGATTGGCCCGTAGTTTAAATCTTGTAGCTAATTAGCTACCAAATTTTTTTATAGTTAATCCGTAGCTAATTTTTAAATTTTTGTAGCTAATCTGAAGCTAAGTTGTAACTAATTTTTATTTAGAGTTTCCTTCATTTCCGTAGGTAATTAGCTACGAAAAATTTCGTAGCTAATCCGTAGCTGATTTTAACAATTTGTAGCTATTCCGTAGCTATTTCTTAGCTATTATGTTGCTAAATCCATAACAATTCTGTAGCTAATCCATAGCTAATTATCCCTAGCAATTCCATAGCAATTTCCTAGTTATTATGTTGCTAAATCTGTAGCAAATTCGTAGTTGATCTGTAGCAATTATCCATAGCAATTCCATAGCTATTCCCTAGCAATTCCATAGCTAATTTGTAGCAATGTTGTAGCTAATTCGTAGTAATTTTGTAGCTATTCCCTAGCTAATCAAAAATAATTTTATAATAATAATTGGTATATGTTAAAATTATACTTGTATAAATATTTCAATCCAAACAAAAAACCCCATCAAATAAGTTGTACAAAGCAACAAAATATCATAATTGCATTAGTAAAATCAAAACATGTTCTACAAAGAAAGGATAACTAATCAATAAGTCTAAGTTAATACAAATAGTTCTAAACAAATTAGTTCTATAATCAACAAACACAACTAATCAATCCAAGTTAACCTCATGATCATCAACTTCATGATCATCCCCAACTACATCTCTTTGTGATGGTTTCTGCGGCACACCACTTCTTGCTCGGGAGCCAACAATCTCACGGAGGATGGACACCAGTTGCGTCTGGATAAAGGAAGTCATCGCTTCATTAACAGTTTCTTTTATGGCTTGTGTCGGAACAGTGCAAGAGGAACCACCAACCTGTGAGGATGAACAAGAGCTAGATCTGTGAATGTCAATACCTAAACTATAACTCATGCCATGGACTTGTCCCTTCTTGTTGGGACTTATCACCTCCATCCACACCTCCTGACCTACCACACCTCTTGAAACGAAAAACCTAGAAAACTTTATCAAAACAATCAACAACTTAACAAATATGATTAGTTTTAATTTTAACAACACCTACAATGAAGTGGCCATAATCTCAAGGATCACAGACTGCAAGACAAACCTCCTCCTACAAGTCCATGATTTGACCAAATGTTACATAAAGAAAAAACATTTACTGTCTTGTGCCATATGATTTGACCAAATTACAAACCCAAAAAATGATACCAACCGTCTACCACATATAGACCCTTCCCATAATCAATATAATAACTTCATTCCTCCATTGGTTCCCCTTGTCATAACTTTTAGGTAAAAACGCAACCTTAGAAAATGGACAGTTATCATGGAGCAAGGGTGCAAACAAAAGAGCATCATCCATGTGATAAAGGGACTAAGATTTTGCATCACAAATTAGAATTAGAACTCACAAAGCATTCATAAAAAGCAAAAGCAATAAATACAATATGATAAGAGAAGATTAATTTGGCTATGTTTTTAGCAGACCTTCTTCCTTTTAAGCCAAGCAATTTGAGCATCCCCATTGAAAGATAAGTAACAACTCTTCCAACAGGATACAACACTAGGGAAAGCCATGCCACTGGCCTGACCTAGAGGCATTACAATCAATATTTGTTATAAAGAAGTTGAAGCAGAAACATCATGTAAATACAAATGTGAAAAATAAACACAAATGTTAATCAGCATCATTTCTGTTCCCAAAGATTATAAAAGAAAAGGCAAGAAATTTACAACCTACCACAAACCGAGCCACCTCTGTGGCATTATGAACCGCTATACTATTTGGAGTGATTTTAGTAAGAAGTAAAATGGCAACCTTGTTTGATTACAGAGAGGCAAGAAATCAGATATTATGAGAAAAAATTCTATGTATGTGTATGTACAAACTTGCACATCATATAATTTCAAGAGGTGAGAGGAAACACAAAGTTAAGAAAACATAGCATTCCATTTTTTTTATTACAAAAACCAGTTCATAATCAGAAATAACAAATAAACAGATATTGAAGCATGCATGAGAAAAGTAAAAGGATGAAGAAATACACAATTAAGCTCAAAAGATAGCCTTTCTTTGCATCATACAGTACACACCTTTTGTTAAGCACTTAAACTAAACAAACCCAAAAAAAAATCTTATTAATGAGACTCTAAAAACTTCTTTTCAGCTCAAAAGGATAGCATCCAAGCACCAAAAGAGATGGTAAAGGAGGGAGTGGGAAATAAGGATATAGTCATATACTGTTATATGTTTTGGCCCATGATGGGGATAATGAAATGATCCTAGCAAACTAAGGACTCAGGAAGATACAAGGATACCATAAGGAATTTGAAGCTTTAACTAATCAAACCAAGGTTTGGTTGAGTTGGATTAGTGATAACATTTTTTTAGAGAAAAACAAAGATCATGAAGGAGGTCCTAGGCAAAATGTCTTTAGGTCCAAAAGAAAGCCATAGAGTGCTTGGAGAATTTATGACTAGTGCTCTCTGCTGGGGAATTAACCTATGGCCTACTTCGTGGTAAGAACATTCACGAAGTGCTTGGAACATAGGTCTTTATTTTTCAATGTATCTGCAAAATCATTATCACAATTCACAAGGTTCTGACTAAAGTGTGGTCCTATTCCTCGAGCAGATAATATAGAAATATATGGGATTCAGAATTCAGAAATGAAGGTATTTTGTAGATTGATTAACACTGGGTAACCAAAAAGCAATGAATACTCTAAGAATTTGTATACAACATGGTTCTTTAATTCAACATTATTCTATTTCTTTCATCACAAATGATAGAAACCTGAAAATTTATGCTTGATTGCCCTCTAGAATACTAATTTGTATTGGTATTAACCTCTGAGCTCAATTTGGGACTAAAAGCCCGGGACAAGGGATTCATGGTCATAGAAGTAACATTAGTGCTTCTATTTTTATCGATGTCAAAAAGCACACACACATCTGCTGTTATCTTCATCTGAAATCACAAGGGTCTTAGGGCAGATTAAAATGCAGGGCTTAAAAAAAGAATAACAAAATATTAAGTAAAAAGCATAACATGAACACATACTAGAGATCAGGAAAAAAAATTCAATTCAGCTACTTTCTTTATGTAGTTAGAATGCAAAGAACAAAACCTTTTAAATCAATGATCAAGTCATGATATAAAACTACTGATTCGTGTTATCCAAACTCAAGCTAAAGTGTACCGAGGCACAAGATAACGTGCTAGTTTCTAAGCAATTTTTTTAGAGCAAAGTAAATGCACATGCTGAATCTAAATCAGAATTCAAACTGCATAATTGTCAATCCTAGACAAGAACTATACTTGAAAGCTTCTTCATATATTCAGTATAATGCAGTTCATCATCTAAAATATCTTGCCTAAATATATCATATCTGAACCTGAATAATATTTATAACTTGCTTGATTGCCCATCCAAATAAACTTGTAGCAATTAGGAAAGAAAGCATCGATATCCTTTGCAAATTAATAGCTAAAACCTGAAAATAAAAACAACTAATAAAACAAGATGATCTAGGGAAACCTTCTAGACATCTCAGATAATGTAACAACATATGAAAGCACATAAAGAGAACTTACATCCACCAATTTCTCTGTTTGATTCTCCGAAAGATAAAACGGGATTAAGTAAAGAACCTGTGTAGGATAAGACCAAAAAAAGGATAATGTAGGTTTTTACATAAAAGATCTAGAAGAGTGTTACAATTACCTCACAAGAGACACCACAGTAAGCCATAAACATCCTATTCCCATAATATGCCTTGAAAAGCTAGTTACTGTTGTCTTTTACATCTTTATGACTAGCCTTGCCTAGCAAGAAAGTGCGGCAATTAAAGTACAAAATTCAGTAAAAGAATTTCATTAAGACAAAATCCAGTAACTGCATAATCATACAGATAGAGTTAAGGGAAAAAAAACACAAAAAAGACATACATTACCTGTACATTTGCAGCCAGTGGCTTGCAATATCTAAGGCAAGTGATGACAAGAAGATCAGGCCAGGCCTTTACACAAATTTGGCCTAGTAGTCAAATGTAAATGCTTAAAATTCTAGCAAGTGAGGAGTAGGTTGAAGGGAGAAAAATCAATCTTGTACACTTGGGAAAGAACTACAAGTAGACAAGCAGTGCTAATTCTGGTGTTAAGGGAAGCCATATTAATTTGAAGCATACATGAACAAAACATTATAAAGAAACTATAACAGCAACAATCAACACGTTTCTTTGGCTCGTAAGCACACAAAGAGAGAGAACAACGAATGACCTGTCTATTACCACGTCTAGAACAGCTCCAAAGATTGACACTAAAGCAAAAAAAGTAATAATACTAAATGTAAATGCTAATGCTATAATAATAATACTATACAGAACTGCTCCAAAGGTTGTTGTATGCTATAATACTAGATTTGTTTATTATACAATATAATATTTTATTGACCAACTTATGTTACCAAGTGGCCTCAATTACTCAAGAGGGGGGTGAATTGAGTCTAAAAAACAAGTTCACAAATCTTTCGTTAAATACTTGAATTCTTATTTTTGTTGAAGCTATATGATTAAAAGAGATAAATGGATAGATAAGATAAACCCTTTCACTTACAAATACAACAATCAAGCAAGATAGTATTTAAGTAAACTCAATAAAATAGTGCACAATATTAAAGAGTTGAGTTTAGAAGAACAAACACCAAGCTTTATCCTAGTTCAGCCACCAATCCACTTGTGGCTTACGTCTAGTCCTTAAGCAATCACTCAAGATTTCCACTATATCTTCAAGCTTGAAAGCAGGTGCTTGACAACCTTTACAAATTGAAGCACTCAACACGCCTTGGTATGCCTCACCCTTGTGCTTGAGCCTCTATATCCAAGAGATACCTCACCCTTACAATTTTGAGGGATACCTCACTCTCTTTTAACAGATTGTACAAGATTTAGAAAGAAGAAACTCTCTTTAGAGCAGATAATACAAATTGAAGAACTATGGTATTAAGGATTCACACAATTTGAAGCTTAAAATAGAGGGTTATATGAAATGATGAGAAAACTCATTTTTAATGCTCAGTAGTGTTTCTTAGATTATTGGTCTCAGTTTTTCTAACCCTTCATTAATGCCAAACTCCTAAATTTATAGTTAAGGGCCATTGATAGCCGTTGGGGGTAGATGAGAGCATTAAATTCTCTTTAATATAGCCATTACGTGCTTCTTCTCATTTTCCAGATATCAGCTCCTAATCGGTTATCCAAGCACCCTAATCGGTTAGGGGCCCTTTTAAGCTCAAAATAAAGGCTTCTGTTATAGAGAATAACCGATTAGATTCATGTCCTAATCAGTTAAGACTTAATAAACTTGGTTTCTGGGAAAGCAGCTAACCAATTAGAGCCTCATGCTAATCGGTTAGGACTTGATAAATTTTGCTTCTGAGAAAGCAGCTAACCGATTAAAGCCTCATGCTAATAGGTTATGAATTAATAAATTTTGCTTATGAGAAAGCAAATAACTTATTAGGGCTTCAACCTAATCGGTTAGGCCCTGTTATAAAATTAAAGGAAATGCTTTTGTGTATTCAAATACTCGATTAATCAATTTGCCTAATCGATGAGGCATATAAAATATAAAAGCTAATGCCTCTGTTTCATCAGACTAACCGATTAGGAGCTTCTCCTAATCGGTTAGGGGCCTTAAAAATTGGCCTCTAACAAGACAATAAACAAGTTATTCTTTTTGCTAAACTAGTTAGTTCGCATAAAAACGCGCATATCTGTTTTAGCTCTTATTTGTTTACCTAGAAAAGGAGATTGGATTTCCAAGAGGTTTTTGAGAAAACTTTTTGAGCCTTACTAAAAACCATTTGTTTAACCTATGAATTTCAGGGTTGAAAAGAATGATTTTGCAAAGCCATTTTAAGAAATCCAAAAGATGAGCTTAGAGTGAATCCTTATTATACCTTTACACAAGATCTATGACCTACATGCTAATCTTGAATTCCTTGTGACTTGATCGTTGTGTTTCCATTACTTTCTTGTTTGTCGACATCAAAACCATTTGCATTTAGTTAATATCAATCACATTCTCCCCTTTGTTGATGATGACAAACAATTATTGAGAAAAAGATTAGTTCAAATAATAATCAAAATTCATAATAGGATTTAGAGACTTACTCCCCCTCTTTTGTTCAAGAGGTGATTGAATTAGAAATACACAGCTCCCCCTTCGTTTTAGAATTCCAAGACCATTAACAGAGAAACTTAAAGTAAAACATTCAGTTATTTTACCTTCTTTTCTCAATAAAAAGCCTATATTCTTCTCCCCCTTTTGTCATGATAAAAAAAAATGAAATAGATAATCCAGTAATAATCTAGCCATAATGAAAACATTTTCAGTAATCCATTTAGAAACAGACAAGTTATATGACACCAAGCATTCAAATCATATTTAAATATGTCCAAGATTCAAATCATGGTTCAAAGATAATTTTCATAACATTTGAGTTAAGGCTAATCATAATATCCAGAATATCATAACTAATCATGCCAAATAAATCTACCGTGGTTCTAACATAATATCCAAAACATTCAAGACATAGCTCAATATCATATTCAAAACAGAGTTGTAAGCATTTAGTTCAGAAATACAGCTATAACAGAAACAGATAGTCCATGCCTAAGCCCTATGGTCCTCGGGTGCTGGGTAGCGATGCTCGAGCCTATCCAGGCGGTCCTCCATAGCACTTAAATGATCAAAGATGATTGAGTTACTATGCTCTTGGTAAGTTCAAAGATCCGCAATGGCAGCAAGGATGCGTTCTTCACTTGTAGCTTCTGGGATGCTACTTGTTGCTGGTGCCTCTTCCATAGGAATATCAGCCGGATCAGCAGGAATTTCTTCTGGTGGTGCTGCTGCCACACGTCCATGACCATAAGTCCATTCGCCATTTATGTTCTTCACTTGCATTCTATTGAGAGAGGCAAGTCCAAACTTGTGGGGACCGACAGTATTTACGATTCCATCTTCCATTAGGGGAACCTTGTAGTGGTCTAGAATTCGAGCAATCAAAAGGGCATAAAGAAGATCCATAACTACCTTTTGTTTAGCTTTCATCATGTAGTGCATAATGTAATAAGGCCAGTTGATCTTTATGCATTCTTTGAGAAGCCACACCAAGAAGATGTCTTCCTCTTCAACCAGGGCATAGTTACTTGCCCTCGGTGCTAGGATATGAGTTACAATAAAATGGAGAAGACGATCCTGTAACTTCAAAAGGCCGATAGTAAAAGTTCCCTTTGGCATTTGAACACCAGGCTGAAGTATGCCCATGACAGCTTGATCTCTCTTATAGTTTTCCCATGAGCTATGATTTTTCAATTTAAGCTTTTCTCCAGAGTGAGGAAGACCAAACAGAGGAACCCACTCACTTGGATTCATAATAATTTTGTGCCTTTTGATTTCAGAAATCAAATTTTTGCCCATAATAGATAAATTGCAGAAAAAGACTTTAGTAGGTTCAAGATTGAAATACCTTGGATTGGTAGTGATGAGAGTTCTCAAACCATGGAATTCAAGGAATTCTGTAAGAGAAGTGAATCATTCTTTGACGAAAAATGCCCAGTCCATCCATTTAGGTGAAATGATGCATCGAGCATGAAATTCCAACTGGTATTTCTTCATTTGAGCAAGGTTAGTGAAAAATCTTCCAAGGTTCAAGGCTATGGAGAAATCTGGGTCAGTGTCTGTAGGAGGTGTTTCCTTTGGGACATTTGGGTTTTTGGAGCGTGACCTTTTGGGGAAGGAAGAGCTGCTAGCCATGGTGAGTGATAATAGTGGTTAGGGCACGTTTGAAGAGAGAGAAAGTGAGAGGAAAGTGAAAAATTTAGAGATAAGTGGAATTTAATCGAAGAGAAAGTGATGGAAAGTGGTAGAATGTGAGGGAAATGGGATTTGAATTGTGGATTTATGGTGGGTGTAAGTAGAGAGAAGTGGGTGTTTGAGGGAAGAAGAAGAAGGTGAGCATGGAGGTTTTGGTGGCTGTCGTGAAAATGAAAGTGGTGGCTACTATTTTTGTGTTTTGAAGAGTATACTAACTGGTTAGGATATTGGGTCTAACCGATTAGAATGTGCAGGGTAACCGATTACAGTTTTGGGAAACGAAGGTGGAGTTCACTGTTTAGGTAAATAACTGGTTAGAGGTTAATTTCTAACTGATTAAAACGTGGTGAGAATAGAAGAGGAGCTCACTGTTTTGTCAAATAACCGATTAGATGAGTTTAGCTAATCGGTTAGCTTTGTATAAAATTGAAAAAGGTGTGGCTCTGTGAACTAAAATAACTGGTTATATAATTGTCCTAACTAATTATGGAGCTATGTCAGAAAGTAATTTTTATATCAATCAAAGTTTCAAGTCACATACAATAGGTCCTTTTCCTTTTCTTGATAGTTTATTGTACTTCCAGAGTCTATTTCCACAAGCTGACTTGATTCTCAGAGACATAATACTTGCTCAAAAGTGATTACGTGAAACCATAACTGTCTTAACACCATTTGATAGAGACCAGATTCAAACTTGCCAACCATCTTCAAACACCAATAATAGATTATACCATTTTCCTAATAGAATATATTAATCTCCCAACTCTTTATTTCTCAAACAATACCAGATCAAGTCTTCAAGAATTCAACTTTTCAAGACCATTAACACTTGCCATTCCTATGGAGATATCCCAAACGCAGAATTTTTCTTCTTCAAGTGATTAAGAAATAATTTTCTTCAGCAGGAGCATGATTAGGGAAAGATTAGGGACTTAAGTATGGACTAAGCTCCTGCAAAACAAAATAAGGGGGCACTTCGACACTCAAGTTAGTATTGGATTCAAAAGTGATTAACTTATAAAATTACACAGTGAAACAATGATATTATGTAGTAGAAGAGCAAAATAGGCATTAAAGAAGATTATTTATGCAGCAAAGATAACCAATTTATCAACAAATGACCAATTTGTACAGAAAATTGACTTAGTGCATCAAATGACTAATATATGCATCAAATGGCTAATTTATGCAGCAAATAATCAACTTACGCATGTTTGATCCAATATACCAAGTTTATTTCTTATATAGAAGAATACTTTTTTTTGCTAAGGGCTTAGTGAAAATGTCAATTAGTTGCTTAGTGATTTTCACAAATTCAAGCATGCAATCACCTTTTTGAACATGATCCCTTATGAAATGATGTCTAACTTCAATGTGTTTAGTTCTTGAGTGCAAAATGGGATTTTTTGACAGGTTGAGTGCACTTGTTATCACACCTTATAGGGATGTGATCTAGCTCTAGACTATAGTCTAGAAGTTATTGCTTCATCCAAAGGATTTGAGCACAACAACTTTCAGCTGTAACATATTCGGTTTCAGCTGTAGACAATGCCACACTATTTTGTTTCTTGCTATGCCAAGAAACCAGTGAGCTTCCAAGCAAGTGGCATGTCCCACTAGTGCTTTTCTGATCCATTTTGCATCCAGCAAAGTCAGAATTGGAGTAACCAACTAGGCTACAAGAGGCACCCTTAGGGTACCACAAACCCATTTGTGAAGTGCCGATAAGATATTTCATGATTCGTTTTACAACACTTAGGTGTGATTCTCTAGGATTAGCTTGATATCTAGCACATATACACACACTAAACATGATATCCGACCTACTAGCTGTAAGATAAATAAGTGAGCTAATCATACCTCTATATTTTGTGATTTTTACATATTTACCTCCTTTATCCTTGTCCAAATAACAAGAGGTGACCATTGGTGTAGCCATATGCTTGGCACTTTCCATTCTAAACTTGTTGAGCAACTCCTTACAATATTTGGATTGACTTATGAAAGTCCCATCCTTTGCTTGCTTGATTTGGAGACCAAGGAAGAAGTTTAGCTCACCCATCATAGACATCTCAAACTCACTTTGCATAATATTAGCAAATTCCTTGCAAAGAGAGTTGTTAGTGGCACCAAATATTATATCATCAACATAAAATTGAACAAGAAGAATGTCATACTTTTTATGCTTGATAAAGAGAGTAATGTCAACCTTACCCCTAGAGAAACCATTTTTCAAAAGAAATTTTCTCAACCTTTCATACCAAGCTCTAGGAGCTTGTTTCAAGCCTTACAAGGCCTTTTTCAATTTAAAAACATGGTTGGGCATTTCAAAATCTTCAAAACTAGGAGGTTGTTCCACATATACCTCTTCTTATATAAAACCATTTAAAAAGGTACTTTTAACATCTATTTGATAAAGTTTGAAATTCATGATGCATGTATATGCAAGCAACATTCTAATGGCCTCTAATCTAGTTATGGGAGCATAAGTTTCTTCATAGTCTATGCCTTTTTCTTGATTATAGTCCTTTGCTACAAGCCTAATTTTGTTTCTTGTTATTAAGTCTGTTTCATCAAGTTTGTTCCTAAAGACCCATTTGGTGCCAATTATGGGATGATTATTGGGCCTTGGAACTAATTCTCAAACTTGATTTCTTTCAAATTGATTTAGTTCATCTTGCATTACCAAGATCCAATGTTCATCATTAATGACCTTATTTATGTCTTTAGGTTCAACTTAAGAGACAAAAACTAAGTGATTACATGCATCTCTAAGAGAGTTTCGAGTAATTACCTCTTTTGATACATCACTTATCACATTGTCAAGATGATGATTCCTTGATGTCCTCTATTCTTTGGGTAGATCCATGATTTCTAAATCCTCTTGTCTTGCATGATCACTGGGCCTTTCTTTTTGCTTCTTAGGCTTTTTTTCTTGAATCTCCAAGTGTGTTCTAGCCATGATTTCTTCAACATCATCAACAGATACCTTTCTCAGCTCATTTGGGTTAGTTTCATCAAAAGTAACATGTATAGACTCTTCTATGGTCATAGTTCATTTATTATAAACTTTAAAAGCCTTACTATGTATAGAATAGCCAATAAATATTCTCTCATCAGATTTTGCATCAAACTTCCCAAAGTTATCCTTTCCATTATTCAAAACAAAGCATTTACATCAAAAGACATGAAAATATGACACATTTGGCTTCCTTCCCTTGTACAATTTAAATGGGGTTTTCTTTAAAATTGGCCTTATTAGAGCTTTATTCATAACATAACAAGCGGTGTTAACTACATCCGTCCAAAAGTATTTAGGAAGGTTAGTCTCATTGAGCATAGTTCTTGCCATTTCCTCTAAAGATTAATTTTTACTTTCTACAACACCATTTTGTTGTGGTGTTCTAGGGGCAGAAAAATTATGCTCAATGTCATGTTCATCACAAAAGGTTTCAAATTCATGGTTTTCAAATTCACCACCACGACCACTTCTAATGGAAGCAATACAAAAACCTTTTTCATTTTGGATAACTTTGGTGAGCTTTCTAAATGATTAAAAGGCATCATTTTTGTGAGCCAAGAATAATGTCCATGTAAACTTAGAAAAATCATCCACAATCACTAATGCATAGTAATTCCCACCAAAACTCATAGTTCTAGAGGGACTAAAAAGATCCATGTGCAAAAGTTGTAAAGGTCTAGAAGTTGAAATCACATTTTTAGCTTTAAAAGAGACCTTTACTTGTTTTCCCTTTTGACATGCATCACAAAGTTTGTATTTTTTAAATTTGAGCTTTGAAAGACCAATTACTAGTTCTTTTGAAACTAATTTGTTTAAGTGGTTCATGTGAATGTGAGCAATTCTTCTATGCATAACCATGAATCATTTTCTTTACTCATAAAGCATTTAGCATCATTTGAGGAAATGTCATCAAGACTAATCACATATATATTATTGACCCTATGACCAACAAACTTAACATACTTATCATCTTTACCTTCAATTATGCAACAATTAGAATCAAATATTACTCCATTCCCCTTATCACATAGTTGACTTATACTAAGCAAATTATGTTTGAGTCCTTCAATAAGCAAAACATTATCAATAGATGAGGAATGCTTCTTACTAACTTTACCAACTCCAAGAATCTTCCCTTTGTTGTTTTCACCATATGTCACGTGACCATTCTTTTTGGGGACAAGGAAGGAAAACTTGGAGCCATCACTGGTCATGTGCTTGGAGTAACCACTATCAAGATACCAACTTGAGCTTTTGGTCTTCAAGCACACCTATAGCACACATTCAAATTTTAACCTTTGGTACCCAAATTGTCTTGGCTCCTTGTGTGTTAGAGTTAGGCAAGGTGCCCTTAGGAACCCAAACTCTTTTAGTTCCAATCTTGGTGTTGATATTCTTTCTAACATTACATGTGGATGCACTATGTCCTTTTCTCCCACAATGAAAGCATTTGATAAAAGGACTAATTGAAGTATTTATAGAAATAAAGAAATTTTTGTAAGATTTTTGTTAGTTATTGGGATTATACCCCAAACTGACTTTTTGAAAAACACATTTTTGTTTCCCTAATAACACATTCAAGTTATCTTTTCCAAATGTAAATTTAGCAAGAATGTTATTTAAATCTTCAATTTCTTTCTCAAATACTTTACATGATGAGCAAGGTAAGGATATAGATATGTTATCATGTGAGGAGCAAGTCATGCACAATGAGTTAGCATCAATAAGTCATAAGGTCTCATTTTCAATCTTAAGCTCATTAATCTCATTGTTTAAAATAGAAACTTTGTTTACCAAAAGGGAGATTGTCTTGTTAGAAGATAAAATTATTTTTGTGAGCCTCATAGATTCATCATGCAATTCTTGAAAAGCATATTGCAATTCATCATAAGAAGGTGGAGATTCTAAGTTAGAAGATGTTACCATGGTGTCGTTCTCTTCACTTTCTTCTCCTTGAGCCATGAGACAAAGATGGGCATCTTCATTCTCCGAACTATCGGAAAAGCTTATGTCATTGTCCTCCCATGCTATATATGCTCTCCTTCCTTTCTTTTCTTTGGAAGACCTTTTCTCAAACTTCTCCATCTTCTTAAGATACATAGGAAACTCCATTTTCATATGCTTCGGTTTTCCACATTCATAACATTTTGGAGGAGTAGAGGATCCTTCTCCTTTGTGATAAGCTTTCTTTTGAGGAAAATGTGGTCTTCTTTGGAATCCATTCTTCTTTAAGAATCTTCCAAACTTCCTCTCAAGGAGACTAAGATTCTCCTCACTTAGCTCAAGATTTTCTGCATCCTCTTCAACATCTTCATCATCATCTTCAATTATAAAGAAGGTGGCTTTGAGTGCAATTCCCTTTTTCTTTTTATCATGCTCTTCATTTTGATTGAGTCTATTTAGTTCCAACTCATGCTCTTGAAGCTTCCCAAATAAAGTGGCTAGTGACATTATTGACAAATCTCTTGATTCTGCAATAGCCATTACTTTGGGTTGCCAATTCTTGTTTAAATATCTCAAGACTTTGTTAATAATATCTTCATTAGGAAATGTCTTTCTTAATGAGATAAGATGATTTACAATATGTGTGATCCTATTTTGCATCTCTTGAATGCTTTCACCTTACTTCATTCTAAACAATTCATATTCATGAGTAAGAGTATTTATTCTAGATCGTTTTACCTCACTTGTACCTTCATGAGTTACTTACAATGTATCTCACATTTCTTTTGTGGTCTTGCAATTTGACATCCTAAGGAATTCATCATACCCCAAGGATGTGGTGATGATGTTCTTGGCTTTCAAATTGTATTAAACCTTCTTTTTGTCCTCATTGGTACATTCATTTCTAGGTATATTAATTTTCACACTATCTTTAGTATATGTGGGAACAAAAGCACCATTTTCAACGGCATCCTACACATCTAAATCAATAGCTTCAATAAAAATTTTTATCCTTTCTTTCCAATATGCATAATCATCCCCATTGAAAAAGGGAGGTCTATTTATAGAGGAACTTTCATTAAAAAAAATATATGAAGTTATTTCTTCTCTTGAAGCTACTAAGCTCTTTACACAAGAGTCTAACTTTGATACCACTTGTTACTAAGTGGCCTCAATTACTCAAAAAAGGGGGTGAATTGAGTATAAAAAATAAATTCACAAATCTTTCATTAAATACTTGAATTCTTATTTTCGTTGAAGCTATTTGATTAAAAGAGATAAATGGATAGATGAGATAAACCCTTGCACTTAGAAATACAACAATCAAGCAAGGTAGTATTTAAGTAAACTCAATAAAACAGTGCACAATATTAAAGAGTTGAGTTTAGAAGAACAAACACCAAGCTTTATCCTAGTTCAACCACTAATCCACTTGTGGCTTACGTCCAGTCCTCAAGCAATCACTCGAGATTTCCACTGTATCTTCAAGCTTGAAAGTAGGTGCTTGATAACCTTTACAAATTGGAGCACTCAACATGCATTGGGATGCCTCACCCTTGTGCTTGGGCCTCTATATCCAAGAGATACCACACCTTTACAATTTTGAGGGACACCTCACCCTCTCTTAACAGATTGTATAAGATTTAGAAGGAATAAACTCTCTTTAGAGCAAATAATACAAATTGAAGAACTATGGTATTAAGGATTCACACAATTTGAAGCTCAAAACAGAGGATTATATGAAATAATGAGAAAACTCATTTTTAATGCTCAATAGTGATTCTCAGATTATTGGTCTCAATTTTTCTAACCCTTCATTAATGCCCAACACCCAAATTTATAGTTAAGGGCCATTGATAGTCGTTACGTGCTTCTTCTCATTTTCCAGATATCAACTCCTAATCGGTTATCCAAGCACCCTAATCGGTTAGGAGCCCTTTTAAGCTTAAAATAAAGGATTTTGTTATAGAGAATAACCGATTAGATTCATATCCTAATCGGTTAGGACTTAATAAACTTGGTTTCTGGGAAAACAACTAACCGATTAGAGCCCTATGCTAATCGGTTAGGACTTGATAAATTTTGCTTCTGAGAAAGTAGCTAACTAATTAGAGCCTCATGCTAATCGGTTAGGACTTAATAAATTTTGCTTCTGTGAAAGCAAATAACCGATTAGGGCTTCAACCTAATTGGTTAGGCCCTGTTATAAAATGAAAGGAAATGTTTCTATGTATTCAAATACTTGATTAATCAATTTTCCAATTGGTTAGGCATATAAAATATAAAGAGCTAATGCCTCTGTTTCATCAGACTAACCAATTAGGAGCTGCTCCTAATCGGTTAAGGACCTTAAAAATTGGCCTTTAACAAGACAATAAACAGGTTATGGTTTTTGCCAAACTAGTTAGTTCTCATAAAAATGCACATATCTGTTTTGGCTCTTATTTGTTTCCCTAGAAAAGGGGATTAGATTTCCAAGAGGTTTTTGAGAAAACTTTTTGAGCCTTACTAAAAACCATTTGTTTAAGCTATGAACTTCATGATTGAAAAGAATGAGCCATTTTAAGAAAGCCAAAGATGAGCTTAGAGTGAATCCTTATTATATCTTTACACAAGATCTATGACCTACATGCTAATCTTGAATTCCTTGTGACTTGATCGTTGTGTTTCCATTGCTTTCTTGTTTGTCGATCTCAAAACCATTTGCATTTAGTCAATGTCAATCATAACTTATGCCAAAGCAGCTAATAATTCTGAAAAGGAATACATAATAGTGTCCATACGTGTAAAAGGAATCAAGAATGTAATAAAGTTCAACCTTCCATTATAATTGTTAGTGTATGCCTTAGAGGCCGATACTTTTTCTGTATTTACATACATTCTATTATGCTTATTTTAATATATGAGGCATTTCATTTATTGTGTTCTTTTTTGATAAACATAATAAAGTCCTTAGAATAGTAAGTTTAATGCCATAGGACATCAAGTGGATGACTTGATCGTGAGATCCTTTTGGTTACAATACTATTCTTAAATGTCCCTAGTCAAGTATTATTGTTAATTAGGATAACAATAATACATTGAGACTAGTATGTGCATAGACTGATGACCATATCTCACGGGTCATGGATATAAGATATCAAGTCTTCACATGGGTACATATTAGAGTAATGATGTATTGGAATGACCTACCATGAGAATGCTACATTGATCGTTACGTGAGTGTCATAAGCGATTCTCATAGTGACAATGGTGTCTGTGGTCCTTTGACCTGAAATCACTATGATTTCTACAAGAGGAGTTATGTGTTTTAATGCCATCAAATGTTATCTACAATAAGATGATTATAAAATTAGTTATTGGACATTCTGCGAATCATGCAGAGGGATGTGAGTGACCTAGATGGGATTTGTCACTCCTACATAACAGGAACGATATCTTCAGGGCCCCTGATTGAGTGAGACTGCGAAATGCATGGCCAGGCTCAAATGAGTCAATATGAGATATTGATCTCATTTATTGTTATATAGTCTACTCGAGTATAAGGGAAATGAATGATTAGACTATACAAGGGTGACGCAATCCATGCCTTGTGTTCAATCTAGATATCTTGACAAAGGAACTAAACGATACGGAAACATTAGTCACGAAAAAGTTATGTCAAATCACTGACATTCTTATTATTTAGGTAGTAGCGATGTGTTGCTAGATACCATTCACTACTTGTAATATTAAAATGAGATTTTAATATTACTACCAACGTAATCAGAACCTGCAGGGTCACACACATAGAGCAGAATAAAATTGGAACAATGGATCCAAGTTGAACTCGGATTCAAAAATGGGCTAGACTCATAACAAATGAGTCTAGGGTTGCACAGCTTACGTTACTGCTGCTCACACTCACTTAAGGGCAGTCACTATTATAAATAGTACTACTAAGGGGCTGCTAAGATATACAATTCAGAACTCGAGCTGCACCTACAGAAAAGTGAGTGAGAGAGCGACAAGTTTCTTCTCTTCTCTTCGTAGCTAGCACTGTGTGAGAGACGCGAGACTCCTCTTTGCGGATGTTGGACGTTCGTGAGTCTGTTCGTGTGGATACCGCAGAGACATCGTTTCTATTACGGTGTTGGTGATTCACGTCCTTTCTTTTGATCACGCTTCAAGAGGTAAATATTTTAAAAACTCAGATTATAACTTTTCGCATGGATCCTCGATGAGAATCCTATTTTTCTGCTACGTGATGTATCCACAATTCCCAACAATAATGCCAATAATTTTTAAATCATAATGTTGATGAATAGAAAATTATATAAATTTGTGCTACTTCTAATTGATCTATTGCTTAATAGGAAGAGTTTCATGCTTTGGGATTTTAGAGTTAGGACATGGATCTGGAATGGCTTTCATATGCTTGCATTGAAGGACAATATGAAGTTCATTAGACTGCTATAACTGAATAGGTGGGTTAATTAAACAAGAAAGAATTAGCATAGGAAAATAAGAAACAAAGAAAATGAGAGGATCAGAAGAAAATGTGCAATAGGATGGATTTTACAATTTACCTACTTCAATTGTGATGAGAGGAAGAGAATTACATGCAGTTTGTGTAATGCACACACTAATGGATTTTTTTTAATAAAATAACAAAATAACCTAATAATGATGAAATCACACCAACAAGCATCAATTTTAACAACAGACAGATCTGACCTTTCCCTAGCTAAAACAACATAATAAATTGAAAAATTATCAATGAGTTTTCATTCTATATTGAAATTTGCATTTGGAGTCCTCTATTTTTTTTAAAAGAGCTTTGTCTTTTTTACATCACAATCAACAGTGATACAAATGATAGCTAAGGTGGTAATGATTAAACCTTGGTCAAATGCTCTCTGTAAGCTTACTCTTGAGAAATGCTAGAAAGCCAAATATATCACAATCAACATTGAAATTATAGAACCCTCTTTTGATCCCCACACAAAGAAAAAAGATGGATAAACCATTTAAAGGGAGCTAATAATCGTTAATGTCCTCATAGGGATAAGTAAAGGGAGCTTGATAGTCAAAGGCTACAGCAACGAGATTGAAAGATAGCAAGACCACCGAATTCTCAATTTATTTCTCGCCTTATAATTGATTCAAAACAAATGGATGAAATTAAAGAATTCAGAAATCAAATTAATTATCGCTAAGTCCAAAGGTACAAACTTTCTATCTTAAACAGGAATCATCTTGTTAGTTGTTATAGAAACCATTTGGGGATGAGAGAGAGAGCGAGAGAGAGAGGAACCTTGTCAGGTGGAGAAGATGCCAACTGTTCCATTAATGCTTTGCATTCCTTGACGGAAGGAGGGGGCAACTGCCGGACATTGTGGACGATATCGATGTAGAGATTACCTAGCATGGCAACGTCGATGTGTTTGGCTCCAACGCTTCTCAACCTGAAATCGGGCACAGTAATGGAATCAAGCGAGGAAGCGACAGATTTGGGGACGGCGAATTCGAGGCCCTTGCAGGCAAAAACGGAGTGGTGGGGGCGGTTGAGAGGGAATATGCTCAACCAAGGTTTTGGGTGGGATTTGGAATGGAAGGAAGGTCCATAGGCGTGGGTGGGAATTAGGGATTTAAGGGCTCTTGGTGGGAGATGCATTCAACAAATAATGAGAGAGAGAGAAAAAAAAAAGAAATAATTTGAGATTGAGATTAAGGGAGTGATGTGGTCTGGGCAGATGGATTTGAGAGAGGGAGAAAGAATTTAGGAAAGTTTAGTATGTGCCCACGTGAAAGATTAAAGGGAGTTGATTTGGTCAAATTTTTTTCATGCAATTGAAATTTCGCTATGGAAAATTTTTGTAGTTAATCTGTAGCTAATTAGCTACGGTTTAGCTAAGGATTAGCTACGAAATAAATTTTTTTAGTTAAATTTCATAGTTAAATTGTAGTAATTTTGTAGCTATTTGTTTGATAAAAATTTTCTCTTTGTGATTCGAAATTTAGTTAGGAAATTTTATTTCGTAGCTAATCCGTAGCTAATTTGTTATGGATTAGCTACCAAAATTTTTCATAGCTAAACTGTAGCTATTTGTTGGATAGAATTTTATTCGAAATTTAGCTACAGAAATTTAATCCGTAGGTAATCCGTAGCTAATTAGCTATGGATTAGATACCATAATTTTTTGTAGCTAAATTTTGTAGCTAATTTATAAAATTCTTGTAGTGCAATTTCCTTTAGCTTCATCGAGCCTTCTCTTGATTCCTTAGATGATAACCCAATTAGCGGCCTCGACCTATCCATTTGTCCTGAGATTCTCAATGGCGCTGCAGTGGTGCTTAATTTCTAGGACTGCTAATAGTTCTTCGAAACCCTTTTCTTTGAATTGGGTTCCGTTGTCTGTTACTATGGATTTTGTAATTCCAAATCTAGTGATAATGTGGAACTAAGTAAACTTCTGGATCCGCACTGCAGTGATTATGGCTAAGGTTTCTGCCTGGATCCACTTCGTGAAATAATCCACTGTTACTACCAAGTACTTCAATTGACCAGGGGCTCGGGGGAATGGGCCCAAGATGTCCATACCCAATCTATAGAATGGCCAAAGGATCGATATTGTGGATAGATCCTCCGAGGGTGCTTCGTAGTGATCTGAGTGACGCTGGCACTTGTCACAAACCCGGACGTATGCATGAGCATCTACTTCCATTGTTGGCCAGTAGTATCCTACCCTTAATGCTTTCAAAGCTAAGGTATTGCCTCCTAGATGATGTCTGCAGTCCCCTCATGAACCTCGGACAGGACGTATTATGCTTCTTTTGGGGTGAGGCATTTGAGGAGGGGGGAAGAGAAGCCACGCCGATATAAGTGGCTGTCATAGATGGTGTACCTCACTGCTGTCTTGATCATCTTGGAGGTTTCTTTGGGGTTTAGAGGCGTAATTATAGATTGTAGGTATTCCATGATGGGGCTGATCCAGGAGTCCTCTTTTTCTTCGACTTGAAAGACAGTATATTCCGTAATGGAAAGTTGAGAAAGGGTTTCCTGGATTACTGACTTGTTGTTGCAAGGGCTTTTGGTGCTAGCAAGCTTAGACATGAGATCCGCCCTGGTATTCTGCTCCCTTTATAATGTGTGCGATCTTGGTCTCTTCAAAGCTTTTTAAGAGCTCTTGTACTTTTACTAAGTCCTTTTGCAGGAGAGGCTCCTTAGCTTGATATTCACCTCGGATTTGGGAGGTGGCAAGCTGAGAATCACTACAAAGTGTGATCCTGGTTACCCCTATATCCTTTGCCATTATTAGACTAGCAATGCATGCTTCGTATTCAGCTTGGTTGTTCGAGGTTGGGAAATCAAACTTCAAGGAGTGCTCTAGGGTTAGTCCTTCTGGGTTTTCCAATATCACTCTGGCTCCACTTCTTTTGGGATTCGAGGAACCATCAATAAAGATGGTCCAAGACATTCCTTGTAGGTTATCAGGATCTGATGTGAGTTTTGCTAAGACATTGGACAACGCTTGGGCCTTGATTGCAAGTCGTGGTTTGTATGCAATCTTGAACTCAAAGAGTTCAATCGATTAGGCAATCATTCTTTCGGTCAAATATGGCTTGTGTAATACTTGATGGATAGGTTAATCCATTCTCACTATCACGGGGTGGCATTGGAAATATTATTGTAGTCTTCTGGCCGTGATAATCAATGTGAATGCCATTTTTTCAACTTTCTAAAAGTGGAGCTCAGGTCCTTGCAGGACCTTGCTCACAAAGTAGACCGGTCTCTGTCCTTCATCTGTCTCCCAAATTAACACAGAGCTCACTGCTTCATCATGAACCGAGAGGTATAAGTAGAGTGTCTCACCGGGGTCCATTCAAAACTCTTTTCCTTATTTAGAAGCTTAAAGGGGAAGAGACTTATAGGCCGCCTTAGCGAGGAATTTGGTAAGAGCTGTAATGCGACCTGTAAGTTGTTGAACCTCCTTAATGCTTTGGGGACTTCGTATATCTAGGATTGCTTGGCATTTATTAGGATTGGCTTCAATCTCGCAATGGATTAACATAAAATCTAGGAATTTTTTGGCCTAAACCTCGAAGGCACATTTCTTGGGATTTAGCCTTATGTTGTACCTTTTAACTTGGGCAAATACTTCCTCAAGGTCTGTCACATGTGATTTGCCTTGTGGGGTTTTTACTATCATGTCATCTATATATACACCTCTAGCATCTTCCCCACCTAGTCTTCAAAGACTTTATTCATCATCCTTTAATAAGTAGCTTATGCGTTTTTCAAACCAAAGGGCATGGCCCTATAGCAGTAGCTCGCCCTGTCAGTGATGAAGGCGATTTTATCTTGATCCCTGGGATACATGGGAATTTGGTTATACTCAGAATATGCATCCATGAACGACAACCACTTAAAACCCGAGGAACTATCCACCAACTTATCCGCATTGGGGAGTGGGTAAGGATCCTTAGGACAGGCCTTATTGAGGTCGGTGTAATCTATGCACATCTTCCACTTCTCATTAGATTTCTTGACTAGGATGGCATTGGACAACCAGGTGGTATAGGAGATTTCCTTGATGAAGTTGCCACTTAATAACTCCTTAACCTGTTCCTCGATGACCTGTTGCCTTTCTGGGCTGACTTTCCTTTTCTTCTGAGCAAATGGCTTCACACCTTCGCGGATGGAAAGATGGTGACAGATGAAACTTGGGTCAAGCCCCGGCATGTCAGACATTGTTCAAGTGAAAAGGTTTTTATTTTTCAATAGTAGTTCTATCAACTGCTATTTTTTGTCTTCTTGTAGATGCGCTCCGATCTTGGTGACTTGGTCCGGCTTTGTAACACCCTTGTGGGGGTGTCACATTTGTTATTAAAATAAAATAACGATTAACGAGAATAATTAAATTATAAGGTTTTGATATAAATAAATAATAAAACCTGTACACTTACTTTGTTTCGAAAACATGAAAGTTGTATCCTCAAGATATTTCACCTATATAAAAAAAATATTATTCATACACACATACATAGATAATATCGGCACACCCCGTACAATATACATTATATCCATAAACATATCCATTCATATACATATCCATCGATACTAATATATAGAAATTTACATAAACTTTGTTTTCATAAGTTGTACAAATAATTTACACATAATTTACAAACCCAAATAAAAATACATACCAAAAGAAAAAGAAAGCATAAAAAGTTTATATTTACAACCCAAAGATCGAAGATAACAAACCCAAGTGCACGTCATACATTTTTTTAGTCACTTGGAGAAACATTCCTGGATGATTCCTCCAAAGACAAATACATGACGCCTCCCGTAAGACCCTGTGAGCGGGAACTCGGGTGCTCGTGGACCAGGAATATAGTTAGGGGTCCGAACGGGTGTTCTAGAAAGAAGACACAACACTAAGCTCATAGGGAGTCCGAAATAGACCGTTCCAGTGACGACAAACTCCTAACGGTAGTTCTAACTGAACATAGAAATCTGATACAAAAACTGGGACAGATACAGACTCTGGTCGCAAAGACATAGTAATAATTCCTGTATAAGCAACAACATTACGTTCTCCATAGATGCGCCAACTGTCAGCTCCTCCGTGGAATTCCAAACTGATAAAACCCAAAAATCCGGGTGTCGACATCTCACCCTATCAGTACTAACACTAGAGATGATCTAAGGCTTCGGGTCTTCGGACTGAAAATCTGTGGATCGTGGTTCTTCCTCTCGCTATGTACTCATCGCCCAACTCGGTTCTTCAACCCCTTCTTCATAGTCTAAATATATATATATATATATATATATATATATATATATATATATATATACATACAACAAACAAAACAAACAATATATACAACAAATAGAGAGGTAAGACAACTTAAAGTAACCAATAAATATAACATATGAAATAATAATACAACATTAACATAAATAAAATCCATAACGTACATAAATCCCATAACAATTCAAAATACTCACCACACAATATAATGAATTTAAAATAAATATGACAAAATATAAAATGACTCATTCCTACTCCATGGAGCTACAACACATATTCAGATATCAGAGAGAATGAGATGAGGTTTCTATTAGTACTGCCCAGCCAATCCAGCTATTGCACTGTCCACCCTTTGTGTCTATAGCCTTGGCTACCCCGACCAGCTATTGCACTGTCAAAACCTTGTGTCTATAGCTGATCGTGATTGCTATTGCACTGTCAATACTTTGTGTCTATAGCCCACGAAAATAAATATAACAATAGTGGCATAGCACACAACCCGCAGACACAAACATCAATCAATTGTGTACTACGAAGGCGATCGATAGTCCTCTCAAAACTTGATTAAGGTTAGTGCTCGTCGAGAACATAAATGTGTCATCACGCACCACTGCCCTGGAAGGAGCTACCTCCGTCCACATATGGAATAGTGCACACTATGAACTCCAAGTTCATATCAGAAAATGAACACACTATGCCTATCACATCGACAACACGATGTTATTCATCTCGTCAATCAAATCACCAAATTTCGAATTTGGCATGACTCAATGCATGAATAGATGCGTAATTACCAAAATATCCTCAGGTTTCAATTATTTATATAAGTGCCATAAATTTCCAAATTTTTTACAGAAATACCATCAAATCTTCATTATTTACAAAAACGCCCTTAACTTCTATTATTTACAAAAATGCCATCAAACTTTGATTAATTTCAAAAATACACTTCAAACTTTAATTATTTACGAAAATGCCCTCCATGGCAAAAATCTTCAAATACAGTACGCTCCCACTTGGCGCACTTGTACAGTCCACACATCCGGGTCCACCACTTTGGCCCGACAGGAAACTCGCTGTTTTCGTCAATCGCGTAGAAATTTTATTTCGTTTTCAAAAATCTTGCCGTTTTCACAATGTACATCACATTTTCAAATCGCGTAAATACATTTTGCTGTTTTCTCAATCGCGTAAATTTTTAAATCATGTTCTCGTCAGATTTACTCACATAAATACTTCTAAACTATAAAAATAATTGTTAAATCATTTGAGACCATTAAAAATATTTTTCCTAATTACGGTAAAATATTTTATATTATTATGTATTCTTTATAAATACTAACAATACTCAAATTAGTTTCTAAATATACTTAGTATTCATTAACAACATTGTAAAATACTTTGATTCTTCCCATTCAGTAATGTGACCGAACCTAGGGTTTGCACTCTTTGGAATGCTCATGCATTTCTAACACTAATCTAACACATACAATGTAAAACATATCAGTAATGTGACCGAACCTAGGGTTTGCACTCTTTGGAATGCTCATGCATTTCTAACACTAATCTAACACATACAATGTAAAACATATACAATGTATAACACATACAATACATCAAGGCTTAAACAATTAATAAAAGCTATAAAAATCAACACATAAAGGAATCCTTATGGATTTTACAAATTCAATCAAACCTTAATTTCTTAATAACACTTTAATTTAATTAAATTTTGGTCTTCCTCTTACCTAAAATGATGAAAATTTCTTCTTCTCCTCTTCCTTGTGATTTCGGTTTTGCCTCCTTAGAGTCCTAGGAAAATAAATAAAATTTTATAAAGGCTATTACTAGAAAAAGGAACAATACCATGGTTCAATCATGGCTTAGAGGCTTAGAAATAAAAATAAAATTGAAAAACAAAGGGTTTTACCTTTGAAGAAGGATTCTCAAAGGTGGTCTTCAAGCTTGAAAATGGAAGAAATGGAAGAAACTTCCAACTAGAGATGGTCTTGTAGTAAGGTTTTGAAGTAGAAAAGTAAGAAAAAGAAAATTTTGGGTGAAAGGGTGATATACTTTGGAGCTTGACCGAATGGGTTTTTGGAACTCTAATGGTGGACGGTGAAACAAAGAGAGAAGGAAGGAATTAATTGGGTATTTACTTGAAGTGTTGGCCGTAGAAGTGAATGGAAAAAGTCTAAATGCATGTGCAAAATTTCAAGAACCAATCTAGGCCATCCAATGGTTCAAAGGCTAGGATTTTGTCTTACTTGATAAGCTTAATTCCTATTGGTTGCATGATGATGAGTCATAACATGAATAAGCATTTATCTAGAGCCTTCTCGGTTGCTCTCCTTGCTTGGCCGAATTCTCCACTTAAAAAGCCAACTAAATTTGTTTCTTCCAACTAATTAGTTATATATTTAAATGTAGGTTTAGTTACATATTAAATTAATTAGTTACTTCAAGTTACATTAGATTAACTTAATTAGTTTAGGATTCTAGTTAGTTAGGCCTAACTAGATTACTATCTAGTTATCACTATTTAGTTACACTAAGGTTGTAGAAATTAATTTAGTTAGATTCTAAGGTAACTATACTAACTAAATTAAATATTCTAGTTCTAATCTAACTAGCTTAGCCATTTTTGTTGACTTAGCTTTATTAATTTGACTTCTAGGTGTCTTGTTCCCATTGGTCCAAAATTCCTAATTTCCTTATTGTTTACTTTATTCATACGTGGGTCCCACACATATAGTATCGGGTCCACTGTCAAGTTTTATACTGAGTAATAAATAATACTGAAAATTATTTTATCGCACAGTTAAATTCTAAAAATTAAAACATTGAACAGTGTCTTTCGAATTGAGTTTACTAAACTCCTTCTGCTCTAAAAAAAAAACAAAACAAAAATAACATTTTATACAGACAAGCATAAAACAGTACATTGGGGACATAATTGTCATTTACCCTAAAGTCAGAATTTTTAGGGTGTTACAGGCTTGGCTCTAAGTTGGAAGGGTTGTAACTCTCCCTCTGGCTGGGGTCTGGTGCCACGGAGTTCTTCCCTAACATCTACCTCAGTCATCAATATATTAACCTAATCCAAGACTGGGCTGGGAGTGGTGGAATTTTCCCTTCTGGGCTTTCTGTAGATCCCCAAGCTCTCATTATAACATTTCTTGGCGGTGACTTAGTCACCTTTAACAGTGACGACCTCATTGTGCTCGTTTGGGAACTTCATCACGAGGTGGGTGGTAGACACAACGGCGTCGAGAGCGTTTAGGGAGGGGCGGCCCAAGATGATGTTGTAAACTGAAGGGTAGTCTACGACCAAGAACCTTACCTTGACCATTTTAAAAAGTTTAGGGGACCCCAAGGTCAAATGAGTTTCATAGTATCCTATAGGGGTGATTTTCTCACCCGTGAACCCTGTTAGCTCTCTGTCATATGGGGTCAAATACGAACGTGAAAGTTTCAGCTTCTGATAAAGATCTAAGAATATAATATCTACAGAACTTCCTTGATCCACAAAAATTTGGCAGACCTCGGCATTGGAAATTATCCCGGAGATGACTAGGGGGTTGTCATGGTCAGGGATGATTCCATTGTAGTCTTCATCTGAAAAGGTGATGGGGGTGTCTTTCTTTCCTCCATCCATGATTTGTGTTTGGAATAGGAAATGCTAAAGATCGCCATCCTTAGAGTTTTTTCCTGTGCTCCGTTTGATGGTCCTCCTCCCGCTAATCCCCCCGCAATGGTGTGGATCATCCTGTTTGGCTCGAGACATCGGTCATCTTCATCGTCGGGTGGAGTGTCCCTATTCCTATCACCCTGGGCATTATCGCTCTAGCGGGGTGGAGTCCTGGATCTTCTCTTGGGTCTTCAGGTCCTCTTTCTGTGACAAGGAGATGGGCTCCGTTGTTTATCATCTTTGCGCCTTCCATGGTGCTCGCTGTTTCGAGCGTGGACAATGTAATGTTGTAATCGTCCGACCTTGATTAGAAATTCGATGGCGTCGCGCAGTTGGTAGCAATCTTCAGTGTCATGGTCATAGCCTTTGTGCCATGCACAATGCTTAGAGTGGTCCTTCTACTTGTGCTTCTTGATGGGGGGCGGCCTTTGAATATTCTGAAACTTAGTCTGCAATACCTCCCTTAAGATTGTTTCTCGAGGGGTATTCCGGGGAGTGTAGTCAGAGTACTTCCTCCGGGGTGGGCTGCCTTTTGGACGCTGGGACCGTAAGGAGTTTTGGTTAGGCTTTTGACGAGGAGTCTCATCCTTATCCCATCTCCTCTAGTCCTCCGTCACCTCCTCAAGGTTGAAATACTTTTGAGATCATCTCTGGAACTCACCTAGGTTCTCTGGCTTCTTCTTTACCAGTGACGTAAAAAAATCAAAACCTATACCTAGGCCGCTTCTGGCATAATGAAGGGCTATCCTGTCATCATAATGAACCGCCTTACATAATCACGGAGGGGCTCATCTCATCCCTACTGAACCTTGGGTTACTCCTTGCTAGTGGTGTACTGGAGCAGGAAACGTTGCTTCAGATCTATCTAATCTACCATGGACCTCCGTAGTAAGCAGGAAAACCACTTGAGAGCTCCCTTTTTGAGGGATAGGGGGGAAGGCATGACATAGTAACTAATCTGTCGATTATTCCTATATCTTAAATGCCTTATAATTGATTCAATTGGATTCCATTTGTGCTTAATCATTATCATTTAACTAAGTTTCGGATACTAAGCTTAATTGGAACCTTATTATGAAACTTTGCTCAAATATGTTCATTAGCACTCATAATTGAATTGTACTTTTCAAGAAGCCTTTGAATGATGGACTCCATTAACCTCAAATCAGGCTTGATGTCCACTTGAAGAAAGAGCTTAGGATTCAAGGAGATCAAGGTCACCTCTTGAGGCAGTGAAAGAAGAGTTTCTGTGAAGATTCGGAGTTGAAAATGAAGGAATCAAATTACAGGGCCTGTGTCACCTAATAGGGCCTAGGCCATGTCAAATGACACAGTCGTGTCCCCAAACACGGACAAGGCCGTGTTCCTCTTTGACTTCTAAAATTGAAGGATTCTTATCATACAAACAGAGGAGTACACGACCTAGGCCGTATCAAATGACACGGTCGTGTATTCGCACCAAAAAATTAATTTTAAGCTTCTACGAGAAGCTATGTCATGAGACCTATATATACGCATGCTTAGCCCCTTTGGAGGGAGTTCTGACCTGGAGAGTAGCTAGTAAACCCTAGGAAATGGAGAGAGGAAGCTTGGATCGAATATTGGAGTCTCGGGTTCGAGCAATCGGAGATCCATCATCCTTCATCCTTGGAAACCCGTTTGATCTCTAGTTTTTCTTCTGTTTTTCATTTAAGATGTTGTTCTCTTTTTATTTTTCTTGTGATTTCATTTTAGCCATGTGTAGCTAAATTTCTCTGAGTTAAGGGAAGATGAAACCCTAGTTTTGATGTTGTGAATCCTGCATATTTGTTTATTTCAACACAATTATGTTTTTATTCATATATTTCTGAATCTATTGTTGGTATGAAGGTTTTTATACTTGTTTCCATTGTCAAAGTGGTAGATCTAGGATATTATGTGCGGTTGCGGTAATAAAACTAGAAGAATGTATGGTGTAAGGATCTTTGTGCTATTTGCCAGTTATAAAAGTGGTAGATCTGGGTTTATTATGCGCGATTGCAGTAATAGATCTAGAGGAATATATGTTCTAAGTAATTTAATCCCAGTGTGTGATTAGATCTTAGCGTAATTGGTTTTCTAAATCTTAATGCAATTGTTGGATAGTTGTAAGATTAGTTGCTTTATAACTAATCAACGATTAGGAGTTGATTTGAGTGATTGCTGAATTGGCCAACACATAAGGAAAGCAAAGATTTAATCTCCCAATTGTGTCAAAATATAATTGAGCATGTTAGAATAAAAGGATATGTGGGTTTTCATTTTCATATAAATCTAGTGGTGGATTCCATCTCTTAACCAATTCTCTTGTATTATTAATTCTAGTTTATTTATTGTTATTATTTTTTTGAATCTGTTCATTATTCATCAAAACTCCAAAACCCCCTTTTTACTGTTTATTATTCATTAGAGTTTAAATTGGGAATTGTTTGATAGTGTTGATTGAATTGATTCTTTGTGAAAGACCTTTACTAACTACAACTAGTTGTAAGGTTTTTATTTTCTGGTGGGCCTGACAACTGATTTTGATCTAAATTTTTATCACTATTCTTGCCACACATCAATAACTCCATGGACCCTCCATGAAAACACATGGACTGCTCGAAAGCGTTCACGTGTTCTTGGGGATCCGTGGTTCCATCGTAAATCTCTAAGTTTGCCGGGAACTTAAAGTTTTTGGGAATGCAGTACTCTATAAGTTGATTAGAGAAGGGATGCTCTTGGATGCCATGGCTCAGGTGATTGTTGCCGATGTTGGACACCATAGCGTCGACATGGGCCTTTCTTTGGTTATTTTCCATGCTGCGCTCTCCACCATGACAGTGCAGTCTGGGTTGGTTTTCGTGCATAACTCGTTCCATGTCTTCTAACCTTTGATATTGTTCGTTCAGTATGGCTATGTGTTGCTGTAGCATATCTTGGAACTGTCGTTAGGACATGTGGGATTGATTATCACGTCCAGAACGAGTTGCACGATCACTAACCTCACCATGTGGCATTCCCAGGCACTGGCTCACTGGGATTCTGCATTCTTGGGCATTAGGGTTGCCTCATTGGCTTGGGATTCCACGTCTGTCTCTTACAGAGACCCTGTGTGATGGGTCGGGACTCTCATCGGAGACCGAAGTGAAGTGCCCATCGCGCTGGTGCTCCTCGTTGAGTGCCTGGTTCCTCATGGCAGGGGCTTCCATATTAGGTGGTGGGATTCTCTGCCTTTGGTTAGCAGAGATTTGCGCAATATCTCTCCTCGAGTTTTGTCTTGTGTTTACCATGTTGGGGTATGGTTAGAAGTTTATCTTTCCCACAGTCGGCACTAATGTTCAAATGTAAAACTAGAGGATGCCTGAAAAGACACATACACGGTGGTTGCCTCTTCCTATCGCTGCTGCCTAGTGATCTAGGGGTGTTGGGTACCTGCAAATGGACTCCAACGCTCAAGTCAGGCAAAGCACTAGTAGGGTTTTCGCCATAAGATTACAGATATCTCAGTTAGGATAACTTAGCCTAATACTTACAAGGCATGCGTAGGGTTCCTTTGTGATCTGTGTGAGGTATAGGTACATGAGATCGTGGCTTGATGGGGGGTGCCTTCATCCCACGATCGTTCAGGCAGAGCCCTAAAGTTTCGGGATGTCGCATTAGTGACCACTGGCTGTTGCAGACAGTTATGGTCCCTACACTCTAACGATCATGATTGGTAGTTGTCATTGTCTGCGCAAACTTAAAGGATGCTGACATGGCCCATGACTGAAGGCCGAGGTCGAATGGCCTAACAGGGTGCTTACGGCGGAGTTAGGCAGTGTGCGTGCCAGATTGATTCCATTAGACAGGATCTCGGATCACGGTCCAAAACAATATCCAATGAGATGGAAGGTATTTTATGTTAATTCCTAACAATAACTCTTCCACCAATGCTTATAATTAAAAATAAACAAGTATTCTTCATTTGACTCTTATTGTAACATCCTACTGGTACAGTAGAAATAAAAGTAAGATTTCATCACATATTCTCTAATTGGCGGAATTTATTAGTCAATTAGGACCCAAAATTTTTCTTCTTGTTTATGTTGTTTTCCAAGACTCAAATACACTTCCTTTTGCGCATTACAGTAGTTTAATCAAAATCTCATTTTTATTCCTAATGATATTAATTTATTTAGTCCTATTATTTCTTATCAAAATTTCATAATAGGTTTATAATTAAATCATTTGGGATTCTGACATACTTTCGTAAGTATCAACTTAGTTCAATTATTATCTTATTATATATTGAGTTGTCATTCTTCTTAATCTGACTCTACAACATACTATCAGTTGCACATACAAACACCTGTTATCAAATTTGTTTATCTCACACATTAAGCCGAGCCTTTACTTAGTTTGATTACTTATTATCACTTTCGGTCTTGTCATACAAACCAAGCCACAAATATAATTTTACATTTACATTATTATTTACAATGGTATACAACTCATGAATAATACATGCTTAACATCATTACAAGAGTACACTAGCTGCCACACATATTAAAGGATTACAATCAGTACACCTCCAACCTACATCAACCACGCTACAATTTAATGACAATAATCACAATTGACATCTCGGAAGGCATATGGACTTCATGCTCTGAAAACACCACATAAATAAGGTGAGAATTCAGAAAATTCTAAGTAAATAATGTTTAAAACAGTTTAGGTGTGCCTGTGATTAATATCATAAATATTAACTAGTGTTTTGTACCTATGCAATGGATGAGATAAACTAAAAAATGTTATAATAAATAAAAAAATATATTTAACCTAGAGATATGATATTGTGGATAATTTAAATAAATTTGATTAAGTTATAATTAGTAGGATTTACAGTAGAACCCACTCAAAATCAAATTTTTTTTTTGTTTTCGTTTACCGGCTCTTCCCGTATGATGATAACTGGCTATGTAACTCTTTTTAATAAATATGTCTTTTATATGACTTCCTAATAAATAATTAGTTTATATAGTTTTAAATAATTTCAATTTTAATTCTATAGTTTTTTCTTTTAATATTAATTTTTATGTGTTATATTTATTTGATGTTTTATCAACTTATTATTACGATTATACCAAAAAAAATTACTATATTTTCTTAGTTTAACAAAATACTTAATAAATTCTTAGTTCTTCATAATAAATTACATTTAATTAATTTTATTATATTTTAATGTAAAATTTTTACTCGTGTGATGTATACATTGAAGTTTTGTAAATAATATAAAATAATTATATATGATTAAATATAGAAATTTGAAAAATTAATTAATTAATTTAGGATTATAGTATATATATAATAGAGATATTATTAGACACTCACAAAAATTTTGAGATTTTAAAATTAATCACTAATAAAAATAATTAATAACGTGGTCAACCAAATATAGGTAAGAATTTTTTAAAATTTTTTGAATATGAATTAATATGAAAATGTACATATGTCAAGGTAATTAATATACATTTATAAATTTTTATATTTGTATGTGTAAATAATAAATTTAATTTAGACCTAGTGATACATGTACACTTTTCTTTTAAATTACAGCATGAGATGTCACATGACAATTATTGGATTCATGTATTTGTCACATGATATATTTTTAAACCTGTTGTTCCATGTCGAACATGTCGAATATGAAAGCATGTACATTCTCTTTATATTATTATTATTATTATTATTATTATTATTATTATTATTATTATTATTATTATTATTATTATTATATGATTTTTATGTGCTTATTTATTTGAATGTTTTATCAATTTATTATTAAGAGTATACCAAATTTACTATATTTTCTTATTTTAAAAAACACTTAATAAATTCTTAGTTTCTTCATAATAAATTATTACATCAATTAATTTTACTATATTTTCATGCAAAATCTCTACTCTTGTGTGATGTATGTATTAAAATTTTCTAAATAATATAGAATAATTATATATGAATAAATATAGTAATTTGAAAATATAATTAATTAATTAATTAATTTAGAGTGATGATACATATATAACAGAGATAGTATCACGCATTAATGAAAATTTTGGGATTTTAAGATCAATCACTAATAAAAATAATTGATAACGTGGACAACTAAAGATATGTGATAATTTTTTGAATTTTTTTGAATATGAATTAATATGCAAATGTATATATGTCAAGGTAATTATTATGTGACTATAAATATCTATATTTGTATGTCTTAATTGAACGAAGATTAAGACAATATATTCATATTTCAGAGAATCAATTTAGTTTTATGCCTAGGAGGTCAATCATGGAAGTAATCTATCTTCTACGAAGATTGATGGAGAGGTATCAGAAGAAGCAAAAAGACCTACATATGATTTTCATTGATCTGGAAAAGCCTACGATAGGGTACCAAGAGAGGTCTTGTGGAAGGCTCTAGAGAAGAAAAGAGTTTGTATAGCTTATATTCGAACAATCCAAAATATGTATGATGAATCTAAAACTAGTGTGAGAACACAAAGTGAGTTCATAGAAGATTTTCCTATAACTATAAGACTACACCAAGGGTCAACTTTGAGTCCATATCTTTTTACCTTGGTCTTGGATGTGCTTACTACGCATATCCAAGAGCTAGTGCTACAATGCATGCTTTTTACAGATTGTATAGTCTTAGTTGGAGAGACGAGAGAGGAAACAAATGAGAAGCTAGAGCTATGGAGACAAACTTTATAAGAACATGACTTTCATCTAAGCAGGAGTAAGATGGAGTATATGGAATGTAAGTTTAGTAAGAAACGTGCTAATGCTACCTTAGTGGTGAAAATTGGAGACCACACTGAGGTAACTAAATTAATATATTGATTGATTTAATTAAAAATAATTAATACGAATTGTTGACCAATTTAAGAATTTTTGTTGACCATTTTTGTGTACCGCAAGTGTACAGGTCGCGCAAGTAATACAGATACAGAGTAAGAGATCGTTCCCACTAGGATAAGTTCATTTCCAATGCTAAGTATTAACCGATAGCTTACCTAATTCTATTCAAGAACATAAAAATAAGAGAAAACAATTAAACTAAAGACTAAAAAGCGGTAAAGATAATGGTTAAAGATTAGGAAAATCTTTTTTCACCCTTTACTTCATCCAACAACACGTAGCCCTCTTCATAAATATGAATGCAATGATTAGGTTAGCATGAGAATCTACATTAGTTAAACGCCTATGTCTAGGTCATCTAACCATGGTTTCAATTGCCCAACTCACTAAGTATCCTTGAAGGCTAACACAAAATCCACTCTTTAAGGTCTATTCTTAAACACGTGTTATGTATGGTTAAGAGGTATATTTCTATCCCATTAGCGAATCAACTTATCCCATTAGTGGAATAGAATCGAACATGCATCAATCATACATACAATCTCAAACCCAAATCCCTATGTCTAGGTTCATTAGACTTTATCAAATCAACTTAAATGTTGGCTAAACACTCAAGAACATTAAGAACAATATGATTGAACAAAATCAAAGATCCACACAAACTCAGAAAAGAACAAATCATTAAAATTCATAAATAGGATTCAAAATCATCCCTAAAATAGTTGCTACATCATTAAACACGAAAATACAAATCAAAATACATGTTCAAGAAATGAGGAAGAGAAAAGAGCAAAGGGGGAAAGAGAAAACTTATGGATTTCACTATTGAAGCTCAGATCCTCCTCCAATAGAAAGAGGACTTACATCCTTAGCTCCCTAAGCTCCATCTCCACGTCCAATGGAGGACCCAACAACAGCCTCTAATCCTGTAAAGCTAAAAACCTAAAACCTAAGAGAGAAAACTGAGAAAGTGTGAGAAACTGCGTGAAAAATAGAATAAATACGCTCAGTTCACTGATGCACACCGCGACGTAAACATGCCCACGCCGCGGCATGGAGCCCGTGTACGAGAACACGTGGTAGGCCGTGTTTTTCTCTGACTTGCGCTGGATGAAACCATCACGCCGCAGCGTGCACATGTTTGCGCCATGACGTGGAGCTCTGGAATGCCTCCTTGGCTTCTTTCTTCTAATGCTGGGCCTTGGCTTGCATCAATTTGTTTCTTTTGAGCCCTTCCTGCATTAGAGAAAGCACCAAGTAAAATATAATTGCAAATCTACTTAATCAATCAATAAATATGCACAAATTACTCAAAAACATAAAGGAAGGTCTTAAAATAGAATTCCACAAATATAAGCATAAAACCTTCCAAATATGCATATGAACAAGGACTAAGCATGCCATGAAGTACAAATATAGGGGTATAAATAACTACATTTCATGGAGTTATCACACCCCAAACTTAAGAAGTTGCTAGTCCTCGAGCAACACAAAGTATGACTAAGAAAACTCACTTTGACAATTCATGCTCACATGCATTCTGTTGGTGTATGCCCTAGAGGCTAATACATTTTCTGTATTTACATACATTCTATTATGCTATTTTATATATGAGGCATTTCATTTATTGTGTTCTTTTTTATAAATATAATAAAGTCCATAGAATAGTAAGTTTGATGCCATAGGACATCAAGTGGATGACTTGATCGTGAGATCCTTTTGGTTACAACACTATTCTTAAATGTCCATAGTTAAGTATTATTGTTAATTAGGACAACAATAATACATTGAGACTAGTATGTGCAGAGACTGATGACCACATCTCACGGGTCATGGATATGAGATATCAAGTCTTCACATGGGTACATATTAGAGTAATGATGTACTGGACTGACCCACCATGAGAACGCTACATGGATCGTTACGTGAGTGTCATAAGCGATTCTCATAGTGACAATGGTGTTTGTGGTCCTTTGACCTGAAATCACCACGATTCCTATATGAGAAGTTGTGTGTTTTAATGCCATCAAATGTCCTCTGTAACAAGGTGATTATAAAGTTGGTTATTGGACATACCACAAATCATGCAGAGGGATGTGAGTGACCTAGATGAGATTTGTCACTCCTACATAACAGGAGCGATATCTTCGGGCCCCCTGATTGAGTGAGGCTGCGAAATGCATGGCCATGCTCAAATGAGTCAATATGAGATATTGATCTCATTTGTTGTTACAAAGTCTAATCGAGTATTAGAAAACGAATGATTGGACTATACAAGGGTGACGAATTCCATGCCTTGTGTTCAATCTAGATATCTTGACAAAGAGACTAAACAACATGGAAACATTGGTCACGAAAAGGTTATGTCAAATCACTGACATTCTTATTACTTGGGTAGTAGCGATGTGTTGCTAGATACCGCTCACTGCTTGTAATATTAAAATGGGATTTTAATATTACTGCCAATGTAATAAGAACCTGCAGGGTCACACACATAGAGCAGACTAAAATTGGAGCAATGGATCCAAGTTAGACTCGGATTCGCATATGGGCCAGACTCATAACAGATGGGTCTAGGGTTACACAGCTTACCTTGCTGCTGCTCACTCTCACTTAAGGCAGTCACTAATATAAATAGTACTGTTAAGGGGGCTGCTAAGTGACATAATTCTGAACCCTAGCCGCACCTACAGAAAAGTGAGTGAGAGAGCGACAGGTTTCTTCTCTTCTCTTCGCAGCTAGCACTGTGTGAGAGACGTGAGGCTCCTCTTTACGGACGTTGGACGTTCGTGAGTCTGTTCGTGTAGATACCGCAGAGACATTGTTTCTATTACGGTGTTAGTGATTCACGCTTTAAGAGGTAAATCATTGAAAAACTCGGATTATGGCTTTTTCGCATGGATCCTCGGTGGGAATCCCTGTTTTTCGCTGCGTGTTGTATCCGCAAAAATTCCCAACAGTGGTATCAGAGTGTCTTGCGAAACCATGATTCAGTTTTCTATTTTCGTTTACATGAGATAACATGTTTTCTGTTCTTATTTTTTGATAAAAGATATGATCTTTAATATGTTATTTCTGAAAACCGTATGAAACCCTTTGCGAAAACATATTCTGTTTTTTATGTTGTATGCAAAACCGTGATGTTGTTTTCAAAACTTCATGAAGATGTTCATATGTTCTGTGAAAACCGTTTTGTATTAAGATATATGTTTTTGCGAAGCTTTCTGGTATGTATGTGATACAAACAGCGTTATGGAATCCTTATTCTCAATGCGCGGCGCAAGGGTTTAGGAAATCTTGTTCTTGGCTTGTGGCAGCAGGGGTTATGGAGTCCTTGTTTCTGCACAAGAGGCGCAGCGCAAGGGGTTTGGGAAACCCTATTCTTGTTTTACGGCAGCAGCATCAAGTGTTGATGTCAAGCCGCCAACGAGACGCCTGAGGTTCAAGTGTTGAACGACAGTGCAAGGGTTCCCTGCGGCACATGAAGTGTTCATGTTGTTCGGGCTTAGGGTTCCGCGCAGCACATGCTGCACCAAGGGAGGCGCAAGAGATTTAGCTCTTATTTTTGGTCCAATTTTTCGGCCCGGGGCACTGCCCCGCACCCCGCAAGGGGCGGCCTCTGCGTAGTGTGTTATTCGAAAGTGCAATATTTTCTATCCTTTTATAACTCACGAAAAATAATTATGTATTATTGTTATGAGTTTATATGTTCTTGGTGATGCATGGTGCATGGTTATGGCCTTAGTCCTCTCTTTTATGCCTTTTGGTTTTAATAAATATGACCTGCGTGTCGTGCCTTTCTCTCTACATTCTGATTGTACATTCTCTTCTCACCTAACTCCCCTCGAATGTAAAAGAGGTTTCTATATAATGTAATTATGATGTGGAGACAAGAAGGCAGCATCAAGTAAGGACGTTGGTGGGAGATGCTTGATGAAGCTGGCTTAGTTAATGCTACTCTCTTAGGGGCCATAACCATGTCACTTTTATTATATGCTTTTATGTATAAGATGCATGAATATTGTTTATGGTATGATAAAAAGTTTAATAAATGGTGAGATCTAATAATAATAATAATAATTCCCTCAAAGTAAATATTAAGTCATTATGTGATGCCTTCCAATGTGTGGCACTCGTCAAGACTAGTATCGATCAAGTGCAAGTCTGACAAAGCAGGATGCCTTTATCTATATTAGTAAGACGCGATAGGATAAATGTAATATCCAACTGTCAACCATTGGGTCTGACTTAACTAGGCCATTTCAATAGGATTGAAGGCTTAGAGGCATGAAGTTGGGCCTTAGTCCATTAGATGGACTTGAATAAGTGTTATTCACCTAACTATCCAAGAATTACATGTGATGTAATTGGAAAGTGTTTCCTACCTAAATAACTGAATTTTGGGTAAAGCTGACTCAAAACTAGGTGAAATATGGATCTTGGCCTACTAGGAAATCTTACGATGGGATTTTCTGAGTCAATGCTGAGGGTCATTGACTTGAATAAAATAGTGGATTAAAAGACCTCATTAAATATGTTTATGGCATGATACTTATATTTTGCATATTTCTGTTAATAGATTACCATGGCAACAAACACATCGGGTACTTTATCATTGCGATCCATCCTTGAGAAGGACAAGTTGTCTGGAATGAATTTTCTAGACTGGTACAGGAATTTGAGGATTGTCCTCAAGCAAGAGAAAAAGTTGTATGTTTTGGAACAGCCTATTCCTGAGCCACCTGCTGCTAATGCCCCTAGAACTGAAAGAGATGCTTATAAGAAGCATCAAGATGATGCCTTGGACATTGGATGTCTAATGCTGGCCACCATGAACTCTGAGCTCCAAAAGCAACATGAGAACATGGATGCATACGATATGATCGTACACCTTAAGAAGCTCTATCAAGAGCAGGCCTGTGCATGAGAGATTTCAGGTCTCTAAAGCATTGTTTCAGTGTAATCTGGTAGAAGGAAGCCCTGTTGGTGCTCATGTACTCAAGATGATTGGGTACATTGAAAACCTAGAGAGACTCGATTTTCCTTTGGGCCAAGAGTTGGCCATTGACTTAGTCCTGCAATCGTTGCTTAGGAAAGTTTCAGTCAATTTGTCATGAACTACAACATGAATGAGATTGACAAATCACTACCGAATCGCTAGGCATGTTGAGAACTGCTGAGCAGAACATTAACAAAGGCAAAGGGAAGGCCATAATGATGGTCCAAAAGAATAAGGGCAAGAAACAGCAGAAAAAGCCCAAGGACAACTGGAAGGGCAAGGGCAAGGACAAGTCCAAGCCTAGCACTTCTAGCTTGAAACCAGTGGGTAGAGTGGCTAAGGAAGGTACATGCTTCCATTGCGGTCAGACCGGACATTGGAAGAGGAACTGTGCCAAGTTCGTGGAGGAGCTCAAAAAGAAGAAGGGAAGTGAGACTTCCACTTCGGGTATTTTTGTTATTGAAGTCAATTTATCTACTTACGCATCATGGGTATTAGATCTTGGATGTGGATCTCACATTTGTGTAAATGTGCAGGATCTAAAGAGCGAGAGACCATTGATGAAGGGCGAAGTCGACCTACGAGTTGGAAATGGAGCAAAAGTTCTGCATTAGTGTAGGGACTTATTTATTATCTTTGCCCATTGGGCTTGTAATAGAGTTAGAGAAGCTGCTATTTTGTGCCACGCTATTAGTAGGAATATCATTTCTGTTTCTTGTTTGGACAAGAAAGGTTTTTCTTTTATAATAAAGGACAAGTGTTGTTCTATTTATATGAATGATATTTTTTATGGTAGTACACAATTGAGTAATGGACTTTATGTACTTGATCTCGAAACGCCCATTTATAACATAAATACAAAGAGGTTTAAATCAAACGATCTGAACCCAACTTTTCTCTAGCATTGTCATTTGGGCCACATAAATGAGAAACGCATCTCCAAACTCCATAAAGATGGATTCTTGGACTCATTTAATTTCGAACCATATGAGATATGTGAATCTTGTTTATTAGGGAAGATGACAAAGGCCCCATTTACTGGACAAGGTGAAAGGGCTAGTGATCTTTTAGGCCTTATACATAGTGATGTATGTGGGCCACTAAACACAGTCGCTAGAGGCGGTTTTCAATACTTCATTACATTTACTGATGATTACAGTAGATATGGATTTGTATATCTTGTGAAGCACAAATCAGAATCCTTTGAAAAGTTCAAAAAGTTCAAGAATGAAGTACAAAACCAACTTGGCAAGAGTATTAAAATCCTTCGATCAGATTGAGGAGGAGAATACTTAAGCCAACAGTTTGATGATCATCTGAAAGAGTGTGGGATAATATCTCAACTCACTCCACCAGGAATACCACAATGGAATGATGTCTCTGAAAGGAGGAACCGGACCTTGTTGGACATGGTTCGATCCATAATAAGTCATGCAAACCTTCCAGGCTCCTTCTGGGGACATGCTCTGTTAACAGCAGCTTTCACACTTAACCGTGTTCCATCTAAGACAGTTCAAAAGACACCATATGAGATATAGACTGGGAGACGGCCCAATATGTCTTTCTTGAAGATTTGGGGCTGCGAAGCTTACGTGAAACGTTAAGTTTCTGATAAGCTTGGACCTAAATCAGATAAATGCTTCTTTGTGGGGTATCCGAAGGAAACCAAAGGATACTTTTTCTATAATCCTACCGAGGGCAAAGTGTTTATCGCACGGACAGCTGTGTTTCTAGAAAGGGAGTTTATCTCCAAAGGAACCAGTGGGAGAAAAGTAGAACTTGAAGAAGTTCAAGTTTCACAAAGCAGCAATGAACCAATGGTGGACATAGAGCAGCCTCCACAAAATGTTGTGGAATAGCAACCTGCTCTAGTAGCACAAGACCTGCGTAGGTCTAACAGGATACGTCATCAACTAGAGAGATATGGATTTCTCATGACCCAACAAGGTAACGTATTGCTCATGGATCAAGATGAGCTTGTGACTTACCAGGAAGCCATTATTGGCCCAGAATCTGAGAAATGGCTTGAGGTCATGAGATCTGAAATAGATTCCATGTATGCCAACCAGGTATGGACCTTGGTTGACCCACCTGAAGGGGTAAAACCCATTGGGTGCAAGTGGGTTTTCAAGAAGAAAACCGACATGGATGGTAATGTGCATACCTTTAAGGCGCGATTGGTGGCTAAAGGTTTCAAACAAATTCATGGTGTAGACTATGATGAGACTTTTTCCCGGTTGCGATGCTTAAATCCGTTCGGATCTTCTTGCTTGTCATTAAAGATACCATGATTATGAAATCTGGAAAATGGATGTCAAAACTGCTTTCCTTAATAGAAATCTTCTCGAAGATGTGTACATGACACAACCTGAGGGTTTTGCCACTCCAGAGGATGCTAGAAAAGTATGCAAGTTGCAACGATCTATTTATGGATTAATGCAAGCTTCTAGAAGCTGGAATCTTCGTTTTGATGATACAGTAAAACAGTTTGGTTTCATCAAGAATGAAGAAGAATCTTGTGTCTACAAGAAGGTTAGTGGGAGCACTATTGTCTTTCTGGTATTGTATATAGATGACATACTACTTATTGGAAATGACATCCCTACCCCCGCATCAGTAAAGACTTGGTTAGGGAACTGCTTCTCTATGAAGGACTTGGGCGAAGCCACCTATGTATTAGGTATCAGGATCTATAGAGATAGATCGCTGAGACTGCTTGGCCTAAGTCAGAGTACATACATAGACAAAGTGTTAAGACGATTTAACATGCATGAATCCAAGAAAGGACTCTTGCCTATGTCACATGGTGTAAACCTATCTAAGGCTCAATCCCTTTCCACCCAGGATGAGAAGGATCGCATGAGCAAGATTCCATATGCATCTGCAATTGGATCTATCATGTATGCCATGTTATGTACTCGACTAGACATCTCGTATGCTTTGAGCATGACGAGTAGGTACCAGTCTGATCTCGGTGAAAGTCACTGGATTGCTATCAAGAACATCCTTAAGTACTTGAGAAGGACTAAGGATTCGTTCTTGGTATATAGAGGCGAGGAAGAGCTAGTTGTAAAAGGTTACACTGATGCTAGCTTCCAAACCAATAAGGACGACTCCAGATCACAATCAGGTTATGTTTTTTGCCTAAATGGTGGGGCTGTGAGCTGGAAGAGTTCAAAGCAGGAGACAGTCGCCGATTCTACCACGTAGGTGAGTATATTCTTGCCTCCAATGCAAAGAAAGGAGGTGTTTGGATCGGGAAGTTCATTACCGAACTTGGCATTATTCCTAGCATTGTGGACCCAAAGTGGACCTCTATTGTGATAATAATGGAGCCATTGCACAAGCTAAGGATCCTAGATCTCTGCCGATCCAAACATATACTTAGGCGCTTCCATCTCATTCGAGAGATCATCGATAGAGGAGATGTGAAGATATGCAGAGAGTACCAACAGATGATAACATTCTTTGATCCACCGACGAAGCCTCTTGCTTGCACAGAAGCATGAGGGTCATACTAGGTCTTTAGGCATTAGATATATGCACGATTGGCTCTAGTGCAAGTGGGAGATTGTTGGTGTATGCCCTAGAGGCTAATACATTTTCTGTATTTACATACATTCTATTATGTTATTTTATATATGAGGCATTTCATTTATTGTGTTCCTTTTTGATAAACATAATAAAGTCCATAGAATAGTAAGTTTGATGCCATAGGACATCAAGTGGATGACTTGATCGTGAGATCCTTTTGGTTACAACACTATTCTTAAATGTCCCTAGTCAAGTATTATTGTTAATTAGGACAACAATAATACATTGAGACTAGTATGTGCAGAGACTGATGTCCACATCTCACGGGTCATGGATATAAGATATCAAGTCTTCACATGGGTACATATTAGAGTAATGATGTACTGGACTGACCCACCATGAGAATGCTACATGGATCGTTACATGAGTGTCATAAGCGATTCTCATAGTGACAATGGTGTTTGTGGTCCTTTGACCTGAAATCACTACGATTCCTACATGAGAAGTTGTGTGTTTTAATGCCATCAAACGTCATCTGTAACAAGGTGATTATAAAGTTGGTTATTGGATATACCACAAATCATGCAGAGGGATGTGAGTGACCTAGATGGGATTTGTTACTCTTACATAACAGGAGCGATATCTTCGGGCCCCCTAATTGAGTGAGACTGCGAAATGCATGGCCATGCTCAAATGAGTCAATATGAGATATTGATCTCATTTGTTGTTACAAAGTCTACTCGAGTATCAGGAAATGAATGATTGGACTATACAAGGATGATGAATTCCATGCCTTGTGTTCAATCTAGATATTTTGTCAAAGGGACTAAACAACACGGAAACATTGGTCACGAAAAGGTTATGTCAAATCACTGACATTCTTATTACTTGGGTAGCAGCGATGTGTTGCTAGATACCGCTCACTGCTTGTAATATTAAAATGGGATTTTAATATTACTGCCAACGTAATAAGAACCTGCAGGGTCACACACATAGAGCAGACTAAAATTGGAGCAATGGATCCAAGTTGGACTCGGATTCGCATATGGGCCAGACTCATAACAGATGGGTCTAGGGTTGCACAGCTTACCTTGTTGCTGCTCACACTCACTTAAGGCAGTCACTATTATAAATAGTACTGCTAAGGGGGCTGCTAAGTGACATAATTCTGAACCCTAGCCGCACCTACGAAAAGTGAGTGAGAGAGCGACAGGGTTTCTTCTTCTCTTCGCAGCTAGACCTTGTGTGAGAGACGTGAGGCTCATCTTTTCGGACGTTGGACATTCGTGAGTCTGTTCGTGTGGATACCGCAGAGACATCGTTTCTATTACAGTGTTAGTGATTCACGCTTCAAGAGGTAAATCATTTAAAAACTCGGATTATGGCTTTTTCGCATGGATCCTCGGTGGGAATCGCTGTTTTTCGCTGTGTGTTGTATCCGCAAAAATTCCCAACACATTCAACAATGATAAATTCAATTTTTTTTAACCACAACTAGTGCACAACGATTATAATGGCCCTCAAAGAATGCGCATAGCTCATAGTTAAGCTCATCATATACACAATCCTTAACATGCCATCAATCAAGCTTCTAATCATGCACATGACATCTCCCACAAACATGCAAGCTTAACTTATCTTTTTCAAATCATGCATATGACATCTCCCACAAACATGCAAGCTTAACTTATGAACCTACACATGGATACAAATCAAGACTCCAAAAAATTGTAGTACAACTCTCTCTCCACTAATGTAAATCACACATAATCGAGGATCAAGAGGGACTTTTATAGCTTATAATATAAGGCCAAGGTTGGGGTGAAGAACAAAGGGAAATGGAAAACATACAAACATTGAGAAACATAACATGACATTTCAAGACTTGAGCCACTACAACAAGGGTATGCAAAATGAAACAATTAACACTATTCAGAACCACTCGATGCTTTTTTTCATTTATGCTTTCTTTCATTCATTTGTTTTTCTTTTCTTTTCTTTTTCTTTTTCTTTAACAAAAACAACTTTTTGTACAATAAATGGTTCCTTCAAGCCACTTTTGTATTGAACAACATAAATACCCTAAACATTGGACTCAAGTGAAGGAATAACATATCATGCACTCAACAAACATAAAGGGAAGGAAAAGATTGCAATGCTTTCGCATGCATTAGAATGGTTATAAGGTAGGAAATATGAGGATGAAAGAAAAACATAGAAGGCCAAACATTTAGAAAGCTTCAAAAGAGGACCTAGGGATATAATCATGTAAGGGTAAGCTTGAAAGGCTTAACCGGTCCAAACAATGCCCTAATCATTTCCTCAATCATGCATAATCTAGGATTTCGCCTCAAGAGAGTTGGAAAACAATTTCAAGGATAGTAGAAATCATCCACATGCACAATTCATAAATATTCTCTAAATAAACACTCATATCTTTCCAAAGTTAAACAAGCATCTAAATGAGAAACACATCATGCATAAAAACAAACAAGATTGCTCAATCATGCTTCAAGATCACAAATGGATTCACAAAAGAAATGAGGACAATCGCAAACATTTATATCATTGGCCAATCAAAACTATACTAGCAAATGGCAACAAGTCAAGCATTCAAAAGATTCATCATCTTTCATTCAAGCATGCATAACATCATGTAGAGAATGTTGAAAATTGAAACTTTTATCAACAGCCCACTAGTAATAGCCAAAACAATGCATAATCATGATAAATTGATGATTATTACTAGTGCACACTTCAAATATCAAAACATGTTATACATTAAGCATTAAAGGTGAAAAAAAACATACAATGATACTCCCTCAAACCAAAGTGAATGTGTGTTCTTGGTGTTCATGGTCTATAGGGTACTTGAGCAAGTCAAAACAGCAGCCTAACTAGAACTGAACATTATTAAATAAAGAAAAACAGAGAAATAATAGAAAAAGCAAAAATAAGGGTGCCACGCCGATGCGTGGACAAGTGTGCGCTGCGGTGTGGAGCTCTCAGGTATGTTTTCCTGATATGACAGAGACTGGCACGCCCCGGAGTGACGAATTTGATTAATAATTTTTTTATGTTATTAGCTATGGCTAAAGCATTTTACTTGTTTTTATCAAATTAAATAAAAGTTACTTTTTATTTTAATAATCATCAATACTATCGAAAGAAATAACCTGAAAGATATATAATGAAAGATATACATTATATATTTATGTAGAATGATCAAGTTAATTACACAACTAAAATAAGAATAAAATATGAGTTAATTATCCCAAATTTTTGTACAATAATTTCTTAATGTTACTATATTAGTGAAAATTCCAATTGATAATTAAACTATAAAGCAAATGAAGCAAATAAAAAATTACTTCATACAACAATGAATTAAAATTAGTAAATCAAGAATTAAACTACACAGAAAATAAAATAAAAAAAGAAGAAAGGATAATTATTCAGAGGTTCTCATGTGAATCATCACTATCTTCTAAATCCTTATGATGAACCTTCAAAAATTCATATTTTTTTGTGGTTCAAATTCTGGGTTTTCAACCTCTTTTAATCTCTTTGATTAAGCTTTGTTCTCAAATTTTATTATGCTTTTATTATTTTAAATTGTGTTCTCATTACGTGTTTTATTTGTTTTTGATAGGTAAATACACACGAAAGAAGACTAGACACTTGCACAAGAAAAGAAAAGTTGAAAAAAGCACTCTGGTTGTCCAGTGCCCAAGAGCCATCGCTCATGGTAGAACATCAATAATTTTTCTAGTGTCCCAGTGCCTAGGTAGCGCATGAGTGCGTAAAGCATCAACAACATGAATTTGGTTTACGTTATGGGCGCCTGAGTGACCAGAACCCAGCCCCTAGGCACTGGGCCTATAGCTAGATAGACATGTTTTTGTTTCTATAAATAGAAAACTTATGCCTTCGAGCATAGAATTCAGCAGCAGTAAAGGAGCAAAGCAGAGGCACAAACCCTAACTTGGTGTGGGTGTATTTAGGCTTGAAGATTAGATATTTTTTTAAACCTTTCCATTAACCTTCTATAGAGTTTGTCAAATTCTTCTCTTTGTTTTCTTCTTTCTTCATGTGTAACTAACATTTTTTAGTTAGGGTAATGATGGATCTTGATTCTTGGATGATGTAAACTCTTTTATGTGTTTAATCTATGTTTTATTTCAAGATTTACATGTTTATCTCTTTTTTTAATGCTTTTCTAAATTTGATAAATTTGGAAATGATTTTTGAATTTATGTATGATTTGAAAAATTTGTGCACGAACCTAGAACTTGTGATAAATACCTCAATTTCTGCAATCGCTACGAATAGACGTTGTGTGTTAAGTGATTTTGCTTTTAATTCCTTCGTTTTTGATAAAGTCTTCTCTATTTGGGGTTATATTAAGGGATTGAGTAATTCTAAATAGTGTGAAGAGGAATAATATACCAAGAGATTGTATATTAATTAATTTTGGGAATTGACCATAAATCATTAAAATAAAACTTGATTAAATTAATCTTTGAGTTTGCATCAAAAGAGTTCAAGTGAAATTAGAATCCTAACACTTTAACATCATTGTTTTTTTTGACATTTTCTTAATTAACTTAATTTTTTGTAATTCTAAATAGTGTGAAGAGGATTAATATACTAAGAGATTGGATATTAATTAATTTTGAGAATTGACCATAAATCATTGAAATAAAACTTGATTAAATTAATCTTTGAGTTTGCATCAAAAGAGTTCATGTGAAATTAGAACCCTAACACTTTAACATCATTGTTTTTTCGACCTTTGCTTAATTGACTTAATTTTTTTACTCTTGTTAGTTTTAATTATTTTTTTGATTAATGTTCTCTTTTATTTATATTTTTACCTATTCTCTTTTTCGATATCTTAAATAGTGTCAATTTAGAAAATTTAGTAATTATTAACATAATCCTTGTGGGATCGATATCTTACTCGTTATTTATTATTTTGCAATTTGGTGCAATTACCAATATCACAATAAGTTTTTGGCGTCGTTGTCGAGGATTATTATTTGTCAATATTAAATAGTAGTTGAAAAGACACAAATTTAGGCACTTTTTTTCTTGTTTAATTTTATTTTTCTTATTTGTTTTTATTTTTAATTATTTTTCTTTACTTCACTCTTGTTTGCTTGTTTGTTTATGGAAGGCACTATAAATCTATAAGAATTACTTTTTGATCTAAAAATTGAGAGAATAGTAAGAGCAAATAGAAAAGTAGCAAGAGAAAGAAAAATACTCGAAGGAGAAAACATGATTGGAAATAATGAAGAACGTAGACGCACATTGGCAGATTATGCAACTCCATCTCCTAAAAGGGTTGCAACCAGTATAGTGCGACCTGCCATACAAGCAAATACTTTTGAGATCAAACTAGCTCTTCTACAGCTAGTGCAACATGATCAGTTTGGGGGTCATCAATCAGAAGACCCCAATTTGCATATCACTAATTTGTTATAGTTGTACGACACCAACAAATACAATGGAGTAGGTGATGATGTCATTAGGCTAAGGCAAATACAATGGAGTAGGAGATGATGCCATTAGGCTAAGACTTTTCACATTCTCTCTAAAGGATAAAGCTAAGATCTGGCTACAAGCCTAACCACAAGAAAGCAGCACTACTTGGGATGACCTAGTTAGCAAGTTCCTGACTCGATACTTTCCTCCATCGATGTTTGTGAAGATGAGGAGTGGAATAGCATGTTTTACTTAAAATCAGGGGGAATATCTTTACGGAGCACAAGAAAGATTTAAGGAGCTACTGAGAAGATGTCCTCACCACGCATTTGAGATTTGGCAGTAGGTTCAGATTGTTTATAATGACTTAAATCATCCTACTAGGGCTATGGTGGATGCATCTGCAGGTGGGTCTCTAAACACTAAAACTCCTGAAGAGGCTCAAGAATTATTTGAGACCATAGCCACTAATGAATATCAGATGCCTAGTGGAAGGTCTGTGGTTTAACAGGGAGTTATGGAGCTTAGTACCTTGATACCTTACTTGCGAAAAATAAAAATATTTTGCAGCAAATCGCCAACCTCACTAAGTAACTTGGTAAGATGCAGGTAAGCTCTGTAAACCATCAAGTTTTAAATTGTGTTTTCTGTGGAGGTGATAATACTAATGGTAAGTGCGAGGCAAGCAACTTAGGTGTTATTCCTCACGAGTAAGTCAATTTCATAGGTAATCCTTCAAGACCCCAAGGTAACCCATATTCAAAAACATACAATCTGTGGTGGAGGAATCATCCGAACTTTTCATAGACCAATCAAAACATGCTAAGACCACCACCACCTCCATATCAACACCCATCTTCGTCATCCTATTCATAACCTCAATAAGAAAAGCCATTCAATCTTGAAAGTATCATTGAGAAACTTGCTCTTAGCACCCATAATTTCATGCAGGAATCAATGGCCAATTTCAAGAACCTAGAGGCAGCCATCCAAAGTCTAGAAAATCAAGTAGGTCAGATATCAAGATAGCTTGCAGAGAGACCTCTTGGTAGCTTACCTAGTGACACTGTGGTCAATCCAAAGGACGATTGTAAGGTAATCACTTTGAGAAGTGACAAAACTTTGGAAGAACATATAAAAGAAGCACCTAGCTCTTTAGGAGTTGAAAAAGAAAAAATGATGTTCCCACTGAAGATGTCTCAATTCAAGATGGCAACAAAGATAAAGAAGCTAAGGATGAACAACCAAAGTGGTGGAGAAAAAAAGAAGGATCATGAGCAGAACACAATATTTGAACCATCACTATATTCCAAGATCCTATTCTTGTAAAGATTGAAGAAGAAGATCCAAGAAAGCAATTCTTGAAGTTCTTAGATGACTTCAAGAAGCTACAAATAAATATCCCCTTTGCTAAGGCACTTGAACAAATGTCATCATATGCTAAATTCATGAAGGACTTGCTTTCAAAGAAGATGAGACAGTGATGCTAACAGAGGAATGCAGCGCTATAATTCAGAAGAAACTACCACCTAAATTGAAAGATTCATGTAGTTTCACCATTCCTTGCACTATTGGAAAGCTCACTATTGGGAAAACTCTTTGTGATCTTAGGGTAAGTAAAAATCTCATGCCCATATCTATAATGCACAAGCTGGGAATTGAAAAGGTGAAGTCAATAATGATTTCCCCTTAACTAGCAGATGGATCTATCAAGCACCCTTATGGTATAGTCGAAGATGTGTTAGTTATGGTGAATAAATTCATCTTTCTAGCTAATTTCGTGGTTCTAGATATGGAAGAAGATGCAAACATCCTTCTCATTTTGGGCAAGCCTTTCTTAGCAACTGGAAGAGCATTAATTGATGTGCAGCAAAGTGAGCTTATGTTGAGAGTACAAGATGAGAAGGTCACATTTAGTGTTTTCGAGGCAATGAAACATTCTATGGAGGAAGAAAAATGCCTTAGGTTAGATATGATTGACTCTTTGGTTAATAAAACATTAGAGCAGAGTCATCTAGATTCTCCACTTTAATCAATGTTGGTTAATTCTAAAGCCTCAGTGGATGATGATGAAGAGGCAACATCAAAGACACTTGAGTGCATAGCCAATTTGGAAGCTTTACCAATTTTCCCTAGTTCAAACTTGCAGAATGAAGAGCTAGAGAAAGAAGATGTAGATAAGGAGGAACCACTAAAGGTAGAATTGAAGTCACTTCTTTCTAATCTCTAGTATGCTTTTCTTGGTGAGAACAACACTTTTCTAGTAATTGTGAATGTTGAGCTCAGCTCCGAAGAAGAAGAGAAGCTTTTGAGGGTCTTGAGAGAACACAAATCAACTATGGGGTGGATTATTAATGATCTTAAGGGCATTAGTTCCACAATTTGCACGCATAAGATCTTAATGAAAGATGACTACAAGTCAGTGATTCAACCGCAAAGGAGATTAAACCCCACCATGAAGGAAGTGGTGAGAAAGGAAGTGGTGAAGCTCTATGATGTAAGTATTATTTATCCTATCTCAGACAGCTCGTGGGTAAGTCCAGTACAAGTTATCCCGAAGAAAAGGGGATGACAGTAATAAAGAATGACAAAAATGAACTTATTCCTACAAGGACTATTACCGGTTAGAGAATGTGCATAGATTATAGGAGGTTCAACAATGCAACAAGGAAGGATAACTTTCCTCTTCCATTCATTGATCAGATGGTAGAGAGGCTAGTAGATCACACCTATTACTACTTTTTAGATGGATACTCTAGTTATAATTAGATCTTGGTGGCACCCAAGGATCAAGAGAAGACTACTTTCACTTGTCTATATGGAGTCTTTGCATATCAAAGGATGCCCTTCGAATTGTGCAATGCTCTCGCAACTTTTCAAAGGTGTATGATTTCTATTTTTTCTTATATGATTGAAAAGTTTGTTGAAACTTTTAGGGATGATTTTTATGTATTTGGATCTTCTTTTGATTCTTGTTTATCTAATCTCTCTTTGATTTTGGAAAGATGTCAAGAGACTAACCTAGTGTTGAATTAAGAGAAATGTCACTTCATGGTATAGGAAAGGATTGTTCTAAGACATCGCATCTCCTCACGAGGAATTGAAGTGGATAAAGTGAAAGTGGAAATCATTGAGAAACTACCCCTCCTACCAATGTTAAGGGAGTAAGGAGTTTCCTCGGGCATGTTAGGTTTTACAGGAGATTTATTAAGGATTTCTCCAAAATCACCAAACCATTATGCCAATTTCTTGTTAAAGATGCACCATTTACTTTTGATGATGAATGCTTAAATGTATTTAATGTTTTGAAAAGTAAGCTCATTTCGGCTCCTATAATTGCTGCTCTTAATTTGAATTTTACATTTTGAATTAATGTGTGATGTAAGTGACTTTGTTGTAGGTGTTATTTTAGGACAAAGAAAAGATAAAGTTTTATATATCATTTATTATGCAAGTAGAGCCCTAAATTATGCACAACTTAACTATGCAACTACAGAAAAAGAATTACTTGTAGTGGTCTTTGCATTTGATAAATTCTATTCTTATTTGGTTGGGTCAAAAGTTATTATGTATACTGACCATTCAGCTTTGAAATATCTTCTGACTAAACAAGATGCAAAACCTAGACTGATCAGATGGATTTTTCTTTTACAAGAATTTGACTTGGAGATTCGAGACAAGAAAGGAACAGAAAATATGATAGCTGACCATTTGTCAAGAATCACACAAGAAGGAGGCTCAGAAGAAGAACAGGTACCAATAAAGGAAGATTTCCCAGATGAACAACTGTTTGTTCTTCAAATCCTCCATTGGTATGCGGTCTTTGTAAATTATAAAGTTGTTGGACTCATTCCATCTGAGCTGACATGGCATCAACGAAAAAAGTTTTTACATGATGTCAGATACTATATTTGGGATGAACCATTTCTTTTTAAAATATGTCTTAATGGTATGTTGAGATGATGTGTTTCAGATGGAGAAGTGCTAAGCATTTTGTGGCACTGTCATGGTTTTGACTATGGAGGTCATTTCAGAGGTAATAGAATAGGAGCAAAGGTATTACAATTTAGTTTCTATTAGCCTACTTTGTTTAAATATGCTCATAAGTTTGTTGAAAGTTATGATAGGTTTCAGAGAGTTGGCAACATTTCTAAAAAACATGAAATGCCTCTCAACAATATCTTGGAAGTGGAGTTATTTGATGTCTGGGGAATTGATTTCATGGGTCCCTTCCCTTCCTTATTTTCTAATCAAATATTAGTAGCTATGGATTATACATCCAAATAGGTGGAGGCCATTGCCACACAAACTAATGATGCTAAGGTGGTTGTCAGATTCATTAAAAAGAATATTTTCACTAGATTTGGCATCTCTAGAGTAATAATTAGTGAAGGTAGGAAACATTTTTGTAATAGGCAGTTTGAGGCTATTTTGAGCAAATTTGGTCTTAATCATAAGGTAGTCACTCCTTATCATCCCCAGTCGTGTAGTCAAATAGAGGTTTCTAATAGGGAGTTAAAAAAAATATTAGAAAAGACTGTTAATACCTCTAGAAAAGATTAGTCACTTAAGTTAGATGATGCATTATGGGCATACAGAACTACATTTAAGACTCCTATTGGTATGTCCCCATATAGGCTAGTCTTCGATAAATCTTGTCATCTCCCTATAGAAGTTGAGCATAAAGCTTTTTGGGTAATTAAATTTTTAAATTTTGATGTGAAAGCTGCAGGTGAGAAAAGATTGTTATAGATGAACAACATGGATGAATTCATGAATGAAGCCTATGAAAATGCTTGTCTATACAAGGAAAGAACAAAGATGTGGCATGGCAAAAAGATTACCTCGAGACAATTTGAACTAGGTCAGCAAGTGTTATTATTTAACTCAAGGTTGAAGTTGTTTCTAAGTAAACTAAAATCCAAGTGGTCAGGCCCATTTTGAGTTAAGGAAGTTTCTCCTTTTGGAGAAATCAAAGTTATAGAACCTCATTCGGGAAGAGGCTTCAAAGTCAATGGCCATAGATTGAAGCACTATCGGGGAGGATAGTTTGAATGACAAAAGTCCTCTTAGGCCCTCAGCCAACCTAATTGAAGACAGGCAACGCCGAGCTAATGATGTTAAACAAGCGCTTTTTGAGAAGAAACCCAAGTTTCTTTCCCTTTAATTTTTAATTTATTATTTTGCTTCTAATTTAGTTAATTTGATTAGGTGTTTTGTCTTTTCTGTTTAGTGGTTGCGAAGTCTATTCCTTTTCAAATTTGAGTTAATTATTTTAGTGAATTATTTAGTGTAAAAGTGTTCTTAAAAAAAAATTCAGCCAGTGCCCAAGTGTAATACCCTTAGTAACATGTTAGACTTGAATATGGTTACAAAAGGTAGCATATTACTTATTTAACATGTCTGTGAAGTTTTGTGACAAACTGAGTTAGTTTAGGCACTTAGTTTCAACACAGAAGTTGAAAAGTAGCTTAAAATGACTCAAATAATGGATTTAAAGGTAAAGTTGAGGGAAACAAGCATAAAGAATTTGTTTCTAGGTCACAAATGAGTTAAGTAAGATGCAATTAAAGTTTCAAGACTGTCGGAGTTAGTTTGGTATTTTTAGGTATACTAGTTATGTATTTAATACCGAATTGACTATCAATAGATATGAAAAATCATGAAAATGGTGAAACAATAATTTAAATGTATCTTGTGATTTATTCTAAAGTTGTTGGAAGTTAGAAAACTTCAATTAGCATAATTCGGGTGTCTTTAGCAGATAAGAAAGTTTCATCAAAATATTCTAAGGGATATAATAGTCATTCTCTCATTTCTCTCTCTCAGTTAAAGGTAACAGAGGCTGCAAAAGAAAGAAAAATAGAGAAGAAGAAGAAAACAAAGGAAGAGAAGAGAGAAAAGGGAAGAAAGGAAGAAGGAGAATGAGAAGGAGGAAGAACAAGAGCAAGAGGATCAAACTTCAAGATCTTCATCTTCTTCAAGAGGTAAGGGGTTTTCTATTCATCATTCTCTTCTTTGATTCTCATTGAATGAGGTTAGAGGTTTTGGATAGAAATAAGGGTTTGAATAGTCAAATCCATGTTTTTAACTTGGTTATTGATTCCAAGGACTAGGTTAGGATAGTTTAAGCTTAGTAAGTGTAAGATAATCATTTATGGCTTAAGATCAACCATTAGAGTTCACAGATTTAAGAATTGATAATGGTTAGAGTTATGTGATTTGGACCTAAATCTATGCCTAAGAGAATCCATAGGTTATATAAGAGTTACAACAAGTTTAGGGGCCTAGATTGGTGCTAGAAATCACAAGGAAACCGATCTTGGATGATTGATAGCTAAGAAGAGAGTTTAGAACAGATAGAATAATCTACAAAAATTTTGCAAAATTACTGTCATACAGACAGCACCCAGACATCCTACACCGAGTAGCTAGACGCTCATATGATAGGGATGAATGTTCATGTAGTAGGGCACAGAGCACTTAGACGCTCAGTCTAGAGTGCTTAGGCTCATGGCGTGCGACAACACAAGGTTATTCTCTGCCTAGTGATCACCCATATGCTCAAGGAGAGAGCGCTTAGGCGTCCATCACAGAATTCAACAAATAGTTGCAAGTAAGAACCATTCTTGAGTTAGATTCACTTGAGTGGAGATGAAGTGAATGAAGATATGGTTGTATATTTAGTTCTAAAGAGGGAATGTTATGTACTAAGTTTCTAGTTAAACGGGATCTTGTGTATTGTAGAATACACAATAGGATGAATGTTGACTAGTAAGCTTCTCACATTCATTAAGTAAGCAAAGCTCTAGAGAAATGCTCATTTTTTTCCTTACGCAAGGTTGAATAAGACATTAGTTAAAATAAGCTCTTTCACTAGGATGAGTTAAGTCTATAGGAAAGTTAAGGTGGTGTTATGTACGAGGTAAACATAACACTATGTTTTTCACACACTAATTGGTTAATCTAGCTTGTATGTGATAGCTATGAGAATCTTAGTGCAACCAAAAGTAAGGGTTAGTTATAGATCAGTGTCTATCACCTTTGGTAACTTATTGTTTCTTAGCTTCACTAGAGATGTGAAGATGAGGAGTGTTAGATATAAGTAAACTAGGATAAGTTGGTATTGTCTACCTTTTAATGTGACTTATATGACATAAGGTCATTTAACCAAGAAGGAAGGGAGTCAAGAAGTCCCTAAGGGGATAAGTATTCCTAACCAAGTTCTAGGGTTGCATGTAGTGTGGAAATTTCAATTTTGCTATCTACAATGGGGTAAACATGAGAAGTCATAATTTCTTAGTAGAATATGCTTAGATCTTAAATGAACTAGGTATATAAGTATGTATGTATGTCTATGGAAATGATCTAGTAGTATTGATCTTAGTGAGTATCCTTTGATGCCCATTCGTGAAGGCCAAGGGAGATAGATGGGTGTTTAGTAGACTCTTTTGAGGAAGGACATAACCCTGACATCTCAATGTGCCAAGGCCAAGGGAGATAAGTGGGAAGTCCATAAGGTTCTTTCGAACAAGGATTAAGCTCGAATTTTTCAACGTGCCAGGATACGTGTGATGTGAGGATAAGCTTTTTCTCTATTTACCACGGGATAATATACTGAACTAGTTCCTAATGAACTTCTTTGTTTTCAAAATAAATATCTGTATGTATTTCAAAATAAGACATTGCACAAGCATATCTTTAGGATCTTTCTTAGGCACAATTATATTACATATCATCCTCATTACATTTACAGATAGTTGTATAAGCATTGTCTGTTGCTGTTGGTATTCACAATTGTATAGGCAGTTGTTTATATCCAATGTTATGTAGGCTATCGATTTAGATCACACTACTTAGTAGTGTGTAGTTATAAGATTAGTGGAGGAAACTCCTATGTCAGTACTTATAATAATTGTTATATTTGTTTATACAATGTTATAGCTAGCTGGTATTGAAATTGTTTTTATTGAGAATTGTCATTCTCACCCAAATTGTTCTTCCATATAAATCCAAGTACAGAGGTATAGACTTGTTAAGTTTTCTGCATTCTCTCAAGGATTTCTATAATTACTCAGTTGTTATTATGGGTATATGTTAATATGTAGTATGTAGAAGTGACATCTCTAGTACTAGTTATTTTTATATATCTTAGTATATCTAGGATATATCTAGATATATATATATTAGGATGTTACACCAAGCACTGGAAAGCTAGTGCCCAAGCGAGCGGATGGCAAAATGGTTTTAAAACAGCGCATCCAGCGCTCAGGCACTGAACGCGCAAGTTTCTTCATTCTCATCTATGTTCTCCCGACTCTCCCTCACCTCAAGCACTTATCTTGTATTTTTCACTCACATCTAAATTATTCTAACACTCCATCAACCATTGCAAACTAGTTTTCTTTCTTTGTTTACCCTTCTTCCTCCCATATTTACTTCTTTCATATTTTTAACCCATTTGGAGCGTTTTTAATTGTGTCCATGAAGACCCACTCCTTTTTCTCACTTTCTTTGCTTCAATTCTTCACTTATTAAGGTAAATTCCTCCATCCTATGACTCATTTTCTTGCTATATTGTGTTAATTTGGTTAATTTTGAATTTTTGAGTTCTAGGGTTCATAATTGAGTTTTTTTTGGGGAAAATGTAAAATTGGAAGAAATTGGGTGAAATTGATGATGCTCATTGATATATTCCTTGAATAATTATTGACTGGAAGTAATTGATGAATAAAATTGTTGATTTTGATGGTGAATTTTGATTAGTTGTTGTGCATAGTTGATTATGTTCATATTTAGGTATTTAGGAAAAATGAGCAATTGGTGGATTTATGTTGGAAATTAGAAGAATTGACATACATGTGTGTTAGGTTCATGCTTAGATTCATTCTTTGCTTTGCTCATATACTCAATATTGCATAATCTTGATTTTTGATTATTTGAATGAAAATGTAGGAATTACTTCTTATGTATTAATGAATGTGGCATGACTTGATGAATTTGGTATTGATGGATTGATGGTGAATTTTTGTTCGTGTTTGGATTCTGAATGTTGAACATATAGAACCATGAAAAATAAACTTAATTTGAGATTGTTTGTTCTTGTGTGCAATATTTGAATTTTGGGGTATTGATATAGGTTATTTATTTGATATTGTAGTTTTTCAATAGGAATATACCATGCTACTAGTTAAAAGAAGAAGATATGATGCAGGAGAATGGTCTAGCTCTTCTATGTACAACCAAAGTCGTTTCCACTCACAAACTCATGAGAAGTGATTCAACAATATATTAGTGAAGCAAAATTTTGTTCGAGAAAGAGACTTCATTCTAAAAGAAAATGACTATCCAGACATACGACAACAAATCTTGGACAGAAGTTAGGACAAGCTTTGTAGCCCTCTAGTTCCAGGGTCTCAAACTTTGCTCTAGGAATTCTATGTTAATGCCTTCATTGAATCAAATGATGAAGATATGTACCAGAGTATGGTGAGAAAGTCACGCATTGAATTTGGTAAAGATATGCTCAATGAGTATTTTGGTTTTGAATATGATTATCCAGGCCAACGTGGTTATCATGATTTGCTTAGAAGGCACTTGCAACTAGACTTAGTGTTCCAAGTAATATGCAAGGCAGGCGCTTAGTGGGTGTTGGATACTAGAGGAATCCCCAAACACTTGAAGAAGGAAGACTTGAAACTAATCCCAAAATATATGGTGTACATTCATTCAAGCCAACCTTTTTCTGTGTTCAAACTCATCTAAGGTCCCAATCAAAAGGGCTCTATTAGTTTTTTCTATTGTAATTGGAAAGCTTATTAATATAGGAAGGCTCATAGCCTTCAACATGCACATGGTAGCTCAAGACAATTCTACACTTAGTTTCAATAGTTCTCCAACAAACCTGGGTTCGACACATAAGAATTATCAATGCATGGTTTTCAGAGAAATATGATGTGAAGAATGATGATTTACCATGCAATAATGAGTGAGTGAGTGAGTTGAGGGTCCTTTAATAGTGTCTCACCTCCTCTTTTGAATTTTTTTTCAGAAGGACACAAGTATGGTTTGTCACATTAAAGGACTAAACAACTCACAAGATATAGATAAATCTAAAGGTAATGAAAGGTATGCTCCCTTTGTGTCCTAATGAGATTGCCTTAAACTTAAGGATTTCTGTCCTAAGGATCTAAGAGTCTTTCTGATTCGTGAGAACTTTTATTGGGTGACTCTTCTATTCTAAAGGCCTCTAGAGTTAAGTCTCATTTTAAAAAATTGACCACAAATAGTGGGTAAATCACTAGGTGTAGGATATTCGTGAAAATGGCACACTCTAGATGAGGTTTTCACAATAACCAAACAGGATGTATATCCAAAATGACTGTCACTACACAATCTCTACCTAACTTAGGCTTCACTTAGACCCAGGTATAGGGCCCCACTCGAATGTGAGTGATAAATGTGTAGGTGTCGTGGGTGTAGGGAGCATACAAACCTCCATAATCCTAAAGACTACCCTCATCCTGCAAAATAACAGTTAAACGGAACATATATACAACAACCAACCAACAATTTTCTACCCTAAGGTTTTAACAACCAAGCACGAAATATTGAGGCCACAAAATATATACAAGTAGATCATAAGCATCAAAGTTAACACAGGATAACACCATCAGAAAGAAAAAAAATTTATTTACAACCAAATAAGAAAATAAAAAAAAATATAAAAAAGGGTAAGACAAATAAACAAAGATTATTAATAATTTCAACTAATAATAATAGGCTTGACTCTCTAAGTGTTCTTAATGGAGTCATCAGCTGTTGCAACCGGGATCGTGATGGGACAACAAAAAAAATTATAGAATTTTAAAAAATCAATGGAGTTGCCACTAATGTTTATTTAAATTAGCAAAACATTAGAAAACCCTTTAATTAGGAAAAGTGGTCTTTTGGAAAATGAGCTTGGATTTGAGAGTTGATTATAGGTAGGGAAGGTATTAGCACCCTATACTGCCCGTTCCAAAAATGGTACCTTAAGTTAGTTGTGCAAATTTTACTTATTTTACTTTTTTTTAAAAAAGTTGTAACTATTTATAAAAGAAAAAAAAAGAAACAACTAAATTATGAAAATTTAATTTTGGCTTGACAGAATAGAGATTCTGCTCCTACATATTCCTGGGTGCATTAGAGAACTCAAAGTCACGTAATTCTTTAGAAAATGATTATGGGTTGGTTGATTTTAATTAAAAAATCTTTTTATTTTTTGAAAATTTGAATTAACAAGTTGTCATGACTTAATTAATCATGTTAAGGTTTGAATGAGTGAAGTTTGGCGTCATGCTAGAGACATCACCCACTTGATTGAATGAAATGTTACAAATTAAATTATATTTAAAAAAATTTAAATCTTAAGAAAAACCCCTTTTTAGTAAAATCAATCTGCACACATATTTTTAGGGTCAAATTATTTTCTAAACCCAACCAAACACCAGTCAAACTCACACTATTTAATAAATAAAAAAAGAAGCTGAAAAAAAAAGCTTTGTTACTATTACGCGCACGCCTTAATGGAGGAGTGGTGCGGCTGGGTTAGTGACGTAGGTTGCAGGCGATGGTAGCTGGTTGCGGTGCATGCACAGGACACGCACGGGATGAAGTACTATCCGGATCTAGTTTTGATCTAGGCTTGCGACAGCTCAATTGACAGTGTCGAGCATGGTTGGGAAGCTGGGGTTTATGATGGTGTCATTCTGGTGGTTCACAATGAGATTGTAGAGGGGGCGCAGCTATGGTGGGACGTGGTGGAGTCTTGGGTGGCTCTGCATCGCAGTGTGCGTAAAACAGGGTGAAGGTGGCTATTTTTCTTATTTTGAATGTAAAAATAATAATAAAAAATAAAAAAATAAAAAAGTACAAAAAAGAGAAAATAATAGAAAATCTTTATAGCAGCTTGCTTGTTTACGTTATTACTGGCTCTTACAAATCCACAAAGCTCAATGAAAAAGGGGAGGCACAACAATGGTAAATAAATTTGCATATATATGAAGCATAAGAAGGTGACAACCTCAAGGAAAATGCATGAAAATTGAAACACCTACATCTACAACCAGCCACTCTATCTGCTACCTAGGCAGATTCCCTTGGGTTGCAAAAATGGATCTTCTTATAAGAAAAAAGATCGAGACAGAGAAAGGGGGCTAAGAATTTTTTCAAAGGGTCATCTTTGAGAGCTGAGTATTTTGGGAGAAAACATCTTCATTGAAGCTCAACAACACAACACACACCTTCATTTTCAACCTTCATCACTCTCCATCACCACACCATCACTTTCAACCTCTCATCACCTAACTTCCGTAAACCATCCCATCATCACCACTTCCCTCTTTAACCTTCACCACCAACAAGCAACCTACACGTTCAACCCCCTGCCAACCCTTTATCCTCATCAAACCGTGACCGTCTTCACCTCAACAACACACCATCACTTTCAACCTCTCACTACCTAACTTCCATAAACCATCCTATCATCACCACTTCCCTCCTTAACCTTCACCACCAACAAGCAACCAACATATTCAACCCCCCGCCAACCTTTCATCCTCATCAACCGTGACCTCACCATAACTCCTTTCACATTAGCCTATCCCCTCCATCTTCATCATCCTTCATCAAACCACCATAGTCATCATTATCAAGCCATTACGCAAGACTCCCAAAATAGCCACCCAAACCATGATCGTCTTCACCTCCATAACTAATAGCACCCAATCACCATTCCACCATAGCCACCACCTTCTGACCACAGCCACCATCAACCTCCATAGCCAACCAAAACCCCCTCCCAAATTGTGGAATCAACCCCGCAAATCAGAACCACAACAATAAATTCCCAAACCCCATTTCATTTACACATAAACACAAACACAACACAAATCCATAATAACCTATCCTCATTCTCCTGATCCACCTCTGCAAAATACAGATTCGAACCCAACACCGCAGCACCCCTAAACTTCTAACCAAAAGCCACCGAAGTCCCTCCTCCATCACCTCTGTTCGCATAGCACCGCACCAGCTAGGCTATTGTCATTCACGCAGCACCGCACCCACTGTCGTGCAAGCCATAGTCGAACCTGACTCTTCTGTGTACCACCGTGCGCTACCTCCGTTCTGATCTGCCACCTACGAGCCACCGGTACACCACCATCCAGAACCTCTACTCGACCATGTCATCCCGAACTGTGCTGCCTCACTGCTTGAACTAGATTTGTAAGCCCAGATCTGTCTCGCATGCGCACGCCATACTAGAACTGCAACTGCTCTGCCTCGTCATCGCCAACCTCGTTGCCGGCCGAGACCACCGTCGTTGTTGGTGAAGGGGATGAGTTTCCCCTTTTGCCTTTGGTTTCATTTTGCTAGAACCAAGAACCTTTTTTTCTTGTCTTTGTTTTTTTATTCAGTTTTTATTTGTTTAAAAAGAGATGATCTTTGTTTCAATTTCCACTGTGCTGTTTTGTTAATTTTGTAAAAAAAAAAAAAATAGGTTGGCCTAGTAGTTCTCAGAATGTATAAAAAAAGAAGAAGAAAAATTTACTATCTTGGGCTTAGGCTAAAGAGGTTTAGTTTAAGTTGTTGTTGCTCTTACATTATAGTGGATCAAAGTTTTAGCTTTTTATAGAGTGTTTATTATAAGCATAAGAAAAAGTAATAAATAAAATTAAAAAAATTAAAAAAGAATAAATTTAAAAAAATAAAAAATCTTTTAATCAATGCAATAACCAATGATGATGATTGAATAGTGAATGTTATCTTCAAAGTCGTTTGGATCATAAGGATTTATTGAGTAGCCTGGTGCTAACTTGAACCCTGTGCAAGAATGGATTTGCTTTCAAACAAAATCCTTTTTCAAAAACCTTTTTCTTAATTAAAATCAATCAACTCACACTTATTTTCTAAAGAACTACATGACATTGAGTTCCTCATTGCACCCGAGGATACGTAGGAGCAAAATATTTATTCTGTCAAGCCAAAAATTAAAATTTCACAATTTGGTTTTTTTTATTTTAAAAAATTTAAAAAAATTACAATTTTTTGTAAGAGGAGTAAAATATATATGTTTGAGATTATCAAGAATTAACACAATTGACTTAAGATACCGTCTCAAGGCGGGTGTGTTAGGGGTACTGTAGGATTAAGTTTCCACCATTCCCTATGCATAATCGACTCTCGAATCCAATCTGGTTTCAAAGACCATTTTCAAAGAAAGGTTTTTCAATTTTTTCTATTTTAAATAAAATTATTGGCTACTCCATTTTTTATTTTTTTAAAAATCCCATGAGTTGCTATTTCACCGCGATCACGGTCGCGACAAATAGAGACTCCACTAGGGATACTTGGAGAGTCAGGCCTGTTGTTGTTAGTTGTAAAAATTATTAATAATCTCTATTTATTTATTTTACCCCTTTTTGTCCTTGTTTTTGTTTACTTATTTGTTTGTAAATAGATTTTATTTAGTACTTTTATATAAATATCTGATAGCATTATCCTATGCATATTATGACTTATATATATATATTGTGCTTAATTGTTGAAACCCTTAGGTAGTTCATTACTGGCTGGCTATTGTATTAATGTTTTTGTAGGTTAGGGGTAATTTGGTCTTTTTAAAATTTTTGTACAAGTTTGTATACTCCCTCACACACGTCACTATCGCTTACCTCACATACTTTTTGGGCTCTATACCCGAGTTTGTGCGAACCCGAGGAGTAGGAAAGGTCTTGACTTTTGTTATTAAGGGGCTTTATGCTCACTAGACATTTGTTACTCATATTATTACTAGTATCATGGACTAGTCATATTGAAAGGGTTATCCCTACTTGTGATTAATTCATGAATTAAATTATTGTCTTTCGAGATAAAGGCAATTTGGGGACCATGACTTTTAGATGTTTAGATCTGTCCTGAAAAATATTGCACTGATAGATTGAACATAATGACTGCTAAAGTTAGAGTCGTGTCCTTAAGGAAATCCAACTTTTAAGTTTCACCTGACTAGGACACAAAAAAAGCGTACTTTTTCTTTATCTATAAATTTCTCATGTCATTCATTCTTGCATTTTTTTCTTTAAAAAATCAGCATAAAAAAAGAGAAAAAAAATACATCATCTTACATTTTCATTCCTAGAAAAAAAAAAGTCTTCTTCTTTATCTCTTTCACATGTCATTCATTCTTGTATTTTTTTTAAAAAAAATATCAGCATTAAGGACAAAAGAAAAAATGCATCATTTTGCATTTGCATGACATTCCTAGCATTCTAAAAAAAAAAGATACATTATCTTGCATTTGCATAGCATTCCTAACATTAAAAAAAAAAGAAAAAATCAAAAGATACATTATCTTGCACTTTCATAGAATTCCTAGCATTCAAAAAAAAGAAAGATACATTATCTTACATTTTCATAGCATTCCTAACATTTTTTTGTAAAAAAGAAAAGAAAAGAAAGATAAAGAAGAGAAAATGTTTTCATAACAAAGTTCATTCATATCATCTCATGCATCTCATTCATTTTTTCTCATTCTTTATTAAATGTTATTTTATTTTAATAAATCAAACTAGTTTGAACCATTGTGCAACCTAGGAAAGAAGAGACAGATTAAACCCAAATTCACAATTGTAAATCTCAGATTAGAATGGCTACTAGTAATGCTGAAGTTGGGAAGAATCTTGGTCAAGAAATAGATGAAATAAGGGAACATTGTATTAAATGAATGACGGACATACAAGTATGAAAAAATGTTAAACCAGCTAAGGGTGGACTTCAGGTCAAATGAATCAAATTGGGTTTTAGGAAAACTCATGGATGACAACGGCTACCTAAATAGTAATCCACCGGGTATGTCAGATATTTCTACACATGCCCATCTGCAAAAAGAGCGAATGCTTACAATGATCGATTAGGGGCAACCTTAGAAAGTTCAACAAAGTAGTGATTCATTTTTCTAACCATTGAGAATGAACCATACCTTGGAGTCCTTCAGCACTGGGAAATTTCTGAGTGACTGGTATTATGATTTGTTTACCAAGTTGTTACCAAGAAACGATGGTTTAATTGTACTGACCCCGATGCTTGTCAATCATTAAAATCATTTGGGTTTTGAACTTATATAAACTTTTTTGAAACATTAATGTAATGGATTTGCTTAGATCTCAACATACCTTGTTTTATTTTCCTATGTTCTTGACACTTATGTTCTTGTTAGATTCTTTCTTGTCATTCTTTTCTTCCCTTTACTTGCTTTCTTTTGGTTCGCATCCCGTATGATTCTCATTCTAGAAAACTTTTGGTGGTCATGAAGTCCACTTGTACATGTGTTCTTTGCCAAAAAGAAAAAAAGACAAAAGGAGATGTGAAAAAAAGGAGCAAATAAGTAATCACTTAGTGTGCATTATCCTTTTGTCTCTAAATTAAAATTTTTGAAAATTAGCAATCAAGATTTGAAATGAAGATTGTCATCTTTCTTTATCCTTCACAAGAATTTATTTTTTCATTATCTCTCGTTGTCCTTTTTTGAACTTAAAAGTTTTCTTCAATAAACCCAGGATGAGGATCACCCCTATACTAAGGGATAGCATAAAACAAAGTTGATTGCCATGGTTACTATTTTGAAGCATAATGGAAAAAAAGAAAAGGAAGAAAAGGTGAAAGGGGCAGAAAGTAAAACTAAAGAAAAAAATAAAAAAACAAAACAAAACAAAACAAAAAAAAAAAGAAGGAAAGAAAGAAGAAAGAAAATGAAATGAAAAATTTCATAACAAAGGTGAATAATTGATGATAAGAAAAAAGGGAAGAAATGGAGAACAATAAGAGAAAAGTGTGTTAGAAAGCATAAAGGCAATTGACAAAATTTAATTTTGAATAAGGATCCTTGGTCCTTTTCGACCCTTAAATGCTTGTTTGAGCCTTATATCTTTCATTTCATAACCACTAACTTTGGACACGTTACAATCCTTAAAAAGTCCATTTTGATCAATGAATGATTGTCTTTATTTTCATAAGTTTTAATTTTAAGACAAAAGGTTGTGCTCATACAAGTATCTAGTTCATTGTTTAAAAAATAAAAAAAGCTTGTTAGGCTAAAAACTCGCAAAGGTGGTCTAAGCAAAAGATAGGACAAAAAAAAGAACGCTAGGGCAAATTTCTACCCTATTCAATTCAGCCCTACACTGGGGCAAAATTTTTCTCTTGCTCAATTTGGCCCTACACTAGGGTAACTTTGTGACTTACATTAGGGCAAAAATTTTGTTCTCCATTGTCCCACAATGGGGCAAATTTTTGTTGTCAAATAGCCTACAATAGGGCAACATTGTTCACAAATGACATACCTTGAGTCAAATTCATTTGATACCCTACATGGGGGCATATTTTTGTAGATACATGATAAAACAATGGTCATGATGTCTAGTTGTCGAGTAAGGATCAATCACATCCATACTAGGGCAAAAACCCTCTGGCTTTCTTACTATTCTACTTTTTGTGTCTTTATCCTTTGTAAATGCCCTTTGTATAGTCATACTCCTAAAATCAGTCAAAAAGTTACTCAGTTAGTAAATCTATTTCCTATTGTACTTTTGAATCCATGCATATTTGGTATATGATACTTCAGGATGGGTGAACATGAGTACAATAGTACAATTTAACCATCTAATGATAGCCTTTTGTTGAAAAACTCAAGCCAAAGGAGCTCTAAAAGTTTCAATTGATAAAGGGAATGACATCCTCAATAGATGATTCAGATTGAAGTGTGCTTGGTGGAAATAAGAACCTTTAGAGGAAGAAAGTCACAAGCTTCTTTTTTTTTTTCCAACAAAAATAGCATGCAAAAGCATCACAGCAATGACTGACATCCCAACTATGTTGGCACCCCAACCACTACCAATTATGTGCAGCACACTATAATTTTATTAAAAAAATTGAAAATAATACAAGAAAAGGAGTCATGGGGCCCTGACCCATGAAAGTCACAAGCTTCTACGCAGGCCATATCCAATGAAGAGAAATTTGAAAAGGATGAGATTGGTAGTGATCCCTTTTGAATATGGGTTTGGTTGGTCAAAGATTTCCAAGAAGCATTTAGTTAAAAGCTTTAGTAAAAATGTTTTTCTCAAGTACATTCAATTCTTGGGCTCAAGGTCCACTGCATAAAGTTTTCTGACTCAAGGCCCACTGCATGAGTTTTTCTGGCTCAAGACCCACTGCATAAAGTTGTTTGACTCGAGGCCCACTGCATAAGTTTTCTAGGTCAAGGTCCATTTCATAAAGTTTTTTTGGCTCAGGGGCCTATTTCATTTAGTTTCAAGTTCAAAGGCCTATTTTGTTTTGTTAGGGGAATTAAAGGCCCAGTGCATTTAGTTTTAGGCTCATAGGCATATTTTATGCATTTTAAATTCTTATCATTTACTTTGAGCGCATTGGCTCCATGCATTTTAAATTCCTATCATTTATTTTGAATGCATTGGCTCCATGCATTTTAATTCTTGTCATTTATCTTCGAGCGCATTAGCTCTATGCATTTTAATTTTCTGTCATTTATTTTAAGCGTATCAGCTCCATGCATTTTAATTTCTTGTCATTTACTTTTGAGCGCATTGGCTCCTGTCATTTAAATTCCTATAATTTATTTTAAGCGCATTGGCTCCTATCATTTTAAATTTTTGTCATTTATCTTTGAGCGCATCGTCTCCATGCATTTTAGTTTCCTGTCATTTATTTTGAGTGCATCGACTCCATGAATTTTAATTTCTTATCATTTATTTTTGAGCGCATCAGCTCCTATCATTTAAATTCCTATCATTTATTTTGAGCGCATTGACTCCATATATTTTAATTTATTATCATTTACTTTTGAGCGCATCGACTCTTGTCATTTAAATTCCTATCATTTATTTGAGCGCATTGACTCCTATCATTTTAAATTATTGTCGTTTATCTTTGAGTGCATTGGCTCCATGCATTTTAATTTCCTGTCATTTATTTTGAGCACATTAGCTCCATGCATTTTAATTTCTTATCATTTATTTTTGAGTGCATCAGCTTCTGTTATTTAAATTCCTATCATTTATTTTGAGTGCATCGGCTCCATGTATTTTAATTCTTGTCATTTATCTTTAAGCACATCAACTCCATACATTTTAATTTCCTATCATTTATTTTGAGTGTATTGGCTCCATGCATTTTAATTTATTATCATTTACTTTTGAGCGCATCGACTCCTGTCATTTAAATTTCTGTCATTTAATTTTGAGCGCATCGGTTTCTATCATTTAAATTTTTGTCATTTACTTTTAAGTGCTTTGGTTCTTGTCATTTAATTTTGAGCGCATCGGCTCCATACATTTAATTTCTGTCAATTCTTTTAAGCGTATCAGCTTCATGCATTTTAATTTACGTCACTTACTTTGAGTGCATCAGCTCCTTGCATTTTAAATTCTTGTCATTTACTTTTGAGCGCATCGACTCCATGTATTTTAAATTTTGTCAATTCTTTTGAGCGCACCGACTCCATGTATTTTAATTTCTATCATTTACTTTTGAGCGCATCAACTTCATGCATTTTAATTTCTGTCAATTCTTTTGAGTGTATCGGCTCCTTTCATTTTAAATTCTTGTCATTTACTTTTGAGCGCATCGACTTTTTGCATTTAAATTCCTGTTATTTACTTTTGAGCATATCGGCTCTTTGCATTTCATTATTCTCGCATTTATTTTGCATTTATCATTTTATGATTCTCAGACAAAATTCAAATTCATGTCTTTACTCATTCCTTACAATGATAAAATGAAAAACTACAGTTATTCTTTTTATCTAGTAAAAAACAAGTAAAAAAGGGTAACTGTGAACATTCAATTTTGTCCGGGTCTTGAAAAAATAAAAAAATAAAAAGAGAGAAAAAGGAAAAGAAAAAAATTAATTAATTAATAATTTTCCATATTCTTGATTAAATCCTCCAATCATGTCATAGCCCATTTATCACTTTATCTTATTTAGAATGTAAAAAAAATTAATAACAATAAAAAATAAAAAAGGATACAAAAAGATGATGTTCTCGGTTTAAAAAAAAAGAAGAAAATCTTTGCAGCAGTTTGCTTGTTTACGTTATTACTGGCTCTTACAAATCCACAAAGCTCAATGAAAAATAGGAGGCACAAAAATGGTAAATAAATTTGTAGAGATGTGAAGCATAAGAAGGTGACAACCTCAAGGAAAATACATGAAAATGAAAACATCTACATCTACAACCAATCACTCTATCTGTTACCTAGGCTGATTCCCTTGGGTTGCAGAAATGGATCTTCTTACAAGAAGAAAGAAAGAGACAGAGAAAAGGGAGATGAGAATTTTTTCAGAGGGCCACCTTCGAGAGATAAGTATTTTGGGAGAAAACATCTTCATTGAAGCTCAACAACATAGCACCCACCTTCATCTTCAACCTTTCATCACTCTCCATCACCACACCATCACTTTCAACCTCTCACCACCCAACTTTCGTAAACCATCCCATCATCACCACTTCCCTCCTTAACCTTCACCACTAACAAGCAACCCACACGTTCAACCCCCTATCAACCCTTCATCTTGATCAAACCGTGACCGTCTTCACCTCCATAACCAATAACACACCATCACTTTCAACCTCTCACCACCCAACTTCCGTAAACCATCCCATCATCACCACTTCCCACCTTAACCTTCACCACCAACAAGCAACCCACACGTTCAACCCCCGCCAACCTTTCATCCTCATCAACCATGACCTCACCACTCTCCATAACTCCATTAATGTTAGCCTATCCCCTCTATCTTCATCATCCTTCATCAAACCACCATAGTCATCACCATCAAGCCACCATGCAGGACTCCCAAAATCGGCACCCAAACCGTGACCATCTTCACCACCATAACCAATAACACCCAATCACCATTCCACCATAGCCACCACCTTCGACCACAAACCACCATAAACCTCTATAGCCAACCAAAACTCCCCTCCCGAACTGTGGAATCAACCTCGCAAATAAGAACCACAACAATAAACTCCTAAACCCCCATTTCATCTACACATAAACAAAAACACAACATAGATCCATAACAACCTAGCCTCATTCTCTTGATCCACCTTTGCAAAATGCATATTCGAACCCAACACCGTAGTACCCCTCAACTTCCAACCAAAAGCCACCGAAGTTGTTCCTCTACCGCCTCAGTTCGCACAGCACCACACCAGCTAGGCCGTTGTCATTTGCGCAGCATCGCACCCACCATCGCGCGAGTTGTACCTGGACCCGACTTGTCCACGCAGCATCGTGCGCTGCCTCCATTGCGATCATGCACCCACGAGCCACCAGCACACCACCAGCCAAAACCTCTAGTCCACCACGTCATCTCGAAATGTGCTGCCTCACTGCTTGAACCAGATCTACAAGCCTAGATCTGTCCCTCATGCACACGTCGTGCCAGAACTGCAGCTGCTCCACCTCATCACTGCCAACCTCATTCCCAGTCGAGACCACCGCCGTTGCCAGTGAGGGGGATGAGTTTTCCCTTTTGCCTTTCGTTTCATTTTGCTAGAACCAGGAACTTTTTTCTTCTTTTCTTTGTTTTTTTATTCAATTTTTATTTGTTTAGAAATAGATGATCTTTGTTTCAATTTTCACTGTGTTGTTTTTTTTAATTTGGTAAAAAAAATTGGTGTGCCTAGTAGTTCTCAGAATGTATAAAAAAATAAAAAATAAAGATTTACTATCTTGGGCTTGGGCTAAAGAGGTTTAGTTTAAGTTATGATTGCTCTTACATTATAGTGGATCAAAGTTTTAGTTTTTTTTAGAGTGTTTGTTAAGCAAAAGAAAAAGTAATAAATAAAATAAAAAAGAAAATAAAAAAGAAAAAAATTAAAAAGAAAATAAAAAATCTTTTAATAAATGCAATGACCAATGATGATGATTAATAGTGAATGTTATCTTCAATGTCGTTTGGATCATAAGAGTTTATTGAGTATCCTGATGCTAACCTGAACCCTGTGCAAGAATGAATTTACTTTCAAACAAAATCCTTTTTCAAAAACCTTTTTCTTAATTAAAATCAATCAACTCACACTTATTTTCTAAAGAACTACATGACTTTGAGTTCCTTATTGCACCTGAGGAAACGTAGGAGCAGAATATTTATTTTGTCAAGCCAAAATTAAATTTTCACAATTTGGTTGTTTCTTTTTTTTTCCTTTAAAAAATTTAAAAAAATTACAATGTTTTGTAAGAGGAGTAAAATAAATATATTTGAGATTATCAAGAATTCGCACAATAGACTTAATGTACCGTCTCAAGGCGAGTGTGTTAGGGGTGCTGTGGGATTAAGTTTCCACCATTCCTTAAGCATAACCGACTCTCGAATCCAATCTGGTTTCAAAGACCATTTTCAAAGAAATGTTTTCTAATTTTTTCTAAATTAAATAAAATTGGTGGTGACTCAATTTTCAATTTTTTTTAAAATCTCGTGAGCTACTATTTCACCGCGATCACGGTCACAACAGATGGTGATTATGGAGGTGTTGTGTGGGGATTGTTTGGTTAAGTAGAGGTTGCTACAAGGGTGGGTGACTACTGGAAGAAGTAGGTGATGGGTGGTCATTGGTGGCTTATGGTAAGTGAGATGGTTTGGTTGAATGGAGATAGAGGTTTCTATGCGTTGCCTATTTGGGTAGTTGAGGTGGGAGGTTTAAGATGAGGTTCGCTACTAGTTTGGAACGATGGTAGCAGAGGTGTTTGAGTGATGGTTTGAGTGGTAATGGCGAATTTGATGGGGTGTGTGTTACCAAGTGGCTTCCAGTACTCAAGAGAGGGGGTGAATTGAGTATAAAAACTTTTTTGCAAAACCTCTTTTAATTAAAACGAATATCAAAAGCTTAATAAATAAATGCACAGAATGAATGAGAAGAAGAAAAGAAACAATAAAGAACAGCGTAAAATAAATGTGCAATAAAATAAATTGCAAAAAATAAAGAGATTAGGGAAAAGAGAAGCAAGCACAGTATTTATCCTAGTTCGACCACTAACCCACTTGTGGTCTACGTCCAGTCCTCGAAAGCCGAGATTTTTCACTAAGTATACAAGCTTCAATAGGTGCTTGCTACCGTTACAAAAAAGAGCACTTTTCACACACAGGGACACTATACCCTTGTGCTAAAGTCTTAACCTGCAGGGATACCTCACCCTTATACAAACCTTTAGGGATACTTCACCCTCGATACAAAATATCAAAAAATAAATGAAGAGAAACTCTCACTCAGAGTAAGTAATACAAATTGAAGCACTATAGAGCTCTTTAACAATATCTCAAAATTTTACCAAAAGAGCACAGAGAGAAAAAGAGAGAAAATATGCAAACAATATTTTAGCACAGTCAGAAAATAAATTCAAGGATTGGTGTGTTTGCGTACCGTGAGGAGGTCTCTATTTATAGAGCCTCTGATCAGAAATTTTCGCTGAGGAAATTGATTACATAATTAATGCAAAAATCCGTTGCGTATCAATTTCAAACAGAAGCTGAAAAACGTGGGATATTCGAATACATTACTGTGGTATTCAAATACCACTGATATATATATATAAAACGATTTAAGCTTGGAGTATTCGAATGCCGTTATGAGGTATTCGAATACCTCTTACATTAGTATATAAAAAATAGAAGAAACCCACGTTATTCGAATACCAAACCAAAGTATTCGAATGCCTTTAGCTGAAATCACGTTTGTAAAAGCCTTTTAAAAGGGTGTATTCGAATGCCTCATATGGTATTCGAATACCTCTATAAAAATCACGTTGTATTCGAATGCCTCAAATGAGTATTCGAATACCTTATTAAAACCACGTTTGGGGAGGCTTTTTTCCAGAAGATTGTATTCGAATGATTCTTAGGTTATTCGAATGCTTTTATTTGAAAACATGATAAACACCTTTAGAAAACAGATTAGGTGATTTCTAATTTTCACAAACTTTTTGATTAATTTAAGAACCTTAATTTGGTTTGTGAGAAAACATGTTTTTAGATCTTTTGACTAAAACACTGAGATATCCTATGAGAGCTCTGTACAAAAAAGATCCTAAATGCTAAAGCTAAGCTTGAACAACTTGGACTTGATCTTCTCATCATCTCATCATCTCCATATTTGTTATCATCAAAACTCATCATCAATGTTGCATGTAATCACATTCTCCCCCTTTTTGATGATGACAAACTATCAGTGAGAAAAGCATTAGTTTAACAAAACAAGCATAATCATCTCCCCCTTGCTTTTGGAATCCAAGAGCCAGTGTTAATCCTGTCTTTTCTCAAATGGAATTGATTATTATTTTTCTCCCCCTTTTGACATGATCAAAAAGGATATATTCAACTAATAAAGCATAGTGATATATATGAGATAATCAAAAAGCAATTATAATTGACAAGGAAAAAATACTCATTGCATTAAATGAAAGTGGCAAGCACATATACAAAAGTGATTAAAGGGCAACAATACAATAAACAGCTAAAAATGGAACATAAGCAACTGGTCCTAAGACTAAGCAAGCCCTAGAAGTAGGCATCAGGTGGTGGAGGAGGAGAGGCAGGGTCATTTCCAGACAGCAGGGCTCGAAGGGCAGCCTGTTCACGCTCAACACCAGCAATTCTGTCAAACAGAATAGTGAAGGTGTTCTCCATGTAGTTTCTGTTATCCAACAGGGTAGCCAGAAGTTGCTCATTCGTGACAGGAGCGGGAGCATTAGCAGCAGCAGCAGGAGCAGCAGGGGCAGCAGGGTCGTTATCTTCATCATCAACTTCCACTGGGAATATCCATCCTTCATCAGTCCTGATCATCTTCATTTTGTTAAGAGTAAAGGAACCAAAGACGTGATGATGGGTTAGTGGGGTTGCACGCTCGGTTTCCAGAACATGTGGATACTTGCCTAAGAAGGTAGTGATGATAATGCCGTAGGGAAGTTCACTTCGCTCTTTACTTCTTGCCCTCATCATGTGCCTCATAATGAAGACGGGCCAGTTGATCTGATGGCCTTGCTTTAGAACCCATAGCATGAACACGTCGTCTTCACTCATGTAGGCGTAGTTCCCACCTCTAGGAGCGAGGATGTGGGTATAGGCATAGTGGAGGAGCCTGTCTTGGCTCTTCATCATGCCCCCTTTGACTCCTTTTTGAGTCGAAGGTAAAACCAACCCAGGGCGAAGAACATCCTCAATAGCTTGGTTCTTGTCGAAAAGTTGGAGGAGAGAATCTTCGTCAGCAAAGTTGCCAGTGGACGGTAAGCCAAACATCTGAACCCAATCGCTGGGTGTGACTACGATATTTTGATCGCAGATACTGGAGTGCAGTTCCTGACCTTCGATCTTCAGATTACAGTAGAACATTTTGACGAGGTCGGGATACAACGGAGCAGAGTAGGAGCAGAAGCGAAGTACGCCTTGGTGGCGTAGCCGGTTGAGAAAGTCGAAATCGCCTTCTCATTCGAAGAACCCCAAGTCGAGATACTTAGGATACACCAAGTTGCGCTCTCGAAAGTGTGTAATGAAGCGCCCTAGCTGTTGCTCATTAGAGGAGAGCCTGCGAAGGTCCAACGGGTTGTTGCACGGAGCCGTCTTCGTACGAGGACGCTTAGAGCGAGAGGAGGATGAGGCCATGGAGGAGAGGAGAGGAGGAAGGGTAAAGACCGTGAGAGAGGGAGGTTATTGGAGGAGGGAAAACCAAAAGTTTTGAAAGTGGGGATAGAAGGGAGAAGAGTGTTTGGATACGTGGGAAAATGGGGTATATAAAGGAGAGGAGAGGGTATTCGAATAGGAGAGCTCAACAGGCGCAGCCTCCAGACAGGGGGTATTCGAATACCACACCAGGTATTCGAATAAAACACCAGAAAAAGCTTGGCTGCCACACGAAGGTATTCGAATACTTTTAAAGGTATTCGAATGCTCATGAAGTATTCGAATACTCCAGAGACTAACTGAAGGTATTCGAATATTCCAGAGACAGAGGAGCAGGCTAAGGGAGCAGGTATTCGAATGCTCATAATGGTATTCGAATACTTCTGAGAGAAACAGAGACAGGAGACGTCTGGGTATTCGAATAACCCTATGGTATTCGAATGCTCCAGAGAGCTGTTTCGTGGACTGAAACATAAAAGTCTCTGAGTATTCGAATAACCCTTTAAGGTATTCGAATGCCTTAAACAGAAAAGCATTGGTGTTCTCAAATAACAGAAGGGTATTCGAATACTTCTATATGGTATTCGAATAACTAAGCAAGAAAAACACTTATAAAAGTCCAGAAAATGCAATTTTGACAGATAGACACATACCTGTTGATGAAGTACCTGCAAAAAAGGTTTTGGGAAAACTTTGACGCTCAAGTCAGTAATTATTTAAGAAGGATTTAAACATAAATTTAAGCAAATAACAAGCATTTAAATGTTGGATTGATCAATTATGCCCAATTCTCCTCTTATATAATAAAATGCTTCTTTTGCTAGGGGTTTAGTGAAGATATCTGCAAGTTGCTTAGATGTTTCAACAATTTCAAGAATGCAATCCCCTTTTTGTACGTGATCTCTGATAAAGTGGTGTCTTATCTCTATATGCTTTGTTCTAGAATGCAGTATAGGATTCTTAGAGATATTTATTGTACTAGTGTTATCACATCTTATTGAGATGTGATCAAGCTGAAGACTGTAGTCTAAGAGTTGTTGCTTCATCCAAAGGATTTGAGCGCAGCAACTCCCGGCTGCAACATATTCAGCCTCAGCGGTAGACAAAGCCACACTGTTTTGTTTCTTACTATGCCAAGAAACTAAAGAACTACCAAGTAAGTGGCATGTCCCACTAGTACTTTTCTTGTCCAATTTGCACCCAGCAAAGTCAGAGTCAGAATAGCCTATCAGGCTACAAGAGGCACCCTTAGGATACCATAAGCCCATTTGTGAAGTGCCTACTAGGTATTTCATTATACGTTTGACAGCACTTAAGTGAGATTCCTTAGGGTTTGCTTGATATCTAGCACACATGCATACACTAAACATTATATCTGGCCTACTAGCAGTAAGATAAAGGAGAGAACCAATCATACCTCTATATTTCGTTATTTCTACTGATTTACCTCCTTTATCTTTATCCAAGTAGCAAGACGTGCTCATCGGAGTGGCCATGTGTTTAGCGTTTTCCATTTCAAATCTTTTCAGCAATTCCTTGCAGTATTTTGTTTGACTTATGAAAGTCCCTTCGTTTGTTTGTTTGATTTGAAGTTCAAGGAAGAAATTTAATTCTCCCATCATTGACATTTCAAATTCATTCTGCATTGACTTAGCAAATTCTTTGCAAGGGGATTCATTAGTAGCACCGAAGATAATATCATCCATATATACTTGCACAAGAAGAATGTCATACTTTTTATTTTTAATAAAAAGAGTAGTATCAACTTTTTCTCTTGAAAAACCATTTTCCAAAAGAAACTTACTCAACCTTTCATACCAAGCTCTGGGAGTTTGTTTTAAACCATATAAAGCCTTTTTAAGTTTAAAAACATGGTTGGGCAGTTCATGATTTTCAAAACCTGGAGGTTGTTCAAAGTATACCTCCTCTTGAATAAAACCATTCAGAAAAGCCTTCTTGACATCCATTTGATATAATTTGAAATCCATGATGCAAGCATAAGCAAGTAACATTCTAATAGCTTCTAATCTAGCTACAGGTGCATAGGTTTCTTCATAATCTATTCCTTCTTCTTGATTATACCCTTTAGCAACCAATCTAGCTTTGTTTCTAGTTATTAACCTATTTTCATCAAGTTTGTTTCTAAAAACCCATTTAGTTCCAATTATAGGGTGATTATTAGGTCTAACAACTAATTCCCAAACTTAATTTCTTTCAAACTGATTTAATTCCTCATGCATAGCTAGGATCCAATGTTCATCATCAAAAGCTTCAATTAAATTCTTAGGTTCAATTTGAGAAATAAAAGCTAAGTGATTACAAGTATTTCTAAGGGAGTTACGAGTACTTACACCTTTAGAAACATCACCGATAATTTGATCAAGGGAGTGATATTTTGAAGTTCGCCATTCTTTGGGAAGTTCTAAAGCTTGCGAATCCTCTTGTCTTAGTTCATCCTCTTTTTCCTTGATTTCCTTTTCTTTACTGTCCAAGTGTGTTTCTACCAAAATTTCTGCAACATCATCAACAACAAGATCCTTTCTCGATCCACTTGGGTCAGTTTCATCAAATGCAACATGTATAGATTCTTCAATAGTCATAGTTCTTTTATTGTAAATTCGAAAAGCTTTACTATGATTTCAATAGCCAAGAAATATACCTTCATCAGACTTAGCATCAAACTTGCCTAAATTATCTTTTCCATTATTTAAAATAAAACATTTGCAACTAAAAACATGAAGGTGTGAGACATTTGGCTTTCTTCTCTTATACAACTCATATGGGGTTTTCTTTAAAATAGGCCTTATAAGAGCCCGGTTCATTACATAACAAGCTGTACTTACAGCGTCCGCCCAAAAGTATTTAGGAAGAGCAGCCTCATTAACCATAGTTCTCGGCATTTCTTCTAAAGAATGGTTTTTCCTTTCTACAACTCCGTTTTGTTGCGGAGTTCTAGGGGCAGAGAAATTATGATTAATGCCATGTTCATCACAGTAATTTTCAAAAACATTGTTTTCAAATTCACCACCGTGGTCACTTCTTATAAAAGAGATTTGAAAACCTTTTTCATTTTGAATAACTTTGGCAAGTCTTTTAAAAGCTAGAAATGCATCATTTTTATTTGCAAGAAACAAAGTCCATGTAAACCTAGAAAAATCATCTACAATCACTAAAGCATAGTAATTCCCACCAAAGCTCATAGTTCTAGAAGGTCTAAAAAGATCCATGTGCAAAAGTTATAAAGGTCTAAAAGTTGAAACTATATTTTTTGATTTAAAGGAGACCTTTATTTGTTTACCCTTTCGACATGCATCACACAACTTATCTTTTATAAAATTAAGCTTGGGTAGTCCAATTACTAGCTCTTTAGAGACCAACTTCTTTAAGTGATCCATGTGAATGTGTGCGATTCTCCTATGCCATAGCCATGAATCATCATTCTTACTTAAAAGGCATTTCGCATCATTTGAAGATATATCATCAAGACTAATCATATAGATGTTGTTTACTCTATGACCAATGAATTTAACATGTTTGTCATTTTTATCTTCAATTATGCAACAGTTTGAATCAAATATAACTTTATTTTCTTTATCACATAATTGGCTAATGCTAAGTAAATTGTGTTTCAAACCCTCAACAAGCAGCACATTTTCAATAGAGGAGTTTGGGTTCTTACCGACTTTGCCGATTCCAAGGATTTTACCCTTGTTGTTATCGCCATAAGTGACGTGTCCATGATTCTTGGGAATAAGCATGGTGAATTTTGAGTCATCCTCGGTCATGTGCTTGGAGCAGCCGCTATCAAGATACCAATTTGAACTCCTGGCTTTCAAGCACACCTACAACACAAGTTTAGTTTTTAACTTTTGGTACCCAAACTTTCTTGGGTCCTTATGTGTCAGTTTTGGGTAAGGTACCCTTGGGAACCCAAATCATTTTTGTTCCAACTTTTGTACTTATATTTTTCCTTACATTACATGTTGAAGCACTATGTCCTTTTCTTCCACAATAAAAACATTTTATAAAAGGACTACTTGAAACACTAGAATGCACAAAAAAATTTTTATAGAGTTTTTGTTGATTTTTCGAGTTATAACCTATCCCGGCTTTTTGAAAAACCACTCTTTGTCTTCCTAATAAAATATTTAAATTATCTCTTCCAAAGGTAAATTTAGAAAGAGTGTTCTTTAGGTCTTCGTTTTCTTTTTCAAGTATATGACATGAAGAACAAGATGAGGAAGTAGAAGCATGTGAAGAATGATTTGTGCATGCATCAATGATTCCTAAAGTCTCGTTTTCAATTTTTAATTCCTCTATTTCTTTGTTTAAAACAAGAATTTGATTTTCTAAAGAGGAAATTGTTTTCTTAGATGAAGAAATAATTTTTGTGAGTTTTAAAGATTCCTCATGTAGTTCCTCAAAAGCATCTTGTAACTCATCGTAAGAGGGCAATAGAGTAGTATTAGAACTTACCTCATTTTCGTTTTCTTCTTCATCTCCTTTTGCCATGAGACACAGTTGAGCTTCTTCGTTATCTGAGCTATCAGTTGAGTCCATGTCGTTTTCATCCCACACTATGTAGGTTTTTCTTCCTTTTCTTTCCTTGAAGGGCCTCTTTTCAAATTTCTCCTTCTTCTTTTGATAAACGGGGCACTCCATTTTCATGTGGCCAGGTTTGCCACATTCATAGCAAGTTGGAGTTGGTGAGGCTCCTTCGCCTTTGAAGTGTGTCTTTTTAGGAGGGAAGGGAGGTCTTCTTTGCGTTCCCTTTTTCCCGAGAAATTTACTAAACTTTTTAACTAGTAAACTTAAATTTTCTTCACTTACCTCGATATTCTCTGAACTTTCTTCATTTTCTTCATCATCATTGTCGAATGTTGATGAAGTGGTTTTGAGCGATATTCCCTTTTTCTTTTTATCATTCTCTTCGCTTTGGCTTTGTCTGCTTAGTTCCAATTCATGCTCATGAAGTTTTCCAAAGAGGGTAACTAAGGTCATTGTGGACAAATCCCTTAATTCGGATATTGTTGTTACTTTGGGTTGCCAAATCCTGCTAAGACACCTCAAAACTTTGTTAATCAAATCTTCGTTAGAAAAATTTTTGCCTAAAGATGCAAGATGATTAACTATGTGGGTGAACCTCTTTTGCATTTCTTGAATGCTTTCTCCTTGGTTCATTCTGAATAATTCATATTCACGAGTTAGAGAATTTATTCTCGACCTCTTAACTTCACTAGTACCCTCATGGGTAACTTGCAAAGTATCCCACATTTCTTTAGCAGTTTTACAATTTGAAATTCTAAAAAACTCATCATATCCCAAAGCAGTAGTAATAATATTTTTGGCTTTTAAATTAAATTGAACTTTTTTTTGTCTTCATCAGACCATTTATTTCGTGGTGTTTCGGTCCTTACACCATCGATCTCATGTGTGGGTATAAAAGCACCATTTTCGACAGCATCCCATACATCTAGATCAATAGCTTCGATGAATATTTTTATTCTTTCCTTCCAATATGCATAACCATCCCCGTTGAAAAAGGGTGGTCGGTTTATGGAAGATCCTTCTGAAAAACCATTTGAAGAAGCCATGTTCTCTTGAAGCTGCTAAGCTCTTTATACAAGAGTCTAGCTCTGATACCACTTGTTACCAAGTGGCTTCCAGTACTCAAGAGGGGGGTGAATTGAGTATAAAAACTTTTTTGCAAAACCTCTTTTAATTAAAACGAATATCAAAAGCTTAATAAATAAATGCACAGAAGGAATGAGAAGAAGAAAAGAAACAATAAAGAACAACGTAAAATAAATGTGCAATAAAATAAATTGTATAAAATAAAGAGATTAGGGAAAAGAGAAGCAAGCACAGTATTTATCCTGGTTCGACCACTAACCCACTTGTAGTCTACGTCCAGTCCTCGAAAGCCGAGATTTTTCACTAAGTATACAAGCTTCAATAGGTGCTTGCTACCGTTACAAAAAAGAGCACTTTTCACACACAGGGACACTATTCCCTTGTGCTAAAGTCTCAACCTGCAGGGATACCTCACCCTTATACAAACCTTTAGGGATACCTCACCCTCGATACAAAATATCAGAAAATAGATGAAGAGAAACTCTCACTCAGAGTAAGTAATACAAATTGAAGCACTATAGAGCTCTCTAACAATATCTCAAAATTTTACCAAAAGAGCACAGAGAGAAAAAGAGAGAAAATATGCAAACAGTATTTTAGCACAGTCAGAAAATAAATTCAAGGATTGGTGTGTTTGCAGCCGTGAGGGAGGTCTCTATTTATAGAGCCTCTGATCAGAAATTTTCGCTGAGGAAATTGATTACATAATTAATGCAAAAATCCGTTGCGTATCAATTTCAAACAGAAGCTGAAAAACGTGGGATATTCGAATACATTACTGTGGTATTCGAATACCACTGATATATATATATATAAAATGGTTTAAGCTTGGAGTATTCGAATGCCGTTATGAGGTATTCGAATACCTCTTATATCATTATATAAAAAACAGAAGAAACCCACGTTATTCGAATACCAAACCAAAGTATTCGAATGCCTTTAGCTGAAAACACGTTTGTAAAAGCCTTTTAAAAGGGTGTATTCGAATGCCTCATATGGTATTCGAATACCTCTATAAAAATCACGTTGTATTCGAATGCCTCAAATGAGTATTCGAATACCTTATTAAAAACCACGTTTGGGGAGGCTTTTTCAGAAGATTGTATTCGAATGATTCTTAGGTTATTCGAATGCTTTTATTTGAAAACATGATAAACACCTTTAGAAAACAGATTAGGTGATTTCTAATTTTCACAAACTCTTTGATTAATTTAAGAACCTTAATTTGGTTTGTGAGAAAACATGTTTTTAGATCTTTTGACTAAAACACTGAGATATCCTATGAGAGCTCTGTACAAAAAAGATCCTAAGTCCTAAAGCTAAGCTTGAACAACTTGGACTTGATCTTCTCATCATCTCATCATCTCCATATTTGTTATCATCAAAACTCATCATCAATGTTGCATGGTAATCACAGTGTGGTGATGGAGTGAGGCTAGATGGTTTTAGGAAGGTTTAATTATCAGTGAGAGCTATGTGATGGAAAGAAAAAATGTGATAGTTGTAAGCCAAAGTATGTGTGTCAAAAGTGTGTAGGTAATGGGTATTTATAGAAAAAATTAGACTTTGGAGAGTGATAGTGATAAGTTTGTTTAGGATGAATTTGTTTAGGGATGAGTTTGTTTAGGATGATTTTGTTTTGGGATGAGCTTAATTATAACTGCTAGGGTTTGTTTAGGATAAGTTTATTGGCATATGGGTTATGAGATAGATAACGGATCGATGAGTCAGGTTATGGGCTAATGGTTTGTTAGTGGAAATTAGGTCATCTTTTTTTATCTTTTATTTTTTTTTCTTCTATTTTTTTTTCTTTTCTTTTTTATTTTTTTATATTTTATTTTTTATATTTTTTTTGTACAAATAAAAAGATAGTGATCCTGATAGGATGAAAGTAGAAAAAAAAGTGTTCAAAACATTACAATTAAGCTTCATTTAACACAAAATTAATCTTTGATTAAGCAACAAAAATAAAAATTTTATGGACAAAATTGGGTATCAACAATGGATTCTCTCCATCAATTGAATAATTAGAAATTGATTAGAATAAAGGTCTCAAAGCTACTCTATTTTCTATGATAGATTGTTGAATTAAGTGAAGTCAGATCCCTAGTTTTTTATTTTGTGTGTTTATATCATTAATGTGTTTTGCATTCGTGTACTTTGTTCTCTCTTTTCACTCTTAATTTCGTATGTTCTTGTGCATTTTTTGTCTTTTATAATATGGTGTCTTTAATTATTTTCAATCACTCTTAATTATTGGTTGTCTATATAGTATTAATATTAGAGAAGTGGTACTTGGTAAACTAATTTTTCATGTGAACGATATCTTACTCATCTTTTATTACTTTTGTGATTTGGTGCACTTGCCAATATCACAAGTTTCTAGTGCTGTTGTTGGGGATATTAACAATTGCACCAAATCACAAAAGTAATAAATGATGAGTAAGATATCGTTTCCAAGAGAAATTAGTTTACCAAGTACTACTTCTCTAATATTAATACTATCTAAGCAACCAATTATGGTGATTCAAAATAATTAAAGACACAAAATTATAAGAGATAAAATACACATAAGAACGCACGAAATCAAGAGGGAAAAGATAGAACAAAACACATGAATGCAAAATATATTAAGGATATAAATACACGTAATTAAAATACTAGGAATCTAACTTTACTTAATTCAACAATCTATCATAGACAATAGAGTAGCTTTGAGACCTCCATTCTAATTAATTTCTAGTCATTCAATTGATAAGGAGAAACCATGAGAAATTCCCACACTTAGGAAAACTCATTTCCTCAATTTGTCACAATACACAATATGTATATAATCATGCCTAATTATTCCACATAATTAGCACTATGAATCTATATGATTCATCACGTTCACACTTCGCTAAATACTCCTACTAGTGTCTTAACACTCATTAAGAAACATAAAAGAAAGTATCACACAAGTGATCCCCTTCCATTTCCCAAAATAAGGGCTTAGGTGCTCAGGCACTCACAAACCAGTGCTTAGGCGCGCTACATGCATAACAAATTCTTCCTGGGCACTAGGTACCTAGACGCCCAGCCATTAAGCACTTAGGCGCTCATATGCAGAAATAGTTTCTACAGAATTTTGTAGAAATTATCACTATTCCACTATGAACAAGTGATCTTACAATCACTCAAAATCACTTCCAAGTGATTTTCTAACCTCAAACAAGGTTCAACTACACATAGCAACCTTTAATCCACTTCAATTTCATTAAATTCAACACTTTTGAATCAAAATCTCAAACTTGACTTAAACCCCCCAATAATGACCTAAAGTGTGAATTAAGGCTCCAAAAGATGAAAAATTCATCTAAACACATCCGTAATTCAATTTCTAACTCAACTATACTAATCACATCAAGATTCAACTTATAAATCATCAATTCTCCTCTCAAACCATCATTTCCTCTTCAAACTTTTCTTGAACCAAAAGAAAAGAATGAAAACAAGCAAGTAAAATATATTTCCCTCTACCTAAAAGTCTTGAAGATGAAGCCAACCTCCACTTGATTCCTCTTCCTTGATTGTTGATCCTCCTCTTTAGTCTTTTTCCTTTCTTTTATTCTCTTCCTTTGTTCTCTTTCTCCTTTCTTTATTCTTCCTTCTTCTTTACATTTTCTCTTCTATTCTCTGTTTCTCAAATATCCCAGTCGTGGGATGTTTAACAAGGGAAGTCTAATTTGACTTCTCTTGGATAGGTACCAAAATCTCAATTTGCTAAGAACGCTCAGATTTCACCAAATTCAGTTTTCGTAGCTTCCAACAGATTCAAAATAAATCCTAAGATTCATTAAAAATTATGTTTCACCAAAAACTAGTATTTCCATATCAGCTGTGGGTCAATCCGACACTAAAACACAGAACTAGTATGCTTTAAAATACCAAACTAACTCCAAAAATTCTCAAACTTTAACTGTAGTATAGTTCTCACATTTGTGACTTGGAAACGAACTCTCCACATTTATTTCCATTAACTAAGCAATTTAAGCCACTTTCGGAGCATATAACAGTTATATTTCTCAGATAGTGTTATAGCAAAGTGCCTAAATATACTCAAAAAGTCACAAAACTACACAGACATGTTAAGTAAGTATTATGCTACCTCTATAACTACATACAAGCCTAACATGATTTTCTAGGGTATTACATTTTCCCTACCTTTTTAGAATTTTGTCCTTAAATTTTGGTTTACCTTATGTATAAAGTTCTAACAACTGACATACAACCATAGATACAACCAAATTTTAAGAAAACAAAGTTACTAAACATGTACAACCATGTACTCACCTTTTCCAAAACCAGGAGATGGTGATGCCTCCTTGCCTCGTACATTGTCGACTCTACCCCCAGCAATAGGTCTAGCATTTGTCCCGTCTTCTTCCTTTTGAAAACAATTTTTGGCATAGTGTCCCAACTTGCTACACTGAAAACACCTGATTTGGTTGATCGTACAAACCTTGTCCCCATTGTACCTACCATACTTGTTACACTTCTTTTGTCGATCTTCCCTCTGAACATTCTGGCCTTTCTCTTGTGGCTGATTAGATTTAGGACTACCTTTCCCATATCCACCATCCATCTTCTTCTTCTTCTTCTGAAGACTTTGTAAATTCTGCTCTGCCTGAATTTGGAGATTTTCAAATTCCACAATTCTACACTTGTTCACCAAGGATGGAAAATCCCTGATTTCAAAAAGTCTCACAACCTTTCTTATATTTCCCTTCAGCCCGGACTCAAACTTGACACACCTCCAGTTCTCATCCGAATTTTGCCTAAACTGAGAAGAAAACTTGGACAACTTATGAAATTTTGCCTCATATTATCCAACTGTCATGTCCTCTTGTTGAAGACCCAAAAACTCCCTTTCTTTATCATCTTGTAAACTCTTTGGAAAATGTTTCTCCAAAAAGGTCTCTTTGAACACACCCCATGTGATCAAAGTCTCTACTGTCTCGAGCAGCCTCCTAGTGCTTCGCCACCATTGCTCTACTTCCCCTCTCAGCAAGAAGGAAGCAAAAGAAACTTTTTGCTCTTCAGAGCAAGCCATGACCTCATAGATCTTCTCTAATTCGGTCAACCACTCTTTCGCTTTAATCGGTCAACCACTCTTCCGCTTTCATCTTTTTGAATTTTGAAATGTCGAGAAAATTCTAATTTCTCCCGACTGGTACCTCTTGTACTGGTGGTGGTATCGGTGGTGGTACTTGTTGCTGAGGTACCAACCTCTCTAAAACTCTAGCATTTGTTGTTGCTTGCTCAGTCTGCTGCCTCATGGCATTGGCCATTGCCATCATAGTTATTGCTATCTCTATACCTTCATTACCAGAGTCTCTATTTCAGCTCCCTTGTGGTCGCCCTCGTGTTGCCGATTGCCCTCGTGCTGTCATAATCTTCTGTAAATACAAAATAATCCATATTGAGTTAGCAAGACTCAATATTATGTAACCGTGTCACGGTAGCTAAAGCAAACATCTCAAAGGTAAAACATGCAATTCCACTCAAACAATCACATGTAAGAGATAAGAAATGCATAACCATCATTTCACATGTATAAGCATAGTCAGTCCATACCCTGGCTCAATAGGATGAACTGCTTTGATACCAAAATGTAATGACCCAATATTTGCTACCCAAATATATTGTCATATAAATGAATAACCTAATACCGGTCTTGTTACTACTAACATACATCAACATCTAATCCATATCATTCATACACAATGAGTAAATATGGAGAGTCACGATAGCGAAAATTATATATATATATATATATATATAGCCTCAAGGGTATAACTGTTATACATAACTCAAAACAACTAAGCAAATATAAAATATATATAAGCTTAGCTCAAAACAACATCTATACTATGCTATTCCTTAAACATCTTCTTCTTTCCTTTCAAAGAACTCATACCTAGATTTATATGGCAACACAATCGGGGTGAGAAAATATATCTCAACAGAAGCAATCCAATACTAGCATATATACATTGAACAAACAGATAATATTCATAATTATCAGGTTGACACTTCAATCACAGAAGCAACAACATCTCATTTCAACAACACGCAATCGCCCATACAATTGCAATGCATGAAAATGTTATGATAGCAACCACCCATACAATTGCCATGATATGCTTAATTATGTCTAATGTATATGTCTATGCAAGTCCTAGGAATGAATGTAGTTTCAAAATGTTATGAGTGCTCAGACGTATTGAGAACATTCTCCACCTCAACTACTCTAGGACATATTATGATATATTATGATTTATCAGGCATAGTGAGGATATAACTCACCAACACTATCCATCAAAACAAACAGAGGATATTACTCACCTCTACTGATCAGCAAAGCAAAAAGGATATTATAAACATCCTTACTCAACAATGTAATAAGGATATTCATCACCTCATTACACATAACATAGAGATGATATTCCCCACCAATCTATGCTACCAACAACACAAAGAGGATATTATAAAACTTAATGTATATTTCTCAAACGTCTCATACAAAATAACCTCTAATTACCTTCCATAATTAGATCACAGTTGATTTACATGTATGATCACAAAAGTGAAACACAATGACGTCATACCAATTGATTTACATTCATCTCATCTCAAGCATGAACAAGAATGATACTAAGTACCACAATATTTGACACTCCAATTGATTTACATTCACACAAACACATACATATAGTAGTACTTTAAAACTCTTAAAAGAGCAACCATGAGAAATTCCCACACTTAGGAAAACTCGTTTCCTCAATTCTTCACAATGCACAATATGTATATAATCATGCTTAATTATTCCACATAATTATCACTACGAATCTATATGATTCATACATTCACATTTTGTTAAATACTCCTACTAGTATCTCAACACTCATTAATAAGCATAAAAGAAAGTATCACACAAGTGATCCCCTTCCATTTCTCAAAATAAGGGCTCTGTTATGTTTTGTCCAGTATTGGGCACTCAGGTGCTCACAAACCAGCGCTTAGGCGTGCTACATGCATAACAAATTCTTCCTGGGCACTGGGTGCCTAGACGACCAACCATTAAGCGCTTAGGCGTTCATACACAGAAACAATTTTTGCAAAATTTTGTAAAAACGATCACTGTTCTGCTAGGAACAAGTGATCTTACAATCACTCAAAATCACTTCCAAGTGATTTTCTAACCTTAAACAAGGTGCAACTACACATAACAACCTTTAATCCACTTCAATTTCATTAAATTCAGCACTTTTGAATCAAATTTTCAAACTTGACCTAAACCCCCAATAATGACCTAAAGTGGAAATTAAGGCTCCAAAAGATGAAAAATTCATCTAAACATATCCACAATTCAGTTTCTAACTCAACATACTAACCACATCAAGATTCATCTTATAAATCATCAAATCACCTCTCAAACCATCATTTACTCTTCAAGCTTCTCTTGAACCAAAAGAAAAGAATGAAAACAAGCAAGTAAAATAGATTTCTGCCTACCTCAAAGTCTTGAAGATGAAGTTAACCTCCACTTGATTCCTCTTCCTTGATTGTTGATCCTCCTCTTTAGTCTCTTTCCTCTCTTTTCTTCTCCTCCTTATTCTCTTTCTCCTTCTCTCTTTTCTTCCTTTTTCTTTACGCTTTCTCTTCTCTTCTCTATTTCTCAAATATCCCAGTCGTGGGATATTTAACAAAGGAAGTCTAATTAGACTTCTCTTGGATTGGTACCAAAACCTCAATCTACTAAGAACACTCATATTTCACCAAATCCATTTTTCATAGCTTCCAACAGATTCAAAATAAACCCTAAGATTCATTAAAAATTATGTTTCACCGAAAACTGATATTTCCATATCAGCTGTGGGTAAATCTGACACTAAAACACACAACTACTATGCTTTAAAATGTCAAATTAACTCCAAAAATTCTCAAACTTTAACTGTAGTATAGTTCCCACATTTGTGACTTGGAAACAAACTCTCCACATTTATTTCCATTAACTAAGTAATTTAAGCCACTTCCAAAGCAAATAACAACTATATTTCTCACATGGTGTTACAACAAAGTGCCTAATTATACTCAGAAAGTTACAAAACTACACAGACATGTTAAGTAAGTATTAGGATACCTCTGTAACCATATATAAGCCTAACATGATTTTATAGGGTATTACAGAAGGTCCTAAAGCTGCTTTATTGTCTATGATAGATAGTTCAATTAAGTGAAGTCAAATCCTTATTGTTTTAATTTTGTGTGTTTACATCATTAATGTGTTATGCATTCGTGTGCTTTGTTTTCTCTTCTCCTTCTTAATTTCATGCGTTCTTGTGTGTTTTGTCTTTTATAGTTTTGTGTCTTCAATTATTTTGAATCATTCTTATTTATTGGTTGCCTAGATAGTATTAAAATTAGAGAAGTGGTACTTGGTAAAATAATTCTTCGTGGGAACAATATCTTATTCATCATTTATTACTTTTGCGATTTGGTGCAATTGCCAATATCACAACAAGTTTCTGGCGCTGTTGTCAGGGATATTGGCAAGTGCACTAAATCGTAAAAGTAATAAATGATGAGTAAGATATCAGTCCCACGATGAATTAGTTTACCAAGTACCACTTCTCTAATAATAATACTATCTAGGCAACCAATAATTGTGATTCAAAATAAGTAAAGATACAAAATTATAAAAGACAAAAAATACATAAGAACGCATGAAATTAAGAGGGAAAAGATAGAACAAAACACACAAATGCAAAACACATTAAGGATGTAAACACACGAAATTAAAATACTAGGGATCTGACTTCACTTAATTCAACAATCTATCATAGACAATAGAGTAACTTTGGGACCTTCATTCTAATTAATTTCTAGTCATTCAACTAATGAGGAGAATTCCTTAATTAATTAAAACCCAATTCATTAGCAAGTTAATTCTATTTAATTATCAAATCCTAGTCAATTCCTTAATCTAAACCCTAACTCTTAAAGGCATGACATTCACTATCTTTTGATGAGCTTAAAATACACTCATCTTTTGGATTTATTTATTAGTATTTTTAATTTATATTTATTTAGTTTTTATTTATTTTTATTTTTTGATTTATTTTTGAATAATTATCTCTTCACCTAAGATTATTTGAATTTTTAGGATAAATCATCAGATTTTGTACAAAAATAAGAAATTCCTAAAGATAAATATTTGAAAGATTTGAATTTTTTTATATAAGAATTATATTACTTATTTATAATATTGAATGAATTTTGTGCCCACTATAACAACCCAATATTTGCTACCTAAATATATCATCATATAAATGAATAACCAAATATTGACCCTGCTACTACTAACATACATCAACATTTAACCCATATCATTCATACATAATGAGTAAATATGGAGAGCCACGATAGCAAAAGTTATATATATACATCATAGCCTCAAGGGCATACTGTTATATATAACCTGAAACAACTAAACAAATATAAAACATTTATACATGCTCAGCCCAAAATAGCATCTGTACTATGCTAGTCCTCATACATCTTCTTTGTCCCTTTCGAAGAACTCACACTTGGATTTACATGGCAACACAATCGAGGTAAGAAAACATATCTCAGTAGAAGTATTCTAATACCAGTATATATACATATGTACAATCAGATAATATCACAATTATCAAGTTGACACTTCAATCATAGAAGCAACAACACTTCATCTCAACAACAGCAATCGCCTATATAATTACCATGCATGAAAATGTCATGATAGCAACCGCCTATACAATTGCCATGTTATACTTAATTATGACTAATGATTATGTCTATGCAAACATCCAGGATCTTCACTCCCATGGTAATGTCATGAATGCATGAAGCTTGAACAAAGCAATGGAAGTCCATAGTTTCATCCATAACCTCGAACAAGCATTGAAAATCTCATCCAGCATACATTATTATCACAGAGGAAGTCTCATTTCCCCCTGATCGACGATGTCGCACTCGCCTCAAAATAGACTAGGATTTACAATGGAATATAGCATAGTGTATAACCTAGGTCATCTCCCAAGGACCAATTCGGATTCTCAAGTATGTTAGCAGTTAAAACAGAATTAAAATAAGTAAGGGGGTTTTGTTCATTTCAATAATATAAAACGAATTCAAATTGTAGGAAAAATCAATTAAGAAAACACCAATCCAAGGTCTTCAATTCAAATGGCAGAATTAATCATTGTTCAAAGAGAATATAATTCATTTGCATTCACCTCTGTTAATTCGAATTTAACTAGATAATCATCTAGGATTTATCAACAAAAACAGAATCACAATCGCAATTCTTGATTAAGATTGATTTAGGAACAAATTCGGATTAACATAGATTATCAATCGATGATCTATTCTCCATTAGAATCAGATTAATCAACCCTACTTCTAACTTCAATTTCGAAATCTCAATCAGAAATCAATTGAAGGAGGAGAAGAGGGAAGAACACAACAGAATTCGAAAATTAAACAAGAGAACTCAAAACTCTAACCACAATCATTGAATTCCTTGGATTGATTTGGAGTTTTAGCCTTCCATAGCCATTATGAAAACGCAGCAAAGAAGGTAAGACGAAAAATAGAGAAGATGAAAAGAGAGAAAAGGTTTCTCCTGAATAAGATAAAACTGAACAATAACAATCAAAAAGGTGAATTCGGAATACTGTCTTGACCTATTTGTAACTGAAAAATCTTATATAATTCCTAATCTACCCCTGGCCCATACTGTAGCCCTCTGAAACAGCTTTTCATAGACATATCATTTGCCTTATTTGGGCTTAAATTGAGAGAATTAGGCCCAAATCATTGAGGAAAGGTCCAAGCTTTGTGACAGCAACAGCGTCCTAACTTTGAGGCCCAGTTTTCGCCCTGAATCCAGCTGAATTGGAAAAACTGCATTAGACTCAAAATTGTGTATCTTCGTCTCAGCTTTCAGGGGACACCAAGATCATCCAAATATGACATTTGTAGCCCAAGTTATGGCCAGCACAAGACAGAAAGGTCAAAATGAGTTAAAATCCGAAAATTAATGAAGTTTTTACAATTAAGCTCAATGTAGACCAAACATCTAAAACTCATCTACAAACATAATATTGGGCACAAATATCATCAATTAGGCCAAATATAAAACAATAATGAATGCCTAAAAATTGATTGATCAAATTCCCCCACACTTGAACCTTTGCACTCCTGGGCAAAATTTAAAATTGAACCAAAAGGGGTTTCCTCACAAGCACACAAAAACAACATACCTTCCAATGAATTGCAAGAATGCAAGGTAGTGATCAAGATTCGAACATCCAAAGTATCAAGGAGTCAAGACAAACATGAATATATCCCTCAACATCTCAAGCAAGCAAGAAGACAAATCGAGTCAAATGATGAACCAAAAGTGATAGGATCCTCACTAGGCATACTATACTCTCAAGTACTCTCAAGTGTTTAGGATTGTATTTACACTCAAGGCACCCATGAAAGCAAGTACTACCATAAGCTTGACAAGTCTCTAATTTTCACCACTTGAAACACATGCAAATAAAGATCAAAAGGACTTTATTCAAGGTTGTAATGGGGTCAAGGTAAAGGAAGGAACAATATGGATATGGCAAGTTAAGCACCCAAGAGAATAAAAGAGCAATGAGAGGAACTCAAATGACAAGTAATGCAAATTCTCTTACTTTGATCACCTTTCCTTTTGCCTTTCACAACCTTTCTAGAACCATTTTTTTCATTTTTTTCATTTTTTTTCATTTTTCTTTTCTTTTCTTTCTCTTAATTTCTGTTTTTTTTTTCTTCTCTTTTTTTTTTTTATTTCTATTTTTTTTGAACACCTTGCACATTACAAATCAATTACATAACCCCCACACTTGAACTTCTACCCACAAGCCAAAAGAGCTCCTCCAATGAAATGAACCAATGCAATGCTCTTCCATTCCCTAAGGTAAGGGTAAAAACATGGTTTTTCACATAAGGTATAAAATGAGCTAAAACAAAGAATAGGCAAGTAGGCTCAAGGGGGTTAAACAAAGGGAAATAATGCAAGGTTGGCTATTTGGCCAAAGTAGCTAAACAAAGAAAGAAGGCCTCAATCATCTCAATACATGCATGTGAACAAGAAGCTTCAAAAAGAATCAAGTCAAGTTCTAGAGTACCAACAATCATGAGTGAGATCACACAAGAAAGAACGGAGAATGGCATAATGCAATCCATCCATTATAAGGTCCAAAATCTCACCAAGGACAAGCCTATCACAAATGATTCAACACTTTAATTCTCAATGCCAGCTTGCTAATACTAAAAATGCAAGAAAAGTATTTACATTATGTCATGAAACCTCAAACTAAGAATGACGAAATTGCTCACAACCTTTACAACTCAAGAAATGCAATGAAAGGCATGCAAAATGGATCAAAACAGAATTAAAACAAACAAAAACGAGAATTAAAAATAGCAAAATAAAAACAAAAACATAAAACAGAAATAGAAAACATAAAAGTAAATCAAAATAGCGTAAAACAAAAAAAAGAAAATAACAAAATAGAAATGAAAGAATTGCATGACAAAGAAAAGTAGAAAACAAGTAAAAAAATAGAAAACGTAAATGAAACAGAAAATAGAAACAGAAAATAGAAACGAGAAAATAGAAACAACAATATTTGTATGACAGAATCGAAAACAAGCGAGAAAACAAAAAATTATGCAGCAGAAAATAGCAAGACAGAAACACAGAAAAACAGCAAAATTCCCTCCCTCACACTTAAATCACACATTGTCCTCAATGGAAAAACAAATCAAAAGACAAGTAGACAAGTGAAATAAAAGAGCAAGGGAAGAAAACACCCTTATCATGGTGGAAAGATTTGCACTTGGGAAAAGTGGGCGTTGCCAAGGAGAACTCTTCTACGGTGCGGGGCTTGCGGGGCTCTCAAGAAAGGGCTTAAGACGGTGGCCATTAACCTTGAAACTCTTATTGGTGGCTTCATTCAAAATCTCCACCGCACCATAAGGGAAGATGCTAGTGACAACAAAAGGACCATCCCACCTAGAACGGAGCTTACAGGGCATGAGTTTAAGGCGAGAGTTGAACAAAAGCACCTTTTGGCCAATGGAGAACTCCTTTCTAGAAATCATCTTATCATGAAAATGCTTGGTCTTTTCCTTGTAGATCCTTGAATTCTCATAAGCCTCCAAGCGAAGCTCTTCCAGTTGTTGCAATTGAAGCTTCCTCTCGAACTTGCTTGGTCAAATGCTAAGTTACAACTCTTCACCGCCCAAAGTATGCACGATGCTCTATCTCCACTTAGGAAGGTGACATGGTTTACCAAAGACAACCACGAAAGGAGACATCCCTATAGGTGTCTTGTAAGCGGTACGATGAGCCCAAAGAGCATCTTCTAACCAAGTGGCTCCAATCTTTCCTATTTGGTCGCACCATTTTCTCCAAAATCTGTTTTATCTCTCGGTTAGAAACCTCGGCACCGCCCGTTAGTTTGGGGATGATATGCTTGTAGACACTCTATGCACGACCCCATACTTCCGAAACAAGGCCTCCATGGTCCGGTTACAAAAATGAGTCCCTTGGTCACTAATGATAGCTCGGGGCACTCCAAACCTGCAAAATATGTTAGACCTGACAAAATCCACAACAACTCGAGCATCATTAGTCCTGGTGGCCTTAGCTTCCACCCATTTAGAAACATAATCAACTGCAAGCACAATATAAGAGAAACCAAAAGAAACAGGGAAAGGGCCCATAAAATCGATACCCCAAACATCAAAAACCTCGCAGAACAGAATGGGCTGCTGGGGCATCTCCTGTCTACGAGTGATGGCCACACCTGCTCTCTGGCACTGCTCACAAGTACTGAAAACCTTAAATGCATCTCTGAAAATGGTAGGCCAGTAGAATCCAGAATCCAGCACCTTCCTAGCGGTCCGCTGTGGTCCAAAGTGACCTCCAACTGGAGAAGCATGACAGAAATGAAGGACGGTGGATCTCATGGTCAGGTATGCATCTGCGAATCACCTGGTCACTACAAAATTTCCACAAATATGGATCATCCCACACATAATATTTAGCATCATTCTTAAGTTTAGCTTCTGTGATCTAGATGCATGAAGGGGAAAAATAGATGCAACCAAGTAATTAACTAAATCAACAAACCGGGGAGAAAGTGGGGTATCATACGGCATGAGTGCTCATCCGGAAAGTCATCTCGATAGGAGAAGGGTCAACAACTCCTTCTATCTGCTCAAGTGATCTGCCACCAAATTACTGCGCCACTCCTATCTCGAATCTCTAAATCAAACTCTGGAGGAGCAAAGCATCCATCTAATCAATCTAGGCTTCGAATCTGTCTTCTTCAACAAGAATTTTAATTTCGCATGATCAAGTAAAAACAACCACTTTAGAGCCAAGCAAATATGATCTAAACTTATCAAGTGCAAATACAATGGCAAGCAACTCTTTTTCGGTGGTAGTATAGTTAGCTTTGTGCAAGCATCTAAAGTCCGAGAAGCATATGAAATGACATGAGGCGATTTGCCAATTCTCGTGCAAGGATAGCTCCCAATGCATAGTTAGATGCATCACACATGAGTTCAAAAGGAAGCGTCCACAAAGGTGGCTGAATGATGGGAGTAGTGGTCAAAGCTCTTTTTAGGCAATCAAAAGCCTCTCTACACTTGCCATCAAAATCAAAAGCAACATCTTTCTGCAACAAGTTGGACGAGGGGGAAGGGCCTTTTTTTTGAAATCTGAATGAACCGCCTTTGTAGAAACTGCATGGCCAAGAAAAGAGCGAACCTCTCGCACGCAAGAGGGGTAAGGCAAGCTGGGAAATAACATCAATTTTAGCAGGATCTACTTCTATTCCCTTCTTAGAGATGATATGCCCTAAGACTATGCCTGTTCTACCATAAAATGACACTTCTCATAATTAAGAACAAGGTTAGTCTCAATGCATCGATGCAAGACTCTATCCAGGTGTCCAAGCGGGCATCAAAGGAGGAACCATAAACAAGTGAAATCATCCATAAATACCTCAATGCAATCCTCTAAAAAGTCGAAAAGATACTTACCATGCATCAGTTGGAAAGTTCCAGGGGCATTACATAGGCCGAAAGGCATCCTCCTGTAGGCAAAAGTGCCAAAAGGGCAAGTGAAGGTGGTCTTCTCCTGGTCCTCGGGTGCTATATGGATCTGGAAGTACCCTGAAAAGCCATCAAGAAAGCAGTAGAAAGACTTCCCAGCCAAGCGCTCAAGCATCTGATCGATAAAGGGCAAAGGAAAATGATCCTTTCTTGTTGCTTGGTTGAGCCGCCTGTAATCAATACAAACTCTCCAGCTACTCTGGACTCTAGTAGGAATCAGCTCATCACGATCATTCTTCACTACTGTGATTCCTGATTTCTTTGGAACCACTTGAACTGGACTCACCCAAGTACTATCTGAGATAGGATAGATGATGCCTGCTTGCAGAAGCTTGGTCACCTCTTTCTTTACCACATCAAGGATCAAAGGGTTGAGTCGCCTCTGTGGTTGTCTCACTGGTTTAGCACCATCCTCAAGTAATATTCTGTGCATGCACATGGAAGGACTAATGCCAGGAAGGTCAGCCAAGGTCCAACCTATAGCTTTCTTATGCTTCCTCAAAATTTGCAGCAGCCTCTCCTCCTGGTCAGCATGGAGGGCAGTAGAAATGATCACTGGCAGCTGCTTATTCTCCTCTAAATATGCATACTTAAGGTGCTCTGGGAGTGGCTTAAGCTCTAGTATAGGTGGCTGCACTATAGATGGAAGGATCCTGGTGGAAGTAACTGTGTTTACAGCCTGCAATCCAACGAAATCTGATGCAAAGGTACTTGCTGTAATCAAGCTACTACATTCTGACTCCACACAATCTGTATCAGAATCACCATTTAAACAGGAAGCAATCTCAGTACAAGCACTGCACATTTCTGAAACAGTACAAGCATCACATGTATAGGTATCATCAAAATCAGAAAAGGATGGAAGATCAGCAGCATAGAGCTCAGAAAAGCCATCATCAACTACATCAGCCAGCAAATCTATGTGGAAAACTGAATGGTCTTCCATGGGGTGCTTCATGGCATCCAGGATGTTAAATCTAACCACATTTTCTCCAAACTCCATAGAAAGAGTGCCTGCATGGACATCAATTTTGGTTCTGGCAGTTTTGAGGAAGGGTCTACCAAGAATGATGGGAGCCTTGTTGGATTCGGATTCTCCATCCATATCCAGAATGTAGAAGTCCGCAGAAAGATCAAATCATTTACTCTAACAAGGACATCCTCAATGAGTCCGGCGGGGTATGCATTACTCCCTGTTTGCCAACCTGAATAATAACTCTGTATTCTCGCAAGGGCCCAAGAGCAAGAGAGTTGAACAACGACATAGGCATAACATTAATTGAAGCACCTAAATCCAACATGGCATTTTCGAATTTGCTACGCCTATGGTGCATGGGATAGTAAAAATCCCTGGATCCTTGCATTTTTGGGGCATTGTGGGCTGTATGAGTGCAGAACACATTTCTTCCCATGCCGATCTTCTCATTTCCCTTCAGTCTCCTTCTATGAGTACACAAATCCTTAAGAAACTTGGCATATCTTGGAATCGCTTGATTGCTTCAATGAGAGGAATGTTCACCTCAACCTTCCTGAATGTCTCCAAGATTTCCTTATCCGTGTCAATCTCAAAAGTCTTCTTAGGCTGCATAACTCTCTGAGGGAATGGTAATGGAATGGACTGCTCAGCTGTGACTACAGGAATGGGGCCAGAATCTGGATTCATATTTTTCCTGCTACATGGAATTTCTGGCAAGGCTTGCTTCTCCTTATCTGATTCTTATTGCAACCCACAGTTTGGTGCATCAACATTCTTACCAGATCTTAGAGTGATGGCACTCACATTTCTTGGATTTACCACAGTTTGTGCAGGAAGTTTATCGAATCTTGGGACTGTAATTGATTCATAGAACTAGCAAGTTGCCCAATCCGATTCTCCAAATTGAATGGTGGCTTCGTCCTCTTTGGAATTGCAAATTGTTCACATGACCATCTGTTTCATCAATTCTTCCAAGGTTGGCTCGGATTTAGGAGGGATCAGTAACAAGTGCTTGCTGATTTTCTTCTTGCATAAAAGGTGGCTGGTATGGCTCGCTAGGCCCGGCAGAGTTTGGAAGGGTAGCTGCTTCTGCCGCCTAAAGCGAGTAGGACAGGGCCGTGCGGGGGTATTTCCCCACCTCGATTTGGATGATTTCTCCATCCAGGGGTTATATCTGTTGGAGGACGGATCATAACTCGTGGTTCTTCTTCTTGAGGCCTATTATTGTAGATGTTTCGCATAGGCCTGGGGGGTACCATCAGTATCAACCTCTTGCAATGTAGGGCAGGCATCTGTTTGATGATCAGCAGAAACACAGATTCCACATACTCTGGCAGGAGCTACTGCAGCAGGCTGCTGCTGTTGAGTAACAGCCAATTGCCTCACCAAGGATGCAAGGTCATCAATTTTGCTTTCCAATTTTCTGTGATCTGCAGCATAAGTTGCCTCAATTTCATGGACACCTCTACTCAATACCACTGAGTTACTTCTGGTGCCAAACTGTTGGGAGTTAGTGGCCATATTCTCAATCAATTCTCTTGCAGCCATAGGAGTCTTGTCTACCAATGCTCCTCCACTAGCAGCATCAATCATGCTCCTATCCATAGGCAGCAAACTTTCATAGAAATATTGGATTAGTAAGCGGTCACTAATCTGATGGTGAGGACAGCTAGCACACATCTTCTTGAATCTTTCCCAGTATTCAGACAAGGGTTCTCTATCAAACTGCCTGATGCCACATATCTCTTTTCGGATTGATGCAGCCCTTGATGCAGGAAAGAATTTCTCCAAAAACAGCCTCTTAAGATCATTCCAGCTAGTGACAGATCTGGGATGCAAATAATAAAGCCAGTCCTTAGCAGCATCCTGTAATGAGAAAGGGAATGCTCTAAGTTTGATGTGATCTTCTGAAATGCCTTGAGGCTTCATGGTAGAACACACAATGTGGAACTCCTTGAGGTGCTTATGAGGATCTTCTCCTGCATGACCATTAAACTTAGGCAGCAAATGAATCAATCCGATTTAAGCTCAAATGGAACATCAACATCAGGATACTGAATGCATAAAGACTGATATGTAACATCGGGAGCGTGACCAACTCCTTCAAGGTTCTATTATCCATAATCTCGGGATGCTCGGTATGCTCGGTATGCTCGGTATAATCGAATTGGAAGATGGATGAATGACGAAAGTGCGAGAATCGAGAAAATTCGGAAGCGAGAATCACTAGTATGATAAGTATGTGGAGAATCACTACTTCCTATATGCTCAAGCAAATGCGAGAATCAGATCTATTGACCCTATGCAAGGTATGAAAGGTCCTATCTATCTCGGGATCAAAATTATGCAAATAACTTGAGGATTAGACCTAGTCATATAACATGCAAAACTTGAAAACAACAAAACAAACAAAATGGAAAATCCAACACTAGAAATACACCAAAATAAATCTAGTTGACCTACCAAATGATTTTTAAAAAATATAGGACCACCACACACTTAAAACTACACTAAAATGGAACTCAAAAATGCAATGAAAAAACTTAAAAAAATGAAAAAGTGGTCTAAATGAAGGAATTTGAGCAAACCAGGATGGACCTCACAGAAAAGCTGTGAGCCTTGTGGAGAAGGCCATTTTCCTTCAGCCCACCAATTTTTAGCTCATTCTGAGCATGTTTGATCAGCCAAAAATTACAAAAATGCCATTGTCTCACCTAAATATGCTCAAAAACCCTACCAAACAATGGAATTTGGCCAAATTATGCAAGAATGATCCTTTTAGGATCAGTTTTCTTAGAATGATGGTTTACTTTTGGGGACCAAGTTTCAGCTCAAGACTCCAATGCAAGTACAATTCCTGTCTACTAGTCCCTTTTTGGATTCAAAAATTTGGGAACAAAGTGAAACTCAAAAGTGAAAATAGGGGTAAAACTCAGGAATGAAGATGAGAACTTTCATATGTCAATAATGAAGTATATGGATGCTCAAATGCAACAAAATGACATGCAAAAGCCGATTGTGGTGCAAGGGAACCAATGGAACAGTAACCAGGATGTTTAGCACAAAATTATGCAGACCAATGCAAAAGCCCGAATGTGATGTCAATTATGTTAAGTGAGGCAATGCACATTCACAGGAGTCATCAAATGCAGCAAAAATTCAATGGAACAGTAAACCACCAATGGAACAGTACACGCAGTAAGGTTATGCAGCAAATCAGGCAATTCAGCTCAGCAGATTATGCAGGAACTTTTGTAGCAGATGATTGTGGTATTTGGGCAACAGAAGTATCAATTGTGTTAAGTGAAACAATGCACAATCATAGGAGTCACGGAATGCAGGAAAATCCAATGAAACAGTAACAGTGACAATAAAATGAAAATTATGCAGCAGAATGCAACATAGCAGAATAAACAAGCACACTGCAGCAGGATGGACAATTATGATCAGAATGCTTAATGTATAATGCAACAAAGCAAATGCAATGCAACAAAATGCACCTAATATAACTACAAGAGTGTAACAAGATGCGTAAAACGAGAATGCGAGAAATGGTATGCAAAAAACAAAATGCACGAGTAATGACAATTATGCGGCGAACAGAGAATGACAATTATGCGAGAATCGAGAGAACAAAATATGCAAGAATGAATCAGAATTCAAAGAAGAAGATTGAATTTTACAAACAGCATTGAATTATGCAGCAACAGATCAGAATTATCAGTAGAAGAACAGAATTATCAGTAGAAGAAATTATGCAACAGAATCAATAGATAACAGAATCAATAGATGGCAGAAAGAGAATCAAGAATTCAAAGCGAAGAGTTAATCAAAATTGGCAAAGTAGACTCAAATTATGCAGCAGAACACCTAATAGTAACAAAAATAGTAAAATGCACTTTGAGTCTGCTGATCACGAATGCAAAGAAATTAGGAACTATTAAGAACACCTAATAAACCTAAGAAACCGAAAATAGGTCCCCAGCAACGGCACCAAATTTTGATCGACGATGTTGCACTCGCCTCAAAATGGACTAGGGTTTACAATAGAATATAGCATAGTGTATAACCTAGGTCATCTCCCAAGGACCAATTCGGATTCTCAAGTATGTTAGCGCTTAAAAGTAATTAAAATAAGTAAGGGGTTTTGTTCATTTCAATAACAGAAAACTAATTCAAATTGTAGGAAAAATCAATTAAGAAAACACCAATCCAAGGTCTTCAATTCAAATGGCAGAATTAATCATTGTTCAAAGAGAATATAATTGCATTTGCATTCACCTCTGTTAATTCGAATTTAACTAGATAATCATCTAGGATTTATCAACAAAAACAGAATCACAATCGCAATTCTTGATTAAGATTGATTTAGGAACAAATTCGGATTAACATAGATTATCAATCGATGATCTATTCTCCATTAGAATCAGATTAATCAACCCTACTTCTAACTTCAATTTCGAAATCTCAATCGAAATCAATTGAAGGAGGAGAAGAGGAAGAACACAACAGAATTCGAAAATTAAACAAGAGAACTCAAAACTCTAACCACAATCATTGAATTCCTTGGATTGATTTGGAGTTTTAGCCTTCCATAGCCATTATGAAAACGCAGCAAAGAAGGTAAGACGAAAAATAGAGAAGATGAAAAGAGAGAAAAGGTTTCTTGAATAAGATAAAACTGAACAATAACAATCAAAAAGGTGAATTCAGAATACTGTCTTGACCTATTTGTAACTGAAAAATCTTATATAATTCCTAATCTACCCCTGGCCCATACTGTAGCCCTCTGAAACAGCTTTTCATAGACATATCATTTGCCTTATTTAGGCTTAAATTGAGAGAATTAGGCCCAAATCATTGAGGAAAGGTCCAAGCTTTGTGACAGCAACAGCGTCCTAACTTTGAGGCCCAGTTTTCGCCCTGAATCCAGCTGAATTGGAAAAACTGCATTAGACGTAAAATTGTGTATATTCGTCTCAGCTTTCAGGGGACACCAAGATCATCCAAATATGACATTTGTAGCCCAAGTTATGGCCTACACAATACAGAAAGGTCAAAATGAGTTAAAATCTGAAAATTAATGAAGTTTTTACAATTAAGCTCAATGTAGACCAAACATCTAAAACTCATCTACAAACATAATATTGGGCACAAATATCATCAATTAGGCCAAATATAAAACAATAATGAATGCCTAAAAATTGATTGATCACCCCCCCAGGTAGTGAAGTCTCATCAACTACACGGATATCGATAATGAATAAAGAATTTTATCCTTTCATACATCACTATATTAGGAAGGGTACTAAGCGCCTTACCTGATACAGAACACCCACTTTCACGGGGTCAAACAAAGCAATGAGGATATTACTCACCTCCTTACTTCACAACATAGAGAGGATATTACTCAACAATCTATGATTCTCAACATTACAACGAGGATATTATAAACCTCAATATGTTTCTCAAACATTTCTAGCAAAATAATTACTAATTTCTTCTCATAACTAGTTTTCACAATTGATTTATATGCATTTCAGGTTCAATTCATAACACTTTATCAAATACTTATAAAAGTACTATAATACTCTTAAAAGAGCAAACATGAGTACTTCCAACATGTAGGGAAAACTCATTTCATCAATTCACCATAATACACCAAATATGTATATATAATCATGTCTAATTACCTCCCGTAATTAGAATTTCAAGTCAACTTAACTCAATACATTCTTTGTTCATAAATTATTCCTATTAGAGTTTCAACATATTCTACTAGGTATAAACAAAGGATCCTAGCAATTAGGAATCTCAAAACATCAAAATAGAAATTCTGATGAAATCTGCTCTAGGCATCCTAAAAAAAGATATTTTTCATAAATTCACCAAAAATCCATATTAACTAATAAAATTCTGAGATTTTACAGGTAGATAGCCTTATGTCTTATCTTTCAAATGCAAGAAGAACCAGGTCATTCTGATAACCACAACTTAAGTTATGCTACAAATACTACAAGCTGTCAGGTTACTGTCCTGTATCACGTCTAGGCTTGGTTTTACCAAGCCTAGGCGTGGAAGTCTCTGTTTCGCTGGATTGAAAATTGATCAGTCCATGCCTATGCTTGGCCAAGTTGCTTCTAGGCATGACCCTTCTGTAAAAAAAATTCTACATAACACATTTCTGCATATTCTTGGTTCCAAACTAAGATTTCACCATCTATCCTCACTTCTAGATGATTTCTATCATCACTAGAGGTCTCTAAACAAGTTATAAACCTCATTTCTTCCTTTGGCTCAATCAAACTTTGATTAAAACTAAAACTCCAACCTTAAAACCCCTTTGTTTCAACTAACTAACTAATAGGAAACTATGGATTCTAAGGGTTCCAAACTATCAACCATGCACTAAACTTGTTAGAATCTAACTTATTTCAACTAAACAAGCAAGAAACTAACATCTACCTTCCTATTCTCACCCAAACCCTACTTTTTCCTCATCAAGTTCCACCAAGAAACAAGGTGAATATAAGAGGAAATGGTTAAAAACAACACCCCCTACCTCAAGATCAAGATAATGGAGATGAAGCAAGACCTTCACTTGGATCCTCTCCTTGGATGGTTGATCCTTTTTCTTGGTTCTTCTTCCTTTGGTTTCTCCTTCTTCTCTTTCTTCCTTTTCTCTTCTTTCTTTCTCCTCATTCCTTCACATTTTCTGTTCTATTTTCTCTATTTTTCTGATTCTAATATCTCAACCGTGAGATATTTAGCAATTAGAAGTTTATTTTGACTTCTCTTGGTTAGTACCAAAATCTTGATCTGCTAAGAACACTCAGATTCTATCAAATCTGATTCTGTAACTTCCAACAGATTAAAAAAAATCCTGAGATTCATTAAAAATTCTGTTTCACTAAAAATTGATATTTCCATATCAGCTAGGGGTCAATCTGGCATTAAAACACACAACCAGTATGCCCAAAAAAGCCAAACTAACTCCGAAAATTCTCAAACTTTAACTATAATATAATTTCCACATTTGTGACTTGGAAAACAAACTCTCCACACTTATTTCCACTAACTAAGCAGTTTAAGCTACTTCTAGAGCAAATAACAACTATATTTCTCACTTAGCGTTACAGCAAAGTACCTAAACGTGCTCAGAAAGTCACAAAACTTCACAGACATGTTAAGTAAGTATTAGGCTATCTCTGTAACCATATACAAGCCTAACATGATTTTATAGGGTATTACACCCACTGAATTAAATATTTTTATTGTGTTTTGTAGGAATTTGAGAAATGATCAAGTTAGATTCTTAATTGGAGTGCAAATAATCTCTACTTGATGACTAAGTATCTCAGTGTTTAATGCAAGGATCTCAAGGAGTTTCTTAATTTAAGTGAGATATTTGTTTCCTAATTTATATGGGTTCAACAAAAAGAAATAAGAAACAAGAGATTTGGTCAAAGATTAATTAAGGAAAGTATCACTCTCAAACTTATCTCAATAAATTACGGATAACTTTCTCTATAAATATGCGATTTACCTGATTCTAGTGGCGTTTGAAAGTTAAGAAAGAGATCTACAAATCTCATGTTGATAACTTTCTATAATTAAGATGTTATTAATATTGAAAATTGGATAATAATTCTCAATGAGATTTGATTTAGATTCTCACACTATCCCAACCATTCCTCATTAATTAAGTCATATCTTGGATTACATAGATCGGATCGATGCGCCGTTTATGGCATTGGAAAGCTAACAGAAAATCCTACAAATTATCTATTGCAATCGAAGGTAGATTCAACCATTTGAAGGTTGATAAAAATTATGAAATTTAGAAACAAAAAGCTGTTAGATTTTCTATAAAAAGGGAAAAAATGAGTTTAGCAAAGTAGCTCTCTTTTGGTTCAGAAAATGCACAAAAAATATAGAGTTTTAAGAGGCTCAAAGGCAGCAAGGGGATGAACCCTAGGAGAGGAGAAGGATCCATCATGGAGCTCTCATGGAGTTGGAGATCGAATCATCATTGAATGTACTTTGGTTTCTTCTCTACAGTTCTATCATGATGAATTCTCTTTCCTCTTCCTATTTTCTTCTCTTTTATCATGTGTAGCTAAATTAATGTGTTCTTAGGGTGAAGATGTAACTTGATTCAATTGACATGTATTAAGATTGGATTTTTAATTAATTTATTTTCTATTCAATTTGAGTGCTTATTATGGTTCTTAATGCTTTTATAAATTTGCCACTCATAAATTGATTTAGTGAAATATGTGTTAAATCAGAAAGTTTCTATATGACTTAGACCATAGATATTAAGTATCATGATTTATAATAATCTAGGAATAGAGGTTATAGGTTGTGTCAGAGAATTGTGATATTTTTCACGAGAATCCATAGAGTGAAGGTCACACCTTTAAAAGTTGCGGTTTAGATTAAGGAATTAACTAAGCTTTGATAATTAAAAATAGTTACCTCACCAAGGAATTGAGTTTTAATTAATTAGGGGATTCTCCCCATCAATTGAATGATTAGAAATTGATTAGAATGAAGGTCCCAAAGCTACTCTATTGTCTATGATAGATTGTTCAATTAAGTGAAGTCAAATTCCTAGTGTTTTAATTTTGTGTGTTTACATCATTAATGTGTTTTGCATTCCTGTGCTTTTTTAATTCTTTTCCCTCTTAATTTCGTGTGTTCTTGTGTGTTTTTTTATCTTTTATAATTTTGTGTCTTCAATTATTTTGAATCACTCTTAATTATTGGTTGCCTAGATAGTATTAATATTAGAGAAGTGGTACTTGGTAAACTAATTCTTCATGGGAATGATATCTTACTCATCATTTATTACTTTTGCGATTTGTGCAATTGCCAATATGACAACAAGTTTCTGGCGCTGTTGTCGGAGATATTGGCAAGTGCACCAATTCGTAAAAGTAATAAATTATGAGTAAGATATCGTTCCCACAAAGAATTAGTTTACCAAGTACAACTTCTCTAAAATTAATATTATCTAGGAAACCAATAATTATGATTCAAAATAATTAAAGACACAAAATTATAAAAGACAAAACACACAAGAATGCACAAATTTAAGAGGGAAAAGATAGAACAAAACATACGAATGCAAAACATATTCAGGATATAAATACACGAAATTAAAATACTAGGGATCTGACTTCACTTAATTCAACAATCTATTATAGATAATAGAGTAGCTTTGAGACTTTCATTCTAATTAATTTCTAGTCATTTAATTGATGGAGAGAATCTCTTAATTAATTAAAACTCAATTCCCTAGCAAGTTAATTCTCTTTAATTATCAAAGCCTAGTTAATTCATTGATCTAAACCCCAACTCTTAAAGATATGACATTCACTCTCTTTTGATGAGTGTAAAATACACTCATCTTTTGAGTTTATTTTTATTAAGATTTTTAATTTATATTTATTTATTTTTTTTATTTTTATTTATTTTTAATTTTTAGGATAAATCTTCAGATTTTGTGTAAAAATAAGAAATTCCTAAAGATAAATATTTGAATGATTTGAATATTTTGAGATAAGAATTATACTACTTATTTATGATATTGAGTGAATTTTGAGTCCATTGAATTAAATGCATTTTTATTACGTTTTGTAAGAATTTAAGAAATGATCAAGTTAGATTCTTAATTGGTGTGCAAATAATCTCTACTTGATGACCAAATATCTCTACATTTAATGTAATGATCTCGAGGAGTTTCTTAATTTGAGAAGGAAATTTGTTTCCTAATTTATATGGTTTCAACAAAAAGAAATAAGAAACAAGAGATTTGGTCAAAGATTAATTAAGTAAAGTATCGCTATCAAACCTGTCTTAGTAAATTAGGGATAATTTTCTCTATAAATATATGATTTACCTTATTCTGGTGTCGTTTGAAAGCTAAGAAAGAGATCTACAAATCTCATGTTCATAACTTTCTATAATTAAGTTGCCATTAATATTGAAGATTAGGTAATAATTCTCAAAGAGATTTGATTCAGATTCCCACACTATTCTAACAATTCCTCATTAATTGAGTCATATCTTGGGCTACAAAGATCAGATTAATGCTGTATATGGGATTGAAAAGCTAACAGAAAATCCTACAAATTATCAGTTGAGATTGATGGCAGATTCAGTCATCTGGAGGGTGATAAAAATTATGAAATTTAGTCAAGAAAAGTTGTTAGCTTTTCTTTAAAAAGGAAAAAATGAGTTTAGCGAAGTAGCTCTCTTTTGGTTCAAAAAATACACAAAAATATAGAGTTTTAATAGGCTCAAAGGCATTGAGGGGATGAGCCTTAGGAGAGGAGTAGGAGCTGTCATGAAGTTCTCATGGAGTTGGAGATCGAATCACCATTAAAGGTACTTTGGTTTCTTTTCTACAGTTCTATTATGATGAATTCTCTTTCTTCTTCCTATCTCTTATTCTCTTTTGTCATGTGTAGCTAAATTAATGTGTTTCTAGGGTGAAAATGTAACTTGATTCAATTGACATACATTAAGATAGGATTTTTAATTAATTTTTTTTTCTATTCAATTTGAATGCTTATTATGTTTCTTAATGCTTTTATGAATTGGCCACTCTTAAATTGATTTAGTGAGATGTGTGTAGAATCAGAAGGTTTGCATATGACTTAAACCATAAATAATAAGTATCATGATTTATAATCATCTAAAAATAGAGGTTATAGGTTATGTGGGAGAATTGTGGTATTTTTCACTAGAATCCATAGAGTGAAAGTCACGCCTTTAAGAGTTAGGGTTTAGATCAAGGAATTGACTAGGCTTTAATAATTAAAGAGAATTAACTCACCAAGGAATTGAGTTTTAATTAATTAAGGGATTCTCCCCATCAATTGAATGATTAGAAATTGATTAGAAAGAAGGTCACAAAGCTACTCTATTGTCTTTGATAGATTGTTGAATTAAGTGTAGTTGGATCCCTAGGGTTTTAATTTTGTGTGTTTACATCATTATTGTGTTTTGCATTCGTGTGCTTTGTTCTCTCTTTTTCGTCTTAATTTTGTGCATTCTCGTGTGTTTTTTGTCTTTTATAATTTTGTGTCTTTAATTATTTTGAATTACTCTTAATTATTGGTTGCATAGATAATATTAATATTAGAAAAGTTATACTTGGTAAACTAGTTCCTCATGGGAATGATATCTTACTCATCATTTATTTCTTTTGCGATTTGGTATACTTGTCAATATCACAACAATCCCACTTCACTTAATCATGATTTTACTTCAAGTATCAAGAATACTTTGATTCTATTACTTATTACTTACTTTTCTTTTTCTAATTTCGGTTAGCTTTCTCTTTTCTATTTCAATCTCTTTCTTTTCTATCTCTCAATCCCTTTTTCCAATGAACACATTTATAAGCCTTCTTCGGGTTAAACTTAATTACTTCTTCAAACCTAATCGCATACTGAATAACTGACCTGTCACCTAACTCAATTTTTTTTAAACTCCTTCTCCTTGACATTTTGTATGATATATGTAGAAAAGAATTCCTAAACACCCCCTAATCCTTTGAGTGCCAGATGCTTAAAAACCATTTGTTATTTGCTTACTAAACCTCTAGCTCTCTATCTTGGCGGACAGCCCCTCATAAAATGTCTTGGTTCATTGCATATGTAACACATCAACTGACCTGCCAAACATGGTTTACTTCCATATTGTTCTCCACTTTCCATGCACTTTTGGCACCACTTTCCAACTTAAGCCTACTTTTTTTTTATTTTGTAAAAGCTATGACCAAGAGGCACTCTCACTAACTTCAACATCTAACCTTTTCCTTTTTATGGAATTCACTTATTCGTTCTCTTTTTCACTCAACTTTTTCCTCAGTTTTCATTAGATTGTATCTTTCTCTGATCGGTGGCAGATTTGCCTCTCTAAACTCTAAAGGATCATGAAAATTCTAATTCCTATATGATACTTTAGGTACTGATTGTACTAGTGGTACAAGAAGAACTAGTTGTTGAGGTGGATTGCCTTCCATCCTCTCAAAAATCCTATTAATAACAACAACCTGCTCCCTCATAGCGGTTTCCATCATCCTTACCATCTCAGGCATATCACTAGTACCATCACTAGTAGACTTCTTATTTCCTCGTGTTCACCTAGGAGGTGTCATAATTTGTTGTTCACACAAAATATTACATATTGAGTTGATTAGTCTCAATATCATGTAACAGTGTGTCAGTAACTACTAACATCTATTTCTAAGATTGTCATGAAATTCTATCATATATCCCACATTGAGATAAAGGAATGCACGACATAAACAAAAACATATAAACATGCCCAAAAGCATAGTCAACCCATTCCCCAGTTCGATAGGATGAATTACTCTGATATCATAATATAACAGCCTAACTCTAGATACTGTAGTATATTATTAATATACTCAAGTAAATAGACTTAAGCTTATCACTTCTATACTTAAAACTTAAACACAACCTGTATAATAACTATTAACAATTAGATATATAGAGCCTTTAACATCAGAGTAAAGAGAACAAGACATTTTACACAATCTGAAAACTTACTTTTTACTACAAATTTACAACATATATGTCTGAGATATACTTTATACACAGCAGGGCCATGTTGGCACTTATACAAACTATAAAAATTACATATAACAATAATATATATATAAAGGAAATGTTAAAAGTCTTCAGCGCTTTGACTTGCTTCTACTTTGGTCCTCCACTGGATTTACCATGGAAATAGAAAATTAGGGTGAGAATTTACAAATTCTCAGTAGTACATTTTAAAAATGTGTCATCATAATAAATTTAGCCATTTCAAGGAAAAACACATCCTTTGTTTAAAACTCAATGTATATATATATATATGTGTGTGTGTGTGTGTGTGTGTTAGAGAGGTGCCAAATTGCCAAAGTTGGTCCTCTATCTTCCCAAAACAAAGGTTCAATTATAATCCTTTATAAAAGTCATTTGCACAGCTCAATCAATCATACAGTTTCAAATTCAGTTTTTTATCACAATCAATTCAAGCATTAGCACCAAGTATACATAGTTTACATCATATGTATTCATCTTTCATAATAAAACATAAGATAATAATAATTCATATCAATTATCATACCTCAACATAATCATTATATTTCATTCCCTTCGGGACACTCTCAAGTCAGGCATCAACCTTGGTCCTCATTAATTTAATTCTAAAAACAAGATAATTGCCTATACAATTGTCATTTTATGCAATGCATTATGACATATGATTATGCCTAAGGGATGCCCTAAAGTATGCTTATGCAATGTTTTTAAAAGATTTTATTTTTGAAAAACACATGTTACTTGTATATTTCCAAGGATCCCTTTCTTCCAGTAAGACCTTTGTTTTAGGATGTCCTTTTGATCCTTGTATATCCTCAGGTAGGAAGGGGTAGGAAAACCTTTGTTCCTTGACCTCCTTGCTCTACTTTAGTATGAGTGGTCAATCTTGCCCCCACAATAGTGAGGTTACCATTTCTCTTTCCACCATATTAGCTATGAGAACCCACATCCCTAGCATTAGGAGCCCCTTTTGCTCAAGCCATAGGGCCATTCATATAAGGAAATAACAAATAACAAGTTTGAAAACAAAACATCCAAGAATATTTTAAAACAGTTCTTTCATTCACTTTTCATATAATCTAGCTTTTCCTTGCATAGTAAGGAAGAAAAACCTTAACCATCAAGCTCTTCATCTATACAATACAATGTATATAAAGTTATTCAATCTTTTTAGAGTCTAAGTAAAGAGGGAGTGACTCACTCAACCTCAATCTACCCTTATCCTTTCATTATTATGCTTCTCAATACTATACCTGTCAATATTATTCATTAACATGCATAAATCAATATGCTCCTCAACATCATTCACATATATCATTCATTTCATGCAAAGTACATACAATGATTCATATCATAAGTAATTCAATTCATTATAGTCATACATCAAATATCATGCATTCAATTCTTTTCAATACTCAATAAAGGAGCATTTAGTTTAAGTTTAACCTATAAGAGAGTAACCACACTCATACTACACTACCTTAACAAAATTTTATCTATTAAAGGAGCTACTAGTATTCCTAGGGTTCAAACCATCACCAAAAATACCTCAATTTTGCCTAAAAAGACTATTTTTTATGAGTGCACCAAATGTGCATTCTAGCTTCATAAATTTTGAAATTTTATAGGCAAATATCCTTACCTCATATCTTTCAAATGAAATAAAACTCACTTCATTTGGCTAAGTGGGCAAAAGTTATACCACATAATGTAGAAGCTAAAATAGGGCACTAACTATTTTACTCGAATCTGACTCTTCTTTAAATTGAAACTGGGAACGAATGAAGAGTTTAGAAATTATAAAATTTTTACTTCTTATAGCCTTACATGTTAGCTTCAAAATGCCATAGGTTTCATGTAATTACGACTTCGGAGCAGGAAGTTATGCAATCTGATTTACTAAGTGCCAGATTGCGTATTTCTACAGAATCTGTCTTAGAGTCAAACAGAAACTGATGCTATTTGGGTTGGTCTAAAAATCTAAAAATTTTATTACATAAAGCCTTGTAACTTAACTTTCAAATGCAATAAGAAGCAAGTCATTTTGATGTCTATAACTCAAGTTATGCAACAAACACCACAGGTTGTCAAAGGATTATGCAAAAATATATTATGTATAATCTTGGATACTAACTGAGTTCTAAACCTTAAAATCAGTTCATAGATATTTTCCAACATCACAATCATATTATAACCTCTAAATAAACTTCTAAATCATCAATCTTGGATCAATAATCAAATGAACTTCTACAAAATACCAATTTGTCAACCATCAAAACACACTTCAAGTAAACTAAAACCAAACCAGAAATTTAAATATCCAACCTTCCTATATCAGTTTCTAGGGCTTTCTCAGCACTATTCAAAGTTCTGAATCATCTATAAACATTCACAAATCAAAGAATCAAGGAACAATAACTACATCTCAATATACTACAAACCTTTATCTCATCCATTAACACAAGAAGACTCATGGGAGTTTACAAGTTTAAAACTACTAACCAAACTTCCAATAAACTAGAAATATCTCCATTTCAGCCACAAGAAATGAAGAACAATCAAGCAAAATACAAACTCATATTAAATCCATTTTTGTTCAACAAAGAAACAACAAACAACAAGTGAAAGAAAGCGAGGAATGAAGCCATAGAAATAAGTCCCCTACCTCAAGTCTTGAAGCTTGGCCTTGCTTCCTCTTCCTTCTCTTCTTCCTTACCTTCCTCTTTTCTTTCTCTGTTTCCTTTGTTTCTTTCATTTAGTTTTTTGCTGCAACGCAACCGTGAGAGAGAGGAGAGAAAAGTGAGTGGAAACTCACTTTAAAGATAAACATTAGGGGTAATTTGGTCCTTTTACTAAAATTTCGTATTTGTTAAAAATACTTTGATTTTACTAAATCAAGTTTCCTAACCTCCAAAAGCATTAAAATAAATCCTAAGATTCATATTAATCCTTATTTCACCTTTTTCTTAATTTCTTATATCTGCGACTTGTCAATCTGGTATTTAAACACTCATTCAGTGTCCTTAAAAATACTGAACCGACTCCGTTTATCCTTAAAATTTAACTACATCCTGTTATACACAGTTGTGACCTAGAAATAAATTTTTTATATTTATTTTTTTAATCAAGTAATTTATGTTATTTTTCTGAGTAAAAATAGTCATTTTACACATTTTGTGTTATAGCAAAGTGCCTAAATTAACTCAAAACGTCATAAAATTTAGTAGACATGGTAAATAAGTATTAAGCTACCTCTATAATCTTATACAAGTCTAACATGCTAAAAAGGGGATGTTACATAAAAAATCCTATGATTCGCACCGTGTATAAACATTTAACATTTGCATAAAATGTGTTTCTATTGGGTCCTTGGCTACTTGGCATCGCGCCATGCTAAGAAATACGTTGTGAAAGTAGATTTGAAACCTTTTGTTTGAATGGCGTAATTTGATTCCATTGAATGTGGTAGCCTTCCCTCTCCCTAAACTTAAATCTAACAAAAAATAATGATAATGAGCTTGTCCGATAGCTTTGGCTCCAAGTGTTGAAAATTAATTAATCTTGAGTTTAAATCTTAATTCACTTTCCCTTAACTTTAACTAACCTACTTGTCTCATTTAAATCTTTTGTAACAAAAAAAGTAGAATCTAAACATGTAAATATTTTTTCACATTATTAATAAATGAAAAATTGTCACTTCATTGTAGTAAATAAAGTTTTTCATTTTTTTGTAAAAATATTTAACCATTTTTTAATTAAGTAACATGGCATGACTACTTGATAGTATAATGTAAATAAACCAAAATAAAATTCTCAAATAATCAAGGGCCAGAACAGAATAAAAAGAAGGAAATGTTAGTTATGGAATGAGCTTTACACCCTGATAAAACTAATTGATATTCAAGCAAAAAAAAAAATAGACAAATGTTCAATTTTAAAAAATGTGTACTTTTTTTTTAGTGATTTAATATATTTTCAACATAATTTTTTTGACATATCTTTTACAAGGTTAGACTTTTTGGATAACGATTGTGATAATCACACTTATGTAATAATGTAATAATATACGGTTAGATGACATTATAAAAAAATTTTACACTAAAAAGTGAATGAAATTAATACGCTCTCCATTCACTTTTCTCTGTTTATTAAGGTTGTTATGCAACAATTTAAAAAGTTATTAAAAGTTTATAAGTAGAATTAAATTGATTGACTAAATTACCCTTTATTAAAATATTCAAAATATTATATTACCTATGCCAATCTTTTCTAAAGTAAGAGAAAAATAATTAATAACTCATTAATTTTTTTTTAATAAATAGATAATTTTAGACAAAACAAGATTCTTAAAAGATAGTAATCCTCTCTTGGTAGGCGAAAATAGGAGGGTGTCATGTTCCTTATATCTCTCAGCCACAGGTGTATAATAAAGCTTTATCTAAGGTAAAGATTATGACACGCCAACTACAATTGAAACATTTCGTTTCATTTAGCTCATCCTATCCTAATTTTTTTTTTCACTTCTCAGGAGAACACTATGAATCTCTAATTTTTTTCACCATTCATTAACCCATCACCGTTCTTGCACCACCTCCATTTGTTGGTGGAGCTGGGCATCCCCTCGTTGCTCGAGTTTCTCGTCACCTCCATCTGCTAGACTCATGGCGGTAGTAGTTGTGGTAGAGATAAGGAATACGAGGTTGCTTGCGGCGTGGGTGAGTGGTGGTTGTAGCTGTATGTCTGGGTAATGGATGTAGCCAGGATTCATGAGCACAATTGTTTGAAGTCCATTAGTACTAGTTTCTTGGATTTCTGAATTACCATGAAAGTACGTCACTATTCTAGACCATGATCAGAGATCATATCCCATGGATCAATTTGGCCCGTAGTACGCTGGAGTCCATCATTAGCACCCTATCAGGGATTCGCTTATGGCACATAGATTGTAACACCTCAAATTTAATAACCATAGTATAACCAAAGTATATTACAATGATTAGATTCAAGCATGCTACTTACTACAGCTATGCAATTTCTAATATAACATATCAATATTATATAAAAAATATGAGTCTCGAATGAATAAATAATACACAACATCTGTATTTCTCATAAATACGATACATAAATTATTTCGAAAGAAACTACTCAGCTACACTAAGCTAAGCACTCCAAGCTCCTGCTTATCTTCACTTTCCACATGTCTTCCTTCCTGGAATCATTATGGAAATACACACACGGGGTGAGAATCACACATTCTCAGTAGTTAAATCCATAAAACATGTCATCATAATTATTCTAGCCATTTCGTGGAAAGACATACTTCTAAAAGCAAGTCACATGCTTATATAAACTAGAAAGGTGGCAAAATTCAAAATCATGTCATTTCTCTTCCCGAAATAGATTCTCATTTTACAAGATTATATAAAAACTCATTTATCACAAACAGTCTTCAAGCAATCACCATGCTCACAAAAACATAATCTCCATCTCAAAGACACCACAACAATATCTCCATCTTAGAGATATATCAAACACAACATCTCCATCTCAGAGATACAAACACAACATCTTCATCTCAGAGATACGCAATTGTTCATACAATTGCAATGTCATGAGTTTATGTTATGATAGCAACCGCCCATACAATTACCACGCTATGTCAAATTATGTCTAGTGTTTATGCCTATGCAATATCCTAAGCATGAAATGAATAATGTTATGATACCAAGTCCATGGCAATATCATGTTATGCATGAGTCTCGAACAAAACAAAGGAACCCAATTCCATAAGTTTTGAACAAGCACTGGAAACCCAGTTCTAACAATCATCATCCCGGTAGTGAGGGAATTGAACCATCCTCATCAACTTGGTCTTCAACAATGACCACTATGATAGGAAGGATTGGTTACCTACTCATTCAAAATCATATTTGATCACAACAATGATCTCTGTGATAGGAAGTATTGGTTACCTACTTATTCAAAATCACATTAGATCATCTATAATGATCATTGTGATAGGAAGGATTGATTACCTTCTCATTCAAAATCATATTTGATCATCTACAATGAGGACTCAACCTCATCAACATAACTATAGAATAACAATTATGCTAATTACTACAATAACTAGCATGTCAATTGATTTACATTCCTACCTATAAACATGAAATATAATAATGTTAAATACCATAATAATTAACATACCAATTGATTTACATTCACCATATATCCACTTCATTAGATACTCTTATTAGAGTTTCAACACACTTTAGGAAACATATACTAATGATCCCATCTAGCTAATAACTTGAAAACATAAAAAATGACATTTTTGAATATTCTGGCCTCAGACACGGGCCATGTCTGATGACACACCCCCCTGTGTCTTTGGATACATGCCGTGTCTCTCACCAGACACACTACAACAAATTCTGCAAATCTGAGTACTGTTCCATTGGAACTTACTCCTCCTCCAATTACTCAAACTTCACATTCAAGTGATTTCCAACCTTCCACATGGTTTATCTACACATAGCAACTATTAATTTCACTTTAATTCCACTCAAAATCATTAATCATGGATAACCATCCAAGACAAAACCTAAAACCCTAAATCTCAACTTAAATGGAATTAAAGGTATACAAGGGCTGGAAATCCATTTCCATGCACCCAACAACTTATAAACAAACCATCCTTAAGTTCTCCAATAAGATTCAAGCTAAAAACACCAAAAATAACTCAAAACCTAACTCACCACATCAAGCCAAAGCTTATGAACAAGATGAAGAGAATAGGGAAAATGAGTTTAAGAACAAGGTTTCCCCCTATCTCAAGGTCTTGAAGATGAAGCCAAGGGTGGATCCAAGCCCCACTTGAATCCTCCTCCTTCTTCCTCTTCTTCTCTTCTCCTTTGGTCTCCCTTTCTTCTATTTTCTTTTCTTTCTCTGTTTCCTCTCCTAGCCGTGAGATATGAGGAAGAGAAATCAAAATTGGCTTCTTATAGCCAAGCACTAAAACTCTCAATCTGCTAAAAACACATAGATTTCACCAAATCTAGTTTCATAGCTTCCAATAGATTCAAAATAAATCCTAAGATTCATTAAAAATCTAGTTTCACATTTTTTCTATTTTTCTATATCAGCTACTAGTAAAACCAGTATTAAAACACACAATTAGTATGTTTAAAAATGTCAAACTAACTTTGATTAAACTCAAACTTTAACTGTAGCACAATTCACACATTTGTGACCTAAAAACAAACTCTCCACATTTATTTCCACTAACCAAGCAGTTTAAGTCACTTCCGGAGTAAATAACAGCTATATTTCATGCATAGTATTACAGTAAAGTACCTAAACGTGCTCAGACAGTAACAAAACTTAACAAGCACGATAAACAGGTATTAAGCTACCTCCGTAACTATATACAAGTTTATCATGCTTTCCAGGGTGTTACATAGATAAGATCCCAACTCTATGCATATTGGACCATGACATTGGGTGATAGCAACACTATTGCGAGATCTTCGCAATGGATAAATCTTGAGAATATCTATTATTGCCAATCATGATCTTGTGTAATAATAGCACCCTTAATTGCATTTAGTTGCCCTTAATTTCAATATCAACATTATAATATTATAGGGATCCTCTACAACTATAACGAGATTGTATCTCCCAATCCAACCTCTATAAATACTAGGCTTATTCTCCTTCTACAGGTAACTTATTACTTATAGCATAGCCCTACTTGTGCATCCTGACTTGAGCGTTGAAATCCCTTTACAGGTACCGACCCCCCTAGTTTCTGTAGGGAATTGTGGATCAAAATATCTCGCAGCGGAATAATAGGATTCCCACACAGGATCCATGCGAAAAGTCCATAATCCGAGTTTTTAAAATTTACCTCTTGAAGCGTGATAAACTCAAGCGAGGTGAATCACCAACACCGTAATAGCGATGATGTTTCTGCGGTATCCACACGAACAGACTTGCAAAAGGAGTCATGCCTCTGTTTCGCGGTGCTAGCTGCGAATAGAAGAGAAGAACCTTTCACTTGTCTCTCACTCACTTTCTTAGGTGCGGCTAGGGTTGTGATGTAACATCTATAGCAGCCCCCTTAACGATACTATTTATAATAGTGGCTGCCTTAAGTGAGTGTGAGCAAGTAGCAAGGTAAGTGTGCAACCCTAAAACCCATCTATCATGAGTTAGGCCCACAATTGAATCCGAGTCCAACTTGGATCCTTATTGCTCCAATTTAGTCTGTTCTAAGTGTGCGACCCTGCAGGTTCTCATGACGTTGGTAGTAATATTAAAATCTCATTTTAATATTACAAACAGTGAGCGGTATCTAGTAACACATCACTGCTACCCAAGTAATGAGAATGTCAGTGATTTGACATAACCTATCCGTGATCAATATTTCCGTGTAGTTTAGTCCCTTTGTCCAGATATCCAGATTGAACACAAGGCATGGTACGTGTCACCCTTGTTTAATTCAATCTTCAGTTTCCTGATTCTCGAGTAGACACAGTAAAAACAAATGAGATCAATACCTCATATTGACTCATTTGAGCATGGCCATGCATTTCATAGTCTCACTCAATCAGGGGGCTCGAAGATATCACTCCTGTTATGTAGAAGGGACAAATCCCATCTAGGTCACTCACATTCCTCCACATGCATCGCAATATGTCTAATAACCAACTTTATAATCATCTTGTTACAGATGACGTTTGATGGCATTTAAAACACACAACTCCTCATGTAGGAATCGTAGTGATTTCAGGTCAAAGAACCACATACACCATTATCACTATGAGAATCGCTTATGACACTCACGTAATGATCCACGTAGCGTTCTCATGGCGGGTCTGTCCAATACATCATTACTCTAATATGTATCCATGTGTAGACTTGATATCTCATATCCATGACCCGTGAGATGTGGTCATCAGTCTTCGCACATACTAGTCTCAATGCATTATTGTTGTCCTAATTAACAATAATACTTGACTAGGGACATTTAAGAATAGTATTTTATCCAATAGGATCTCACCATCAAGTCATCCACTTGATGTCCTATGGTATCAAACTTACTATTCTAAGGACTTTATTATGTCTATCAAAAAGAACACAATAAATGAAATGCCTCATATATCAAAAATAGCATAATATAATGTATGTCAATACAAACAAAATGTATTGGCCACTAGGGCATACACCAACAGTTTCAACATGCTCTGCTACTACTGCTCAAGGAGGAAACCACCAATTCGTTCCTATCCAGGTATGCTGTAGTATCAACTACTGAACATTGGTGCCATCTGTGGGAACCCATAAACTTCTATTCTCACTCAACCATGGTGAACATGAGATAGAACTCAAGAAGAGGAGACGCTGTGCAAATCACTGCAGGACAAAAATGAGGACTAGCGGTGCAATGTACTCCCCACCCGGTTCAACCACCAGTTGCTGAAACTTCCACTGCAAGAAACCAAACACCCAACGCAGAGCCTCTATGTGATTGGCATGAAACCTCACTTTCTGACGAGAGCCCTCTCCCATTGTGTAAGGTTCCTATGAGGGAAAGACTTGGAATTTGCGTGCAAGGAGCCAATTTTGACGTTCATTGGTCTAGAATCCTAATGTACCAGTGCATAGGACCCATGAACGATGTTGCTAATGACCGAGTTTCCTATCCAAAGGGTAACACTCAATGCAATATGTCTAGAAATTGATTCTAGGAATTGGTGTAACAACAAATGGCAATGTTGGAAGAGCAATACCACAGATTGGAGGATCTAGGACAGTTTGTGCATGAAGGCTAGCCTAGAATGCAACATCAAAATGGAAGGCAGAACACGGCTAATGACTAGGAGAGAATGTCACATCCTGACATCAGAATGTCCAAATGTTGTTAACAATAACCCGGACCTCGACGATCGGGAGCAACCATTCTCTGCCCAGCTTATAGAGTTTAGGATTCTAAGGAATTTTAAATTCCCAGCCAACGTGGAACTCTATGATGAGACCACAGACCCTCAAGAGAACACAAACATCTATGTCCAATCTATGCACTTTCATGGGAGATCCTCATAGTTAATATGTCTTGCCTTTCCCTTTTCCTTGAAGAAGGAAGCCATCAGAAGGTTCGTGACCTTGTCACGGGGATCCATCACCAACTGGCCGACCTTAGATAATGTTTCTTGCTCCAGTACACTACTAGCAAAGAACAACCTAGGTCCATTGATTCTCTACCTGAGATTCACCAAGGGCGCGAGGAGCCCCTTCGCGAATACCTTAAGAAGATTAATACAACTTGTGTCAACATGGAGAACTTTGACTACAGAATTGCCCTCCACTACGCCAGAAGTGGACTCTAGACCAACTCCTAATTTTTTATATCCTCGACAAAGAAAAAGTCAGAGAACATAGAAAAACTTCGGCAGAGATCCTTGAAGTACATAACCCTTGAAGAGGTTACTAAGGCCCATAGGGGTTTTGAGAAAGGTGAGTCCTCTCACCAGAAAGTCAATAGCTCCTCACAGCCCTAGAACTCTTCTAAGGACGAAGCACCCCGGGGTAAATACTCTAATTATACTCCTCTGAACACCTCACGTGAAATAATCTTGAGGGAGGTGTTACAGATAGAGTTCTATGGAATCAAGAGGCTACCCCCTCTGAAGAAACATGCACAGAAGGATCACACCAAATATTATACATGGCACAAGAGCTATAACCAACTTCATGACGCTATCAAGTCCTTTATTAGGGTAGGATGGCTAGATCAATACCTCAGTCATGTCCAAAATGATGGACGTCATAGAAGACGAAGAGAAAGGAGATGCATCCCCCAACGGAGCTCGTCTCCACGCCAAAGAAGAAGGACCCAGAGTCTTAGGAGGAGATCCCAAAGTCCACCTCGCCATGATGTAGATAATTGGCAGGATAGGAATAGTGACGCTCCATCTAATGACAACGATAACTACCATGCCCACCCTAACAAATCCATCAACACTATTGCTAGAGGGTTCGTAGATGGTGGATCATCCAATGGTCTTTAAAAGAAAGCTCTAAATATAGCAGTACTGAGCGTCTACCATTCCATACCCTAGTCACGGGCCGAAGAATGGAAGGTACGCCCTATTACTTTTACAAACAAGAACTACGATGGGATCATCTTGAATGATGACGACCCGTCGGTGATGTTGGGAATAATCTCTAATGCTGAGGTTTGGTGCATCTTTGTTGACCAGGGGAGTTCAACTGACATCATGTTCATAGACCTATATCAGAAGCTGGAAGTTTCACGCTCAGAGCTGACTCCCTATGATGGTGACTTACAAGGTTCACAAGTGAAAAGATCACTGTGGCAGGATACTTTGAGACCTACCTGACCCTAGGGACCACTAAACTTTTCAAGACTATCAAGGTCAGGTTTTTGGTTATGGATTGCCCCTCGACAATGAAGTTTCTCAGCAAAAAAGATGAGGTTGTTATAATCAAGGGTGATCAAATTGCCGCCCGAAAATAGTATAATGAAAGTCTTAGAATTTGCAGGGTCCCCAAGAAAGCAAAAGTTGGCACATCTAGCCCAACTCTAGATCAGGTCAACATCATTATGAACGAGCTAGATATTCAAGAAGAAGTCCAGGGTACTAAACCCCAGTCGGAGGGTGAACTACAACCGCTCTAACATGGTACCAAGCCAGATTAGGTCACCAAGATCAGAGCAAACTTAGAAGAAGAGGAGAGGCACTAGCTGATTGAGCTCTTGCATAAAAATAAAGACCTCTTCACCTGGACGTTCTCCGACATGCCTTGGCTTGAGCCTGCCTTCTTCTGTCATCGCCTATCTATCAGTGAAGATGCAAGGCTAATCTCTTAGAAGAAAAGAAAAGTTGGCCCAGAAAGGTAGTAGGTTATCGAAGAACAGGTGAAGGAGTTGCTCAGTGCCGACTTCATCAGGGAAGTATCTTACACCACGTGGCTGTCTACCGTGGTCCTGGTGAAGTCAAATGGGAAATGGAGAATATGTGTGGACTATACAGATTGAAACAAGGCTTGCCCTAAAGACCCGTATTGACTCCCCAATGTGGACAAGTTGGTTGATAACTCCTCAGGCTTTTGTTTATTATCTTTTATGAATGCATATTCTGGGTATAATCAGATTCTAATATACCCCGGGGATAAAGACAAGACCGTTTTCATCATTGATAGGGTGACCTACTTCTGTAGGGTTATGTCATTTGGTCTGAAAAATGCAGGAGCCACCCACTAGAGAATGATGGACAAAGTCTTTGACGACCAAGTGGGGAAGATGCTGGAGGTTTACATTGATGACATGATACGAAGACCCCATAAGGCAGATCACACATTACGGACCTCAAGGAAGTGTTTGCACAACTCTGGAAGCATAACATAAGACATAACCCAAAATAATGCACCTTCAGTGTTCAAGCAGGCAAGTTTTTGGGCTTCATGCTGACTCGCCATGGAATTGAGGCTAATCCAGATAAGTACCAAACAGTGTTCAACATGCATAACCTTCAAAATATCAAAGAAGTGTAGCAATTGATTGGCCAAATTGCGGCCCTCACATGCTTCCTTGCTAAAGCTGCTCATAAATCTCTTCCCTTACTCAAACTATTCAAGAAGGAGAAGGATTAGTAGAGCCAGGAGTGTGAGGATGCCTTATCCTCTCTAAAGAAGCTTCTATCCTCTCCCCTTATACTAACAAGATCAGAATCTGGTGAGATACTGTACTTGTTTAGTTCACAAAGAAGCTATAAGCTCAGTGCTAATTCGGGAGACAGCGAAGGGACAGAAGCTAACCTACTTTATAAGCAAGGTTTTGCAAGGCCTAGAGCTTCACTACCAGAAGATTGAAAAGGTTTCCTTCACACTTATCACCATGGCCAGGAGACTTAGGCAATACTTTCAGTGCTACCTCATGGTGGTAAGAACGGATCAACCTATCTGCCTGGGGTTGCACAAACCAAATTGAGTGGGGAGAATGATTGCCTGGTCCATCGAGCTTTCTAAGTTCAGAATCATATATGAACCTCAGCTAGCAATAAAGGCATAGACACTCTCTGATTTTTTGGTAAAACTTATATTAGACCCTGGTGATTCCGAAGGAATTTCTTGCACCATATTCGTTGATGGATCCTCAAACCCCAAAGGAAGTGATGCCGGGGTGATTTTGGAAAATTTTGAAGGAGTGACAGTGGAAAAATCCCTGAAGTTTGAGTTCCTAACCTCAAATAATCAGACGAAGTACGAAATATATATTACTGGACTGGTAACAGCCAAGGACATGGGAGCAACTAAGATCATACTTTGCAGTGACTCCCAGATCCGGGGTGATTATCAAGCTAAGGAGCCCTTCCTTCAAAGATACTTAGCCAAGGTACAAGAGCTCCTCAAGAGCTTCTAAGATGCTAATATAGAGCACATAGCTAGGGAACAGAACTCTAGGGCAGGCTTCTGTCCAAACTGGCCAGCACAAAGAGCTTGAGCAATAACTGGTCCATGATCCAAGAGACCCTATCGCAACCCTTCATCATGGATGTAACCATTTTCTAGGTGGAAGGAGGATAGCATACTTGAATCACCCTAATCATGGAGTATTTATAGTCCGGAGCCAGGCTCTCTGATTTGAAGGAAGCCTCCAAACTATTCAAGACCATAGTTAGGTGCACCATCTACGATGGGCAGTTATATCGATGTGAGTTTTTCTCACCTCTCCTTAAATGCTTCATGCCAAAAGAAGCAGAATATGTACTGGTTGAGGTCTACGAGGGAAGCTGTGGACACCACTTAAGAGGCAAAACCTTAGCTTTAAAGGCACTCTGGGCCATATACTATTAGCCAACAATGGAATCTAACTCCCTTGCACATGTTTGGGTTTGTGATAAATGTCAACGCCACTCAGACCACTATCAGGCTTCCCCAAAGGAACTATCTACACGTCTATACCCTGTCCATTTTTCAGATGGGGTATTGATATCTTAGGTCTTTTCCCTCAAGAACCTAGACAGTTGAAGTACTTAGTTGTGGTCGTGGACTACTTCACGAAATGGTTCGAGGCAGAACCCTTAGTCACGATCACCTCTAACCAGGTCCAAAAGTTAACTTGGCACCACATCATCACCAAGTTCGGGGTTCCGAAGTCCATTATGACAGACAATGGGACCTAGTTTAAAGATAAGGGTTTTGAAGAGCTGCTTATCGAGCTAAAAATCAAGCATTATTGTAGTTCTGTCGAGAACCCTAAGACAAATGGACAAGGTGAATTTTCCAATTAGGTTATTGTCCATGGAATTAAAAGAAAGTTGGATGAAGCAAAGGGAAACTGGGCTGAACAGCTTGACCATGTCCTCTAAGCCTACTAGGCTACACCTCATTCAACAATGGGTGAAACCCTATTTAAACTCACTTATGGGTGTGAGGCTGTGATTCCGGTGGAAATTAGGGAGCCAAGCTAGTGTCTCTAACAGTTTTCACCTAATAGCAACCCCAGACTGATCAGAGAAGACTTGGACCTATTAGAGGAAAGAAGGCACATTACTCATATACACGACACTTCCATCAAACAAAAGATGACGACTCATTATAATTTGAAGGTTGTCCCAAGGAAATTCCATCCAGGGGATATAGTACTCCAGAGAGCATATATTGGAGGTAGGAATGCCTCCCAGGGGAAGTTAGCCCTTAATTGAGAAGGCCTCTACTGCATTGTGATCAACGCTGGCAAATGAGCTTAGACCTTGGAGACATTAACAGGCAAGCCGATCAAGAACTATTGGAATACGAACAAACTTAAAAAGTACTATAGCTAAGTGCCCTTTAAGGCTTTGTCTCTTAATTTACTTTGTTTGATTTACCCTAATTTTGGTGAGCATATACTTTATACAGACTTCAGTCATTCGATCTATCAATAAAATGAAGTTAAATTCATACACCTTCTCATAATATAAAGTCTCAAAGGACCCTCAAGTTGGACTCCGTATTGAGAATGTCCATTGAGCCCGTTCTTTATGGGATCTGGATTTCAACAATTTAAAGACCCTCAAGCCAGAAAATGCCTTAAGATTGTCTTGAGCTTGTTCCCTATGGAATCTGAGGTTTCTTAGATTTCAGGTTAAGTGGAATAACACACAAAACCCGCTTGAGCATTTTGGTTCGTGCCCAATCCTGACCATTTTGTGGTTGTGAAATTAATTGGCAACATGAATCATGACATTCATGATCTGTCATTAGGTACCTACCATGAATGTCTTATGTCAAATTAGTTCTGAAAGACCGTAAACATTAAAGACCCCGGTTACAGATCATATTAAATTTTGTCTAAGTCCTAAATGGAATTCTAAGTGCTCAAATGTTTTGGGCGTTGGACCCCGGACCTAGGTCTTTACTTAAATAAAATTCTCCTAAGTCCCTAAATGGTTACCAAGTGCATATTTGTAATGGGCGTTAGAACTAGTACGGACCATGGATAAGAAATGCACACAATGACAAGCGATGAAAGCAAAGCGAATGAATGAAATATACCCCAGCAACTAGGGAAATTTACTTTACTAAAAATAAAATGCCCCACTCAGTAGGTAAGGGGATGCGATAAATAGAGGAAAAGAGGGGAAGTCAGGATTTAGCTTCATTTTCTTTCGGGCTTTGATGGCCTCCATCGGATGCTCTGCCATTGCGTTCCATCAGATCGAGCACACCAGGTGAAGGTTTAGAAGTAGGGACTACGACTGTAGAAACCTTGGTGGTAGGTTGATTCGCCTCCATCACCGTCACTAGGCAATCGCCCCGGACTACCATTTCAGGATGTAATCCTTCTAAGTCTAGGGTAACATTTGGATTGAAGTGATGAACCTAGACAATAGCATTTCAGAACTGCTCACCACTAATGTTTGTGCAAATGGCCTCCAACTCCTTCTTATCATTTCTCAATTGTGCTATTTTCGCCAAAAGACCTTGAATATAAGCTTGGTAGTCGGTGTTGGTCTTTTCTAAGGTAGCCCTTTCTCTCTGGAGCTTGGACCTGCAATCATGTAACTTCTTTTTCAAGTCCTAGGCCTTTGCTTCAACATCCTCCTTGCCCTTGAGGGCCAGCTCAAGCTTCTAGGCTACCTCTGCCTTAACCACCCTCATTTTCTTGGCCGACTTCTCCTCAAAATTCTCCAAGGTTCTATCAAGACAATGGGCTTCGGTAGTATCCCAAAGTGCGAAGGTCTAGAATCGCGATAGAGTCTCTGGAACATCCCTCTAGGTGATGTACTTCACCACCTCATCGCTCAAGAGCTTTCTGTTGATGAACCCTCCAAGCTCTGCATGCCTTGTAATCAGGGGCATTAGATCTTCATTTTCCTCCTCATCTGCCTTTGTTGTTATCCTCTTCCCTCGATCCTCCACACTAGTACCTTAATTCGCCTTTCTCTTCCTCCTCTAAAGAGGCTGTGTAGGAAAATTCAACTGACTAGGTGCCATTTCAACAATATAGTCTAGGGCAACGGAAGCCAAAGTAATGGATGCGAGAGTGTTAGAGGGTCTAGCCCCACCTTTCCTTACCTTAAAGGCTTGGAGGGTGACAAGAGATACTCTAGATACTATGCTTTCTACAACAAAACATGAAGGGCAAACAAGTGTGAAATAATTGAGAAGAAAGTATTGAAAGCGAAAGGTAAAAATGGACTATGTACTATAACTTGACCTACCCAGTACAATCCCAACAATTTCGTCATCGGGGATTTCTAGAAGTTCCTTACATGGAATTGACCCAACTTCCCGAGCCCATAGGTTCATGAACTCGATGCACTTAGTGTCATCTTGGTCAAGATTGTGCATCTCTTTTTCAATCAACTCAATGGGGTGCTCTATGCTTGGGGTGTCCAATATAAGCGGAATACCTGCTCCTCATCAACGTCTAGAAAGAATGGACATGTGTTTGGCGTCACCGTCAACTTGAAGAACTTCTTTTTGAAGTTCTTGAAGTGATGCTAGAAGACCTTGAACACTTACCAGTTCTTTTGGTATGACTCTTCTCCCTAGGGGCACCACCGGGTGAAGAGATAAAAAAATGTTTTCTCAGAGTATCACAATCTGACTACTTGAAAGAATATCTCGAAGGCAATAATATTTCCCCAGCTGTTGGGGTGGAGTTGGGACGGAGCCACGTTGAGGCTACAGAAGACCACTATTTGAAATTCAGTTAAAGGAATTTGAAGTCCCTATCGAATGAAAAGATCCTCATACAAAAACATGAAGTGTGCGCCCACCTCCCATCTTGAACACACTTTGTCATTATCCTCCGACGCCAGAACTTGATTCTCATGGTCCCTAAGACTATCATTTGTCAACCTTAAATATTCCTTGAGCTTATCAAGCTTCCCCGTACCCTGGAATACGGATTCTTTGTTCTAGATGTCATCCCCTACCCAAGGGTATATAGTCCTCATGGGGGCAAGCACTAAAGGTCCCTCAACAACTAGCTTCATCTGTGCCACCGCTCTTCTCCTTCCCATAGAACTCCAGGAAACACCCACAGAGGCCAGTAAATATTGTTAGAATTAAGAAAACCAGTCTACAAATTTAGACATGGAGAGGTGAACTACGGAGGGAGACAGTGGTAGTCCACATCCACAACCACCCTACCTCTCCAAAACTATGGCCTCCACACCCTCAGAAGCCAATGCCTCAGTTGGACACCTTCGTCACTTATGGTGCGACAGAGAAGGTGCTCCACAGAGTAAATCACATAATGAACTTAAAAATGCAGGTATCCCTTTCCACTATGCTAGAAAGTGAAAGGGAAAACCCCAAGGCAAAAAATCCTCTATCTTAAAGATGATAAAAATAGCAAGAATATAGGGCAAAAGCCAACGTACCTTGGAAAAACGAAGGAATTTGGTGATGGAAGGAAGTGAAACTAAAGGAAAATAACTACAAAACCATACTTCTCTATCGTTCATAATCGCCAGAAATGGCCTTAGATTGCTGGAAAGTAGTCAGAAATAGTAAAAATGAAGAAGAGATGCTTTAACCCCTATTTATAGAGACTAGATGGTTAGAGGGCAATTTCATCCTAACTCTTCAGATTTCAAAAGATACTCATTATGACGGGCAAAACCCTAACCATGTCTACCCAGTTAAAATGTGCCACGTGGATCCCACAGTTGTCATAGTAGTTGAAAAGACGGTTGCGCAGGAAATCAAATGTCACGCAAGCCTTGTAGTTGAGTTTGGATTTTTTTTATATACCCCGATTTAACACTGGAATGTCCACCTATGGTCAACTGACGCGTGGACCTTGCTCGGACTATGGCGCTTCCACAAATGTCAAATGACTTGGTCATAAATGTCCCCAGATTAGAGCTACTAATCTCATGGGGTAACACAGACCACGACTTCAGGAGAAACATGAATACCGTCACCCGGGGGCATGAAGACTTTTATCTTGCTACTTCGCTATTTGAGCCAAGTACTAAGCTGGGGGCAACATGGCAAGGCTAATTATATTTCGTTGAGCGTTCAACTCATCTAAGAGATAAATGGAAATAGAAAATAAAAGATACAAGTCACAAGATTTAAAATGGAAGTTTTATTATTATTCACATCCTATACATCGTCAACTTTAACAAAAAAGAGTATATAAACTACTAGGTCAAGAATGCCCACTGGAGAGAGCAAAAAAGGAAGCCAACAAAGACTGTGATGATGACGATGACCACTGACCACAACCACGTCCACGGTTCTTCCAGACAGCAGCATCCATCTCTTCCTTCCTAGCCAACAAGAGAATGCTTCACAATCACTCCATGTTGCTCCAAGAGAGTTTTCCACCCTTAGAACCTTCCTGCATATCCAATAGCATTTCGAAGTAACCAAGTGCCTCCAGAACAGTCTAGAAAGGAGGAGGACAGAGCACCTCCATGCATCACAAGAATCACACAGAAGCAACAAGGCCCCCCAGTGTACATAGAAAGGTTGCATATTCCTGCATATGCCAAGAGAGAAAAACTTCTACTTCCTAGATGCATGTTGACCAGCCCACGTAGGGCAGTTACTTAGTCCTCATTAAGACATTACACTAAGAAAGAAAGGCCTCCACTGGAGAGACTGGCAGCAACGGAAATACCTTTGAGGATGTTGTGAAAAATAGGAAGATGGTTTCATATGGGGGCAAATCTCCCCACATGCGTACAAGAAATGGGAGAGAGATCATTTTCTAGAAAGAGATCATTCTCAAACAGAATTAGAGAATAAAAAGGATGCCAGCCTCAATGCAAGCATTCCCTATTTATAGAGGGAACAAAGCATTCTGATTAGCCCCTGAGAGGCAAACTGATCGCACGTTTGAAGTCGCTTTGTAATGCTCTCCCTCTGATTAGCCACAAGAGTAACAGACAATTGGGAAACAGCATGAAACTGCTATCTTCCTTTAAAAGGGTTTTTATTTCCCAAAAACTTTAAAGCGACGGTTCCCCAAGCAAGCTTAGATTGCTACAAGCTGCAAAGTAAAAGCTGCAAGAAAGGACAACAAAGACCCCATGAACTACATATGAGGGCAACAAAAGATATACCTCAGATGGCGAAATGACAACATAAGCAGAGCGATCTACCTCAGATCCCGGCCTTACAAGTTAACCCCGGAGGCATACTATGATGTATAACCAACCTTGACCCTTTGGAAAACATCTTGAGATCCAACATTGACTGACTCGGATCCCTTTGTCCATTGCACGCCCTGTGCTCCAATTAAACTTGGTACCTTGACACTTAGTTATCCCATCTAAGCACAAAACTGGAGGCAACTATTTTAGACTGTGATCCTGGATCATGTCTCATGGATCGACCCAGCCCGCAGTAAGCTGAAGTCCATCGTTAGCCCCCAACAGGGATTCACTTATGGCACGTAGATGAGATCCCGACTCTATGTATATCAGACCATAACATTGGATAGCAGCAACACTACCGTGATATCTGCGCAATGGATAAATCTAGAGAATATTCGTTACTACCAATCATAATCTTGCATAATAATAGCACTTATAACAGCTTTTAACTTCCCTTAATTGTAGTATCAACATTCTGATATTATAGAGATCCTCTGTAACTATAATGGAATCGTATCTTCTAATCCAACCTCAATAAATATTAGGCTTATTCACCTTATGATAATAGCCTAATTTTATATATTTTTCTTATAAAAATAAATATTATTATATCTCAATATATTTGATTTTAATGATTTTATGACATTATTGATTTATTTATTAAAAATAGTCATTAATTTAATTATTGTGATAAATTTTATAATTAAATCTATAAATTTATTTGACTTCTTGTTAACAAATACAATTTGTTATAATTAAAGTTGGCCCATATTAATAATAAAGATGTGAAAGCATAATTGGAACCTTCAATGTACTCTAATGTTAGGAGTGGCCCACGGTACAAAAGTGAAGAGTTCAAGCAAAGTGAAAAAGTGAAAGGGTTAAAGGACCCAACGTCATCAACATAGAAATATAATGGTCTAAGCAAAAGGCAAGGATGAATGAAAATAAAATTAAATCAAAAGAGAAAATAAACTGCTGGAACGTGTGCCTAAGGGTGGAAATAGGCCAGATCAGGTCAGACTTTACCTTAAATAGGCCTGACCTGTATCCCAATTATAAGGTCTGAGTCTGACCTATGAGCCTGTAATAGGTCGATTTTTAAGGTTTGGCCTGACCTTTTTAAAAGCCTAACCTGACTTGAAAGCCTATTTAAAGTCGTACTTTACAATGAGGCCTTTTAAATAGGCTAACATGCTTACCTTTAAATAGGCAAATAGGCCTTTATATAGATTAACAGATCTACCTTTAAATAGGTCAACATGTCTTACATAGGCTAATAGACCTACCTTTAAATAAGTCAATATGCTTTTACATAAGTTAACAGGCTTAACCATTGAAATAAGCCAATGGGCTTACTCAAAGCCAATAGGCCTTTGTTATAATTTAAAATTTAACACTCACCTTCTAATTTTATAGATGCTCACTACTTTCTTACTCTAGTCTTTGGTCGATGTGGGACTTGGAGATATACCAAATTGTTCACTTTCTTACTCTAGTCTTTCAAGTTCAACATCGACCAAAGATCAGAGTAAGAAAATAGTGAGTATCTATAAAAGTAAATGGTGAGTGTTATAAATGTTCACTACTTTCTTACTCTAATCTTTGGTCAATGTGGGACTTGGAAATATACCAAGTTGCTCACTTTCTTACTCTAGTCTTTCAAGTCCCACATCGATCAAAGATCAGAGTAAGAAAGTAGTGAGCATCTATAAAAGTAAGGAGTTAGTGTTAACTTATTATTTTCATTCTAATAAATATATTACGTTAAATATATTAATAAATATGTTATTTCTATTCTAACTTACTAACTTAAGTTTTAATTATTGATTTTTATTAAAATTTAATTAAAAAATATATTAATATTTTATAATAAATTTATAATTATAATTATAATTTATAATTATTATAATATTATATATTATATTATATATAATTAAATAAATTTAAGCCTTACTCTACCAGACTTAAAAAGCTTATTAGATGGCTTGAAGTCTGACCTTTTTAATTAAACAGACTTTTAAAAAAATCTCGACCTAACTTATTTAATAAATAAGTTAGGTCAAGTCAGGCCTCAAGTAAGTCAAGTCATAAGTTCTTAATGAATAATTTGACTTATTTTCACCCCTGCGTGTGTCCCATTTGAAGAAAGAGAAAATAAAGCAAAGGTGGAATAAATGCAAAATGGGCTGAATCTTGTTACAATTCAATGGGCTTTTATTTGAAAGAAGAAACAAAGCTGCTGGGCTTAGTTGATGGAATAAATCTGCCAACTAACTTATTTAGTGAAAACGGCACACTCCAACTACAGACTTTGGGCAGAGGGGGTGCAAAATATATATAAATAAGTAGCAATTGACAGATCACAGATTGAAGTGGGACGCAGATAGCGCCGCGGAAGAGAAGCGCAGCGAGAGAAAGGAGACGCACAGCAACGCGTAGCAAGAGAGAAAGATTCCGGAGAAGAAATTGAAGAGCCGTTTGCAATAAAGAATTTTAGTGAGATAATTTTATTGTGTTTTAATCTATCTATGTCTTGCTAAATTTTTTATACTAAAGAAATTATGAAACTTTGATTGTTTTGGTATTGCAATATTAAAAGATTATTACCTAATTTTAAAATTTAATGTTTATTTATTCTATTTTTTATTACATTATATGAATCAATTTTTAGATGAATTTAATTATGTTTTTCTCATACTTTATAATTTATTTGTATTATCTGAATATTTATAGTAATTGTTGAATATCAATTATGATTTTTTTAAGAATATATTTGATAATTTGATAATTTATTATTATTTAAAAAATTTTATCATACACTTGAATATTATTTTTAGTACTTTATTAATAACTTTTCCGTGAAAGATATATTTTGTCGCTAGATATTTATGAGATAAAATATTTTGGTATAATAATTCGATAAAGTTAATATTAAATTTAATCTTAGTAGATTCTGAACCTTAATCATTTTACATTTAGAAAAACCTTATCCATAAATTTACTTTCTTTTAATTTGATTTTTATTTTAGTTATTTATTTAATTTTATTTTTACATCTTTGACTCATTAATTTGTGCGATTAGATTAAAAAAACATTTCAATACTTAAAATTAACTCTAAATCTTTATGAGATCGATATCGTACTTGCTCAATTATATTTCGATACGGCTCGTGCACTTATAAATATTTTTAAATATTTTAAAAAAAAGTCACAACACTTTTTATAAGTAATTTATTGCTTATAACATAATTTTACTTGTGCATAACTTCACTTCAATGTTAGAGTTTATTTACAAATAATAACTCTCCCATTTTAACATACTCCGCTATTGTTACTCAAGTAAAAAACCACAAATTTGTATCTATCCAAGTGCGCATCACTATCCACCATTGATTTTGGGTTAAATAATTGATACTTCACCTCAGCCTTGTGATGAATATGGGTATAATTTGTGGACCAACCCATCAAACAACTCTTAATAATTGATGCTAATTAATTAACGACATAGCATGTTTAAAAATTAGAACAAAACGGGTCTTCCCCACAATATAGGTCAACCCGCTTCAGAAACAGGTGCTGCCATACCTGCTGCAATGCGAGCTCCAAAATAAGCCAATAAATCAGATCTGCAAATTAGAACCAAACCTCACCCAAACAAAAGATCTGGAACAAAATTTATAAAAATAGGTGTAAATTTCCATTTAGTTATCGCAATCAAGTAGGTAGAAGAAAATTGGTTAACACCCTAGAGTGGACTTTGAATCTGAATTAAACCTAATAAAGCAAAAACTAGTGGCCTCTAAATTCTAAACCACTATATATAATGGTACAAATGTACCAATGAACAAGTAATTTTCCTTGCAATGGCAAGGTGTTCCTCCTGATACAAAATTTATATATAGGTGTAAATTTCCATTTAGTTATCGTAATCAAGTAGGTAGAAGAAAATTGGTTAACACCCTGGAGTGAACTTCGAATCTGAATTAAACCTAATAAAGCAAAAACTAGTGGCCTCTAAATTCTAAACCACTATAATGGTACAAATGACCAACGAACAAGTAATTTTCCTTGCAATGACGAGGTGTTCCTCCTGATACAAAATTTATATATAGGTGTAAATTTCCATTTGGTTATCGCAATCAAGTAGGTAGAAGAAAGTTGGTTAACACCCTGGAGTGAACTTCGAATCTGAATTAAACCTAATAAAGCAAAATCTAGTGGCCTCTAAAATTCTAAACCTCTATAATGGTACAAATGACCAATGAACAAGTAATTTTCCTTGCAATGACAAGGTGTTCCTCCTGATACAAAATTTATATATAGGTGTAAATTTCCATTTAGTTATCGCAATCAAGTAGGTAGAAGAAAATTGGTTAACACCCTAGAGTGAACTTTGAATCTGAATTAAACCTAATAAAGCAAAAACTAGTGGCCTCTAAATTCTAAACCACTATAATGGTACAAATGACCAATGAACAAGTAATTTTCCTTGCCATGACAAGGTGTTCCTCCTGCTACAAAATTTATATATAGGTGTAAACTTCCATTTAGTTTTCGCAATCAAGTAGGTAGAAGAAAATTGATTAACACCCTGGAGTGAACTTTGAATCTGAATTAAACCTAATAAAGCAAAAACTAGTGGCCTCTAAATTCTCAACGACTATAATGGTACAAATGACCAATGAACAAGTAATTTTCCTTGCAATGACAAGGTGTTCCTCCTGATACAAATTTTATATATAGGTGTAAAGCAAAAACTAGTGGCCTCTAAATTCTAAACCACTATAATGGTACAAATGACCAATGAACAAGTAATTTTCCTTGCAATGACGAGGTGTTCCTCCTGATACAAATTTCATATATAGGTGTAAATTTTCATTTAGTTATCGCAATCAAGTACGTAGAAGAAAATTGGTTAACACCGTGGAGTGAACTTTGAATTTGAATTAAACCTAATAAAGCAAAAACTAGTGGTCTCTAAATTCTAAACCACTATAATGGTACAAATCACCAATGAACGAGTAATTTTCCTTGCAATGCGATCATGTTCCTCCTGATACAATGAATAAGATTTATTGTTTTGTTTTCCCGCATTGCACATGATTCATTGCACCAACGGTACTGCTTGAGGTGAAAAAAAATTAGGATGGGATGGGTTAAATGAATCGGTGTGTTTCAATTGCAAGTTGATGTGTCATAATCTTTGCCTTTGATAAATCTTTATTGTAAACCTATGGTTGAGATATAAGGAACATGACACTCTCTTGGTTTTCCCATCAGGAGAGGATCCCTATCCGTTCCTAAATGGATAGATAAACATGAGTAGAGTGAGTATTTTTTTTCTTCTTAAAATTTAATGATGAATGTGGCTTTATTTAATGCCTTTGGTTGACTGCCATCGAAAAGCAGGGTAACTTATTGAGGCGTTTCTATAATTAATTATTTTAGACATATTTCTTTGTTATTGGAAAACGTAATTATGTGCAACCGACTGAAGATACTTAAAGAAATAAGAACATAAACATGAAATGCACGTAACTAAAAAATATATCAAGGTCATAACAATAGCAAACAATAGACAGTAACAAGTTAATTTAACATTTTTCCCTAATAAATATATAATCCATTTTGATCTCTACAACTCCAAGAGTAGAACAAATCAAATTTAATTAATAAACTAGTAATTATCACAAGTTTTTGTAGTGCTTTAGAAATGTATAAAAAATAACATAAATAGACCATTCAATGATTACTCAATTTCTTAAATAAAAAAATAATTACTTCTGATATATTACCAGATTAGTACTTGACTCATGGCTTCCTTTCAAGTATTGTTTCTTCGATGTCTTCTTGCTTCCTAGACTAGCGATATTCTTCCGAATTATGACCCCTTGCGGTTTTTTATGTTTGTTATTACTCTAGGGTCCGTGAACCCGTTTAATTAAATATTTTAAGATATATAAATTTAACCATATTTTATGTATTTAAGATATAGAAAACTAAATCTGCTATAATGTGTCCAACTTAAAACAAATGAAGTATTACTTTAAGCAGCGTCTCAATATTTCAATCTAAAATTCATGCAACTTCTCAATATATATTTCAAAACTATCATAACTATTAATATAAAAGAATAAATATTTGGGATAACTAACCAAGATGTTTGAAAAAATGAATAAACAATCTTTATATGCATCTAAACTTGTGTTTTTATTGGTGAAAATATAGTAATAAATGAGCATAATTGATTTTAAATTATTATGTATTCAATATTTAATTACATCTTCTTTCATTTTTTTTTCTTTTTTACTTTTTACCTCTAAACAATTGTTTCTTCGATGCCTTCTTGCTTCCTAGACTGGCATATTCTTCTGAGTTCTGAATTATGACCCTTACACTCTCTTGTTTTTCTCAATTGGAGATGATTCCTATACAATCCTAAATAAACAGATAAATGGATAGAAGGAGTATTTTTCTCTCTCTAAAATTTAATGATGAATGTAGTTCTGTTTAATGCCTTTGGTTTACTGTCATCAGAAAGCAAGGTAACTTATTGAGGCATAAATTATAAATTGATTATTAAATGTATCAAATTTTAGTCCAAAACAACCTTGAGCCTCCATCAATGATTATAGCGTCATTTATTTAACCTTATTAAAACTGTAAGTATATTTGACACTAAATTTTGTAACAATGTTATTGCTTTAATATTGTGATATAATAATTTATTATTGCTTTAGTCAAGTGTAAATCTAGAGTTCGAAAAATAGAAAGAAACCATGAACCCGTTTAATCAGGTCCTTTTAAGTTAAATAAATTTAACCATATTTATGTATTTAAGATATAAAACTAAATATGCTATAATGTGTCCAACCTATAACGGATGAAGTATTACTTTAAGCAACTTCTCAATATTTCAGTCTCAAATTCAAGCAACTTCGCAATATTTCAAGACAATCATAACTTTTAAAATAAGAGAATAAATATTTGGGATAACTAACCAAGATATTTGAAAAAATGAATAAATTTTTTTTATATGCATCTAAACTTGTGTATTCTATTGGTGAAAATAAAGTAATAAAAATGAGCATGATTTGATTTTTAAATTATTATTTATTTAATATATAATTACATCTTCTTTCTTTCTTCTTCTTCTTATTTTTTTTATTTTTTATTTTTACCTTTTTAACTCTAAACAATTGTTTCTTCGATGCCTTCTTGCTTCCTAGACTAACCATATTCTTTCGAATTTTGACCTGTTGCAGTTTTTTATGTTTGTTATTATTCTAGGGTCCAAGAGTGAGTTTGGAAAGCTTAAATTTTTTACATAACACCATTTTTTTTAGATAAAATATGACAAAAGTTAAATTTGAAATGTTTGGGTGAAAATAGTTAAAATAGATTATAATCACAAATTATAATTTTTACATTGAGAACAACTTTTTCTTGAAAAGTATTTTTCCAGCATTATGATTACAATCTCATATTGATTATTCTAAAGCCTTCAGACTTTTCTCATTCTACCAATTATTGTTGAAACAGATTGAATGCAACAAAACAAATCACTCATACTCCTTTTAGTAATTTTCTATATATTAACTATTTTTTTTGACAATGCAAATGAAATATATTATCTTAAAATTACTTTGAAGTTAATATTTTTAAACATGAAATCGATTTTATCATAATCGTTTATAGAAAAAATTGATTAGACGTATAATCAATTATTGAAATAATTTTTTTTTCACATCTAATTCAGAAACACCCTAAGTCTATAAATAGAATGAACTACATTGGAATGTTTCAAACCATTGTCTCCTTTTTCATTAATTTTTTGTGCTAAGGAGAACTGGTATGGCAAACTCAAAGGCTTATCTTTCCGTGGGCCTTTTTGTTTTTGTTTTCCTATCTTCTCAAGTCTTGGCTCATCATGAAGAGCGCGAGACTGATCCTTTCAGTGAGTCGCTTTCTTTGCTAGCATCTTTTGTGCCTAACAATAGCTAAGGTTTCCATGTTTTTGCCAACATATATATAGAGAGATCGAGTAGATGGCTTGATTTTGGTATCTCTCCTAATTATATTATATTATATAACTATGAACACTATATTTTACATAAATTTGGTGTTTGTTAGTGGATCTCTCTTAGTATTGGTAAAATTAATGTTTTTTCTCTCTTAATAATTGTATCGTTTTCTTTAAGTAACTATTGTTATGCAATTGTTAAACATATAGAGGAGAAGAATCATCCAAGTTTGCAAGATCAGGAAACACACTGGAGTCATGGCTCTACTATGACGAGTAGAAGGCATCTTATGAAACCTGGTTATAAGAACCCAAGACTAGATGACACTAGTGAGATTGTTAAATTAAAATTAATGACATTTTTTGTAGCTTAATTACAGTGTCATTTTTTATTATGGTTTTAAATTGCAATGTACAATAAGAATGCAATTTAATTTTTAGTTGCTGCACTTGCAATTATTATTATTATTATTGTTATTATTATTATTTTTCTTTCTTAATCATTGGAGATTTTAGGAATTTGCATTACACAAAATGGAGTGGCAATTAAGAAACATGTTTATTATTATATATGTAATTTCATTTATAATAACATTCAAGTCCACTATCCATCGTGTTTCCCCGCACACAATTCTTTTTTGTTGTTGTTCTTTTTCTCTGCATATTCATAGAGGAGAATAACGAAACATATAATGTGTTATTAAGTGACTTCAAACTCAAGAAGTGAGGTGAATTGAGTTTGTAAAAGATTTTTAAAAACTTTTTTAAAAACACTTGTTTATCAATTTTAGTTGAAGTTATTTAATGTTAGAGATGAGTAGATAGAAGAGAATGAACACTTCTCACACTAATAAGCTAGCCAAGATGTAGAGTATTCAATAAAAAATATAACAAGTAAAGCTCAAATGTAAAAAAAATAAAGTAAAGAGAAGCAAACTCAAGATTTATACTGGTCCAATTACTTTTTATGACCTACGTCCAGTTCTCAAGTAATTTACTTGAGATTTATTCATTAAACTTCAAGTTTTAATAGGTGTTTGCAACCTTTACAATCAAGTGCACTGACAACACCTTTGGATACCTCACCCTTTGTGTTTGAACCTCACTTCAAGAGATACTTCACTTTTTTCTCTCTTGAGGGATACCTCTTCCTCTTATAAAGGAAACCAGATAAATAAAGATTTAGAAACTCTCATAAGAGTGAATTATACAAATTGAAGCACTAAAGGTAAAAGGATGATCACACTCAAAAATAGAGTAAAAGGATTGATGATGTTAAAGTTTGTAATAAATGCTCAAGAAGCTCTTTCAAATTGATATCCAACTTCACTTGAGTCTCCAATGACTTGTATTTAAAGCCCAAGTCATTAAAGAGTCGTTGGGAGTGAGTTAGTAGCATTTAATGCGAGCTACTAGTCAGTATTACTGCTTTTAGAAACTCATATAATCGATTAATGGAACCTTATAAACAAATATTTGTGAGATAGCACAAAAAAAAGTGTTTCTAAAACTCGATAATCGATTATTCATGAGGGATAATCAATTATTGCCATTTGATCTAAGAGGCGCGAAATGAACTTTTTAACTCAATAATCGATTATCATAGTGAAACAATCGATTATTGCTTGAAAGATTTAAAATCATGACATTTTGACTTTTGTTAATCAATTATGGTAATTATTACCTTTAAAAACCTAAAACAAGGCATTCTGTTGAGCCCAGATAATCGATTATGACAAGTTCATAATTGATTTTGGCTTCAAGCAGCTTTGAAAAACTTAGTCATTTTAAGTCAATGCCTCCAATTGTTTCAACATACTTTTAAGCACTTAAAAAACCATTTCTTTTGATTTTAAAAGCATTTTTAACAACTTGAAAACCCATTGGTCATTGAGTGCTATCTTTAGCTTTTGAAAAATAGATTTAGAGCTTAAGTGTGAAATCTTTTTTATCTTTACATAAGATCTAAATTATATAGCTAGTCTTGAAGATTTTTGGACTTGATTTTGCAAACATCTTCTTGTTTGTGATTATCAAAACCTTTGCCGATCGCCAATTATATAATGAAGAGAGCAAAAACAATCCATTCAGTGAGTCACTTTCTTTGCCAGCTTCTTTCAGCCTAACACTAGCTAAGGTGTCCATCTTTTTGCTAGCATATATTGAGTATGATATGGCTTAATTATGGTGTGTCCCAATTATGTATTATATAACTATATATATGAACACAATAATTATATTTACATAAATTTGGTGTTTGTTGGTGGATCTTACGTAGTGCTAGTAACATAAATGTTTTTCCTCTCTCAATGATTTTATAGTTCTCTTTAACTAACTATTGTTATGCAATTGTTATACATATAGAGGACAAGAATATTCCAAGTTTCCAGAATCAGGAAACAGACCAGAGCCGTGTTTCTACCATGATCAGTGGAAGCCGTCGTATGGAACCTAGTTATAAGATCCCAAGTCACGAAGACAATGGTGAGCTTACAAAATTATAATTATTGATACCTTTATTAGATTCATTATGGTGTCTTTTTTTTTATTATATATATTACGGTTTTAAATCACAGTGCAGAATAAGAATGCAATTTAATTTATAGTTGCTACACTTGATTGAGTCAACTTTGCTTTTAATCTTTTGGAGATTTTAGGGATTTTTATGACTCAATTTAGAATGGAAATTGAGTAACATATTTATAACTAGATATGTAATTCTAATTTTTATAACATTCCTATGCATTGTGTTCCTTCACACAAATCTTCTTTGTTATTGTTCTTTTTCTCTGTATATCCATAGATAATAGCAATGGAAAAGGTGATGAAGAGCGCAGTTGCAATCCTTTCACCGAGTCACTTTCTTTGCTTGCTTCTTACAATCTAATAATAGCCTAATTTTCCATGTTGTGAAACATATTTATAATATACATGTTTCAATTATAATAACACAATTCTTTTTCTATTGTTGTTCATTTTTTGTATATCCACAGAGAAGAGCAATGGCGATCATGGTGGTGGCGGCGATGATGGTAGTGGAGATAGTGGTGGTGGCGCTGGTGGTACTGGTGATGAATATGGTGGAGATAAAGGTGGTGGCGATAAAGATGGCGGCGATGGTGGTGATGAATATGGTGGGGATAAAGGTGATGGCGATGGTGGTGGTGGTGGCGATAAAGGTGGTGGCGATAAAGGTGGTGGTGGTGGCGATAAAGGTGGTGGTGAAAAAGGTGGTGACAAAAAAGGTGGTGGCAAAAAAGGTGGTGGCGATAAAGGTGGTGGCAATAAAGGTGGTGGCGATAAAGGTGGTGGCAATAAAGGTGGTAGCAATAAAGGTGGTGGTGATGAATATGGTGGTGATAAAGGTGGTGATGATGGTGGTGATGGAGATGGTGGTGGTGACGGCGATGAAGGTGGTGGCGATGGTGGTGGTGATGGTGGCGGCGGTGATGAAGGTGGTGGTGATGGTAGTGGTGGCGATGATGGTGGTGGTGGCGATGGTGGCGATGGTGGTGGTGACGATGGTGGTGGTGGCGATGATGGTGGTGATAGTGGTGGCGATGGTGGTGGTGGAGATGGTGAAGGTGGCGATGGTGGTGGTGAAGATGGTGAAGGTGGCGATGGTGGTGGTGACGATGAAAGTGGTGGCGATGGTGGTGGTGGCGATGTTTGATTTTCCTCCAGTTTCACCGAAATCCATGCCAAGAACTAGACGTGGCTACGATACTCAATCGGCTAGTTACAATTCCTGCAAGTTGAATAATATCGGTGAGATTCATTAGAGTTTGAAACTTGTGCCTTATGATCAATATCATAAATAATAGTGCTATGCAGCACCTGCTAGTCTCCTATAACTATTCCATATGCTATGTTGCAAGCTGTATTGTGTGTGTACTCGATACTAATGTCATATATGTTTTTTGGTATCACGTTATATGTGTAATTCTAGTCTGTTTTGTTTAATTATTAAAGTACATTTTAATTATCCAAGGCTCAATTGCTTTTCCTTCGATTCATTACAGTAGTTTAATCAAAATCTCATTTTTATTCCTATTGATATTAATTTATTTAGTCCAATTAGTTCTTATCAAATTTTCATAATAGGTTTATTATTAAACAATTTCAGATTCTGACATACTTTCGTCAACACCAACTTAGTTCAATTTTAATCTTATTAGATTGAGTTGTCACCTTAATCAGACTCTACTACATACTACCACTTGCATATATAAACACATTATTAAATTTGTTTATCTCATTTTAAGCTAAGCCTTTACTTTGTTTGATTACTTATTATCACTCTCGGTGTTGTCATATAAACCAAGCCACAAATACAATTCTACTTTTACATTAATATTTACAATTGTTTACAAGTCATGAATAACACATGGTTAACATTATTACAAGAGTACATTAATTGCGACACGTATTAAAGGAATTCAATCAGTAAATCTCCACCTCTACATCAACCACGCTACAATTCAATGACAATAATCACAGCTGACATCTTGCTAGGCATTTGAATTTCAAGTTCTGAAAACACCACCTAAATGGTGTGAGAATTCAAAAAATTCTTAGTAGACAACGTTCAAAACAGTTTAAAAATATATTAGAAAACCATATGGTATTTCTAGGGGTATCAGATACCCAAAACATTTTCTCTTTTCACAATTCACAACAAAAAGCTCATAATCTCACACACCCAATAGAGGATGCAATAAGTCAACACTTAACTCATAGAGAATACATTAGGATTATGCATTTATACGCAATGCCGGAAATAACCAAACAACATAATTGTGATACACCATCTAATGCATTTATCAAATGCATGAATACAATACAATTATCTCTAACTAGTTACTTTCCATTCATTCTCTTTAGAATCATAGCAATATAATAAGGCACAAGCACACAATCATTGACGGATCTAGGAATTTTAGTCAACGGAGGCAAAGTTGCATGAATTTTAGTCAATGGGGGCAAAGTCGTATTTTTATATTTTGAAAACGCTAAATGATATTTTTATTATCAATACTATCAAATATTTCTCTCTCTATATATGTAATCAAACAATTATTCAATAATATTATATGAATTTTACATTTTATTACTATGAATTTATTAATTTATCTACATATAAAAATAAAAATTACACATATACAAATATAAAAAGACATATATCTATATAATATATAAAAAAAATTACAAAGCAGAGTGGGGGCGTGCGTCCCCACTCCTTTGAACGTGGATCCGTCCCTGCACACAATATCACGTCATGATAAGCAGTAAACATTAAACAATGAATGCAAGTACCTAAATTTCTATATGTCTAATTCATACTTTGGGCTCAAATTCTCTTTATTGGTAACATGTATAAAGCATGAGCTCACTCTCTAGTTACGAGTGTCCTCTTAACATTCTATCTCTTTTTTGGCACAAAGCCTTTCTTTAGTGCCCTCTCACATTCTCTATAGTAAAACCCACTTCTTTGTGTGGCAAAGCCACTTCTGAGGATCACATCTCTTGCCGAGAACCATTTCCAATTCTCTATGTGAATATACCACTCTTTGTGGATCACCTCTTTTACCGAGGATCATTTGCAATTCCTTGCAGATCACCTTATCTTTGAGGGTCATATCCAAATTTCTGAGAAACTCCTTTTGGAAATCTAATCAATTTAATCAACACAATTTCTTATATCATCTCATGCCAATCAGACATTCTATTTCCAATTCAAGGACTTCTCTAAATATCATATCATTCTAAAATAATTTCTCTTCGTGACTGATTCAGCCACTTCATGTCAAGCATGTACCCTTTCTAATCTAATTCCATTCTTCAGTTATACAGCTCTTCAAGTTATGTATGCACTCAACCACTATACAAATCCAACCACAGGGAACTTCCAACCCAATAACGCAACATGATTCATTCATATTATTATACCAACACTAGTTATGCCAAGTAAAGCTCAAACTTGTGTACTAATGGTATCTCAATAAACCCTCTGAAATTCTATACTTATGACCATATAAAGTATTGTGTCTGAACCTGGGTTTGAGTTAAGAGTTAAACAAAAAAAGTTTCCTCTACTAATCTCCTTGCTTTCCACAGGTTGAGCTTGCTATTGAGCTTGGGTGATTGAACTAAGGGGCTTGATGGAAATAGCTCTTGATCCTCTGTGATTTTTCTTTCTACTCTAACTCTCATCCAAACCTCTAAACCCACCAAGCAAGAGGCCAAAGTTCTCTCCCTTTCCTCGGTTCAGTGTCTTTTTCTTTCCCTTCATGTTACTTTCTTTCCCTCTCTATCTATACTCCATGCCAACTCTTCTATCTTTTCTTTATATATATATATTTTAACTTACTAATTGAGTTAGTAGTGGCTTCTCCTATACCAATTAAGTAGCTTCTTACTTAAGTACCTTCTAACTTACCCATTAAGTAGCGTATTACATAAGCACCTCTTAACTTGTTGCCTACCTAACATATGCCAAATGTATGCGGTGTAATTTGCAAGAGAGTGGCTGGTTGTCATTGGTTTAGGACATTAAGTGTGACACTCGAGGCCGACGAGGGCGGGGAGTGGTCGCCGGTGCTAGAAGATGAAGCACGGACAAGGAATGGCTCCTAGCAGGCTTCTAGGTAGAGGGGCACATGAATGAACTGAATACACACTGGAATGAGAGGGATCCAGAGACTGTACAGGTATAGGACTGCATAGTTAAGGATGACTTAAAGGAATTGATTAGAGCCACCTATATCAACTAGATGCATCTTCTTTTTGGGAGCTAAGAACATAAGTATTCCATAGTTAAGCGTGCATGACTTGGAGCACTTGTGGGATGGGTGACCTCCTGGGAAGTTTCCTAGGATTCATGTGAGTGAAGACAAAGCACGCTAAAAAGACTTGTGTTGGTTTGTGGGGACACTCATCGATCCTGCAGGCAGTCTCAGACGGTATAAATGGTATCAGAGGCCCAGTTTGAGTTTTCTTTTGGGTTTTTGTGGTTAGGTCTGTCTGTCTTGTTTGTGCTGTGTGTTTCTCTGAAACCAAACACAGAGATTTATTGTTTGATTTTTGAAAGGTTACATCTAAACTTTTCTTATGTTTTGATTAATGGAATTTGGAGAAAAGTAATGGCACGAGGTAGAGGAGAATGCATCAATGTGGAACGCAACAGCGAGGTGATGACTGTAGCTACCGAAGCTATGTAGCAGATGGTAGAAGTTATTGTACAACAAAATCAATGAGTAGAGCAAGAGGCGAATGCTGATGCCTAGAATTTGTCTGAATTCCGTCGAAACAACTCTCCACAGTTCAGAGGCGAGTTTGATCCAGAAAAGGCAAGTTTATGGATTCAAGAGCTAGAATTTTTTTTTGAAGGAATGAGATGTGCAGACGATCGCAAGTTAACTTATGCTACATTTATGCTAGTGGAAGATAGTGAAAACTGGTAGAAAGGAACTCAGAAATTGCTACAAGCGGAAGGAAGGGAGATTACATTAGAAGTATTCTGTAATCATTTCTGGAAAAGTACTTTCCAGATAGTGAAAGGCACGGCAAAGAAATAGAGTTTCTTGGATTACGACAAGGAGGAATGATTGTCAACGAGTATGCTGCAAAGTTTGAGAGCTTGTCAAAGTTCTCACAGTATCTTCAAATCCATCCTGATGAGGTGTGGAAATGTCATAAGTTTGAAGAAAGTCTAAGGGTTGAATTGAAGAGAGGAGTGCTGCCAATGAGAATGAATCAGTTCTCAGCTTTGATGGACATGTGCTGCAAACTCAAGGCATTTGAACCATCTCGAGAGACAAAGAATCGTAACTTTGGACCATCTAGGTTCCAAAGGGGAGGAAACAACAACAACTGATTTCAGAGGAAGCCTTATTCCGACCATTGGGAAGTCAACAATAATCACCTGGTGGAGGCTCTAGTGGAAATTCTGATGGTAATAGATTTGGTCAGACTCTGGCATCTTCACCAAAGTGTATGAAATATGGAAAGGACCACTCGATAAGGGACTGTACAATCAAATGGATTATCTGCTTTAGATGTGGAAAGCCTGGATATCTCTCCCGAGATTGCACCAACCCAAGGCGGAGCCTTTTGTCAACAATGCACAAGTTGCAAGACCTCAGGTAGGAGGCAGAGTTTACATGATGAGTCGAGCTAAAGCCTTTCAATATGAAGATCTGATAAGGGGAGAATGTACCATATGAGGTAATCTTTTATCTGTACTATATGATTTGGGAGTGACCCATTTTTTTATTGCTTATGACTGTGTGCATCGATTAGGTTTACTGTGTCTTCCTTACCTTTTGATTTGAGTGTTTTTACCCCTACTGCTGAACCTGCTGTTACCACTCATGTTTGTTTGGACTGTCTTTTATCTATTGAAGGTTGAATCTTTTCTGTTGATTTGATCTGTTTACCTCTTTCTCAAATAAATATAATTTTAGGAATTGATTAGTTGTCTTTTAACTATATCCTATTAGATTGTTCTAGTAAAACTATAGTTTTTCCTACGTCTGAATCTAGATTTTTGATGGCTAACCAAGTTCAAGCTTTCTTGAAAGAAGAAGCTTAGGGATACATGCTATTGTCTTCCTTAAAAGTCGAGAGTGAGATAGATGTGAAGACTATTCCGGTAGTTAATGAGTTTCCTGAAATCTTTCCTGATAAGGTACCTGGTTTACCGCCTGAGCTGGAGATAGAGTTTAATATTGATCTTGTGCTTGAATCTGGTCCTGTATCTATAGCACCCTATAGGATGTCGTCGTCAGAATTAGTTGAGCTCAAGAAGCAGTTGGTGGAGCTCCTGGAAAAGCAATTCGTCAGGCCTAGTGTGTCACCCTAGGGAGAGCCAGTGCTGTTGGTCAAGAAAAAGGATAGAACTTTGCACTTATGTGTAGATTATCGTCAGCTAAACAAGGTCACGATCAAGAACAAGTATTCACTTCCGAGGATAGACGATTTGATGGATCAGCTGAAAGGAGCTTCTATTTTCTCAAAAATTAATCTGCGTTCGGGCTATCATCAGATCCGAGTGAAGGTAGATGATATTCCTAAAATGACTTTTCGTACACGTTACAGAAATTACGAGTATCTTGTGATGCCGTTTGGAGTGACAAATGCACCTGCCATATTCATAGATTACATGAATAGGATTTTTTGTCCTTACCTAGACAGATTCATCACCGTCTTCATCGATGACATTCCGATCTATTCTCGAAATTAGAAGGAACTATTGAACATCTCAGTATAGTTTTCCAGATTCTGAAGGAAAAAAATTTATATACCAAGTTGTCAAAGTGTGAATTATCACTAGAAGAGGTTAAGTTTTCAGATCATGTGATCTTGAAGGACAGAATTATAGTGAATCTGTCGAAAGTTGAAGTAATTCTACAGTGGGAAAGGCCGAAGACTGTGACAGAGATCCATAACTTCGTGGGATTAGCTGGTTATTATTGAAGATTCATTGAAGGGTTTTCTAAGATAGCAGAACCTCTCATTCAACTTACGAAAAAGAATCAAGTCTTTGTATGGACTGATGATTGTGAAGAGAGTTTTCAAGAATTGAAAAGATAACTGACTACTTCACCAGTTTTGGTTCTACCTGATCCGAATGAATCCTTTGAAGTGTATTGTGATGCTTCACATTAAGGATTAGGATACGTGCTCATGTAAGATAGGAAAATGGTGGCTTATGCTTTAAGACGGCTGAGAGTACATGAAAAGAATTATCCTACGCATGACCTAGAGTTAGCAGCGGTGGTGTTTCCTTTGAAAATATGGAGGCATTTTCTGTACGGAGCCACGTTCAACATCTACAGTGATCATAAGAGTCTGAAGTACCTATTCGACCAAAAGGAGCTAAACATGAGGCAAAGGAGGTGGCTAAAATTTTTGAAGGACTACGATTTTTAACTCCAGTATCATCCTGGAAAGGCAAACGTGGTCGCAGACGCTTTCAGTAGAAAGATGCTAAGTATCTCTGCTATGATGATCAAGGAAAAATAATTAATAGAACAATTTTGGAATATGTGGATATCCGTGGAATTGACACCGGAGAAGATTTGTTTAAATATGGTTACTATCTTAAGTGAATTGATGGAAGAAATTCGAGAGAAACAGAAGGATGATGAATTTCTACAAAATGAGAGAAAGCTGATAAAGCGAGACATTGTGTCAATAGTTCAAGAAGGACATGACGATATTTTGAGGTTCAAAGGTAGAGTTTGTGTGCCTAGTGATCCGGAGCTGAGGAAATTAGTTCTTGATGAAGCCCACACGAGCCAGTTAAGTATACACCCTGGAATGACAAAAATGTACTAAGACCTGAACTGATTATTCTGGTGGCACGGAATGAAGAAGGATGTTGCGAAGTGCGTGTCATCTTGTCTAGTTTGTCAGAAAGCTAAGGTTGAACACCAGAGACCTTCAGGAATACTACAACCTCTAGCTATTCCCGAATGGAAATGGGATGGCATCACGATGGATTTTGTGGTTGGATTACCGAAGACCCGAAAAGGTTACGACTTGATATAGGTAATTGTGGATTAGCCCAACTATATATTGGCGAGATTGTTAGACTTCATGGTATGCCTTCCAGTATTACCTCCGATAGAGATCTGAGGTTCACATCGAGGTTTTGGCAGAGTCTTCAAGAAGCAATGAGAATGAAACTTCGATTGAGTTCTACTTATCATCCTCAAACCGATGGTCAATTGAAAAGGACGATCTAATCACTAGAAGACCTACTGAGAGCTTGTACTCTAGAATAGACTGGAAGTTGGGATGAAGTTTTGCCTTTGATAGAGTTCACCTACAATAACAGTTTTCACTTGAGTATAGGTATGGCACCCTATAAGGCTCTATAAGGACGACGGTGCAGAACACCCTTGTGTTGGTACCATGATGGGGAGCACCTTACGATCGGACCTGATCTTGTGTAACAAACAATGGAGAATGTTAAGGTGATTCAGGAAAAGATGCGGACGGCTCTGAGTTGACAGAAAAGCTATGCGGATAAAAGAAGAAAGCCTCTCGAGTTTGAAGAAGGCGAGCATGTGTTTTTGAAAGTCACACCCATGATTGGGGTCAGTCGAGTTCTTAAATTTAGAAAACTTACTCCAAAATTCATTGGACCTTATCAAATTCTTCGTCGGATAGGTCTAGTAGCTTGCCAAATAGCTTTACCACCTTTTCTTTCTAACCTTCACAATGTTTTTCATGTGTCGCAATTGTGAAAATACATTCTTAATATAAACCATGTCATAGCACCGGATACGGTACAAGTAAAAGAGAATTTGACCTATGAGACACTTCCCGTAAGGATTGAGGATAGGAGAGTGAAGCGACTCAGAGGAAAGGAGATTCCATTGGTGAAAGTGATTTGGAATGACATAACTGGAGATGCGACGTGGGAGTTAGAGGACAAGATGAAGGAACAACATCCACATTTATTCTGAGGTATGAAAATTTCAAGGACGAAATTTTTTTTTAGAAGGAGAGAGTTGTAACACCCCGAAAATTTCTTGTTTTATGATATACATTCATTTTATAATATTTGTGATTTTTGAGAATTTTTTGAAATTATTTGAATTGTTTAATTATTTTAATATTTTTCTTGATTTATGTGTGCACTGAGCGAGGTCGGGAAAATAAAATATTTTCCCTGAGGCCAGAAAATTTTGGACTATGAAAACGTCGATGGAGGATCTTACTAAACCCAAAATAAAATTACAGTACCTTTTATTATCCGTTAGATGATAAATACTATTTTTGCTAACTGTAACTTTTGTCCACTGGTAATAGCTCTAGTAGAGTGTTAGTCATCTTTTATAGAGAGTATTTTAATGACATCACCAAGATGACATCATCAGCATGACATCACTATTCACTTTATCAAAAAGTGTGTGAAGTTTCTCAAGGAAGCTTCCTACCAGGCTTCTCAAGGAAGCTTTACCTTTCCTCTCTCCTTCTTGGACTCCACAATTTTGGAGGGGAAAGATGACCAAAAGCCATCATATTTTCCAATCACCTATCACTTTTTTCCATTTCAAACAAAACTCCACTTTTTCTTTCTCTCACTTTTTCTTTTCTGTCTCACTTTTTCTCTCCTCCATTTTCTCTTCATCCTCACGGCCACTACACCATTTTTGGCCATCCATCCTTGCTTCCTCCAACCAATCTTGGTTCTTGATTCTCCTTGTCACATCAAAGCTTTTCTCTTTGGTGATCCTATCTTGATTCCTCCATCTTCATCATTTCTACCAAGCCCAAAAACTTGAAGCTTTGAGGTAAAGTCCTTGACTTTCATCTTTTCTCTTCTCATTTTCGTGATCCTTGGTCACCTTTGTGATCAAGGACTCATTTTTTCAAGCTTTGGTTGTTGATTGGGTGAGTTTGACTATCCTATGGTTGTGTAGGTGGTGGTGGATGAAAATCACAAGGAGGTCTCAAGAAGCTTGCTTTCTTTTTTTATCTCTTGAGGTAAGAGGGAGATCATTCTCTTTAACCTATCTTGGTGGTGAGGAGTCACGTTTTTATGTTGATGGTGAAGAATCCATGTGTGGATTGCTCACTTTGTTGTGTGATTCTTGGTAATGTTGTGATTGGTTGTGTTGTATGACTCTGATACTTGTTATTGTGTGACTTCATGGATTTGGAATGCTTGAATGCTTGAATGTGTAAATGGAAAAACATTCATGTGTAAATACACGGGTTGTGTTGTTTGACACGGCCTAGGCCGTGTTTCTTTCTAGAAAACAAAATGCCATATACTTCATAGGCCAGAGGAGTACATGACCCAGGCCGTGTTTGGGGACACGTCCTTGTTAGGCAGGCTGTGTTTAGAGACACGGGTTATGTCATTGAGTGGATCAGATTGGGTCTTTTTTTGTCCTTATAGAGGAGTACACGACCTAGGCCGTGTTTGGGGACACGACCGTGTTAGGCAGGTCATGTTAGGGGATAAGCCCGTGTTAGGGAGATGATGGAAAATTGTTGGATTCTTAGTTCCTTGGAAGCTCACGGCCTCATTGGGCACTCCATGTGAAACTTTTGTATCAAGTTAAAAACTTAGTTACTTAAATGAGTAGACACTTAATTAGGAATTCATAATATGAAAAGAATAAAGAACAAAACTTTATCCTATAGCCTAGAGTGATTTTTGGACAAAGAAAGAACATGAGTATAGGTGAGGTTGTGAGGAACTTAAAAATGATTTATATAAGTGAGTTTGATCTAAAACAAAGGAAAGGACTTATTTAATTAAGAGTAATAAAGGTTGAATGAAAAATACTGGAGAATTTCCCCTAGAAAGGCTTGATAGGAAAAGTATGTTTTCCTTCTTGAGAATTCGACAATGACTTGTTGTGGGTCCATAAGTGGGACCAAGGATTGTTGATAATTGATTGAGCCTAATATGGTATAAAATTATGGACAAGTCATACTATTATTGAAATTCTGTATATATGTGCATCGAGTTATCATGCATTGTGAAAGTCTGTTGGACTCTGTTGAAAGGCTGTATGCCTAGGAGATGAATCACACCTACGTGCGGGTGCGAATAGACTAGTGTAGGTCACTTCTTGACCTTGGGGTCATCAAGGTGCGGGTATCTCACAATGGACAGTTGGTAGCTCCTCTGTGCCGTGGGACAGACTGATGCAAACGCACCTATGATCCGGACCGAGGCACTGTCCTATATCATGATCTAGTGTAGAATGTTTTGTACAATACATTGATATGCACGTTAATAAATTGATAAATTATAGCACTATTGGCCATGACAGCTGAGTTACAGACATGTCTCCTTGATCATTCTCTCCGATGTTGTGTCTAGCTCTATGGAGTAGGATTTTGGTACCTTGTTCATGTGTATACTCTGTCCACATATTTATCTGGCATAAATATATATGATTTATGGAATCATTTATTTTAAGGATGTTATGAATATTTGTATTACTAAACTGTTTCTATCTGTATCTTGATGTTGCTTATTATGTTTGCCATGCTGTGAAGCATCCTGCGCCGTTTCTGATTCTTTACTACCATAATTGGTATTGATGTTGAATATCTCACCTCTTCTTTGTATTATGTTATTCTGTTTATATTTATGCTTCTAAAAAGATCGAGGCGAGGAAGAGCCTGAGTTTCCTGATTTTGGGACAAGTTAGTCTTCTGTTTGGCTATGGCATCCCGACGAGGCTTTCTAGGGTATACCAGGCTGAGGTTCCACGGAGCCATTGACTGTTGACACGTTAACTTGATCATCAAGTGCTTCGTCTACGTAGGAGAAGTGACTGTATCTTTGGCTTGAGGTCACTATGATCCACATGTCTTCTCTCTTAACGTTTCTGTATGGCTGGAGTTCTACATGCCGATGCGTGAGGTGTGAGGCAATCGTGAGTATACCCCACACGAGGATTCGTTCCTGTCTTCTGCACGAGCCCCTGCTCATGAATTTGTTGCTCCTGTGAGGATTTCCTCTTCTGAGGAGGATTCTATGGAGGAACCTGAGGAGGACCCCTCTGAGGTTCCTTCTTAATAGTCGTTGGGCGTATGATGTTTTTTTGTAGCCTTGGTGGCTGTCTGTATAACCTTTTAGGACATGTAAAGCTTCTGCTTTCTTTTGTGAACTATTGGTGTATGTAATGACTTATATTATGTAACTAAAATATATATATATATATATATATATATATATATATATATATATATATATATATATATATATATATATATATAATTAAAAGAAAATGGCTAAGTTAGGATACTCCATTGATAAGTAGGCTAATACCTATGGATAAAATAAACCAGGTCTTAATAATAGTTTTCTTTTGAATTTTGTACGTTTGGTGTGACGTCCTCCTCCCGAAAAAGGGGGCGTTACATTAGGAAGATTTAATTTATTATTTAAGCATTATTTTTTGTTTGTATATTTTAATTTCATTCCTAAGCTTCTCTAAAAATAATTTTGTGGCTTCTTTTTATTATCCTTAGTCCTTTATCATGTCCTACTTACTTGTACACTTACCTACTCACTTTGCCTACTCATTTTGAGTGTATAACTCTAGTGTCTATACATTCAGACTTAGCATTTCCAAGTATGAGTCATCTCATATATTATCATAAGTAAGCTTATCACATTTACATTGTTTAGCCCAAATGGTGGATATTGTACTTATATTATTATTTAATAGTTGACGAGGATTGTGGTATTTCTAAAATTATCAAAAAAGGTATTTTTACTATTAAAATTTAGATAAAATCATCAATGTTTTATTATTTTGGAATAATCCTATTAATGTTTTCTTTTAGTTTTTTATAAAGATTATGGGGATATTAAAGATCATACTTGGGCATGTGAGATTTGCCATGTTTTTGTGCGGTATGAGGAAATATGTGGAAAGCGCTACCAAACAAAAAAAATTGAAGTTTTCTTTATACTATGGCCAAGGAAAGGTTGAACTACCAAGATTAATAGATATGTTGAAACCACTAATGCACTTACTCAATAGCAATTATGTTATAAGCAAATTGTTTCAAGAAAAGATAAGATCATGTAATATGATGTTCTCATTCATATCACTTAGTGGGAACATAGATCATTCAATTAATTATGAAAAAGCCCTTCAATTTTGAGAATACATGAGGAAAGCTATAACTTGATTGGAAGTCTATTACCAATTCTAGCATCCTGTCCTATATTTGCACAGTTATAATTTATGACAATAAAGTCTCAAACAGAATGAGTGCTATAAGGTACTAAATTTCTTTGGAAAATTTATCATTCTTGAATATAACGATAATTTCTATTGGTAATCCAAATGTAGATGGTTGGGCCAACGGCTTGCAGGCTAAGAGAAAATTATATGAGCAGGTGTGACCCAAAATGGTGAGTGGCTCAGATTAAGTGAAGCTCTAAAAAATGTGTACTTTGAAGAGAGAAGCTAGGTTAAATTTGAGTTGACCAAGTCAAACTCGTGAAAGAATAATTGGGTAGGGCATATCCTAAGAAAATAGGGGATAATGGGGCAAGCAGTTGCTTCCAACATTCAGGTATGCAGAGAAGGTATTTTTGGCAGTTTCCTTTGCTGAAGCTAGTGGGAAATGTGCCATGGAAGTGCCCCATAATGTAGAAATACATGGAGTGACTTAGTGGCTAAAGATCATGTTCCTACAATTCAAGAAAATGGACTTGGAGACCTAAAAGTACATTGAAGCTTCAGCTTTTCTAGCTTTAACTCTATAAACAGACCTCTAAGGCTCTGAAGAAAGGATCCTCGAATCATCACATAAAAATCATCTATATTTCATTTAGCTTCTATTTAAGTTTCCATCATTTTACAGCTTTTCGTTTACCTTTCCTGCCATTTATCGATTTCCTTAACATTTCTAACAAGTTTACAACATTTCTTTATTGTCTTCCACTTTGCTTTATGCGATTTTTCTTACTTTGTATTTCGGGGCGCCATTTTCTTCCTTGTACTTCAACTTTATTCTATGTACTTTGTTGGACTCAGGTTCTTTAATGTGTTTCATTGTTCTTTACATTGTTTAAGTCATTTGCTTTAAATCCATTGTTGAGGGCTTTCTTTAGTACCTCAAAAACCTACACCAAAAGGCAAGTTCCACCTTTTGAGAGTTTCCTTATGTGAAGCTCATACTAGATTTGGACATCAATGGAAGTGTGGAGTTTGACTTTTGCTTCGTAGGTAGAAACATCTTTTTAGCATGTCTGGTGGGACTCCAAGATTCAAGGTCTTCAAGGTCTCCAGGTGTTTTTGAACATATCCAGTGTTTCAATGTATGCAATTGAGACCAGGCCATTGTATTTCTACTGCGGCTATGACTTCCCAAGCTGAAACGCCTGTTATTCCTTCTTTTAGTCACTCGAGGGAAAACACTCAAGTGAATGCTTATGCCGTTGTCACACAGACCACAAGTATGTTGGCCTCGAAAATGCACTTAATGTAGTGGCACATGATGATAATCTTTTCTTAATGCAATATCAGATTGACCAAAGTGTAGATGAAATCATTCCTCTGATAATGGCTTAGATACCCGAGGTTGTACGACCTTTCATTGTGAATGAAGCTCAAAGAAGCAAAGAGAAAGGTCAGGGACATCACCCATGGAACTTTCACTCAGTACAACCAATCGATGTAACATCCTTCCTTCTAGCTTGATTATAGAGCTAATAGAGTGTTAACTGCTATTTGGTGCCTTTATATGATTTTACGTGCATGTCTTTGTAGTATGTATTTGAAAATAGATAACTTGGCAAGCAAGTTAGCTCCTAAGATTAATCAAAATAATTCTAGAAAATTATTAAATAATTGCGAGTAAATTTATAATCTATATTTTTGTATTTAAGTTATGGAAATAAGCCATAATAATTATAAATAAATTATTTATAATTAATGTGATGTAAATTGGATTTTTATGAATAATAAGGAATTAAATAAAAATATTATTAAACTAATTAGAGGTTAATTAGAAATTATGATATTTTAATTAAATAAATAATTATCCTAAATGAATAAAATATTTTGTAAAAAGATTAGGACTAATAGAAAAATTATAATAAATAATTATTTAATTAGAAATAACATGATTATTAAAAGAAAGTAATGATTATTAAGTGACCAATGAGGTTTCGTGCATGCTGAAGAAGCACTAGCTTGTTTCTTAGTGGCTTAGAAAATTTTGAATAATGTTGAGTAGTTTATGATTGAATTGACTTTAACCCTACCAAATGGCATGCAATAGGAAGAGCCTAGTGCTTTAGGGTGCAATTTTAGTAGTTAGGGTTAATGCACTATGGTTATAGGGTTTGCATGGGGTCTTGAGAGCCCTAATGTGATCTAAGGTATGCATGGATCCTAATAACATACCTTAGGGTAGCTAAACTCTATATAAATCACAGTCTAAGACCTTATACCACTACAATACTCTAAAACTCATTCTCTACAATGATAATTTAGTGACTAAGTTAGCTAGACTCCATCATCTTGGACACTCACAAGATTATATACTTTTACACTCACCTCACCACCTCTTTAACACAACACACAAAATCACTCTTTCTTCTCCATTTACACACACAATCACACAAATTGAAGAAAGAAGGAGAGGAAAAGTTTGAAAAAGTGTGAGCTAAAGAGAGAAAGAGAGGACGCGATGGAGATAGTGAAAAGGAGGAGGAGTCATTGAATGTGGAGTTTACCGTTGGTCCAAGCCAAAGATGGCCAAGTGAAGATAACATCATTCCTCATCACTGTCTTCCTTTTCCCTAAGTTATGCCACCAATCCGCCACCAACCACCTATCACCTCCATGTTTTTGGAGTAAAGGTAAGGGTCCTTGCTCATGTAATCTACTTAGTTTCTTGATTGAGAAATTGTTATGAGGTTAATTGAGTTGTTAGGGAAAGATTAAAAATTTGAAGGTGGATATGGTGGCCACTGTGAAGTGGCTTTGTTGCGAGCTAGGTGGCCTTTGCCATGGTTCTTGTGACTCCACCATAGTAATGGAGTTGTTGTTGGATGGATTTTGGAGGCTTGATGGACATGGCCGTCACCATGGGGCAACCAACTATGGAAGAATAAGGTGGTGGTGGCCACAGGTTGGCCACCAGTCGTGCTTGGGAGTTTGGGATTTGATGATGGTGTAAAGTTTTAGGGTTTTGGTAGACCATAGTGGAAAGGTGGGGTGGTGGCCATAGGTGGCCACCACAAGTGGAAGATGGCCACCACATTGGGAAGCCATTGAAGACAAGACGATGGAAGGGGTGGTCATGAGTTACTTGGCCTTTGGTGGCCACCAATTAGTGGCTTAGGTGGTGGTGGTGGCCATGGATGACCACCGCAAGGGTTAGGAACCTAGGGTTTAACTAAGTGGTGGTTCCACCACCATGGTCATAGGTTGGCAAGGTAGTAGGGTTGCCCAAGTTACACCCAATTGCCTTAATTAGCCATAACCCTAGAGGAGGAATTAAGAACCTTTGATTTCAATTGAGTCCTTAGATGTTAATTACATGATTAAGAAACTAATTACTGCCCATTGGATCTAATGTTGTTAAGAATTGGATGCTAAATTGAACCTTAGGGTTATGGCCTCATAGAGGTTGAATGAAATTGATAATAATACTTTTAGGAGATTAGGGTTGTTAAAACTAGGTTACTTGGTTGCCAAGTTAACTTAATTGGTCTTTGAGTAAATTGCATGTTGGTAATTGTAGTTGTTTGAATGCTTATGTATACCCTATATTGATTAATGAATTGATATTATGAATTATGAGTCGTTGTTAATGTTGGACTATGCTCTGTGAAGTTATTAATGATTATGAACTGTGAATTTATGTTGCATTATATAACTGTTCATATAAAGTATGCTTTCCCAAAATGAAAAGAAAGATTACCTTACAATAAAGAGCAAGAAAGGGATTCACCTTCCCTAGGGATAGGTTCTGTGTAGCATATACAACTACTAAGAGTAGGCTAGCTCATATCTAACAAGCAGACTATCTTATGGAGGTGGGTCGTTACCCTTCAATGTTAAATAAAGGATAAAGTAACTTCCTCAAATGAAAGGAAAGGGGGGGGAAAGCAAAAAATGTTGATTGAACAGCCAAATTTATAAGTATTGCATTTTTATATTGCAAAACATTGTTTTATTAATGATATAATTAAATTTTGATCATATGAAGAATACTGGCAAAAATGAACCTCTACCTCATGATAAGTAATTATATATGTTTTCAACTTATATATGTTAAATTAGTTTCTAATCTAAGGCAACTGAAACTATTATGATGATAATGTACATTTAGCTTACTGAGAATTCCTATAATTTTCACCCTTATTACTTTCCATGGTATTCTAGACACTGACCACCATGCCACTACGTAGCTTTTACATCGAGATAGTATAGGAAGGCTAGACATACTCCCCAGAGACAAACACCTACTCATTCTATGGAATTATTAGAGTGCACATTATGTACATCCCTAGTGTTTCTAGAGATGGCCCCAGAGGCTTCGTGATGTATGTCGCCATTGTCCCGAAGGGCGCCGCGAAAATAAAAAGAAAAGGGAGGAAAAGACCTCGGGGTATTGGGAGTCGCCACCAATCGCTTTATCCATTGAATGGAATGGTGCAATTGGACACCTAAGAGATGGTCTACGTTTTAGAGTTCGTGATTCGGGAGTTGATTACGGGTAGGGAAGGTGTTAGTACCCTACACCGTCCGTTCTAAGAACGGTTACCTATTTAATCTAATGTTATTTGCAAGATTAATTAAATTGGTCCTTTAAAAAAGAAAAGAAATATTTTTTGGTTTTTACTTTAACATGTCCCATTTTGTCAAGCATAATATCAAGAATGATAAATGGCTAAGACATGGAATGAGTGGCTAAATAACCATTATTTTGGAACAAATTCTAAGTTTGTAACACATGTTATATAAAAGTGGTGAATCAAAATTTTATTTTTTGAAGAGAAGTAATTTTCAAAATAAAATGGCCAAATAAAATATTATTTCAATGAATAAATTTTAATTCAAAGAAATTTATTTGAGGTAAGAGAATGTTCTTTTAAGTAAATGGCCAAATAAAATCTCATTTGTAAACAAGAAAAAAATATTTTTAGGCACAGTTAGATTTTTGTAGTAATTTCCAAAAAAAAGTCTTTATGAAAAATAAAAATTTAATTCACTACAATCATGATATTGAAACAGTATGAAATTATTCACTTTTATTTGAATATTTTATTTTACAAAAAAAGAGTTTTATTTTGGTTTATATAAAAAAATGTTGTAATTTAGTTTACATAATTGTTTTAATTTTTATGTAAGAGATTAGACCTCACCAGCGCTCCTAGAAAGATTCTATATAAAGCCTCAAGATTATTGGAAAGAGTGTATTTGATCGGTGCTCCGATCCTCTCCCAAATTTTCCATCGTCGGCCAGTTTTAAAACGTTTGATTTACACAAAAATGATCAAATTAAAGTCACATGTCAACCAGCACAATAATCACAGCAACAAATAAGACAATCAATTAAAAAACAAAGATAAACTATAATCAAATCAAATCAACCCACTTTTATAACTTTTTATTTTTATTTCTTATTATTTTTATTATTTTTTCATTTTACGTATTTTATTTTTAACCCTCTAACCTATTGATATCACAAAAAAATATGGGCCGTAAGAATTAATAATTGAATCAAAATAAACCCAAAACAACAACACTTAAAATTGAAATAAATATATAAAAAAAATAAAGAGACTTTTTAGTCTCTGGAAGTAAAGAAATAGAATAGAGAAAGAAAGGGGAAAAGAGGGGAGCTCATGGTGGTTCACATTTGGAACTCAGATTTGGCGTGGGAGTGACGACGAGAGGATGGCAGGGACGCGTGATGGAGCTCCAGCAAGGTGCGGTGGTACCGTGATGGGATAGGGTTCGAAAACGATGGATCTGGGTCCTGGGAGCAACGACAGGTCCGACTTGGTGCTGGTTCGTGACGCCAGCACTGTTTCAGTGGAGCACGCCGCGGAGGTGCAACGGCTCTGGGTCACGGTTAGGTTCGTGGATCTGGCGTGTCGCAGGTCGAGTCAGAACGAGCGGGTGGAGGCGCAACTCGCGTGGTGGCACTGCTCTTATGGCCATCTGGTGGCACATGGCCATCGAGTTGGGGTGGGGGGTAACAAAGTGGTTTTCGGTAATGGGTGTTTGATTTTTTCGTTTTTGGTTTTTTTTGGGTGGTTGTTTGGAGATTTGGATGGAGGGTTATGGGTTGAAGGTAGTAGGGTGATGGTGAAGGGATGGAGTCATAGGAAAGTGGATGAGTGAGGGTAGTGGGTTTGGTTTGGGAGGAAGATGGTGGGTGTTGGTGAAATTTGTATTTGGTTGGGTTGAAGGTGGGTGAAAGGTGGTAGTTTATGGTGGCTATGGAAGTTGAGGTAGAGTGGATAAGATGGTGGCTTAGTTGGTGGTGTGGATGAGAGTGAAATGGTGAAGGTGAAGACTAAAGATGGAGGTGGATGTTAATAGTAGATTGTGAGTGGTTCTGATGGTGGTTTGGTTAGTGGAATGATGGAGGAAGTTGAGATGGTTTTAGGATGCAGAGGATTTTTAGGCCGTCAGTGTGTTCTGTCTGTCTGTGTAGCTTCGATTGATTTGTGTGAATTTTTGAATGATTAATTCTTCTCCATGATTCATTTGTCCGCTTGAAATTTATAGGATTAAATCAGCCAAATAAATCTTAATGTTTCTGAGTAAAGATTAGAAGGCCAAAGGAGAAGAAAAACTATCAAAAATTTGTTTCTCAATGATGATTGGAAGGCAAACGGAAAAGAAAACTATCAGAAGTCTTTAATCCAATTCAATGCAGTTGTTTGATGGCTAAGGTTGTAACAGCAGGAAGGGAACGAGTTGAAAATGAAATTGGGTCATGGGTTGAGATGGAAATTGGGTCATGGGTTGACTCGTACAGAACAAAGTTAGTGATTTCTTTTTATTTTTTTATTTTTTTCTCTCTCTCTTTTTTTAAAAGAAATTAAACTAAATAAATAAATAAAACAAAAATAAAAATAAAAGGAAATGGAAAAAAATGGGTATCAACAACTACCCCCTTTGTTTTACATTTTGAATAAATGAAAAACAAAAGAATTAATTCAAATTTGTCCATGAAAAGGTAAAAAGCTTGCGGATTCAGGTGTTCACTGAAGCTTAAAGTAAAAAGGCTTGCGGAGTCAGGTATCCACAGAAACTTAACAGAAAACTTAAAGCAGAAAAAGGTAAAAAGCTTGCGGATTCAGGTGTCCGCTGAAGTTTAACATAAAACTTAAAGCAGAAAAGGTAAAAAGCTTGTGGATTCATGTGTCTGCTAAAACGTAACGCCCCTTTTTAGGAGGAGACGTCACATTGTGAATTAGATACAATGCGAAAAATATAAGTATAATAAATTAAGTAAGACCCGGTTCAGTACATCCTTAAAGGTATTTGATTTTAGTTGTATAAATAAAATGGTGAATATACATATTTTTTTTTCGTACACACACACACACACACACATATATATATATATATATATAATTATACTCAATAACCTGTTCATCAAATTCAATATTCAGAGGTATTAACATTTATAAAGATTCACTAGTACGTATATAAACTTTTGTCAAATTATAAATGGAAAACATAAACTTTGACAAAAAACATAAAGACTAAACCACACATCCATTGTAATGAGATACATCATATATATATATATATATGTATATATATATATATACTATTTAGATACAAATTATGAGTCAATAATTACATTAAGGCGCATAAAAAAGAAGCTTGAGACTAACCAAAAAGCAAAACTATACCTACCCAAAAGATCATGCATATACATCCCCAAGATATCGAAATATACAGCCCATCAAAATAAAGACATCAGGCCCCCAAAATAAAACACTAGCAGCCATCAAAAACTACCAGCAATATTAGTCCCTCAAATGAGGAGGAATTGTATCAGGATCCTCCGTGAGATCCTCCTCGGGAACCTCCTCGGGGTCTTCCTCATCTGAGGAAACCCACATAAGAGTCACAGAGCCAGGCCCCGAGCCCGAGCAGTGGAATCAAAAGAGTTCTCATGCGGGGTGTAGTAGTGGTCAGCCCACATCTCTCGGATGGGCAAATAAAATTCCAAGCGTAAGCTAATGCAGCAAGTGAAGATCGATGGTTCATGATGCCCCCAAGCTAGTGGCAACGACACGTCTCCTAAGTAGACACAGCAATTAGAGCTAAAGTTCATATGCCAACATTCTGGACCCCTAAGGAATGTCAGACGCACGTATCCCAAAAATCCACGAGGTTGGGCCGTCATGATCAGAAGAATGCTAGTCAAGGTTGGGCCAAAAACCAGGGAAATCGGGTTCTTCCTTTTCTTCACCCCTGTCTTCAGAGAATCACATATATATAGGTATGCAGAAAGAGTAGAAATATAGAAAAGAAAAGAGCTAAGACATTCAACATTCATTACCAATTAAGGTAGTAAAGAACAAATGGCGCATAACGCCCACATAACATCTCGGGAGATGATAAATAACATTAAAACAAATAATAAGCAATTTAACATATGTAGGCAGTCATGGCAGTAATGAAACAACATATTAAATTTCCATATGAATAAGTAACTATCAAATGGTTTGATGACTCACTATGCATATGCATATGATACCAACAACCCTACTCCATGGAGCTAGCACAAAACAGTCAGAGAGAATGATTACGGGGACATGCCAGTATCTCGTCAGCCAAAAAAACAAGTGCTTTCCAGAAAATAATCAATTATTTTGCACAACAAGACTTTATACAGCGACATTCCCACAAGATCTCGATATAGGATAGTGTCATAGTCAAGATCGTCGGTGCGTTTGCATCGGTTTGTCCCACGGTCCTGAGGGACTACCAACTGCCCATTATGAGACGCCCGTGCCCCGATGCCCCCAAGGTCAACTACAGGACCTACACTAGTCTATTCGCACCGCACTAAAGTGTGATTCAACTCCTAGGCAACTTGGCCTTCACAATAGTCCAACGAACATTTTCAATGCATGACTCAATTATGCTCAATGCACATATCTTCAATGCATACTCATATGTACATTTACAAAATCACATTTATAACATCTCAAGTCTAAGATCACATGTTATGTCATTTACCATCAATATTCAATCCCGTTCAAGGGTCTATACTAAGTTAATAATAAGTTTCTAGGCATTCACGCCCTATTCAAAGTCATCAAGTAAGTCGATTCTCAATTCCATTATGTTGCTCGCAACCTCTATCACGCTCATGTTCTATCTTAATTCAAAGTTCGTATAAATTTTAAAGCATACTGTCGTTCCTTGTTTTTCTCTCTTTATGAATCCCTAATTAGTTCTAGTCATCCAATTATTCCTGATTATTACACTTACATTAGTCCAAAAGCCTTGAGTCAAGTGTCCAAGGGGACCTTAAACCTCCAAGGGGCTAGAAAAGCCTCAATTCCATTACTGATCATGTTACACGGCCGTGTGTGAAATACACGGCCCCGAGTACACGGCCTTGTGGTCATACACAGCCTAGGCAGTGTACTCCTCTAGAGTGCACCAGAGACACATTTCAGTCACGCAGGGAGATACACGGCCGTGTATCCCTCTATGACGCAGAAATCACCAGAAAAACCATTCCAAGCTTCAAACATCCCAAAATCCATCAATGTACATCAATACATACCATTCAAACTCTCAAAATTCAGCCAAAAACAATCAAACAAAGAGGTTTCCAAAATGGGTCTTACCCCACCAACACAACTACAAGTTCTTAACTACCAAAATGGTTGAAGTGAATAGATCTTCCTCTTACCTAAGAGAAACACAAGGAAAGGATGCTCCTTTTTGCTTAGAAATTTCGTGCTTCACCACCATTAAAACCTTGGGTGTTCAAATCCACAAAAATCAAGATCAGAGAAGGGAAATGGTAGCCATGGTCATGATGGTGGCCATGGAACACGAAAATGAGGAGAAGAGGAGAGGAAAGTTGAGAGCTTTTACCTTAAAGTTCCAAGCTTTGAGCTGGGCTGCCAACCACGAAAATGAAGGAGCCAAGGTGAGTTCCACAAAGAGGAAAGCTTGAGAATGGAGAGGGGAAGCAATGGTCTCTATTGGGTTGAGCAAAGGAAGCTTGAAAATCAACAATGGTGGGTGTGGGTGTGTGCAGCCGTGTGAAGAAGAGAGCAAGAGGGGTTAGCTGCATGAATGAGAGAAAATGAGAGAGTGGGATGGGATATTTCCCTTCCCAGCTATGCAGCACCAAAAAGAGAGGGAGGAGAGAGAAAAGTGGTTGGAGGAAGCTTCCGAGAAGCTTCCCTCAAAGCTTCCTTGAGAAGTTTCGCGCGCTTCTTGATAAAGTGAAGTGTGTGGTCACTTAAATAATATCATAACAATAATTAGATAGAAGTAATCTATTAGGACTATTTCTCAGTGAACAAAATTACAGTCAGTATAAATAATATTTTATTATTATTTCTCAGATGATTAATTATTTTGTGATTTTATTCATCAGATAAAATCTCATAAAACGTAAACTTCACAAACTGTGCTCAGTCTCGGGTTTAGTAAGATCACCCGTCGACGTTTCCACAGTCCAAAGTTTACCAGCCTCAGGGAAAACATTTCGCTTTCCCGGCTCCGCTCAATGCACACGTAAAATAAGAAATATATTAAAATATTCAATGTTCCCAGAAAACTTCACAAAAATCATCAAAAATCATAATTATTAGAAAAGTTCTATTCATCACAAAACAAATAGTTTCCGGAAGGTTACATTGACTTTGCTCAGTGTGCACATAAAACGAAGAATATATTAAAATATTCATCATTTTCAGAAAAATCTAAAAAATTTTTCAAAAATCATAAATATTTTAAAATGATTATTTATGATAAAACAAATAATTTTTGAGGTGTTACAACTCTCCCCTTCTAAAAAGAAATTTCGTCCTCAAAATTTTCATACTTTAAAATAGTTGTGGGTATTGCTCCTTCATCTTGTCTTCTAGCTCCCATGTTGCATCTCTAATTATTTCGCTCCAGATTACCTTTACAAATGAGATCTCCTTGCCTCTCAGTTGCTTTATCCTTCCATCCTCAATTCTTACAGGAGGTGCCTCATAAGTTAAATTCTCTTTTAATTATACCGTATCTGGTGCTATGACATGACTTGGGTCAGGAAGATATTTTCGAAGTTGTGACATATGGAAAACATTATGAATGTTTGAGAGAAAAGGAGGTAAGGCTATTTGATAGGCTACTGGACCTACTCTGCGAATGATTTGGTATGGTCCAAGGAATTTTGGAGTGAGTTTTCTCGATTTCAAGGCCCGGCCCACCCCAGTCGTAGGTGTGACTTTCAGGAACACATGCTCGCCTTCCTCAAACTCAAGAGGCTTTCTCCTTTGGTTTGCATAACTCTTTTGTCGACTCTGAGCCGTCCTCATCTTTTCCTGAATCATCTTAACCTTCTTAATTGTCTGCTGTATAATCTCTGGTCCAATAGTAAGGCACTCACCGTCTTGGTACCAGCATAAGGGCATTCGACACCGTCATCCACACAGAGCCTCATAAGGTGCCATCCCTATGCTCAAACGATAACTGTTATTGTAGGTGAATTCTATCAACAGTAGAACATCATCCCAACTTCCAGTTTGCTTTATGGTGCAAGCTCTAAGCAAATCTTCTAATGATTGGATTGTTCTTTCCGATTGACCATCGGTCTGTGGGTGATAAGTAGAACTTAGACGTAACTTCATCCTTAATGCTTCTTGTAAACTCTTCCAGAAATTTGAAGAAAATCTCAGATCCCTATCCGAAACAATACTTGTAGGCACACTGTGTAGTCTAACAATCTCTCCAATATAGATCTGGGTCAGTCTCTCCAGTTTGTATCTTATGTTAATCGGGAGAAAATATGCCGATTTTGTGAGTCGATCCACGATTACCCAAATCGAGTCATGACCTTTTCTTGTCCTTGGCAAACCCACTACAAAATCCATCGCAATACTGTCCCAATTCCATTCAGGAATAGACAATGGTTGTAGCAATCCCGCTGGTCTCTGATGTTTCACTTTAGCTTTCTGGCAAACTAGACATGTCGAGACACGTCTAGCGACGTCACTCTTCATTCCATGCCACTAAAACAACTTCTTCAAGTCTTGAGACATTTTTGTTATGCCCGGATGCATACTCAGCTGGCTTGTATGAGCATGATTGATGATATATTCTCTAAGCTCTTGGTCACAGGGAATACAAACTCTCCCACGTAATCTCAAAATTCTGTCTGTTCCTTCCACAAATGCTGTTTCATTGCCTTGCTTCATTTGCTCCCTCACTTCTTGTAAGAACTTGTCAACCTTCTGCTTTTCCCTTATGTCATCCATTAACTCGCTTGAGATTGTAACCATATTCATGCAGATCTTCCCTGGTTCTAACTCCACAAAAGACCATACATCTTTAAACTGCTCTAACATATCCTTTTTCTTGATCATCAGGGCAGAGACACTGATCATCTTTCTACTTAAAGCGTCTGCCACAACATTTTCCTTACCAGGGTGATACAGAAGTTGGAAATCATAATCCTTCAGGAACTCTAGCCACCTTTGCTGCCTCATGTTCAACTCCTTCTGATCAAACAAATACTTCAGACTCTTATGATCATTGAAGATGTTGAACGTCGCTCCGTAGAGAAAATGCCTCCATATCTTCAGGGCAAAAACTATAGCCGCTAACTCCAAGTCATGCGTCAGGTAGTTCTTCTCGTGCACTCGCAACTGCCTTGAAGCATAAGCCACCACTCTTCCATGCTGCATAAGTACAGATCCTAGTCCTTGGTATGAAGCGTCGCAATACACTTCGAATTGTTCATCCGGATTAGGTAGCACTAACACTGGTGAGGTAGTTAGCCGATTCTTCAACTCTTGGAAACTTTGTTCACAGCTGTCGATCCACTCAATAGCTTGGTTCTTTCTTGTGAGCTGAGTGAGAGGTCTTGCAATTTTGGAGAATCCCTCAATGAACCTCCTATAATATCCAGCTAAACCCAAAAAGCTTTGGATCTCCGTCACTGCCTTTGGCCTTTCCCATTGCAGCACCGCCTCCACTTTCAATGGATCCACCGCAATCCCTTCCTTCGAGATTACGTGCCCCAAAAATTTAACTTCTTCCAGCCAAAATTCACATTTTGACAGTTTAACATACAATTCCTTCTCCTTCAAAATCTGAAGAACTATGCTGAGGTGTTCAGCATGGTCCTCCTGATTTTGAGAGTATACTAGAATGTCATCAATGAAGACCACAACGAATCTATCCAAGCAAGGATGAAAGATTCGGTTCATGTAGTCCATAAAGATAGCTGGTACATTCGTCACGTCAAACGGCATCACGAGGTATTCTTAATGGCTGTATCGGGTACAAAAAGCAGTCTTGGGTATATCCTCCATCTTCACTCGTATCTGATGATACCCAGATCGCAAATCAATTTTTGACAACACCGCTGCTCCCTTCAGTTGGTTCATTAAATCATCAATTCTCGGGAGTGGATATTTATTCTTGATTGTCACTTTGTTTAGCTGCCGGTAGTCCACACACAATCTTGATGAACCATCCTTCTTGCGAACTAACAGTACTGGTGCTCCCCACGGTGACACACTCGGTCTGACGAATTACTTTTCCAAAAGCTCCTCTAGCTGCTTCTTAAGCTCAGCCAATTCTGTCGGTGCCATCCTATAAGGTGCTATAGACACAGGACCAGCTCCCGGTAAAAGGTCAATAGCAAACTCTATTTCTCACGCCGGTGGTAAACCAGGTACATCCTCAGGAAAGACTTTGGGAAACTCATTCACCATTGGAATTGTGTTCACATCAACCTCGCTCTCGACTTTTAAAGAAGACAATAGCATCTATCCATGAGCTCTTTCTTTTAAGAGAGCTTGAACTCGGTTGGCCATCAGAAATCTAAAATCCTCATTTATGGGAAAAACTATGGTTTTTCTTGAACAATCTAATAGAACATGGTTGGAAGACAACCAGTCCATCCTTAAGATTATATCTAACTGAGAAAGGGGTAAATAGATCAAATCGAAAGAAAAGATTCGACCTTTAACAATCAAAGGACAATTTAAACAGACTTTGGTAGTAACTACCGGTTTATCAGTGGGGGTAGAAACAATCAAGTCAAAAGGTAAGGTAGACATTGGTAGACCAAGTCTTTGCACACAATCATATGATATGAAAGAATTGGTTGCCCCAGAGTCATACAGTACAGTTAAAAGATTACTTTCTATAGTGCCTTCCCCTTGTATCAAATCTTCAGATTCGGAGGCTTCAGCTTCGCTCATGGTGTAAACTCTGCCTCAAGCTTGTGGCCTTGCAGCTCGAGTAGCATTGACTGAAGGCTCAGCCTTCGCTTGGTTACAGTCTTTGAAGATGTGTCCAGATTTCCCACATCGAAAACAGATGATTCCTTTAATAGAACAATCCCTCGTTAGGTGATCCTTCCCGCACTTTAGGCATTTGGAGGGATACGCCACATTCTGGCCAGTTCGGTTCCCCATAGAACCTCCACAAGAACTTCCACCCATGGTTTATTGCTGATTTCCCGTTGGTCGGGAATAAGACTTCTTCTATAAGCAGTTAGAACTGTTACCGCCACCTCTTTGGAATCTCGTAGGCCCAAAATTCCTATTTCTCATATCTCTAGATTGCTCCAGAGCCTCTACATCAAAGCATGTATCCAGCAATTTTGAGAACTCATTGATCTTCAAGGTGATCACAGCCTTCTTCACCTTATACCTCAGTCCTTCTGTGAATCTCTGACATTTCCATGCTTCATTTGGTTGATGCTGAGAGTACGCTAAAAACTGTGACAAGTTTTCAAATTTGGCCGCATACTCACTAAGGGTCATATTCCCTTGTCGTAAGTGGAGAAATTCTGACTCTTTCGCGTATCTTGCACTTGTAGGAAAATACTTATCCAAGAATTTCTCCTTGAATAAGTCCCAAGTAATCTCGTGGTTTGCAGCTTCCAACATTCTCTATACTACGTTCCACTAGTTTTCAGCATTGCCCACTAGCATAAAAGTTGTATAGGTCACCTTCTTATTCTCAGCGCAGTTCATCCCTTGAAAGACTTTTTCTAACTCCTTGATCCACAGACTAGCCTTGTTCGGATCAAATTCTCCTTTGAATTAAGGAGGGTTGTGGTGTCAGAACTCCGCCAAGTTCTGAGCATCTGCAGTAGCTTCGAGCTGTTGAGCAGCTCGTTCTTGCTGTTGCGCAACTCTCCTGTTGCTGAGTAGCTTGTTCAGTTTGTTGTGCGACAGCCTCAGCCATCCTCTGCATCACCGCAATAGCTACTGCCATGTCTTCCCTTCGTGCCATCTTACTTTCTCAAATCGAATTAACTGAAAACATAGAAAAGTCAGTTGCATCCACTAGGAATTCCAAACAATACATTTTTGCGTTTGATTTTCAGAGAACACATAATACAAACAAGACAGACTCAATCACAAGACCCAAAGAAACATAAACCGGGGCTCTAATACCAACTTGCAACGTAACGCCCCTTTTTAGGAGGAGACGTCACATTGTCAATTAGATACAATGCGGAAAATATAAGTATAATAAATTAAGTAAGACCCGGTTCAGTACATCCTTAAAGGTATTTGATTTTAGTTGTATAAATAAAATGGTGAATATACATATAATTTTTTTACATATATATATATATATATATATATAATTATACTCAATAACCTGTTCATCAAATTCGGTATTTAGAGGTATTAACATTTATAAAAGATTCACCAAGACGTATATAAACTTTTGTCAAATTATAAGTGGAAAACATAAACTTTGACGAAAAACATAAAGACTAAACCACACATCTATTGCAATGAGATACATTATATATACATATATATATATATATATATATATATATATATATATATATACATATACATACATATATATATATATATATATATATATATATATATATATATATATATATTTGTTTAGATACTCATCAATAATTATATCAAGGCTCATCAAAAAGAAGCCTGAGACTAACCAAAAAGCAAAACTATACCAGCCCAAAAGATCAAGCATATACATCCCCAAGATATCGAAATATACAGCCCATCAAAATAAAGACATCAGGCCCCCAAAATAAAACACTAGCAGCCATCAGCAACTACCAGCAATATCAGTCCCTCAGATGAGGAGGAATCGTATCAGGATCTTCTTCAAGATCCTCTGCGAGATCCTCCTTGGGAACCTCCTCGGGGTCTTCCTCATTTGAGGAAACCCACATAGGAGCCATAGAGCCACGGTCCGGAGCTTGAGCAGTGGAATTAAAAGAGTCCTCATGTGGGGTGTAGTAGCGGTCAGCCCACATCTCTCGAATGGGAAAATAAAAATCCAAGTGTAAACTAATGCAGTAGGTGAAGATCGGTGGTTCATGATGCCCCCAAGCTAGCGACAACGACATGTCTCCCAAGTAGACACAACGATCAGAGCTAAAGTTCACATGCCAACATTCTGGACCCCCAAGGAACGCCCGCATCCCAAAAATTAGTGAGGTCGGCTCGTCATGATCAGAAGAATGCTAATCAAGGTTGGGCCAAAAGCCGGGGAAATCAGGTTCTTCCTTTTCTTCACCCCCGTCTTCAGAGAATCACATATATATAGGTATGCAAAAAGAGTAGAAACATAGAAAATAAAAGAAGTAAGACATTCAACATTCATTACCAATTGAGTCAATAAAGAACAAACGGTGCATAGTGCCCACATAACATCTCAGGAAATGATAAATAGCATTAAAACAGATAATAAACAATTTAACATATGTAGGCAGTCATGGCAGTAATGAAACAACATATTAAATTTTCATATGAATAAGTAACTATCAACTGGTGTGATGACTCACTATGCACATGCATATGATACTCACAACCCTACTCCATGGAGCTAGACACAAAACAGTCAGAGAGAATGATCAGGGGGACATGCTAGTATCTCGTCAGCCATAAAAACAAGTGCTTTCAAGAAAATAATCAATCATTTTGCACAACAAGGCTTTATACAGCGGCATTCCCACAAGATCTCGATATAGGACAGTGCCATAGTAAGGATCGTCGGTGCGTTTGCATCGGTTTATCCCACGGTCCAGAGGGGCTACCAACTGCCCACTGTGAGACGCCCGCGCCCCGACACCTCCAAGGTCAACTACAGGACCTACACTAGTCTATTCACACCCGCACTAAGGTGTGATTCAACTCTTAAGCAACTTGGCCTTCCCAATAGTCCAACGAACATTTCCAATGCATGACTCAATCATGCTCAATGCACATATCTTCAATGCATACTCATATGTACATTTACAAAATCACATTTATAACATCTCAAGTCTAAGATCACATGTTATGTCATTTACCATCAATATTCAATCCTGTTCAAGGGTCCATACTAAGTTAATAATAAGTTTATAGGCATTCACGCCCTATTCAAAGTCATCAAGTAAGTCGATTCTCAATTCCATTATGTTGCTCGCAACCTCTATCACGCTCATGTTCTATCTCTATTCAAAGTTCTTATAAATTGTAAAGCATACTCTTGTTCCTTATTTTTTCCTCTTTATGAATCCCTAATTAGTTCTAGTCATCCAATTATTCCCGATTATTACACTTACATTAGTCCAAAAGCCTTGAGTCAAGTGTCCAAGGGGACCTTGAACCTCCAAGGGGCTAGAAAAGCCTCAATTCTATTACTGATCATGTTACACGGCCGTGTGTAAAATACACGGCCCTGAGTACACGGCCGTGTGGTCATACACGGCCTAGGCCATGTACTCCTCTGGAGTGCACCAGAGACACATTTCAGTCACGCAGGGAGATACACGACCATGTATCCTTTTGTGACGCAGAAATCACCAGAAAAACCATTCCAAGCTTCAAATATCCCAAAATCCATCAATGTACATCGATACATACCATTCAAACTCTCAAAATTCAGCCAAAAATAATCAAACAAAGGGGTTTCCCAAATGGGTCTCACCCCACCAACACAACTACAAGTTCTTAACTACCAAAATGGCTGAAGTGAATCCTCTTACCTAAGAGAAGCACAAGTAAAGGATGCTCATTTTTGCTTAGAAATTTCGTGCTTCACCACCACTAAAACCTTGGGTGTTCAAATCCACAAAAATTAAGATCAGAGAAGGGAAATGGTAGCCATGGTCACCATGGTAGCTATGGAACACGAAAATGAGGAGAAAAGGAGAGGAAAGTTAAGAGCTTTTACCTTAAAGCTTCAAGCTTTGAGCTGGGCTGCCAACCACAAAAATGGAGGAGCCAAGGTGAGTTCCACAAAGAGGAAAGCTTGAGAATGGAGAGGGGAAGCAATGGTCTCTATTGGGTTGAGCAAAGGAAGCTTGAAAATCAACAATGGTGGGTGTGGGTGTGTGCAGCCGTGTGAAGAAGAGAGAAAGAGGGGTGAGCTACGTGAATGAGAGAAAATGAGATAGTGGGATGGGATATTTCCCTTCCCAGCCGTGCGGCACCAAAAAGAGAGGGAGGAGAGAGAAAAGTGGTTGGAGGAAGCTTCCGAGAAGCTTCCCTCAAAGCTTCCTTGAGAAGCTTCGCGCGCTTCTTGATAAAGTGAAGTGCGTGGTCACTTAAATGATATCATAACAGTAATTAGATAGAAGTGATCAATTAGGACTATTTCTCAGTGAACAAAATTACAGTCAATATAAATAATATTTAATTATTATTTCTTAGATGATTAATTATTCTGTGATTTTATTCATCAGATAAAATCTCGTAAAACGTAAACCTCACAAACTGTGCTCAGCCTCGAGTTTAGTAAGATCCCCCATCGACGTTTCCACAGTCCAAAGTTTACCAGCCTAAGGGAAAACAGTTCGCTTCCCAGGCTCCGCTCAGTGCACACGTAAAACGAGAAATATATTAAAATATTCATCGTTCCCAAAAAATTTCACAAAAATCATAAAAGATCATAATTATTAGAAAATGTCTATTCATCACAAAACAAATAGTTTCTGGAGGGTTACTGTCGCGACCGTAAAATTAAACGCGGCGGAATAGCAACTTAAATTAAATAATTTTAATTTTCGGAGTCGCCACCAATTTTATTTTTATTAGAAAAAAATTGAAAAAACCCAAGAAAAATAGTCTTTGAAAACCAGATCGGATTCGGGAGTCGGTTATGCTTAGGGAAGAGCGGAAAGTTAATCCCACAGCACCCCTAACACACCCGTCCTAAGACGGTACCTCAAATCAATTATGCAAATTCTTAATAATCCTTGAAAATATTTGTTTTACCCCTTTCGTAAAAAAAAATATGAAATAAACAAATAAATTATGAAAATTTAATTTTTGGCTTGACGGAATATGATTCCCGCTCCTACGTATCCTCAGGTGCAATGAGGAATTCAAAGTCACGTAGTTCTTTTGAAAATATTTGTGGGTTGGTTGATTTTATAAAAAATTTGAGAAATTTGAATCAACAAGCCGTCGCGGCTCAGTTATTCAAATTAATGATTAAATAGGTGAAACTCGCGTCGCGCTAGAGACGTCACCCATTGATTATCGAGTTTGTTACAAAATTTTTATTTAAGATTATCAATTAGCAATTTAACTTAAAAAAATGTAAATCATCAAGCTGTCGCAACTCAGATGTTTACAAAATATAAGGGTTAGCAAGCTGTCGCAACTCAGGTAACCCATTTTTATTCCTTTTTAAAAAATTTTAACTATTTCTTTATTTATCATTTTTTAACTCCCAAAATCTAACCCAACAAACTGATAATAAATGAAATAAAAAGAACAAGGAAACGTAAAAAGAAAACCAAAAAACAGATAATCCAAAACTGGGAGATATAAAATTAAAGATGCAACAGTAAGGACCTCGTTTATGACCAGATTAGCAGGGGAGGGTGGCTGGCTTCTTCGATTCGACGGTCGAATGGAGGTAAGGATGGGATGAATTTGACTGTCGGTTGGAAAAGATTTGGAATTCGACGATCGGTTGGAAAGGATTTGGAATTCGACGGTCGGTTGGAAAGGATCTTGGGTCGGTCGGTGAGGGGAGTTTGGATGGGTTGTCGGTGAGGAGTTCGACGGTCGGTGAAGGGCGACCTAGGCGAGGTTCGACGGTCGAGTTGGAGAATGTAGATGGTCTTGCTTTTGGGGTCCGACGGTCGGGTGGACGGAGTTTGGTTGATGGTGTGAAAGTTTGGATGGCTTGTCGGTGAGAGGAGTGGAGCTCACGGTTCGACGGTCGAATTGGAGATGAATGTGGGTGGTAAAATGAAGGATCTAGCTTTTATGCGGTCCGACGGTCGGTGAGGAAGGTTGATGGATTCGACGGTCGGTTGGAAAGGATCTGGGGTGAGGTTCGACGGTCGGTTCAGGGATGAAGGTGGGTTTTGTGAAGTTGGTCGAGTGAGGGGATGGATTTGGTTTAAAGGATTACGGCCCGACGGTCGGTTGTGATGTGGTCTTATGGTGGCAGAAGGTGATGAGAATGGGGTGAAGTTTGGAGGATCTGGGGTTCAACGGTTGGTTGAAAGACTGATGGCTTCTGTGCGGTCCGACGGTCGAATGAGAGGATGGATTCGACGGTCGGCTGGGAGGTTGATGGCGAGAAAATGCTTGGGTGATGGAAGGTGGATGCCAAGGAAGTTTCTTTGCCGTGGATGATAGTTTGATGGCTGATGGTAGGTGAAGGAGAGGAAGATGAATATTGATAATGAAGATGAAGGGGAATGGGTAAGCTCGTCGGTATTAGTGCAGAATGCTCACCGTTGAAGCTTAGAGAGAAGGTGATGATGAGTTGATTAGGTTGGTGTGCTTCTGTGCTGGTGAAGGTTGGTCTTTGAAAGTTTTCTCTCAGCCTCCGATGGAGAGATCCCCCCCAAGGTCTTGAAGTTGGTCCTCTCTTATTAGTTGCTAGCAGCCAGGTGATAATGGAGTGGGTGAATTAGTGAGGGAGTAGGTGCAATTAGTGAGGGAATTTGTTTGTTCAGTAGTGCAAGTGGGAAACTAAGTGGGGAGCAAAAACTGTGCACTGTGGAAAAAGAAAATGGGAGGCAAACGTGCTTGTCCCCTCTGCATAGTTGGTGGTGATCTTTGCATGGCTAAAGAAAAAATGATTTTTATCCCAACGAAAAAATAAATCTTTTTTTATTATTTTTTTTATTTTCTTTTTTTTTCATTTTTTTTTACTTTTTTTTTATTTTTCATTTTCTATTATATTTTGGGCTTATGTATTTGGGTTAAAAAGATGGGTTAAAAACAAAAATCTTTTTTTTTTTTTTTTTTTATTTTTCTCTTTTTGTTGTTTCTTTTTTATTATTTTCTTTTAGTCCAGGTCAAAATTGGGTGTTCACGATTGCCTTCTCTTTACTTGTTTCTTATTAGATAAAAAGGAAAATTGTGTTTTTTCATTTTATCGTCGTAAGAAACGAGTAAAGAAATGAACTCAATTTTGTCCAAGAATGCATGAAAGGATAAATGCAAAACAAAGTAAAAACAATGAAAAGAAATTGGAATGCATGGAGCCGATGCGCTCAACAAAAAGTAAAAAAATGGGAGACCGAGTCCCGGAATTTTAAAGACAATGGGCTTGGCCCAAAATTTAAAAGACAGTGAGCTTGGCCCAGAATTTAAGAAGACAGCGGGCTTGGCCCAAAATTTGAAAGACAGTGGGCTTGGCCGAAATTTAAAGACAGTGGGCTTGGCCCAATTTAAGAGACAAGTGGGCTTGGCCTGAATTTGAGAGACAAAGTGGGCTTGGCCCGAGAATTTGAAGGAAGTGGGCTTGGCCTGAATTTGAAGGACAAAGTGGGCTTGGCGTGGAATTTAAAAGACAAATGGGCTTGACCAGGAATTTAAAAAGAATGGGCTTAGCCCAAAATTTAAAAGACAATGGGCTTGGCCCGAAATTTAAAAGACAATGGGCTTGGCCCAATTTAAAGGACGATGGGCTTGGTCCGAATTTAAAAAGACAATGGGCTTGGCCCAGAAATTTAAAAGACGATGGGCTTGGCCGAACGAAAAAAAGACAATGGGCTTGGCCCAATTTAAAAAGACGATGGGCTTGGCCCAATTTAAAAAAGATGGGTTGGGCGTTGGAATTTAAAAGACAAGTGGGCTTGGCCCAAAATTTAAAAGACAATGGGCTTGGCCCGAAATTTAAAAAACGATGGGCTTGGCCTGGGAATTTGAAGGACGATGGGCTTGGCAGGAATTTAAAAGACGATGGGCTTGGCTAGAATTTAAAAAGACGATGGGCTTGGCCCAAAATTTAAAAGACAATGGGCTTGGCCCAATTTAAAAGACAATGGGCTTGGCCCGAAATTTGAAGGACATGGGCTTGGCGAATTTAAAGACAATGGGCTTGGCGAGGAATTTAAAAAGAACGATGGGCTTGGCCCGAAATTTAAAAGACAATGGGCTTGGCCCAATTTAAGGAAGCGATGGGCTTGGCGTTAATTTAAAGGCAGTGGGCTTGGCCGAATTTAAAAAGACGATGGGCTTGGCCCAAAATTTAAAAGACAATGGGCTTGGCCCAAAATTTAAAAAATGGGCTTGGCCCAATTAAAGGACATGGGCTTGCCCGGAATTAAAAAGACAATGGGCTTGGCCAAATTTAAAGACGAGTGATGGGCTTGGCCCGAATTTAAAAAAGACAATGGGCTTGGCCCGAAATTAAAAAGACATGGGCTTGGCCCAATTTAAAAAACGATGGGCTTGGCCCGAAATTTAAAAAAGACAAGGGCTTGGCCCAAAATTTAAAAGACAATGGGCTTGGCCCAAAATTTAAAAGACAATGGGCTTGGCAGACTTAATTTAAAAGACAATGGGCTTGGCCCTAATTTAAAAAGACAATGGGCTTGGCCTGAATTTAAAAGACATGGGCTTGGGCTGAATTTAAAAACAATGGGCTTGGCCCGAAATTTAAAAGACAGTGGGCTTGGCCCAGAATTTAAAAGACAGTGGGCTTGGCCCAGAATTTAAAGACAATGGGCTTGGCCCAAAATTTAAAAGACAGTGGGCTTGGCCCGGAATTTAAAAGACAGTGGGCTTGGCCCAAAATTTAAAAGACAATGGGCTTGGCCCAGAATTTAAAAGACAGTGGGCTTGGCCCAGAATTTAAAAGACAATGGGCTTGGCCCGGAATTTAAAAGACAGTGGGCTTGGCCCGGAATTTAAAAGACAGTGGGCTTGGCCCAAAATTTAAAAGACAGTGGGCTTGGCCCAGAATTTAAAAGACAGTGGGCTTGGCCGGAATTTAAAAAGACAGTGGGCTTGGCCCAGAATTTAAAAGACAGTGAGCTTGGCCCAGAATTTAAAAAGATAGTGGGCTTGGCCCAAAATTTAAAAGACAATGGGCTTAGCCCAGAATTTAAAAGACAGTGGGCTTGGCCCAGAATTTAAAGACAATGGGCTTGGCCCAAAAAGATCTTTTGTCTCGCTGTTCTTTTATGGTGAAGCTTGGCGCAAAAGCCAAAGACGTCACTTTTCACAAATTTGCAGCTCATTGAGAGATGTTGCGACGTACATTCCTGCAACTTAAAATCATATCAGAAGATCAAGAACATTATGCCAAAACTTTCTCTTGCATACATGGTTCTAATTGCTTCCTCGGAAAACTTTGATCTATCAAACCCGGGCGTAGGCTCTCACAAACCAGGGCTTATCAACTTATTTCGAGTTTCTTGGGATCCTTGGACATTGGAGTTACTTTACTTCTAAGTTTGCTCATCAGGTTCATAGTTTCCCTCTTAACATTGTCGATTGCATTAGGAGCTTTTCTTCCCCGTTTGAACCTTCTGATTCATTCTTGATCTAACTTGTTAGGTAGAGGATTGCCATTAAATTGTTAAATCAATGATACTGAATTCATATTCCCTCTTATCGAAGCATTTTGTGATAAAAACGTGTGACTTCATAAATATAAAGGAAAGGAACATGACAAAGAAAGATGAAGAATAAAAAAGAGAAGAAAGGAAAGTGTTTTCAAGCACGAAAAGGCAAATAGTACAAAAGGATGATATAAAGGCAACGTGACAGACAATTACCCCAGTTAGGATTCCTTTCTTCTCATTAGATAGGTCCTAATTCTTAGATGGATATTACAACAACCAGTGACACGAGCTCTCTTCCATCAATTGCCGCTTAAAATTGCCCCAGTTTTTAACTTTAACTCTCATCCAGTTGATTCCCCGCAACTGCTTGATAATTCAGTCCTTGTCTGCGTTGCTACTTCCTTCAACACAGCTTCTCCTTAATCCTTCAAAAATTTTTTTTTCTTTGCTCGGGTACCTCCTCTTCCATCAATTGGGATTTCCAAGATCTCTTCGATCTGAATTGGTCAATAAGAAATTACCAGTAGATGGTCAAATCATGGTGTTGTACTCATGGTCACTTTACCTGAAGCATTATGTCACAGACACTCATGAATTCAAAAAGTACAACAGGAAAGAAACGAACAACTTCCAGATTGTTCTTAGAAGTTTACAACGGTTAAAGACACAAGAAATAAAATAGCAAGAAAATCAAAAGATTTTTTTTTTTCGCTTGAGTCAAGATTCGACAACTGGACATCATTAATTATCAAACACCCCCCACACTTACTCTTTTGCACGTCCTCGGGCAAAACAGAAAAAAAACTGACTCAAAAGTTAAACATTCTAAAAGACTCAATTTCTAATAATATTTAAGAATGAAGATCAATTAATAATTCAAGTAACCAAACATTCATGAGGCAACACATCTTCACATCTCAAATCAACAAGCAAGGATACTTCAATTGAAAAACATGAGTAAAGAATGATAGATCCTCACAGAATTTACTCTCAATCTCTCAAGTGTTTAAAAGGTAGGTGTTTCACTCAATTCGACCCATGAAAATTTCACTACCATATGCTTGCTTATTTTCTACTTCTCCACTACTCAAAACACATGTATACACAAATCATGAGGACTTTATTCAAGGTTATAATGGGGTCAAGGTAAAGGTGGAAGTAATATGGATATGTCAAGTTAAATACCAAAGAGAATAGAAGAGCATTATGAAACAGTTAGAGTGGAGAAGATGTTTGAGAACATTCAGTCTAACTTTCTCACGATTTTCTTAGTTTTTTTTTTCTCATACAGAACAATGACCAATATCTAACTAATGTTTTGTTAAAGATCAATTGGTAGATTGAATTCCTTTAGGCTTGAACATTCTCCTTCTATTCCTGTTATTTCCAATCATCCACCCTCATTCTAGGTATGAATATATCACATGGTGCATTCTTTTGATTGTAGCAATAATCAGCTCTCTCTTTTTTTTTTTTTTTTATAGAAACATATTTTCTTTTTCCCTTTTTTTTTTTTTTTTTTTTCTTTCTTTCTTTTTTTTTTTATATAACCAATCTGCACATGCACCCCCACACTTGTTCAAGGACTCATCAAATAACAAAGTCAATGCTCTCTTATTCCCTAAGGTTGGGTTAGAACATGGTTTTTCATTTAAGGCACGTAATGAGTTAGAAACAAAGAATGGTCAAATAAGCTCAAAGGGGTTAAGCAAAGGAAAAATATGCAAGGTTGGCTATTTGGCTAAACTGGCTAAGAAAGAGGGCCTCCATCATGTTCATGCATGCAAGTGAAACGTAGCCTCAAAAAGAATCAAAGCAAGTTCTAGAGTGATCATTATCATGAGTGAAAATCACACAAGAAAGAAGAGAATGACATAAATGTTGAATCCATCCATTAGGCTCAAGATCTCACAAGATATGGTTCTATCATTCTCAGTCCACCAATTCAACATCCATAACCAAACATATGATTTTTAAGAAAGAAGACAATTTACTCAATCATGCAAATTTTCCTGAATTTCAATTGCTACTTCCACACAAACTAGTTGTCTACCCCAACTAAAATACGTCTCAAGAGTAAAATTTACTCCCTACTCTGCCATCCTTAACTGGTTTAGAAAATTACTGACAAACATATAAACATATTAATACATGCACACACCTTTTTTTTGTTTTTTTTTTTTGTTTTTTTTGTTTTTTTATATTTAGGCACACAACGATCCTTCCCCCCAACCAGATCATAACATTGTCCTCAATGTGAAAAAGAGCAAAACAACCTGATAAGAAGTGAATCAACGCCCAGTAGAAAAGACGCACAATACACACACCTTTTTTGTTTTTGTTGTTGTTTTTTTTTTATATTTAGGCACACAACGATCCTTCCCCCCAACCAGATCATAACATTGTCTTCAATGTGAAAGAAAGATATAGAAAAGAGCAAAACAACCTGATAAGAAGTGAATCAACGCCAAGTAGAAAAGAAGCACACAGTCAGTGCTGCATCGGACCCTGATAAGAAGTGAATAAAACTTTAGTACTTCCACAATTTAATACTAATTACTACCCTACTACTCCTTACTCGCCACCAATTGAGATGCGTCTCAAGATAAAAATTACTCCTTACTCTGCCATCCCTATTTACTTTTGTTGTTAATTGATGACAAACACAACAAACATATTAACAAACACACTTTTTGAATTTTTTTGGTTTTTTTTTTTTTTTTTGTTTGTTTGTTTTTTTTATTTTGTTTTTTTTACACAACCATCCTTCCCCCAACCAGATCATAACATTGTCCTTAATGTTAAAATATAGATGAGTAAAGGATAGAATTACCTGTTGGAGAAAGCGGACACAAATTTAAACAGAAACAAAGTACAATAAAATCAAACCGATTAAAGAGAAAGTGTCGATCGGCTTGCTTTTCTTGTTACTTCCTTTCTTTGCTCCCTATTGACCAATCTATCGAAGCCAATACCTTATCGGTACATACTCAAAAGCTTCCAATTTATCCATGAGCTCATCAATAGTGGAGGCAGAGATAAGAAGTTGTCTTCTTAGAAGGAGTGATAAATTTTGTTCCTGACTTTGTCAAGAAAAAATAACAAAAGGTCAAAGAAATTATTAACATTCAACAAACCAATGGGTTTATGGTGGATGTTCGGATTCAAACCAAGAGACAATTTGAAAATTTCTTCCAAAGTACCAAAACCTCCTGGTAAGACAAGAAATGCATCGAATTGTCAACCATTATTTTCATGCGTCCATGCATGGATGTTACCCGAATTTCTTCTCCAACTGTCTTGCCGGTGATGTTATTTTCACTAAAGGTTTAGGAATAACACCTAAAACCCGATTGCCTCCTATAAGAGCAAAGAAGTGAAAAAGCGCCCCCATTAACCCACGACAACCTCCCCATATACAAGATGAATATTCCTCGCAAAGCAAGTGATCGACCAAGAGTGCTAGCTAGTGCGTTTACAAACTCTAATCCTTTCCCATAACTTGACCCACAAAAACACAGACATTTTTTAGGTTACGAATAGCAGGCCCCATTCTATACCCTTCTTCTCTTTGAGTGTTTCTGAGTTGAAGATGAAGGAGAAAATGGAGTGTTTAAATAAGAAAAAGAATGGAAAGGGAAATAATTGCACCTAGAAGGGTAAGTCGGCTGTTGTCAGAAAAGGTTGAATTTAAGAAACATAAAATCTTTTTTTTTTTGTGTTGTTTTTTTTTTAACTTTTTTTTTTCAAGAAAATCATCAGGGTAAAGAAGTCTAGAAACCCCCGAAGGATCCCATCCAAAAGATCGTCTGTTTAAAACCAAAATTCAACAAAATCATACAAAGATAATAATAAATGATTACATACCTTTATGTACAGGTTTCATGGCAGATCTTTATACTGCGCGTCATGAATGCAGTAATACCAAGACGGCTCAGCCAATCTGGGCATTCTTCTCCCTCCCGCTTGTGGGATATTTTGGATTGAGCTACGACGCCACTAATTAAAGTGCGTAAATCGACAGCCTACCACCAACGACCACGCCTAGTGAGAGGTCGTGAAGAGCCCATGGCATTAAATCACAGGATTCGGCTCGGAGGCATTGTCACGCGAGAATGCAAACACGGACGCTTTTTTCGTCCATCGCCAAGCGAGCCTTTGGTTAAAACACGGGAATGCTTGCGCGGCTCTTTGCGAGCATGGCACACGAACCTTATTTACCGACCGGCGTGCGAAGGTCCACCGAGTCAATGACGGTCCGCCACTCCACCGGCGGGTGCTCCTAATCTAATTAAAGACCAAGTACAACCGAAGTTTCGCCTTTTTTTTCATTTTTTCATTTGTTTTTTCATTTTTTTTTTTTTTTTAAAATGTACAAGATAATATATACATGTTGTTGTGATTGTGGCTCACATCTTCCTCTGGTTTCACGTCCAGAAACGGCTTAAACGCTTTCTATGAGTCGAGGATAAGCTTCCCATCTAATTTTCTTATAAATTGGCAAACAGGGTCTTTTTGAGCCAGATTCCCAAGACTGTAACGCTCTTGCTCGTCCTTGAAGAGAATTCACAAACTAAGAAGTTCACGCTGCACAACTCCGCAAGAATGCGTCTCAAGAGTCAATAAGATATTATCTAATGACTCCTTACTCAGTCCATTCTTAATGAAGAATATTTTATCTTCTCTATTTACAGAAACCATCCCCAAAGAGTGACATCGCGTGTTGCAATTCCATCGTGCACACTTGTAACAAACTTTCATTCTTTTTGCTATTCTCCTTTTTGAAAATGAACTTTTACCGAGACCAGGCATGTATGGGACAAATGAATCGAAGATTCACCTGACTAAACGAACCTTTGCTTCGATTATCCAGCGTATATCTTCTGGGATGCCCTTATACATTAACAATCTCAGTCTTTCACGCCTAGCTTCATAGACTTTTGTTAGAGCATTTAGAGGAAGAGAAGGAAAATATTTTCTTAGATTTGAGAGAATGACATCCATTTTGAAAGGAGAAGAAATCAGTTATTATAGGAAAGTGAAAAACAAACCGACTTGAGAGTCACGAGTACCGTTATCCGCCATTTAACCTAAGAACACGAGAGAACTCAACAACTTGATGTTCCAGAAATGGTTGAGTCTTGGTCCATTAACTTTAAGCGTATTACCATTCTTAGGATTCTCAATGTCTATGGCCCCATAAGATACACGTGTTTGACAACAAAAGAACCGCGCCTCCTAGATCTCAATTTTCTAAGGAGTAGGTGCGGGTGAGAATCTTAAAGCAAAACTTTATTGACTAATTTTCGCAACTTCTGCAAAAAGTGTAACAGACCTTGAATAAAGAAGGCCAATAAAATCCATACTGCAAGATTCTCGCAGTTGTTATCTCCACATGCTTCCGATAAAATTTAATGGCACTACCTACCTCATTGTCGGGTACACAAATTGTTTTTCTTTTTTTTCTTCTTTTTTTTTTTATTCATAACGCGGATGGAGAAGATGGTAACATCATACAAGGAATGTCATGCATAAAATGAGATGAATGAAATGAAAACATTTTCTTTTCAAATGCATGGAATGAAATGCATGATTTATATTTATTTTTTTTATATATTTTTTAGAATGCTAAAGATGCCATGCATGAAATTTTTTTTTATGAAAATGCCTGATTTATTTTTATTATTATTATTTTTAAATGCTAAGGATGGCATGAAAATGCATGATTTTTTTTTTAAAGAACGCTTGGAGTGTCATGAAAATGTAAGTTTTCTTTTTTTTTTAAAAGGTTATAAAAATGCAAGATGATTTTTTTTTTTTAAGAATGTAAGAAAATGTATTTTTTAAGTTTTTTTTTTCAAGAATGGATGGCATGAGGAAAGAAGAAGTACGCTCCTTTTGTGTCCTAATGAGGTTGCCTTAAACTTGGGAATTCCATCCTAAGGATCTAAGAGTCTTTCTGGTTCGTGATAACTTCCATAGGGTGGCTTTTCTATTTTAAAGGTCTCTAAAGCCAAGTCCTATTTCAGAATATTGACCACGAAATAGTGGGTAAACCAACTAGGTGTGGGACATTCATGAAAAAGGCGCACTCTAGATGAGGTTTTCGTGATAACCAAACAGGAAGTACATCCAAAATGGCTATCACTACGCAACCTCTACTTAACTTAGGCTTCACTCAGACCCGGGTATAGGGCCCCCACTTGAATGTGTGTGCTTTACGTGTAGATGCAGTGGGTGTTGGGAGCGTACAAACCTGTATAAAAATTTAAAAAGAAACTACCCCCAACCTGCAAAAAACATATATACAATAGCTAGGCAAAGCAATCATCTATCCTAAGGTTTCAACAATTATGCACAAATATATACAAGTAACAATATACATAAGATAATGCTATCGATATTTACATAAAACAAAAATAGATAAAATCCATTTACAAACAAAAAGAAAACAAAAACGAAGAAATAAAAGGGGTAAAATAAATAAATAAAATTATTAACAATTTGCACAACTAACAACAACAGGCTTGACTCTCCAAATGTCCCCAGTAGAGTCGCCATCTGTCGCGATCGTAAAATTAAACGCGGCAGAATAGCAACTTAAATTAAATAATTTTAATTTTAGGAGTCGCCACCAATTTTATTTTTATTAGGAAAAAATTGGAAAAACCCAAGAAAAATAGTCTTTGAAAACCAGATCGGATTTGGAGTCGGTTATGCTTAGGGAAGAGGCGGAAAGTTAATCCCACAAAGACCCTAACACACCCGTCCTAAGACGGTACCTCAAATCAATTATGCAAATTCTTAATAATCCTTGAAAATATTTGTTTTACCCTTTCGTAAAAAAAAAAAAAAAAAAAATATGAAATAAACAAATAAATTAAGAAAATTTAATTTTTGGCTTGATGGAATATGATTCCCGCTCCTACGTATCCTCAGGTGCAATGAGGAATTCAAAGTCACGTAGTTCTTTTGAAAATATTTGTGGGTTGGTTGATTTTATAAAAAATTTGAGAAATTTGAATCAACAAGCCGTCGCGGCTCAGTTATTCAAATTAATGATTAAATAGGTGAAACTCGCGTCGCTAGAGACGTCACCCATTGATTATCGAGTTTGTTACGAAATTTTTATTTAAGATTATCAATTAGCAATTTAACTTAAAAAAAATGTAAATCATCAAGCTGTCGCAACTCAGATGTTTACAAAATATAAGGGTTAGCAAGCTGTCGCAACTCAGGTAACCCATTTTTATTCCTTTTTAAAAAATTTTAACTATTTCTTTATTTATCATTTTTTAACTCCCAAAATCTAACCCAACAAACTGATAATAAATGAAATAAAAAGAACAAGGAAACGTAAAAAGAAAACCAAAAAACAGATAATCCAAAACTGGGAGATATAAAATTAAAGATGCAACAGTAAGGACCTCGTTTACGACCAGATTAGCAGGGGAGGGTGGCTGGCTTCTTCGATTCGACGGTCGAATGGAGGTAAGGATGGGATGAATTCGACGGTCGGTTGGAAAAGATTTGGAATTCGGTTGGAAATGATTTGGAATTCGACGGTCGGTTGGAAAGGATCTTGGGTCGGTCGGTGAGGGGAGTTTGGATGGGTTGTCAGTGAGGAGTTCGACAGTCGGTGAAGGGCGACCTAGCTGAGGTTCGACGGTCGAGTTGGAGAATATAGATGGTCTTGCTTTTGGGGTTCGACGGTCGGGTGGACGGAGTTTGGTTGATGGTGTGAAAGTTTGGATGGCTTGTCGGTGAGAGGAGTGGAGCTCACGGTTCGACGGTCGAATTGGAGATGAATGTGGGTGGTAAAGTGAAGGATCTGGCTTCTATGCGGTCCGACGGTCGGTGAGGAAGGTTGATGGATTCGACGGTCGGTTGGAAAGGATCTGGGGTGAGGTTCGACGGTCGGTTCAGGGATGAAGGTGGGTTTGTGAAGTTGGTCGAGTGAGGGGATGGATTTGGTTTAAAGGATTACGGCCCGACGGTCGGTTGTGATGTGGTCTTATGGTGGCGAAGGTGATGAGAATGGGGTGAAGTTTGGAGGATCGGGGTTCAACGGTCGGTTGAAAGACCGATGGCTTTCGTGCGGTCCGACGGTCGGATGAGAGGATGGATTCGACGGTCGGTGGGAGGTTGATGGCGAGAAAATGCTTGGGTGATGGAAGGTGGATGCCAAGGAAGCTTGCTGCCGTGGATGATAGTTTGATGGCCGATGGTAGGTGAAGGAGAGGAAGATGAATATTGATAATGAGGATGAAGGGGAATGGGTAAGCTCGTCGGTATTAGTGCGAGAATGCTCACCGTTGAAGCTTAGAGAGAAGGTGATGATGAGTTGATTAGGTTGGTGTGCTTCGTGTTTGGTGAAGGTTGGTCTTTGAAAGTTTTCTCTCGCCCCGATGGAGAGATCCCCCAAGGTCTTGAAGTTGGTCCTCTCTTATTAGTTGCTAGCAGCCAGGTGATAATGGAGTGGGTGAATTAGTGAGGGAGTAGGTGCAATTAGTGAGGGAATTTGTTTGTTCAGTAGTGCAAGTGGGAAACTAAGTGGGGAGCAAAAACTGTGCACTGTGGAAAAAGAGAATGGGAGGCAAACGTGCTTGTCCCCTGCTGCAGTGGTGATGCTGCATGGCTAAAGAAAAAAAATGATTTTTATCCCAACGAAAAAACAAATCTTTTTTTATTATTTTTTATTATTTTCTTTTTTTTTCATTTTTTTTTTACTTTTTTTTATTTTTCATTTTCTATTATATTTTGGGCTTATGTATTTGGGTTAAAAAGATGGGTTAAAAACAAAAATCTTTTTTTTTGATTTTTTGATTTTTCTCTTTTTTGTTTCTTTTTTATTATTTTCTTTTAGTCCGATCAAAATTGGGTGTTCACAGTTACACTGATTCTGCTCAGTGTGCACGCAAAATGAAGAATATATTAAAGTATTCATCGTTTCCAAAAAAATCCAAAAAAATTCCAAAAAATCATAAATATTGTAAAATGATTATTTATGATAAAATAAATAATTTTCGGGGTGTTACATCCGCTGAAGCTTAACTGAAAACTTGAAGTAGAAAAGGTAAAAAACTTGCAGATTCAGTTGTTCGCTGAAGCTTAACTGAAAACTTGAAGCAGAAAAGGTAAAAAGCTTGCGGAGTCAAGTATCCATTGAAGTTTAATAAAAATAAGGTAAAAAGCTTACGGAGTTGGGTATCCGTTGAAGCAATAAAACTTAAAGGCAATGGGTATGGGGACTGGAAAACATAAAACAATGGGTGCGGGGACCCAGAAGGCAAAAAGCTTACGGAATCAGGTATCTACTGAAGCTTAACAAAAATAAGGTAATGGGTACGGGGACCTGAAAACATAAAACATGGGTGTGGGGACCCAGAAAAAGAAACAACAAGAAGTGATGGGTGCGGATACCCATAAAAGGCAAGAAACTTGCGGAATCAGGTATCCTCTGAACCTTAACAAAAAAACTTAAAGGCAATGGGTACGGGGACCCAAAAAGGTAAAAAGCTTGCATAGTTAAGTATCTACTGAAGCTTAACAAAAAAAAGGTAAAAAGCTTATAGAGTCGGATATCTGTTGAAGCTTAACAAAAACTTAAAGGTAATGGGTACGGGGACCCAGAAAGGTAAAAAAGCTTGTAAAATAAGGTATCCACCGAAGCTTAACAAAAACAAGGTAAGAAGCTTACAGAGTCGGATTGCCGTTGAAACTTAACAAAAATAAGGTAAGAAGCTTACGGAGTCGGATATTAGTTAAAACTTAACAAAAACAAGGCAAAAGCTTGCGGAGTCAGGTATTTGCTAAAGCTTAACAAGAAACTTAAAAGCAATGGGTACGGAGACCCGAAAGCATAAAACAATGGATATGTTGCCCTGACTTATCACAGAAACTAAAAGCAATGCATGCGAGGACCCAAAATGAAAAGGTAATGGACATAAGGCTCTGATTTAACTGAAAACAGCAAGTTGGACCTTTGTAGGTCAAGACTAGCAAAATGAAATAGTGCATTATGCATGCTTTAGATGTATGAGAGTATGAAAAACTATTTTTTGTTTTTTTATTTTTATTTTTGTTTTGTCTCTACAACCTTGAGGACATGATCGTGATCATTTTCAAAGATGAACTGGGATGGGATCTGTTGGTAACCCTTCGTTTGTCTATTCAGCTGATGGTTGAAATGTCTAACTAGAATGACCCTTGAGGCGTGCATTAGATGTGATACATAAGAGCAATGGAAAAATTCTTTAGATGACCCTTGGCTCATCATGGATCGGACCATGTCCAACAAGGTCCGGTTCCTCCTTTCAGAGACACCATTCTTGAACTCTTTGAACTTTTCAAAGGATTCTAATTTGTGCTTCATAAGATATACAAATCCATATCTACTGAAATCATTAGTAAATGTAATGAAGTATTGAAAATCGCCTCTAGCGAGTGTGTTTAGTGGCCCACATACATCACTATGTATAAGGCCTAAAAGATCACTAGCCCTTTCACCTTGTCCAGTGAATGGGGCCTTTGTCATCTTCCCTAATAAACAAGATTCACATATCTCATATGGTTCAAAATCAAATGAGTCCAAGAATCCATCTTTATGGAGTTTGGAGATGCATTTCTCATTTATGTGGCCCAAACGACAATGCTAGAGAAAAGTTGGGTTTAGATCGTTTGATTTAAACCTCTTTGTATTTATGTTATAGACGGGCATTTCGAGCTCAAGGACATAAAGTCCATTACTTAATTATGCACTACCATAAAAAATATAATTCATATAAATGGAAAAACACATGTCCTTTATAATAAAAGAAAAACCTTTCTTGTCCAAACAAGAAATAGAAGTAATATTCCTGCTAATAGCAAGCACAAAATAGCAGTTCTCTAACTCTATTACAAGCCCAGTGGGCAAAGATAATAAATAAGTCTCTACAGCTAATGCAACAACCTTTGCTCCATTTCCCAGTCGTAGGTCGACTTCGCCCTTCGTCAATGGTCTAATGCTCTTTAGATCCTGCACATTTACACAAATGTGAGATCTACATCCAGTATCTAATACCTGTTGGTGTATGCCCTAGAGGCCAATACATTTTCTGTATTTACATACATTCTATTATGCTATTTTTATGTATATGAGGCATTTCATTTATTGTGTTTTTTTTTATAAACATAATAAAGTCCTTAGAATAATAAGTTTGATGCCATAGGACATCAAATGGATGACTTGATCGTGAGGTCCTTTTTGGTTACAACACTATTCTTAAATGTCCCTAGTCAAGTATTATTGTTAATTAGGACAACAATAATGCATTGAGACTAGTATGTGCATAGACTGATGACCATATCTCACGGGTCAAGAATATGAGATATCAAGTCTTCACATAGGTACATATTAGAGTAATGATGTACTGGACTGACCCACCATGAGAACACTACATGGATCGTTACGTGAGTGTCATAAGCGATTCTCATAGTGACAATGGTGTTTGTGGTCCTTTGACCTGAAATCACTACGATTCCTACATGAAGAGTTATGTGTTTTAATGCCATCAAACGTCATTTGTAATAAGGTGATTATAAAGTTAGTTATTGAACATACTACGAATCATGCAGAGGGATGTGAGTGACCTAGATGGGATTTGTCACTCCTACATAATAGAAGCGATATCTTCGGGCCCCCTGATTGAGTGAGACTGCGAAATACATGACCATGCTCAAATGAGTCAATATGAGATATTGATCTCATTTGTTATTACAAAGTCTATTCGAATATCAGGAAATGAATGATTGGACTATACAAGGGTGACGCATTCCATGCCTTGTGTTCAATCTAGATATCTTAACAAAGGGAGTAAACGACACGAAAATATTGGTCACGGAAAGGTTATGTCAAATCACTGACATTCTTATTACTTGGGTAGCAGCGATGTGTTGCTAGATACCGCTTATTGCTTGTAATATTAAAATGGGATTGTAATATTACTGCCAACGTAATAAGAACTTGCAGGGTCACACACATAGAGTAGACTAAAATTGGAGCAATGGATCTAAGTTGGACTCGGATTCAAATATGGGCCAGACTCATAACAGATGGGTTTAAGGTTGCACAACTTACCTTACTGCTGCTCACACTCACTTAAGACAGTCACTATTATAAATAGTACTGCTAAGGGGGCTGCTAAGATATACAATTCAGACCCTAGCCGCACCTACAGAAAAGTGAGTGAGAGAGCGACAGGTTTCTTCTCTTCTCTTCGCAGCTAGCACTGTGTGAGAGACGTGAGGCTCCTCTTTGCAGACATTGAACGTTCGTGAGTCTGTTTATATGGATACTGTAGAGACATCATTTTTATTACGGTGTTAGTGATTCATGCTTCAAGAGGTAAATCTTTTAAAAATCAGATTATGGCTTTTTCGCATGGATCCTCGGAGGGAATCCCTATTTTTTGCTGCATGATGTATCCACAAAACTATGTTTAATTGTCATTAATTAAGTAGATTTATATATGTTACTGATTTGGTGTTTTCTCTATGTTAGGAAGGGCTTCAAACAAGGTCAAATATGGAGCAATTCAGCTTAAAGAGAAAGAGGAAGCCAAATTGGTAATTCAGTGGTCAACGCCGCGGCGCAAGGTGTTGCGCGCCGCGGCGCTAAGAGGATTTTCAGCTAGGCCATACTTGGACCCGAGGTAAGAGCGTTGTGACCCAGATGAAGTAAGCGTTGCGATGTAGATTAGACCGACCCATTGGGTGTTATGACGTGCGTATGTGGGCGCCGCGATACTGAGGCGGCCAGCTGAGCCTATAAATAGATTTTACTCATTTTTCTCTGAGAGCTGGCTATTTTTGGGCCATTTCCATTTTCTCCCTTTTTAGGTTTTGTAGTTTAGGTTAGTTTTAGGTTAGATAGTTTGGCTAGATCTTTATTTCTGGTGGATTGGAGGTAAGGATCAAAGGATTGAAGGAGGATTCAAGCTTTAGAGACAAATCTAATGAGCTTCTTTCTCTTTTTTTCTTTTCTCTCTTCTCTTCCTTATCTGTTATGTAGCTAAGCTTTGTTTAGGAATATTTTGGATCCTTTTATATATATTAATGATGTGTTCTTCTCTGAGTTTGTGTGGATGTTTGATTATGGTTCAATCAATATCTGAGTTTAATGCTTGTGGTTGGCTGATCACTAATTGCATAATCCTAATATTGGTAAATGAACTAGACATAGAGATTTGTTGATATGGATATGGTGTAGTTGATACATGTTTCGGCGAGTTCAATTGGCTTAGATGAGTTGATTCATTAATAGGATAGAAATACACCTATTGGCCATGTATAATGTGTGATTGAGAATAAATCGTACATGAGTGGAAGTTGAGCTGACTCTCAAGGAAACTTAGTCAGTTGGGCAATTGAAACCAGGGTTGATTGACCTAGACATAGGCTTTTGACTAATGAAGATTTTCAAGCTAACCTAATTAGTGCATTTATGTTTATGAGGGGGATTGCATGTTGTTGGTAGATGTAAGGAGTGAAGGAGGATTTCCTGAAACCTAACCACTTTTATGTTTATTGCTTTTGTAGATTAGGTTTAGTTAGTTTATTGCTTTCTTATTTTTTATGTCCTTGACTAGAAATGGATTAAGTTATTAGTTGGTATTTAGCTTTATAATCGAATATCCTCATGGGAATGAACTTTTACTCTGCATCTGTATTACTTGAGCGATCCGTGCACTTGCGGTAGCAACCATCTAGCAACACATCACTACTACCCAAGTAATAAGAATGTCAGTAATTTGACATAACCTTTCCATGACTCATGTTTCCGTGTCGTTTAGTCCATTTGTCAAGATATCTAGATTAAACATAAGGCATGGATTGCGTCACCCTTATATAGTCCAATCATTCATTTTCTGATATTCGAGTAGACTTTGTAACAACAAATGAGATCAATATCTCATATTGACTCATTTGAGCATGGCCATGCCTTTCGCAGTCTTACTCAATCAGGGGGCCCGAAGATATCACTCCTGTTATGTAGGAGTGAGAAATCCCATCTAGGTCACTCACATCCCTTTGCATGATTCGTTGTATGTCCAATAACTAACTTTATAATCATCTTGTAAATGATGTTCGATGGCATTAAAAGACATAACTCCTCATGTAGGAATCGTAGTGATTTCAGGTCAAAGGACCACAGACACCATTGTCACTATGAGAATCGCTTATGACACTCACGTAACGATCCATGTAGCGTTCTCACGGTGGGTCAGTCCAATACATCATTACTCTAATATGTACCCATGTGAAGACTTGATATCTCATATCCATAACCCGTGATATATGGTCATCAATTTATGCACATACTAGTCTCAATGTATTATTGTTGTCCAAATTAACAACAATACTTAACTAGGGACATTTAAGAATAGTGTTGTAACCAAAAGGATCTCACGATCAAGTCATCAACTTGATATCCTATGGCATCAAACTTACTATTCTATGGACTTTATTATGTTTATCAAAAAAGAACACAATAAATGAAATGCCTCATATATTAAAATAAGCATAATAGAATGTATGTAAATACAAAAAAATTATCAGCCTCTAGGGCATACACTAACATGGCCTTGGTACACCTGGAGCTTGCTTTATGATTGTTTGCGTTGTATTGGTATTAGCAGCCTCTTGAACTGGTGGAGCTGTAATTTCTTTGACTATATAGATATCACCATTATCGTACTAATTGTTTATTTGTGCTACGTGACTGTCCATTAAACTTTGGAGCATCTGCTTAAACTCATCACATTGCTCAATAGAATGCCCTACTTTCCTATGGATCTTGCACACTGTTTCATCTTCATTGACCTTTTTAATCTCAACTTGGTTTTGTATTAACCCAAATTTACAAAGCTCTCGAAAAATTACTCTCATAGGAGTTTTCACATCAACTACTTGACTTATGAGGCATTGTCCATAAGACTTCTCTATGACATTAACTACAGGACCTCCATGACTAGGCAAGGGATTGCGGCCTACATTAGGATTTTTTTCTTTAAAGTTTAACCATTTGGCATTAATCAAGTCTTGCACTTTGAACTTCAAGGCTCTGTTATTTTCTGTTAAGTGGCCTACAGTCCCAGCATGGTACTCACATTTAGCATTTTGGTCAAATGCTCTTAGGTAAGAGGGTTCCACTGGCTTCATTGGGCAAGGAACCAATAAGGATTTTTGGAAAAGTTGTGGTAGCAGCTCAGTATAGGTCATGGGAATTGGATCAAATTGGACGGGTTTCTTTTCTTAGTTAGCTGGTGATCTTCTTTGGTTTGTATTTGGGTTTTGGGCCCATGGTTGGGTTGGTTGAGATGACATGGTAGGGAGTGTTTAGTTTGAGATAAGAGATGGTGCACGATAAGGGATCATTGGGTGACAAAGTTGAGGGTATGGAGCTTGGGAGGTATTATTAATGTATAGGTTGTAAGGCATGTAAGGAGGTTGGAAGGACGATTGAGGGTTAATAGGTGTTTGGTTACGTCTCCCTTGGGCAAAACTCCTCTAATCGAAAGTCACTGCATGGGCTTCCCCTTCTCTTTTCTTCACTGTTGGGGGCCTTTTGGCACTAAATGTCCTCGTTGAACTTTCAGCGATCTTCCCACTTCTCATTCCTCCCTCAACTCTTTCCTTGATGATGACCATGTCTGAGAAATTCGACGACACACTTCCTATCATCTTGTCATAGAAGGGTGATTAGAGAGTGTCAATGAATGTGATCACCATTTCTCTTTCTGTCAGTGGGAGTTCAACCTGAGCAGCTATCTCTCTCCACCGCTGAGCATATTCCTTAAAAGTTTTAGCTTCTTTCTTAACCATATTCTACAACTGTAGCCTATCTGATGCCATATTGATGTTGTATTTATATTTCTTTAAGAAAGCATCAGCCAAGTCCTTGAAACATGATATATAGGCATATTCAAGGTGCGTATACTAATTAGAAGCTGCCCCAGCTAAGTTGTCCTGGAAGAAATGAATCAACAGCTTGTCATCATGAACATGTGATGCCATCTTGCGGATGTACATGGTCAAATGGTTCTTGGGGCAAGTGGTTGCCTTATATTTTTCAAAATGTGGGACCTTAAACTTTTGAGGAATCACCACATTCGGGACAAGACAGAGCTCTGAGGCATCTAGAAGATCATAGTTACTTGCTCCTCCTATGGCTCGCAGTCTTTCTTCAAGAACTTTTATTTTCTCCTTGGATTCAATGCCTTCAATTGAAGGGTTCAGCGGAGAAGTACCAGTGATCTTATGAGGGAAAAACTGTGGCATGTAAAAAGGAGGTTAGGCCGGAGTCAAGCTTTAAGGCCCTGAAGTAGTTATTACCACCAATGATGAGCCGGTCTCAAAAGGGTTGGTAATTTGTGACGGCATAAAACCAGGGGGAAGGCCACAAGGTGGAATGGAAATAGGGTACTGAGGAAGTTCACTATTATTTGGCTGAGATCCTTGGGTAGTGTTTGGAGGGTTTGAAGTTATTGTGATTACCAATGCACTGCCCTCAAGGGTATTAGTGGCTAATGGTGGCGCATAACCAGGTGGAAGGCCATATAGTGGGAATAAAGATGCATGTGTTTCAGGATTATTTGAGTAGATGATGAGTGGCATCATGGCCCCTTGAGAGGTGACACTAGGATATTGCCAAGGAATTGGCGTAAAGACAGGAAGGTGAGCAGGTGTGGCCGAAGGCTCATCATTTGCCCTTGAAGGAGTCCCTTCTGTATTCTTCATTCTTTCCAAATCTTGTAGGACTTCCCAAACCTTGGTCATTTGTTTTTTTAGCTAGCTCACTTCATTTCTTAGCTCTTCTTGTGATTGCCCCAGTTCATCCATGACTTTTGATTAAGAACGAGTCTTATATGGGTATCATAGAGATAGTTTTCCTTTCTGTATTCATTATTTATAATTAGAAAATATTGTTGGGAATTACGGTTACATCACGCAGTGAAAAAAATAGGATTCCCACTGAGGATCCATGCGAAAAGCCATAATCCGAGTTTTTAAATTATTTACCTCTTGAAGCGTGATCAAAAGGAAGGACGTGAATCACCAACATCATAATAGAAATGATGTCTCTGCGGTATCCACACGAGTAGATTCACGAACGTCCAACATTCTCAAAAAGGAGCCTTACGTCTCTCACACAGTGCTAGCTGCAAAGAGAAGAGAAGAAACCCGTCGCTCACTCACTCACTTTTCTGTAGGTGCGGCTAGGGTTCTAAAAATTATGTATCTTAGTAGCCCCTTAGCAGTACTATTTGTAATAGTAACTACCTTAAGTGAGTGTGAGCAGCTGCAAGGTAAGCTATGCAACCCTAGACTCATCTGTTATGTGTCTAGCCCGTATTTGAATTTGAGTCCAACTTGGATCCATTGCTTCAATTTTAGTCTATTCTATGTGTGTGACCCTACAGGTTCTCATTACATTGGCAGTAATATTAAAATCTCATTTTAATATTACAAGTAGTGAACGGTATCTAGCAACATATCACTGATACCCAAGTAATAAGAATATTAGTGATTTGACATAACCTTTTTGTGACCAATGTTTCCATGTCGTTTAGTCCCTTTGTCAAGATATCTAGATTGAACACAAGGCATGGAATGCGTCACCCTTGTATAATCTAATCATTCGTTTCCTGATACTCGAGTAGACTTTGTAACAATAAATGAAATCAATATCTCATATTGACTCATTTGAGCATGGCCATGCATTTCGCAGTCTCACTCAATCAGGAGGCCCGAAGATATCGCTCCTGTTATGTTGGAGTGACAAATCCCATCTAGGTCACTCACATCCCTCTGCATGATTTATGGTATGTCCAATAACTAACTTTATAATCACCTTGTTATAGATGACAATTGATGGTTTTAAAACATACAACTCCTCATGTAAGAATCGTAGTGATTTCAGGTCAAAGGACCATAGACACTATAGTCACTATGAGAATCGCTTATGACACTCACGTAACGATCCATGTAGCGTTCTCATAGTGGGTCAGTCCAATACATCATTACTCTAATATGTACCTATGTGAATACTTGATATCTCATATCCATGACCCGTGAGATGTGGTCATCAGTCTATGTACATACTAGTCTTAATGTATTATTGTTGTCCTAATTAATAATAATACTTGACTAGGGACATTTAAGAATAGTGTTATAATCAAAAGGATCTCATGATCAAGTCATCCACTTGATAACCTATGGCATCAAACTTACTGTTCTAAGGACTTTATTATGTTTATAAAAAAAGAACATAATAAACGAAATACCTCATATATTAAAATAAGCATAATAGAATGTATGTAAATACAGACAAATGTATCAGCCTCTAAGGCATACACCAACAAATATGAAAAATAAAAACAAAATGTAAACAAAAGTAAAATTATGCATGTAGAGACATGATCCGAAACAGTAAGCGATATTGATAAACCTCATTCATTCAAAGAGAAGAGTTTTATGGTCACAAAGAGTTAGCCTTTACACATATTGATCATTGCTACTCCTCAAGTCGGATGGAGGAGTTAGCTTTACAAAACAAGATGGAATTACATCAACACTCCCAAAATAAGAAACTAATTTTGATGGTCCTTTTCAGTGAAATTTTCCTAGGAAGTCGAGGTCCTTCTTGACCCGAGTCAGAATATCCTGGTTTTCTCTTGGTGCTAGCTTGGCTTCTACTTTGATGATTTCTCTTGCCTTTTTTTCTTGAATGATTGGAGATTTTCCTCATATTATCAATTACCATTTCGACTTTTCGCTCCATTTCTTGGCTTGCATTAAGGTAGAAATTCTTTTCCTTAGTTAAGAAAAGAACATCATCCTCTAACCGATTCTTCTTACTTTCCAAGAAAGTAGACTATTCAACATGTTTTTCCAAATGTTGATTCAAGATTTTAACTTCATTCTTATATTCTTGAAGTTGACCATCTTTCCCTTGAATGATTGTTTCGAGGGCTTGACATGTTTTCCTTAACCTCTCTATTTCAATCTCTTTAGAGGCTGTCTCTTGTCCTTGACTTTAGATTTTCCTTCTTGTAGTGCTTAATTGATTTTTCAAGGACCTTCTCTCAGTGGCCCACTGCCGATAAATGATTTCATACCATCCTTCTGCTTTAGCATAGTAGTCAATAGTTTTATTAAATTGGTGCATTGGTGGCTTTGGACCCTATACCTTGGGAGCAAGAAACCCCTTCTTCCTACTAGCCTGCCCAATTAGGTATTCCGGTGTCTTTTCAGATGATGGAAGACCAGGCTTCACACTTCTTGTGTCCTTTCAATCTCTAATGACCTCTTTTATCTTACAGATGGTTCCTTCATCGCTATACGAGAATTCAAATTTGGATAGCCCATGAGTCATAGGAATGAATTGTAGGGATGCCATTTGTCTTCAGACCATAGCTGGAGCATAGCCCACCACTCCCCATGGGCTAATAAGTGGAACCCAAGGTTTACTTCCATATCTATATATGGTATAAGTGAGAGGAAACCACTTAGCCCTCTAGACCACTTCTTTTATTTTCATGAAAAAACTAATCCATTGTCTCATCATTGGAGTTTGGGGAGGCTAATTGTCGCGATCATATAGAGAGGGCGGGTGCTTAGGTATGACATACTATTTTAGATCAGCTTCTGGATAGTTAGAGCACTTCAAGGTTAGTATATGACTAAGCATCCATACTGCAAGCAATTGTGCACATCCCTAAAATCTTCCTTTCTGATGGACTCGGTAATAATTCAGGGATCAAATTGTCTTGGCTAAAATTGGTGGGGCTGGGTGTACCCCATGCTCGATCTGCTCGAACAAATTGATCACATGTCCATCTATTTGATTCTTCACTCTCGGGAAAATTACTAACCCATAAATAGCGAGGGCTAGTGTTACCAAACCAAGACTTTGATCGACTTGAGCTTCAACCATCCTAAGCAAGAACTCCAAATCTAGACTTCGTCCTCCATCCTTCATGTACTTGTCCAATTTATTGGCATGAATTTCTATCAATTTGGACAACATCCTTCTTGGCGTCTTCTTGGGGTCATGTGAGTATACTTTGTCCTTGGGCACGTCGTCTATATTAAGAAGCTTAGCATACTCCTCAATCGTTGGCACCAAGTCAAATTATTAGAAAGTATAACACCGATATGAGGGGTCCCAAAAATGGAGCATTGCTTTCAACATTTGGAGGTCAGGGGTGATGAACATGAAAGCTGCAATATCTCCATACTTGTCTTTGAACTCTTCTTGTTTTCCCATACTACACCACACATTACGGAGCCTCCTTAGGTCATTTTGGTCAAAGTCATGGCTCCCCATTAGGGGAGGTAAAGGAGCATTCTCGTGATACAAACTATTTCCTTCCTTGACTTGAATTCTTGTAGACTATTCACTGATAGTCCAGATACTCTCTGCCACCTTAGAAATTAGAGCCATCTTTCCCTTATTCATATTTGAGGTTTATCGATATCTTTACAATATTGGACCACATATGCAAATGCAAGGTAAAAGAAAACAACAAAAAGGGAGTTAGTAACTACAAAATAAAATTACAGGAGCCAAGAATAACAGACAAATAGAAATTCCTCACGTGTTAAAGGAAAGGGATTGCCTAGGCTTGGTACCTGTCCTAAAGGATAGGTTCTATGAACGATGGTAGCTCTAAGGTTATATCAACAAGTGATAGCTTTAGTTCTAAACCCCTATCAGATAAAAGATCTCCAAATTACCCCTTGCTTTCACCAACACTTTGGCTAGCAAGAGTCCTCCATCCTCACCCATGATAGGTTATAAGTGGAAAGAGTTCAATTTGAGTGAGGGGTTTTCATGTGCCTGTTCGGAGACCAAAGGTCTCTCAAAGCAACACTACTTTACCCTCTATCTAAGCCCACAAGGTACCGAGCTTGGGTATGGAGCTTGTGTATGCAAATGTACATGAGGGAACATGCAAGCAAATTTATTCACAAAGCATAAATACAATACATATAATGCAAACAAAATGTACAGTAATATAAAACAAATAGCAAATAAAAAAATAAAACAAAAACAGACCAAAATAATTAAAGATCAAATAACATGAGATTAAAACAAGGCTTAACCCTCTAAATGTCCCTAGTGGAGTCGCCAGCTGTCGCCACCGTCCCGAAGGGCGCCACGAAAATAAAAAGAAAAGGGAGGAAAAGACCTCAGGGTGTTAGGAGTCGCCACCAATCGCTTTATCTATTGAATGGAATAGTGCAATTGGACACTTAAGAGATGGTCTACATTTCAGAGTTCGTGATTCGGGGGTTGATTACGGGTAGAGAAGGTGTTAGCACCCTAAACCGTCCATTCTAAGAACGGTTACCTATTTAATCTAATGTTATTTGCAAGATTAATTAAATTGGTCCTTTAAAAAAGAAAAGAAATATTTTTTGGTTTTTACTTTAACATGTCCCATTTTGTCAAGCATAATATCAAGAATGATAAATGACTAAGACATGGAATTGGTGACTAAATAACCATTATTTTGAAACAAATTCTAAGTCTGTAACACATGTTATATAAAAGTGGTGAATCAAAATTTAATTTTTTGAAGAGAAATAATTTTCAAAATAAAATGGCTAAATAAAATATTTTTTCAATGAATACATTTTAATTCAAAGAAATTTATTTGAGGTAAGAGAATGTTCTTTTAAGTAAATGACCAAATAAAATCTCATTTATAAACAATAAAAAATATTTTTAGGCATAATGAGATTTTTGTAGTAATTTCCAAAAAAATTTCTTCATGAAAAATAAAACTTTAATTCACCACAACTAGCATAATAATCACAAAGCAACAAATAAGATAATCAATTAAAAAATAAAGATAAACTATAATCAAATCAAATCAACCCACTTTTATCACTTTTTATTTTTATTTCTTATTATTTTTATTATTTTTTTCATTTTACAAATTTTATTTTTAACCTTCTAACCTATTGATATCACACAAAAAAATGGGCCGTAAGAATTAATAATTGAATCAAAATAAACCCAAAACAACAACACTTAAAATTGAAATAAATATATAAAAAAAACAAAGAGACTTTTTAGTCTCTGGAAGTAAAGAAACAGAATAGAGAAAGAAAGAGGGAAAAAGGGGAACTCATGGTGGTTCACGTTTGGAACCTGGATCTGGTGTGGGAGCGACGACGCGAGGATGGCAGGGAAGGGTGATGGAGCTCCAGCAAGGTGCGATGGTACTGTGGTGGGATCGGGTTCGGCAGTGACGGATCTGGGTCTTGGGGAGCGACGACAGGTTCGACTTAGTGCTAGTTCGCAACACCGGCACTGGTTCAGTGGAGCACGCTGCGGAGGCGCGACGACTCTGGGTCACAGTTGAGTTCGTGGATCTGGCGTGTCGCGAGTCGGGTCAGAACGAGCGGGTGGAGGCACAACTCGCGTGGTGCCGCTACTCTTATGGCCGTCCGGTGGCGCACGATCGTCGAGTTAGGGTGAGGGGTAACTGTGGTTTTCGGTGATGGGTGTTTGATTTTTTGTTTTTGTTTTTTTGGGTGGTTGTTTGGAGATTTGGATGGAGGGTTATGAGTTGATGGTAGTAGGGTGATGGTGAAGTGATGGAGTCACAGGGAAGTGGATGAGTAAGGGTAGTAGGTTTGGTTTGGGAGGAAGATGGTGAATGTTGGTGGGTGTATTTGGTTGGGTTGAAGGTGGGTGAAAGGTGGTGGTTTATGGTGGCTATGGAAGTTTGGGTAGAGTGGATGAGATGGTGCCTTAGTTGGTGGTGTGGATGAGAATGAAATGGTGAAGGTGAAGATTAAAGATGGAGGTGGATGTTAATGGTAGATTGTGAGTGGTTCTGGCGGTGGTTTGGTTGGTGGAATGATGGAGGAAGTTGAGATGGCTTTAGGAAGCAGAGGATTTTTAGGCCGTGAGTGTGTTCTGTTTGTTTGTGTAGCTTTAATTGATCTGTGTATGAGAATTTCTAAATGATTAATTCTTCTCCATGATTCATTTGTCCACTTGAAATTTATAGGATTAAATTAGCCAAATAAATCTTAACGTTTCTTAGTAAAGATTAAAAGGCCAAAGGAGAAGAAATATTGTCAAAAATTTATGTTTCTCAATGATGATTAGAAGGCAAACGGAAAAGAAAACTGTCAGAAGTCTTTAATCCAATTCAATGCAGCTATTTGATGGCTAGGGTTGCAACAGCAGGAAGGGAAATTGTTGAAAATGAAATTGGGTCATGGGTTGACCTGTACAGAATAAAGCTAGTGATTTTCTTTTTCTTTTTTTATTTTCTTTTTCTTTTTTTTTTCTCTTTTTCCTCTCACTTTTTTTAAAGAAATTAAATTAAATAAATAAGCAAAACAAAAACAAAAATAAAAGAAAATAGACAAAATTAGGTATCAACAATGTAGAGGAGGACCATATGAAAAGCATCTAGTAGATCCCTTTTGATTATATATAGTTTTTCTCTTGTATTTTTGTATATGGGTATAGTTGTCTATCTTTTTTTTGGACATGTTTATATCTGCTAGCACTGACTAAATGAGATGGACTATGGATGACTGTATGCATAGGTATTGATGCCTATGCTTATGTTTTGCTTTACTTTTTCCTGTATGTATATCCACAACTATGACTATGTATAGATGAAATCCTAGAGGGCTATTATGTTTAATTCTACTTGTATTGATGTATATGGTTGCTAGAGTTAGAATTCTAGCCATGCGAAATCACTCTAAGATAATATGTACGCATAATAAAACTAATTTCCATTTTATGCTTTTCGAGGACTTTCAGCCTAACTCATCATTCTAATCTCCCGATCTTGTATACGATTTTTGGGCAACATGTAGATCTTTTAGAATTGATATTGAGAGCTACTCTATCTTAGTTATTAATTGCTTTGAGTCAAACTTACCTTGCTAAAATATAATTGAAGCCATTTCGACAAAATTTATGGCTATCTAACATTGTTGGTCCTGAGATTTTCTAATTTTGGAACTTATTACCTATATGGAGGGCTACATAAAATATGCAATTTCTTGAAACAAAAATTAGGATTAATTAATCCTTAGATGCTAGTGATTTGAAAAATGAATTTTCATGAATTTCTGATACCCTTTAACCTATCCATTTTGAAGAGGGGAAGTTTTAAAAGTATCAGATTTGGGAATTTTGAGCTAAAACTCAAGTTTTGACTTTTCATTCTTAAGTTTTTAAACTTTTATAATTCTTTTATTGAACCCAAAATGGGGGTTATTTCCTTATCTTCATTTATGTTTTACAGTTAATGTAGACCATTAACTTAAAATAAAGAAATGTAAATAAGTAGTGTACAAAGTAAGCAAAGTCACCATCACACTCTAGAACCTTTGTCTAACCCATAATATTTTTTGCCTACCCTGATATGATACGACATTCCTCCTACCTTCTCTTCCTTTTCATCCTCCAAGCTTCTCTTCACCTTCTCCATGGAAAACACCTTCCTTTCATGTTCTTGCTTGATTTATGTGCATTTTGAGTGGCTGGTTACATTTCTATATTCTTCTTGCTTACTAGAGGTTTTGTTTAGAGATGGGTGCTACTATTTCAGTAAGACCCAAAGATATCCACCCTTTCCTCTTGGTTGTTCGACTCCTAATGGTAATTCTAAGGCTCATAATTTCTTATATTTCATGGATTTAGTTAGATTATATAGTGGGTATTCAAATTTGAGGGTGTATTGCTATAAACTAGGGTTTGAATTAGGGCTTTCTTGAACGGAAGCAATAATTGGTTATCCTATGGTTATAAGTGTTGATTCTTGGTATTGATACTTTATTTGTCTGCTTAGATTTGTTGGAAGCTCTTCCTTTCAATATTGTTGGCTTTGCAACACCATACACTAGGACCCATTTGGTTTTAGCTTGTGTTGTGAGTTGATATACTCTATGAGATAATATACTCTATGGCATGTTTTCAAGTTTCTAAATTCTCTCTACATGCTTATTTTCATTCATTTAATTATATGATTCTTGTACCGTATTTTGCTACTTGCACTTATTGAAATTTTTGGAAGGTTGAATTTGGTGTTATTGTAATGAATTGGGAATTCTTTTTCACCCATCATAAAGAGTCATGGAAATATTCATATTTTCTTCAATTGCTAGAACTTAGGTATATCTTGGGACAAGCTCTCTTGAACACTTCTTTTTGATATATAACATGAGCACTTTATGCTAGTGATGTGAACATTGAATATGATACTAATGAGTATGTTTAGAAATTTGGTATTTTGCTACTTCTGGGTGAGATAACTAGACATGAATTGTATTTTGGACTTATGACTATATGTTTTGTGGGAGGAAACTTGATAGAACACTGTAGCTAGCTACAGTTAGCGTTAACTTTGATACACCATGTTTAGGAATACCCTAGCTAGCAGGGGAGGTTCTAGCCCAACATGTTTGGCTGACATGGTTGATTTCATTTCCCTGGCCAACAGAGGTGGTGTTAGCCCGTCGTTTTCATACACACGTGTAGTTTTGGAAAGGTCCTAGATAAGTGGACATTTATTTGTTTTTGAATTAGAAACCTCCCTTCGTATCTTGGTCATGTGACTATTTTGATTTACAGTACATTATATTAATATTTTTTTTGTTATTATTTGAAGAATTATCCAAACTACAGTTATTTAAGGAATATGTTTTCTGTTATACTAAGTTACACTATTTAACTAGAATTATTGTTATGCTTATATCTGGAAAGTTATAAGAATGCTTTGATTGAAAAACTCATGCATGAGCTTGTCCTATTCTTGTTATAGATATATTATCTATCACTGGGTCATGTAACTCACTCCATTATCTTTATGTTTCTCAGATACTAGTGATGAGAAAGGTCCAGGCTCCTCAACTTGTTAGGGGTAGTTGTCTAATGGTGAGCCCAACAATTTGTTTGTGTGGGCCATCTCTTTTTTACGTCCTACCTTTTAGTCATTTTAGTATATTTTGACTATGTATTGAATTCTAGATGTGCTCCATTATCTACAAGAAGGATCTACCTTCTGTTGTATTTATTTAATTTGGGATATATGTATGGATATGGATATGCTTCTATTGTGCATCATGTAGAATTATATGTATATGAGTATATTGGAATGGATAGGATTTTTTAATTTGGGGATGTCCAACTTTTAAGGGAGACTCTATCAATTTTTTTTTGTAAAATTTGTTTATGAAGTATATTATGTTTGATGGATCTGTTAGGCTTGCTAGGTTGGGTAGTCCATCCTATACACTGGTCATGACCCCCGAGTTTCGGTTGTGACAAAGATGGTATCAGAGCTTTAGGTTTCCCTATGGTTAATGGAGCAAGTTTCCTTTAGTAGAGCCACAATTGTGTTAATGAAGCCGACTATTTTAATGATCAAGGCATTACCAAAGGCCTATTAGTATGTTCTATCCTTTTTTTTATTGTAAGTTGTTCATGTTGGTTCACTTTCGATGTTCGGTATCTTATCTATGTTTGATCCAAATCTTGTTATTGACTCTACCAATGGTGGTATGTTATAAGAAGATTATGGTTAAGATGCTTAGATTTTATTTATTAAAATAAATGGGTCATATTTGAAGAGGTAGTTTGGGAAAGCTCTTATTTTGATTTGAGACATTTGCTGGTTATCATTAATATTTATGATTAAATGATGGTATTCTGGATATGACTTTAGCTTCTATTTAAAGGTAGCTATTTGATGAAAAATTGATTTTTACCTTGTAGATTTATAGATATACAAAGAAAGTGGAAGGATAAAGGTACATATCATTATGGAAACTCATTGAATTGAGAATTCAAATTATGATATGAGAATAGAAGTGCTATATTGTTGAACAAAAAAAAAAAACAAGATCTACTTGAGATAGTAATGAGTAATTGAATAGTGACTTATGGATAAATATTTTGGTTTGGAATAAATCTTGGGTGAATTTTATTACGCTAATACCTAGTGGTGAAAATCAATTGTTACTTAAGAATTGATGTGGCTAAAAAGTTTGGATGACCTATGCGAATATGTTTAGATGCTTGGAGTGTTAGAGTTTTTGTTGGCCTTTCTTTTGACCATATAAGGTTTGTTTTATAGAAACATCAATGATGGTTGACCTGAAGGTTAAGATAAGTATCTAACTGTTGGAAACCAAAATATCGGACAGGGCTTCCAAACCGTAGGCTGCAAAAATGGGTCATAATTTAAAGCTAGGTTGAACATTAGTTGACTAGGTCAAAACTAAAGATAGGAGGAAGTGGAGAGATAAGTGCCTAAAATATAGGAATTAGGGATTTGGTGGTTGCTAGCAACATTCAAATATGCAAAAGGAGGCATTTTTGACAATTTTCTTTACTAAAGTTGGGTGAAAACATACTATGGAGATTCTTCACTACTTGGGAGTGCATGAAGCAACTTAGTGGCTAAAGATCATGCTCCTACCTTTTATAAAAGTGGACTTGGAGGCCTAAAAGTGCACTGAAGCTGCTGTTTTTCCAGCTCCAACTCTATAAATAGGCATCTAAGGTTCATAAGAAAGGAATCCCAATCAATCAACCAAAAATCATCTATTTTTCATGCAGTTTATTTTTATTTTTTGAATATTTTACAGCTTTTCCTTTACATTTTCAATCCTTTATTGCTTTCCTTTACATTTCTAGAACCTTTACAATATTTCTTTACAACTTTCATCTTTACTTTATGCCATTTCCTTTGCTATATATTTTGGAGCACAAGTTTTCCCATTGTATTTAAGCTTTCTTGCTTGTAACTCGTTGGATTTTGGTTCTTTAATGAAAACTAGTGTTTTCACATTATTTAACTTGCTTATTTGGAATCCATTGTTGAGGGCTTGCTTTAGTACCTCAAGAACCCACACCGAAGGAAAATTCCCCCTTTTTGGGAGCTTTCTAAGGCGAAGCTCATACTATTTTGGAACAATGGTGAAAGTGTGGAGTTTGGCTTTGCTTCTTTGGCAAAGCTAATTTTTATTTTTTCCACACCAACATCTTTTTGGCACGCTTGGTGGGATTCCCTAGATTCAAGATCTCCAAGTGTTTCTAAACTTGTTCAACATTTTGAGTGTATGCGATTGAGATTAGGTTGTTGCATTTCTACTACAACTATGACTTCCCAAGTTGAAACACTTTCTATTTCTCCTGCTGGTCACTTTGGGGCAAATGCTGAATCACATGCCCATGTCGTGGCCACACAGGACATAGTTAATACTATAGACCGGGAGCATGTCACAATGGTACAAGGTGATAATATTACCTTGATACAGTATCAGATTGGCTAGAGTGTGGACAAAATTGTTCCCTTGATAACTACTTAGATAGTTGAAGTTGTGTGGCATCTCATCATAAATGAAGTCTGAAGAAGGGAAAAAGAGGCCAGGGACGTCGTTCAAGGAACTTTCACTCCATATGTTCAACCACTGGTGGGGAATACCTATTATGAACCACCACCACTAGCTTTTTCATCGTCTGCAAGGTGGCAAACAACTTCTATGGCTGGACCTCCTGTATACACAACCCCAATGGCTTCTTAGCAGTAGAGTGGAGCTGAGCAAACTCAAATGCCGGTAGGTTAATACAATTATGCTATTCAAACAGTACAAAGGCCAACTACACAACCATTGCAATATAGTGAGCTTCAGATAGCTAGAAGATCATTAGCAAATACTGACAATGTTAATAATACAATAACTTTTCAACTGAGTACCATGCAAAATTAGCCTAGATCCACCCTTGGGTGGTAGCTCATAGCTAATGCAGTAGCTTATTAGATGAATGCTATGCAACATCAACTTGGCTCCACACCAGTGTGGCAGCCGGTAGCTAATGCAGCATCATTTCAGTCGATGCAAAACTCGTCTAGCTCCACCCTTGTGTGGCAGTCGACAACCGAGACTTATGTGCCTCCTAGTGCCATAGCTCAACTATAGGAAACACCCACGACTGGATCTTATGGCCTCACACCCATGCAGGGTTACGGAGTAAGACAGACATCATATTATGCTCTAGCTACAAAAGCTAGGCCAGGGTAGACACCTTATTATGGTTAAGCATTGGAAGCTAGGCCAGGGTAACACCTTTTGGTAGCTTTTAGCTCCTTCTTGGCTGTGCTTTCAGCAACTCAGCCAGAAGCTTGGAAAAGGAATAAGAATGTGTTATTGCCTCTAAGAAAGTAAGAAATAAACAAAAAAGCAAATAAAAAGCAAAATTATCACCTTAAAAGCTATTGTAGAGGATTGAACTATTGCCAAAAAGCAAAGATGAGAATTTTTGGGAGATGGTAGATCTGGAGAAGAATCACCTAAGTTAATAGATATGATAGCTTCTGTTAAAGGCAGAGTGAAACACATCAGAATGCTAAAAGCAATTGGCTAACAAAATTATTGGAAAGAAAAGTGTACCTATTGGCTTTTCTTTAGTTGTGCTCTTTATTGGAGTCTTTATCTTCTTAGATGCAGTTGCCAGAACAAGATTGAAGACTAGTTCCAGTAGATGAGCAAGTAAAGTTTCAAACCAGGAAGCCGAAGAATGTTCTTACCAGTGAATGAATTTGATGGATCATGATGGAGCTAATTGGAAGGCCCAATACTTGAAGTTCCTCATTATAGTGTCACAGTACAAATGGACCATGGCAATCTTAGGAGTAGAATCAATGGCGACTCTTTCATTGGCCTGAGTGATGAGGTTGAAGGAGTAGGAGATGGGAACTTGTTGTTTTAGGCCAAACTGGTTTGCCACGTAGTTCACAAGGAGTTCATGGCTGACTACTGCTGCAACCTAAAAGGCTGAAGTCATAGGGATAGAAACTAGATTGGCAGTATCTTCCAAGATGCTTTTCAACTTAGTAGCTGCATGGGTTATAATTCACAAGGAGTTCACGGTTGACTACTGTTACAACCCAAAAGGCTGAAGTCTCAAGGGTAGAAACTAGATTGGCAGTATCTTCCACGATGCTTTTCAACTTAGTAGGGCCAAAAGTATAAGGTTAATCTGGAAAAGCATGGAAGCAGGTCATTCTTTTTGCAAATAAAAGAACTCAAAGAGTCCCATAGTTATGTTGCCTCAGAGAGGGAGCTTGTAGAGAACGTCTCCAGGGACTCAACAACTGTGCCATTCTTTAGAACGGGTATTTTGGGATGATTTTGTGGGGATTAGCTCCAAAAAATATGCCTGAACCTACATTTATAGGAACCAAAATGTGCTAGAAATGGAGTAAAGGTTTTCATGGACACGAATGGTTAAGGTCAGATTAAAAAACCCCCTGTACAGGTTGCCGAGCAGAAAACTGCCGAGAGTTATTGGCTTGCCTTTTGCTATGGCAGTTGCTAAGGGTAGAGTTTCTTTCAAGACTTGGATGGAGCTTGTGTAGATCACATATTTGTAGAGTTATTAAGCTGATGAAACTATAAAAACTCAAGTTTTTCTATTTCAAAATCTTAATTTTCATCCACTTCCAATCCTTTTTATTGAACTTTGTTCTCCATTTTTATCATGTTTTTAGCATTTTAAACTTTGTTCTTATTACTATTTTATTTATTTTTATTAGGTGTTTACACATAGAAGAAGATTTGATGCTTGAACAAGAAAGAAAAAGTTGAAATGAAGATTCTGGTGCTAGGCGCTTAAGCACCCAACTTCCCACCGATGAAGCGCCCAAGCACTAAGAAGGAAGCATTGCGCGCTTAAGTGCCCAATTTTTGAGCGCTTAATTAGTTAAGCACAGAGAAGCATACATTGCGCATCTCAGTGCCCAAACATTGAGCACTAAGTGGTCAATGCGTTAGTTGATGTGTTTCCTTGTCTATAAATAGACAATGTGATGTATTTGGGTTATATTTCAGAGAGAGAGGTAGAGGCAAGAACCCTAATTTGGTGTGGGTGCATCCAGACTTGAAGATTAGGAATTTTCTTTATCCTTTCCACTTATCTTCCATGGAGTTTGATGGAATTTCTTCTTTCTTTTCTTCTTTCTCGATGTATAGCTAAACTTCTTTATTTAGGGTTATGATGGATCTTGTTCTTAGATGATGTAAATTCATTTTTATGTTTAATCTATGTTTCTATTTGATGATTTATTTGTTTATCTCATCTCTTAATATTTTTCTTGATTTGGCCAAATTGGGAATGATTTTAGGTTTTATGTATGATTTGGAAAAATTGTGCATGAACCTAGAATTTGTGATAAACACCACAATTTTTGCAATCGTTAGGAATAGACGTTGTAGGTTGTGTGATCTTGCTTTTTATTCCCTCGTTTTTGATAAAGCCTTCTCTATTTGGGATTATACTAAGGGATTAGTTAACTCAAAGTAGTGTGAAAAATATTAATACCAAGGGATTGAGTGATTAGTTTTTGGAATTTGATCATGAATCATGGAATAGAACTTACTTAAACTAATCTTTGAATTTACATCAAAAGAGTTCAAGTGAAATCTTAACCCTAACACTTTGATATTAGTGTCTTTCACCCTTAATTTTACTCTTGCTAATTTTAAATATTTTCTTATTAGTTTTTTTCTTTTATTTACATTCATATCAATTCTCAATTTTCAATAGCTTAAATAGCGTTGATTTAAAAAAATTAGTAATTGGCAACGTAATCCTCGTGGGAACAATATTCTTACTCATCATATATTACTTTTGTGATTTGATACACTTGCCAATATCACAATAAATTTTTGACGCTGTTACCGGGGATTATTTGTTTGTCAATATTAAAAAGTAGTTTGAAAGACATTAATTTATGCATTTATTTTTTCTTGTTTAATTTTATTTTTCTTTATTTTATTTTATTTTTAATTTAGTTCTTTTAATTCAATCTTGTATGCTTTATTTATGTAAGGTATTGTGAATCCAGAAGCATTACTTTTTTATCCAAAAATTGAGAAAGCAAAAAAGGCAAATAGAAAAATAACATGATAAAGAAAAAGAATCGAAGAAGAAAACATGGCAGAAACTAATGAAGAATGAAAACGCACTTTAGTATGCAACATTATTTGCTGAAAGGGTTGCAATTAATAAAGTACGACCTACCATACAAGCCAATAATTTTGAGATCAAACTAGCTCTTCTACAACTGGTGCAACAAGATTAGTTTGGGGTAAATCAATCAGAAAATCCCAATTTGCATATCAACAATTTCTTGCAGCTTTGCGACACCATCAAATTCAATGGAGCAAGTGATGATGCTATCAGACTAAGGCTTTTACCATTCTCTCTAAGGGATAAGGCTAAGAGTTAGTTACAAGCTCAACCTCAGGGAAACATCATTACTTGGGATGATTTGGTTAGCAAATTCCTTACTCACTATTTTTCTCCGTCAATGTTCATAAAGATAAGGAGTGAGATTGCATGTTTCACTCAAAATCAAGGAGAATCTTTGTATGAATATTAGGAAAAAGTCAAGAAATTACTAAGAAGATATCCTTATCATGCATTTGAAATCTAACAACAGGTTCAAATCTTTTATAATGACTTGAATCATTCCACCAAGGCTATGGTTAATGAGTCTACAAGTAGGTCTCTTAACATCAAAACTCTTGAAGAGGCTTAAGAATTATTTAAAACTATGGCTATAAATTAGTATCAAAATCCTAGTGGAAGATCAACTATTAAACATGGAGTTATAGACCTTGGCACCTTTGATGTCATATTTGCGCAAAATAAGACTCTTTCGCAGTAAATCACTAATATTACCAAGCAAATTGGCAACATGCAAGTAAGCTCAGTCAACCATCAAGCCTTAATTTGTGATTTCTGTGGGGGTAATCAAGTCAATGGTGAATGCGAGGCAAGCAACTTAGGTGTTACTTCTCTAGAGCAAATCAACTACATGGCAATCCTTCAAGACCCCAAGGTAACCCATACTCTAACATGTATAATCCAGGGTGGAGGAATCATCCCAAATTTTCTTGGAGCAATCAAGGGATGCATCAAGCAGCTCAATAAGAGAATAAATCTTTGCTAGAAATTGCTCTTAAAAAGCTATCTCAATATGCATCCTCGTTTGTGCAACAGACTTCTAGTTTTATGTAGGAAACAATGGCAAACTTTTAAAATCAAGAGACATCTATTCAAAGTTTAGAAACACAAAATGGGGCAGATATCAAGATAGCTTGTAGAAAGACCTTCAGGTAGCCTACCTAATGACACCGTGGTCAATCCAAAGGAGCATTGCCTGGCGATTACTTTGAGAAGTGGCAAGATAGTGAAAGGACAAGTGAAAGAAATGTCAAGCTCTTTGGGAATAAAGAAGGAAAAACTGATGTTCCTAATGATGATGTCTCAACTCAAGAGGGCAGAAAAGAAGAAGTTAAAGATGAACAATCAAAGTGGCATAGAAAGAAGAAGGATTATAAGCAAAACAAGGTATATGAACAATCACTATATGCTAAGATCCCTTTTCCTCAGAGGTTGAAGAAGGACAAATAGGAGAGGTAATTCTTCAAGTTCCTAGATGTCTTCAAGAAGCTACAAATAAATATACCCATTGCGGAAGCACTTGAGCAAATGCCTTCTTACGCCAAGTTCATGAAAGAACTCCTATCAAAGAAAAGGAAGTTAAAAGAAGATGAAGAGGTAATGTTGAACGAAGAGTGTAGTGTCATTATCCAAAATAAGTTGCCTCCAAAATTGAAAGATCCTGGTAATTTCAATATTCCTTGTACTATTAGGAAATAGACTATTGAAAAGGCCTTATGTGATCTTGGTACTACTATAAACTTGATGCCATTGTCAATAATTAGGAAGCTTGGTATTGGGGAAGTCAAGTTAACCATGATATCTCCTCAACTTGCAGATTGGACTCTTAAACATCCGTATAGATTTGTGGAAGATGTGCTAGTGAAAGTAGACAAATTTATTTTTTTGGTTGACTTTGTGTGTTGGATATGGAAGATGTTGACATCCCTCTTATTCTAGGAAGACCATTTTTGGCGACTTCGGGAGCATTGATTAATGTACCTACAGGCGAACTTATTTTGACGGTGGATAGAGATCAAGTGACTATCAATGTCCTTGATAAGTCTGTTCCAATATTAGAGCTTTATGTCCCCATTAATTGTATTCAAGATAAGTCTCAAAAGGATTTGGCTAATAGGAGCTCTTCACCATTAATTAATGTTGACCATCCCACTTCCAAGATTGTTAAAATAGAGAAAGGTCCTCCCATTATCCATGATTCTTTACAAACTGATCCTTTATCTATTGATCAATTGAAACCATCATGGCCTAGTGGAATCTCTAATGCTAAGGCGCATTCAGGACAACCAATCCTAAGTCGAGTTCAAAATACTTTTGGAGGCATTTCCAAGGTCATTGATTAAGGATGGAAGCATTGCTTTGAAAAAGGGAATGAGTCATCTCATTTCTCTTGCTTTAAGCCACCTTGATCAACATGAACAAAGGGCAATGTCGAGTTAATAATGTTAAACAAGCGCTCTTTGGTAGGCAACTCAAATTTTTTCCCCTTTTGTTTTACTTTATTGCACTGCTTTTGAATTAGTTGTTTTGATTCTTTAATTTATCTTTTTTATTAGTGTTTGTGAAGTCATTCTCCTCCAATTTGAGTTGATTATGTTAGTTTATTGTTTAGCAGAAAAGTGGAATGTTAAAAAATTGAGTTAGTTAGTAATGTTTTGTTTCTGCCTTAAGCGCCCAAAAATTAAGCACTCAAGCACTCAGTACCTTTGCTCTCTGCCACTCAGTGATTAGGCACCTAAAAGTGAGAGCTTAAGAGCTCAATACCCTGGCATTCTGCCAGCCAATGCCTAAGTAGTGAGTTTTTCACTACTTAATCGCGCAATACCAATAACATTGAAGCACAATGCTTAAGCGGTCAAAAACCCACCGCTTAAGCATGCAACACCAGAAGACAGCTAAATTGGATTTTCTAACCTATTTTCTGCAATTTTTTCTAAATTCTTCTTTCAAAAACCTTAACCTTCTCTCTTATATTCAACCTAAATCCTTTTCAATCACCTTTAATCCATCCAAACACCAAACCAACCCCATTTCTACAATAAAAATACACCAAACCCCCATCTTCAACCTCTCTAATTTATGCAAAATATCCATTTACACACTTATTGAAGATTTAGGGCACAAAATTAGGGAAATTTTGAAATCTTCCATTTGTTGCTTACTTACCTTACAATCTTCCTTCATTTAGGTATATTGATACAAGAACATTATGGATCATCTTGAAACAAACAAAAAATAAAAGGAACTTGACCCTAACCGCGACCTGCCAGTAGAACCAGAGTTATCAAGTGAAGCGTGACCCTAGCTGCAACCTGTCGGTAGAACCAACACTATAAAATTTAATTCTTAGCCCAAGAACAAAAGACAAGCTCTCATAATGGACAAACACTCAAATTTCATTAATATTCAAAAACTGCTTGTTGAAGTACATGAGTTTCCTATTTATAGACTAAGCTAGAAGCTATTTGTAACCCTTGGAATACAAGAATTAAATTCTCATTATCATGCAATTACTAAAAAAAAAACTGACCTGGGAAAACTAAAGGATATCTCAACTTATTGTATCAAAATTAAATACGAAAATATTAAAAAAATAATCAGACTCCTACTAATTGGCCCAATAACTAAAGAGATTACAGCCCATGAATGCTTCTTAAGTAATGTGAATTGGGCTTTATTTAGCTCTCTAAGTTATTGTCTTCAAGTTAAGCTCAAATCATCTTCGAGTTGTAGAAAAGAGACCCATTTTTGTGCAGCCTCTATTCCATGTCAATCTTTTTTTTCTTTGATCTCTATAATTAGGCCTTTCAAAGCTTGCTTCATCCTCTTAGCCTTGGCCCTAGTCATTGGTCCTTTAATTCCATGCAAAGGATCTTTAGGTTAGCTGGTTTTATCTCTATCATTCCCTCCCTCTTCGAAAGGATTTGTCCTCAAATCAGATCCATTACCAACATCAAAGAAAGATAGATCAACCACATTAAAGGTAGCACTTACATTGCCATATTCACTTGGCAAATCTAGCTTGTAGGCATTGTCATTAATCCTTTCTAGAACTTGAAAAAGTCCATCTCCTCTTGGTTGCAGCTTGGATCTTCTTTGAGTTGGAAACTTCTCCTTCCACATATGAACCCAAACCCAATCTTCAAGTTCAAGAACCACTTTGACACGTCCCTTATTTGCTTGCTTTGCATATTGCTCATTCTTCCTCTCAATGTTGGCACGAACTCTTGTATGCAACTCCCTAACAAAGTCTGCCTTACGCTTACCATCCAAACTAGCATGCTCATTTGTAGGCAAAAGTAAGATATCCAAAAGAGTCAAAGGATTAAAGTCAATCACAACTTCAAAAGGAGAATAAGATGTAGAAGAATGAACAGTTCTATTATAAGCAAGCTCAACATGTGGCAAACATTTCTCCCATTGTTTCAAATTTTTTTGAATGATAGCACGCAACAAAGTAGTAAGTTATCGGTTGACTACTTCAGTTTGTCCATCCGTTTGAGGATGTGCAATAGTAGAAAACAAGAGTTTAGTCCTTAACTTATTCCATAAAATTCTCCAAAAATGATTTAGGAACTTCACATCTTTATCACTTACTATAGTTCTTGGCAATCCATGCAAGCACACCACTTCTTTAAAGAACAAATCATCAATATGTGTTGCACCATTGGTTTTAGAACATGCAATGAAATGTGCCATTTTACTAAACTTATCAGCAACAACAAATATGTTATCTTTTTCACTTTGTGATCTAGGCAATCCTAACACAAAATCCATTGAAACATCAGTCCAAGGTTGATTAGGCACAGATAAAGATGTATATAAACCATGGGGCATGACTTTAGATTTAACCTGTTTGCATGTAATGCACTTATAAGAAATAGATTGTACATTATGCTTCATGTTAGGCCAATAAAAATGCTCATGCAGAATTTCTAAGGTCTTTTTCACACCAAAATATCTCATCAATCCTCTACCATGGGTTTTTCTAACTAGCATTTCTCGTAAGGAACAAATAGGCACACACAATTTATTTTCCTTAAACAAGAAACCATCATGCCTATAATAGTCCCAAAAAGCATGCTTAGAACAAGAATCTCATACTTGGCCAAAATCAGAATCATTGTCATACAAGTCTTTTATAGTCTCAAACCAAGTAATTTAGTTTGCAAAGATGTGAGTAATGCGAACCTTCTAGACAAAGCATCAGCTACAACATTTTTCTTATCATTCTTGTACTTGATCACATAAGGAAACATCTCAATGTATTCCAACCACTTGGCATGTCTCCGTTGAAGTTTACCTTGAGATTTCAAAAACTTCAAACTTTGATGGTTAGAATGAATTATGAATTCCCTAGGCCACAAGTAGTGTTGCCAAGTCCGTAAAGCTCTCACCAAAGTGTACAACTTCTTGTCATATGTGAGATAATTCAATGCTGCCCTACTAAGTTTTTCACTAAAATACACAATTGGTTTAGAGTCTTGCATCAATATAGCCCCTATTCCAACACCAGAAGCATCACATTCAACTTCAAAAGCTTTATCAAAATTAGGTAAACAAAGCAAATGTGCATTGGTCAGCTTATCCTTCAATGAATTGAAAGGTTTTTCATGCACATCATTCCATTTGAAAACAACAATCTTTTTAACAAGTTCATTCAATGGTGCAGCAATAGAACTAAAGTTCTTTACAAACCTTCAATAAAAACTTGCTAAACCATGAAAACTTCTTACCTTATTTGCATTCCTAGGTGTAGACCATTCCCTAATTGCCTTTTCCTTCTCTTCCTCCACACTTATTCGCTTGGAGTTTACAACAAAACCCAGAAACACAACATATTCAAGGTAAAATAAATACTTTTTAAGATTTGCATACAACTTATTTTCTCTCAAAACATCAAAAACATTATGCAAATATCCAACATGTTCAGCCAATATTTTGCTATAAATCAAAATATCATCAAAATATACGACAACAAATTTCCCAATGAAAGGACGCAAAACATGGTCATTAATCTCATGAAAGTCTTGGGTGCATTAGTTAAGCCAAATGGCATTACTAACCACTCATACAAACCATATTTTGTTTTGAAAGCTGTTTTCCATTCATCTCCTTCTTTCATGCGAATTTGATAGTATCCATTTTTCAAATCAATTTTAAAAAGCACACATGAACCATGCAATTCATCAAGCATATCATCCAATCTAGGGATAGGATATTTATACTTTACAATGATTTTAGTTATGGCTTGGTAGTTAGTACACATGCGCCATGTCCCATTTTTCTTCGGAACCAAGATCACAGGAATAGAACATGGACTAAGACTCTCCCTCACAAATCCTTTTTGCAGTAATTCATCCACTTGCCTTTGAATTTCCTTTGCTTCCTCAGGACTTGTTCTATTGGCTGGTCTACTCAAAAGTGAAAAACCAGGAATTAGGTTAATTTGATGCTCAATACCTCTTAAAGGAGGTAATCCATGGGCACTTCTTCTAGAAAAACTTCAACAAATTCCTGTAATAAGGAAACAACCCCACTTGGCAAAGAAGAGTTAAGATCATTAGTAAAATAAATATTTTTGTACAAAAGTACAAATAGCTGCTCTCTTACTATCAAAGCACTTTCAATCTCTTTTTATTCTTGCAAATGCATTCACTCTCTTTTTTCCTTCTCTATTTTGCACGCCAACCTTTGAATTTTTCTCTTCATAACACTCAATTATATTATTCTATTTCTTTTGCTTATTCTCACTTTTCTTATCTTTTCTTTCCTTCTCTTGAATATTTAATTGATCTTCTCTCAACGTACACTCTCTTGCAATCTTGATTTGGTCAGCATAAGCCTCAGTAGGTTTGAGAGGTGTTAATATAATGATGCGATTATTTATAGAAATCGAGTACCTATTTTTGCACCCATCATGAGTAACCTTTCTAACAAATTACCATGGAAGCCCAAGAAGTAGATGTCTAGCATGCATAGGTACCACATCACAAAGAACCTCATCCTTATATTTGCCAATGGAAAATGAAACCAACACTTGCTTAATCACCTTTTTATCTCCATAATAATTCAGCCACTGTAGTCTATACCAATTAGGATGCTTTAATGTAGGTAAATTCAATTTCTTAACTAATAAGGAGCTAGCAACATTAGTACAACTTCCACTATTAATGATCAAACGGCATACCTTGTCATGTACATGGCATCCTGTATGAAAGACATGCTCATGTTGCTCCTCATCACCATCTACCTTAGGCTGTATATTAAGAGCACGCCTCGTAACAAGTACTTCTTCTTTCACAAGTTTAGCAACTTCAACATCACTGCAATCCTCCAATGGTGGCATTTCATCATTGCTTGAGCTCATACTTTCTATGTCTCCATTATCTAGCAAAATCATTATCCTTTTATTTAGACATTGAGAAGCAATATGTCCAACTCCTTAACACCTGAAACATTTGATATCATGTGATCTAAAAGATGTATTAGTTTCAGTTTTACCTTGAGGAGTAGCAACTGAAGGTTTGGCCTTTGCATCTTCTTTAGGATTTGATATAGTTTTGTTATTATGCCAATTTGATTTCTATGAAGAATTAGAAGCAAATCTAGAAGTACCCTTCGCTTTCAATTGCCTTTCCACCTGATTAGCTTTGTGCAGCAAATCCTCCATCTCCACATAATGTTATAATTCTACAATATTAGTTATCTCTCTCTTTAAGCCCCTAATAAATCTAGCCATAGTTGCTTCACGATCTTCTTCTTCATTGGCTCTAATCATGGCTATTTCCATCTCCTTATAGTAATCCTCTACACTTAAGGAACCTTGAGTTAGACTTTGCAATTTTTGGTGTAAGTCCCTATGGTAGTGGCTAGCTACAAATCTCCTTCTCATGATAGCCTTCATCTCGTCCCATGTACGAATATGCCTCTCCCCATTCCTATGCCTACTACTCACAAATTGATCCCACCAAATACTAGCATAATCAGTTAATTCAACAATTGCTAGTTTTACGTTCTTCTCCTTTGAGTAATTATGACAGTCAAACACATGTTCAACTTTTCTCTCCCACTCTAAGTACAATTCAGGATCACTTTTTCCTTCAAATGTAGGGATTGTCATCTTAATACTACACAAATGATTGTTTCCTTTTGAGTCATTTCTTCTTCTTCTTTTAGTACTTCTTCCATCTGAATACTCATCTTCCTCGTCTTCAAAGATGCATTGCCTTGGGGTTCTAGATCTTGATGAGGTCTGTAGACTATCCAATCTTGCATTTAGGGCTTAGAATTATTCTTGAACAACCTTCATTAACAATTTGAGATCAACTTCTCTATCTCCTCTATTCATGATTAAAATGTTGCAAGAATGTGTGTTAAAATTAAAAAATAATATAGAACAATTGTGCCTTCAAGAATCCTCACACAAACATTCTCTCACGTGTTTACACTCAATTATATTTTGTTTTCACTCGTGGTTCACTCTAGTTGGCTCTTTCCCTATGATCGTCTCACCACTCTTTACCTTTTTGCCACTCTACTTCTCCTTATGAGCTCTTAGGTAAAGAACCTTTATATGATTCCACATAATAAGAAGTAGAAAGGGATTGATGATAACTCAAGTGGAAAGTAATCCAGCAAGAAACAAGAATTCAACAACAAAGAATTCAACAAGAGATATGAACGAACAAGATCAATGAAAGGGTTTTGAAATCCAACAAGGAATATTGAGTCCTCTCAATTCATAGTATTTTTTTCTAGATTTTTTTTTAAATTTTTGTGCACTAATTTTTTTTTTGAATAATAGAACTTGGACACAATTATATAAAGGGATATTAATACTAGACACAATTTTGGAAATAAAATACGTATGTGCACAAAGAACTAGAGAAATTGACATAGACAGAGTTTGAGCAAAGGAATATGTCACAAAAAAATATAGATAAGCTACAGCAGAAACAAAATATATAGATATATTTTTTTCTTTTTTTTGAATTTGAAGAAGATGAACACACAAAGGATAGATATCACCTAATTTCAAGAGCCGAGACTCTCTAATACCAAATGATACGAGAACACTATGGATCATCTTGAAATAGGCAGAAAATAAAAGGAACTTGACCCTAACCACGACCTGCCGGTAGAACCAGAGTTATCAAGTGAAGCGTGACCCTAACTGCGACCTGTCGGTAGAATCAGCACTATAAGATTTAGTTCTTAGCCTAAGAACAAAAAGGAAGCTCTCACAATGGACAAATACTCAAATTTCATTAATATTCAAAAACTACTTGTCGAAGTACATGAGTTTCCTATTTATAGGCTAAGCTAGAAGCTATTTGTAACCCTTAGAGTACAAGAATTAAATTCCCATTATCATGCAATTACTAAAAAAAACTGACGTGGGAAAAACTAAGGGACATTATCACCTAGTATAAGCATAAATATGGTAATAAATTCCCACTAGTCATCATAATGACTTACAAACTGACTTGGGAAAACCAAAGGACATCTCAACTTATTACATCAAAATTAAATACAAAAATATTAAAGAAAATTAATCAGACCCCTAATAATTGGCCCAATAACTAAAAAGATTGCAGCCTATGAATGCTTCTTAAGTAATGTGAATTGGGCTTTATTTGGCTCTCCAAGTTATTGTCTTTAAGTTGGGCTCAAATTATCTTCAAGTTGTAGAAAAATGACCCATTTTGGTGCAGTCTCTATTCCATGTCGATCTTGTTTTTCTTTGATATCCATAATTAGGCATTGTAAAGCTTGTTTCATCCTGTTAGTATTGGCCTTAGTCATTGGTCCTCCAATTCCATGCAAAAGATCTTTAGGTTAGCTGGTTACATCTCTATCATATATTCTTCATTTCCTACTTGTTTAAGGTTAGGATTGCGCATGAGATCTTTATAAATAGCTATGTGAAAATTTTGGGATTTATGGGTATTTGGGGTTTTCTAAGTTTTGTGGGTTTTTAATGGTTTGGTAGCATGTGTGTTGAAGAAAATTTTGGATAAATTCTCTTTATGCATTGATGGATTGTTGTGTTAACAATTTTTGGTGTTGAATTTGTTCAATTTTCGTACAACTTTGAAATGCTCACCATGTGTTTGATCAAATGTTCACTGTGACATTCTTGCTTGAAATTATTGATGAATTGATTTTACTAATAATTAGAGTCAATTAGATTAATTTTGATAAATTGAGTTTCATGATTGATGTTGTTGATTCTGCAAAGGTCTAATGAATTAAGTTGATTGTGTGAATGCTTTGATTACCTTGGCATTTTGGTTATGTTAAATTGAGCAAAGATTCACATGTTATATTTCTATTTTGTACAGAAATATATCTTTCTTATGGCTCCAAGCAAGAAAAGAAAGGAGACAGTAAGGTCAAGTTCTAGAAGTTTAGCCTTCAATGAATATCACTTCTGTTCTCTTCAACATGAAGAACGATACAGGAAAGTAGTCAGAAAGAAAGGAATAATCAGAGAAAGAGGAATAGAGTTGCAGGGCGATAGATACTGCCCCATTCTTAATGAAATTAATTAGAGAAACTGGGAGAGATTTTATGCACCACCTCTGCCAAGAAGGCCTACACTGGTTAAGGAGTTCTACACCAATAACTTCAACAAAAAGAAGAAAAAGGACTCCTATTGACGTATGCTGAGCGATTCAAGACTTATGTGAGAGGTCACAAATTTTGGTTTGGTAAGGATGAATTAATTGAGCTGCTTTGTACATGAATTAATTTTCAAAGTGCTGGCTACTGTGGATACGCCAGACTATGCAACCAAGAATTGGATCATGAAGGAGTGCTCCACGAACTCTGCAAGGAAGGAGCTGCTTGGGAATGTGATGTTAATGATGCACCTAAGCATCTTAAAAAGATTGATTTAAAGCCCATTCCCAAGGCCTGGTGCAACTTCATCCAAACCACTCTTCTTCCCTGCTTACATATACATGAAGCAAGTGTCAACAAGGCCCTACTTATTTATGCCATTGTGACTGGGACAAGTGATTGCTTCCCATATTAATGATTTAGCACACAGCGATGTTGCAAAGTTAGCCTATCCTTCCATCATCACTAAATTATGCCAAAAGGTGGGCATTCCACTAGAGAATGACATGGAAGAAAGACCAACCCCATCAGTGGACGTTGGTATGATGGATGCTTACTTCACTGAGGAAGGTGTGCTAATCCAACATCCTTCTCCACTGTACAATGAAGAAGGTAGCAGTTACTTATTAGAGACAGATTAACCAGGGTCGAGCGAGAAGTGAGAGACTATAAAAGGATGTTAACTCACCTTACCCACTAAATGTCTGGCATGGAAAGAATGATATGCAACCTTGTTTCTCAACTAAACCTGGATCCGGACGAACTTGGAGGTCTTCCACTCTACGTCCCACAAGAGGTACATGATGAGGAAGAAGATGATAAGGAGCAGGATTGATGAGACTGTTGGGACGTTTTGCGGATACAACACGCAGCAGAAAACAGGGATTCCCACCGAGGATTCATGCAAAAAAGCCATAATCCAAGTTTTTAAATGATTTACCTCTTGAAGCGTGAATCACTAACACCGTAATAGAAACAATGTCTCTGTGGTATCCACACGAATAGACTCACGAACGTACAACGTCCACAAAGAGGAGCCTCACGTCTCTCACACAGTGCTAGCTGCGAAGAGAAGAGAAGAAACCTGTCGCTCTCTCACTCACTTTTCTGTAGGTGCGGCTAGGGTTCAGAATTGTGTCTCTTAGCAGCCCCCTTAGCAGTACTATTTATAATAGTGACTGCCTTAAGTGAGTGTGAGCAGCAGTAAGGTAAATTGTGCAACCCTAGACCCATCTATTATGAGTCTGGCCCATATTTGAATCTGAGTCCAACTTGGATCTATTGCTCTAATTTTAGTCAGCTCTATGTGTGTGACCCTGCAGGTTCTTATTACGTTGGCAATAATATTAAAATCTTATTTTAATATTACAAGCAGTGAGCGGTATCTAGCAACACATCGCTGCTACCCAAGTAATAAGAATGCCAGTGATTTGACATAACCTTTCCGTGACCAATGTTTCTGTGTCGTTTAGTCCCTTTGTCAAGATATCTAGATTGAACACAAGGCATGGAATTCGTCACCCTTGTATAGTCCAATCATTCATTTCCTGATACTTGAGTAGACTTTGTAACAACAAATGAGATCAACATCTCATATTGACTCATTTGAGCATGGCCATGTATTTCGCAGTCTCACTCAATCAAGGAGCCCGAAGATATCGCTCCTGTTATGTAGGAGTGACAAATCCCATCTAGGTCACTCACATCCCTCTGCATGATTTGCGGTGTGTCCAATAACCAACTTTATAATCACCTTGTTACAGATGACATTTGATAGTATTGAAACACACAACTCCTCATGTAGGAATCGTAGTGATTTCAGGTCAAACGACCACAAACACCATTGTCACTATGAGAATCGCTTATGACACTCACATAACAATCCATGTAGCGTTCTCATGGTGGGTCAATCCAGTACATCATTACTCTAATATGTACCCATGTGAAGACTTGATATCTCATATCCATGAGCCGTGAGATGTGGTCATCAGTCTCTGCACATACTAGTCTCAATGTATTATTGTTGTCCTAATTAACAATAATACTTGACTAGGGACATTTAAGAATAGTATTGTAACCAAAAGGATCTCACGATCAAGTCATCCACTTGATGTCCTATGGCATCAAACTTACTATTCTAAGGACTTTATTATGTTTATCAAAAAAGAACACAATAAATGAAATGCCTCATATATAAAATAGCATAATAGAATGTATGTAAATACATAAAATGTATTGGCCTCTAGGGCATACACCAACAGAGACTACCAAACGATAAGCTTTTCTTTATCCCTCACTTTTATTTATTTGTTATTACTTTTTTTAAATTTTTTCAAGTTTGTTTGCACAGTGAGGGCATTGTTTATCGTAAGTTTGGGGGGGTGGCTTTGCTATTTTGTTTTTAGTTTTCTTATTTTTTGTTGTTTGTTAGTATTTCTTTTTAGTCATATTGTTGAAACTGAGCATACCAGTATGTTAAATTGAATATCTAATAATTGCATGAACTATGGATTGATGTCTTTTCTTGGGAAATCACATGAGAATTTAGGAGTTATGTTTTTCTCTTATTGCTTCAATTATGTATAAATGCATCTCCTATCTTTATGTTTGGTAGACCTTGAAATATGAATGCATGTTAAGCTTAGAGAAAGTTTATGAAAATGCATATGTGTGGATTACTTACATCTAGAAGTTGTTTAAATTCTCTTTTGAGGTGAAATCCTAGATAATGCATGATTAAGGAAATGATAAAGGCATTCTTTGGACTATTTAGGCCTTTCAAGCCAACCTCTAAAAACATTATATCCCTAGGTCCCCTTTTGCAGCCTTGTTTATGTTTGTCCTTTATTTCTTTTCTTTACTCACATTTTCCTTTCTTATACCCTTATAAATTTTTTTCCTCTCACACACCCTTTATTGAGTGCATATCTTATACTATTTTATTATTCAAGTCCTCTAATTTGTTACTTTTGTGCATGAAGTATTAAAGGAACTAAAAAAAAGAATAAGAAATAAATTATTGATGAAGAATGGAAGTAAATGAAATGAAAACTATTTCATGAAAAAAATGATTGATTCTTATGCTCCATTTTTCGCACTTGTTCAATATTTTGTGACTTGAATTTTGAAATTTGCATGATTGTGTATCTCAACTTTTGATTTCTTTATCCTACCCCTTATTTCTTAACACCCACCCTTGGCCTTACATTACAAGCTTTAAAAGACCATTTTGATTCCTAGTTATGTGTTGTTTACATTAGTGGAGAGAGAGATGAAAAATAACTCTATGGATGCGGGTTTGATGTGCATTTGCAATCTTATAAACCTATTAGGGCTTGTACTTTATGAGTAGGAATTGGTCTTACATTCATGACTATGGGAAGTCATTTATGCATGAAAGTTGCATGTGAAAGTCGATGTAATAATTGGATTGTACATGTGTGATACCTTGAAAAGAGATTGTGAATTAGTTTCTGAGAATATGAATGATTTTTAATAACTGGTATTGCTCTGTTTAAGTCTACATGTTTTGAGTTTTTAGTTGTTCATTCTTTTTGTCTTGTTTTTAATTATTTTTCTTGCTTTGCTTGAGGACAAACAAAATCTTAAGTTTGGGGGAGTTATGAAACTGTAAAAACTCATGTTTTTCCATTTTAAAGTATTGGTTTTCATCCACTTTTAATTCTTTTTTATTGAACTTTGTTATCCATTTTTATCATATTTTTAGTATTTTAAAATTTGTTCTTATTACCTGTTTTATTTGTTTTTATTAGGTGTTTACACATGGAAGAAAATTGGATATTTGAACAAGGAATAAAAAGCTGAAATGAAGATTCAGGTGAGCGCCCAACTTCCCACCGATTAAGCGCCCAAGCACAAAGAATGAAGTATTGCGTGCTTAAGCATCCAATTTTTGAGCGCTTAATAGGTCAAGCATAGAGAAGCATACATTGCATGCCTAAGCGCCCAAAAATTGAGCGCTTAAGTGTTCAGTATGTTTAATTATATGTTTCCCTCTCTATAAATAGACACTGTGATGTATTTGGGTTATATTTCAGAGAGAGAGGCAGAGGCAAGAATCCTAATTTGGTGTGGGCACATCCAGGCTTGAAGATTAGGAATTTTCTTTATCATTTCCACCTATCTTCCATGGAGTTTGTTAGAATTTCTTCTTTCTTTTCTTCTTTCTCCATGTGTAGCTAAACTTCTCTAGTTAGGGTTATGATGGATCTCGTTCTTGGATTATGTAAATTATTTTTTATATTTAATCTATGTTTATATTTCATGATTTATGTGTTTATCTCATCTCTTAATGCTTTTCTTAATTTAGCCAATTTGTAAATGATTTCAAGGTTTATGTATGATTTGGGAAATTTATGCATGAACCTAGAACGTGTGATAAACACTATAATTTCTGTAATCGCTAGAATAGACGTTGTAGGTTGTGTGATCTTGCCTTTTATTCTCTTATTTTTTTTAAAACCTTCTCTATTTGAAGTTATACTAAGGGATTGGTTAACTCAAAGTAGTGTGAAGAGGATTAATATATAAAGGGATTGAGTATTGATTAATTTTAGGAATTTGATCATTAATAATGGAATAGAACTTAAACTAATCTTTGAATTTGCATCAAAAGAGTTCAAGTGAAATCTGAACCATAACACTTTGATATCAATGTCTTTCACCCTTAAATTTACTCTTGCTAATTTTAAATATTTTCTTGTTAGTATTTTTCTTTTATTTACATTTATATCAATTTTTAATTTTTGATAGCTTAAATAGTGTTGATTTAATGAAGATAGTAATTGGCAATGTAATCCTCGTGGGAATGATATTCTTACTCATCATATATTACTTTTGTGATTTGGTACACTTGCCAATATCACAACATAAGCTATGAAAGCTATATGCTCAGAATCAGTTACTAGGCTGGGAGCTACATTCTTGGCTAGAATAAGCTTGTTGTAGCTAGCAATCTGCTCGTTGAATTCCACCTCAAAGTTAGTCTTGACCTCAAAATCAAAGTAAAATAGCAGCTGCTTTCTGGTTAGTAGTAATCTTGTAATAGCTATGACGTGTTAGTCATGGCAACCATTACCCAAGAGGGGGGTGAATTGGGTATTAAAAACTTCTCACAAAAGCTCTTAAAATAAATACAAATATTTAAGTTATTAAATAAAAGAGAAAGAATTGCAAGATGAAGAATAAAAGCTTTAAGAATAGCAAATAAATAAATGTGCAATAATATAAAATTACGTAAAATAAAGATTGCATAAAATAAAGAGATAAAGAGAAGAAGAGCAGGTACGATATTTATCCTGATTCGACCACCAACCACTTGTGGTCTACGTCCAGTCCCCGAAACACAGTTCGAGATTTTTCACTATATGTACAAGCTTCAATAGGTGCTTGCAACCGTTACATAAAAGAGCACTTTTCACACACAGGGAAACTCTATCCTTGTGCTAAAGTCTCACCAGTGAGGATACCTCACCCTTATACAAACCTTAGAGGGATACCTCACCCCTTTTACAAACCTTGAAGGATACCTCACCCTTAATACAGAAGAATAGAAATTATAGATGGATAGAAACTCTCACTCAGAGCAAATTATACAATTTGAAGTGCTAAGAGGCTCTCAATGGATATCTCAAAGTTTTAGCAAAAAGAGCACAGAAAATAGGCGTAAAATATAAATCACATTTTTCAGAGCAAGCGCAAATTAAACAAATAGCTGGGGTATTTCAGATGAGACCCACGGTCTCTATTTATAGAGCCAAATAGAAAATAGTCATTGGGTGTAATTAAATCTGTGATTATTACGAGAATATGTCTGTTAGTTTCCATATCAGTATTCGTAAAAGCCCGAGGTTATTCGAATAGCATAAACCATTATTCGAATAATACTGTTCATAAAACCATCGTAAAAAGCAAACTGACATGGGTTATTCGAATAACCTTAAATTTATTTGAATAACTCTTTAACAAACAGAGTTCTGAAAAATTAGGATTATTCGAATAACTACTAAGTTATTCGAATAATTCATTTGAGAGAAACCTTTCTGGAAGTCCATTTATTCGAATAAACATTTGGTTATTCGAATAAACATTTGGTTATTCGAATAAACGTTTAGTTATTCAAATAAAATGTTAAAAACACGTTCAGTAACATTTTTTGGGTCATGTTATTCGAATAATCCTTTGGTTATTCGAATAAACCATTAAAAACTCGATCTGATATGATTTATGTGGTGTGTTATTCGAATAACATAGGCTTTATTCGAATAAACCACTCAGATTTTGAAAACTAACTTTAAATGGTCATAACTTCTTCATTTCTTATCCATTTAAAGCAAATGACCAGTCATTGGAAAGATTTTGAGTCTATTTTCAAATGAAATAAGTTTCAAAACAAAACTCAAATATTTTGAAAGATATGATTAAAAGAGTGACCAAAGGTCAGTTTTGCAAAACTCAAACTTGGCTATTTTTCATAAATTTGAACTACCACCATAAATAACTTTTCAAAACTTATTTCTTGGGTATTTTAGCATAGGAAAACCATTTGTAAAAACATATTTAAGATATCCATAAGGCTTCGTACATAAAGACACTAAGTCCTATAAGCTATACCATTTAATCTTCCTTTGGACTTGGTCTTTGACGATGTTTATCAATACCTTCATGAAATAGGCATTCACATTCTCCTTTGTGTTGAGCTTAATTGAGATCTTTTGCTTTCTTGTTGCAAGCTCACTCTTGGTACTTGGACTATCCTACAAAGTATCACTCACTTAAACAAGCATAGTTAGTCCAAAAATATAATTTAATATCTTCATATGCATGAATCATAAATATATAGCTTTAGTTAGTTTAGCATGCATATAAGACATTTATAGACACATCCAAATAAGATATTTATTAAATATTAATGGATATGCTCTATATAGAATGCAACAAAGAGTATAAGCATGATATTCTTTTTGTCTTGTATTTGTCATCATCAAAACTTAACATAAAAAACCATTTGGGGCAAACTTATTTCCACATGACGTTCAACAAATTTAGGGTCAATATGTCGAAGGGAAATTTGAAGGTGTTGGTGAGTGGAGACCAAAAAAAAGTAACTACATGTAGAAAAGCTAAATAAGCTTTTAGGTTCTTTGTGGAGAGCTGAATAGGGTTGGTAGTTCCCATTGCACTCAGAAGGAGAATCGTGTGGCTAAGGTCATGGGTCCTCTTTCCAATTGGCTGCGATAATATAATGCTTCTCTAGAAGTAATTGGAGATATAGTGGGTTTGGAAATTGTTTAATGAAAGAATCATTTTTTCCAAGAAGTGGTTGAAGGGACCAAGTTAGCATTAGGGTGGATCAAAGGAAATTGGGTAATGGTGTAAGTATTCAAGGAACTCATTTTGCTTTGCTGCAGTAGGTTTAGTGGCGGTAACAGTAGTGGTAGTTTCCATGGCTTCCTGAACTTCGGCTAGAGATGGTGAAGATAAGCTTTTGGGGTTCAACTAGAAGGAAAGTCAGGATGAAGAAAAGTTCTCACTTGGGTAATCTAGGGATTGGTTTAGGGAATATGAAGCATTTGACATTGTTGCAGGTTGTTAGCAAGGAAGGAGAAGAATAGGTTTTGCTCCAGAAACTAGGGTTTAGAAGAGAGAAAGGCTAAAAAATGGAGTGAGAAGATGAGTTTTTCAGATCAGATTTTACAATAATCAATAAAGATTGCTTCGCAACCACCTAGCTAACTTACGGCACATTCAATGCAATAAGAAAGCTGCAACTGATTGGATTAGATGGTTACATGAAGCTTTAAATTTGAAAAATCCGTGTGACTATGGGTTGTTAATCCATTAGAAGCTGGTTGAATTAGAAAATCTAACCAACAAACAATACAGGGGCATTGTTGGAAACCAAAATATCAGACTGGGCTTCTAGATCGTAAGTTGCAAAATTGGGTCATAAGCAAGAATGACCCAATAAGATAGTTGGCCCAATGTAATTGAAGATGCCAAAATAATGGGCTTTGCTATCTAAAGCTAGGTTGAACATTAGTTGACCAAGTCAAAATTAAGGATATGAGGAAATGGAGAGATAAGTGCCTAAAATATAGGAAGTGGGGATTTGGTGGTTGATGCCAACATTCAAACATGAAAAATGGGGTGTTTTGAAATATTTTCTTTGCTGAAGTTAGGTGAAAACGTGCGATGGAGATACTCCACGACTTGGGAATGCATGAAGTAACTTAGTGGCTAAAGATCATGCTATTACATTTCAGGAAAATGGACTTAGAGACCTAAAAGTGCACTGAAGCCGCGGTTTTTCCAGCTCCAGCTCTATAAATAGGCCTTTAAGGTTCAGAAGAAAGGATACCCAATCAATCAACCAAAAATCATTTATTTTTCATGCAATTTATCTTTATTTTTCTAGTATTTTACAACATTTCCTTTACATTTCTAGTATTTTATCGCTTTTCTTAACATTTCCAGCACCTTTACAATATTTCCTTACAACTTTCATTTTTAATTTATGCCATTTCCTTTGTTTTGTATTTTGGAGCACAAGTTTTCCCATTGTATTTCAACTTTCTTGCTTGTAACTCGTTGGATTCTAGTTCTATAATGAAAACCAATGTTCTTCACATTGTTTAACTTGGTTATTTGGAATCTATTATTGAGGGCTTGCTTTAGTACCTTAAGAACCCACACCAAAAGGCAATTTCCCCCTTTTAGGAGCTTTCTACGGTGAAACTCATACTATATTGGGACAACGGTAAAAGTGTGGAGTTTGGCTTTAATTCGTTGGCAAGGCTAAATTTTACTTTTTCCATACCAACACTAACTAAGTGTAAACTTCGGTTTTGATTTGAGTTTCTTTGGAATTGGATAACTAGCTTTGTTATCTAAGGCTTAGGTACAAATATATTAATAATTTGATGAAGATTCTTTTGGAGAATTGTTGTTTTAAGACCTAGGTATGTAATCTTTTGGCATTGAAGTACACTTGCATGCAAAGAGTGAGTCTCCTATTTTTTTCCTCTTATGGACTATAGGCTTTGTAACATTCCACTCCTAATTTGCATAATTTATATAATTAAAATTAATAGAAAATTGTTTGTTTGGTTTAATTGTGTGTATTCGTGCATTTTTATAATTTACGTGCTGACATGAATAGTTTAACGCTTAAGATAAATTAGAAACAATCAAAAATTTAGTAGAAAATTTAAACGAGTGAGAAAAATTATGAGAATTTACAATTTAGTTCCAAATGAATAAAAATATTTATGGAAATAATGTGGTTTTACTAGTTTAAATATAGTGTAAAAGTTAAAATAAATATGATAAAATTATGGAAATAATGTCATAAATTAATGAATAAATTTAGATGATAAGATGGACCTTATAAATAATTTAGAACTTAAAAATTATGTGCAAATAAATTAGAATGAATTAGAGAGTTAAAACCTTTAAGTTAAATTAAAAAGAAAGGCATGATTACATCCTAACCAAAATTCTTGCATTCTAGACTTCTTCACTAAGTTTTGTCCTTATTAGATGATTATAAAAGGTGGCATAAATAGGTTTGAGTTGATTAGACCTAAACTAATAGGATTGCTTGCATGTAAGTTACTTGAACCTCAAGTTAGCTACCTATTGCAAATAATTAGGTAACACTAAGTGACTTAAGTTAACATCTTATATGAACCCTAGGGAGTTCTCAACATAATAAGGAGTTAAAATTATGAGGTTTGAGGATTAAAATTTTAAAGGAGCCTTAGAACTAAATCAAGTGGCCAATGGATGTGCAAACCTAGAAACTAACTTCTTCCTTCTCCACTTAAGTGAAGCTGGCACCTATGCCCCCCTCCCCAATTTCTCTCTTCTTCTTCATTTTTCTTTCTTCCTTCACGTGAGAATAGTACCAAGGCAGTAATAGAGTCTCAAACTTCAAGACTTTGCATGAGCTCTCTAGGAGCTTTGTCCTAACCTGGGCGTAAAGGTAAAAGTGATCCTCGCGACTTCCTCTTCCTTTTACGCTAAGCAAATTTCTATTTGGCACAAACTCACCTTTCTCTTTCTCCTCTCCACGTTGCTATTTTGGGCGTCCAAGTAGGGGTCCTTGAACTCTATCTTCTTCTTCATCATTTACTTGCTTTCTTAAGCCATTTGTATGTGGATTTTGGCTTGAAATTGGATGAAGTAATGAAGGCCTAAGCTTTAACTTCTATGGTTGATAGGAAGCTTGTTGATTTGTTTATCCTTTGGACATGAGATTATGATTGTTTTCTTGATTATGAGTTTGATTATGTGTTTGCATGTTGGATTGGAATGTAAACTGTGACTTTGAGTTTGTAGAGTTGTTTCAGGTTCTTAGGGATTATGGGTGTAATCCAATTTGTTTGATGATTGAGCATGGAATTATTGTATTATGCCTTGTGGAGAACCTAGCTATTTGGTTGCATGTTACCATTTGATTGAATCTCTCCCCCTTGGCTGAATTCATGCCTTGGGCTCAAGGGAGGAAATTGAACTGAATTAAATTTGTGTTCTTGTTGTGATGTGGTGATGCATTCATGTTGGTTGAGTTGAAAATGCATGGAATTGGACGTGAAAATTGAAATTGGAGTTGATTTGGTAAAAAGGGCATTTCAGGTTTCATAGGGTAATTAGTACTAGGTTAGTTTGAATGGCTAACTTTAATTGGAATGGACCATAATCAACCTACAATTAACTTAATTGAGCGATTAGGCATGAATGAAAAATTAATTTGATGAATTTTGACCTTGTAGGTTTTGGTCAAACTGAGTTAGAAGGCTTAGGATATGATTTGGAATCAAATGGTGATAAGTTAGACTTGATTTAGCTTAGGATTCATAATTAGACATTAATTGGATTTTTGATTGAGGCATGGTAAGCTTGGAAGGTTTGTGCAACACCTTGGGTAAGCTAAATTAAGTGAATTTGATTAATAAAAATTTAGTTACTAATAAAAATGATTGATTAGGGTGTATATAGGTTAAGGCAAAGTTGTTTGACTAGGTTAATTAAGCCTAGGAGGCTAAGTTGATGAATCTTGATATTTAGCTAAGTTGGCTTAAAACTGAGATGATATAGCTTAAGTGCGAGATAAGATGTTTTATATGAATATTGTTGATATTCTGATGAGATACTATATGAGATTGCTTATGTCATGAATGAGATGACTTATGTGCCATAATTATTATACACCTTATTATGTTGCATTGGCATTCTGGCACTATAACAAAAATGAGAATCATGAATAGAATGGTATTGAAATGCTTTTGAATTTGTTGAATTTAACCAAAAAATAAAGAATGAACTGGTATATGAAAAACCCTTCAGCGCTCAGATGAAGAAAAAAAATGACACCATGATGTAGACATGATCCTCACATGCATAGGAGGTGATCCTATGAGAAATTCCCCACTATGAGCGAGGCCTAATTATTGGGGATAGGGCTGTATGATGACGTATAGTCACTTAAAGGATAAGTATTCAACCTAAAAAGCAGGATATCACCAATTTTAAACGATAGGTGGAGCGGAGGTCTCCTTACTTGTTATGAGGATCCGAGATTCCACGGAATGAGCTCAATAAGATAATAATTTGATAAATAGGCACTGTAAGGTAAATGGCATTACATTGCATTAATCCAAGAATATCACTTATTGCACCACATTGCATTATATATGTATGGTAGTATGTGTATGCCTATCAAGATACTTTTATATAGTTGACCTAGATAATGTTTCTTTTGGATGACCATAGTTCGGCTGTATTGGGCACTAATGCCCATAGTTTGTAGTACTTGTACTTGACTTATGCTTATATAGCTGGAGGCCAACTAATGGTAGACTAGGTGTAGGTACTAATGTGAAAGCTTATGTCATGAAGTATATGAAGTCTTTTATGATAACAAAGTCAAGACAAAGACTAAGTTCAAAAGAGGTATATTTGGTATAGTTTATAAGTCTTAGAGTCTTAATTTAAGATGCTCTCAATATATCTTAACATATCTCAAAATGATTTTTTAAAGGTCTTTTTAAATCAACTCTAAGTTGAAGGTTTGTGTTTTAAAGAAATGTTATTTTTAATCTTGGACAATGTAACTTAAGTTTATATCTTAACAAATCCAAGTATTTTCTAAGTTGGAAATGGTTATCAAGTTTAATTGGACTTAAAAATGAGTTTAAGGGTGATTGTAATCGATTACATAAGTGTTGTAATCGATTACAATTCTGGCAGAGCCCATGTAATCGATTATATAAGTATTGTAATAGATTACAACTATGGTAGAAGTTTTGTAATCGATTACATGAGGATTGTAATCGATTACATTCTGCCTAGAAAGCCAAGAACATGTTCTTAAAGCCATGTAATCGATTACCACGAGCTTGACAGTTGGCAATAGCTCTTTTCTTGGCATTTAATGCAGTCATTAATCAATCCCAACGACACTCTTGAGCTGAACCCTATAAATACAAATCATTGGGTCATCTTTAATGGCTAACCAATAACTTGAAAACACATTTTTATTACATTAATCTGTGAATCAATCTTTCAATCCATTTGTGCTCTATTTTTACAAATATTTGAGATATTCTTGAAGAACATTATAGGGCTTCAACTTGTATTACATACTCTTGTGAGAGTTTCATCTTTTATATACTTTGATTCTTTGTAAAGAGAATGAGTTATCAGTTAAATAATTTTTAAGGGTGAGGTATCCCTTAAAGTTGAGGTTTAAGCACAAAGGGTGAGGTATCCCAACGTGTGGTGAGTGCTCTATTGTGTAAAGGTTGCAAGCACCTATTGAAACTTGAAAATATAGTGGAAAATCTCGAGTGATTGCTTGAGGACTGGACTTAGGCCATAAGTGGATTGGTGGCTGAACCAAGATAAACCTTGTGTTTGATCTTCTAAACTCAACTCCTTTACATTTGTATATTTATTTTATATGCTTGCTGGAACACTCTCTGTTTTGGTTTATTCATTTGTGAGGAAAGTATTCAATCTTCTTTATCCAATCATCTCTATCAATCAATAGCTTTAATGCAAATTGATAATTAAGTGTTTTGCGAAAGATTTACAAAAATATTTTACAAACTCAATTCACCTCACTTTTGAGTATTGAGGCCACTTCGTAACAATTAAAGCCTTCATAATATATATATATATATATATAAGCCTTATATATATATATATATATATACACACACACACACACACACATGTATATGTTATCCAATATTTGTGGTGTTTAGCTATTTGAATTGAGTTGTGCTATTAGTCTTTGATTTCATGACAATACCACTAGAGTTCTCCAAAGAGAACTTATACGTATAAACATAGAATTAATGTTGGTTAGTGAACTTATTAATTGGAATAACAATCGACCTTGCCTACGCAGTATAGGCAAAATAATCCCTCACAAGGCGTATGAGAAAGCATACTTTCACCACATGAGTAAAGTTAACCAAATGTATGTATAAAAAAAAAGGTTCACTTTTAGCTTGGTTGTAGAAATATGTAGCGTGTCTGGGTTAATTGCTTCAACTTAGGTCCCAAAAATTAGTGAGGTAATTATACTTAGGGTGTTACAAGCTTGAATTATGTTCTTTAGACCTTAACTTCTTAGGGTATTACATGGGTTTAAGTTTGGATTTATGAATACAATCATGATGAGAATTATAATTGGCATTGACTAAAGCAATGGTTTTGATGATAACAAACAAGAAAGGATTGGAAGTCCAAAGATCAAGTCTCAAGTCTCTTCAAGCTTGGCTTATAGGACTTAGATCTTGTGTAATGTAACACCCCAAACTTTCTATGTATTAAATAAGTTATTTTAACAGTTAGCAGAATTCTACTGTTTAGTGATTTCTATGCACTGTAAAATTATTTTAAATATTCCGTCTGTATATTTGACCATTTTGAGTGATTTGTTCCGTGTCAGGAAAATAATAATTTTTGGGTCAGAAAAATTTACGTAATTTAATTTTTACTATTTAGTCTTAATTAATTTACGTAATCTGATTTGGTATTTGTGAATTTTCTAATTTTTATGATTTTATGTGTGATTTTAATTTTTTTACCATTTGTGGGCCCCGCATGGTGTTTGTGGGCCCAGGTGGCCATACGTGGGCCCTGGTGGGTCCCGCAAAGTGAAAAATTTTTCTACGCACAAAAAAAATTGTACTGTTTAGACGGAGACAGGGGATCTTACTAAACCTGAATCCCAAAATAGTTTTAGAAAATTTCTTTTACTGCATTTTGTACTGTATTTAATTATCGAATGATAAAAATACAGTGAATGTATTCTTTTATGAGGTTATGATAGATAAAAATAAAATTCTATGCTATTAAGTCAGTATTGGTGGTTTGGATATCCACCATCGAATTAATTACCATTGGAGATTTAATCTTGATTTAATCAACGGTGGAGATTTGATCTTAAAAGTAAATAGGATCAATTATAACCATTGGATGGAAATTAAATCAAGGGTAGAGATTTAATCTTATAAAAGACTATGACCATTATCAACCCTTAGATGTAAAATAAATCAATGGTGGAGATGGATCATTAATGACCATTGGATTTGGATTTAGATCAATGGTGGAGAATTGATCATCAAAAAAAATTTCTACAACCATTTTGGACCATTGGATGTAAAGTTTGAAGGTGTAATCTTGACCCTACATTTTGGAGACACATCTAATGGCTAAGATTTAAAGAAGAAAGATCCAATGGCCTAAATTTTGTATTCTAAAAATCAAAATCTACTTAAATCCTAACCATTGAATAAATCAATGGCTAGAAAGGCTTCAAATAATTGTTTGAAAAGATGACAATTTGCATGAATCATGCAAAGGGGGGCGGTTTTGAAGAAGCAAGGAGAAAGGGAGACAAAGTTAGTATAGGCTTTTTAGGCCAAGGAAAATGATGATGACAATGGTCAAATCTCAAGACAAGTTCCTATTGATCAATTAATGAGCATGTTTTTCAAACTTCACTTTTCATTTCTCTCCATGACGGCCACGACCATGCATAGTTTAGGATACCAAATAATTCATTTCTACACTTTACATTTTCATTTCTTCATTCTCTCACTTATGCTTCATGAACCAACAAAATGAAAAACTCCATTCTTTCTTCCTAAAGAGCCATTCGGCCAAGCACTCTCATCCACCCTCCATCACTCTTTAATTTCATACAACCTAGTTTCTTGAATCCTTACCTTATTCTAAACAACTTTCATGTTGAAGACTTTCTCTAAATCTTCCATCTTGAAGGACTTTTACTAAGATCAAGTTCTAGAGTTCTTGTTGGTGAAGAGTAAGGAAATTTCTTTCATTCTTTTCTTTTTCATGTTCTAAACCATGTTTGATCCATGGTTCCTCTTAATCAAGCTCAATATACTAATTTTCTTGCATTTGTTTTATGTTCAAGAGAGTTTTCTTGGTGGAGATCTTGTTCTAAATCCAAAGCAAGGAGCCTTTGGAGTTCTTCAAGAGGTAAGAGGGAGATTTATCTCACCAACCAAGCATGGTGGTGAGAGATGGTTATATTTGATGGATGATGAATCCATGTGAGGATTCATATCCATGGTCATGTAATAAATTATTTGTGTTATGTGTTTTTAATTATTTTGTTTATGCTTGATATGCTTTGCATGAATTAATTGTGTATGCATGCTTAGTATGATTTTTACTTATTTATATGGTATACTTATAATATGCATGATGATATATGTTAAATATATTATGATGGATGTATGTTGAAATAAGTAAAATTTTGGCTCCAATGGCCAAAGGAAAGGTTCGGTTTTGATGCCCAAAATTAGGGTTCATGTTGAAAATTTTTCAAGAACAAAGAAATTGATTTTTGGGTCCTTAGAACAATAAGATTTTTGGCCAAGACATCTCAAATTAGGTGTTAACCAAATTAATATTTTCATGAATAATAAAATTTTATGATTTGAGAAGTAAAGGAAATAAACAAAAGGATTTTGGTTTTCAAAAGAGAATGCACACGTTTTCTTTTTAGTTATGTTGATATTAATTAATTTTGCGTAGAAATAAAAATGTAATTCATTTAAGTTATAAGAAAAATCTTTCATGGTTCCAATGGCCATTTTTAAGGTCTTGATAATTTAGAAAAAAAAATGTTTTGATGTTATAAAATATAAGAATTTTCAAATAAGGATTTTGAAAAGAGAATTAAAGTGTTGTCAAGTGGAATTTTCATAAATAAAAGAAAAAGAAATTGAAGATGTTAAACTTCAAATTGTTTTCAAGGAGAATTAATTTTTGAAAGTGATTTAGAAATATAAAAGAAAACGTTTGTAACTTAAATTTACTAACAAAGAATTTATTTATTGGGTTTTGGAAAAACGTTAGAAATTTAAAGTTAGAAATGGTAATTAAATAAACTAAATGTGATTTTGTAAAACTAGATCAATAAAAAGTAATTTTGAGAAAATATATTAAGAAAAAGATTTTTTTTGACTAAGAATAGAAGAAAATAAAGTAAGGAATTATATTAATGTAAGAAAAGTCCAAAATAATATTTTTAAAGTTAAGGAATATTTTACAAAGGGTAAAAACGGTGAAAAAGGATTTATGGAACTTAAAAACGTAAATTTTGAGTTACGCAATTTGAAAAAGGTTAAAATATTTCTACGAAATTTAAAATGTTCAAATATTTTATACGATCGAAATGTTGTAGAAAAATTGCTATGTGATTTAAAAAAAATGATGAAAGAATATTTTTACGCACTTTAGAAAACAATAGAAAATTTTTACGTGAATTTTAAACATAATAGAAATGTTACAAATCGTTGATTACGTAATAAAATATTACGTGACTGTGAAAACAGGACAAAAATGTTTTTGTGAATGAGAAAAATGCGATAATGCAATCGCTGTTAATTATACAGTAAACTTGACAGTTAAAAATACTATTTGAACCTGGTATGAGAAATTATGTGATTTACCATTAGTTGGAAATTGGTGCATTACACATGCATTGAAAATGGTCCGATGGACTGGATATGGCTAATTACTTAGGAGAAACGTACACCTCTTGAGTGGGTGCGATACACGTAGTGTAGGTCACTTGTGGACCTTGGGGGCATCGGGCTGCGGGTTGCTCACAATGGGCAGTTGGCAGCTCTTCTACACCGTGGGTTAGACGGATGCAACACACCGGTGATCCGGACCGAGACACTATTCTTAATCGAGATCTGACAAAGACTGTTGTATATGTGCTAGATGTGCAAGATAGAATTATAAGCACTTGGTCTGAAGCACGAAATACCAGCAGCTCTTTTCGATCAATTTCTCCGACTTGAGTATTAGCTCCATGGAGTAGGACATTGAGTTTATGTGCGCATGCATGAAACTGAGCATCTATATCTATATGATGGTGTTGCTGTAATTGTTGTATGATTTAAACAGTGATAGTGGCATAATGGTAATTATTATTTTGCACTATGATGATGGTATAATTGTGATCATGATATGATATTTTTGCATGATGTGTTGTTTGTATTATCTCTGTACTATCATGCTTGTATTGGCGTAGATAATCTCACATCTTTGTATGTATATCTGTATATTGTATTGATAATTGGGTGAAGACGTTGAGAAAAAAATGGTACAAGAAGCAGAAGAAGAGTTACTTCTCACAGCTGGGAACGCCGAATTCTGACAGTATGACGACAAGAGCCAGTTTCTTTGGATATGTACGTCTACAATTTCACGGAGGAGCTGGAGAATGGAGGACAAGTCCCGATGAGCAAGGAATTATTTACGAGGGATACCTGACTGTTAGTATTAGTAGAATATTTCGTGGAAATCCATTTTTCTGCGTAACTATTTTAGTTCATGTTGAATTTTCGTTGCATATCAGGCGACACTGGGACACTAGGAATTATGTCCCAACGGAAATCAGTATAGTATCGTAAGCCCGGACACCTGTCCGTAGGGCTACTCGTCATAACAGATTTCTATCTGCTGAGGAATCCGAGGAGGACCCATCTGAGGGGTCCGCTACTTAATTAAACTTGGGCAAGTTTGAACTCTGATATGAACTATGTGTGTAATTTATTTAAGTATGTTTTAGTTTGAGACATGGGCTGTAAAATAAATAATTCCAACAGTACGTTTGTAATATGTATATGATGTAATCTATGTGTGAGGTTGCTATAATGTTTTATTTTCCACTAAGTTTATTTTATGGTCATCAAAAAAAAAATTGACTTATCTTTTTATTACAACGTCACCTTATATGAACTTGGGGGTTATTAAGTAACATAAATGTGACACCCTACGACTTAGGGTGTTACATTAGTTGGTATCAGAGCCCAAGTTTGAGTCTTTTGGGGTTGTGGTTAGGTCTGTCTTGTTTGTGTTGTATGATTCTCTGTTATTGTTTCTTGGAAAGAAACAATATTGTTTGAAGATTGACTTTACTTTCTTTGTATTCAGTTTGAGTGGAGAAAGTAATGACTAGACGAGGACGTGGACGTAGAATTGAAAGCACAGATATGGAACTTAATGGGAATGATAATTTGAACATGGTCTGCAGATGTAGCAGCAATGCATAGAATGGCGGAAGTGGTTGCACAACAAAATCAACGGGCTAATGAAAATGTGCACAGTTTGTCTGAGTTTCGAAGGAATAATCCACCGAAGTTTCGTAGAGAGTTTGATTCGGAGAAAGCTGAACTTTGGATCCAAGAACTTGAAAAGATATTTGATGGTATGGGTTGTGCTGATGAACGGAAGCTTACGCTGGCAACGTTTATGCTGGTAGGAGATGGTGAACGTTGGTGGGCAGGAGCTAGAAGACTGTTGGAAGCCGAAGGAAGGATGGTGACATGGCAAGTTTTTAAGCAAAAGTTTCTGGAGAAATATTTTCCAGCAAGTGTGAGGCATATGAAGGAAATGGAATTTCTGAGCTTACGACAAGGATTGATGTCCGTAAGTGAGTATGCGGCAAAATTTGAAAGTCTGTCTCAGTTTTTGAGATATTTGCAGATGAATCCAGATGAGGGCTGGAAATGCAGGAAATTTGAGGAAGGATTAAAGTTGGATATTAAGAGAGCTGTATCGATGTTGGAGATTAATCAATTTCCAACTTTGATTGAAAAATGTCGTAAAATTGAAGAGATTGATCATCAATAAGCGGTAAGAAACAAGAATTTTGGACCTGCAAGGTTCCAAAAAGGAAAGAGTACTCAAGCAAGTTGCTCTCAGCAAAAGCCATATATGAAACTTGCAGGAAGTCAGATTAAGAAGCAATTGGTGGGTGGAAGTTCTAGCGGCAATAAGATAAGTCAAGCTGGGACTCCTATTCGATGTTTCAAATGTGGGAAGGATCATCTCACGAAAGATTGTCAACATAAAGAAGTTGTTTGTTTTAAGTGTGGAAAGCTTGGACATTTCTCTAAAGACTGTGATCAGATAAAGAAGGAATCCTCTGTGGGAAATGTTTGAACTGCAAGACCACAGGCGGGAGGTCGTGTCTATACAATGAGCGGAGAAGTAGCTGCTAAATCTGAGAACTTGATAATGGAGGAGGGTACTATTGGAGGTAATCCTTTAACCATACTCTATGATTCAGGAGCAACACATTCTTTCATTGCATATGATTGTGTTGAACGTTTGGGATTGACTGTGACTGCTTTGCCATATGATCTGAATGTTGCTACTCCTACTAATAAGTCTATAGTTACATCAACAGTATGCCTGAATTGTCCTATCTGTGTTAGGGATAGAATCTTTTATGTGGACTTGATCTGTTTGCCTCTTTCCAAAATTAATGTAATCTTGGGAATGGATTGGTTGTCTTCTAACTATATCCTAATTGATTGTTCAAATAAGATGTTAGTGTTTCTTGAGGTTAAGGATCCTAGATTCCTAATGGCTACTCAAGTGGAAGCTTGTTTGAATGAAGGAGATCATGGGTATCTATTGTTATCTTCTTTAGAGGTGCAATGTGAAGATGCCTTGAAGGATATTTTCATAGTTAACGAATTTCCTGAAGTGTTTCCTGAAGATATACCAGGACTACCACCAGTAAGGGAAATCGAGTTTGCCATTGATCTTGTACCTGGAGCTGGACCGATATCTATAGCGCCCTATCGGATGTCACAGGTAGAATTAGCCTAATTAAAGAAACAGCTGGAGGAATTATTAGAGAAACAATTCGTGAGACCTAGTGTGTCACCATGGGGAGCTCTAGTACTATTGGTCAAGAAGAAGGATGGAACTTCACGTCTATGTGTAGACTATCGGCAACTAAATAAAATCACGATTAAGAATAAATATCCACTTCCAAGATAGATGATCTGATGGATCAATTGCGAGGAGCCGCAATATTTTCCAAGATTGATCTACGTTCTGGGTATCACCAAATACGTGTGAAAGTGGAGGATATTCCCAAAACAGCTTTTCGAACTCGTTATAGGCATTATGAATATTTAGTGATGTCGTTTGGTGTGATAAATGCACCAGCCATATTCATGGACTTCATGAATAGAATTTTTCGTTCATACTTGGATAAGTTTGTTGTCGTCTTTATCGATGACATTTTGATCTATTCTCGAAATCAGGAGGAACATGCTGAACATCTCAGGGTGGTTCTTCAAATTTTGAAGGAGAATAAGTTGTATGCCAAGTTGTCCAAATGTGAATTTTGGTTGAGCGAAGTTCAATTTTTGGGACACGTGATATCGGAGAAAGGAATTGAAGTTGATGCTTCAAAGGTGAAGACAGTTTTGGAATGGGAAAGACCAAAGACTGTAACAGAAATCTGTAGTTTTGTCGGATTAGCTGGTTATTATAGACATTTCATTGAGGGGTTTTCAAAGATTGTAGGACCTCTTACCCAACTTACACTAAAGAATCAATCATTCGTGTGGACTGATGCATGCGAAGAAAGTTTTGAAGAATTGAAAAGACGATTGACTACTTCACCAGTGTTGATTCTACCTGATCCAAACGAACCTCTCGAGGTATATTGTGATGCTTCATACCAAGGATTGGGTGGTGTACTTATGCAAAACCGTAAGGTGGTGGCTTATGCTTCAAGACAGTTGAAAAATCATGAGAAGAATTATCCGACTCATGACTTGGAGTTGGCAGCTGTGGTATTTGCGTTGAAGGTGTGGAGACATTTTCTCTATGGAGCATTATTCACTGTTTTTAGTGATCATAAAAGTTTAAAATATCTGTTTGACCAGAAAGAATTGAACATGAGACAAAGGCGTTGGTTAGAGTTTCTGAAGGATTATGATTTTCAATTGTAGTATCATCCCAGAAAGGCGAATGTCATAGCGGATGCGTTGAGTAAAAAAGTACTTAGTGTTTCTGTTATGATGATCAAAGAGAAGGAGTTGATAGAAGAATTTTGGGATATGCGATTATCAGTGAAATTGACGTCGGGCAAGATGTGTTTAAATATGATCACTATTTCAAATGATTTGATGGATAAAATCCGTGAAGGACAAAACAGTGACCAATATTTGTAAGAAGCAAAAGAAGCAAAGAGTCAAGAGGCAGTGTTGGATTTTAGTGAAGGTGTTAATGGAATTTTGAAATTTCAAGGAAGAGTTTGTGTGCCTAATGATCCGAATCTTAGAAGATTGATTTTGGAGGAAGCTCACAGGAGTAAGTTGAGTATGCATCCAGGAGCCACAAAGATGTATCAAGATTTAAAACAATTATATTGGTGGCAAGGAATGAAGAAAGATGTTGCTGAGTATATATCATCCTGTTTAATCTGTCAGAAAGCTAAGGTGGAACATCAAAGACCTTCAGGAATGTTGCAACCTTTGCCTATTCCTGAATGGAAATGGGATGACATAGCAATGGATTTTGTGATGGGACTACCAAAGACTCGGAAGGGTCATGATGCCATTTGGGTAATTATTGATAGGCTTACTAAGTCAGTGCACTTTTTGCCGATTAATATTAAATACTCAATGGAAAAGTTGGCTCAAGTGTACATCAGTGAAATTGTTAGACTTCATGGTGTACCATCCAATATCATTTCAGATCGAGATCCAAGGTTTACATCGAGATTTTGGGATAGTTTGCAAGAAGCGATGGGAACAAAGCTATGTTTAAGTTCTACTTACCATCCACAGACTGATGGTTAGTCAGAAAGGACAATTCAATCGTTAGAAGACTTGTTGAGATTATGTGTTCTGGAAGAAACTGGAGGCTGGGTTGAATTCTTGCCATTGATAGAATTCACATATAATAATAGTTTCCATTCAAGTATAGGGATAGCACCCTATGATGCATTATATGGAAGACGATGTAGAACACCATTATGTTGGTATCAAGATGGTGAGAGTATTATGTTAGGACCAGAGATTGTTCAACAGACAATTGAGAAAGTGAAGATGATACAAGACAAAATGAGAATGAGTCAAACTCGAAAAAAGAGCTATGCTGATAAAAGGAGAAATTTTCTCGAGTTTGAAGAGGGTGACCATGTATTTTTGCGAGTGACGCCTATGACGGGTGTTGGGCGAGTGCTTAAATCTAAGAAGCTCACTCCAAAATTTATTGGACCATATCAGATTTTACGTCGGGTAGGTTTGGTGGCATATCAGATTGCATTACCACCTTTTCTGTCAAATCTTCACAATGTATTTCACGTATCACAACTACAAAAATATATTTCTGATCCTACTCATGTTATCAAGCCAGACACAGTACAGGTGAAGGAAAATTTAACCTATAAAACTATTCCAGCAAAGATTGAGGATCGAAAGACAAAGCAACTTCGAGGTAAGGAAATTTCATTGGTTAAAATTATTTGGGATGCTGTAAACGGGGAAGCTACATGGGAACTAGAAGAAAAGATAAAAGAACAGTATCCCTTTTTATTTTAAGGATGTGAAATCAAGTTCGTCAAGTTTCGAGGACAAAACTTTTATAGAGGGAGAGAATTGTATCACCCCAAACTTTCTATGTATTAAATAAGTAATTTTAACAGTTAGCAGAGTTCTACTGTTTAATGATTTCTGTGCACTGTAAAATTATTTTAAATATTTCATCTGCATATTTGACCGTTTTGAGTGATTTGTTCCGTGTCAAGAAAATAATAATTTTTGAGTCAGAAAAATTTACGTAATTTAATTTTTACTGTTTAGTCTTAATTAATTTACATAATCTGATTTGATATTTATAAATTTTCTAATTTTTGTGATTTTATGTGTGATTTTGATTTTTTTACCATTTATGGGCCCCGCGATGTGTTTGTGGGCCCAGGTGGCCATATGTGGGCCCAGGTGGGTCCCACGAAGTGAAAATTTTTTCTACGCACAGAAAAATTTATATTGTTTAGACGGAGACAGGGGATCTTACTAAACCCGAATCCGTAAAAGCATTTTAGAAAATTTCTTTATTGTATTTTTGTACCGTATTTAATTATCGAATGATAAAAATACAAATGAATGTATTCTTTTATGAGGTTATGATAGATAAAAATAAAATTCTATGTTATTAAGTCAGTATTGGTGGTTTGGATATCCACCATCGAATTAATTACCATTGGAGATTTAATCTTGATTTAATTAACGGTGGAGATTTGATCTTAAAAGTAAATAGGATCAATTATAACCGTTGGATGGAAATTAAATCAAGGGTAGAGATTTAATCTTATAAAAGACTATGACCATTATCAACCCTTGGATGTAAAATAAATCAATGGTGGAGATGGATCATTAATGACCATTGGATTTGGATTTAGATCAATGGTGGAGAATTGATCATCAAAAAAAATTTCTACAACCATTTTGGAAAGATTTTGTCTTCTAAAAATCAAAATCTACTTAAATCCTAACCATTGAATAAATCAATGGCTAGAAAGGCTTCAAATAATTGTTTGAAAAGATGACAATTTGCATGAATCATGCAAGGGGGGGCGGTTTTGAAGAAGCAAGGAGAAAGGGAGACAAAGTTAGTATAGGCTTTTTAGGCCAAGGAAAATGATGAAGACAATGGTCAAATCTCAAGACAAGTTCCTATTGATCAATTAATGAGCATGTTTTTCAAACTTTACTTTTCATTTCTCTCCATGAAGGCCACTGCCATGCATAGTTTAAGATACCAAATAATTCATTTCTACACTTCACATTTTCATTTCTTCATGCTCTCACTTATGTTTCATGAACCAACCAAATGAAAAACTCCATTCTCTCTCCCTAAAGAGCCATTCGGCCAAGCACTCTCATCCACCCTCCATCACTCTTTAATTTCATATAACCTAGTTTCTTGAATCCTTACCTTATTCTAAACAACTTTCATGTTGAAGACTTTCTCTAAATCTTCCATCTTGAAGGACTTTTACTAAGATCAAGTTCTAGAGTTCTTGTTGGTGAAGAGTGAAGAAATTTCTTTCATTCTTTTCTTTTTCATGTTCTAAACCATGTTTGATCCATGGTTCCTCTTAATCAAGCTCAATATACTAATTTTCTTGCATTTGTTTTATGTTCAAGAGACTTTTCTTGGTGGAGATCTTGTTCTAAATCCAAAGTAAGGAGCTTTTGGAGTTCTTCAAGAGGTAAGAGGGAGATTTATCTCACCAACCAAGCATGGTGGTGAGAGATGGTTATATTTGATGGATGATGAATCCTCGGATTCATATCCATGGTCATATAATAAATTATTTGTGTGATGTGTTTTTAATTATTTTGTTTATGCTTGATATGCTTTGCATGAATTAATTGTGTATGCATGCTTAGTACAATTTTTACTTGTTTATATGGTATGCTTATAATATGCATGATGATATATGTTAAATATATTATGATGGATGTATGTTGAAATAAGCAAAATTTTGGCTCCAATGGCCAAAGGAGAGGTTCGGTTTTGATGCCCAAAATTAGGGTTCATGTTGAAAATTTTTCAAGAACAAAGAAATTGATTTTTGGGTCCTTAGAACAATAAGATTTTTGGCCAAGACATCTCAAATTAGGTGTTCACCAAATTAATATTTTCATGAATAATAAAATTTTATGATTTGAGAAGTAAAGGAAATAAACAAAAAGATTTTGATTTTACAAAAGAGAATGCACACGTTTTCTTTTTAGTTATGTTGATATTAATTAATTTTGCGTAGAAATAAAAATGTAATTCATTTAAGTTATAAGAAAAATCTTTCATGGTTCCAATGGCCATTTTTAAGGTCTTGATAATTTAGAAAAAAAAATGTTTTGATGTTATAAAATATAAGAATTTTCAAATAAGGATTTTGAAAAGAGAATTAAAGTGTTGTCAAGTGGAATTTTCATAAATAAAAGAAAAAGGGAAATTGAAGATGTTAAACTTTAAATTGTTTTCAAGGAGAATTAATTTTTGAAAGTGATTCAGAAATATAAAAGAAAACGTTTGTAACTTAAATTTACTGACAAAGAATTTATTTATTGGGTTTTAGAAAAACGTTAAGAAATTTAGAAGTTAGAAATGGTAATTAAATAAACTAAATGTGATTTTGTAAAACTAGATCAATAAAAAGTAATTTTGAGAAAATATATTAAGAAAAAGATTTTTTTTGACTAAGAATAGGAAGAAAATAAAGTAAGGAATTATATTATTGTAAGAAAAGTCCAAAATAATATTTTTAAAGTTAAGGAATATTTTATGAAGGGTAAAAACGGTGAAAAAGGATTTAGGGAACTTAAAAACGTAAATTTTGAGTTACGCAATTTGAAAAAGGTTAAAATATTTCTACGCAATTTAAAATGTTCAAATATTTTATACGATCGAAATGTTGTAGAAAAATTGCTATGTGATTTAAAAAAAATGATGAAAGAATATTTTTACGCACTTTAGAAAATAATAAAAAAATTTTACACGAATTTTAAACGTAATAGAAATGTTACAAATCGTTGATTACGTAATAAAATATTACGTGACTGTGAAAATGGGACAAAAATATTTTTGTGAATGAGAAAAGTGCGATAATGCAATCGCTATTAATTATACAGTAAACTTGACAGTTAAAAATACTATTTGAACCTGGTATGAGAAATTATGTGATTTACCATTAGTTAGAAATTGGTGCATTACACATGCATTGAAAATGGTCCGATGGATTGGATATGGCTAATTGCCTAGGAGAAACGTACAGCTCTTGAGTGGGTGCGATACGCGTAGTGTAGGTCACTTGTGGACCTTGGGGGCATCGGGGTGCGGGTTGCTCACAATGAGCAGTTGGTAGCTCTTCTGCACCGTGGGTTAGACCGATGCAACACACCGGTGATCCGGACCGAGACACTATTCTTAATCGAGATCTAACAAAGACTGTTGTGTTTGTGTTAGATGTGCAAGATATAATTATAAGCACTTGGTCTGAAGCACGAAATACCAGCAGCTCTTTTCGATCAATTTCTCCGACTTGAGTATTAGCTCCATGGAGTAGGACATTGAGTCTACGTGCGCATGCATGAAATTGAGCATCTATATCTATATGATGGTGTTGCTGTAATTGTTGTATGATTTAAATAGTGATAGTGGCATAATGGTAATTATTATTTTGCACTATGATGATGGTATAATTATGATCATGATATGATATGTTTGCATGATGTGTTGTTTGTATTATCTCTGTACTATCATGCTTGTATTAGCGTAGATAATCTCACCTCTTTGTATGTATATCTGTATATTGTATTGATAATTGGGTGAAGACGTTGAGAAAGAAACGGTACAAGAAGCGAAGAAGAGTTACTTCTCACAAATTTGGGAACGCCTTCGGGTCGACATGTATGACGACAAGAGCCAGTTTCTTCGGATATGTACGTCTATAATTTCACGGAGGAGCTAGAGAATGGAGGACAAGTCCCGATGAGCGAGGACTTATTTACGAGGGATACCTGACTGTTAGTATTAGTAGAATATTTCGTGGAAATCCATTTTTCTGCGTAACTATTTTAGTTCATGTTGAATTTCCATTGCATATTAGGCGACACTGGGACACTAGGAATTATGTCCCAATAGAAATCAGTATAGTATCGTCAGCCCGGACACCTGTCCGTAGGGCTACTCGTCATACCAGATTTCTATCTGCTGAGGAATCCGAGGAGGACCCATCTGAGGGGTCTGCTGCTTAGTTAAACTTGGGCAAGTTTGAACTCTGATATGAACTATGTGTGTAATTTATTTAAGTATGTTTTAGTTTGAGACATGGGCTGTAAAATAAATAATTTCAATAGTACGTTTGTAATATGTATATGATGTAATCTATGTGTGAGGTTGCTATAATGTTTTATTTTCCGCTAAGTTTATTTTATGGTCGTAAAAAAAATTGACTTATCTTTTTATTACAACGTCACCTTATATGAACTTGGGGGTTATTAAGTAACATAAATGTGACACCCTACGGCTTAGGGTGTTACATGTAAAGGTAAAAAGGAATCACACTAAACTCAAACAAGTTTTAAACATATTTATAAGTGTTTTTAAAATGTTTAAATGCCCAACAAACTGTTTTGGAAAGCTAGTTAAGGTAATAGTTCAAAACTATGAAAAATAATCAACTTTGTGTTTTACAAAACTGACCTTTGGTTACTCTTTTGATCATAACTTTCAAAGTACTTTGAGTTTTGTTTTGAAACTTATTTCATATGAACATAGACTCAAATATCTTTCCAATGAGTGGTCATTTGCTTTAAACGGATACGAAACGAAAAAGTTATGACTAATTAAAGTTATGACTAATTAAAGTTTAAGTTTTGAAAATCAAATATCTTTCACTTGTATTTTGATCATATCTTTCAAAATACTTTGAGTTTTTTTTTTGAAACCTCTTGCATATGAAAATAGACTCAAAGATCTTTCCAATGAGTATCATTCACTTTAATCGGATAAGAAATGAAGAAGTTATGACCTTTTAAAGTCAGTTTTAAAAACCAGAAATGGTGTAATCGATTACACGAGTCATGTAATCGATTACAACGTTGACAGAAGTCGTGTAATCGATTACCAAGTGCCCAGGAACGTTTCTAATTGCGCTAAATGGCTAGTTTTCATAGAAAATCATTTCTAAAACCCTCCAACGGCTCTAAAACTCATTGGGCTATAAATACAAGTGTTTGGGCATCAAAAACAAGTTGGAGAACATTCTGCAAATTATCCTTGAGCATTGAAAATGAAATTCATCATCTTTTTCTCCAAATCTTTGTTTTGAGCTAAGTGTGTAAATTCTTTATACCCATAAACTTCAAGTTGTATTATCTACTCTTCAAGAGAGTTTCTATCTTCTACACTTTGTGTAATCTATAAAAAGAGGGTGAGGTATCCCTAGGGAGTGAGGCATCTCTCAAAGTTAGTAAAGGGTGAGGTATCCCTTAAGGGTGAGGCATCCGTCAAAAGTTGTAAAGGGTGAGGTATCCCTATTTGAGGCTTAAGCATAAGAGTGAGGTATCCCAAGGTGTGGTGAGTGCTCTAGCTTGTAAAGGTTATCAAGCACCTATTGAAGCTTGAAGATAGTGGAAAATCTCTAGCGGTTGCTTGAGGACTAGACGTAGATCACAAGTGGATTGGTGAACGAACCAGGATAAACTATTGTGTTTGATCTTCTACACTCATCTCTTTACATTTGTGCATTTATTTTATATGCTTGCTTAAATGTTATTTATCTTAAATTATTTAATTTGTGAGTGAAGTATTCAATCTCATTTATCTATTCACGTCAATCATCTAATAGCTTCAACGAAAATTGTTTAACAAACGTTTTACAAAAGATTTGTGAAAATATTTTATAAACTCAATTCACCCCCCTCTTGAGTTTGAGGCCACTTGGTAACAAGTGGTATCAGAGCTAGATTCTTGTGTAAAGGGCTTAGCAACTTCAAGAGAAAGTGATGGCCTCCTCAAATGATTTTATGGAAAATTCTTCAATTTATAGACCTCCCATTTTCAATGGAGATGGATATGCTTATTGGAAAGAAAGAATGAAAATTTTTATTGAAGCTATTGACTTAGATGTGTGGGATGCTATTGAAAATGGTCCTTTTATCCCCACAAAAGTTATTAATGGTGTAAGGGTTAATACACCAAGAAGTGAATGGACCAATAATGATAAGAAAAAGGTCCAATATAATTTGAGTGCCAAAAACATCATTACCACATCCTTGGGGTATGATGAATTCTTTAGAGTCTCAAATTGTAAATCTGCCCAAGAAATGTGGGACACTTTAGAAGTAACCCATGAGAGTACTAGTGAAGTGAAAAGATCAAGGATCAATACTCTCACTCATGAATATGAGCTTTTTAGAATGAACCAAAATGAATGCATTCAAGGAATGCAAAAACATTTTACACTTATTGTAAATCATTTAACTTCATCAGGAAAGACATTTTCTAATGAATATCTTATTAACAAGGTTTTAAGATGTTTGAGCAGGGATTGGTAACCTAAAGTGACGGCTATATCGGAGTCAAGAAATCTCTCAACCATAACCTTAGCCACACTTTTTGGTAAGCTCCAAGAACATGAATTGGAATTGAATAGACTCAACCAAAGTGAGGAGATTGACAAGAAAAAGAAAGGAATTGCTCTCAAGGTCACTTCGTCCATGATTAATGATGATGATGATGATAATGATGATGGAGATGGCTTGGAAATAGATGAGGAGAATCTTGCTCTACTAGTAAAGAAATTTGAAAGATTCTTTAAGAAGAATGGAGCTCAAAGAAGACCTCACTTTCCCCAAAAGAATGTCTATCACAGAGGGGAAGAAACCTCATCCACTCCTAAATGCTATGAATGTGGAGAATTGGGTCACATGAAGATGGAGTGCCCAATTTATCAAAGTAAAGTGGAAAAGTATCACAAGAGATCCTCAAGGGAGAAGAAAGAAAGAAGAGCCTACATAGCTTGGGATGATAATGACATGGATTCAACCAATAGCTCGGATAATGAGAAAGTCAATCTATGTTTCATGGCTAGAGGAGAAGAGGAAGATGGAGACGACATTGAGGTAACATCCTCAATTTCCGAATCAAACTCTTCCTTTTCTTATGATGAATTGCAAGATGCATTTGAAGAATTATATAATGAATCTATAAGACTTGCAAAACTTGTTTCATCATCCAAGAAATCAATTTCTTCTTTTGAAAACAAGATATCTATGTTAAATAAGGAAATTAAGGAACTTAAAATAGAAAATGAAACTCTTGGACTTATTGATGTAAATTCTTCATGCATGACATGTCTATCACTAGAAAAGGCATCTACACCCTCATCTTGCTCATCATGTAAAGCATTTGAAATTGATATTGAGGACTTGAAAAACACTCTTTCAAAATTTACCTATGGAAAAGATAATTTGAACATTTTGCTTGGAAACCAAAGATGCGTTTTTCAAAAGGCTGGTTTAGGGTATAGTCCTAATAAACAACAAAAGTTTCTCAATAACTTCTTTGTTTCATCAAGTACATCAAGTAGTCCCTTTATTAAATGCTTTTATTGTGGTAGGAAAGGGTATAGTGCATCAAATTGTAATGTAAGGAAGAATATCAATAACAAGCTAGGAACTAAATTGGTTTAGGTTCCCAAAGGCACTTTGCCAAAGACTAACACTCAAGGACCCAAGAAAATTTGGGTACCAAAAGTCAAAAATTGAAGTGTGTTGTAGGTGTGCTTGAAGGTCAAGAATTAACTTTGGATATCTTGAAAAGTGGCTACTCCAAGCACAAAACAAGAAAATGTTTCATGTTGTCCTCCTTGTCTCCAAAAGGCTTGAACTTACATCATTTGGTTAAGTGGAGTCTTGTTCTATGCTTGACTTGGTTAACATCTTAAAAAATATCTTTTATATCTATTGTATATGCTAAATGAATATGCATCTTGTGTGAAATAACATGCATAATATCAATTTCTTTGAACTTGACATAATGGTTTAATCATGCATATAATTTGCTGCATAATATGTAAGTTTCTGCATAAAGAGCACTTTTGCTGCATAATGTGCTATCTTGGTGCATAATATGGTATGTTGATACATAATATGTTGTATTGCTACACAATAATGTGTTTTTGTTGCACCAAATTGCTCAAAATCCACAAAGTGATTTAATCCTTGGTAAAAGTAGTGCTTTTGCAAAAATATGTGTTTTAGATCAAGAACTAATCTATTTTTGTGCCTTTATGATGTTTGGAATTGATTTGGAATGTTTTGGAACCTTTTTGAATGTTTTAAGTTTGATCCTTTACTGTTTAAAGTGCAAAAACTATTTTCAACAAGCTTGTAATCGATTACAAGACCTTTGTAATCGATTACAGAGGCTCTACCAAGCGTTCCAAGCAAAGTCAGAGAGTGTGTAATCGATTACACATACTATGTAATCGATTACAACGTCTCCAGAACTCGTGTAATCGATTACACCAAACATGTAATCGATTATATGGATTCCAGAGGGCTGGTAATCAATTACACACACATTGTAATCGATTACGTAGGGTTTAAAAATGGTTTTCAATGCTAAAATGATCATTTTTACTTAAGATTGTCTATATATCATGAAAGCATGCATATTATTGGCTATGCGCTTAATGGTAATTGATTGTTTAAATTTGTTGTGCTCAAATTACATACTATGAAAAATTTGATATTTATGAGAGCATGATGGATTAATGATCAATGACTAACCCCTATGGATCTAAAATTGGTGGATACCAAAGAAAATGCTTTGAATTATGTTGTAGGGTGACTATTAGCTCAAGCATGCACTAAAGTGAAGTGAAAACTTGAAATGGTCCAAGTTTTCCAAGAGTCATGAAGACTTGAAGCTTGGAAGTTGGAATCACTTACAAAAACTCAAAGACCACACTTTTGGTGATATCAATTTATTATTCTTATTTATGTTTTAATTTGAATATCATGTTATATTTGGAAAAGTCATATTTTTCTGCATAATGCCATTAATTTTGCTACATAATGTGACATTTTTGCTACATAATCTAACTTTTAATGCATAAATTGGTCATTTTATTGCACAACTCATACTTTTTACTGTTTTGATGTATAAAGACATATTTTTCTACATAATACCATTATCTTGCTACATAATGTGACTTTTTTGCTGCATAATCTAACTTTTACTGCATTATTTTGAAACAGATATTTTTCAATGGATATTCTGGTTATATAATGCTGATTTGGTTTAATTCCTTATTGAATATTCACTATTTAGCAATGGTTTTGCTTTATCACTTCTCTCTTTGTCAAAATCTATATCTTGTATATCTTTTTGATCATGACAAAAGGGGGAGAAGTTTATGAGTCATTGAGAAATGGTAAATAACAAAGTACAAATTCAATGATCTTGGAATTCCAAAATTAAGGGGGAGCTGTGCAATCTCTAACTAATCACTTCTTGAAAAATAGAGGGGGAGTAAGTCTCTAATACACCTTTTATGAATTCCAATTAATTTGAACTAACTATTTTCTCAATGGATGTTTGTCATCACCAAAAAGGGGGAGAATGTAATTGGCATTGACTAAAGCAATGGTTTTGATGATAACAAACAAGAAAGGATTGGAAGTGCAAAGATCAAGTCTCAAGTCTCTTCAAGCTTAGCTTATAGGACTTAGATCTTGTGTAAAGGTAAAAAGGAATCACACTAAACTCAAACAAGTTTTAAACATATTTATAAGTGTTTCTAAAATGTTTAAATGCCCAACAAACTGTTTTGGAAAGCTAGTTATGGTAATAGTTCAAAACTATGAAAAATAGTCAACTTTGTGTTTTACAAAACTGAGTGGTCATTTGCTTTAAACAGATAGGAAACGAAAAAGTTATGACTAATTAAAGTTTGAGTTTTGAAAATCTGACCTTTGGTTACTATTTTGATCATATCTTTCAAAATACTTTGAGTTTTTTTCCTGAAACCTCTTTCATATGAAAATAGACTCAAAGATCTTTCCAATAAGTGTCATTCGCTTTAATCGGATAAGAAATAAAGAAGTTATGACCTTTTAAAGTCAGTTTTAAAAACCAGAAATGGTGTAATCGATTACACGAGTCATGTAATCGATTACAACGTTGACAGAAGTCGTGTAATCGATTACACAAAGTATGTAATCGATTACAAAGTGCCCAGAAAGCTTGTAATCGATTACATGGAGCCTGTAATCGATTACCAAGTGCCCAGGAACGTTTCTAATGGCTATAAACGGCTAGTTTTCATAGAAAATCATTTCTAAAACCCTCCAACGGCTCTAAAACTCATTGGGCTATAAATACAAGTGTTTGGGCATCAAAAACAAGTTAGAGAACATTCTGAAAATTATCCTTAAGCATTGAAAATGAAATTCATCATCTTTTTCTCCAAATCTTTTTTTTGAGCTAAGTGTGTAAATTCTTTATACCCATAAGCTTCAAGTTGTATTATCTACTCTTCAAGAGAGTTTCTATCTTCTACACTTTGTGTAATCTATAAAGAGAGGGTGAGGTATCCCTAGAGGGTGAGGTATCCCTAGAGAGTGAGGTATCTCTCAAAGTTAGTAAAGGGTGAGGTATCCCTTGAGGGTGAGGCATCCCTCAAAAGTTATAAAGGGTGAGGTATCCCTATTTGAGGCTCAAGCACAAGGGTGAGGTATCCCAAGGTGTGGTGAGTGCTCGAGCTTGTAAAGGTTATCAAGCACCTATTGAAGCTTGAAGATAGTGGAAAATCTCTAGCGGTTGCTTGAGGACTAGACGTAGATCACAAGTGGATTGGTGATCGAACCAGGATAAACTATTGTGTTTGATCTTCTAAACTCATCTCTTTACATTTGTGCATTTATTTTATATGCTTGCTTAAATGTTATTTATCTTAGATTGTTTAATTTATGAGTGAAGTATTCAATCTCATTTATCTATTCACTTCAATCATCCAATGGCTTCAACGAAAATTATTTAACAAACGTTTTACGAAAATATTTTATAAACTCAATTCACCCCCCTCTTGAGTTTGAGACCACTTGGTAACAAGAATTTCTTAGACTTTCACCGCTAGATTGAAACCACTAGAGGTACCAAACAAATTCCTTTTTAAGCTGAAATTTTAACATATTATGCCTATAGATATGGAGGTAATCTATGTGAGATTTCATATGAGAATTAAATGTGAAACTATATTAATAAAATTGTAGAAGTTGGTAAGTTCATTTTTAGGACAAGTAAATTTTGCTAGAAGTGATTTTGGTATATAATATACATAAGGGTCTAAATCTTGGAGTTTTGATGCCAAATTTGGATATGGTGTACCTAATATATGTGGAAATAATACTGAGAAATTTCATTGGGAACAAAGTATAATAGCTATGTTAAATAATGTATGAATTTGTCTTGGTTGGCAAATCAAATGAATGTTTTCTAAATACAAGTAGATAAAGGACCAAATAAACTATAGCTAAGTTGAGAGATTACCATAACTTAGTTAATAGTTATATGTTGTAATCTAGAAAGTAAAAAGCCTCAATTCAATTTATACAATAGCTAGTTGCAGCGTCTTAGATTTTAATACAATAAAGCTTAAAATTTTGACTTTTAGAGGATAATATAATGTTAAGGTAAGTTTGGAGAAAAAGAATTAGGAGTTTGGATCCAAAACTTCAATATGACAATTATGGATGTGGCAAGAAATCAAGTGAAAAGGATTTGTGACAAACAAGACCTATTATACGTAGGTTAATAGGTTTTGTTTTGATGGAACTAGAAGTTAATTATCTTGGAGGCTTATTGCTATTATAGTAATAATGGATGGAAGGATAAATGACTAGGTTATTTGATATATAGAGCTTCCTGAAATCTTTCATAAACAAAGAATAAATGAAACAAGGGTGTGATTAGACTTGATTATATAGTGAGTAGGGCATGATATGTTAGTTAAGAATAGATTTAGAAATCTAACACCCAGGAGCTTGGTGAAGTGATCAACTCAAATTTGAATTAGAAATTTTTGGCCTTAAGGTGTTTGAGATTACTACTATTTGTGTATACCCTAGATAATTATAAGTTAAGATTTTGCCACTAGACAAAGTATAATGTAAAGTGAATCCGAAGCTGTTGAGTAGTAGTAATTATGCAATATATTAGTGAAAAAGACATCTTGAAGTGGTGGGTTTCTAATAAGTAGAATCATTGGTGATTAGGAGTTTCCTCGTATACTTTCCACGAAGGGCATGATAAGGCTCCAAAGGAAAAGAAATTGAAGTTAAGTTATGGTTAAATTTTTCGAGTAAGCATGAACACTATAGCAAACTATTATTGAGATTAAGCTACATGAAGGACTAAGGAGGAAATGGGTGTAGCATATGCACATCTATTTGATGCTAGAGGCAGCTACTCTTGAAATTCGGGGACCAAATTTCTTAATGGGGGAATATTGTAATATCTCGGTCTCGTATATGATTTTCGGACAACATGTAGATCTTTTAGAATTGATCTTGGGAGCCACTCTATCTTAGTTATAAATTGCTTTGATTCAAACTTACCTTGCTAAAATATAATTGAAGCCATTTGAGCAAAATTTCTGACTGTCTAACAATACAGGACTTGAAATTTTCTAATTCTGGAACCTAGTACCTATATAGAGGGCTATATAAAATATGCAATTTCTTGAAATCAAAATTAGTGGTAATTGATATTTAGATGTTAATGATTTATAAAATGGTTTTTAATGAATTTCTGAGACCCTTTAAACTATCTATTTTGAAGTGGGGAAGTTTTAAAAGTCTTGGATTTAGGAATTTTGAACTAAAACCCAAGTTTTGACTATTGATTCTTGAGGATTTTAATTTTTATGATATTTTTATTGAAACCAAATAGGGGTTCTTTCCTTATTTACATTTATATTTTAAGGTTAATGGCCATTAACTATAAAACATAAATTGAAATAAGTAGTGTGTAGAGTAAGCCAAGACACCACCACACTCTAGAACCTTTGTCTAACCCATAATAATTTTGGCCAACCCTTCATATGGTATGACATTCCTCCTATCTTCTCCTTTATTTCAATGTGCAAGCTTCCCTCCACCTTCTCCATGGAAACTCACCCTTCCTTTCATGTTCTTGCTTGATTTATGCATGTTTTGAGTGGCTGGTTACATTTCTCTATTCTTCTTGCTCACTAGAGGTTTTGTTTGGAGACAAGTGCTATGGTTTGGGTGAGACCCAAAGCTACCCACTATTTCATCTTTGTTCGGATTTGAGGGTGTATTACTAGAACCTAGGATTTGAATTAGGGTTTTCTTGAATTGAAGGAATAATTAGTGTCACAACCGCCCTGAAGGGTGTTGCGAAAATAAAAAGAAAGAGGAGGAAGAAAAGACTTTAGGATGTTGGGAGTCGCCACCAATCGCTTTATCCATTAGATGGAATGGTGTAATTGGACACCTAAATGATGGTTTTTGTTTCAGAGTTTGTGGTTCGGGGGTTAATTACAGGCAGGGAAGGTGATAACACTCTACACCATCCGTTCTAAGAACGGTTACCTATTGAATCTAATGTTATTTGCAAAATTAATTCAATTGGTCCTTTATAAAAAAAGAATTATTTTTGTTTTTATTGTGATATATCCTATTTTGTCGAGCATGTTATCAAAGATGATAAATGACTAAAACATGGAATGGGTGGCTAAATAGCTATTATTCTGGAACAAATTCTAAGTCTGCAACATATTATATAAAAATGGTGAATTAAAATTATGTTAATTTTGCAAGGAAAAGAAAAGAAAAGAATTTTAAAATATTTATTTTTGATGAGGTAAAATGGTTTAAAAATAAAATAAAATATTTTGAAAGTGACAAAGCAAGAGAGAAAAAAAAAAGATAAAAAAAAATTTCACCACAATCATAAGGTTAAGACTATGTGAAGTTGTTTGCTTTTATTTGAGGATTTTATTTTTATAAAAATGATTTTATTTTAGTTTATAAAAAGGGTTATATTTTAGTTTATGTAATTATTTTAATTTTTTATGTGGGGATTAGACCTCACCAGTGCTCCTGACAAGATCCGATATAAAGCCTCAAGAGTATTGGGAAAAGCAAAATTGATCGGTGCTCTAATCCTCTCCCAATTTTTTTGTCGTCAGCCAATTTTAAATTATTGACTAATACATTAATACAAAAAAATGAGTGTGTTAAATTAAAATACAGGTAATATAAACAAAAAAAAGAAAAAAGACCCCAAACTTTATGTTTCACTCAAGCATAAACGAAACAGGAATGTTAAAAAAAGTAGAAGCCATATTAAAAATAAAATAGACAAAAAAAATAGTAAAAATAAAAAAGGAACAAAAAAAGAGACTTTTAGTCCCTGCTGCAAAAGAACAAAACGAAGAGACTTGTAGTCTTTGTTGCAAACAAAACAGGGAAAGAAAAGAGTATAAGAGTGCCAACCTCGCAACGGCAGGGAAGAAGCTCACGGTGGAGCCTTCTTGTGGGTCACGACGGTGCACGGTGGTGCTCCGATGAGAAGCGCGATGCAAGAGGGAGCAGATCTAGGTTCGTTTTCGTGTAGCTTGGATCGTAACACAGGGCGCACGGTTACGAATGGAGAGGGAGCGGATCTGGGTTCGATTTATGGTGATGACAAGTGGGTTTGATTGTTCTATTAAATGATGGTAGGGATTCAAATTTGATGGTGGGTTTGGCTCTATTTTGGGCGTTGCAGAAGCTATGGTCGACGACGCCTATGACTGTTCTAGGAGGTTGAAGTGTTTAAGATGGTTTAGAAGCAGAGAATGGGAAGAACATGGTGGCTGTTATGGTCAATAGGGGACTCAGTTTGGGTGGTGAAAGATGGTAGTGAAGTTGATGATGAAGGTGATTTGTGGTGGCTTTAATGGCAAGATGGTGGTGGATTTGGTGAAAATGCGTTAAGGGGTGGCGCTACTGCTATATGGTGGGGGAAGACGTGTGGGGCGAAGGCATAAAATGATGAAAGCAGGAAGCAAGGGTTTTTGTTTTTGACCATTAGTAGGTTTGCTCAATCTGTTTTTATGTGATTGATTTCTCTGTTTTGCTTAGGATTCATAGGGTTTAACCTCTAGGAAATTTCTCCCTAATTCCTGATGATTGAAAGACAAATTGAAGAAGAAATCCTGTCAGTGATTTTAATCAACACTAAAAAGGAAAGTTGCCATTTCAATTGGGTTGTGCAATTGCTTATGGAGGCTAGGGTTTGGTGGCTAGGATTATTGGTTACAGCAGTAGGAAGGGAAAGGTTATGGGTCATGGGTTGACCTGTAACCCATTTTCCTCTTTTTTGTTCTTTCTTTTTTTTCTTTTTTTTATTTTGTCATTTTTATTTTTTACTGAAACCAGACTTAGTAAATAAAATAAATATGAACAAAATTGGGTATCAACAGTTATCCCCCATTGCTTTACATTTAAAATAAATGGAAGGCAAAAGAATTGATTCAATTTTGTCCATAAAAAGCTTGCGGAGTCAGGTGTCCACTAAAGATAGAAAGCTTAAAGCGAAGAGGTAGAAAGCTTGCGGAGTCGGGTATCCACTGAAGCTTAGCAGAAAAAGTAAAAAGCTTGGGGAGTTGAGTATCCACTGAAGCCTAACAGAAAACTTAAACCAGAAAATGTAAAAAGCTTGCGGAGTCAGATATCCACTGAAGCTTAATAGAAAAATTGAAGCAAAAATGTTAAAAAACTTGGGAAGTCGAGTATCCACTGAAGCTTAATAGAAAACTTGAAGCAAAAAAAGGTAAAAATCTTGTGGAGTCAGGTATCCACTGAAGCTTAACAGAAAACTTAAAGCAGAAAAGGTAAAAAACGTGCAGAGTCAGGTATCCACTAAAGCTTAACAGAAAACTTAAAGCAGAAAAGGTAAAAAGCTTGTGGAGTCGAGTATCCGCTGAAGCTTAACAGAAAACTTGAAGCAGAAAAGGTAAAAACCTTGCAGAGTCAAGTATCCACTGAAACTTAACAGAAAAGGTAAAAAAGCTTACGGATTCAAGCATCCGCTGTGTTACCAAGTGGCTTCTAGTACTCAAGAGGGGGTGAATTGAGTATAATTTTTTTTGCAAAACCTCTTTTAAAATAAAATAAAAATATTAAAACTTAATAAATAAATGAACAGAACGAACGAGAAGAAGAAAAAAAAATAATAAGAGCAGTAGAAAATAAATATACAATAAATTAAAATTGCATAAACTAAAGAGATTTGGAAGAGAAAAGCAGGCACAGTATTTATCCTAGTTCGACCACTAACCCACTTGCGGTCTACGTCCAGTCCTCGAAAGCCGAGATTTTTCACTATGTATACAAGTTTCAACAGGTGCTTGCTACCATTTACAAAATAGAGCACTTTTCACACACAGGAAAACTCTACCCTTGTGCTAAAGTCTCAGCCTGCAGGGATACCTCACCCTTATACAAATCTTGAGGGATACCTCACCCTCGATATAAAATAGCAGAAAGTATATGAAGAGAAACTCTCACTCAGAGCAAATTATAAAAATTGAAGCACTATAGAGCTCTCTAAGAATATCTCAGAATTTTACTAAAAGAGCACAGAAAAAAAAGAGAGAATTATGTAAACAACGTTTTAGCACAAGCAAAATATTTTCAGAAATTTCGTGTGTTTTAGACGTGAGACAAGGTCTCTATTTATAGAGCCTTTGATTAGAAATGATCATTGAGGAAATTAATATGATAATAAATGAAAATCCATTTATGTATAAATTCAAAAACCAAAACAAAATCTCGTAGGTTATTCGAATACCATTAAGGAGTATTCGAATACCACTATTTTTCATTTTCTTATAAAATATTTTAGAAGCAGGTTATTCGAATACCATAAAGAGGTATTCGAATGCCACTGTTTAAAACACGTTTCTAAAAGCATTTTTAGAGGGATTGCATTCGAATACCTTCAAGGTTATTCGAATACCTCTGTTCCAAGTTATCTAAAACACTTTTAGAAAACTGATCAGGTGATTTCTAAAGCTTTACAAACTCTTTGATTTCAAAGCTATATTAAAACTTTAATTTAGTTTGTATAAAAATATGTTCTTAGATCTTTTGAGTCAAACACTGAGATATCCTATAAAAGCTCTGTACAAGAAAGATCCTAAGTCCTAAAGCTAATCTTGAAGATCTTGGACTTGGTCTTCTCATCATCTGCATATTTGTTATCATCAAAAATTCATCTTTAATGTCGCATGGTAATCACATGCTGAAGCTTAACAGAAAAGGTAAAAAAGCTTATGGATTCAAGCATCCATTGAAGCTTAACAGAAAACTTGAAGCTTAAAGGTAAAAAGCTTGTGGACTTGGGTATCCGCTGAAGCTTAACAAAAAAACTTAAATTAAAAAAGGTAAAAAGCTTGCGAAGTCGAGTATCCTCTGAAGCTTAATAGAAAACTTAAAGGCAATAGGTATGGGGACCCAAAAACATAAAAACAATAGGTACGGGGACCCAGAAAGAAAATGCAATGGGCATAAGGCCCTGGTTTGACTGAAAACAGCAAGTTGGATCTTTGTAGCTCAAGGCTAGCAATTGAAAATGGGTACTATACATGCTTCAGATGTATGAGAGTACAAAAAAACCACTTTTATTTTTTATTTTATTGTTATTGTTGTTGTTTTTTTTTTGTCTCCACGACCCCTGAGCACATGATTGCAATCATTTTCAAAGATGAACTGGAATGAGATTTATTAGCATATTTTCATTTGTCTATTTAGCCAATAGTTGAAATGTCCAACTAGAATGCCCCTTGAAGCATGTATTAGATATGATAGTGACCTGATTGTCCTTTCTTTTTCCATCAACACTCTTATCAAGAATTCATTATGTTTCCCATACCTTTCAAGTCATTAGCAACTCTCGATGCTTTGATAACGATGTCACGCATTTCACATTCCAATATATGTTTATTAAAAAAATGCATATTGAGTCAAAGAAAGGGCAAAGGTAAGAACATAGCAATATTTTATTGAAATGGAAGTGGTAAAAAGAAAGTAATATTGTGGTTATCAATATAAAATTTATAGAGGGATTATGAGGGAAAAGGTCTTTAGTTCTTCCAGTGAGACCCTTTTATCATAATCAATGTTAATCCTCTGCATACTCGATTTTGAATACCCATTAACTAGTCTTTGAAGACTTTGATTACCCCAGTTGGGATCATTTGGCCTGTCCCAGTATAGAAGACTTAGTTTGCTCTAATGTAGAGATTTGGTCCACTCTAACATGGGGACTTAGTTGCTCAGGTCTCACTTCCTTTGCCATATCAAGCACTTTTATCATTTCAATTTAGACCTTAACTTTTGCCTAGGTCGCTCTTTCGAGTTTTCAACCTACCAGGTCACTCTAACTTTTGCCTAGGTTGCCTTTTCAAGTTTTCCACCTAGCAAGCCATGCTTTTTTTTTGGCAAATAACGCTTTTATGCATAATATTTCTTGACTGCGTCTGAATTTATAGGAAGTGGTAGATCTTCACCATCCATTTTTGTGAGAATCAAGGACCCCTCTAAGAAAGCCTTTTTCACGACATAAGGTCCTTCATAGTTTGGAGTCCATTTTTCGTGGTGATCTTTTTGAATTGGCAGGATATTTTTGAGCACTAAGTCTCCTTCTTGGAATTGTCGAGGGTGCACTTTTTTGGCATAAGCTTTCATAAGCCTCTTTTGATATAACTGGCCATGACACAATGCAGTCAACCTTTTTCCTTCAATAAGATTCAACTGATCTAGTCGGGCTTGGACCCATTCAGCCTCTTCCAATTTTGTCTCCATCAGTACTCTTAATGAGGGGATCTTTACTTCAATAGGGAGTACGGCTTCCATTTCATACACTAAAGAGAAAGGAGTTGCCCTAGTTGAGGTACGTACTGATGTACGATAACCATGCAAAGCAAAGGGAAACATCTCATGCCAATCTTTATATGTCACAACCATTTTTTGGATGATCTTCTTAATGTTTTTGTTTGCTGCCTCAACAGCCCCATTCATTTTTGGGCGGTATGGTGAAGAATTATGATATTGTTTAAGTTAGTTGCATTATCAATGATGATCTTATTTGGTAGACCATAACGACATATCAACTCTCTTTTGATAAACTTGATCACCATATTTCTAGTCACGTTTGTGTAAGAAGCAGCTTCAACCCATTTGGTGAAGTAGTCAATCGCGACAAGGATAAAGCGATTCCCATTTGAGGCCTTTAGTTCAATAGGTCGTATAACATCCATACCCCACATGGAGAATGGCCAAGGTGCTGCTAGGACATTCAAGGGGACTGACGGCGTATTAATTTTATTAGCATACACTTGGCACTTATGGCACTTCCTCACATGATCGAAGCAATCAGTTTCCATGGTTAACTAATAATAACCATATCTTAAGATTTTTCTTGCTATTGCATGTCCATTGGCGTGAGTTTGGAAGGAACCCTCATGTACTTCTTCAATGATCTTTTCTGCTTCTACGGCATTGACACATCTTAGAAGCACCATATCATGGTTTCACTTATAAAGTATTTCCTAATTCAGAAAATAACCCATCATAAGCCTCCTTAAGGTCCTCTTATCATCATTTGAAGCACCTGCAGGGTACTCCCTACTCTTGATGAAGCATTTGATGTCATGAAACCACGGTTTCCCATCAAGCTCATTTTTAATTACTTGGCAATATGTAGGACAACCACGACTTTCCATTTTTATAAGTGGTAGGTCATTTTCATGCCTTACTTTGAACATTGATGATAGTGTGGCCAAAGCATCAACCAATTGGTTCTCCTCTCGAGGAACATGATGGAAAGTGACTTCATCAAATTGCTCGGTCAATTCTTTGATGTAAGCATGATAAGGGATCAGTTTGGCATCACGGGTCTCCCACTCCCCTTTTAATTAATGAATGACCAAGGCAGAGTCCCCATATACTTCAAGGATTTTTTCTTTTGATTTTATTGCCGCTTGAATACTAAAAGCACATGCTTCATATTCTGCTATATTATTAATACAGTCAAAACACAATCTTGCTATGATCGGGGTGAAATTATTTTCAAGGGAGATCAAGATGGCTCCAATGTCGCGCCCTAGTGCATTAGAGGCTCCATCAAACCACATAGTCCATTTTTATTTTCTTGAGGATTCCTCATCCTTAAATAGAGCAATTATATCTTCATTAGGGAACTCACATTACATCGACCCATAATCTTCTATAGGTTGGTTAGTCAAATAATCCGCAAGGGCACTTCCTTTGATTGCCTTTTGGGTGACATAAACAATTTCATATTCCGATAATAAAACTTGCCATCGTGCGATTCTTGTAATACCCTATAAAATCATGTTAGGCTTGTATATGATTACAGAGGTAGTCTAATGCTTACTTAATATGTCTGTGTAGTTTTGTGACTTTCTGAGCACGTTTAGACACTTTGTTGTAACACTATGTGAGAAATATAGCTGTTGTTTGCTCTGGAAGTGGCTTAAACTGCTTAGTTAATGGAAATAAGTGTGGAAAGTTTATTTTCAAGTCACAAATGTGAAAACTGTACTACAGTTAAAGTTTGATAATTTTCAGAGTTAGTTTGGCATTTTTGGGCATATTGGTTGTGTGTTTTAATGCCAGATTGACCCCTAGCTGATATGGAAATATTAATTTTTGGTGAAACAAAATTTTTAATGAATCTCAGGATTTATTTTGAATATGTTAGAAGTTACAGAATTAGATTTGGTAGAATCTAAGTGTTCTTAGCAAATCGGAGTTTTTGTACTAACCAAGAGAAGTCAAAATAAACTTCACTTGCTAAATATCTCATGGTTGAGATATTAGAATTAGAAAAATAGAGAAAATAAAATAGAAAACATGAAGGAAAGAGGAGAAAGAAAGAAGAGAAAAGGAAGGAAGAGAAGAATAAGAAACTAAAGGAAGAAGAACCAAGAGAAGGATCAACCATCCAAGGAGAGGATCCAAGTGAAGGTCTTGCTTCATCTCCATTATCTTGACCTTGAGGTAGGGGTGTTGTTTTTATCCATTTCCTCTTATCTTCACCTTGTTTCTTGGTGGAACTTAATGAGAAAAAAAGTAGGGTTTGGGTGAGAATAGGAAGTTAGATGTTAATTTCTTGCTTGTTTTGTTGAAATGAGTTAGATTTTAACAAGTTTGGTGCATGATTAATAGTTTGGAACCCTTAGAATCCATGGTTTCCTATTTGTTAGTTAGTTGAAACAAAGGGGTTTTAAGGTTAGAGTTTTAGTTTTAATTAAAGTTTGATTGAGCCAAAGGAAGAAAATGAGGTTTATAACTTGTTTAGATACCTCTAGTGATCATAGAAATCATCTAGAAGTGAGGATAGAGGGTGAAATCTTAGGTTGGAACCAAGATTATGCAGAAACGTGATCTGCAGAATTTTCTGTAGAAGGGTCACACCTAGGCACAACCTAGCCAAGCCTAGGCGTGGACTGATCAGTTTTTCAATCCAGCGAGACACAGACTTTGACGCCTAGGCGTGGTAAAACTAAGCCTAGGCGTGATACAGGATAGCAAACTAATATCTTGTAGTGTTTGCAGCATAGCTTAAGCTATGGTTATTGGAATAACCTAGGTCTTATTGCATTTGAAAGATAAGACATAAGGCTATCTACCTGTAAAATTTCAGAATTTTATCAGTTAAGATGGATTTTTGGTGAATTTAGGAAAAACATCATTTTTAGGGTGCCTAGAGCAGATTTCATCAGAATTTCTATTTTGATGTTTTGAGATTCCTAATTGCTAGGATCCTTTGTTTATACCTAGTATAGTATGTTGAAACTCTAATAAGAGTAATTTATGAATAAAGAATGTATTAAGTCAAGTTGACTTGAAATTCTAATTACGGGAGGTAATTAGACATGATTGTATATACATATTTGGTGTATTATGATAAATTGAGGAAATGAGTTTTCCCTAAGTGTTGAAATTACTCATATTTGCTCTTTTAAGAGTGTTATAGTACTTTTATAAGTATTTGATAAAGTGTTGTGAATTGAACTTGAAATGCATATAAATCAATTGTGAAAACTAGTTATGAGAAGAAATTAGTAATTGTTTTGCAAGAAATGTTTGAGAAACATATTGAGGTTTATAATATCCTTATTGTGATGTTGAGAATCATAGATTGGTGAGTAATATCCTCTCTATGTTTTGAAGTAAGGAGGTGAATAATATCCTCTTTACTTTGTTTGACCCCATGAAAGTGGGTGTTCTATATCAGGTAAGGCGCTTAGTACCCTTCCTAATATAGTGAAGTATGAAAGGATAAAATTTCTTATTCATTATCGATAACCGTGTAGTTGATGAGACTTCACTACCTGAGGGGGAAGAGACTTCCTCTGTGATAATGATGTATGCTGGATGAGATTTCCAGTGCTTGTTCGAGATTATGGATGAAACTATGGACTTCCATTGCTTTGTTCAAGTTTCATGCATTCATGACATTACCATGGGAGTGAAGGTCCTTGGTATCATGCATTATTCATTTTCATATTTAGGAAATTGCATAGACATAATCATTAGTCATAATTAAGCATAACATGGAAATTATATGGGCGGTTGCTATCATGACATTTTCATGCATGACAATTGTATGAGCAATTACTGTTGTTGAGATGAGGTGTTGTTGCTTCCATGATTGAAGTGTTAACTTGATAATTGTGATATTATCTTATTGTACACACACACACACACACACACACACACACACACACACACACACACACATATATATATATATGCTGGTATTGGAATACTTCTACTGAGATATGTTTTCTCACCCCGATTGTGTTGCCATGTAAATCTAGGTGCGAGTTCTTCTAAAGGGAAAAAGAAGATGTATGAGGACTAGCATAGTACAGATGCTATTTTGGGCTAAGCATATATAAATGTTTTATATTCGTTTTGTTGTTTCAGGTTATGTATAACAGTATGCCCTTGAAGCTGTGATGTATATATATAACTTTTGCTATCGTGGCTCTCCATATTTACTCATTATATATAAATGATATGGGTTAAATGTTGACGTATGTTAGTAGTAGCAAAGTCAATATTGGGTTATTCATTTATATGACAATATATTTGGGTAGCAAATATTAGGTTGTTATAATTCTTCTTATGAGGGCAGGTTTCTTAAAGATATACTTGATCGGGTCTATTTTGGACACTAACCAAGTGGTGTAACACAACATGTATTGTCTTAATCGATGGGCTGCCCAAGCCAAGGCACAGCAAGTTCGTTCCAATAATGAGTATTTTTCCTCATAGTTGGTGAACTTTTTACTTAAATAACAGATGGCGCGTTCTTTCTTATCGGATTCATCATGCTGCCTCAATATGCAATCCATAGACTTGTCGAGCACTATCAATACATAATGAGAGGTCTCCCTGGCACTGGAGGCACCAAAACTGGGGGTTCTTGTAAATATTGCTTGATTTTTTCAAAGGCTATTTAGTAATCTTCATTCCGCTCGATTAGCTGGTTCTTGTGTAACAATTTGAAGAGCGACTCATATGTCGCTGTAAGCTGGAATATGAATCGAGCGATGTAGTTCAACCTCCCTAAAAATCCCCAGATTTCTCTTTTAGTATGAGGGACTGGTATGTCTAGGATTACTCGAACCTTATCAGGATCAACTTCTATTCCCTTCTGGCTCACCACAAACCCTAATAGTTTTCCTAATCTGACACCAAAAGTGCATTTTGTGGGATTTAGTATGAGTTTGAACTTCCTCAATCACTCAAAAAGCTTTTGCAGATTGATTATGTGATCTTATTCTAATTTTCACTTTGCAATCATATCATCCACATAAACTTCTATTTCTTTGTGCATCATATCATGAAACAATGCCACCATCGCTCTCTGATAAGTTGCCCTAGTATTTTTTTTAACCGAAAGGCATCACTTTGTAGCAGAATGTTCCCCACAAAGTGATGAAAGTGGTCTTCTCCATGTCTTTAGGAGCCATCTTGATTTGATTATACCCAAAAAAGCTGTCCATAAAAGAGAAGAATGCGTATTGGACAGTATTATCCACCAAAACATTAATATGAGGCAATAGGAAGTTGTCTTTAGGGTTGACCCTATTTAAGTCTCGATAGTCGACACACATTCAGACTTTCCAGTCTTTCTTTGGGATTGAAACAATGTTGGCAAACAATTGGGGGTATTTTGCAACTGCAAGAAATCCAATATCAAACTACTTCTATACTTCATCTTTGATTTTTAGTGACATTTCTGCTTTCATTCACCTCAATTTTTGCTTAACTAGAGGATACTCAAGCTTTAGTGGCAATTTATATTCAACTATATTAGTGTCTAGCCCAGGCATATCTTGGTACGACCACGCAAAGACGTCACTATAATCAAACAAGAGTTTAATCAACATGTTGTGCTCCTTTTCTTTCATCAAGGTACCAATTTTGACTTCTTTCTTATCATTTTAAGTCCCCAAGTTAATTACTTCAATTGGTTCCTCATAGGGTTAGATTTCTTTGGCTTCTTGTTCTAGTAATCTCATTAGCTTAGGTGAAGTTTCCAAATTACTCTCATTATCCTCATCGACATGATTAACAAGGTGTTAAAAATTATATGATGAGATCTTGACACTGTCACTTTCAAGAGAGTCACTTTCAGATCTGCATTAAGTGATGTTGACGCAAGAAAGATGAAATGAATAAAAGGTCATGATAATGGTGGGATGAAAGCTAATGGAATAAAAAATGAGAAAACTCAAAATGCATTTTATTAATAACAATTATTGGAAAGGAAACATGTAAACCCACTTTACAAAAGATCATCCTAAAGCCTTGGGCAGAGCTAAAGGAATAACACTACAGAATTACTTTGAAGGAGACTCTAAGGTTATGGGAAGCTCGATGATCTCCCAATTGTCGAGTCTTGTATCTGAAGAACATGCATACACCAGGTCCGTATGATTGACAAAGTTATCATCTTCAACAATGGTCACTTTGTAACAGCCCAATATTTGCTACCCAAATATATCGTCATATAAATGAATAACCCAATATTGACCCTGCTACTACTAACATATGTCAACGTCTAACCCATATCATTCATACATAATGAGTAAATATGGAGAGCCATAAAAACAAAAGTTATGTATACATCACAGCCTCAAGGCATACTATTATTCATAACTTGAAACAACTAAGCAAATATAAAACATTTATATATTCTCAGCTCAAATTAGCATCTAAGCTATACTAATCCTCATACATCTTCTTCTTCCCTTTCAAAAAGCTCGCACCTGGATTTACATGGCAACACAATCGGGGTGAGAAAACATATCTCAGTAGAAGTATTGCAATATCAGCATATATACATATATGTACAATAAGATAATATCACAATTATCAAGTTGACACTTCAATCATAGAAACAACAACACCTCATTTCAACAACAGGCAATCGCCCATACAATTGCAATGCATGAAAATGTCATAATAGCAACCGTCCATACAATTGCAATGTGCTTAATTATGACTAATGATTTTGTCTATGCAGATTCCAAAGTATGAAAATGAATAATGCATGATGTAACACCCCAACTTTTGGGATAAATATGATATTATCCTGAATGTACTATTTTGTAATTTCTGTGAGTAGTAAATTGAATTTGACTATTTCATGAGTGTATTTCATTGTTGTATGTGATTTGCTCCGAGTTAAGAAAATAATAATTTTCTGGCCAAAAAAATCTTATTTTAATTATTCGAAGCTGGGGGATCTTACTAAACCCAAATCCAATTGATATATATATATATATTAATCTTTTAATTTTAAGGATTTAACTGTGTAATAAAATAATTTTATATTATTATCATATTATTTTATTTGACAGTACCTACTATCTCAAAAATAGTAGAAATCTGCTTTAAAATGACCTTGGACCCAAAAAAGTCTGTCAGACCCACGTTTAGAGTAGCAGTCAATGATTCTGACTGGACTAAATTTTGAACCAATAGGAATCAGTCAACAAAAGTGGCGTGAAAATTCTAAACCAATAAGAATTGGTCAAATAAAGAAGCATGGACTTCATTAAGGACCATTAGATGTAAAGCTTGTTTTAGATGCCTTTGATCATAACCGTTGATCAAATCAATGGTGTGAGAGTAATCCTAATTAAATCACTAAGTGATATCCACCTTAGATTAGATCAATGGATAGGAAACAAAGTTAAATACAATGGCTAGGATTGAGTCAAATATAGTGGCTTGACTTTCACTTAGTAGCAAATTAAACCTAATTTGGTTATTCTAATTACTTAATTAAGGAACTAAGAAAGCTAACCTAGTTATTGATTAGTTATTATCTAATTACTAATTAGATATCCTAATTTTATTTAGAAGCTATGATATATGCAATTATATATTTGATTAATTAGTTATGTAATTAGAATGTTAGTTAAGTGTAATTAGGAAACTTAACCTAATTAATTATCTATTTAATTAGTATGCAATTAGGCTTTAATTAAAATCAAATTAAGCCCCTAATCCCCTTGAGTCCCACGGCCAAGAGGCCAAGTTCTCACAAGTTCCACAAGCTTCTTGAACCATCCATGTGACCATTAGGTGACCACTTGGTGACATAGGCCATGTGCCATTCAAATGTGAACACAAATGGATATTTACTATCCAAGTTTATCACTCAATCTCTCCTACAAGCCACTCACGGCAGCACCCTCCATATTTCACTCTCAATATTCACTTTTCATTTACCTAAAGACTTTACTTCATTTTCTCTCAAATTCCTAAGAACACTAAGCATCTTTTCTCTTCCATTTTCTCTTTAGTTTTCGGCCCAAGCACCCAATACCACCACCTATCTTCTATAATTTTATCTCTTATCATTTCCTAAACCTAAACTATCTCCTAAACACTTTTCCTTTAGAAGGTTTGGTCAAAAACTTACTCCTTCTACTTCAAAATCCAAGCGTTTGTTCACTTCCCTAAGGGTAAGCTTTTGATTTTATGGTTTAAATTTTAGTTTTGATTTTATAAACCATGTTTGTTTCATGGTTTTCCATTATAAAGCTTTGTTTGTGATTTTGCTTATTGTTTAAGAATTTTAGGGATTTATTTTGAGGGCTACACGAAAATCAAAGGAGAGGAGGAGACTAGGAGATCATTGTCATCAAGAGGTAAGAGGGAGATTTAATCTCATCAACCTTGTGTGGTGATGAGAAAATGGATTGTATGTGTTTGAAGAATCCGTAAGGATTCATTTATGTGTTTGTTTATTGCTTTCCTATTTGTAGTTGATTTTATTTGCAAACATGTCTATAGTTTTAAAAATATATTGCATGTGTTATAATTGTATGATTTTTAATGTCGGATGTGAATAACATGTAAAGTTTGTATAAGTGTTCCAAAGAACGCAATAGAGGCTCATGACTTCTCCAAGAAAAAGAGAACCAAAATGTTCTCAACCAATTTCTAAAACAATGATTTAATGAATCTAGGTAAAATAATGAATTTTAGATTGATTTAGATCGATTTTGGCCAACATGCCATTTAATGTACATTTCAAATCCAAATTTATTTTCTAAGATAGGTTAAGTAGCTAATCAGAATTCTTAATTAGAAGAATTTATTATGAGTAAGAATTAAAGAGAACACTTGAAAAATACTAACGTAGAGCTCACTCTCTGAGTTTTGAAGCGCGTTAAGGTGTAAACTGTTGGGTAAGGTTAAAATGAATAGTATTTAGAGAAAAATGTCAAAAATACCATATACTAATTTTCTAGGTAAAATGCTGTCAAAATTTACTAAAATCAGACAAATAAAATGAAAAGATTCCATAACATATTTATAACGTAAGGAAAATATTCTACGTAGTTTAAAAGTACTAAATAAAGCCTATGCATTATTAAAATAAAGACTTTAAGCTATATGGTTAAGAAAATTATATAAAAATCTTACGCGATTGAGAAAATTATTTAAAAACATTACGTGATGTTCAAAAACATCAAAATATATTTAGGCGATTTTAAAATGTTTATAAAAGTGACGCGATTGTGAAAATGCGATAAAATTTCTACGCGACTAAATGAAACAGTGAGTTTGACTGTCGGGCCAAAGTGGTGGACCCAGACATATTGTGAGATAGTACCGTCAAGTGGAGACATGCTATATTTTGGTATATTGAGATTGAGGGTATTTTCATAAATATGGTAATATATTAAGACTAAGGGTATTTTTGTAATTATTCTTGATCATGCTTAGAGACTTGTGTCAATTTGGTTGATAATTGTCGATTGGTTGACGAGACAAATTACACCGTATTGTGGGTGTGATAGGCGTAGTGTGGACTTGGAGGCATTAGTATGCAGAGAATTCCACATATGGACAGTGGGTTGCTCCTCTAGGCCGTGGTAACGGGCAACACACTAATGATCTCGACAAGCACTATTCTTAATCAAGATCTTGTGGAGACTATTTAGTGCAATGCCTGTAGTGCACGATGTATTAGACTGTGTACTGCTACATGATGTTTTGGACTGTGGACTATAGACACGACGTTGGATAGTGTAATAGTTTGGTTGGGTAACCTGAGGTGCTATTAGTTCTTTTCGGATCATTCTCTCCGATATCTGTGTTTAGCTCCATGTAGTAGGAACGATTTAGTGTGTGTTATCATTCATTATCTACATTTTAATGTTTACTAATAATCTGTGATAAAATGTATGATGTGTTGATTTGATATACTGTATGTGATATGATGGTATGTATTATTGTGATATTTGTTTGTATTGTCGTTTTCTTTATTGCCATGCTGGTAATGATGTAGATTGTCTCACCTTTCTATATGCTTTTCTCTATATTATTATTATATTTCCATAATGAGTTTGAGGAAGAGGAAGAGGAACAGCCTCTTGAGATTCAATATTCGGATGAGCACCAGCTGAGTGAGCAGTGCGAGGATGGCAAGCCGATAGATCACCTCTACCATCAGGATTGATCTTGAGATCACGACGTTGCTTGGATTCTTTGATTTCGTGAGACTTGGTTTTCATGGAGGCTCGGAAGCCTGGCGAATACATGAGGATAGAGGGTCAGTAGTCTACGTGTGACGTCTAACTGTGTCCATGAGTAGAGAGTTTGATGGGGAGATTATATTTACTACTACTTTGTATTTATATCTTAAGTTGCCTCTAACTCTTAGGCGTTATTGGGAAGGAATTTTCCATGCACCTAGGGAGCTTAGTTGTGAGTCGACAGCTCGGACTCATGTCCGTAGAGCTGTGGGACCTCCAGGATTTCTTTCATTTAATGATCTCTTTGAAGATGATCCATCGGAGGGTTAGTAATCTTTGAGGTGCACTTGGGCAATGTTATGTTTTAGTTTTATGCTGACACTTTACCGCTTTGATAAATATTTGTAATTGTAAATTATTTGTATACTTAAAACAAAAATCATATGTATATTATGGTGTTATTATGTTTTGCATTATTTCGTGTTATGTGTTATTTTGTTTAACATTATCAAGTATAAAAAGGAAAAATTTTACAACTCATATTATTTGTGTACCAAACGTTTTACAATTTGGGTAAGAATTTTATTTTATTTTATTTTTAAGAATGTGACATCCCCACAAGGGTGTTACATTAGTTGGTATCAGAGCCCAAGTTAGACTCTTTTGGGGTTGTGGTTGGATTTGTTTTTGCTTGTGTTTTGTGATTCTCTGTGATTTGTTTTCGAAAGGTTACATCTAACTTTGTTTTGTTATAATTGAAGAAAGAAATGTCTGGCGGAAGAGGAACGCGTGCAAACGCAGCACGTAATGTGGACCCAATGATTGCAGCTGCTGAGGCTATGCAGCGAATGGCGGAAGTGATTACCCAACAAAATCAATGAGTAGATTAACAGTAAGATGCAATCGCTGATGCCCTAAATTTATCTGAGTTTAGGCGCAATAACTTGCCGCAGTTTAAAGGTGAGTTTGACCTCGAGAAGGCGAGTCTTTGGATCCAAGACTTGGAAAGGGTATTTGAAGGAATGGGATGCGCAGAGAATAGGAAGGTGACGTATGCTACTTTTATGTTGAGGGGAGATGCTGAAATTTGGTGGAGAGGAACCCGCCAATTATTGCGAGCTAAAGGAAGTGAGATCACTTGGGAAGTATTTAGTGAAGTATTTCTGGATAAGTACTTTCCTGGTAGTGCCCGACATGCCAAGAAGATGGAATTTCTTGGTTTGCGTCAAGGTAACATGACTGTTGGGGACTGTGCTGCTAAGTTTGAGAGCTTATCGCAGTTCTCAAGGTATTTTCAAATTCAACCTGATGAGATATAGAAATGTCGTAAGTTTGAGGATGGACTGAGGGTAGAACTGAGGCGAGCAGTGCTACCTATGAGAATGAGAGAATTTCCTATTTTGATGGATACTTGTCGATGACTCGAGGAGTTGGAGCACCGTCCCGAGATCCCAGAAGTCGTAACTTTGGACCGACTAGGTTCCAAAGAGGAGGTAATAGCAGCAATAACCGGTTTCAGCGCAAGCCTTATTCGAGACCATTGGGAAGTTAGCCTCAGTGTCTGTCTGCTGGAGGAAGTTCTAGTGGAAACAAAACTGGTCAAAATGTGGCGTTTACGCCAATATGCTTTAAGTGTGGGAAGAGTGGCCATATATCTATGGATTGTTCGATCAGAGGAACGATCTGCTTCAATTGCAGAAAACCTGGACATGTTTCTAGGGATTACACTTAGCCAGAAAAGAAACCTGCTGTGAGTAACGTTTGTGCTACTCAACCGCGATCTAGAGGGCGAGTATATACAATGACTAGAACTGAAGCTTCTTAATTTGAAGATCTCATTCAAGGGGAAGGTGTCATTGAAGGTAATCACCTGACTTTGCTATATGATTCGGGTGCAACACACTCATTTATTGCATATGATTGTGTGGAACGATTGAAACTGCTTGTGTCTTCTTTGAGTTTTCAATTGATTGTTTCTACTCCAACTGCTAAACCTGTCGTTACATCCAAAATATGTTTGAATTGTCCTATCATTATAAAGGATCATGTATTTTCGGTCAATTTAATTTGTTTACCTCTTGTTGAGATAGACGTAATATTAGGAATGGATTGGTTATCTTCTAACCATATCTTAATAGACTGTGCAAGCAAAACCATAATTTTTCCTAAGGAGGAAAGTTCTAAATTCTTGACTTCTATTAAAGTCAAGTCATTGTTGAGGGATGAAGCTCAGGGATATATGTTGCTATCTTCTTTAGCAATCAAGAGTGAGAAAGATATAAGCACTATTCCTGTCGTCAATGAGTTTCTAGAAATTTTTCCTGATGATGTACCCGATTTGCTACCGGAAAGAGAGATCGAGTTCTCTATCGATTTGGTGCCGGGAGCAGGTCCTATTTCAATTACACCATATCGGATGTCGCCTGCAGAGTTGGTAGAATTGAAGAAGCAACTGGAGGAACTGTTGAAGAAACAGTTTGTGCGACCTAGTGTTTCGCCATGGGGAGCACCAGTACTACTAGTCAAGAAGAAGGATGGAACCTCTCGACTTTGTGTAGATTATCGTCAGCTGAACAAGGTTACGATAAAGAATAAGTATCCACTTCCGAGAATTGATGATTTGATGGACCAGTTGAAGGGAGCCATTTTCTCCAAGATAGATCTGCGATCAGGTTATCATAAGATTCGTGTCAAGGTAGATGATGTACCTAAGATAACTTTCTGAACTCGTTATGGGCATTATGAGTATCAAGTGATGCCGTTTGGAGTGACGAATGCTCCTGCAATATTCATGGACTATATGAATAGGATTTTTCAACCGTACCTAGACAGATTTGTCATTATCTTTATCGATGACATTCTGATCTACTCTCAAAGTCAAGAAGAGCATGCTGAACATCTCAGTATAGTTCTCCAGATTTTGAAAGAGAAGAAGCTATATGCGAAATTGGCAATATGCGACTTTTGGTTGGAAGAGGTTCAATTTCTAGGCCATGTGATTTCCAAGGAAAGTATTGTGGTAGATCCATCAAAGGTGGAGACCATTTTGCAGTGGAAAAGGCCTAAGATAGTGACTGAGGTTCAGAGTTTTATTGGATTGGCTGGATATTACCGAAGGTTTATTGAAGGTTTTTCCAAGATAGCTGGACCACTTACACAACTCACAAGGAAGAGCCAAGCTTTTGATTGGACAGAGGATGTGAAGCAAGTTTCCAAGAGTTGAAGAAGAGATTGACGACCACACCAGTGTTAATTTTATCGGATCCTAACAAAATTTTTGAGGTGTATTGTGATGCTTCTTACCAGGGGTTAGGATGTGTATTAATGCAGAACCGGAATGTGGTAGCTTACGCTTCAAGACAATTGAAGGTTCATGAAAGGAACTACCCAATGCACGATTTGGAACTAGCCGCAGTAGTCTTTGCATTGAAAGTGTAGAGACATTTTCTGTATGGAGCTATGTTCAATGTCTTTAGCGGTCACAAGAGCATGAAATACTTGTTTGATCAAAAGGAATTGAACATGAGACAGAGGCGATGATTGAAATTTTTGAAGGACTATGATTTTCAGCTTCAATACCATCTAGGAAAGGCGAATGTGGTGGCGAATGCCTTGAGCAGAAAGGTAGTTAGTGTTTCTACCATGATGATAAAAGAAGAAGAGCTGATTAATCAATTCAGAGATCTGTGGTTGTCAGTGGAATTGGTACCCGGAAAGATTCGTCTAAGTAAAGTTGTGATTTTGAATGACTTGCTAGAAGTAATCTGAGAGAAACAGGATAAGGATTCGTTTTTGTAGAATGAAAAATAATTTTTGAAGCAAGGTCATAAGGCGACGGTGGAGGAAGGATCTGATGGAATCTTAAGATTTGAGGGAAGAATTTGTATACCTAATGATCCCGATCTTAAGAAAGCAATTTTGGATGAGCCTCATACTAGTAATTTGAGTATACATCCAGAAATGACTAAGATGTATCAAGATTTAAAATGGATGTTTTGGTGGCTAAGAATGAAGAGAGATGTAGCGGAACGTGTGGCATCTTGTCTCGTCTATCAGAAGGAAAAAGTGGAACATCAATGACCTACCAGTATGTTACAACCTTTGACTATTCCCGAGTGGAAATGGTATAGTATCTCAATGGATTTTGTTACCAGATTGCCAAGGACAAGGAAGAGTCATGATTCTATATGGGTTATAGTTGATAGGCTTACGAAGTCAGTGCACTTCTTACCGATTAATATTAAGTATTCGTTGGAACGATTAACCCAGATGTACATTAGCGAAATTGTTAGACTTCATGGTGTACTCACAAGTATAGTTTCTGATAGAGATCTGAGGTTTATGTCAAGGTTTTGGCAAAGTTTGCAAGAAGCCATGGGAATTAAACTGTGCAGACTGATGGCCAAACGGAGAGAACAATTCAGTCGTTGGAAGATTTGTTGTGTGCTTGTGTGTTAGAACAACAAGGGAGTTAGGATGAATTCCTGTCTTTGATAGAATTCACCTACAACAATAGTTTTCACTCGAGCATAGGGATGGCACCCTATGAAGCCCTTTATGGACGACGATGCCGAACATCTTTGTGTTAGTATCAGGATGGAGAAAGTATGACTATTGGGCCTGATCTTATGCAATAGACTACGAAAAAGGTGAAAATGATTCAGGAGAAGATGCGAACGACTCAGAGCCGACAGAAAAGCTATGCTGATAAGCGAAGACAACCTCTGGAATTTGAAGAAGGTGAGTATGTGTTCTTGCGAGTAACGCCTACGATTGGTGTCAGGAGAGTTATCAAATCTAGGAAACTTACTCCTAAATTCATAAGGCCTTATCAAATTATTCGTCGGATAGGTCCTGTAGCCTACTAGATAGCTTTACCACCTTTTCTATCCAATCTACATAATGTATTCCATGTGTCTCAGCTGAGGAAATACATTCCAGATCCAATGCATGTTATACAGCCAGATGAAGTGTAACTGAAGGATAATTTGACGTATGAAACATTTCATGTTAAGATCGAGGACAGGAGAGTGAAATAACTTCGAGGGAAGATGATTGAGCTGGTAAAGGTGATATGGAATAATGTAACGCGAGATGCTATATGGGAGCTAGAAGATAAGATGAGGGAGCAATACCCTCACCTATTCTGAGGTATGACGAATTTTAGGGATGAAATTCTTATTAGTAGGGGAGAGTTGTAACACCCTAACTTTTGGGATAAATACGATATTGTCCTGAATGCACTATTTTGTAATTTCTGTGAGTAGTAAATTGAATTTGACTATTTCGTGAGTGTATTTCATTGTTGTATGTGATTTGCTCCGAGTCAAGAAAATAATAATTTTCTGGCCAAAAAAATATTATTTTAATTATTCGAAGCTAGGGGATCTTACTAAACCCAAATCCAATTGATATATATATTAATCTTTTAATTTTAAGGATTTAACTGTGTAATAAAATAATTTTATATTATTATCATATTATTTTATTTGACAGTACCTACTATCTCAAAAATAGTAGAAATCTGCTTTAAAATGACCTTGGACCCGAAAAAGTCTGTCAGACCCACGTTTAGAGTAGCAGTCAATGATTCTGACTGGACTAAATTTTGAACCAATAGGAATCAGTCAACAAAAGTGGCGTGAAAATTCTAAACCAATAAGAATTGGTCAAATAAAGAAGCATGGACTTCATTTAGGACCATTAGATGTAAAGCTTGTTTTAGATGCCTTTGATCATAACCGTTGATCAAATCAATGGTGTGAGAGCAATCCTAATTAAATCACTAAGTGATATCCACCTTAGATTAGATCAATGGATAGGAAACAAAGTTAAATTCAATGGCTAGGATTGAGTCAAATATAGTGGCTTAACTTTCACTTAGTAGCAAATTAAACCTAATTTGGTTAATCTAATTACTTAATCAAGGAACTAAGTAAGCTAACCTAGTTATTGATTAGTTATAATCTAATTACTAATTAGATGTCCTAATTTTATTTAGAAGCTATGATATATGCAATTATATATTTGATTAATTAGTTATGTAATTAGAATATTAGTTAAGTGTAATTAGGAAACTTAACCTAATTAATTAGCTATTTAATTAGTATGCAATTAGGCTTTAATTGAAATCAAATTAAGCCTCTAATCCCCTTGAGTCCCACGGCCAAGAGGCCAAGTTCTCACAAGTTCCATAAGCTTCTTGAACCATCCAAGTGACCATTAGGTGACCACTTGGTGACATAGGCCATGTGTCATTCAAATGTGAACACAAATGGATATTTACTATCCAAGTTTATCACTCAATCTCTCCTACAAGCCACTCACGGCAGCACCTTCCATATTTCACTCTCAATGTTCACTTTTCATTTACCTAAAGACTTTACTTCATTTTCTCTCAAATTCCCACGAACACCAAGCATCTTTTCTCTTCCATTTTCTCTCTAGTTTTCGGCCCAAGCACCCAATACCACCACCTATCTTCTATAATTTTATCTCTTATCATTTCCTAAACCTAAACTATCTCCTAAACACTTTTCCTTTAGAAGGTTTTGTCAAAAACCTACTCCTTCTACTTCAAAATCCAAGCTTTTGTTCACTTCCGTAAGGGTAAGCTTTTGATTTTATGGTTTAAAATTTAGTTTGTGATTTTATAAACCATGTTTGCTCCTTGGTTTTCCATTATTAAGCTTTGTTTGCGATTTTGCTTATTGTTTTTAAGAATTTTAGGGATTTATTTTGAGGGCTGCACAAAAATCAAACAAGAGGAGGAGACTAGGAGATCCTTGTCTTCAAGAGGTAAGAAGGAGATTTAATCTCATCAACGTTGTGTGGTGATGAGAAAATGGATTGTATGTGTGTGAAGAATCATTTATGTGTTTTTTATTGCTTTTCTATTTGTGGTTGATTTTATTTGCAAGCATGTCTATAGCTTTAAAAATATATTGCATGTGTTATATTTGTATGATTATTAATGTAGGATGTGAATAACAAGTAAAGTTTGTATAAGTGTTCCAAAGAGCATAATAGAGGCTCACAACTTCTCTAAGAAAAGGAGAACCAAAATGTTCTCAACCAATTTCTAAAACAATGATTTAATGAATCTAGGTAAAATAATGAATTTGAGAATGATTTAGATCGATTTTGGCCAACATGCCATTTAATGTACATTTGAATTCTAAATTTATTTTCTAAGATAGGTTAAGTAGCTAATCATAATTCTTAATTAGAAGAATTTATTATGAGTAAGAATTAAAGAGAACACTTGAAAAATACTAACGTAGAGCTCACTCTTTGAGTTTTGAAGCGCATTAGCAAGTTTCAAGGTGTAAACTGTTGCATAAGGTCAAAATGAACAGTATTTAGAGAAAAATGTCAAAAATACCATATACTGATTTTTTAGGCAAAATCTTTGTCAAAATTTACTAAAATTAGATAAATAAAATGAAAAGATTCCATAATATATTTATAACAAAAGGAAAATATTCTATGTAGTTTAAAAGTACTAAATAAAGCCTATGCATTGTTAAAATAAAGACTTTAAGCTATATGGTTAAGAAAATGATTTAAAAATCTTACGTGATTGAGAAAATGATTTAAAAACATTACGCGATGTTCAAAAACATCAAAATATATTTATGCGATTTAAAAACATTTATAAAAGCGACGTGATTGTGAAAATGCGATAAAATTTCTACACAACTAAATGGAACAGTGAGTTTTACTATTGGGCCAAAGTGGTGGACCCGGACATGTTGTGAGATAGTACCGTCAAGTGGAGACATGCTATATTTTGGTATATTGAGACTGAGGGTATTTTCATAAATATGGTAATATATTGAGAATAAGGGTATTTTTGTAATTATTTTTTATCATGCTTAGAGAGTTGTGTCAATTTGGTTGATAATTGGCAATTGGTTGATGAGACGAATTATACCGTGTTGTGGGTGTGATAGGTATAGTGTGCTTCATTATATGAACTTGGAGGCATTAGTGTGCAGAGAATTCCACATATGGACAGTGGGTTGCTTCTCTGGGCCGTGGTAATGGGCAACACACTAATGATCTCGACAAGTACTATTCTTAATCGAGATCTTGTGGAGACTATTTAGTACAATGCCTGTAGTGCACGATATATTGGACTATGTACTACTACACGATGTTTTGGACTGTGGACTATAAACACAACGTTGGACAGTGTAATAGTTTGGTTGGGCAGCCTAAGGTACTATTAGTTCTTTTCGTATCATTCTCTCAAATATCTGTGTTTAGCTCCATGGAGTAAGAACGAGTCAGTGTGTGTTATCATTCATTATTTGCATTTTAATGTTTACTAATAATCTGTGATAGAATGTATGATGTGTTGATTTGATATACTGTATGTGATATGATGGTATGTATTATTGTGATATTTGTTTGTATTATCGTTTTATTTATTGTCATGCTGGTAATGATGTAGATTATCTCACCTCTCTATATGCTTTTCTCTATATTATTATTATATTTCTGTAAAGAGTTTGAGGAAGAGGAAGAGAAACAGCTTCTTGAGATTCAGTATCCGGACGAGCGCCAGCCGAGTGAGCAGTGCGAGGACGGCGAGCCGATAGATCACCCTTACCATTAGGATTGATCTTGAGATCATGACGTTACCTGGATTCTTCGGTTTCATGAGACTTGATTTTCATGGAGGCTCGAAAGCCTGGCGAATGCGTGAGGATAGAGGATCAATAGTTTATGTGGGATGTCTCACTGTGTCCCTGAGTAGAGAGTTTGATAGGGAGATTATATTTACTACTACTTTGTATTTACATCTTGAGTTGCCTCTAATTGTTAGGCGTTATTGGGAAGGAATTTTCCATGCGCCTAGCGAGCTTAGTAGTGAGTCGATAGCACGGACTCATGTCCATAGAGCTGTGGGACCTTTAGGATTTCTGTCATTCGATGATCTCTCTGATGATGATCCATCAGAGGGTTAGTAACCTTTGAGGTGCACTTGGGCAATGTTATGTTCTAGTTTTATGCTAACACTTTACTGCTTTGATAAATATTTGTAGTTGTAAATTATTTGTATACTTAAGATAAAAATCATATGTATATTATGGTGTGATTATGTTTTGCATTATTTCATGTTCTGTGTTATTTTGTTTAACATTATCAAGTATAAAAAGGAAAAATTTTACAACTCATATTATTTATGTACCAAACATTTTACAACTTGGGTAAAAATTTTATTTTATTTTATTTTTATTGCATTAAGAATATGACATCCCCACAAGGGTGTTACACATGATACCACATCCAAGAACCTCCAATCTCATGGTAATGTCATAAATGCATGAAACTTGAACAAAGTGATGGAAGTCCCAACCATAACCTTGAACAAGCACTGGAAGTCCATCCAGCCACATCATTACCATAGAGAAAATCTATTTCCCCCTAGGTAGTGAAGTCCATCAACTACACAGTTATCGATAATGCACAAGGAAATCCATCCTCAAACTCTATAATAGGAAGGATACAATCCACCTTACTTAAATATAGATCATCTACCTCTTCGGAGCTCACCCACATCTACGGGGCTCACACTTATCGAAAAGTAATCACCCACATCTACGGGGTTCACGCCTATCAATAAGGCATCACATACAATCAAGTATATCATCATTACTAATTAAGTACTTATAATTAGTATTACAAATCATTATGATTCAACAATCACATAGAGAAGATATTACTCACCAATCTATGATTCTTAGCAATACAAAGAGGATATTATAAACCTCATTATGTTTCTCAAACATTTCTTGCAAAACAATTACTAATTACTTCCCATGACTACTTTCACAATTGATTTATATGCATTCCAAATTCATTACAAACCAATCATCAAATACTTTTAAGAGTACCTTATCACTCTTAAAAGAGCATACACGAATAATTCCCACACTTAGGGAAACTCAATTCCTCGATTCATCACAATACAAATTATATGTATATATAACCATGTCTAATTACCTACTGTAATTAGCGTTTCAAGTCAACTTGATTTAATACATTCTCATTTCTTCCATTACCCCTATTAGAGTTTCAATACACTTTACTGGGCATAAACAAAAGATTCTAACAATTAGGAATCTCAAAACATCAAAATAGAGATTATGATGAATTCTGCTCTGGGTGCCTAAAAAGGCTTATTTAAAAAAAAAGCACCAATTGCCTATATTAACTTCAAGAATTTTAAAACTTTATAGACAACTAGCCTTTTGCCTTAGCTTTCAAATTCAACAAGAACCAGGTCATTCTGATAACCACAGCTTAAGTTATGCTACAAACACAACAAGCTGTCAAGTTGCTATCCTGTATCATGCCTAGGAGTGGCAGTCTCTGCCTCGCTAGACTGAAAAATGATCAGTCCATGCCTAGGCTTGGCCATGTTGCGCCTAGGCGTGACCTTTCTGCAAAAAATTCTATAGAACATATTTCTGCATAATCTTCATTCCAAACCAAGATTTCAGCCTTTAACCTCACTTCTAGATGATTTCTATCATCACTAAGGGTCTCTAAACAAGTTATAAACCTCATTTCTTTCTTTGGATCAATCAAACTTTGATTAAAACTAAAACTCCAACCTTAAAACTCCTTTGTTTCAACTAACTAACTAATAGGACACTATGGATTCTAAGGGTTCCAAACTATCAACCATGCACCAAACTTGTTAGAATCTAACTCATTTCAACTAAATAAGCAAGAAACTAACATCTAACTTCCTATTCTCACCCAAACCTTACTTTTTCCTCATCAAGTTCCACCAAGAAACAAGGAGAAGATAAGAGGAAATGGATAAAAACAACACCCCTACCTCAAGTTCTTGAAGATGAAGATAGAACAAAGCCTCCACTTGAATCCTTTCCCTTGATGGTTGATCCTCCTCTTGGTTTCTCTCCTCTCTTTTCTTCTCTTTCTCTTTCTCTCTTTTCTCTTTTCTCCTTATTCTTTCTCACATTTTCCCTTCTCTTCTCTGTTTCTGCTTATCTATTTTTTTATTCTAAATATCTCAATCGAGAGATATTTAGCAAGAGAATGTCATTTTGACTTCTCTTAGTTAGGTACCAAAACTCTGATCTACTAAGAACACTCAGAGTTCACCAAAACTGGATTTATAGCTTCCAACAGATTCAAAATAAATCCTAAGATTCATTAAAAATCTTGTTTCACCAAAAATTGATATTTTCGTATCAGCTAGGGGTCAAATCGATACAAAAACACACAACTAGTATGCTCAAAAATGCTGAACCAACTCCAAAAATTTTCAAACTTTAATTGTAGCACAGTTCCCATATTTATGACTTGGAAACAAACTCTCCACATTTATTTCCACTATCTAAGCAACTTAAGCCACTTCCGGAGCAAATAACAGTTATATTTCTTACATGGTGTTACAACAAAGTGCCTAAACATGCTCAGAAAGTCACAAAACTTCATAGACATGTTAAGTAAGTATTAGGCTACTTCTGTAACCATATACAAGCCTAACATGATTTTGTAGGGTATTACACACTTGGTCTACGAACACCACTCCCGCGCTCCAAAAGCTTTGTCGTATGTCACAGATAAGGACCCTCTCCACTTTAGGTTCTCGATTTTCCAATCGTGCCAGCCTTATCTCTTTTTTTCTCTTCCATGATCTTCCTTTTGTCGTCCTTGGTGGGTTTGTATCCTAACCCGAATCTATCTTTATTTTCCAAAGGCTGTAAAAGTCCTGTGGCACCTTGTCGTTTCTTACACAGCCCTTTTCCATGATGATAACCTCCTTCTAGCATGATTTTAGCCATCATTACAGATGCAATAGAGGGTTGCAGTTTTGAAATTGGAGCTCCTTCCCTTATATAAGTGGTATTGGTGACCTCAATTGCTTGAAAGGCAGTCTCGAGAGCCTCTTCTGCAGCTTCAACATAAGGAGTGTCTAATGGCTTGCTCACCAACAGGTCCTCTTCACCAAAGACAATAATCATTTTATTATCAACTATGAATTTTACTTTTTCGTGCAAGGTGGAAGGCACAGCTCCAACAGAATGAATCCATGATCGTCCTAAGAGACAACTGTAGGATGGTGCAATGTCCATCACTTGGAAGAGTATGTTGAAGGTGCAAGGACCAATTTGAACTAGTATTTCGATCTCCCCTATGACCTCTCTCCTTATGCCATCAAATGCCTTTACTATCATCGTATTTAGTTTCATATGTGATCCATCAAAAGATAATTTGGAGAGTGTCAACTTTAGCATCACATTCAAGGAAGAGCCATTGTCCATCGGTACTCTAGCCATAATATGATCTTGACATTTTACTGAGATGTGGAGTGCCTTATTATGTCCTCTTCCTTCAACGGGTACTTCATCATCGGTGAAAGTGATGTAATTATTTGCTGTGATGTTACTGATAACGCCATCCAACTTATCAATTGTGATGTCGTAAGAAACATGAGCTTGATTAAGTACTTTCATTAGCACCTTCCTATGTGGCTCGGAGTTCATCAATAAGGATAAGAGAGATATTCTTGTAGGGGTGCGATTTAGTTGATCTACCACCCTGTATTCACTTTGCTTTATGAATTTTAAGAACTCACATACTTCTTCCTTAGTCACTTCTTTCTTATAAACCTCTTGCTTTGCCGTCTTTAGTTCCAAGGTTTCTTCAGTAGAAGTTTCCCCTATTTTGTTTTTTCTTTTTCGAGTTCTTTCCACTTGCTCCACTATAAATATGACCACTCCGAGTCATTCCACCGATACCAGATATACTTGAGATAGCAGATGGGATTTTCATTTGATTATCCTAGAGGTCATCCATAATGACTTGCACATCATACTTCCAAGGCACAACCTTGGTATCCTTGTAAGAAAAAGGGGTCGGCACTTGAATGGTGATAGGATTCTGACCGAGAGGGGCTTATAGAGACACCTCTTTAGTGTAATGAATCGTCAATGACCTTGGTATACCTGGAGCTTGCTTTATGATTGGTGGCATTGTATAAGTATTGGTGGCTAATGCATAATTTTTAGTTTCAAACAAGTCTACAAACTTGATGCGGGATTAATTGTTGCATTGCGAACCCAAGTGCAAGTTGTCTCAAGTAATAAATTTCTCGGGAGTCCGAGGTCGATCCACAGGGAATTGTTAAAGATTAATTAAGGTGAAGTGAATATTTTGTTACTACGATTAAAATTATTTACTTAGATAAAAAGATTCACTCTTGGTAAATAAAATAAAGGTAAGATTAATTCCTTTTATAACTCAATTAGAATCCTCGCAACATGGAGGTTCCAATTGGAAAATATAACATTAAAAGTCCAATTAAAATAATATACGTAATTATATTATGTTTCTTAAAAATATTACCACCACTTATAAATGGTTTAAAGCATTCATTGTGCCAATATTTTATCTACAACAAATCAAGAACTCCTCTTTACAAAGATGGTTTCTAAATTATAAGAAATAAATTATAATACGTATAATGGTTACTAGAAAATATAAATCATTTAAGCACAAGAGAAAAATAAATCTAACCTTACTTTATTACCAAGAGCTTCACCCTTTCACCCAAGTAAAATGAAACTTAGTTACTCATTGATAAGAAGAAAGAAAGAGAGAAGAAGAAGAAGAAGAACATGACTTTAATTTAAAACAAAGGAAAATTACTACACGAAAACCTAGTAACAAAATGACATCATTTTGGTAACTAACACCTAACACCCTCAATGATTTGCCAAGGCCCCCTTTTATAGAGGATTAGAGATACAAAATGACAAGGGGGCTGAGTCATTAGTGGGTGGATGAGCGGAAAATGAGTGGAAAATGCCAAATGACTTTAGGTGAGTGGGAAATTATGGAGATTCCTTATCTCTGAAATCATGTAGCTCTGAAGTCATTGCATTCGTCATTTTTGAACCAAGTGGTCTTCATGAAAGTTGTAAGCCTGGATCTTGACTTTCAAATGGCTTTAGTTTGAGTCCAATATCATGTCTATAACTCTATATACTTTCAAATTACTGAACACTACCCAGGCCCAGTCATAGCTCCTCTGTTCTGACTTCCAAGCCCAATATCACCTTCAAGAAGTCTGATTCTGGAAACGTGTTCAACATGAAAGTTATAGATATAGGTCTTAACTATTCTTCATCCAAATTTTAGCTCATTTTACAACTTATAACCCGAACAATGGCATGAAAAGTACACATAGGTTAAGCTGTCAGGAACAGCACTCTAGTTCTTGCTTCAACCCCAATTTGAGTTATCTACTCGTGTGATTGGACCTTTGAGGTCTTCATGAAAGTTATAGAGCTCTCTCTTATCTTTCAAATTCCACTAGATTTACCTCCAAATACCACTTACATCCCAAGATATAGCCCAAATATAAAAATATTGTAAGATGTAAATTATGCTGAAAAATTTAATTAAGTTCAATTTGAATCCAAACTTACAAAACATAATCAAAATCAATCAATTAAGTACATGGAGAGTGTAAATGACTAAAAATGAAGGCTTATTAATGTATCAAATATGTGATCATCAAATTCCTCCACACTTAGCTTTTTGCACTCTTGGGCAAAACACAAGACCAAAACTAAAAAACACGAAACAGGCTCAAAAGTTAAATACTCTAAAAGACTTAATTTCTAATAATATTTAAAATGAAGAGCAATCATTCAAGTAATCAAAACATTCATGAGGTAACATATCTTCACTTCTTAAATCAACAAGCAAGGATATTTCAATTGAAAAGCATGAGTCAAGAATGATATATTTTCACAAGATTCACTCTCAATCCCTCAAGTGTTTAAAAGGTAGGTATTTCACTCAATTCAACCCATGAAAATTGCACTACCATAAGCTTGCTTATCTTCTACTTCTCCACTACTCAGAACACATGCATACACAAATCATGAGGACTTTATTCAAGGTTGTAATGGGGTCAAGTTAAAGGAGGAGGTAATATGGATATGACAAGTTAAATACCAGAGAATAAAAGAGCATGAGAACTGAGTTCAATTAACAAGCATAAAAGTTCATCCCAACTTCACTTAATACAAATTCCCTTTACCTATTCTTTTCTTTTCCTTTATTACCTTGTTGACCCTCTTCTTTTTACATTTTTTTTATGATTTTTTTTTTAAAAAGAACATCATATATACATTTTTTTAAATATTCTGCATACATACCCCCACACTTGTTCAAGAACTCATCGAATGATAAACTAATGTTCTCTTATTCTCTAAGGTCAAGTAAGAACATGATTTTTCATTTAAGGCACATAATGAGTTCGAAACAAAGAATAGTCAAATAAACTCAAAGGGGTTAAGCAAGGAGAAATAGGTCATTTCTAATGCTTTATGTTGGCAGGAATCAGAGAATTTCCAAGAAGTCATAAGAGTGCTTGATAACATATTAAGACAACATGCTGTTAAATAAGGCTAGCTATTTGATTAAAGTAGCTATTTCAAGAAAAATGTCTCAATCATATTTATGTATGCATATGAAAATGTAGTCTAAAAAAGAATCAAAGCAAGTTCTAGAGTAACAATTCCATGAGTGAAATTCACACAAGAAAGAAAAGAATGGTACAAATGTTCAATTCATTCATCAATAGGCTCAAAATCTCACAAGGCATAATTCTATCATTCTCAGTCCACCAATTCAACATTCATAACCAAGCATGTAAATTTTAAGAAAGAAGACAATTTACTCAATCATGCAAATTTTCCTGAATTTGAATTGCTACTTCCACATAAACTAGTTACTACCCCAATTACTCCTTACTCTGCCATCAATTTTTGATGCGTCTCAAGAGTAAATAATTTACTCTTTACTCTGACATCCCTAATTACTTTTGTTATTAATAAATTGATGACAAACACAACAAACATATTAACAAACTCACTTTTGAATTTTTTTTTAGTTTTTTATTTTTTTAATACAAGCACAACAAACATATTAACAAACACACTTCCTATTTTTTTTGGGGTTTTTTTTTACAATCATCATTCCCCCCAACCAGATCACAACATTGTCCTCAATGTCAAAACATAAATAGGTAAAGGATAGAATATATTACTTGTTGCTGCAATTACTGAAAAGAAAAACCTCACACAAATTTAAACAAAAACAAAGTATGATAAATAAAACTAAAGCTTGTAATTATTTAAATAGTTGGAGTGTCTTGGCTGGCTTTCTTTTCATTTTGCTTCCCTCACCATTTCCTTCACCGCTTCCTTGAGACCAATCTATCCGAAATAAGTACATTCTTGGATCAGTTCATAAATAAAAGCTTCTAATTTATCAATCAACTCATCAACAGTGGAAGCAGAGATAAGGAGTCGTCTTGCTGAAGGTGTGACAAATTTCTGTTCCACAGCATGGTCAACAAAAGATAATAAATTATCAAAGAAATTATTAACATTCAATAAACCTATGGGTTTATGGTGGATGTTCAATTGGGCCCAAGAGACAACTTGAAAGACTTCTTCCAAAGTACCAAAACCATCAGGTAAGACAATGAATGCATCAGAGTTTTCAAGCATCGCCTTCATTCGTCCATGCATAGATGATACTTGAATTTCCAGTCCAATTGTCTTTCCAATGATGTTCCTTCGAGTTAAAGGTTCAGGAATGACACCTAAAACTTGACCACCTCTTACAAATGCAGAAAGTGATACAGCCCCCATTAACCCAAGGCAACCTCCCCCATATACTACACGAATGTTCCTCGCAGCAAGTGTTCTACCAACAGTGCTTGCTGCGTTTACAAACTCTAAACTATTCCCATAACTTGTCCCACAAAATACACAGATACTGGCAAATCTACAAACAGAAGAAGAAGCTCCCTCCATTTCTACACTCACACTCTCTTTGAATGATTATGAGTTACAGAAAAGTGAAGAAAATAGAGTGTTTAAATAGGGAAGAGAATAGAAAAAGTAATAATAGCTCCTATACAAGTAGGTTGGCTAGTGTCAGAAAAGTTTGAAATTTTAAAAAAATAATTAAAAAAATTATTATTTTTTTATTTTTTTGTTTTTGTTTTGTTTTGTTTTGTTTTTTACTTCAAGAAAACCATCAGGGTAAAGAAGTCTAGAAACCCCCGAAGGATCCCATCCAAAGGATCGTCTGTCCAAAACCAAAATTCAACAAATACAAAGATAAAATAATAATAACAAATGATTACATACCTTTATGTACAGGTTTCATGGCAGATCTTTATACTGCATATCATGAGTGCAGTAATACCAAGACGGCTCAGCCAATCTGGGCATTCTTCTCCCTCCCACTTGTGGGATATCCCAGCTTATGCATCGTCCTTCTAGTTAAAGAGAAAAAATCCGAATACGACGACCAGTGACCATAGCCAGTGAGAGGTCGCTGGAGAGCCCATGACATTAAATCACAGGATCCAGCTCAGAGGCATTGTCACGCGAGAATGCAAACACAGGACGCTTCTTTCTATCCATCAGCAAGTAGAGCCTTTGGTTAAAACCTGAGAATGCTTACGTGGCTCTCTACAGAGCGTGGCACACAAACCTTATTTACCAACCGGCGTGCGAAGGTCCACCCGAGTCAATGACGGGTCTGCCACTCCACTAGCAGGGGCTCCTAATCAAATTAAAGACCAAGTACAACTGAAGTTTCGCCCTTTTTTATTTTATTTAATTTATTTCATTTTTTTCTTTTCTTTTTTTTCTTCTTTTTTTTTTTTTTTCTTCTTTTTTTTTCTTTTTTTTTTTTTTTTTTTCTTTTTCTCGAAAATGTACAAGATAATATATACATATTGTGATTGTGGCTCACATCTTCCTCTGGTTTCACGTCCAAAAATGGCTTAAACGCCTTCTATGAGTCGGGGATAAACTTCCTATCCAATTTTCTTTTAAATTGGCAAACAGTGTCTTTTTGAGTCAGATTCCCAAGACTATAACGCTCTTGTTCGTCCTTGAAGAGATTCCACAAACTAAGAAGTTCACACTGCACAACTCCACAAGAATGCGTCTCAAGAGTCAATAAGATATTATATAATGACTCCTTACTCAGTCCATTCTTAATGAAGAATATTTTATCTTCTCTGTTTATAGAAACCATCCCCAAAGAGTGACATCGCGTGTTGCAATTTCATCGTGCACACTTGTAACAAACTTTCATTCTTTTTGCTCTTCTCCTTTTTGAAAATGAACTTTTACCGAGACCAGGCATGTATGGGACAAATGAATCTGAAGATTCACCAGCTAAATGAACCTTTGCTTCGATTATCCAGCATATATCTTCTGGGATGCCCTTATACATTAACAATCTCAGTCTTTCACGCCTAGTTTCATAGACTTTTGTTAGAGCATTTAGAGGGAGAGAAGGAAAATGTTTTCTTAGATTTGAGAGAATGACATCCATTTTAAAAGGAGAAGAAATCAGTTATTATGGGAAACTGAAAAACAAACCGACTTGAGAGTCACAGAATACCGTTATCCGCCATTTACCGGGAACACAAAGAACTGTAAAAAGAAATAAACAACATTAAAATAAATTCTACTCATAACAAGGATTAGAAAGAGAAATGGATTCTACCTCAACAACTTGATGTTCCAGAAATGGTTTGAGTCTTTGTCCATTGACCTTAAATACAATACCATTCCTAGGATTCTCAATGTCTATGGCCCCATAAGAATACACATGTTTGACAATATAAGGACCAATCCACCTAGATCTCAATTTTTCAGGGAATAGGTGAAGACGAGAATTATAAAGCAGAACTTTTTGACCAATTTCAAAAGTTTTTCTCAAAATTGATTTGTCATGAAAAGCTTTTGTTCTAACTTTATAAATCTTTGAGTTTTCATATGCATCATTTCTTAATTCCTCAAGTTCATTCAATTGCAATTTGCGTAACTTGAAAGCATCATCAAGACTTAAGTTGAAAGCTTTAATGGCCCAAAATGCTTTATGCTCCAATTCTACAGGAAAATGACAAGGTTTTCCATAAACTAACCGATAGGGAGACATGCCCAAAGATGTTTTAAAAGTAGTACGGTAAGCCCAAAGTGCATCGTTTAGTCTTAAAGACCAATCTTTACAATTTGGGTTAACCATTTTTTCTAAAATTTGTTTAATCTCCCTATTTGCTAATTCAATTTGTCCACTTATCTGAGGATGATAGGGGGTTACAATTTTGTGGGTAATGCAATATTTCTTCATTAAAGATTCAAATGGTTTATTGCAAAAATGTGTTCCCCCATCACTGATGATAGCTCGAGGAATTCCAAATCGACTCAAAACATTTTCTTTTAAAAATTTTAGAACAGTTTTATGATCATTGTGCCGACATGGAATTGCCTCAATCCATTTTGAGACATAATCAACTGCAACCAAAATGTACACAAATCCAAAAGATGATGGAAATGGACCCATGAAATCAATTCCCCAACAATCAAAAATTTCAATGACAATGATAGAGTTCAAAGGCATCATATTTTTTTTAGAAATGGACCCCAATTTTTGACAACTTTCACAACTTTTACAAAAAAATATAATTGTCCTTGAATAAAATGGGCTAATAAAATCCACACTACAAGATTTTCGTAGCTATTTTCTTTGAAGAAAAATGACCTCCACATGCTTCTGAATGACAAAATTTAATGACACTACTTACCTCATTGTCGGGTACACATCTCTGAAAAATTTGATTAGGACAATATTTGAACAAATATGGGTCATCCCAAAAGAAAATTTTCACCTCAATCAAAAACTTTTTTCTGTCTTAGTGTGTCCACTGAGGCGACATCTTACCTGTTACAAGAAAATTGACAATGTTAGCAAACTAAGACATGAAATTGACAGAAAATAAAAATTCATCAGGAAAAGAATCATTGATAGGTGTGCTATCAAAAGATGAGCCTGTTGTCAGCCTTGACAAATGATCTGCAACAACATTTTTGACTCCTTTCTTGTCTTTTATTGTGATGTTAAATTCTTGAAGCAACAAGATCCACCATATCAACCTAGGTTTGGCATCCTGTTTAGACATTAAATATCTAACAGCAGCATGATCAATGAAAACAACAGTGGACGAACCAATTAAATAAGCTTGAAATTTGTCTAATGTAAAAATTATAGCAAGTAGTTCTTTTTCAGTAGTGGTGTAATTCATTTGTGCACTATTCAAAGTTCGATTTGCGTAATAAATTACATGAAGCTTACCTTCCTTTCTTTGGCCTAAAACAGCACCAACAGTAAAATCACTAGCATCACACATCAACTCAAAAGGCAAAAACCAGTCAGGAGATTGCATGATAGGAGTAGAAGTCAAAAGACCGATTAATTTTTCAAAAGATTTTTGACAATCTTGAGTCCAATCAAATAGTGTATATTTTGTTAGAAGATTGCATAAAGGTCTAGATATGGCACTAAAGTCCTTTACAAATCTTCTGCAAAATCTTGCATGTCCTACAAAGGAACGAACTTCTCTGACTATTTTTGAGAAAAGCAAATGAGCAATTAATTCAACTTTGACCTTATCAACTTCAATTCCTTTAGAAGATATCACATGACCTAATACTATTCCTGAGGTAACCATGTAATGACATTGTTCCCAATTTAACACAAATCCTTTTTCTTCGCATCTTTTAAGAAATTATCAAGACAATTTTCAAAAGAATTTTCAAAAACTGTCAGATCATCCATGAAAACTTCTACATAATGCTCAATCATGTCATTGCAAATACTTAGCATGCATCTTTGAAAAGTTTCCGGAGCATTACAAAGACCAAAAGGCATTCTTCTATATGCAAAAGTGTCAAAGGGACAAGTAAAAGTGGTCATTTCTTGGTCCTCTAATGCAATTGGTATTTGATTATACCCTGAATAACCACCAAGAAAACAATAGTAGGGATGTCCTGCTACTCTTTCCAGAATCTGATCAAGAAATGGCAAAGGGAAATGGTCTTTCCTAGTGGCTGCGTGAATTGTGGCTGGTTGCTATTTCTCCAACTGAAGTTCGGGTGATTTCTCCATCCCGGATTGTATGTATCTGAAAAAGAAGAAGTGAATGACTTTTTAAAATTGTTCATTACATTTACTTGTTCATGCACAACTTCTTTAAAAACAGGAAGTTTTGGACATTCATTTGTTGAGTGTCCTAATTCATCACAAATGCCATAAATTTCTTCATTTTGCACAGATTTAATTTCTTTTACTTTTCCTGATTCCATAGCTTTAATCTTTCTAGCCAAACTAGCAAATCTTGCATTTAGATCTTCTTCTTGACTAAGATGATATTTTCCTTTACTAGCATTTGCAAGGTTAAATCTAATTGAATTTTCAGAAGGATTAGTATCATGCCAAGATTGAGAATTTTCAGCCAAATGGTCTAAATAGTCTAAAGCTTCTTCAGGTTCTTTATCAAGAAATTCACCATTACACATTGTTTCCACAAATTGTTTAGTTTCGGGTGTTAACCCTTCATAAAAGAAGCTTATAGTGCGCCATTTTTCAAAACCATGATGTGGGCAAGAATTCAACAAATCTTTAAAACATTCCCAACTTTGAAAATATGCTTCATTGGAATTTTGGAAAAAAATTTGGATTTGTCTTTTCAAAGCATTGGTTTTATGTGTTGGAAATTTTTTTTTCAAAAACTCACCTTGCATTTCTTGCCATGTGCCAATTGATCTTGGTTTCAAAGTGTTAAGCCAAGTTTTTGCTTTATCTTTCAAAGAAAAAGGAAATAATTTAAGCTTAACAACCTCTTCAGTGCAAGTTTGATCATGAAAAGCAGTACATACTTCCTCAAATTCTTTTAAATGTAAATATGGGATTTCAGATTCTAAACCATGAAAATTAAGAAGTAAAGAAATCATACCTGACTTGAATGTAAAATTATTGGCATTGAGTGGAAAGATAAAACATGATGGACTAGAATTTCAAGATGGTTGCAAATACTCACGCATAGTTTGCAACGGTTGATTTTCATGTTCATCATGCACACTTTCGTTTTCAGCCATTGTGCTTAATGTGTGTGATTGTGATTCAAACAAATCAATATGTAAAGAACCTAGATTAACTCTAACCAAACGACCAGAATTTAAATCACGATACCAATTAAGCATAAACAAGTAACTTACAGTATAAAATAAAATGTACAAAATAGCAGTATAAATCGTCCATTAAATATTAACAAAGGTGTGGTATAAATCAACCACCAAATATATATTAACACTTAGTAAATAAATATTAACAAAGGTGTGGTATAAACCAACCACCAAATAAGTTAAAAAGCATAAAAATTAAAAAGTTAGTATACGAGATAAAGTAAAATGTTAGAAGCAGATAAAAATAAAAAGTTAGATAATTAGAAAGAGAGTTAGTAAGTTAGTAAACAAAAAAAAAAAATGAGAAAAAAAAATGACAGAAAATAAATACAAAAAATAAAGTACAAAAAAAAAAAATAAAAGAGAGAGTTACCTCCACTAAGTTAAAATGTACAAGAGAATAAAATGGAGAATTACCCCCATTGTATAGAAATTAAAATGCAGAACATAAAGTGTAAAAAGTAAATTTAAAATATGGCGGAGAATTGGTAAGCCGATTTTTTGCTCAAATGAGAGAGGAGAGAAAAAGAAAGATTATTTCATTAATGATTAAAGATTATAGAGAAATTAGGGAGAGTTTCTCCCACAAGTTAGTATGCATAGAAAATAAAAAGGGAGAGGTTCCCCCACTAGTTAGTATGTTAGTATATATACAAAATTTTTACACCAGAAATTCAGTCTTCAAATCAAGTCCCCAGCAACGGCGCCAAAAACATGATGCACAATTTTTAGTTTCAAACAAGTCTACAAACTTAATGCGGGATTAATTGTTGCATTGTGAACCCAAGTGCAGGTTGTCTCAAGTAATAAATTTCTCGGGAGTCCGAGGTCGATCCATAGGGAATTATTGAAGATTAATTAAGGTGAAGTGAATATTTTGTTACTACGATTAAAATTATTTACTTGGGTAAAAAGATTCACTCTTGGTAAATAAAATAAAGGTAAGATTAATTCCTTTTATAACTCAATTAGAATCCTCGCAACATGGAGGTTCCAATTGGAAAATACAACATTAAAAATCCAATTAAAATAATATATGAAATTATATTATGTTTCCTAAAAATATTACCACCACTTATAAATGGGTTAAAGCATTCATTGTACCAATATTTTGTCTACAACAAATCAAGAATTCCTCTTTACAAAGATGGTTTCTAAATTATAAGAAACAAATTATAATACGTATAATGATTACTAGAAAATATAAATCATTTAAGCACGAGAGAAAAATAAATCTAACCTTACTTTATTACCAAGAGCTTCACCCTTTCACCCAAGTAAAATGAAACTTAGTTACTCATAGATAAGAAGAAAGAAAGAGAGAAGAAGAAGAAGAAGAACATGACTTTAATTTAGAACAAAGGAAAATTACTACAAGAAAACCTAGTAACAAAATGGCATCATTTTTGTAACTAACACCTAACACCCTCAATGATCTGCCAAGGCCCCCTTTTATAGAAGATTAGAGATACAAAATGACAAGGGGGCTGAGTCATTAGTGGGTGGATGAGTGGAAAATGAGTGGAAAATGCCAAATGACTTTAGGTGAGTGAGAAATTATGGAGATTCATTGTCTCCAAAATCATGCAGCTTTGAAGTCATTGCATTTGTCATTTTTGAACCAAATGGTCTTCATGAAAGTTGTAGGCCTGGATCTTACTTTCAAATGGCTTTGGTTTGAGTCTAATATCATATCTATAACTCCAGATACGTTCAAATTACTGAACACCGCCTTGCCCAGCCTGATCACAGCTCCTCTGTTCTGACTTCCAAGCCCAATATCACCTTCAAGAAGTCCGATTCTGGAAAAGTGTTTAACATGAAAGTTGTAGATATGGGTCTTAACTATTCAACATCCAACTTTCAACTCATTTGACAACTTCTAGCTCGGACAACAGCATGAACAGTACACATAGGTCAAGCTATCAGGAACAGCATTCTAGTTCTTGCTTCAACCCCAATTTGAGTTATCTACTCGTGTGATTGGGCCTTTGAGGTCTTCATGAAAGTTATAGAGCTCTCTCTTATCTTTCAAATTCCAATAGAATCACCTCCAAATATCACCTACAGCCCAAGATATAGCCCAAATACAGAAATAACGTAAGATGTAAATTATGCTAAAAAATTCAATTAAGTCCAATTTGAATCCAAACTTACAAAACATAATCAAAATCAATTAATTAAGTACATGGAGAGTGTAAATGACTAAAAATGAAGGCTTATTAATGTATCAAGTATGTGATCATTAGTGGCCTCTTGAACTGGTGGAGGTGTAATTTCTTTGACCATGTATATATCACCATTATTGTACTGATTGCTTATTTGCACTAGGTGACTATCCATTAAACTTTGAAGGATCTGTTTGAATTCATCACATTCCTTAATAGAATGCCTTACCTTTCTGTGGATCTCACACACTGTTTCATCTTCATTGACTTTTTTTTTATCTCAATTTAGTTTTGTATTAACCCGAATTTGCAATGCTCTCTGAAAATAACTCTCATGAGAGTTTTTATGCTAGCTACCTGACTTATGAGGTCAGAATACTTCTCTATGGCATTGACTATAGAACCTCCATGATCAGGAAAGGGATTGCAGCCTACATTAGGAGTTCTTTCTTTAAAGTTCAACCATTTGTCATTGATCAGGTTTTGTACCTTGAATTTCAAGGCTCTGCAATTTTAACGAGTGGCCAATAGCCCCAGCATGATAATCACACTTATCATTTAAATTAAATCCTTTTGGGTATGGGGGTTTCCACTAGCTTCATTGGACAAGGGACCAATAAGGAGTTACGAATGAGTTATGGTAGCAACTCAGTGTAGGTCATGGGAATTAGGTCCAGTTTCTTTTCTTGGTTAGCTGGCGGCCTTCTTTGGTTGGTATTTTGATTTTAGGTCCATGGTTGGGTTGATTGAGATGGCATGGTAGGAAGTGTTTGGTTCGGGATGGTAAGTTGTGTTTGATAAATGATCATTAGGCGATAAGGTTGAAGATATGGAGCTTGGGAGGCATTAGCAATGTATGAGTTATATGGTATGTAGGGAGGTTGGAAAGATGATTGAGGATTAATAGGTGCTTGGCTATGTTTCCCCTAGGTAAAATTTCTCTGATCAAAAGTAACTGCATGAGTTTCACCTTCTCTTTTCTTCCCTGCTGGGGACCTTTTGGTACTAAATGTCCTTATTGAACTTTCAGTGATCTTTTCACTTCTCGTTCCTCCCTCGATTCTTTCCCCAATGATGACCATGTTTGAGAAATTCGATGACATAGTTCCTATCATCTTGTCATAGAAGGGTGATTGGAGAGTGTCAATGAATGTGACCACCATTTCTCTTTCTGTCAGTGGGGGTTCTACCTGAGCAGCTATTTCTCTCCATCGTTGAGCATATTCCTTAAAGGTTTTAGCTTCCTTCTTAATTATATTCTGCAACTGTAGTCTATCTGGTGCCATATCGATGTTGTATTTATATTGTTTCAAGAAAGCATCAGCCAATTCCTTGAAACATCGAATATGGGTACGTTCAAGGTGTGTATACTAGTTAGACGGCCCCAGCTAAGTTGTCTTAGAAGAAATGGATTAGCAGTTTGTCATCATGAGCATATGAGGCCATTTTACAGACATACATAGTCAGATGGTTTTTTGGGCAAGTGGTCCCCTTATATTTGTTGAAATCTGGGACTTTAAATTTTGAGGGAATCACTACATCCGGGACAAGGCAAAGTTCTGAGGCATTTCAAAGACCATAACTACTTGCTCCTTCTATAGCTCGTAGTCTTTATTCAAGAACTTTTAGTTTTTCCTTGGATTGAAGGCCTTCAGTTAAAGGATTCAACAGAGAAGTACCAGCAATCTTATGAGGGAAAAACTATGGCATGTAAAAAGGGGTTGGATGTTGCATCGATGAGGTCCCATTAGCACCAAGGTAAGAACGTTGGGCTGGAGCTGGGTTTTGTGGCCCTGAAGTAGACATTACTAATGGTGTGCCGCTCTCGGGAGGGTTAGTAATTTGTGATGACATGAAACCTAGGGGAAGACCATATGGGGGAATGAAAGTAGGGAACTAAGGAATCTCGTTGGCATTTGGCTAAGATCCTTGTGTTTTGGTAGTGTTTAAAGGGTTTGAAGTTGTTGTGACTACCGGTGCACTACCCTCAGGGGTATTGGTAGCTAATGGTGGCGTATAACCAGGTGGAAGGCTATATGATGGGAATAGAGGCGCTTGTGTTTCTTGATGACTAGTAACAGGGTTTTGTGGAGGGTTATTTGAGTAAAAGGTGAGTGGCATCATGACCCCTTGGGAGGTGATGCTAGGATATTTCCAAAGAATTGACGTAAAGCGAGGTGGGTGAGCAAGTATAGCTGGAGGATCTTCATTTGCCCTTGAAGGAGTCCCTTCTGTGTTTTTTGTTCTTTCCAAAGCTAGCAGGACTTCTAGGATGTTGGCCATTTGTTCCTTTAGTTAGGTTACTTCATCTCTCAGCTCTTCCTGTGACTGCCCCAGTTCATCCATGACTTTTGATTGGGAGCGAGTCTTATACGAGTGTCGTAGAGACAGTTTTCTTTTCTGTATTCATTATTTGTTATTATTATTAAAAATATGAAAGAAATACAAATAGATGTAAAATTATGCATACAGAGACATGATCTAAAGTAGCAAGCGATATCGATAAACCTTGTTTATTCAAAGAAAAAAATCTTTATGGTCATATAGAAATAGCCTTTACAACATATTGCTCTCTACTACTCAAAACAAGGCTAACTATTGATTCCCATTAGAAGGAAAAAAAATACATTAGTGCTCTTAAAACAAAAACTAATTTCAGTGGTTCTCTTCAGTAAAATCTTCAAAGGAAGTCGAGGTCCTTCCTAACCTAAGTCAGAATATCCTGGGTTTCTCCTGGTGCCAACTTAGCTTCCACTTTGAGAATTTCTCTTGCCCTTTTCCTCGAATGACTAGAGATTTCCCTTATATTGTTAGCCACCACTTTGGCTTTCCGCTCCATGTCTTGGCTTGCATTGAGGTAGAAATCCTTTTCATTAGTCAAGAAAAGAACATCATTATTAAGCCTATTCTTCTTACTCTCCAAGAAAGTAGTCCAGTCAACATGTTTTTGCAAATGCTGATTCAAGATTTCAACTTCAGCCTTGTACTCTTCAAGTTGGCCATCTTTCCCTTGGATGATTGTTTTGAGGACTTGACAGGTCCCTCTTAGCCTCTCTATCTCAATCTCTTTAGAGGCTGCTTCCTGTTCTTGACTCTGGATTCTCCTTCTTGCAGCGCTAAGTTGATCTTTCAAGGACCTACTCTCAGTGGCCCATTACTGATGAATAATTTTGTATTGCCCCTCTGCTTCAGCATAGTAATCAATGGGTTCATTAAACTAGTGCATTAGTGGCTCTAGACCTTGTAGTTTAGGAGCAAGAAACCCTTTCCTCCTATTAGCCTACCAAATTAGGTATTCTGGTGTTGTTTCAAACGATGGGAGACCTAGCTTTACACTTCTTGCGTCCTTCCAATATCCAATAACCTCCTTGATTTTACGGGTGGTTCCTTCATCGTTATTAGAGAATTCATACTTTGACAACCCATGAGTCATAGGAATGAATTGTAATGATTCCATCTGCCTTCGAACCATTGCTGGAGCATAGCTTACTACTTCCCATGGGCCAATAAGTAGAACCCAAGGCTTACTTCCACATCTGTATATGGTATATGGGAGAGGAAACCACTTGGCTCTCCAGACCACTTCTTTCATTTCAGCGAAAAAACTCATTCACTATCTCATCGTCAAAGTTCGGGAATACTAATTGTCATGACCATATAGCGAGAGTGGATGCTTAGGTATGACAAACTATTTAAGATTAACTTCTGGATGACCAAAGCATCTCAAGGTTGGTAGATGACTGAGCATCCATACTGCTAGCAATGATACACATCCCCAAAATTTTCCCTTCTGATGAACTCGACAGTAGTTCAATGATCGAATCGTCTCTGCTAAGATTGGTGGGGTTGAGTGTACCCCATGCTTGATTTGCTCAAACAATTTGATCACATGTCTATCTATCTGATTCTTTACTCTTGGGAATATTACCAACTCATAAATAGCAAGGGCGAGTGCTATCAGACCCAGATTTTGATTAACATGAGCTTCAACAATCCTAAGCAAAAACTCAGAATCCATGCTCCGTCCTCCATCCCTTATATATTTATCCAATTCATTTTCCTGAATTCCTATTAATTTGGATAGCATCCTTTTTGGTGTCTTCTTAGAGTTGTGTAAGTATACTTTGTCTTTGGGCATATTGTCTTTATTAAGAAGCCTAGCATACTCTTCAATTGTTAGCACCAACTCGAACAGTTGAAAAGTAAAGCACCAATATGAGGGGTCCCAAAAGTGAAGCATGGCTTTCAACATTTGGAGATCGGGGGTGATGAACATAAGAGCTGTAATATCTCCATATTTGTCATTGAACTCCTCCTGTCTTCTCATACTGTACCACACATTATGAAGCCTTCTTATGCCATTTTGCTCAAGGTCATGGCTTCCCATTAGGGGTGGTAAAGGAGTGTCCCTGTGTTGCAAACTGTTTCCTTCCTTTACTTGAATTCTTATAGACTCTTCGCTGACAGCCCATATACTTTCTGCCAGCTCAGACATTAGAGCCACTTTTCCCTTATCCATGTTCGAGGTTTATCGATATCTTTACAAGGTTAGACCACACATACAAATGCAAGATAAGAAAATAGCAAGAAGGGAGTTAGCATCTACAAAATGAAATTATAACAGACAAAATAATAGACAAACAAAAATTCCTTATGTGTTAAAAGGAAAGGATTGCCTAGGCTTGGTACCTGTCCTAAAGGATGGGTTCTATGGACCATGGTAGCTCTAAGGTTACCTCAGCAAGTGATAGCTTTGGTTCTAGACCCCTATCGGACAAAAGGTCCCCAAATTGCCCCTTGCTGTCACCAACACTTTGGCTAGCAAGAGTCCTCCATCCTCACCCATGATAGGTTACAAGCGAAAAGAGTTCAATTTGAGTGAGAGGTTTTCATGTGCCAATTCTGAGACCAAAGGTCTCTTAAAGTAACATTACTTCGCCATCTATCTAAGCCTACAAGGTACTAAGCTCAGGTATAGAGCTTGTATGTGCAAGTGTTTATAAGGGAACATGCAAGCAAATTTATTCATAAAGCAGAAGTACAATACATGTAATGCAAACAAAATGTACAACAATATGAAACAAATAAAAAAATAAAATAAAAATGGACCAACATAACCAAAGAGCAAATAACATAAGATTAAAACAAAGCTTAACCCTCTAATGTCCCCAGTGGAGTCGCCAGCTAACAAGAAAGAAAAGGAGGAAAAGACCTCGGGGTATTGGGAGTCGCCACCAATCGCTTTATCCATTAGATGGAATGGTGCAATTGGACACCTAAAAGATAGTCTGCATTTCAGAGTTCGTGGTTTGGGAGTTAATTACGGGTAAGGAAGGTGTTAGCACCCTACACCGTCCGTTCTAAGAATGGTTACCTATTTAATCTAATGTTATTTACAAGATTAATTAAATTAGTCCTTTATAAAAAAAATATTTTTGTTTTTATTGTGATATGTCTCATTTTGTTGAGCATGTTATCAAAGATGATAAATGACTAAGACATGGAATGGGTGGCTGAATAGCTATTTTTTTGGAACAAATTATAAGTCTACAACATATTATATAAAAGTAGTGAATTAAAATTATGTTAATTTTGCAAGGAAAAGAAAAAAAAGAATTTTTAAAATATTTATTTTTGATAAGGTAAAATGGTTTAAAAATAATATAAAATATTTTGAAAGTGACAAAGCAAGAGAGAGAAAAAAAGATAAAAAAATTTCACCACAATCATAAGCTTGAGACTATGTGAAGTTGTTCGCCTTTATTTGAGGATTTTTATTTTATAAAAATGATTTTATTTTAGTTTATAAAAAGAGTTATATTTTAGTTTACGTAATTATTTTAATTTTTTATGTGGGGATTAGATCTCACCAGCTCTCCTAGCAAGATTTGATATAAAGCCTCAAAAGTATTAGGAAGATCATAGTTGATCGGTGCTCCAATCCTCTTCCAATTTTTTCATTGTCAGCTAATTTTAAATTATTGATTAATACATTAATACAAAAAAATAAGTGTGTTAAATTAAAATATAGGTAATGTAAACAAAAAGAAAAAGAAAAAGACCTCAAACTTTATTTTTCACTCAAGCATAAACGAAATAGGAATGTTGAAAAAAGTAGAAGCCATATTAAAAATAAAATAAACAAAAAAAATAGTAAAAATAAAACAGGAACCAAAAAAAACAGGTAAAGCAAAAAGAAGAGAATTTTAGTCCCTGCTACAAACGAACAAAACGAAGAGACTTGTAGTCTCTGTAGCAAATAAAACAGGGAAAGAAAAGAGTATGAGAGTGCCAACCTCGCAACGGTAGGGAAGCAGCTCACGGTGGAGGCTGCTCGTGGGTCGCAACGGCGCGCGGTGGTGATTAGATGAGAAGCGCGACGCGAGAGGGAGCAAATCCGGGTTCATATTCGCGCAGCCTAGATCGCAACACAGTGGGCACAGTTACGAATGGAGAAGGAGCGGATCTGGGTTCGATTTATGGTGATGGCAAGTGGGTTCGATTGTTCAATTGAATGATGGCAGGGATTCGGATTTGATGGTGGGTTTGGCTCTGTTTTGGGGGTTGCAGAAGCTGTGGTCGATAGCGCCTATGACTGTTCTGGGAGGTTGAAGTGTTTAAGATGGTTTGGAAGCAGAGAGTGGGTAGAACATGGCAGCTGTTATGGTCAATAGGAGACTCAGTTTGGGTGGTGAAAGATGGTAGTGAAGTTGATGATGAAGGTGATTTGCGGTGGCTTTAATGGCAGAATGGTGGTTGGTTTGGTGAAAGTGCATTAAGGGGTGGTGCTACTACTATATGGTGGGGGATGAAGTGTGGGGCGAAGGCAGAAAATGATGAAAGCAGGAAGCAGGGGGTTTTGTTTTTGACCGTCAGTAGGTTTGCTCAATCTATTTTTGTGTGATTGATTTCTCTGTTTTGCTTAGGATTTATAGGGTTTAACCTATAGGAAATTTCTCCCTAATTCCTGATGATTGAAAGACAAATTGAAGAAGAAATCCTGTCAGTGATTTCAATCAACACTAAAAAGGAAAGTTGCAATTGGGTTGTGCAGCTACTTGTGGAGGCTAGGGTTTGGTGGCTAAGGTTTGGTGGCTAAGGTTCTTGGTTGCAGCAACAGGAAGGGAAAGGGAATGGGTCATGGGTTGACCCGTAACCCATTTTTCTCTGTTTTGTTCTTTCTTTCTTTTTTCTTTTTTTCATTTTTTTCATTTTTTATTTTTTATTTTTATTTTTTACTGAAATCAGACTTAGTAAATAAAACAAATATGAAAAGAATTAGGTATCAACAATTAGTTTTCCTATGGTTATAAGTGTAATTCTTGGTATTAATACTTTATTTGTCATCTTAGATTCATTGGAAGCTCTTCCCTTCTTTACTGTTGGCTCCATGACACCATACACTAGGACCCATTTGGTTTTGGCTTGTGCAGTTAGTTGATAATATACTCTATGACATATTTTCAAGTTTTTAAATTCTCTCTACATGCTTATTTTCATTCATTTAACTATATGATTCTTGTACCGCATTTTGCTACTTGTAATTATTGAAATTTTTGAAAGGTTGAATTTGGTGTTATTGTAATAAGTACTTGGAAATTCTTTTTAACCCATCATAAAGAGTCTTAGAAATATTCATATTTTCCTTAATTTCCAGAGTTGGGATAAACACTCTTGAACTTTTGTCTTTGATATATAACATAAGAACTTTGTGCTATTGATGAGAGCAGTGAATATGATACCAATGATTATGATATTTTGCTACTTCTAAGTGTGATTATGAGACATGAATTGATTTTTGAACTTATGACTATATGTTTTATGAGAGGAAACTTAACAGAACATTGCAGCTAGAGACAATTGGCATTAGCCTTGGTGCTCCATGTTTAGGAATACTCTAACTAGCAGGAGTGGTGCTAGCCCAGCATGTTTGGCCAACATGGTTGGTTTTGTTCCCTAGCTAATAAGGGTGGTGTTAGCTCATCGTATTAGTACACACGTGCAGTTTTGGAAATGTCTTAGATAAGCGGGCATTTGTTTGGTTTTGGATTAGAAACCTTTCTTCGTATCATGGTTATATGACTATTTTGAATTTCAGTACGTTATATTGATCTATTTCTTTTGTTATTATTTGAAGAATTATCCAAACTATGGTTATTAAAGGAATGTGTTTTCTGCCTATACTTAGTTACACTATTTTAACTAGAATTGTTGTTATGCTTATATTTGGAAAGTTGTAAAAATGCTTTAATTGAAAAACTTATGCATGAGCTTATCCTATTCCTTTTATAAATATATTATTTCTGACTAGGTTTTGTGAATCACTTTATTATGTCTATTTTTTAATATACTAGTGATGAGGAAGTTCTAGGCTCCTCAGCTTAACAGGAGTAATTGTCTCTTGGTGAGCCCAACAATTTGTTCGTTTAGGAAACCTCCTTTTTGCATCCAATCTTTTGTTCATTTTGGTATATTTTGATTATGTATTAAATTTTAGATGTGTTCTATTATCTACAGGAAGGATCTTGTTTCTATTGTGTTTATTTAGTTTGGGTTGTATGTATGGATATGTATATACTTTTGTTGTGCATTGTGTAGATGCTTTAGCTATTTGGATATATGAGTATAAGTATATGAATATATTGGAATGGATAGGATTTTCTAATATGGGGATGTCCAATTTTTAAGGGAAACTTTGTTGAATTTTTTTTTAAATTTGTTTATGAATTAGATTAATTTTTATGGATCTGTAGGGCTTGCTAGGTTGGCTAGTCCATCCTATGTGCCATTCATGGCCCCCGAGTTTGGGTTATGATAATCATGAGAGCTAAAGAACATAAAGTAAGATAAAAGTGAATGATAAAGACAAAGGTGACTTAATCTCCCTATCTAATACAAGGTAAAAGCGTAATAAAAAATAATCTCTTAACTATATTGTATGATTCAGGAGTACCTCATTCTTTCATTTCCTATGATTGTGTGAAGATGTTAGAATTACCTGTGTCTGAGCTTCCTTATGATTTGTCTATTTCTACACTAACAGGAAAACTAGTAATAACCTCCCATGTTTGTCTAAATTATTATCTATAAGTAGAAGATAGGACTTTCTTTGTAAATCTTTTTTGTTTGCCTCTGGTTGATATTGATATCATCTTAGGTATGGATTGGCTATCTATGAACCATCTTGCCTTGAATTGTTCAAATAAGACCTTGATGTTTAAATCTGATATTCCTTCCATGACTGTTTTTTCTGAGTCTATGTATTTAAATGCAACCTAGATTATAAACTGTTTAGTAGAGGTGGCTCAGGGATATATTCTCCTATTCTTTTTAAATTCTAAATTTGAGTAGAACTTTGAAAACATACATGTGGTGAAAGAGTACCTAGAAGTATTTCCCAATGAGATAACTAATTTGCCACTTGAGCGAGAAATAAAGTTTACTATAGATTTGGGACTAGGAACTTAATGACAATCATATATTCTATACATTAATAAACCTTTATGTTTAGTCATTTACACCTTCCATGTCCTTAATTATTTGAGCTTGATCATGTTTTATAAGTTTGGGTTCAAATTGGGCTTAATTGATAATTCTCAGTATTATTGAGGTTTTACACTATTTCTGTATTTTGACCATATCTTGAGTTTTAGATATCTAATAATTATGCACTTTACCTTGTAGGAAAGATGAGAGAAAGCTCTATAACTTTGATGAGATCTCAAAGTCTTAATCAGATGTCTAGTGGACCGAATTGGGCCTGGAAGTTAGAATACGAGTTTAGTGACCCTTTGATATTGTTTTGATCATAACTTGAGTTGTAGAACTCCAAATTGCTTGGGGTTTAGGCCTAATTGCTCACAATAGACCCAAATTTGTATCTAAGTGGATTCTAATCATGTGAGGCCAAAATAGGAGGTAGTTTTAGGAGTTTTAGGCAAAAATATGAGGCTAGGTAGAGATATACCTCTCATTCTACACTTTTCTCTTCTTTTCTCTAGAACTTCTCCCTTCTCCCTCTTTTTAGAATTTTGTTTTCTTTTCTTTTATTTTTCTGAGTTTTCTCCTTCTCATGGAGGGGTAGGGCCTTTAGATCAATCCAAGAGATTGAATAACTTTTTGCTTAATCTTGAGATTCTGCTTTAATTGTTATATTCATCTATTAATCAAGTTTCTCTTCTTCCTATATGTTAATTGCTTAATTATCATGTGCAAAAAGATGAACTCAGAGATTAAACAAGGCATTGAAAGTGTTTGATAAATATTTAACTTAGTTGGATCTTGCTTTTCAGTTAATTTCGATTTGGATGGGTGCTTAATTTGTCTAACCTTAATTAATTGAATACTGGAAGCGTTTCTAGTAGAAGATTCGTGGATCATTGAGAGGCATCTTGAAGTAATCTAAGACTAAGGACTTGATTGATAATTGAATGGACCTATAATAATCAAGGATGGATTAAAATCAAGTTTGGTTAATACTCTTGGATTGGTTGCTTTATTAGTTTTGTTTTATCCAATTTTGTTTGAATACTCAACCCTCTTCCCAATTTCAGTTTGATCTGGTTACATTGTAACTAAAAACCTTGAGAGATGATATGGTGTTGACTCCTATGCTATAAGCCATAGGTATAACTCAGTTTTAATTTTGATTAAGTTTGGCACTCGTCACTTAACTTATATCTATAGCAGCCTAGAGGATATCACCTTTAGAGCTAACATAACTCAAGAAGCAAATAAAAGCATTATTAGATAAGAAATTCATCAGACCTAGTATGTCACTTTGGGATGCACCAGTGCTCCTGGTAAAGAAGAAAAATGGTAGTATGCAGTTGTGTGTGGACTATAGGCAGTTAAATAAAGTAACCATTAAGAATAAGTACCCTTTGCCTAGGATAGATAATTTGATGGATCAATTGAGAGAAGCCATGATTTTCTCAAAAATTAATCTAAGATCTGGGTATCATCATATTAGAGTTAGGGAAGAGGATGTCCCTAAAACTACTTTTAGGACTAGGTATGGGCATTATGAATATCTTGTGATGTCCTTTGGTTTGGCCAATGCACCTGCTGTGTTCATGGATTACATGAATAGAATATTTAGACCTTACTTGGATAAATTTGTAATTGTCTTTATAGATGATATTCTTATCTATACAAAGACAGCAAAAGAACATAAGCAACACCTTAGGATAGTTTTGAAAATCCTAAAGGAAAAACAATTGGTTGTCAAATTGGCAAAGTGTGAGTTTTGGATGAAGGAAGCATAGTTCTTAAGTCATGTGATATTCCAAGGAGGGGTATTCATTGATCCTAGCAACGTGGAAGTAGTAGTACAATGGGAAAGACCTACCACTATGACAGAGATCAAGAGCTTCTTAGGACTAGTAGGATATGATAGGAGATTTATTAAAGGATTCTCCCAAATAGCCTTACCTTTGACTAGCCTAACAAGAAAAGGTAGTTCCTTCAATTGGACACCAGAGTGCGAGGCTAGTTTCCAAGAGTTGAAACATAAGTTGACCACAATACTTGCGCTAGTAATTCCAAATCATGAAGAGACTTTTGAAGTATGTTGTGATGCTTCAAAGAAAGGATTAGGTTGTGTTCTGATGCAGAACAAAAGGGTAGTTGCCTATGCTTCTAGGAAATTGAGACTTCATAAGGAGAATTATCCTACCCATGACTTGGAGTTAGCAGCGGTTGTGTTTGCCTTGAAAATTTGGAGACACAATTTGTTTGGGGTTAAGTTTGAAGTGTTTAGTGACCAGAAGAGCTTACAATATTTGTTTGACCAAAAAAAAATAAAACATGAGATAGAGAAGATGGATTGAATTTATAAAGGATTATGATTTTGAATTGAAATATCATCCGAGTAAAGCTAATGTAATGGCTCACACACTTTGTAGAAAATTTATACAAGTGTCTCAAATGATGGTTCAAGAAATGGATCTTTTGGAAAGTTTTAGAAACTTGTTTCTGACAATAATTGTGTCACCACATAGTCTCTGCATGAGTAAATTGGAAATAACTAGTGATTTGAAAACTCAAATTAGAAAAGCTCAAGAAAAAAATGAGACCTTAAAAGAAATAGGTGAACAAATCTTGTTTGAAAAGCAAAAGGATTTTAGTAAAGCAGATGATGGAATGATTATGTTTAGGAATAGACTTTACATTCTAAAGAATACTGAAATCAAAAACAGAATTTTGGAAGAGGCTCATAAGAGTAAATACACAATACATCCAGGTGCAACAAAAATGTATCAAGATCTTAAGAAATTATTTTGGTGGCCCAAGATGAAAGCAAACATAGCTTAGTATATGTCCAAGTGTTTGGTTTGCCAAAGAGTTAAGATAGAGCACCAAAAACCTTTGGACTGTTGAAATCGCAGAATAGAAATGGGAAAGTACTTATTGGATTTTGTGATGGGATTGCCTAGAACCCAATTAGGCTATGATGCAATATAGGTCATAGTGGATAGGTTAACTAAATCTACCCACTTTTTGCTAGTAAGAGCTAATTATTTTTTGGATAAATTAGCTTAGTTATATCTTTAAGAGATTGTTAGATTGCATCGAATCCCTTCGAGTATAGTATTTGATAGAGATCATAGATTTACTTCTAAATTTTGGAGAGCTTTGCAGAAAAATTTTGGGACTAAGTTGTGTTTCAATATAGCTTATCACCCACAAACTGACAAACAAACTGAAAGAACTATCCAAACCCTAAAAGATATGCTTAGGGATGTGTGCTAGAACAACAAGGTAGTTGGGATAAGTTTCTACCTTTAATAGAATTTGCCTATAGCAATAGCTATCATACCAGCATAGGAATGACACCCTATCAGGCATTGTATTGCAGGAAATGCATATCCTTCTGTGTTGGTATGAAACAAGTGAGAAAACCATCATAGGTCCAGAACTAGTGCAACAAACCACAAAACATATTAAAATGATCAGGGATAGATTAGTAACTGCTCAAAGTAGGCAAAAAAGTTATGCAGATAAAAGAAGGAAACCTCTGGAGTTTAAGAAAGAAGAACATGTATTTCTGAGAGTCACTCCTTCTATTGGGGTTGGTAGAGTTATGAAATCTCGAAAGTTAAACTCTCAATTTCTTAGTCCTTTTCAAATTCTAAAAAGAATTAGACTTGTTGCTTATCAAATAGCCCTTCGACCTATTTTTTCCAATCTTTATTCCATGTATCTCAACTCAAAAAATATAATCATGATCCTTCACATATCTTGGAAAATGAATCAGTACAATTAAGAGATGATTTAACTTATGTAATAAAACCTATAAGAATCGTGGATAGAAGAGTTAAAGAACTCAGAGAAAAGCATATTCCACTGGTAAAGGTGGTATAGGATGGGATGGACTCAGAAGAAGCCACTTGGGAGTTAGAGTCTAATATTATGCAAGATTACCCAGAGCTTTTCATATTAGGTAATTAAATTTTGAGGACAAAATTCTTTTAAAAGGAGGGAAGAATTATAATATCCTCATTAACCTATTAACCTTAATGATTGTTATAATATCTTATTAACATTTGTGTAAGTTACCTGTTAATTCTGGTAATTTTCTTAGTTTGGGCGTAATGCTATAACACACAATGCGAAAAATAGCTCATATTTACTTAGAACTTTGCATAAACTCCTTAGATGATAGAAATAATTATGGAAAATTTATGTCTATGTCACAAATAATTAGAATGAGTTGAGGTAATTTCTGGGGAATTAAATGAATTAGTTTAGTATTTCTAATAAATAGAATGAATATTTAAAGGCCAAAATTAAATAGGGGAATAGCTTATAAAATCATGAAATTTTGTGGAGATGTTAAATAGAGGATGGAGATTATTCTGAAAATGATCACAAGTTAAGACAAATACCTGTAAGCATATAAATTTAACTCTTTAGGTTTATCTTAACTTAAGGAAGAGTAAAAGAGCTTAATGGCTGTCAATGATGTGTATAGATAGTTATTAAATGATGAGTATATGAACTGAATGAACTCTTGGAATTTTCTATTACACCTATAGAAGTTAGAAATCCCATCAATGGAAGATCAAAGTATCTCTAAGAGGCAAACCTCTTCCATTTACCCATGATAGCACATTACTTTCCATACTTATCCTGTAACACCCCAACTTTTAGGATAAATACGATATTATCCTGAAATGCACTGTTTTGTAATTTCTGTGAGTAGTAAAATGAATTTGACTGTTTCGTGAGTGTATTTGACTATTGTGTGTGATTTGCACTGAGCCAAGAAAATAATAATTTTCTGGTTAAAAAAACTTATTTTAATTAATTAGAGCTGGGGGATCTTACTAAACCCAATTCCGATTGATATATATATTAATCTTTTAATTTTTAGGATTTAATTGTGTAATAAAATAACTTTATATTATTATAATATCATTTTATTTAACAGTACTTATTGTCTCAAAAATAGTAGAAATCTGTTTCAAAATGATCATGGACCCTAAAAAGTCTGTGGGACCCGCATTTAGAAAATCAGTCAACGATTCTGACTGGACCAAATTTTGAACCAATAGGAACAAGTCAACGAAAGTGACTTGAATTTTCTAATCAATAAGAAGTAGTCAAACAAAGAGGCAAAGACTTCTTTGTGGACCGTTAGATGTAGAAGCTTGTTTTGGAAGCTTTGATATTAACCATTGATCAAATCAATATGTAAGAGCAATTCTAATTAAATCACTAAGCAATATCCACCTTAGATCAAATCAAAGGCTAGGAATTAAAGTTAAAATCAAAGGTTAAGATTAAGTCAAATATAGTGGCTTGACTTTACTTAGTAGCTAATTAATTCTAATTTGATTAATCTAATTACCTAATTAGCAAACTAAGTAAGCTAACCTAGTTATTAATTAGTTATAATCTAATTATTAATTAGATATCCTAATTTTATTTAGAGGCTATGATATATGCTAATATATAGTAAGCTAATTAGTTATATAATTAGAATGTTAATTAAGTGTTAATAGGAAACTTAACCTAATTAATTACCTATTTAATTAGGATGTGATTAGCTTGTAATTAAAATCAACCCAAGCCCCTAAACACCAAGGAGTCCTATGGCCAAAGGAGGCTAAATGGCCAAGCTCTCACAAGTTCTACATGGTTCTTGAACCATCCAAATGACATAAGCCATGTGCTTACTTAGTGTGAACACAAATGGATATTTACTATCTAAATTAAACACTCAACCTCTCCTACAGTAACCACACGGCAGCCCCCTCCTTTTACACTCTCAAATTTCAATTTTACACTTATCCAAATCTAAGCTTTCTATTCTCTCCAAAAATACCAAGAATACCAAGCAACTTTCTCTTTTATTTTTCTCCCTAGATTTCAGCCAAGCACCCAAATACCACCATCAATCTTCCATAATTCTACCTCTTCATATTTCCTAAACCAAAACTCTATCCTAAACACTTTTCCTTCACAAGGTTTTGTCAAAAACCTACTCTTTCTAGTTCAAAATCAAAGCTTTTGTTCACTTTCCTAAGGGTAAGTTTTGATTCTTTAGTTTAAAGTTTGATTTTTTATTTTCTAAACAATGTTTGTTCCATGGTTTTTCAATATTGAGCCTTGTATGTGATTTTACTAATTATTTAAGAATTATTAGGGTTTTGTGTTGGTTTTCAAGAAAGCAAGGAGAAGGAGGAGACTAGGAGATCTTTGTCTTCAAGAGGTAAGAGGGAGATTTAATCTCATCAACCTTGTGTGGTGATGAGAAAATGGATTGTATGTGTGTGAAGAATCCATAAGGATTCATTTGTGTGGTTGTTTATTGTTTTTCCTATTTGTGGTTGATTTTGGTTGCAAGCATGTTTATAGTTTTTAAAATATATTGCATGTGTGTATAATTATATAATTATTAACGTTGGATGTGAATAACATGTAAGAAATTGTATGAGTGTTCCAAAGAATACAAAGGAGCTCACGACTTCTCCAAGAAAAAGAGAACCAAAATGTTCTCAACCATTTTCTAAAATAATGATTTAAAGAATCTAGGTAAAACAATGAGTTTGAAAATAATTTAGAAGTTAGATAACGATTTAATGATTAGTTGTGAAGGATAGGTTAATTATGGCCAACATGCCATTTAATATACAATTAAATTCCTAAGTTATTTTCTAAGGTAGGTTAAGTAACTAATTTACAAAAGAATTTGATTCCAATGAATCTTTGAGAAATAAAATGAATGAACTCAGTTCTAGAATTCTAAATTAGCAGAATTTATAAAGAAACAATTGAAAAGTACTAACGTAGAGCTCACTCTTTGAGTTTTGAAGCGCGTTAGCAATTTTCAAGGCGTAACTGTTGGGTAAGATTAAAATGAACAGAGTTTAGAGGAAAACATTAAAAATACCATATACTGATTTTCTAAGTAAAATGCTGCCAAAATTTACTAAAATCAGATAAATAAAATGAAAAGATTCCATAATATATTTATAACATATGAAAATATTCTACGTAGTTTAAAAGTACTAGAAATAGTTTACACATATTTGAAATAATGATTTTAAGCTATATGGTTAAGAAAATGATTTAAAAATCCTACGCAATTGAGAAAATGATTTAAAAACATTACGCGATGTTCAAAAATGTCAAAATATATTTACGCGATTTAAAAAAGTTTGTAAAAGCGTCGCGATTGTGAAAACGTGATAAAATTTCTTCGCGACTAAATGGAACAACGAGTTTTACTATCAGGCCAAAGTGGTGGACCCGGACATATTGTGAGATAGTATTGTCAAGTGGAGACATACTATATTTTGGTATATTGAGACTGAGGGTATTTTTGTAAATATGATAAAATATTGAGAATAAGGGTATTTTGGTAATTTTTTATCATGCTTTGAGAGGTTTGTCAATTTGGTTGATAATTGGCGATTGATTGACGAGATGAATTACACCGTGTTATGAGTGTGATAGGCGTAGTGTGGTTCATTATTTGAACTTGGAGGCATTAGTGTGCGGAGAATCCCATATATAGACAGTTGGTAGCACCTCTGAGCTGTGGTAATGGGCAACACACTAATGATCTAGACAAGTACTATTCTTAATCGAGATCTTGAGGACACTATTATGTACAATGCCTGTAGTACACGATATATTGGACTGTGTACTGCTACACGATGTTTTGGATTGTGGGCTATAGACACGACGTTTGACAGTGCAATAGTTTGGTTGGGCAGCCTGAGGTACTATTAGTTCTTTTCGGATCATTCTCTCTGATATCTGTGTTTAGCTCCATGGAGTAGGAACGAGTGAGTGTGTGTTATCATTCATTATCTGCATTTTAATATTTATTATAATCTGTAATAAAATGCATGATGTACTAACTTGTTATACTATGTATGATATAATGGTATATGTTAATGTAATATTTGTTTGTATTGTCATTTTCTTTATTGCCATGCTGGTAATGATGTAGATTGCCTCACCTCTTTATTGTATTATTTTGTCTGTTTCTATTTTATGTTTATATCATCAAAGACTACAATGGCGGCAAATTGAGGTCAATTAGGTTTCTTTAGACTATAGTTTCTCGAAGGCGCTGAGGCTTGGTATGTCCATTGGGACACAGGACATATAGAGTACAGTGGTGACGTTACTTTATCAATAAGTAGGACTCGACATGGGTTCGTTACTTCACTTTATACTGATTACTTTTATGTGTTATTTTACCTATTAGGGAGTTGTGGAATGAATTTCACCATACTCATAGAGAGAACTTCGATATATTTTTGGGTCGAATTTCTATCGGTCAAGACATTCCCAACTAGGGAATTTGTCTTATGACAAGGGCTCATGTCTTAGGGGTTATGTTTTAGTAGTATGTTGTCTTTTACTATTTCTATTAAATATTAATAGTTAAAAATTAATTGTATACTTAAAACAAAAATCATATATATATATTATGGTGTGATTATATTTTGCTTCATTTTGTGTTCCGTGTTATTTTATTTAATGTTATAAATATAAAAGGAAAAATTTTACCACTAATATTATTTATGCACCAAACATTTTACAACTTGGTTAAGGATTTTATTTTATTTTATTTTATTGCATCATAAATGTGACATTCCTACAAGGGTGTTACATATCCTAATATTTTTCTTTTCACTTTTACACTACCTCATCTCTTCTTCACACACACTCTTCTCACTTTTCTCTTTTTCTCTTGGTAAAAAGTAGCAGAATACAGGAGAGAAGAAAGAAAAGAAAAATGAAGATAACACTATCAATAGGAAAGCAAAGGAGAAAAAAAGGAGAGGAAAGAAATACCATCATTAAGGAAACTTAGGTAGGGGTTTGTGCTTCTCTATCTCACCCTTTTTCTCTTCTTCATTCCTAAATGTTATATTACTATATTGGTTTGAAATTGTATTGTGATTTTTAGGTTGGATTGATGATACATATATACATGAGTTTAGTTTTGAGAATATATATATAAGACTTCATGGTTGAGGTTAATGAATTAAATCTTAATGGTTCGAGCTTTGGTATTGCACTTTATGGATTTTTGGGTTGAGTATATATGAGATTTTGATGTTGTTTTGACTTGAAGATGAAGAGAAATGTGTTGAACTGAGACTACTATATTTAAAATAACTTCTGGTTGTTGGAAAATAAGTGGGTAACTGATTACTAATGTCAATTAATAGCAATATATTTTATTCATTTAATAATCCTCTCACTGAGCTTCTTAAGGTTAAATTGGGCTTAATTAAGTTAGTTTTGTCACATTTTATGATATTGAGCCTAATTGGATCATTGAATGAATTATTGCATGAATTAACCTTAATTTGTCTACTTGGTAGAATTCAGTGAAATGACTATAATATGAGTTATAAATATTTGATTAATGTGATTTTGATCTTGTAGAAAAGCTAAGGGAATTTTCTACAAGTTTCATGAAAACCTTAAGAGCTGAATCATGCGTTTGGATAATTTAAATTGAAGTGGAAGCAAGAGCCAAAATACTGATCCTGATAGCTTGACCTCTGCATACTCATCAGCCCATATCTTTAATTATAGAAGTTCAATAGATGCCAAACTAAGCCTAAATGAAAGGCAAAAATCTATAACTTTGATGAAGAAACAAGAGCTGAATCGGTTGTCTAGTGGGTCAGATTGTGGTTGGAAGTCAAAACAGAGGTGCTGTACCTGGAACCTGAGTAGTGTGCAAATATTGGGCCATAAGTTGGGCTGTAGTAGTTGGATTTGGATGAAACCAGTGCCATTGGAAAGCTAAGACAAAACCTTTCAACTCTTATAGGGACCACTTTCCAAATGGCCATAGTTTGATAGAGATATAGTCGTATGAAGACAGCTGGGAGTTAGGCACCGAATTAGTTGGTGCAAGTGGAGAGACAAGCATGACAATAATTTTTCACTCATCCACACTCATTAAACAACTCTATTGTCATTTTTCACTCATTCACAAACATCTTTGTTGTCATTTTGTACTCTTCATGCTCTATAAAAAGTAGCATTAGTTGCTCATTAATGGCATCTTGTTTAAGAGATCAAGATCATGTTATTATATCATTTGTTTCTCTTGTTGTAGTTTTCTTTTGATCTAAATAGAAGTTATGATCATCTCCTTCTTCTCCTCTTTTTCTTTCTTCTTGTTGATGAGTAACTAATTTTCATTTTGCTTAGGTGAAAGGGTGAACCTTTTGGTAATGAAATAAGGTTAGATTAATCTTTTTCTTGTACTTGAATGATATATTATCAAGTGATCATTATATGTGTTGTATTTTGTTTCCAATCAATTTAGAAACCTTCCTTGTAAAGTGGATATCTTGATTCATTATAGACAAGAGATTGGTGCAATGAATGTTTGAAATCATTTACAAGTATTGACATTTGTGGATAATTAAAGGAACCACAATATAACTACATATATAATCTTAAATGAACTTTGAATGTTATATTTTTCAATTGGAGCCTCCACTATGTGTGGATTCTAATTGAGTTATAAAAAACATAATTTTGTCCTTAATTTATATACCAATAGTGGATCTCCTAACCTAAGCAAACCATTTTCATTTGTGAACAATATTTATCACTTTTATTTTTGTGACAAATCTTTTTCTTACCTCAAAGAATTTTCTTCATCACTTTCCTGTGGATCGACCTTAAACTCCCGAGAATTTATTACTTGAAACAATCTACACTTGGGTTTGTAACATATAATTTGTGTCAAGTTTTTGGTACTGTTGTCGGGGACTTGATTTGAAGAATAAATTTATTGAGGTTTTCTTTCTTTAAGTAAACTTCACCATCTGGTATATTCTTACCTTACTCTTTTAAATTTTCTAGTTGTATCATATTTAATGGCTGGTTTATACTGCCTACTTGTTAATATTTAATGACTAGTTTATACCACCTACTTGTATATTTTCTTTTCTATTTTAAGTCACTTATTTATGCTTAATTGGTATCATGATTCAAATTCTGATCATTTGGTTAAAATTAATCCTGGTACTTTATATATTGATCTATTTGAATCACAATTACACACAATTGACACAATGACTGAAAATGAAAGTGACATGATGAACATGAAAATCAACCATTGCGAACAATGCGTGGATATTTGCAACCACCTCCAAATTTTAGTCCATCACGTTTTATATTTCCACTCAATGCTAACAATTTTAGATTTTAAGCCAGGTATGATTTCATTACTTCCTAATTTCCATGGTTTAGAATCTAAAAGCTCATATTTACATCTAAAAGAATTTGAGGGAGTATGTATCACTTTCAATGATCAAAATTTCCCTAAAGAGATTGTTAAGCTTAAATTGTTTCCTTTTTTTTCAAAGATAAAGCAAAAACTTGGCCTAATGCTTTGAAACCAAGATCAATTGGCATATGGTAAGAAATGCAAAATGAGTTTTTAAAGAAATTTTTTTCAACACATAAAACCAATGCTTTGAAAAGACAAATCTAAATTTTTTCCTAAAATTCAAATGAAGCATTTTTTCAATGTTGGGAACACTTTAAAGATTTGTTAAATTCTTGCCCATATCATGATTTTGAAAAATGGCGCACTATAAGCTTCTTTTATGAAGAATTAACACTTGAAACTAAATAATTTGTGGAAACAAAGTACAATAGCGAGTTTCTTGATAAAGAACCTGAAGAAGCTTTAGAATATTTAGACCATTTGGCTGACAATTCTCTATCTTGTCATCGTACTAATCCTTCTGAAAATTCAATTAGACCTAACCTTGCAAGTGCTGGTAAAGAAAAATATCACCTTAGTCAAGAAGAAGACCTAAATGCTAGGTACACCAGTTTGGCTAAAAAGATTGAAGCCATGGAATTAGGGAAAGTGAAAGAAGTCAAATCTGTGCAAAATGAAGCAATTTGTGGCATTTGTGGCATTTGTGATGAATTAGGACACTCAACAAATGAATGTCCAAAAATCTCTATTTTTAAAAGAAGTTGTGCATGAGTAAGTAAATGCAATAAATAATTTTAAAAATTCATTTACCTCTTTTTTTTTTTAGATTCATACAATCCGGGATGAAGAAATCACCTAAACTTTAGCTAGAGGAATAATAATCATGCACAATTTATGAAACCACCACCTCCTCAGGCACAACTAAAATTTCAAAATTCTCAAGGATATGCACCTTATATCCCACCATATAGGAAAAACCTTGAAGGAACATTCCATGCATTCATGGAAAAGCAAGGGACCATTAATAACCAAAACACTCAAGCCATGATTGACGTAAAAGACACTCTTGCAAATTTTGCTCCTACACTCACCATTCACGAGAAAGGAAAATTTCCATTTCAACCTCAACTAAATCCCAAAGTTCAGTATAGTCTGAATGAGGGTAGTTCAGAAAATTAACAAATAGATTTAGTCAAGTCAATGATAACTCTTAGGAATGGAAAGGTTGTTGAAAAACAAATTTTTGAACCTTGTGAGAGGGATGATGAATTAATTCCCCAAGATAAGGAAGGGGTTGATAAGCCACCTGACCAAAAGGAGACCAAAGTCTCACCTTCACCCTCATTTCCTCAAGCAATAAACAATTAAAGGAAATTGAACTACAACACTAAAATTTTTGAAATTTCTAAACAAGTGAAGGTCAATATTTCTCTATTAGATGCTATCAAATATGTTCCCTCTTATGCCAAATTTTTGAAGGACGTATGCAGTGTTAAAAGGAAACTAAATGCAAAAAAGAAAGCCTTTTCGGTTGAACAGGTAAGCTCCATTCTTCAAAACAATAATGCCTTGAAATATAAAGACCCTAGTTGTCCTACAATTTCATGTATTGTTGGAGAACATAAAATTAAACAAGCTTTACTTGATCTTAGTGCTAGTGTTAATTTGCTTCTATATTCAGTTTATCAACAACTTAACCTAGGTAAGTTAAAACTAACTTCTGTAACTCTTCTACTTGCCAATAGATTAGTTAAAATTCCAAGAGGAATAGTGAAAGATGTGTTGGTACAAGTTGATAAATTTATATATCCTGTAAATTTTATTGTCTTAGAAAATGAACCTATGGTTAATAGTTGCAAGTCAATTCCTATTATTTTAGGTTGTCCATTTTTAGCAACATATAATGCTTTGATAAATTGCAAAAATGGAGTGGTGAAGCTAGTATTTGGAAATATGACACTGGAGCTTAATGTTTTTAACATGTGCAAACAACCATAGGACGTCTATGATGAAAAGGAGGAAGTTGACGGGATGGAGGCTATAACACTCGTGAAAACATGTTATACTTGTATAGGATTATAGAGGTAGCCTATTATTAGTTTGACATGTTTGTTAAGTTTTGTGACTATCAGAGCACGTTTAGGTACTTTGCTATAATACTATGTGCGAAATATAGTTATTATTTGTTCCGAAAGTGACTTAAACTGCTTAGTTAGTGGAAATAAATGTGGAGAGTTTGTTTCTAGGTCACAAATGTGTGAACTGTGCTACAGGTAAAGTTTGAGGTTAATCAGAGTTGGTTTAATATTTTTAAGCATACTAGTTGTGTGTTTTAGTGCCGGATTGACCCCCAGCTGATATGGAAATATCAACTTTTGGTGAAACAAAATTTTTAATGAATCTTAGGATTTATTTTGAGTCTGTTGGAAGTTGGGAACCTAGATTTGGAAAAATCTAAGTGTTCATAGCAGATCGGGTTTTATCGCTTGGCCACTTAAGTGAGCAAAGTCATTCATGACCAAGTGTTTTAGCCTTGTTACTTAAAAGCTTGAGATGAGATATTTGTATCTCATTTGTTACTCTCTTCTCTCACGACTGCAGCTACCAAGGGAGAGGAAAAGGAAAGCCAAGCAAAGAAGGAGGAAGAGGAGGAAAGGAAAAGGAAGGAGAAAGCTAAGGCTTCATCATCCTCACCATCTTTGATCCAAGAGGTAGGGTTTTGTACTTCTTTCATCCTCTTTTTCCCACTTTTACCATTTATGCATTTGTGAGGCATAATAGGTTAAATTGGTTTCTAGAGGTATTTGAGGTGTTTTTAATGTTTGATTAAGTTCCTTTGGTTGTTTAGGACTTATTCATGCAATAGATTTGTGTTAGAAACCTAGAATTGGACATTTGAGCCTTGAACTTAAAGTGAGAAAAGTTAGGTCTTGATTTGTGGTTTTAATCATAGAATCCAAATTGGAGGTTTTTGTTGGTAATTAATGATTCCTATGTGTTAGTAAACTTGTTAGGGACCTTAAATCACCAAGAAACCAAGTTGGAGTAGCCAAAATCCAAGAATTTGGCCAATGGAATAGTGCCACGATACTACAGAGTGAACTGCAATGTTTCTAGTTGAGAAACACAGACTGTATCCGAAGACACATGGGGTAGTGTCCCTCTCTGCTAGTTGAAATTCATGAACAGTGCTATCAGAGCAAGACACGAGGGGGGAGGGGGCGTGTAATCAGACACAACATGTGTCCGAAGACACTAGGGGGCCCTATAATCAGACATGACTCGTGTCTGAGGCTAAAATCTTCAAAAATGTCATTTTTGATGTTTTCAAGTTCTTAGCTTGATGGGATCATTAGTATATATTTCTTAAAGTATGTTAAGACACCTATGGGAGTATTTTAAGGAGGAAATGACTACCTAGTTCTTGTGAGAAAAGTGTGAGTCCTTAGGCATAGTGTGAGTATGACACATAGGGTAATACTTAGGATTTTGACTAATATGGAGTTGTTTTAGTATCTTTTTTGATGCTTTATGTGATGAGAATGACACATAGTGTGAGTATGTGGATATTCTTAAGTTAATGGTTAGAAAGCCTTGTATAGGAGGGTATCCAATATTACATTTAATGTGATGGGAATAACACATAGAGTGACAATGTGAGTGTTCTTAAAAGAATGTGTGGAAACCATGTGGAGAAGGATTTTCTTACTACTAGAAGTATTGGGTACAATCTCGTGTAAGAGAATACTTAGTGTGGTGCTGCGTGTGCTTTATAAAACCACTTTGCATGATTTTTCTCACACACTTGCTATTTCCATGTATCTGTGAATGGTGTATAAGATGGTAAACACCCTTTGTTAAGAGGTGGAGTAGACTATTCATAGCCAGGTAATGATAAATGGTCAGAGCCATGCTACTCAGGGAAAGTACAAGGAACAGAGTTCCTGGAAATAGTCGAGTTTCATGATATTGCACTAACACTATTTCCATATTATTACATAATCATTGTCTTAGGACTTGCTAGGCATAAACATTCAACACAATCATTATTGCATTTGCATGGTAATTGTATGGGAATTACCTATTCAATGATATGTACGGTTGTATGGGCGATTGTATAATATTGTTGATATCTTTCTTGTAGTGCGAGTTTAGAATTATGGTTTGCTTGAGAATGTTACATAGGGTTGCTATGTGAGATATTCTTTTGGTTGTAAGTAATAATTCTTATACCAGTTGTAAACTTTTCCTGATGTTAGTTGTTGATTTATTCTTTGTAAAAGGATAAATGCTGGTTTTGAAATACTTATACTAAGAAGTTGTGATTTCTCACCACGATTGTGTTTTCATGTAAATTCAGGTGGTAGCATTTCAAAAGGAAAGAGAAAGGTGTATGAAGACGCGTAGTATAAATGCTCATTTAGGCTGAGCTTATATTTTCTTTATTTGCTTTAGTAGTTTAAAAGCAATATATAATTGTCTGCCTTTTTAGGCAATAAAGTGTGTGTGTGTGTGTGTGTGTCTATATATATATATAAATTTTGTTGTCGTGACTCTCCATATTTACTCATATTGTATATAGGTTAGTTTGTTATGTTAGAAGTAGCATGACTAATATTGGTTATTCTTTTATATGACGATATATTTGGATAGCAAATATTGGCCTGTTACAGAGGCCATTATAGATGATCATCTTCAAACCAGGAGTTTTTCTAACCAATTGGAAATTTGTTTAATCAATTCATTTGATTCAGGTATGTAATTAGATGATGATATTTCTGAAATATGTTCTGTACTTGATTATGCACAGGTAATGGAATACAAAGGATGGAAGCCGAGATTCGAAGAGTTAAAACTCTTGAATGATAATACCTATGAGGAAGTACCCACATTGAAACTAAAGTCATTACCTGTTGGGTTGAAGTACACATTTTTGGGAGAAGAACAAAGTTTTCTAGTGGTAATTTCCTTAACCATTACTAGAGAACAAGAAGGTATATTAATAGAAGTACTTAAAAGGCATAAAAGTGTAATTGGATGGACATTAAAGGACATAAAATACATTAATTCATTAATTTGTACACATAAAATACATTTAAAGGATAACGCTAAAACATCTCAACAATCTCAAAGAAGATTAAATCCACACATGAAAGAGGTAGTTAGAGTTGAAGTTCTTAAATTACTTGATGTTGAAATTATCTACCCTATCTCTGATAACCAGTGGGTAAGCCCAACACAAGTTGTGCCTAAGAAATCTGGAATAACAGTGGTTGAAAATGAAAAGGTGAATTAATACCTATACGAGTCTCATTTATTTGGTGTATGTGTATTAATTTTAGAAAATTAAATATTGCCACTAGGAAGATCATTTTCCCTTGCCATTTCTTGATCAAATTCTGGAAAGGGTAGCAAGACATCCCTATTACTATTTTCTTGATGGATATTCAGGTTATTATCAAATATCCATTGCATTAGAGGATCAAGAAAAGATCACTTTTCTATGTCCCTGTGGTACTTTTGATAGAAGAATATCTTTTGGCCTTTGTAATGCTCTGGCAACATTCCAAAGATGCATGCTAAGTATTCTTAGTGACATGGTTGAGCATTATTTAGAGGTTTCCATGGATGACTTGACAGTTTTTAGAAATTCATTTAAAATTTGTCTTGATAATTTGTAAAAAGTTCTTAAAAGATGCGAAGAAAAAGGACTTGTATTGAACAGGAAAAAATGTCATTACATTGTTACCTCAGAAATAGTGTTAGGTCATGTGATATATTCTAAAAGAATTGAAGTTGATAAGGCTAAAGTTGAATTAATTGTCCATTTGCCTTCACAAAAAATAGTCAGGGAAGTTCATTTTTTTTAGGACATGCAGGATTTTACAGAAGATTCATTAAGGACTTTAGTGTCATATCTAGACCATTATGTAATATTCTAATAAAAGATGCACCATTTGATTAGACTCAAGAATGTCAGAAATCTTTTAAAAAATTAATTGGTCTTCTAACATCTGCTCCTATAATGCAAACCCCTGACTGGTCTTTTCCTTTTGAGTTAATGTGTAATGCTAGTGATTTTGTTGTTATTGTTGTTTTCGGCCAAAAGAAAGGAAGGTACACCTCATGTAATTTATTACTCAAGTCAAACTTTAAATAGTGCACAAATGAATTATACCACTACAAAGCAAGGATTATTTGTTGTAATTTTTGAATTGAACAAATTTTGATCTTATTTAATTGGTTCTTCTACTATTGTTTTCACCGATCATGCTACTATTAGATATTTAATGTCTAAGCAAGATGTCAAACCAAGATTAATACGGTGAATCTTGTTGCTTTAAGAATTCAACATTATAATAAAAGATAAGAAAGAAGCTGAAAATGTTGTTGTAGATCATTTGTCCAAACTTATAATAGACTCACCTTTTGATATCACACCTATCAATGATTATTTTCCTGATGAATTTTTATTTTCTGTCAATTCCATGCCTTGGTTTGCTAACATAGTCAATTTTCTTACAACAAGAAAGATGCTACCTCAAAGGACACATTAAGATAGAAGGAAGTTTTTGACTAAGGTGAAAAAATTTTATTGGGACAATCCATATTTGTTCAAATATTGTCATGATCAAATCATTTGGAGATGTGCACCTGACAGTGAGGTAGGTAGTGTTATTAAATTTTGTCACTCAGAAGCATGTGAAGGTCACTTTTTTTCAAAGAAAATAGTTTCAAAAATCTTGCAATGTGAATTTTATTGGCTCACTTTATTTAAGGACAACTATACATTTTGCAAAAGCTTTGAAAACTGTCAAAAATTGGGTTCCATTTCTAAACGGAACATGATGCCTCTAAACCCTATCCTTGTCATTGAAATTTTTCATTGTTATGAAATTGATTTCATGGGTCCATTTCCATCATCATTTGGATTTGTATATATTTTGATTGCAGTTGATTATATCTCAAAATGGATTAAGGCAATTCCATGTCAACACAATGATCATAAAATTGTTCTTAAATTTTTAAAAGAAAATGTCTTGAGTCGATTTGGAACCCCTTGAGCTATCATCAGTGGTGGGGGAACACATTTTTGCAATAAATCATTTGAATCCTTAATGAAGAAATATGACATTACACACAAAATTGCCACCCTTTATTACCCTCAAACAAGTAGACAAATAGAATTAGCAAATAAGGAGATTAAACAAATTTCAAAAAAAAATGTTAACCCAAATCATAAAGATTGATCTTTAAGACTAAATGATGCACTTTGGGCTTACCGTACTGCTTTCAAAACATCTTTAGGCATGTCACCCTATCGGTTAGTCTATGGAAAACCTTGTCACTTGCCTGTAGAACTTGAGCATAAGCATTTTGGGCCATTATAGATTTTAACCTAAACCTTGATGATGCTTGCAAGTTACACAAATTGCAATTAAACGAACTTGAGGAATTGAGAAATGTTGTATATGAAAACTCAAAAATTTATAAAGCAAGAGCAAAAGTTTTTCATGACAAATCAATTTTGAGAAAATCTTTTGAAATTGGTCAAAAAGTTCTGCTTTATAATTCTCGTCTTCACATATTCCCTGAAAAATTGAGATCTAGTGGAGTGGCCCTATTGTTGTCAAACATATGTGTTCTCATAGGGCCATAGACATTGAGAATCCTAGGAATGATAATGTGTTTAAAGTCAATGGGCAAAAACTCAAACCATTTCTAGAAAATCAAGTTGTTGAGGTAGAATCCATTTCTCATTCTAATCCTTGTTATGAGAAGAATTTGTTACCAAGTGGCCTCAAAACTCAAGAGGGGGTTGAATTGAGTTTATAAAAACTTTTCATAAATCTTTCAAAAAAATCTTGATTACTAATTTTTGTTAAAGTTATTAATTGATGAAAATGAATGAATCGATAAGATAGGAAGATATTGCACATCAATGAACCAATTCAAAAGAGAAGTATTCAAGTAAGCAAATAAACCAATGCAGAAATGTAAAGAGAAGGGTTTAGAGAATCAAACACAATGGTTTATCATGGTTCAGTCACCCGTTGTGACCTACGTCTAGTCCTCAAGCAATCACTCGAGATTTTTTACTAAATTCCAAGATTAAATTAGGTGCTTATAACCTTTACAAATTGGAGCACTCAACACCACCTTGGGATACCTCACCCTTTGTAGCTCGAGCCTCTTCAAACAAGGGATGTCTCACCCTTTACAATTTAGAAGGATACCTCACCTTCTTCTATAAAATAAACAAGGTTGATAGAATGAAACTCTCACAAGAGTAATTGATTCAAATTGAAGCTTTAGAATGCTCTTCAAAAATATCTCAAGGATTTTTAGAAAAACAGAGCAAGAATGATTTCAAGGATTGATTCACGTATTAAAGTGTTAGAAAAATATTTCAAGTTCAAGGTCAGTCATTAATGATGGCCCAACACAAGTATATAAGGTGTTTTTTTATCAAAGGAGTTGTTGGCAGCTTTAATGCCCAACATTTAATGCACCTAATATAACCGTTGGGCAATGTCAGACCAGATGTAATCTGTAACACCCTCATTTGGGTGTGACGTTTTCGACTAACTCCTTTAAATCCCTTTACCCAAGTTATAAAATATTTGATGTTATAAAGTGTAAGTCCCAAAATGTAGGTTTCTTTTTCGCGGATAACATATATGACATATTAAAATACAGGTTCCAAATTCTTTTTTTTTATAGAAGTGTAAACTTTGAAGTAAGGTAATAGCACAAGATATAGCTACTTAATATTACACACCAAAAAGATTATATACATATCATTGGCATGAATTATAATCCACCCAAAATGTACAAGTCAATTATACGAATTTATACACAAAAGATATATAATACCCACTGACAACAAAACCTAACCGGCCCAAGTCTAGACATCTAGGGAGCAGGGTCTTCTCCTAGATCCTCCATAGCATTCTCCTCGGGGTACTCCTCCTCCTCAGACCCCAAGTCAATAAAGTTCCTTAATTGAGGTAGCAGCTCACGAACTGGTGTCCTGGCAGAAGACACCACAGGGTCTGGATCCTCCCTAGGGGTGTAATATAAGTCACCCCATAGCTCCCTAATCGACATGAAGAATTCTAGATATACCGCAATAGTAAGAAAATAGAAAGGAACATCATTACGGGTCCTACGGATGGTTAAAATTACATCTCCTAAATATATAATACGTTTATTATCCCAATTAATATGCCAGGTGCTCGCACCATCATGAAACTAAACTCGAACATAACCAAAAAGATCTCTTCTAGCAGCCATTCCAAAATAAGATAACAGCAATTGCAACTCTTCCTCTCAGTCTTTATCCATAGCAACACATAAAACAGAAGCAAGCAGTACAACAATACAAAGAGGTGAAACTCTCTACATCATTACCAACATGGCAGTAAGAAACTGCAAACAATAATACAATCACAGAGTACGAATATAACAATTTACAATTATAAGGTTGTCCAATAGATATCTTAATAATGTATACCAATAGGAAAATCCACGATATAATAATTAATTTCATAGTAAAATGCTCAATGATATGTGAATGCACAACAGACCGACACCTACTCCATGGAGCTAAAATCTAACATCGGAGAGAATGATCGGGAGAACCACTGTCTGTATATCGTTAGCCTTAAATCATGTGCTTTTTAATATAATCAATATGCACAAGATGGCTATACAAGACACTCTCAACTGGATCGGTAATAGGATAATGCCTGGTCGAGATCGTCGGTGTGTTGCACAGTCACCACGGCCCAGTGGAGCTACCAACTGTCCACTTGTGGGATACCTGCGCCCCGACGCCTCCAAGTTTAACAAGTAAACCACACTACGCAATTCGCACTCGCACAAAGGTATAATTCATCTCGTAGGCATTCCACCTTGACAATAAGTCATTCTGACTTTCACAATGTATGATCATATGGTAATGAACCTAGGCATTCTGCCTTAACAACAAGTCATTCCGACTTTCTCAATGTATGATCATAACACAATGATGCATAATATTCTTTAGCAACAATAATCTTATCAAGAGGAACCATAACAGGGTTCAAACCAACCATTGACAACTCAGGGTCCAGTCCATTGGCTCAATAGCACAATAACACTATGTTCGATCACAAGGCATCTCAAATACACAATTCTCAAAAAATCATCCTCTTTAAAATTTCATGAAGTATTCTCTACAAACCATACTTATCAACACTTTCAAGGATTAATATGAAATAGCACTTTAAATTTAAAACCCTTCTAGTTAAGTTCCACTAAGTGATGTCTTCTCACATTTTTCATAAAAGGCCTAAAAAAGAATTACATGGTATTAACTTCACAATTTCACTTCTCTTTTTCCCATAAGCCCTAAAAGTGCTCCAATTTATTATGAATTCTATTCCTCACCCATTTTTCCTCTCAAGGATGAAACCTCTCTCCATCTAAGGGACCACATTTTTATTTTTCACTCAATTATTACTTTAAATCCTCAATTTACTTCTTTCCTCATCTTAACACTTTAGTTTTAATTTAGCATAACTTTTTTTTATCTTGGATGCCTCATTTTAAGCCTCCTGGCCGTGAGCTTCTAGGCCACTAGAGCCTCAAATTTTTCAACTTCCACAAGGAATCTCAAGCAAATAATTTACATCAATAATAAATAATTTCATTTACCACCAAAATCATAAACATCATCATCAAATCACAAATCACATAAGGCAAAATAACAACAAAATCACCAAGAAATCAAACACAAATTAAGTGAAGAACCCTCACATGGATCCTTCACTCTCAACACATCCAAACGTCCCTCACTACTATAGGAGGTAGATAAGAGAAATCTCCCTCTTACCTTAGGATATATCCAACCACTTTTGTAGAGCTTTTTGAAACAACCTTCCTCCTCCAAGAATCCCCTAAAACCGAAAATGACCTAGGAAAAAATCATCATCTTTAGACTTAGAAAAGAATCACCAAGGATGAAAATCAAAGCCCTGGGAGGAAGAAAAGGAAAAGAATGAAAAAGGTCGAACCTTTACCTTAGAGATCTCCAGGTTCTAGCTCGAAGAAAAGCTTGAAAAATGATGAACAAATCAAAACTTCACACTAGATGATCTTAGGAGGAGGTGTAGATTTAAGACTATGGAAGAGTGGGGTCAAAGAAAATGAAATGGTGGGTTTTGGGTGTGTGGCCATAAGGTATGGTGGAGAGAAAGAAAGAAAATGATAAGAGAAAAATGAAAAGAAGCTTTTGGGTGAAGAGAGAGAAAGTAATAGAAAGTTATGGTTTGAAAAAGATGAAGGAAACTTGTTTAAGAAGTTCTTCTCCTCACATGTGGCCATGTGCCTCCTTGGAAAAGGAAGCCAAGCTTCTCGTGCAAGCTTCTCCAAAGCTTGCTTGAGAAGTTTCTCACATTTTTTCAAAAAGTCAATCAATGATGTGATGTTGTGATATCACTTAGATGATGTCATAAAAGTGACTAGATAAAAAAAATCTACTAAATTTTTACTACAAGCTATTATGAAATGAATAATAGTCTCAGTTAACAAAAATTGGTATCTATTATCCAATGGATAATAGAGTGTGCTTAAATTTTATCTGTCAGATAAAATCTCAAAAAAATTTCATAAACTATGTCCGGCTTCGGGTTTAGTAAGATCCCCCGGCCCTAGTTTGATAGTCCAAAATTTTCCAGCCTCAGAAAAATATTTTATTTTTTCGGCTCAACTTAACGCTCATGCAAATCAAGAAATATAATAAACTAATCAAATAATTCAAATAATTCTAAAAAAATTCATAAATATCATAAATATTATAAAATGAATATATATCAGAAAATAAGGAATTTCTGGGGTGTTACAAATCTCCCCCTCTAAAAAGAATTTCGTCCCCGAAATTCATCACACCTTAAAATAAATACGGATATTGCTCCTTCATCTTGTCCTCTAGCTCCTAAGTTGCATCTCCGATCACATCATTCCAAATTACTTTTACTAATGTAATTTCCTTGCCCCTGAGTTGCTTCACTCTCCTATCCTCAATCTTGATGGAAAGTGTTTCATAGGTTAAGTTCTCTTTTAGCTGTATCGTATCCGGTTCTATGACATGGACTGGGTCAGGAATATACTTTCGTAACTGTGAAACATGGAAGACATCATGAATGTTGGAAAGAAAATGTGGTAAAACTATTTAGTACGATACTGCACCTATCCGACGAAGAATTTGATAGGGTCCAATGAATTTTGGGGTGATTTTTCTAGATTTAAGAACCCTTTCAACACCAGTCGTAGGTGTGACTCTCAAAAACACATGCTCACCTTCCTCGAATTCCAGAGGTCATCGTTTCTTGTCAGCATAGCTTTTCTTTCTGCTCTGAGTTGATCTTATTTTTTCTTGAATCATGTTAACCTTTTCAATTGTTTGTTGTACCAGTTCAGCTCCTACACTAAAACTTCCACTATCTTGGTACAAACACAATGGTGTTCTATACCGTCGCCCATGCAATGCTTCATAAGGTGCCATTCCGATGCTTATGCAGTAACTGCTATTATAGGTAAACTCTATCAAAGGCAAGAATTCATCCCAACTCCCAGTCTGTTCTAAAACACAAGCCCTTAACAAATCTTCCAATGATTGGATTGTCCTTTCTGATTGACCGTGCGTCTGTGGGTGATGCACAGAACTTAAATGAAGTTTTGTTCCCGTGGCATTTTGCAGACTCTACCAAAATCTTGATGTGAACCTCGGATCCATATCCGAAATAATACTCGAAGGCACACCATGTAATCTTACAATCTCACCAATGTACACTTGAGTCAACCTTTCCATTGAATACTTCATGTTAATTAGCAAGAAGTGCACTGAATCTGTAAGCCGATCAACAATTACCCATATCGGGTCATACCCTTTCCTAGTTCTTGGTTATCTGCTCATAAAATCCATTGCAACGCTATCCCACTTCCATTCGGGAATAGCCAAGGGTTGCAGTATTTTAGAAGGTCTTTGGTGTTGCATTTTAGCTTTTTGGTAAACTAAGCATGATGAAACATACTCGGTAATATCCCTCTTCATCCTCTACCACCAATACAATCGTTTTAGATCTTAGTACATTTTGGTAGATCCGGGGTGCATACTTAGCTTGCTCTTGTGGGCTTCCTCAAGAATCACTTTCCGAAGTTCGGGATCATCCAGTACACAAACTCTACTTCCGAATTTTAGGACTCCATCTGGTCCTTCCGTGAACTCAGATATAGCACCTCGCTCCACTAGCTCTTTCTCCTCTTGTAAATACAGGTCACCTCCTTGTTTCTCTCTAATTTATTCCATTAACCTACTGGAAATGGTGACCATACTCAAGCACATCCTTCCCGATGTCAATTCCATGGACAACTGCATATTCCTAAACTGCTCTATCAACTCTCTCTCTGAGCATCATAGCAGAAACACTAAGTGTCTTTCTACTTAAAGCATCTGCCACCATGTTCGCCTTCCCGGGATGATACTGGAGTTGAAAATCATAGTCTTTTAGGAACTCCAACCACCGTCTTTGTCTCATATTCATCTCTTTTTGATCAAACAAGTATTTCAGGCTTTTATGATCACTGTAGATGTTGAATATTGCTCCATACAGAAAATGTCTCCAAATTTTCAGTGCAAACATAATGGCGGCTAACCCCAATTCATGTGTAGGATAGTTCTTCTCGTGTACCCTCAATTGTCTTGAGGTATATGCTACCACTCTTTTGTTCTACATAAGAATGCATCCTAAACCCTGATACGAAGTGTCATAGTACACCTCAAAAGGTTCATTAGGATCTGGTAGAATCAGCATTGCTGAATCAGTTAATCGTCTCTTCAATTCTTGGAAGCTCTCCTCACATGCATCCATTCATGCAAAAGGTTGATTCTTCCTTGTAACCTGAGTGAAAGGTCCTGCTATCTTAGAGAACCCTTCAATAAACCTTCTATAGTAATCGACTAACCTAAGAAAACTACGGATTTCTGTTACCATCTTTGGTCTTTCCCACTAAAGAACTGCTTCGACTTTCGATGCATTTATTCCCTCTTCTGAAATCACATGCCCTAAAAACTGAACTTCACTTAACCAAAATTCACACTTGGACAATTTTGCATATAACTTGTTTTCCCTAAAAATCTGAAGAACCACTCTGAGATGTTCAGCATGTTCCCCCTGACTTCGAGAGTAGACTAAAATGTCATCAATAAAGATGACAACAAATCTATCTAGGTAGGGGTGAAAAATCCTGTTCATGAAGTCCATGAATATAGCAAGAGCATTGGTTACTCTGAACGGCATCACAATGTACTCATAATGCCCATAGCGTGTTTGAAATACCATCTTGGGAACATCCTCTACTTTCACACGGATTTGATGATAGCCAGAATGTAGATCAATCTTGGAGAAAACAGCAGCTCCCTTCAGCTGGTCCATCAGGTCATCTATCCTTGGAAGTGGATACTTATTCTTGATTGTAACCTTGTTCAGCTGACGATAGTCCACACATAATCGAGAAGTCCCGTTTTTCTTCTTAACTAACAGCACTCGAGCACCCCATGGTGGAACACTAGGTCTTACAAACTTCTTCTCTAATAAATCCTCCAACTGCTCCTTGAGTTCGATTAACTCTGATAGTGACATCTGATACGGTGCCATGGATATAGGACCCAATCCTGGAAAAAGATCGATAAAGATTTCTATCTCCCTCTTTGGTGGTAATCCAGGTATGTCATCAGAAAAGACTTCGGGGAACTCTTTGGCCATAGGAATAGCATCCACACAAGTCTCACCTTTGACTTCTAAGGAAGATAAAAACATGTATTCTTGAGCTCCCTCCCTCAAGAGGATTTTGACTTGGTTAGCAGTTATAAATCCATAAATCTCAGAATCAGGGAATATCAAGGTTTTACTAGAATAGTCCAACGGAACATGGTTAGAAGACAACCAATCCATTCCTAGAATAACATCTATCTGAGAAAGGAGTAAACAAATTAAATTGATTGAAAAGACTTGACTTTCTACAGAAAAAGGACAATTCAAACAAACTTGAGTAGTAACAACGAGTTTAGCAGTAGGAGTAGAAATACTCAAATCAAAAGGTAAGGAAGACATAGGCAAATCTAATCGGTGTACACAATCATAAGGAATAAAAGAATGAGTTGCCTTTGAGTCAAACATCACAGTTAAAAGATTACCTCCTATTTCACAATCTCCCTGAATCAGATTTTCAGTTTGAGAAACCTCCGCTCCACTCGCCTGGGGCCTTGCAATTTGCATATTACTAACAGAGGGTTCTGCCTTGGGTTGATTGCAATCTCTCGAGATATGTCTGAGCTTCCTATATTTGAAACAAATGATCCCCTTGATTGTATAATCCCTCATCCAGTGGTTCATTCCACACTTTAAACATTTTGGTAAAGACGCCATAGTCTAACCAACTCTATGACCACCAAAATTTCCACTAGAGCCTCCACCAGGTGATTGTTGTTGAGATTGGCTCCCTGAGGGCCTCGTGTTGGGAATTGCGGATCAAAATATCTCGCAGCGGAATAATAGGATTCCCACACAGGATCCATGCGAAAAGTCCATAATCCGAGTTTTTTTTTTAAAATTTACCTCTTGAAGCGTGATAAACACAAGCGAGGTGAATCACCAACACCGTAATAGCGACGATGTTTCTGCGGTATCCACACAAACAGACTTGCAAAAGGAGTCACGCCTCTGTTTCGCGGTGCTAGCTGCGAATAGAAGAGAAGAACCTTTCACTGTCTCTCACTCACTTTCTTAGGTGCGGCTAGGGTTGTGATGTAACATATATAGCAGCCCTCTTAACAAGACTATTTATAATAGTGGTTGCCTTAAGTGAGTGTGAGCGTAGCAAGGTAAGCTGTGCAACCCTAAAACCCATCCGTGTCATGAGTTAGGCCCACAATTGAATCCGAGTCCAACTTGGATCCTTATTGCTCCAATTTAGTCCGTTCTAAGTGTGCGACCCACAGTGTAATGAGAATGTCGGTGATTTGACATAACCTATCCGTGATCAATGTTTCCGTGTAGTTTAGTCCCTTTGTCCGGATATCCAGATTGAACACAAGGCATGGAACGTGTCACCCTTGTTTAATTCAATCTTCGGTTTCTCGATTCCCGAGTAGACATAGTAATAACAAATGAGATCAATATCTCATATTGACTCATTTGAGCATGGCCATGCATTTCATAGTCTCACTCAATCGGGGGCCCGAAGATATCACTCTGTTATGTAGGAGGGACAAATCCCATCTAGGTCACTCACATTCCTCCACATGCATCGCAATGTGTCTAATAACCAACTTTATAATCATCTTGTTACGAGATGACGTTTGATGGCATTTAAAACACACAACTCCTCATGTAGGAATCGTAGTGATTTCGGTCAAAGAACCACATACACCATTATCACTATGAGAATCGCTTATGACACTCACGTAACGATCCACGTAGCGTTCTCATGGCGGGTCTATCCAATACATCATTACTCTAATATGTATCCATGTGTAGACTTGATATCTCATATCCATGACCCGTGAGATGTGGTCATCAGTCTACGCACATACTAGTCTCAATGCATTATTGTTGTCCTAATTAACAATAATACTTGACTAGGGACATTTAAGAATAGTGTTGTAACCAAAAGGATCTCACGATCAAGTCATCCACTTGATGTCCTATGGCATCAATCTTACTATTCTAAGGACTTTATTATGTTTATAAAAAAAGAACACAATAAATGAAATGCCTCATATATATAAAATAGCATAATATAATGTATGTCAATACAAACAAAATGTATTGGCCACTAGGGCATACACCAACACCTCGCATACAGCTTTTGCAGAAATCGACCGCCACCGCTACTCCTTCATCTTTGGAACCTAGATGGTGTAAAGTTGCGATTTCTTGTCTCTCGAGGTGGTTTTAACTCTTCGAGTCTGCAACATATATCGATCAAGGCTAAGAACTGATTCATTCTCATTGGCAGTACTCATTTCTTCAATTCCACTCTTAGGCCTTCTTCAAACTTACGATATTTCCACACCTCATCAGGATGGATTTGAAGATACCGTGAGAACTTTGACAAGCTCTCAAACTTAGTAGTATACTTATTTAATGACATGTTCCCTTGTTTCAGGCCTAGGAACTCCATCTCCTTGGCGTGCCTCGCACTAGTTGGAAAGTACTTCCCCAAGAACTTGTCCTTGAAGACTTCCAAAGTGATTATGGTTCCCTCAGCTACCATCAATCGTCGGGCTCCCTTCCACTAGTCTTCGGCATCTCCCATAAGCATAAAGGTAGCATAGGTTACCCTTTGAGCATCAGTGCATCCTATTCCTTCAAATATCTTCTTTAATTCTTGAATCCAAAGACTCGCCTTCGTTAGGTCAAACTCTCCTCTGAATTAGGGTGGATTGTTGCGACGAAATTTTGATAAAATTTGAGTCTCAGCAGTAGCTTCTTGTTATTGGATGGCTCTTTGATTTTGTTGCATTTAAACTTCAGCCATTCTCTGCATTACTTCTGCCACTGTAGCCATACTCTCACTATCTCTTTCTGGGTTCATATGTGCAGCTCCGCCTCATGCCATCACTCTTCTCTGAAGTTACACTAAACAATACACAATGGAAGTCAGATGAGATCTTTTCACACAATTTTGTCTCCTTTCGGAAACCAACAGTACATCTCTGTGTTCAGTCTCAGAGAAAACACACAACACAAACAAAACAAACTTATCCACAAACCCAAAAGACTCAAACTTGGGCTCTGATACCAACTAATGTAAAACCATCATTTGTGTGTCACATTTTTTACCAAGTCCTTTAAATCCCTTTACCCAAGTTATAAAATATTTGATGTTATAAAGTATAAGTCCCAAAATGTAGGTTTCTTTTTCGCGGATAACATATATGACATATTAAAATACGGTTCGAAATTTTTTTTATAGAAGCGTAAACTTTGAAGTAAGGTAATAGCACAAGATATAACTACTTAATATTACACAACAAAAATATTATATACATATAAGTGGTATGGATTATAATCCACCTAAAATGTACAAGTCAAATATATGAATTTATACCCAAAAGATATATAATACCCATTGACAAAAAAACCTAACCGGCCCAAGTCTAGACATCTAGGGAGCAAGGTTTTCTCCCAGATCCTCCATAGGATCCTCCTCGGGGTGCTCCTCCTCCTCAGACCCCAAGTCAACAGAGTTCCTCAACTAAGGTAGCAGCTCACGAACTGGTGTCCTGGTTGTAATAGCTCAATATTTGCTACCCAAATATATCGTCATATAAATGAACAACCCAATATTGACCCTACTACTACTAACATACGTCAACGTCTAACCCATATCATTTCATACATAATGAATAAATATGGGGAGCCACAAAAGCAAAAGTTATATATATACATCACAGCCTAAAGGCATACTGTTATACATAACTTGAAACAACTAAGCAAATATAAAACATTTACATATGCTCAGCTCAAAATAGCATCTAAGCTATGCTAATCCTCATATATATTCTTCTTCCCTTTCGAAGAACTTGCACCTGGATTTATATGGCAACACAATCGGGGTGAGAAAACATATCTCAGTAGAAGTATTCCAATACCAGTATATAAATATATCAATATATATATATATATATATATATATATATATATTTATTTATATACAAATAGATAATATTTACAATTATCAAGTTGACACTACAATCATAGAAGTTACAACATCTCATCTCAATAACAGCAATCGCCCATACAATTGCCATGCATGAAAATGCTATGATAGCAACCGCCCATACAATTGTCATGTTATGTTTAATTATGTTTAATATGTATATCTATGCAAATCCTAGAAATGAATGTAGTTTTAAAATGCTATGAGACCTCAGAAGTATTGAGGATATTACCCACCTCAACTACTCTAGGGTATGTTATGATATGCTATGATTTATCAGGCATAGTAAGGATATGACTCACCAACACTATCCATAAAAATAAGGAAAGGATATTACTCACCTCTACCGATCATTAAAACAAAGAGGATATTATAAAACTCCTTGCTCAACAATGTAATAATGATATTACTCACATTATTACACATAACATAGAGAGGATATTACGTACCCCAATATGCTTCAATCAACACAAAGAGGATATTATACACCTCAATATGTTTCACATACAACAGAGAGGATATTACTCACCAATCTATTGTACAAACACATAGATAAGATATTACTCACCAATCTATGCTTCTCAACAATACAAAGAGGATATTATAAACCTCAAGGTATTTCACATACAATAGAGTTGGATATTTCTCGCCAATCTATTGTACAAATACATAGAAATGATATTACTCACCAATCTATGCTTCTCAAACATCTCATGCAAAACAATTACTAATTACTTCCCATAACTAGTTTTCACAATTGATTTATATGCATTTCAGGTTCAATTCACAACACTTCATCAAATACTTATAGAAGTACTTTAACACTCTTAAAAGAGCAAAACATGAGAAATTCCCTCACTTGGAAAACTCATTTCCTCAATCCAACATAATACACAATATGTATGTAATCATGCCTAATTATTCCATATAATTAGCACTACGAATCCATATGATTCATCACATTCTCACTTCATTAAATACTCTTACTAGAGTCTTATCACTCCTTAAGAAGCATAAAAGAAGAAAACTACACCACTGGAATGATCCAGAGCATCAAACATAACTCATAGTTTATTTACTAGCACCAACGTTGCAGCGTCCCCTGTTCCACGTTGTGGCACCCAAGTCTCGGGTTCAAGTACTGGCAGGAAAAACTGCCAACGTTGCGGCGTAAACATTCAATGTTACGGCACAAACATTCAACGTTGCGGCGCAAACATGCAATGTTGCGGCGCACGTCCCTTGTTCTTCCCAACGTTACAGCATTCAACTTGTTTTCCCCAACTTTACAGCGTTAAAAGTCCAACGTTGTGGCATTCAACATGTTCTTCCCAACATTGCGGTGTTAAAAGTCCAACGTTGTGGCATTCAACATGTTCTTCCCAATGTTGCGGCGTTAAAAGTCCAATGTTGCGGCGTTAATAGCAAAACTCAAAATCTGCATAATTCTATAGCTACGGGTTACTGTTCCATTCGAACTAAAACCACTTCCAATCACTAAAATCTATTTTCAAGTGATTTCTAACCTCTAATAAGGTCCAACTACACATAATAACTCATAAATAACATCAATTTCATTTAAATTAACATTTATGATTCAAAATCTCAAACATGACCAAAACTCCCAAAAATGACATAGAATGGGAATTAAGGCTCCAAATGACGAAAAATTCATCCTAACACATCAACAATTCAGTTTCTAACTCAACCACACTAACCACATCAAGATTGAACTTATAAATCGTAAAACCACTTATCAAACCTCATTTCCTCTTCAAGCTTTTCTTGAACCAAAAGAAAAGAATGAAAACAAACATCACAAATAGATTTCCCCTACCTCAAGATCAAGATGATGAAGATAAAGCAAGGCCTTCACTTGGATCCTTTCCTTTGATGGTTGATTCTTCTCTTCCTTCTTCTTTCTTCTCCTTTCCTTCTCTTTCTCTCCTCTCTTTTCTTTCTTTTCTCTTCTCTTTTTTCTCATGTTTTCTCTTCTGTTTCTGCCTCCCAAATATCCCCACTGTGGGATATTTCAAGAAGGGAAGTCTATTTAGACTTCTCTTGGCTAGGTACCAAAATCCTGATCTACTAAGAACACTCAGATTCCCCAGAATCTGATTCTGTAACTTCCAACAAATTCAAAATAAATCTTGAGATTCATTAAAAATTCTATTTAACCAAAAATTGATATTTCCATATCACCTAGGGGTCAATCCGGCATTAAAACACACAACTAGTATGCCCAAAAATGCCAAACTAACTCCAAAAATTCTCAAACTTTAACTGTAGTACAGCTTCCACATTTGTGACTTGGAAACAAACTCTCCACACTTATTTCTATTAACTAAGCAGTTTAAGCCACTTTCAGAGTAAATAACAATTATATCTCTCACATAGTATTACAACAAAGTGTCTAAATGTGCTCAGAAAGTCACAAAACTATACAGACATGTTAAGTAAGCATTAGACTATCTCTGTAACTATATACAAGCCTAACATGATTTTCTAGGGTATTACACTGGCAGAAGACATTACAGGGTTTGGATCCTCCCTAGGGGTGTAATGTAAGTCACCCACAACTCCCTAATCGGCATAAAGAACTCTAGATATATTGCAATAGTAAGAGAAAAAAAAAGGAACATCATTACGGGTCCTATGAATGGTTAAAGTTACATATCCTACATATCTAATATGTTCATTATCCTAATCAATGAGCCAAGTGCTCGCACCATCATGAAACTGAACTTGAACGTAACCAAAAAGATCTCTTCTAGCAGCCATCCCAAAATAAGATAACAGCAACTGCAACTCTTCCTCATAGTCTTTATCCACAGGAGCACATAAAACAGAAGCAGGCAGTACAATAATACAAAGAGGTGAGACTCTCTACATTATTACCAACACGGCAGCAAGAAATAACAAAAAATAATATAATCACAAAGCACGAATATAATAATTTACAATTATAAGGTTATCCAATAGATATCTCAATGATGTATACCAACATGAAAATCCATAGTATAATAATTAATTTCACAGTAAAATGCTCAATGATATGTGAATGCACAACAGACTGACACCTACTCCATGGAACTAAACACCAACATTAGAGAGAATGATCGGGAGAGCCACTGTCTGTATATTGTTAGCCTCAAATCATATGCTTTTCAATATAATCAATATGCGCAACATGGCTATACAAGAAACTCTTAACCGGATCGGGAATAGGATAGTGCTTGGTCGAGATCATCGGTGCATTGCATAGTCACCACGACCTAGTGGAGCTACCAACTGTCTACTTGTGGGATACTCACGCCTCGACGCCTTCAAGTTCAACAAGTGAACTACACTACGCAATTCACACCCGCACAATGGTGTAATTCACCTCCTAGGCATTCTGCCTTGACAACAAGTCATTCTGACTTTCACAATGTATGATCACATGATAATGATCCTAGGCATTCCTCCTAAACAACAAGTCATTCTGACTTTCACAATGTATGATCACAATACAATGATGCATAATATTCTTTACCAACAATAATCTCATCAAGAGGAACCATAACATGGTTCAAACTAACCATTGACCACTCAGGGTCCAGTCCATTAGCTCAACAACACAATAACATTATGTTCAATTACAAGGCATCTCAAATACACAATTCTCATAAAATCATCCTCTTTAAAATTCCATGAAATATTCTCTACAAACCATACTTATCAACATTTTCAAGAATTAATATGAAATAGCACTTTAAATTTTAAACCCTTCTAGTTAAGTCCCACTAAGCGATGTCTCCTCACATTTTTCATAAAGGGCCTAAAAAGGAATTACATGGTATTCATTTCACAATCTCACTTCTTTTTCCCATAAGCCCTAAAGGTGCTCCAATTTATTATTAATTCTATTCCTCACCTATGTTTCCTCTCAAGGTCGAAACCTCTCTCCATCTAAGGGACCACATTTTTATTTTTCCACTCAATTATTACTTCAAATCCTCAATTTATTTCTTTCCTCATCTTAACAGTTTAGTTTTAATTTAGCATAACATTTTTATCTTGGATGCCTCATTTTAAGCCTTTTGGCTATGAGCTTCTAGGCCATTAGGGCCTCAAATTTTTCAACTTCCACAAGGAATCTCAAGCAAATAATTTACATCAATAATCAATAATTTTTATTTACCACCAAAATCATAAACATCATCATCAAGTCACAAATTACATAAGGCAAAATAATAACAAAATCACCAAGAAATCAAACACAAAACAAATGAAGAACCCTCACATGGATCCTTCACTCTCAACAAATCCAAACGTCCTTTACTACCATAGGAGGTAGATAAGAGAAATCTCCCTCTTACCTTAGGAAATATCCATCCACTTTTGTAGAGCTTTTTGAAATAATCTTCCTCTTCCAAGAATCCCCTAAAATCGAAAATAACCTAGCCAAAAATCATCATCTTTAGACTTGGAAAAAAATCACCAAGGATGAAAATCAAAGCCTTGGGAGGAATAAAAGGAAAAGAATGAAAAAGGTGGAACATTTACCTTAGAGATCTCCAAGTTCTAGCTTAAAGAAAAGCTTAAAAAGTGATGAACAAATCAAAATCTTCACACTAGATGATCTTAGGAGGAGGTGTAGATTCAAGATTATGGAAAAGTAGGGTCAAAGAAAATGAAATGGTGGGTTTTGGGTGAGTGACCGTGAGGTATGGTGGAGAGAAATGAGGAAAATGATGAGAGAAAAGTGAAAGAAGCTTTTGAGTGAAGAGAGGGAAAGTAATAGAAAGTTATAATTTGAAAAAGATGAAGGAAACTTGTTCAAGAAGTTTTGCTCCTCATATGTGGCCGTGTGCCTCCTTGGAAAAGGACGCCAAGCTTCTCTTGCAAGCTTCTCCAAAACTTTCTTGAGAAGTTTCTCACATTTTCCCAAAAAGTCAACCAATGATGTGATGTGGTGATATCACTTAGATGATGTCATAAAAATGACTAAATAAAAATAATCTACTAGATTTTACTACAAGCTATTATCAAATAAATAATAGTCTTAGTTAACAAAGTCGGTATCTATTGTCCAATAGATAATTGAGTGTACCCAAATTTTATCTGTCAGATAAAATCTCAAATAACGAAAAATTCATAAAATATGTCTGGCTTTGGGTTTAGTAAGATCCCCTAGCCTTGGTTTGACAGTTCAAAATTTTTCAGCCTAAATTTTTTTTTATTTTTTCGGCCCCGCTTAACGCACACACAAATCGAGAAACATAATAAAATAATCAAATAATTCAAATAATTTCAAAAAAAATTCACAAAATTCATAAATATTATAAAATGAATATATATCAAAAAATAAGAAATTTCTGGGGTGTTACATAATTGATTTCAAAATGCTTGTAATCGATTACATCACTGTTTGAACATGTTCTTGGCTTTCTGGGTAAGATGTAATCGATTACCAGCCTTATGTAATCGATTACATGGCCTCTGTTAGACTTGTAATCAATTACAACCTCAGTGTAATCGATTACAAGACTTCTGCCATGTAGAAGGACTCAAGCATAACTTGTTAAGCATAAGTCAATTATGTGATAATGGAAATAAAGTTATCTTTGACTCTAATTGTTGCATAATTGAAGGTTAGGATAATAAACAAGTTAAGTTTGTTGGACATAGAATTGTTAACATCTATATGAATAATCTTGATTATATTACCTCTCAAAATGCAAAATGTCTTATGAGTAAAGAAAATGATTCATGGTTATGACATAGGAGAATTGCCCACATTCATATGGATCACCTAAACAAACTTGTTTCTAAAGATTTAGTGATTGGTCTTCCAAAGCTCAAATTTGAGAAAAACAAACTTTGTGATTTATGTCAAAAGGGTAAACAAGTAAAGGTCTCTTTCAAAGCTAAAAGCATTGTTTCCACTACTAGATCGTTACAACTTTTGCATATGGATCTTTTTAGACCATCAAGAACTATGAGCTTTGGGGGTAATTACTATGCTGTTATGAATGTGGATGATTACTCTAGATATACATGGACTATTTTCCTTACTCATAAGAATGATGCGTTTCATGCATTTAGAAAATTTGCAAAGGTTATTCAAAATGAGAAAAATTGTAGCATTACATCCATAAGAAATGATCATGGTGGGGAATTTGAAAACCAAGATTTTGAAATATTTTGCAATGAAAATGACATTGAGCATTATTTTTCTGCTCCTAGAACTCCACAACAAAATGGAGTGGTTGAAAGGAAAAAGAAATCTTTAGAGGAGTTAGCAAGAACTATGCTCAATGAAACAAACCTTCCTAAGTATTTTTGGGCGAATGCAGTGAGAACTGCTTGTTACGTTATGAATAGGGTCTTGATAAGGCTAATTTTAAAGAAAACCCCTATAAACTATACAAAGGAAGGAAACCAAATATTTCCCACTTTCATGTCTTTGGTTGCGAATGCTTTGTTTTAAACAATAGAAAAGATAACCTAGGCAAGTTTGATGCCAAATTCGATGAGGGAATATTTTTTAGTTACTCTCTTAGTATTAAATCCTTTAGAATCTATAATAAGAGAACAATGACCATTGAAGAATCAATTTATGTTGCATTTCATGAAACTAACCCATATGATCCGAGAAAGGGTTTAGTTGATGATATTACAGAAATCTTGTCAAAAACACACTTGGAGAATCAATAGAAAGAACCTAAGAAGTAAGAAGAAAGCTTATTTTAACCTTTGGTACCCAAATTGTCTTGGGTCCTTGTGTGTTAGAGTTAGACAAGGTGCCCTTAGGAACCCAAACCCTTTTGGTTTCGACCTTGGTATTTATGTTCTTTCTAACATTACATGTGGATACACTATGCTCTTTCCTCCCACAACTAAAGCATTTGATAAAGGGACTACTTGATGCATTTGTGGAAACAAAGAAATTTTTGTACGATTTTTGTTGGTTATTGGGATTATATCCCAAATCAGCTTTTTGAAAAACACATTTTTGTTTCCCTAGTAATACATTCAAATTGTCTCTTCCAAAGGTAAATTTTACAAGCATATTTTTTAAATCTTCAATTTCATTTTCAAATGCTTTACATAATGAACAAGATGATGGTGTAGGTGTATAATCATGTGAAGAACAAATCATGCATGATGAGTTGGTATTAACAAGTCCAAGAGTCTCATTCTCAACTTTGAGTTCTTCAATCTCTTTTGTTAAAATAGAAACTTTGTTTACTAATAAAGAAATTATTTTTTAGAAGTTAAAACCATTTTAGTGAGCCTCATGGACTCATCATGTAAATCTTGGAATGCATTTTATAATTCATTATATGAAGGAGAAGATTTAAGATTAGATGAAGTTACTTCTATTTCACTTTCTTCTTTTTCTTCAATTGCCATGAGGCAAAGATGAGCTTCCTTATTCTTTGAATCGCTGGTAGAATCCATATTGTTGTCTTCCCAAGCAATGTATGCTCTCCTTCCCTTTCTTTGCTTGGAAGGTCTCTTTGAAATTTCTCCATCTTCTTTTGATAAATTAGACACTCCGTCTTCATGTGCCCTGACTTTTCATATTCATAGCAAGTTGGAGTAGATGAAGCTCCATCTCCCTTTTTATATGTCTTCTTAGGAGGAAAAGGTGATCTTCTTTGACTTCCTTTCTTCTTGAGAAATCTTCTAAACTTCTTTACAAGGAGACTGGAATTTTCTTCATTCATCTCAAGATTCCTAATGCATCTTCATCATCTTCATCTTCATTATCAATTATTATGGAAGTGGCCTTAAGAGCAATACCCTTTTTCTTCTTATTTTACTCTTTATGTTGGTTGAGCTTATTCAATTCCACCTCACGTTCTTGCAATTTTCCAAAGAAAGTGGCAAAAGTCATTGTGGCTAGATTCCTTAACTCTGATATGGCTGTCACTTTGGGCTGCCAATTTCTGTTTAAACATCTCAAAACTTTGTTAATAAGATCTTCATTGAAAATTTTTTTTCCCAATGAAGCAAGATGATTAACTATATGAGTGAACCTCTTTTGCATTTCTTGAATGCTTTCTCCTTGGTTCATTCTAAACAATTCATATTCATGAGTGAGTGTATTTATTTTAGACCTTTTCACTTCACTTGTGTCCTCATGGGTTACTTGCAATGTATCCCATATTTCTTGGGCACTCTTGCAATTTGACACCTTAAAGAATTCATCGTACCCCAAAGAAGTGGTGATGATGTTCTTGGCTCTCAAATTGTATTGGACTTTTTTTCTTATCTTCATCGATCCATTTACTTCTTGGTGTATTGGTTCTTACACCATTAACTATATGTGTGTGGATAAAAGGACCATTTTCAACAGTATCCTACACATCAATATCAATAGTTTCAATAAAAAAATTTATCATCTCTTTCTAATAGGCATAACTATCCTCATTGAAAAAATGAGGTCTGTTTATAGAAGAACCTTCGTTGGAAAAACCATTTGAAGACATCACTTCTCTTTGAGATATCTTGAGAGCATTTTAAATTGATATTCTAAGACCTATATATATATACCTCTTGGTTTCCTTCTTTTGATCTTAATCTTCTCTTTTGATCTTGATCTTCATCTTTGCTTTTGTTATCATCAAAAATTCATTTGATATGCTTAAAGAGAAAAGCATTCACAGAATTTATTTTAATTTTGTCGCTTTCTTTTTTAAGTTCTTTGTGGCACCAGTTAAGTGGTGTATAATGGTACTTTGTTGCTCTCAAGTCGGTTTGTTTTTCATTTTCTCATAGTAACTAATTCATTCTCCTTTAAAATAGATGTCATTCTTTCGAAATTAATAAATCATTTTCCTTCTCTTTCTCGAAATGCTTTAACAAAAATCTACAAAGCTACATGTGAAAGATTGAGAATGTTAATGCACAAGGACATCCTGGAAGATATACGTTGGATAATCGAAGTAAAGGTCTGTTTAGCAGGTGAATAGTTAAATTCATTTGACTTATACATGTCAAGTCTCGGTAAAAGTTTGTATTCTAAAAGCAGAAGAGCGAAAAGATTACAAGTTTGTCACAAATGTGCATGGTGGAATTGTAACAAGCGATGTCATTCTTTGGGAATGGTTTCCACAAATCGAGAAGATAAAATAAACTTTATTAAGAATGGACTGAGTAAGGAGTCATTAGATGATTTCTTATTAACTCTTATGATGCATTCTTGTGGAGTTGTGCATCGTGAACTTCTTAATTTATGGAATCTCTTCAGGGACGAACATAACCATTACAGTCATGGGAATCTGACTTAAAAAGACCCTATTTGCCAATTTATAAGAAAATTGGATAGGAAGATTATCCTCGACTCATTAAAGGCGTTTAAGCCATTCCTAGACATATAAAGGGTGAACTTTTTGTTGTGAAATCGACAAGTGCACCGAATTGTAAAAGTAATGAAGTGTGAATAAAAGTATTGTTCCCATGAGAATTATGTTATCAATTACTAAATTCTCCAAATCGATAATATTTAAGCTATCAAAAAGCGAGTTGGTAAAAATAATAAAAAGAAAGAATAAACAAAAAAAACAAAAGCCAAATTTAATTAATTGGGTTGAGTTAGAGAACAATGGTATGAAAATGTTAGGGGTCAGATTTCACTTATACTCTTTAAATGCAAGATCAAATATTGGCTTAATCAAGTCTTATTCTAATGATTCATGGTTAATTCCTAAAATTAATCAATATCTAATCCCTTGGTATATTAATCCTCTTACACTATTTAGAATTAATAAATTCCTTAGTCTAATCCCAAATAGAAAGGCATTATCAAGAACAAAGGAATTAAAAAAAAGACTACATAACATATAATGTCTATTCCTCACGATTGCAGAAATTATGGTATTTATCACAAGTTCTAAGTTCATGCAAAATTTTCCAAATCATACATCAACCTAAAAATCATTCCCAAATTGGCCAAATTTAGAAAAACATTAAGAAAAGAGATAAATATATAAATCATGAAATAGAAACATTGATTAAACCCATAAAAGAATTTACATCATTCAAGTATCAATATCCATCATCACCCTAACAATAGAGGTTTAGTTACACATGGAAAAAGAAGAACACAAAGGGAAGAATATGGTAAACTCCATTATAGAAAGGTGGAATGGTTGAAGAGAATTCCTAATCTTAAAGCCTAATTGCGCCCACACCACTTTAGGATTTGTGCCTCTTGATGGCTACTGCATTCTGTCCAAGTGTGTTAGAGTGTGTAAAAAGAGAGCTCTTTTGCTAAAATCATTTTTCCTCTTTTATAGAAAAGTTGATAGCTTTTTGTATCTGACTTGCATGATTTTTCTCACCCTCCAAATGGCCTAATTTGCCCTTGACCACAAAAGAGAAGTTGTAGAATTTTATATTAGCTTTTCAATGCCATAAACGATACATCGATTTGATATCTGTATCCCAAGATATGACTCAATTAATGAGGGATGGTTAGGATAGTACAGAAATCCAAATTTTGCTCCAAATCGAATCTCTTTGAGAATCCTTGTCCAATCTTCAATCTAACCCTTGTTTAAGATTTTGCATCCAATTAAAACTCTAATTAGTATATAAGAATAGGATAAGAATTCTTCAAATATTTATATTCAGGAATTTCTTTTTTTTTGCACAAAATCTGATGATTTATCCTAAAAGCTTGTTTCTTTGATTTCTTGCTTCTTTAAGCGACCAGTCTCTTTCCTTGTGTATTTACCTATAAAAAATTATATAAAAATACATAATAAGAACATAATTAAAATAATAAAAATATAATAAAACTTGAGAACAAAACTAAATCAAAAAGATTAAAATGAAACCCATGATTTTAAACAGTAAAAATATGAATTTGTGTAGGTTCATCACTCCCCAAACTTAAGTTTTTGCTTGTCCTCAAGCAAAAAGAAAACCAAAACCAAAACAAAAAGACTAAACAAATAAAAACTCAAAATATATAGACTCAAACATGAAAATACTGGGTAATGAATATCATACATATCCTCAGAAACTACTTCACAATCTAATTTCAAAGTGTCACACATGAACAATCTAATTATCACATCGTCTCTCATATGCAACTCTTATGCAAAAATGAATTCCCAAAAACATGAATGAAAGACCTAATATCCTCATAAAGTACAAGCTCATATAAGTTTATAAAACTGCAAATGCACATCAAACCCACTTTCATAGGGTTATTCTTCGTCTCTCTCTCCACTAATGTAAACAATACATAACCAATGATCAAAAGGGACTTTATAAAGCTTGCAATGTAAGGCCAAATGTAAGGGTTAAGAAAAAAAGGGTAGGATAATAAAATAAATAAAAGCTGAGATACATAATCATGTATATTTCAAAATTCAAACCACAAAATATAGAACAAGTGCACAACAGAGCATAAGAAATAACACAATATTTACTTTTTTACTTTTTTATTTTTATTTTTTCAACAACCTCCATTCTCGAAATTATTTCTTTGCAACACATTAGGTGGACTTTCTTTTTTTTTTGAATATTTTTTCAACTCCATAAATACTCTATGCACAAAAATAACAAAAGCTTGAATAATAAAATAATACAATATATACACTCAACAAAGGTTATATAAGAGAGAATTTACTTTTTTATTATTTGGGTATGGGAAAGGTAAATGTGGGTAAAAAAATAAAGGCAAAAAATAATAAGGCTGCAAAAAGGACTTAGGGATATACTGTGTATACAAGTTGGCTTGAAAAACTCAAATGGTCCAAAGAAGACCCTGTTAGTCATGGCAACCATTACCCAAGAGGGGGTGAATTGGGTATGAAAAGCTTTTCACAAATGCTCTTAAAATAAACACAAATATTTAAGCTATTAAATAAAAGAAAAGGAATTGCGAGATGAAGAAAAAAAAGCTTTAAGAACAGCAAATAAATAAATGTGTAATAAAATAAAATTACGTAAAATAAAGAGATTGAGCAGAGAGAAGCAGACACGATATTTATCCCGGTTCGATCACTAACCCACTTGTGGTCTACGTCCAGTCCTCAAAAAAAAATCTGAGATTTTTTACTATGTAAACAAGCTTCAATAGGTGCTTGCAATCATTACATAAAAGAGCAATTTTCATACACAGGAAAACTCTACCCTTGTGCTAAAGTCTCAACCTGTAGGGATACCTCACCCTTATACAAACCTTGAAGGATATCTCACCCTCAGTACAGAAGAATAGAAATATAGATGAAGAGAAACTCTCACTCAAAGCAAATAATACAAATTGAAGTGCTAAGAGGCTCTCAAAGGATATCTCAAAGTTTCAGCAAAAAGAGCATAGAAAATAGGCATAAATTATAAATCACATTTTTCAAAGCAAGCGTAAATTACACAGATAGCTGGGCTTTTTGCATATGAAACCCACGGTCTCTATTTATAGAGTCAGGTAGAAAATTAGCTATTGTAGCAATTAATTCCTTGATTATTATAAAAATATGTTTGTTACATACTATATCCAGAACTGTGTTTATCATGTTTATTCGAATAAGCTTTATACTATTTGAATAACACGTTCTTTTTAAAAACATTCCTAAAAAAGGTTATTCGAATAACACAGGTGTTATTCACATAATGCTGCCATAAAAATGTTCTTTAGAAAACTAGTTATTCGAATAACTCTAAGTTTATTCGAATAACACTGGTTAAAATAAATTTCTGGGAAACAGTTCTATTCGAATAATTGATGAGTTATTTGAATAGCTGATGTGAAAATAAGCCATTCAAAAAACTCTTATTCAAATAACATGAGCGTTGTTCGAATAACACTTTAAAACACAGAGTCACGCAGCAGCCAAATTTAAAGCTTTATTTGAATAACCAATGAGTTATTCAAATAACTCAGTTTGTAAAATAGTTATAAATGTTTGAAAAACATCCCAGAAAGTTTATCAAAAACACTAAAACATTTTAAAGTTATTTTCAAGATCAAAACAATTTTGGTATAAGTTTAAGGAAGCATTTTTATTTTATCTTGATGCACTAGGAGATATCCAAAGAGATCCTCGAACAAAGAGACTCTAAGTCCTAAAGCTATTCGTATAAGATTTTGGACTTGGTCTTCCCATCATCTTCATTTTGTCTTCATCTTTGTTATCATTAAAAACATTCTTCAAAGACATATGTCCAATCACATTCTCCTTATGTTGAGCTTAATTGAGATCTTTTGCTTTCTTGTTGCAATGCTCACTTTTGGTACTTGGGCTATCCTACAAAGTATTGCTTACTTAAACAAGCATGGTTAGTCCAAAATCATAATTCAATATCTTCATATGCATGATTCATAAATGTATAACTCTAGTTAGTTTAGCATACATATAAAACTTTCATAGACACATCCAAATAAGACATTTAACAATTATTCATAGATATGCTCTATGTAGGATGCAACAGAACACATTGCACATTTTTATTTAAGCAATGTCAAATCTAATATTAATTTATTTATAACTCATATAAAGTATTATTGGATATATTATATGACGAATGTTACATATATCTTATTGCATGATTATTAAGTGAAATATAACTAGATAAGGTACATACATATCATGCATGATACAATATATCACATTAAGCACATCTATTAAGCATAAGCATCATTCTATTTGTCTTGTATTTGTCATCATCAAAACTAAACATATTAAACCATTTGGGGCAAACTTGTTTTCATAATCTCCCCTTTTTTGATGATGACAAATCACCAAAGAAAAATATGTTGAGCAATATTCAAGAATGGATATTCATGTAAGTATATCAAACAATAAGCATATCAAGCACATATTTTTCTTTCCAATTTTTATTCCCCTTATTTGACATCAACAAAAAGGCTTAGAAAGAAAAAATTTCTCCCCCTTATAGATACTACATATGATTCAAGAATAGAGAGATGAAACAATCATGCTTTCAAGATATAGAAGATCATTCATGCAATACTTATCATATTTTTGTATGTCAACATTTCACATATGATAGCAGTAAAACACTTTATGTAATCAAACAAAGATGTAAGGCAAGAGATATAAACAACTTAAGAGCTAGGTTCCCCCTCAAAATATGCATATTATCAAAATAATAGATAAAGGAAATATGTATGCGAAGACAATGTAAGCACATTACCTTAAAGAAAAGCAAGGCAAATATACATCTTCTTAATTCCTCAAACAAAAACCATTTTAAAACTTCTTTCCATTTCAAAAAGAATTTTACAAGAGCACATTATATTTTTAAAAGCATTTTAGAAGGGTAGAGATATTTTATATTAAAAAATACATATTCATTGAGACAGATCAATCCAAGTCAAAAGAACATAAGTACATCTCCTTGATGAAATATGTTATAGGGATCAAAGCATGTATAGAACTAATATCATTCACCCCAAATGCAATGACAAAAAAGCAAGTTAATATCCAATTAGGAACTTTGTTAATGCTAAGCATACTTCTCATGTAAAGAAAGCATATAATCATTTAAGATCAATTTTTCAATAAGTATCATATGATCCATACCATATAGAATACCACAAAAGCTAAGGGGTAGAGATACTTATCGAGTTAGATAAAGAATGACGCTTCTTTAGAATGTTCTTCGTTTATTTGTCCTTTGAGTTTGAGCTTTCTTCCATTGAGTATTTCATTCCATTGCACTTGAATAACTACTTCTTTATCTTCCTCTTCATTTGAATTCCATTTAACTTTTCTCGTTTATCCACATATGCTTGTATGTAAAAAAACTAATGGCTATATTTGAAACACATAGAGAGACTTGCAAAGCTAACTTTAAAAGTTCTCTAAAACATAGGTTAGCATCAAATATCATGTAAGCCCATTTATAAGCATAATTTTGATTGATATATAATTTAAAGCATGTATCACATTATCAACCATGTAATGTTAGCTTTAACAAGAATGTATGAAGTACACATGAACTTGAATAAATAAAAAAATAGTTTAAGCATTTTAAGGCATGATTCAAGTTTATCAAGAAACATATGATCATCATCAAAACTTATTTAGGCATTTTTTGGAAAAAAAATAATTATCATGTAAGGTATGTAAAGGTATAACACAACTCTCTACTTCTCCAAATAGCATATGATATCAAATTTAAAATAAAAAAAAAGGATAATAGCTTGATATCACCAAAAATGTATTCTTTGAATTTTTGTAGATGACTCTCACTTCCACCAACCTCCAAGCTTCAAGCTTTCATGAGGGAATAAAAATTCTTTGCACCCCTTTTAAAAGTTGAATCCTTTTAAACTTTACTATCCTCAAGTTGAACTTATTCTATTTAAATGCTTGCTTGAGGTAGTTATCACCCTACAATACAATTCAAAGTACTTTCATTGGTATCTGATGTGTGTGAAACAACATCATGTTTTGTTCTTGTTTTGCATGCATTCTTGAGCATTTTAGGCATTTTAGTTTCCCTTTTTAGTTTGTTTTTTCCTTAGTTCGGATAACTGCGGTGTTTTTGGTGTTCTTGTGCAGGATTAATGTTGAATTGGCCTTGGATTGAATGGAATGCTTGCATGTTTGAAGTTGGAGCTTAATGGATAGCAATAAAGGTGCAAAAAAAGGCCATTTCAGAGGGCACCACGGCCTGCCCATGGTCTCTACCACGGCCATGGTTCGAGGGAATCAAGAAAATGTAGAAAATTGAAACAGACTCAACCACGGCCTGGCCGTGGTGGCCACCACGGCCGTGGTTCGGGGCGCGCAGCAGTTTTTAGTTTTTGGTTTTTATTTCTTTTGGGGGCTTTTGGCCCATGAAAACCCTAGGCTATTAATAGATGTTCTGAATGCAATTAGGAGATTCTATCTTGGATTGAAACCTAGTTCGAAAGGAGGCACGAAGGAGGCTTGGGTTCTTCATCTTCTTCTTCTTCTTCTTCCATTGTTACGGGTTTGGGATGTTTTTAAGTTTGATTTCTGTTTCCTTCTTCTCTATGTCTGAGTAGTTACTTTTGTTTCTAGGATTGGGCAATGCCTTTTGATACATTGATAATGATGAATTGACGTTGTTTCCCTTTTTATTAATCTCGATTGTTCATTGATTCAATTCTTATTGCTTTTATTCATGTGAATTTGGTGGCCACTTATTTGCATCTCATAGGCATTTAGGGACGTACTGAGAGGTGAACCTAAGTGTTGGAACTATAAGAATTGAACTTAAGGTCTAAATCACGAGAGTAGTTTTAGCCTTTCGAGGATTTAATGAATTACCACAAAGCGTAATGGGTTCGATTTAAATTCAATTACCATGAAAGTAGGAATTGGTTTAATTGGGCACGGATCTTGTATCTTGAAAGAGAACATTAACTAATTTTGGGTAATTCACCTTCAATTGAATTTCAGATTTAATAAAAAGGGTTGTCAATTAGGATTTGTCTTGTATCGTTGTGGTACCCCAATCTTGGAAGCTTTGTTAAATCTGAAAACCCCCTTCTTCATAACTTTCTGTTTTTGTTCTAAATTCTATTTTCTTGATTTTTATTTAATTATTTTGTTACTACGTTCTTATCAATCAACAATTATATTCATTTTATTTAATTAAATTAAATTAATTAATTAATTAGTATTCATACACACGGTCCCTGTGGATTTGATCTTTTATTACTTGACGACGAAAGAACCGTACACTTGCAGATTTCACGCACCAAGTTTTTGGCACCGTTGCCGGGGACTGTGTTTTTCTTGAATATCAATTTAATTTTTAATTTAATTATTTTAAACCTTTTTTTTCTTTTTACCATATTATTACGTTCTTGTTTTCTCTTTGACTCTCTACAGGTAATCTCTCCGGTTTATGCAAAGTACTAGACGTTTCGGGACTCTTATTGAAGCTGATTCTGAAATTGAAAGAACTTTTCATAGAAAGAGAAGACAACAAAGCCAAAGAGTGAGAGAAATATTTGAACCACCACTTGTCATGGTAGCAGCTGAGGATAACAAACCTTTAAAGGAGTATGCAGCCCCTAATGCTCGGGGTTTGCGATCTGGAATTGCTCGGCCAGACATTGAAGCCAGGCACTTCACCATACCTCCTGCCTTACTTTCTATGATAAGGCAGAACCAGTTTGGAGGTTTACCCTCGGAGGACCCAAATGATCATGTGGAGATGTTCTTAGAATTCTGTGAGACTCTCAAAATTGAAGGTGCCTCAGTTGATGCCATTCGACTCCGATTATTTCCATTATCATTAAGGGACAAGGCTAGAGCTTGGTTGAAATCGGTACCCACTAATACATTAACCACATGGAATCAATTGGAGCAAGCCTTTTTGGACAAATTCTTTCCACCTTCTAAGACTGCTCATCTAAGGACCCAAATCACAAGCTTCGTTCAGAAAGATGGAGAGTCATTGTCAGAAGCTTGGGATAGATATAAGGCTTTGCTGGAAGCCTGCCCACACCACGGGTTAGAGAAGTGGTTGATCATTCACACTTTCTACAATGGATTAGAATATTCTTCGAAGGTATCTCTTGACTCCGCAGCTGGTGGAGCTTTAATGAACAGAAGGTTGACAGAAGCTTGTGAGATTATTGAAAGTGTCGCTGCAAACCATCACCAATGGGCCAGTGAAAGAGGTAACAACCTGAGAAAGCTCTCGGAAGGTAAGTTTGAGGTGGATGGTGTTAGTTTAATTATGGCTAAGTTTGACTCATTGAATAAACGTTTTGATAAGCTTGAAAAAGCTAGTGCTAATGCCATAAGTGCTGCTAACATCTTTTGTGAGATTTATCGAGTACAGGGACATATAAGTGCGGAATGCCAAGCTGAAAAGGGTTCCTCACATGGTGCACCGGTGGAGCAAGTGGAATCATGCCATAATTTCTATGACATTCCACCAAAGGTGCGCAATGATCCATATTCACAGACTTACAATCCCGGTTGGAGGTCTCATCCCAACTTCTCCTATCGGAACAATCAAAATCAAGCTGGACAAGGTAGTGCTCAACCTTCTATTGGATTCCCCCAGGTACAAAAGTCTAAACTCGAAACTCTCCTTGAAAATTTTGTAGAGAGTCAAACCAAACAAAATGAAGAGTTTAGGCACCATGGTCAAGTTGTTAGTGAGGCTATTAAGGATTTGACATCTAAGGTTGATAATTTAGTTATTCATAACAGGATGTTAGAAACTCAAATAGCCCAACAAGCTAGCTCTTCATATAGACCACACGGAAATTTCAGACAATGACTGAAATAAATCCTAATGAACATTGTAAATTTGTGAGTTTAAGAAATGGAAAGCAACTAAAGATTCCAAAGCAAAGGGGAAAATGACAAAGATGGGAGGGATGAAGAAAAAGAAACAACTAGGACACAACCCTTAGAAGAGGAGGAAATTAATGAGAAAGTGTCTAAGTATGTACCCCCTGAGCCATACCAACCCCCGGTGCCCTTCCCTCAAAGATTGGCCAAGGCCAAGCTAGATAAGCAGTTTGGGAAGTTTCTTGAGGTCCTTAAGAAGTTGTACATTAATGTACCCTTCACTGAGGCATTACAACAAATGCCTACCTATGCTAAATTTCTTAAGGACATTTTGTCTAATAAGAGAAAGCTAGAGGAGTATGAGACCGTAGCATTAACTGAGGAGTGTAGCGCTTTAATCCAAAATAAGTTACCTCCTAAACTCAAAGATCCTGGCAGCTTCTCTATTCCTTGCTTGATTGGGAATACCAGTTTTGATAAAGCTTTGTGTGACTTGGGGGCTAGTGTTAGTCTTATGCCCCTTTCTGTGTGTAAAAAGTTGGAAGTGGGTGAGCTGAAACCCACAACTATCTCTCTTCAATTGGCGGATCGGTCTGTCAAGTACCCCATAGGTATCTTAGAGGATGTTCCCAGTAAGGTTGGTAAGTTTTACATGCCGGTGGATTTTGTTGTGCTTGACATGGAAGTTGATGCTATAATGCCGATCATACTTGGGCGTCCATTCCTTGCCACTGGAAGGGCGATCATTGATGTCCACGAAGGGAAATTGACTTTGCGATTAAATGATGAGGAAGTAGTTTTTGATGTTTTAAAATCTGAAAATAATTCTAATTCCTCAAATTCATGTAATCGCATAGATGCTACTAATGTTGTGGATAGTGTTGTGCTTTCAGGTATGCAGGAATCAGTGACTGATGCTATGCCATGCAAGGAAGGACCTAAGAAGCAGAGTGACAAGTGTATCGAGAAACGTAAATATAACATCGGGGATAAAGTTCTTCTTAATAACTCGCTTCTACGTTTCTGTCCTAATAAGTTATGGTCAAAATGGTCAGGACCATATGAGATTGTTTGAGTTTTATCCTACGGTGTGCTTGAGGTGAAGAAAGAAGGCCATAAACCTTTCATGATAAATGGCCAGAGAGTGAAGCACTTTGAAGGAGTGGGGACTGAGCACTACTCCGTAGATGTCACCTGAGCACAGAAACCTGACCAAAGTCAAGCTAATGACTTTAAACAAGCGCTTCTTGGGAGGCAACCCATGTTATCTTATTTTTCTGTTTTATTTCATCTTTTTCTTTTAATTTTGTTTGTTAGATTATTGTTTTGATGTTTGTCTTTTAGATTTTGTCTAGGTTTGACCCTTCTTGAAGTCATATTTAGAAGAAGAGAGAGATCAGAAGGTTCCACATTCAGCCCATGAAAAATTCTATGGCCATGGATTGAACACCAGAAGTTTTTCCACCACCGCAGTGAGTTCTTTTCTTTTATCCCTTCTCTTGTTTTAGATTTTAACATTTGGGACAATGTAAGTTCTAAGCTTGGGGGGGTATTTTCATTTTCATTTTCTTATTTTCATTCTCATTAGTTTCATGCATTCTCATGTCTTGTTTTGCATTGCATTTTCATGTTGCATTTTCACACCATCATATCTCTTGGGTTTTTGGTTGAACTTGTGCCCCTCTCTTTTGAGGATTTTGAGATAGTATTGATTTGGAACCCAATTTGTTGATTCATGTAGTTGGTAATAGGCATTGTTTTAATTGATAGTAGAGGTGATCTTTTGATAGTTGATAATTAGCATAATGTTCTCTAAATTTGTGCTTCTCATTGAATTTTTAAACCTCTAAATGTGAGTTTTGAGCCTATATGGGATATATGCACTATATGATTTTTGTTCCCATTCTTTGTGTTGAGTGATATTCTTCATTGATCATGTGCTCTAGAACTTGATTTGAAACCTTTTTGAGGCAAAATTTTTGGTTGCATGCTTGAATGTGATTAAGGCATTTTAGGTATTTTTCTGGCCTTCTGAAATTGTTACACTTTCATCCTCTAGATGCCCATTTTGAGCCTACTGCATACTTGTTTTCTTGATACTTATGCTGAAACATGGTTGGTTATCATTTAGAATATTAAATGGAGTGAATTGGGCTTGAAAGTTGTTTGAAAGTTGTATTGGGAATTATATGTATTTGAGCTTCCTCTTCCTCTTCCTTAAAAAAAAAGAAATAAATGAAAAAGAAAATAAAAGAAAATCATAAGATGAAAGCTTGAAAAAGAGGAGAAAGAGAAGAAGGAAAAGAAAGGAAGAAAATTTTTTGAAATGTGGAGTTATGTTTTAGATTGAAAGATTGTCTTTGCTCCATTTATGTTCTATTGGATTTCTTGTGTTTATTGAAAATCTTGATGAGCCCTTTGTGTATACTTTCCTTTCTCTACCCTACCTAACATCATTCCTATAGCCCCATTACAACCTTTGAAAGACCTTTTGATTCTTGCATGCATGCTGATTATTAGTGGAAATCTGGTTTCTTATCAAGCATATGGAAGTGCATTTTCTTTGAAGGATTTTGAGCGCATTGTCTTCACCCTTAAACACTCTGAGTGTGGTTAGTGGAGTGAACTTAATTCAATTAGTGAGGATGCATGATTTCTTAGAACTTAGCCTCTAATTAGACTTGATTTTGATTATCTCTCAGTTTCTTTGTTAGCCTTAACCTATTGCTTGGATATTGTTTTCTCGGGTTCCTCATTCATTATTTTCTTTTGATCCCACTTCTCGGTTTGGCTTTAATTTTTGCTTGAGGACAAGCAAAGTCTTAAGCTTGGGGGGATTTGATGTGTGTGAAACAACATCATGTTTTGTTCTTGTTTTGCATGCATTCTTGAGCATTTTAAGCATTTTAGTTTCCCTTTTTAGTTTATTTTTCCCTTAGTTCGAATAACTGCGGTGTTTTTGGTGTTCTTGTGCAGGATTAATGTTGAATTGGCCTTGGATTGAATGGAATGCTTGCATGTTTAAAGTTAGAGCTTAATGGATAGCAATAAAGGTGCAAAAAAAGGCCATTCCAGAGGGCACCACGGCCTGCCCGTGGTCTCTACCACGACCATGGTTCGAGGGAATCAAGAAAATATAGAAAACTGAAACAGACTCAACCACGGCCTGGCCGTGGTGGCCACCACGGCCATGGTTGAGAGCCAGCAGTGAAACAGAACCAACCACGGCCTGGCCGTGGTAGGCCACTGGCCGTGGTTCTGAGCGCATGATGCATTTTTAGTTTTTGGTTTTTATTTCTTTTGGGGGCTTTTGGCCCATGAAAACCCTAGGCTATTAATAGATGTTCTGAATGCAATTAGGGGATTCTATCTTGGATTGAAACCTAGTTCGAAAGGAGGCATGAAGCAGGCTTGGGTTCTTCATCATCATCTTCTTCTTCTTCCATTGTTACGGGTTTGGGATGTTTTTAAGTTTGATTTCTGTTTCCTTCTTCTCTATGTCTGAGTAGTTACTTTTGTTTCTAGGATTGGGCAATGCCCTTTGATACATTGATAATGATGAATTGACGTTGTTTCCCTTTTTATTAATCTCGATTGTTCATTGATTCAATTCTTATTGCTTTTATTCATGTGAATTTGGTGGCCACTTATTTGCATCTCATAGGCATTTAGGGACGTACTGAGAGGTGAACCTAAGTGTTGAAACTATAAGAATTGAACTTAAGGTCTAAATCACGAGAGTAGTTTTAGCCTTTCGAGGATTTAATGAATTACCACAAAGCGTAATGGGTTCGATTTAAATTCAATTACCACGAAAGTAGGAATTGGTTTAATTGGGCACAAATCTTGTATCTTGAAAGAGAACATTAACTAATTTTGGGTAATTCACCTTCAATTGAATTTCAGATTTAATAAAAGGGTTGTCAATTAGGATTTGTCTTGTATCATTGTGGTACCCCAATCTTGGAAGCTTTGTTAAATCTGAAAACCCCATTCTTCATAACTTGCTGTTTTTGTTCTAAATTCTATTTTCTTGATTTTTATTTAATTATTTTGTTACTACGTTCTTATCAATCAACAATCACATTCCATTGTATTTAATTTAATTAAATTAATTAATTAATTGGTATTCATACACACACTCCCTGTGGATTCGATCTTTTTATTACTTGACGACGAAACCGTACACTTGCGAATTTCACGCACCAGTATCCATCAATTTTGGATCCATAGAAGTTAGTCATTATGCCAAACTCATAAGCAAATAAGCATTCAAAACAACAAATGAGTTCACAAGGGTAAAAGATATTTCATTTCATTGATCAATTTAGCCAAGTACATATATTTATCAAAACAATAGTTAATTACATTTGATTAAGCATTTGCATTTTTAGTCTAATTAAAAAGAATTTAACATGTACAACAAATTCTTAAGAAAAGAAGCAACAGAACCTTTCATGCAGATTGTGTTTGTTTGAATAAAATGGGTCTTATTCGAATAGAAGAAGATATTATTCGAATAGAGGATTTGGGAAGGCCAAGCGTTGTGGCCATTTAATAGATTTTATTCAAATAACCTATGGGTTATTCAAATAGACAGAAAGCAAACATAAGAGACTGATAAAACAAATCTCAAGTTATTCGAATAGAATGAATTTTATTCGAATAGATAGAGACCACACCAAAAGCAGAACTAACATAGAAGTTAGTTTATTCAAATAAACTTGTCTTTATTCGAATAGGCAGAGAAAGTGTGGTTCCTTAAGGATTAGTTTATTCAAATAAATGGAATGTTATTCGAATAACGCTGATGTGCAACATAATTTTTGATCACTTGATTTGATCTTTATTCAAATAAACCAAGATTTATTCGAATAAAATTATCAGAAACACAATGAAACATACGTTCAGAACTGTAATACCCTAGAAAAATTATGTTAGGCTTGTATATAGTTACAGAGGTAGCCTAATACTTACTTAACATATCTGTGAAGTTTTGTGACTTTCTGAGCACGTTTAGGTACTTTGCTGTAACACTATGTGAGAAATATAGCTGTTATTTGCTCCAGAAGTAGCTTAGACTGCTTAGTTAGTGGAAATAACTGTGGAGAGTATGTTTTCAAGTCACAAATGTGGAAATTGTGCTATAGTTAAAGTTTGAGAATTTTCGGAGTTAGTTTGGCATTTTTGAGCATACTGGTAGTGTGTTTTAGTGCCGGATTGACCCCTAGCTGATATGGAAACATTAGTTTTTGGTGAAACAGAAATTTTAATGAATTTTAGGATTTATTTTGAATCTGTTGGTAGCTACAAAATCAGATTTGGAGAAGTTTGAGTGTTCTTAGCAGATTGGGGGTTTTGGTACCCAACTAAGAGAAGTTTAAACAGACTTCCCTTCTTGAGAAATATCCCACGGGTGGGGCTATTTTGGGATGCAAAAATAGAGATGCAGAAAACATGAAGGAAGGAGGAGAAAGAAAGAAGAGAAAAGGAAGGAAGAGAAGAATGAGAAACCAAAGGAAGAAGAACCAAGAGAAGGATCAACCATCTAAGGAGAGGATCCAAGTGAAGGTCTTGCTTCATCTCCATTATCTTGATCTTGAGGTAGGGTGTTGTTTTTATCCATTTCCTCTTATATTCACCTTGTTTCTTAGTGGAACTTGATGAGGAAAAAGTAGGGTTTGGGTGAGAATAGGAAGGTAGATGTTAGTTTCTTACTTGTTTAGTTGAAATGAGTTAGATTCTAACAAGTTTAGTGCATGGTTGATAGTTTGGAACCCTTAGAATCCATAGTTTCCTATTAGTTAGTTAGTTGAAACAAAATGGTTTTTAGGTTGGAGTTTTAGTTTTAATCAAAGTTTGATTGAGCCAAAGGAAGAAATGAGGTTTATAACTTGTTTAGAGACCTCTAGTGCTGATAGAAATCATCTAGAAGTGAGGATAAATGGTGAAATCTTGGTTTGGAACCAAGAATATGCAGAAATGTGTTCTGTAGAATTTTTTGCAGAAGAGTCATGCCTAGGTATAACCTGACAAGCCTAGGTGTGGATTGATCAGTTTTTAGTCTAGCGAGACAGAGACTTCCATGCCTAGGCGTGTCAAAACCAAGCCTAGGTTTGATACATGACAATAACCTGACAACTTGTGGTATTTGTAGCATAACTTAAGTTGTGGTTATCAGATTGACCTGGTTCTTATTGTATTTGAAATATAAGACATAAGGCTATCTACTTATAAAATTTTAGAATTTAATCAGTTAAGATGAATTTTTGGTGAATTTATGAAAAACATCCCTTTTAGGGTGCCTAGAGCAGATTTCATCAGAATTTCTATTTTTATGTTTTGAGGTTCCTAATTGCTAGGATACTTGGTTTATGCCTAGTAGAGTATGTTGAAACTCTAATAGGAGTAATTGATGAAGTGCGAATGTATTAAGTCAAGTTGACTTGAAATGCTAATTACGGGCAGTAATTAGACGTGGCTATATATATACATATAATTTGTATTGTGATGGATCGAGGAATTGAGTTTCCCTAAGTGTGGAAATTATTTGTGTATGCTCTTTTAAGAGTGATAACATACTTTTAAAAGTATTTGATGATTTGTGTTATGAAATGAATTTGGAATGCATATAAATCAATTACGAAAAATAGTTATGGCAAGTAATTAGTAATTGTATTGCATGAGATGTTCGTGAAACCTATTGAGGATTTTAATGCTAATTATGAGAAGTTCATTAGACATGATGATATACTTAATAATATGATTTGCCTTTTTGAAAGGTGTGAGCCCCGTGAAAGTGGGTATTCTATATCAGGTAAGGCGCATTGTATCCTTCCTAATATAGTGAAGTATTGAGGATGAATTTCCTTGTTCATTATCAATAACCTTGTAGTTGATGAGACTTCACTACTCGGGGGGGATGAGATGTCCTCTAGGATAATGATATATGCTGGATGAGACTTCCAGTGCTTGTTCGAGGTTATAGATGAAACTATGGACTTTTATTACTTTGTTCAAGTTTCATGCATTCATGACATTACCATGGGATTGGAGGTCCTGGATGTGGTATCATGCATTATTCACCTCCATACTTAGGAAATTGCATAGACATAATCATTAGTCATAATTAAGCATAACATGGTGATTGTATGGGTGGTTGCCATCATGACATTTTCATACATTGCAATTGTATGGGCGATTGCGTATTGTTGAGATGAGGTGTTATTGCTTCCATGATTGAAGTGTCAACTTGATAATTGTGATATTATCTTATTGTACATATATGTATATATGCTGGTATTGGAATACTTCTACTAAGATATGTTTTCTCACCCCGATTGTGTTGTCATGTAAATCCAGGTGCGAGTTCTTCGAAAGGGAAGAAGAAGACGTATGAAGATTAGCATAGTATAGATGCTGTTTTGAACTGAGCATATATATATGTTTTATATTTGCTTAGTTATTTCAAGTTATGTATAACAGTATGCCTTGAGGCTGTGATGTATATATATAACTTTTGTTATTGTGGCTCTCCATATTTACTCATTATGTATGAATGATATGGGTTAAACATTGATGTATGTTAGTAGTAGCAGGGCAATATTGGGTTATTCATTTATATGACGATATATTTGGGTAATAAATCTTGGGCTGTTACAAGAACTAGTAGCCAACCAAAAAGACTTATTTGAATAAGACTTGCTCTTGTTAAAAAGGCATTCAAAAACATATTTTAGTGGCTACAAAAAGGGTTTATCTGAATGAAAACCTTTCTATTCAAATAAATATATCAGAACAGCATCCGCGGGTTAAAACCAATAAGTGCAAAGACTAAAAACAACCAAGCAATTTAGCACTCATTTTAACATGCATTCATGACAATCAAACCAAATTCTTGATTCTTACAAAAGCATTTTGAAACAACCAAGGATTATGTTAGAAAGGGATAAAACAAGATAAAACCATCTAACACAAATACTCATTTTAAGTCATGATTAAACAAAAACTCATGCTCAAGGATATTATCATCAATCATGTCATTTCAAATAATAAGCATACTTTTATCTAGCATATTAACGTGTAGAAACATTTTCAAGACATAAAACTAGAAAAGCATAACACAAGTTTCACTTATCCAAGGATTGCAAGTCTATGCTTCATGGAGACAAGGAAGAGAGCTTGAAATTATTTATGATATTTGTATTTGGAGCAGCCACTTTCAAGATGCCAAAGTCACTTCTTGGCCTTCAAGCACACCTACAACACACTTCAATTTTTGACTTTTGGTACCCAAATTTTATTGGGTCCTTGTGTGTTAGTTTTTGAATATTAATCTTTTATGCTCTCATAAAGATTAATTTTTCATAATATGTAAATTAAGCACAATAAATTAAATAATTAAATATCATTAAGCACATAGTTAATAGCATGCTTACTTTCATGATATATAGACAATTTTAAAGCATAGCAAATATACCTAGGCATTATAGAACCTTATATTCTAAGATATATAACAAATTAATAAATTATGATACTAAGAATGAACATAATTATGTGCTAAACATAATATTCAAATTTTATCAAGTACACATGATTCTATCCTCTACCTAAGGCCTACAAGGAATATACCTTATATTCATTATTATCATTTTTAAGTGAATGTGCATAAGAGATAAAAACTTTTGATACCTTGGCCTTGGCAATCAAGGAAATGTTTTTTCTTACCCATTACTTCTCTTTTGAAGTCTTGAACTTTGCAAGCTCTACATTTTGTACTTAAGAAGCTTTGGTTGAAGTCATCTTCCTTCTTTGACCAAAGTTTCTACCATTAGACTTTGGAAGCATTCTCTTTGATGACTCCTCTTTCTTTTGACCAACTTGTCCATCCTTTTGAGAAATATTCTATAAAATTGGAATACTAGGAGGATATTTTGGTACCACTTCATTTTGGGTCCTTGAATGTTAGTATTAGGGCCTTTAGGATTTTTAGGAACCCATACCATACAATTTCTCATATAAGGATTTCTTCGATGATTGCATAAATGAGAAATATGTCCTAGATGACCACAAAAATTGTAAACAATTAAATTTAATGATGGCTTGATCATTTGAATATCATTTTTTAAAAACTTATGTCTTTTGTTGTTTTTATATTCTAAATTATTTTGCCATAAGCCTTGCTTGAATTTTCATATGGAATAACATTAATCTTATTCTCATTAACAAACATAGAATGTAAGCAATTACAACCATTAGCTTTGGCAAATTCGAAATATAAGTCCTTAACTTGATTTTCTAAATTAATGCATTTTTCACAAGAAGTTGAGGTTTTACATTTTAAAGACATTTCCTAATCAAGAAAAGCATAGTAATTTTTCAAAGTTTTAATTTCATTTTTAATAGAGGAAATGTTTTCCAAATAAGATAAGTTTTTCTTTTCTAAAAACAACAAGTTGTCATATAATTCATCATATGCACATTGTAGCTCATCATAGGAAAGACTATAATCTAGTTTAGAATTATTTACTTCAAAGTCCTTTTTAGCCATATAGGAAGTAGTCTCAATTTCTAGCACACTTGGCTCTTTAAGGGAATCACCTTCTTCCTCATCAATTTTGTTTTGCTTTGTCTCTTCTTCAAATTAAGCACCATCGTTACCAATAGGCATTTGGCTCCCTTCAATAGTTTGAGCATCTCTTTGAGGGTATTTTTCATGACAAGCTTCCTTCAATAGCTTTTGCTTTTCTTACTTTCTATATACAACTTTATACACAGAATCATTGTTAGTAAGATAAATAGCATTAAGAGTGTCCAAAATTTCTCTGGCACTAGAACAACTTTTAATTTTAGCATAAGCCTCATCGTTCAAACAACTTCTCAAAATTTGCAAAGCTCTAATATTTAAGAAAAAATAATTTTTGTCAAAACTATTCCAAGTTTGTTTTGACTTGTAAGTAAATCCATTTAGCACAATATCCCACAAATCCAAATCAATAGATTATATATAAAACTCTACTCTAACTTTCCAATAAACAAAATTTACACCATCAAAGAATGGTGGTTTATCAATTTCAAAACCTTTCATTTTGAAAAACTTTCAAGGTTGCCAACAAACAAGGATCTTTAACTCTAAGCGGTTAAACTTTCACCAGAGCACGAAGCTTTGATACTACTTGTTAGTCATAGCAACCATAACCCAAGAAGGGGGTGAATTGGGTATAAAAAACTTTTCACAAATGCTCTTAAAATAAACACAAATATTTTAGCTATTAAATAAAAGAAAAAAAATTACGAGATGAAGAAAAAAAGCTTTAAGAACAGCAAATAAATAAATGTGTAATAAAATAAAATTTTGTAAAATAAAGAGATTGAGAAGAGAGAAGCAAACACGATATTTATCCCGGTTCGACCACTAACCCACTTGTGGTCTACGTCCAGTCCTCGAAAACAATCTGAGATTTTTCACTATGTATACAAACTTCAATAAACGTTTGTAATCGTTACATAAAAGAGCACTTTTCACACACAGGGAAACTCTAACCTTGTGCTAAAGTCTCAGCCTGTAGGGATACCTCACCCTTATACAAATCTTGAAGGGATACCTCACCCTTATACAAACCTTGAAGGATACCTCACCCTTAATGCAGAAGTACAAAAATATAGATGAAGAGAACCTCTCACTCAGAGCAAATAATACAAACTGAAGTGCTAAGAGGTTCTCAAAGGATATCTCAAAGTTTCAGCAAAAAGAGCACAGAAAATAGGCATAAATTATAAATCACATTTTTCAAAGCAAGCATAAATTAAACAGATAGTTGGGTTTTTTGCAAATGAGACCCACGGTCTCTATTTATAGAGTCAAATAGAAAATTAGCCGTTGTAGCAATTAATTATGTGATTATTATAAAAATATGTCCGTTACATACTATATTCGGAACTGTGTTTATCATGTTTATTCTATATAAGCTTTCTGCTATTCGAATAACACGTTCTTTTTAAAAACATTCTTGAAAAGGGTTATTCGAATAACACTGGTTAAAACAGATTTCTAGGAAACAGTTCTATTTGAATAATTGATGAGTTAGTTGAATAGTTGATGTGAAAATAAGCCATTCAGAAAACTCTTATTCGAATAACAGGAGTGTTATTCGAATAACACTTTAAAACACAAAGTCAGGCAACAGCCAAATTTAAAACTTTATTCGAATAACCAATGAGTTATTCGAATAACTCAATTTGTAAAACAGTTATAAATGTTTGAAAAACATCCCAGAAAGTTTATAAAAAATACCAAAACATTTTAAAGTTATTTTTAAGATCAAAACAGTTTTGGTATAAGTTTAAGGAAGCATTTTTGTTTTATCTTGATGCACTAGGAGATATCCAAAAAGATCCTCGAACAAAGAGACTCTAAGTCCTAAAGCTATTCGTATAAGATCTTGGACTTAGTCTTCCCATAATCTTCATTTTGTCTTCATGTTTGTTATCATTAAAAACATTCTTCAAAGACATATGTCCAATCACATTCTCCTTGTGTTGAGCTTAATTGAGATCTTTTGCTTTCTTATTGCAATACTCACTTTTGGTACTTGGGCTATCCTACAAAGTATTGCTTACTTAAACAAGCATAGTTAATCTAAAATCATAATTTAATATCTTCATATGCATGATTCATAAATGTATAACTCTAGTTAGTTTAGCATGCATATAAAACTTTCATAGACACATCCAAATAAGACATTTAACAATTATTCATAGATATGCTCTATGTAGGATGCAACAGAACACATTGCACATTTTCATTTAAGCAAGGTCAAATCCAATATTAATTCATTTATAACTCATATAAAGCATTATTGGATATATTATATGATGAATGTTACATATATCTTATTGTATGATTATTAAGTGAAATATAACTAGATATGGTACATATCATGCATGATATAATATTCACATTAAGCACATCTATTAAGCATAAGCATCATTCTATTTGTCTTGTATTTGTCATCATCAAAACTTAACATATTAAACCATTTGGGGCAAACTTATTTTCACAGACCCTTATCATTTCCTTAATCATACATTGCCTAGGATTTTACCTCAAGAGAGAATCAAACAACTTCTAGAAGCAAATCATCCACACACATACAATCCCATAAACTTTGTCTAAGCTTGACATGTAATTAAATTCCAAGGTCTATCAAACATAAAGATGGGAAGAACATCCATACACAATCAAAACAATAGAGATAAATGCAACTTATGGATTCTCATATGATATCCCAAGAAAATAAATTAATCCATAATTTAAACAATCATTGGATAATCAATTCAACACATCGGCATGCACAAAATGACTCAAAATACAAAAGGGTGATGATATAAACAAAAATAAAATATTAAAGAAAGGAAAAGAAAAACTCTTTTTGGTGGCCGACAGCTATATACATCCTCCTTCAAAGGCTCTGAACTCAAGGAGGTACCTAAGCTGACTCAACACTAGCTAACTACAAAACAAAAATAGAAAAATGTTACTTAACAAGAAATAACAAAATAAAAGCAAAAATAAATAACAAACTAAAGAAAAATAAACAAATAACAAAATAAAGAGTGAAGGAAAAGAAAGAAATTTTGGGTTGCCTTCCAAAAAGTGCTTGTTTAACATCATTAGCTCGATTTTACCTTTTGTTTATTAATCATGGTGGCTTGAAACAAGAGAAACACAATGACACATTTCTTTTGTCAGATCTTTGCCTTCATACTCAGTCACTACCTTTGTAATCTTCTCTAAAAATATGCTCAACTCCAATTGGAACTGGTTGTCCTAAGTGTGCCTTGGCATCAGAAACTCCACTAGGCTATGGGATTTTCAATTTATCAATAGGTAAAGTGTCAGGTTTCATCTTGTTAGAAGAATTGATATCAACTTGCACTAGACTCTGAGAACTGGAAGAATCTTTTTTCATTTCAACCATCTTAGAAATAGGAGGATCTTTCTCTTTCTCATCAGCAAATCAGCAATCTTGGAAGTCCAAGAATCAACAATAATGGACGAAGAAGAGTTCTTACCATTCAACTTCTTTTGAAATTCACCTTGAATGCAATTAACAAGGGCATGAAGATCTGATGTTGGGGCAGATTTATTAAAAACATTTATAGCCACTTGATCTCCATCCACCCTCAAAATAAGCTCTCATCTAGAGACATCAACCAAAGCTCCTGATGTTGCTAGGAATGGTCTTCCTAGAATCAATGAAATATCCACATCCTCATCTATATCTAAGACCACAAAATAAACTGAAAAAATAAATTTGTTAACCTTCACTAGCAAATCTTCCACAATACCATGCGGACGTCTGATTGATTGATCTGATAATTGGAGGAAGACCATAGTAGGCTTAACTTTTTCAATTCTCAGCTTGTGCAAAATAGACAGTGGCATTAAATTAATACTGGCACCTAGGTCACATAAGGATTTATCAATGCTCAACTCCTCAATGGTACAAGGGATATTAAAACTTCCAGGATCCTTAAACTTGGGTGGTAGATTCGTTTGGATGATGGCACTACATTCTTCAATAAGTGCTACAGTCTCATCTTCTTCTAACTTCCTCTTCTTAAACAACAAGTCCTTCATGAATTTGGCATAGGAAGGCATCTGTTCAAGTGCCTCGGCAAAAAAAATGTTAATTTGTAACTTCTTAAACACATCTAGGAACTTCAAGAATTGTTTTTCCTGTTTCTCCTGAGTATCCTTCTTCTAACGCTGAGGGAATGGAAGTCTGGCATACAATGAAGGGTCAAAATGTTTATTCAACACTAAATCCTTCTTCTTTCTTCTTTCTCCCTTCACTTTGACTTCAATAGAAACCTCTACTTCTGGTGCATCTTTAATGGAAACATCCTTAGTAAGAATATCATCTTATTTTTTCTCTTCTCTTGAGGAATTAGGTGCCACTTTCACATTTTCTTCCAACAACTTACCACTTCTTAAACTCATTATATGACATTGTTCCTTTGGATTGACTACAGTGTCACTTGGTAAACCGCCTTGAGATATTTCTGTGAGCTGTCTAGATATCTGTCCCATTTGATTTTCTAGACTTCTGATGCCTGCCTCTTGATTCTTGAAATTAGCCATCGTTTCTTGCATGAAAGTTAAGGTATATTCCATAAAAGAAGAAGTTTGTTGCATGAATGTAGATGTATATTATAAAAGCTTTTCAAGTACAATCTCAAAAGGAGACTTCTTCTCTAGTTGAGGATTCAATGGTACCATTTGATTGCTTCAAGAAAAATTGTGGTGATTCCTCCAACCTGGATTATATGAATTAGAATAAGGATTACCTTGTGGTCTCGAAGGATTTCCCATATAGTTGACCTGCTCTAGAGCAATCACACCTGAGTTTCCTGCCTCACATTGACCACTAACATGGTTGCCTCCACAGAAATCGCAAGTCAAGGCTTAGTGATTGACTAAGTTTACCTGTATACCATCAACTCGCTTGGTGAGGTTAACGATGTATTGCAAAATCATCTTATTCTGTGCAAGTAAAACTCCAACTATGCTATCTTCCATAACCCTATATTTTGTTGGGAATTACGGATACATCACGCAGTGGAAAAATAGGATTCCCACCAAGGATCCATGCGAAAATGCCATAATCCGAGTTTTAAAATTGTTTACTTGTTGAAGCGTGATCAAAAGAAGTGACATGAATCACCAACACTATAACAGCGATGATGTCTCAGCAGTTTCTACACGAATAGACTCACGAAAGTCTAATATTCACAAAATGGAGCTTCACGTCTCTCACATAGTGTTAGCTGCGAAGAGAAGAGAAGAAATATGTCACTCTCTCACTCACTTTTCTGTAGGTGTGGCTAAGGTTCTGTAATGTGTGTCTTAGAAGCCCCCGTAGCAGTACTATTTATAATAGTGATTGCCTTAAGTGATTGTGAGCAGCAGCAAGATAAGCTGTGTAACCCTAGACTCATCTGTTATGAGTCTGGCCTATATTTGAATCCGAGTCTAACTTGGATCAATTGCTCTAATTTTAGTATGCTCTATGTGTGTGACCTTGCAGGTTCTCATTATATTGGCAGTAATATTAGAATTTCATTTTAATATTATAAGCAGTGAGTGGTATCTAGCAATACATCACTGCTACCCAAGTAATGAGAATGTCAGTGATTTGACATAACTTTTTTGTGACCAATGTTTCTGTGTCGTTTAGTCCCTTTGTCAAGATATCTAGATTGAACACAAGGCATAGAATGTGTCATCCTTGTATAGTCCAATCCTTCATTTCTTGATACTCGAGTAGACTTTGTAACAACAAATGAAATCAATATCTCATATTGACTCATTTGAGCATGGCCATGCATTTCGTAGTCTCACTCAATCAGGGGGCCCGAAGATATCGCTCCTATTATGTAGGAATGACAAATCTCATCTAGGTCACTCACATCCCTCTGCATGATTCGCGGTATGTCTAATAACTAACTTTATAATCACCTTGTTACAGATGACGTTTAATGGCATTAAAACACACAATTCCTCATGTAGGAATCGTAGTAATTTCAGGTCAAAGGACCACAGACACTATTATCACTATGAGAATCGCTTATGACACTCACGTAATAATCCATGTAGCGTTCTCATGGCAGGTCAGTCTAGTACATCATTACTCTAATATATACCCATGTGAAAATTTGATATCTCATATCCATGACCCATGAGATATGGTCATCAGTCTATGCATATATTAGTCTCAATACTTTATTGTTGTCCTAATTAACAATAATACTTGACTAGGGACATGTATGAATAGTATTCTAATTTTATCTAATAGGATATCACGATCAAGTCAATCACTTGATGTCCTATGGCATCAAACTTACTTTTCTAAGGACTTTATTATTTTATTAAAAAAGAACACAATAAATAAAATACCTCATAAATTAAAATAAACATAATAGAATGTATATAAATACAGACAAATGTATTAGCCTCTAGGGCATACATCAATATATTTAATAGTAGATCTTCTACTAAGCAACTGGTATTCGTTAGTAGCCATAATCTCAAACAATGCTTGAGCCTCTTCAGGAGTCTTAGTGTTTAAAGACTCACCTGCAGTTGCATCTACCATAGCTCTAGTAGCAAGATCCATACCATTATAGAAAATATGCACTTGCTGCCAAAATTCAAAAGCGTGGTGAGGACACTTTCTAAGCAGCTCCTTAAATCTTTCTCATGCTTCATAAATAGATTCTCCTTGATTTTGAGTAAAGCAAGCAATCTCATTCCTTATCTTCATAAACATTGATGGAGGAAAATATCGAGTAAGGAACTTATTAACCAGATCATCCCAAGTAGAAATGCTTCCTTGAGGCTGGGCTTATAGCCAACTCTTGGCTTTATCTCTCAAAGAAAATAGAAAAACTCTTAATCTGATATCATCATCACTAGCTCTATTATATTTGATAGTATCACAGAGTTGCAAGAAGTTAGCAATGTGCAAATTTGGATATTCTGTTTGACCTCCCCCAAATTGATTCTGTTGTACTAGTTGTAGCAAAACTGGTTTAATCTCAAAATTGTTTGCTTGGATAACAGGTCACACAATACTGGTTGAGACATTTTCAGAAGATGGAGTAGCATAATAAGCTAAAGTGCGTCTTCTCTAGGCATTAGTGTTTTTAGCCATATTTTCTTCTTCAATTCTTTTCCCTTCTCTAATTGCTTTTTTGATTGCTTTTTCTATTTTTGTTATCTCTGGATCAAAAAGTAATTTTTTTGATTCCACAGAACCTTGCATTAACAAACAAACAAGCAAACCAGAGTGAAGTAAAGAAAAGAAATAAAAATAAAAATAAAAATAAATGACTAATAAAAATAAATAAAGAAAAAAAGAATGAATCAAAAGAAACAAATTTAAAAGAAAATTAAATAAATAAAAATAAAATTAAGTAAGAAAAATAAATGCCTAAATTAGTGTATTTTCAACTACTATTTAATATTAATAATAATAATCCTTGGCAATGACGCCAAAAACTTGTTGTGAAATTGACAAGTGCACCGAATCACAAAAGTAATAAAGAGTGAATAAGAGTATCGTTCCCACGAGGATTATGTTATCAATTACTAAATGACACTATTCAATCTATCAAAAAGAAAGTTTGTAAAAATAATAAAAAGAAAGAATAAACATAAATAACAAAAGTCAAATTTAATTAATTGGGTTGAGTTGAAAAATAATGGTATGAAAATGTTAGGGGTCAGATTTCACTTGAATTCTATAAATGCAAGATCAAATATTGGTTTAATCAAGTCCTATTCCAATGATTCATGGTCAATTCCTAAAATTAATCAATATTCAATCTCTTAGTATATTAATCCTCTTACACTATTTAGAATAAACTAATCCCTTAGTGTAATCCCAAATAGAAAGGCATTATCAAGAACGAGAGAATTAAAAAAAAATCACATAACTCACAATATATATTCCTAGCGATTGTAGAAATTATGGTGTTTATCACAAGTTCTAGGTTCATGCAAATTTTCCTAAATCATACATCAACCTAAAAATCATTCTCAAATTGGCCAGATTTAGAAAAATATTAAGAAAAGAGATGAAAATATAAATTATGAAATAGAAATATTGATTAAACCCATAAAAGAATTTACATCATCTAAGTATCAAGATCCATCATCACCTGAACAAAAGAGGTTTAGTTACGCATGGAAAAAGAAGAACACAAAGGGAAGAATATGAAAAACTCCATTGTAGAAAAGTGGAAAGGTTGAAGAGAATTCCTAATCTTCAAGCTTAATTGCGCCCAGACCACTTTAAGGGCTGTGCCTCTTAACGACTGCCGCATTCTGTCCAAGTGTGTTACAGTGTGTAAAAAGAGAGCTCCTTTGCTAAACTTATTTTTCTCCTTTTATAGAAAAGTTGACAACTTTTCGTATCTGTCTTGCACATTTTTTCTCAACCTCTAGATGGCCTAATTTGCCCTCAATCTCAAAAGAGAAGTTGTAGTTTTCTGTTAGATTTTCAATGCCACAAATGATGCATCAATCTGATCTCTGTAGCCCACTATATGACTCAACTAATAAGGGATGGCCAGGATAATACAAGAATCTAAATTTTGCTTCAAATCAAATCTCTTTGAGAATCTTTATCTAATCTTCAATCTAATCATTATTTAAGATTTTGCATTCAATTAAAACTCTAATTAGAATCTAAGCATAGGATAAGAATTCTTCAAATATTTATCTTCAGGAATTTCTTATTTTTGCACAAAATTTGATGATTTATCCTAAAAGCTTATTTCTTTGATTTCTTGTTTCTTTAAGCATCCAGTCTCTTTCCTTGTATATTTACCTATCAAGAATACATAAAAACACATAATAAGAACACAATTAAAATAATAAAAATATGACAAAACTTGAGAACAAAACTACATTAGAAAGATTAAAAGAGGATGAAAAACCTCGATTATGAATCATAAAAATATGAATTTTTATAGGTTCATTACTTTTGTGTACTCTGTCCTTAATTGGATGGAGAGCCCCTAACCTTAGAGTTAGACCCATCATTGACTTGGGTTGGACCTTTGCACATCGGTACTTAAATAAGGTTCATGTGTCATGCTCTGTAGAGAGCCATATCTCACAACCCAATGTTTACCATTCAGGCACTGTGGGATTGATTGATAGAAAGAAGCATCCTGTGTTAACCGAAAGCATTACAAGGCAACTGAGCTTGGTCTTCTCATTAACTTAAGATGGCTTTCAGTGACCTAGAATAGGATTGTCAATATCCAATGCACTCTACTTAATAGATTTGCTTTCTTTAACTAGAAGGCCGTTGTGAAAGTGTTGGCTCGATGAATCCTAGATCTGTTAGCCATAGCAACCATTACCCAAGAGGGAGGTGAATTGGATAATTACAAATTTTAATAAAACTTTGACAAATTATACATTTTGAATAACTCAATTAATAAATGTAGCGGAATAAGTCTAATAAATGTACAACTATTGAGGATTACTCAAATAGAACTTGGGATATATGAAAATGAATAAGCTAGATATCAAGTTGTAACAATCAAAACATCAAGATATGCAATAGATAAACATATTTCACCAAATAATGAATTTAAAGAGTGTAGGGAAGAGAGAATCAAACTCAAGAATTTATCCTGGTTCAGCCACCAACCACTTGTGGCCTACATCAAGTCCCCAATCTTAACTTGAGATTTTCTTCACTATCTCCTAGACTTCACGGGTGCTAGGAAAATCTTTGTACATACAAGAGCACTCTTCACACCTTGGGATACCTCACCCTTGTGCTAGAGCCTCCAATTCTTCAAGCTTCACAGGTGCTTGATGACCTTTACAATCAAAAGCACTCACAACACCTTTGGGATACCTCACCCTTTGTGTTTGAGTCTCACTACAAGGGATACCTCACTATTTTCTCTCTTGAGGGATATCTCACCCTCTTATAATGATTTTAAGGTGAATAGAAAGAATAGAAACTCTCACAAGAGTAGATATACAACTTGAAGAACACAGAATGGATAATAAGAAAGCTCTCTCAAGAGTGTATAATACAAGTTGAAGCTCAATGGGTATAAAAGATTCACACTTTAAAGCTAAAAATATGATTTTGATAATTCAAGGATCAAACCAAGTGTTCAAGAGTTTCTCCAAGTGTAAATGCTTCAAATATCACTTATATAGAGAGCCCAAATAATAAAATAGTTGTTGGTAGTGTTTAATAATGATTTTCTATGAAAACTAGCCGTTTAGCCGTTAGAAATGGTCCTGGGCACTTGGTAATCGATTACAAGCTTCATGTAATCGATTACAAGCTTTTTAGGCGCTTTGTAATTAATTACATACTTTGTGTAATCGATTACATGGGTTCTGTCAACGTTGTAATCGATTACATGACTTGTGTAATCGATTACACTATTTTTGGTTTTGAAAACTGACTTTAAAAGGTCATAACTTCTTCATTTCTTATCCGATTAAAGAAAATGACCACTCATTAGAAATATCTTTGAGTCTATTTTCATATGAAAGAGGTTTCAAAACAAAACTCAAAGTATTTGAAAGATATGATAAAAAAAGTTACCAAAGGTCAGATTATCAAAACTCAAACTTTAATTGGTCATAACTTTTTCGTTCCCTATCTGTTTAAAGCACATGACCACTCATTGGAAAGATATTTGAGTCTATTTTCATATGAAATAAGCTTAATAACAAAACTCAAAGTAGTTTAAAAGTTATGATCAAAAGAGTAACTAAATGTCAGTTTTACAAAACACAAACTTGACTAATTTTCATAGATTTGAAATACCACCAAAGGTAGCTTTCCAAAAACATTTTGTTGGGCATTTAAGCTTTTTAAAAACACTTGTAAAGATGTTTAAAACTTATTTGAGCTTAGTATAATTCTCATTTACCTGTACACAAGATCTAAGTCCTATAAGCTATTCTTGAAGATGTTGGACCTGATCTTTTGCTACCATCAATTCTTGATGTAATCCAAGCTTCCAAAGAAAATCTTCTCTTCAAAACTTGCAAATGCTTGGAACATCTTTTCATTCTCATCCTTCTTGAGTTGAGCATAGTTGTGATCTTTTGCATTCTTGTTACAATGCTCACTCTTGATATTTGGACTATCCTACAAAGTTTTACTCACTTAAAACAAACATAGTTAGTCTAAATTCATAACTCAATATCTTCATATGCACGATTCATAAATGTATAAATATAGTTAGTTTAACATGCATATAAGACTTCATAGACACATTCAAATAAGATATTTATCAATTACAAATAGATATACCTATATAGGATGCAACTAAGAACACTTTACACATTTTCATCAAAATAGAATCAAATCCAATATTAATTCAATACAACTCATATAATGCATTATTGGATATATTATATGATGAATGTTACATATATCTCATTGCATGATTATTAAATGAAATATAATTAGATAAATTACATCATCATACATGATACAATATATCTCATTAAGCACATCTATGTAACATGATCAACATTCTTTTGTGATGCATTTGTCATTTATTAAGCACAACTATAAAGCATAAGCATCATTCTTTTTGTCTTGTATTTGTCATTATCAAAACTTAACATATTAAATCATTGGGGCAAACCTATTTCCACAATCTCCCCCTTTTTGATGATGACAAATTACCAAAGAAAAATATATTGAGCAATATAGAAGAATAGATATTCATGTAAGCACATCAAGCAATAAGCACAAGAACATATTTTTCTTTCCAATTTTCACTCTCCCTATTTGACATCAACAAAAAGGATTATGAAGGAAAGATAATATTTTTCCCTTTATAAATAAAATGCATGTTGTCAAAAGGAGTAGGATAGAGGGAAAGAGAATAAGAGATAATCTTTGTTGACATGTTAATAGAGTTAACAATAAAATACTTCATGTCAAATAATGATGTACACCAAACGATATAAACAACAATTTAAGAACTAGGCTCCCCCTCAAAATATGCATATTATTAAAATATTAAACATAATAGTTTAACATAATTATGCATATATTTATAGTCAACAAGGAGATAAAAGAAAGATATGTAAGATAAGTAAGATAAGCTCCCCCTTATTAAAGCACAAGATAGATAAAGGAAAATATGTATGCCAAGACCATGTAAGCATATTACCATACAAAAAAGCAAGGCAAAGATACATATTCTTAATCCATTAATCACAAACCATTTTAAAAACTTCTCCCCCTTTCAAAAAGAATTTTACAAGAGCACATTATATTTTCAAAATCATTTTAGAAAGGTAGAGAAATTTAATATTAAAGCCACATATTCCTTGAAAATGATCAAACCCAAGTCAAAAGAACATTTGAAAGTTCATCTCCTCTTTTTCTCATTAAACAAGAGCCTTGAAAAGATAAAACACTTTTGAAGAACAAGGCTTATCTTTTGAAGTATCAAGATGAGCACTATACAACATTTCAAAAGATCTATTTAGAAACTTTCGTAAGCATTCTCTCAAGATTTAATAAAATATTTCAAAGCAAATGAAGAGAATACCACATTTATAACACAAATTAAGTGATTTCTAAAATTTTAAGACAATTAGGAGGTGAAAATACTTTCAAGTTCTTAAGACAAGTTCAAAAGATTCTCAAGGATATGGAACTAGAAAAGCATCTAAGAGATTTTGTTTTAAAAAAAAGAAAACTTTTTAGTCAAATCATAAACTCTTTTCAAAACAAGTGCATGATTCTCATATGTGTTAGACTACAAAGAAACCATATATCAAGAAAATCATAGATATTAAACATTCACCATGATGGAATATGCTATAGGGATCAAAACATATATAGAACTAATATCATTCACCCTATATGCAATGACAAAAATAGCTAGTTAATATCCAATTAAGCACTTTGTCAATGTTAAACATACTTCTCATGTAAGAAAAGCATCTAATAATTTAATATCAAATTATCAACAAGTATCATACAACACATACCATAATAACTTAGGGATAGAGATACTTATTGAGAGAGTGATGCTTCGTTAGAATGTTCTTCATTTATTGGATCTTTGAGTTTGGGCTTTCTTCCATTGAGTATTCTATTCCATTGTTCTTGAAGAAAGTCTCTGCTTGTCTCTTTTCATCCAGCTCTTCTCTTTGTCCACATATGCTTGACATTTCAATATTTGATGACTATCTTTGAAGCACATAGAGACACTTGCAAAGCTAACTCTAAAAGTGCTCTAAAACATAGGTTAGCATTAAATATCATTTAAGCTCATTTATAAGCATAATTTAGGTTGATATATAATGTAAAACATGTACCACATTATCAACCATGAATTGTTAGCTCTAAAGAGAATAAAAGAATGATATATGCACTTGAATCCAAAAGCATAATTTAAGCATTTTCAAGGCAAGATTCAAGTTTATCAAGAAACACATAATCAACATCAAAACTTATATAAACATTTTAGGGCAAACAATGATCATGTAAGGCATGTAATATCAAGTAAGGAATTCTAGTATGCACACATGCCAACCAAGAACAAGAAGTCTCTTATTGTAATAAAAGAATTGGAAAACCATGAAACTATAACTTTTGAAACCATTCATGATTCATTTCAAGATACACTTCATTAAAAAGAATATTGAAGTTCAAAGGCAAGTTCAAGGCACAAAAAATGAATCATTTACTTCTTATTTTCAAGATATGAATATATCAAGTGATTTCAAACAAGAAGACATGTAACATTTTACTTTCTAATCTCTAAGTGAGTATATAAGACAATTAAACATCAAAGAGAAAGGATTAAAATTACTTATGAGCATGTGAACTTTCATATTTGAACAAAGAGAGATCGTCACAAGCTCAAGATAAGAAATATTATCATAAAACAGGTCATTCCAAATAAGGTATGTACTTATATTGCATGTTAGCATATGCAAAGATACTTTTAAAACATAATGCTAGAAAAGTACAACTTAAGGCATGTTAAGGCATAAAAACAAATCTCTACTTATCCAAATATCATATGATATTCAATTTAAAGTTTAAATAAGGATAGGAGAATGCTGTCACTGAAAGTGTACTTTTTGAGTTTTTGTAGGTGACTCCAACTTCCATGCCTCAAGGCTCCTTGAGAATGTTCTAATTCTCTATGTCATCCTTTTATGTTTTCATTACTCTTGGAGAACTTGGATCATTTTATGTTTTCACAACCTTAAGTAGCATGGTTGTATTTCACTTCAAAGTATACTTGAGCTAATAGCCACCCTACAACACAATTCAAAGCATTTTATTTGGTATCCGCCAATTTTAGATTCATAGAGGTTAGTCATTAATCATTAATCTATTATGCTGCCATAAATATCATTTTTTCCATAGTACGTAAATTGAGCACAATATATTTAAATAATCAATTACTATTAAGCACATAGCCAATAGCATGCTTACTTTCATGATATATAGACAATTCAAAACATAGCAAGCATACCTAGGTATTGTAGAGCCTCATGTACCAAGATATATAACAAATTAATGAGCTATAGTACAATAAGAATAAACATAATCATGTGTTAAACAAAATATTTAGATTTTACCAAGAGCACATGATTCTATCAATCACTTAAGGCCTACAAGGAATATACTTCAAATTTATTGACTTTATAAGTAAATGTTCATGAGAGGTAGAAACTTTTGATACCTTGGCTATGGTGATCAAGGAAACTCTTTTCCTTACCCATTGCTTCTCTTTTGGTGTTTTGAACTTTGCAAGTTCTACATTTTGTACTTGAGAAGCTTTGGTTGAAGTCATCTTCCTTCTTTGATCAAAACTTCTACCAATGGGCTTTGGAAGTATTCCCCTTGATGATTCTTTTTTCCTTTAACCAATTAGTCTATCCTTTTGAGAAGTTTTCTACATAATTGAAACACTAGGAGGACTTTTTGGTAACCACTTCATCTTGGGTCCTTGAATGTTAGTACTAGGACATTTAAGGTCTTTAGGAACCCATACCATATTATTTCTCATATAAGAATTTCTTCTATAATTGCACAAATGAGAAATATGTCCTAGATGACCACAAAAATTGCAAACAAGTGAATTCAATGATGGCTTAGTCCTTTGAAGATCATTTTTGAAAAACTTGAGCCTTTAGTTCTTATTACATTCTAAATTATTTTTGCCATAAGCCTTGCTTGAATTTTCATGTGGAATAACATTAATTTTATTCTTATTAACAAGCATAAAATGTAAGCAATTAAAATTATTAGCCTTGGCAAATTTAAAAGATAAGTTCTCAACTTGATTTTTTAAATCAATGCATTTTTCACAAAAAGTTGAGGTTTCACATTTCAAAGGCATTTCCTCATCAAGAAAAACATATTCATTTTTCAAAATTTCAATTTCATTTTCAATAAAGGAAATATTTTTTAAACAAGATAAATTTTTATTTTCTAAATTCAAAAAATCATCATATAATTCATCATATGCACATTCTAGCTCATCATAAGAAGGACCATAATCAAGATAGGCATTGAGGTTGTCACAATTTCTTGCACTAATGACTCTTCAAGGGAATCACCATCTTCCTCATTGTTGTGCATCAAAGCTTCAAGAGTATATACCAATTGGTTTTACTTTGCCACCTCTTCAAATTGAGCATCATTTTGAGGATATTTTTCACAACAAGATTCCTTCAATGGTTTTTGCTCTTTTTGCTCTCTATGTATAACTTTATGCAAAAAATCATTGTTAGCAAGATAGATATCATCAAGAGTATCCCATATATCTTTAGTACTAGAGCAACTCTTAATTTTAGCATAAGCATCATCATTTAAACCACTTCTTAATATTTGCATTGCTCTAATGTTTAATGAAAAGCATTTCTTATCACAGTCATTCCAAGTTTATTTTGATTTGTATGTAAATTCATCAAGCATAATATCCCACAAATCAAGATCAATAGATTTGATATAAATTTCCATTCTAGCTTTCCAATAAACAAAACTCACACAATCAAAGAATGGTGGTTTATTAATTTCAAAACAATTCATTTTGAAAAGCTTTCAATGGTTGCCAAACAAACAATGATCTTTAATTCTAAGCGGTTAAGCTTTCACCAGAGCACGAAGCTTTGATACCACTTATTAGCCATGGCAACCATTACCCAAGAGGGGAGTGAATTGGGTAATTACAAATTTTAATATAACTTTGACAAATTATACATTTTGAATAACTCAATTAATAAATGCAGCGGAATACGTCTAATAAATGTACAACTATTAAGGATTACTCAAATACAACTTGGATATATGATGAACTAAGTGAATAAACTAGATATCAAGTTGTAACAATCAAAACATCAAGATATGCAATAGATAAATATATTTCACCAAATACTGAATTTATAGAGTGTAGGGAAGAGAGAATCAAAATCAAGAATTTATTCTAGTTCAGCCACTAACCACTTGTGGCCTATATCTAGTCCTCAAGCTTAACTTGAGATTTTATTCACTATCTCCTAGACTTTACAGGTGCTAGGAAAACCTTTGTACATATAAGAGCACTCCTCATACCTTAAGATACCTCACCCTTGTGCTAAAGCCTCCAATTCTTCAAGCTTCACAGGTGCTTAATGACCTTTACAATCAAGGGCACTCACATCACCTTTGGGATACCTCACCATTTGTGTTTGAGTCTCACTACAAGGGATACCTCACCCTTTTCTCTCTTGAGGGATACCTCACCCTCTTACAATGATTTCAAGGTGAATAGAAAGAATAGAAACTCTCACAAGAGTAGATATACAACTTGAAGAACAAAGAATGGATAATAAGAAAACTCTCTCAAGAGTGTGTAATACAAGTTGAAGCTCAATAGTTATAAAGGATTCACACTTTAAAGCTCAAAATATGATTTTGATAATTTAAAGATCAAACCAAGTGTTCAAGAGTTTTTCCAAGTGTAAATGCTTCAAATATCACTTATATAGAGAGCCCAAATGATAAAATAACTGTTGATAGTGTTTAATAATGATTTTCTATGAAAACTAATCATTTATAGTCGTTAGAAACGTTCTTGGGCACTTGGTAATCGATTACAAGCTTCATGTAATCGATTACAATCTTTCAGGGCACTTTGTAATCAATTACATACTTTGTGTAATCGATTACACGGCTTCTGTCAACGTCGTAATCGATTATATGACTTATGTAATCGATTACACCATTTTTGATTTTGAAAACTAACTTTAAAAGGTCATAACTTCTTCATTTCTTATTTGATTAAAGCGAATGACCACTCATTGGAAAGATATTTGAGTTTATTTTCATATGAAAGAGGTTTCAAAACAAAACTCAAAGTATTTTGAAAGATATGATCAAAATAGTAACACAAATTAAGTGATTTCCAAAATTTTAAGACAATTAGGAGGTGAAAATACTTTCAAGTTCTAAAGAGAAGTTCAAAAGATTCTCAAGGATATTAAACTAGAAAAACATCTAAGAGATTTTGTTTTAAAAAAAAGAAAACTTTTTAGTCAAATCATAAACTCTTTTCAAAACATGTGCATGATTCTCATATGTGTTAGACTACTAAGAAACCATATATCAAGAGAATCATAGATATTAAACATTCACCATAATGGAATATGCTATAGGGATCAAAACATATATAGAACTAATATCATTCAACCTATATGCAATGACACAAATAGCAAGTTAATATCCAATTAAGCACTTTGTCAATGCTAAACATACTTCTCATGTAAGAAAAACATCTAATAATTTAAGATCAAATTATCAACAAGTATCATACAATACATACCATAATAACTTAGGGATAGAGATACTTATTGAGAGAGTGATGCTTTGTTAGAATGTTCTTCATTTATTGGATCTTTGAGTTTGGGCTTTCTTCCATTGAGTATTCTATTTCATTGTTCTTGAAGAAAGTCTCCGCCTATCTCTTTTCATCCAACTCTTCTCTTTGTCCACATATGCTTGACATTTCAATATTTGATGACTATCTTTGAAGCACATAGAGACACTTGCAAAGCTAACTCTAAAAGTACTCTAAAACATAGGTTAACATCAAATATCATTTAAGCTCATTTACAAGCATAATTTAGGTTGATATATAATGTAAAACATGTACCACATTATCAACCATGAATTGTTAGCTCTAAAGAGAATAAAAGAATGATATATGCACTTGAATCCAAAAGCATAGTTTAAGCATTTTCAAGGCAAGATTCAAGTTTATCAAGAAACACATGATCAACATCAAAACTTATATAAGCATTTTGGGGTAAACAATGATCATGTAAGGCATGTAATATCAAGTAAGGAATTCTAGTATGCACACATGCTAATCAAGAACAAGAAGTCTCTCATTGTAATGAAAGAATTGAAAAACCATGGAACTATAACTTTTGAAACCATTCATGATTCATTTCAAGATATACTTCATTAAAAAGAATATTGAAGTTCAAAGGCAAGTTCAAGGCACAAAAAATGAATCATTTACTTCTTATTTTCAAGATATGAATATATCAAGTAATTTCAAACAAGAAGACATATAATATTTTACTTTCCAATCTCCAAGTGAGTATATAAGACAATTAAGCATCAAAGAGAAAGGATTAAAACTACTTATGAACATGTGAACTTTCATATTTGAACAAAGAGAGATGGTCACAAGCTCAAGATAAGAAATATTATCATAAAACACGTCATTCCAAATAAGGTATGTAACTTATATAGCATGTTAGCATATGTAAAGATACTTTTAAAACATAATGCTAAAAAAGTACAACTTAAGGCATGTTAAGGCATAAAAACAAATCTCTACTTATTCAAATATCATATGATATTCATTTTAAAGTTTAAATAAGGATAAGAGAATAATGTCACTGAAAGTGTACTCTTTGAGTTTTTGTAGGTGACTCCAACTTCCATGCCTCAAGGCTCCTTGAGAATGTTATGGTTCTCTATGTCATCCTTTTATGTTTTCATTACTCTTGGAGAACTTGGACCATTTTAAGTTTTCACAACCTTAAGTAGCATGGTTGTATTTCACTTCAAAGTATACTTGAGCTAATGGTCACCCTACAACATAATTCAAAGCATTTTCTTTGGTATCCGCCAATTTTGGATCTATAGAGGTTAGTCATTGATCATTAATCTATTATGCTTTCATAAATATCAATTTTTCCATAGTATGTAAATTGGACATAACATATTTAAATAATCAATTACCATTAAGCACATAGCCAATAGCATGCTTACTTTCATGATATATAGATAATTCAAAACATAGCAAGCATACCTAGGCATTGTAGAGCCTCATGTACCAAGATATATAACAAATTAATGAGCTATGGTACAATAAGAAAAAACATAATCATGTGTTAAACAAAATATTTAGATTTTACCAAGAGCACATGATTCTATTAATCACTTAAGGCCTGCAAGGAATATACCTCAAATTTATTGACTTTACAAGTGAATGTTCATGAGAGGTAGAAACTTTTGATACCTTGGCTATGGTAATCAAGGAAACTTTTTTCCTTACCCGTTGCTTCTCTTTTGGTGTTTTGAACTTTGCAAGTTCTACATTTTGTACTTGAGAAGCTTTTGTTGAAGTCATCTTCCTTCTTTGATCAAAACTTCTACCAATGGACTTTGAAAGTATTCCCCTTGATGATTCATTTTTCCTTTGACCAATTAGTCCATCCTTTTGTGAAGTTTTCTATATAATTGAAACACCAGGAGGACTTTTTGGTACCCACTTCATCATGGGTCCTTGAATGTTAGTACTAGGACATTTGAGGTCTTTAGGAACCCTTACCATATTATTTCTCATATAAGAATTTCTTCTATAATTGCACTAATGAGAAATATGTCCTAGATGACTACAAAAATTACAAACAAGTGAATTCAATGATGACTTAGTCCTTTGAAGATCATTTTTGAAAAACTTGAGCCTTTGGTTATTATTACATTCTAAACTATTTTTGCCATAAGCCTTGCTTGAATTTTCATTTAGAATAACATTAATTTTATTCTCATTAACAAGTATAGAATATAAGCAATTAAAATTATTAGCCTTGGCAAATTTAAAAGATAAGTTCTCAACTTGATTTTCTAAATCAATGCATTTTTCACAGAGAAGTTGAGGTTTCACATTTCAAAGGCATTTCCTCATCAAGAAAAGCATATTCATTTTTTAAGTTTTCAATTTCATTTTCAATGGAGGAAATGTTTTCCAAACAAGATAAATTTTTATTTTCTAAATTCAACAAACTATCATATAATTCATCATATGCACATTGTAGCTCATCATAGGAAGGACCATAATCAAGATAGATATTATTTACCTCAAGGTTCTTTGCAGTCAAGTGGGAGGTTGTCACAATTTCTTGCACTAATGTCTCTTCAAGGGAATCACCATTTTCCTCATTGTTATGCATCAAAGCTTCAAGAGTATATACCAATTAGTTTTGCTTTGCCACCTCTTCAAATTGAGCATCATTTTGAGGATATTTTTCACAACAAGATTCCTTCAATGGTTTTTGCTCTTCTTGCTCTCTATGTACAACTTTATATAAAAAATCATTGTTAGCAAGATAGATATCATCAAGAGTATCCCATATATCTTTAACACTAGAGCAACTCTTAATTTTAGCATAAGCATAATCATTTAAACCACTTCTCAATATTTGCATTGCTCTAATGTTTAATGAAAAGCATTTCTTATCATAGTCATTCCAAGTTTGTTTTGATTTGCATGTAAATTCTTCAAGCATAATATCCCACAAATCAAGCTCAATAGATTGCATATAAATTTCCATTCTAGCTTTCCAATAAACGAAATTCACACCATCAAAGAATGGTGGTTTATTAATTTCAAAACAATTCATTTTGAAAAGATTTCAATGGTTGCCAAACAAACAAGGATCTTTAACTCTAAGCGGTTAAGCTTTCACCAGAGCACGAAGCTCTGATACCACTTGTTAGCCATGGCAACCATTACCTAAGAAGGAGATGAATTGGATAATTACAAATTTTAATACAACTTTGACAAATTATGCATTTTGAATAACTCAATTAATAAATGCAGCGGAATAAGTCTAATAAATGTACAACTATTAAGGATTACTCAAATACAACTTAGGATATATGATGAACAAAGTGAATAAGCTAGATATCAAGTTGTAACAATCAAAACATCAAAATATGCAACAGATAAATATATTTCACCAAATACTGAATTTAAAGAGTGTAGGGAAGAGAGAATCAAACTCAAGAATTTATCCTAGTTCAGCCACCAACCACTTGTGACCTACATCCAGTCCCCAAGCTTAACTTGAGATTTTCTTCACTATCTCCTAGACATAACGGGTGCTAGGAAAACCTTTGTACATACAAGAGCACTCCTCACACCTTGGGATACCTCACCCTTGTGCTAGAGCCTTCAATTCTTCAAGCTTCACAGGTGCTTGATGACCTTTACAATGAAGAGCACTCATAACACCTTTGGGATACCTCACCCTTTGTGTTTGAGTCTCACTACAAGGGATACCTCACCATTTTCTCTCTTGAGGGATACCTCACCCTCTTACAATGATTTCAAGGTGAATAGAAAGAATAGAAACTCTCATAAGAGTAGATATACAACTTGAAGAACATAGAATGGATAATAAGAAAACTCTCTCAAGAGTGTATAATACAAGTTGAAGCTCAATGGGTATAAAGGATTCACACTTGAAAGCTAAAAATATGATTTTGATAATTCAAGGATCAAACCAAGTGTTCAAGAGTTTCTCCCAGTGTAAATGCTTCAAATATCACTTATATAGAGAGTCCAAATTGTAACACCCTTGTGGGGATGTCACATTTATGATACAATAAAATAAAATAAGATAAAATTCTTACCCAAGTTATAAAACGTTTGGTACATAAATAATGTTAGTGGTAATTTTTTTTCCTTTTCATATTTATAAATTAAATAAAATAATACGGAATACGAAATGAGATGAAACATAATCACACCATAATATGCATATGAATCTTGCATGAAGTATACAATTAATTTACAACTATTACTATTTAATAGAACCAGTAAAAGACAGCATACTACTCAAACATAACCCCTAAAACATGAGCCCTTGTCAGAAAACAAATTCCCTAGTTGGGAATGTCTTAAACAATAGAAATTTGACCCAAAATTATGTCGAAGTTCTCTCTAGGAGTATAGTGAAATTCATCCCACAACTCCCTAATAGGTAAAATAATCTCTACGAAAGCAACCGTATAACGTGTAGTAACGAACCCATGTCGAGTCCTACTTACTAATAAAGTCACGTTACCACTGTACTCTATATGTCTTGTGTCCCAGTGGACATACCAAGCCTCAGCGCCTTCGAGAAACTGAAGTCTAAAGAACCCTAATTGATCTCCTCTTGTCGCCATTGTAGTCTTCGGTAATATAAACATAAAATAGAAACAAACAGAACAATACAATAAAGAGGTGAGACAATCTATATCATTACCTACATGGCAAAATAAGAAAACGACAATACAAAATAATTATCACAATAGTACATACCAACATATCTTGCATAATGTAGCAAAGTAATACATACCATTATATCGCATACAGTATAGCAATTTAATACATCATGCATGTTATCACAAATTATAGTAAGCAGTAAAATGCAGATAATGCATGAACACACACCGACTCGTTCCTACTCCATGGAGCTAAACACGGATATCTGAGAGAATGACCCGAATAGAAACTAATAATACTTTATGGCTGCCCAACTAAACTATTGCACTGTCTAATTGTCTATAGCCACAGTCCAAACATCGTGTAGTAGTACACAGTCCAACATCGTGCACTACAGGCATAGTACTTAGTATTCTCCTCAAGATCTCGATTAAGAATAGTGCTTGTCAAGATCATTAGTGTGTTGCCCGTTACCACGGCCCAGAGGTGCTACCACTGTCCATATATGGGATTCTCCACACACTAATGCCTCCAAGTTCAAATAATGAACCACACTACACCTATCACACCAAAACAAGGTGTAATTCGCCTCATCAATCAACGCCAATTATCAACCAAATTGACATAACACTCTAAGCATGATCTAAAATTACAAAAATACCCTTAATATCCATATTTTATCATATTTACGAAAATACCCTCAATCTCAATATACTAAAATATAGCATGTCCCACCTGACAATACTATCTCACAACATGTCCGGGTCTACCACTTTGACCCGACAACAAAACTCATTGTATCATTTAATCGCGTAGAAATTTTATCACATTTTTACAATCGAGTCCTTTTCACAAACATTTTTAAAATTGCGTAAATATATTTTAACATTTTTTAACATCGCATAATGTTTTTAAATTATTTTCTCAATCACGTAAGATTTTTAATTTATTTTCTTAACCGAATAGCTTAAAATTATTGTTTTAAATATGTGTAGACTATATCTAGTACATTTAAAATACGTAGAGTATTTTCCTTGTGTTATAGATATAGTATGGAATCTTTTCATTTTATTCGCCTGATTTTAGTAAATTTCGGCAGCATTTTGCCTATAAAATCAGTATAAGGTATTTTTCAACGTTTTCCTCTAAATTCTATTTATTTTTAATCTTACCCATCAGTTACACATTGAAACTTGCTAACACGCTTCAAAACTTAGAGAGTGAGCTCCACGTTAGTATTTTTCAAGCGTTTGATTTAATTCTTACTTAAAAATAAATTATGCTAATTTTAAAATTCTAAACCAAATTCATTCCTTTTATTTTCTCAAAGATTCATTGGAATCAGTTTATTTTGTAAATTCATTACCTAACCTATCTTAGAAAATAAAATGACATTCAATTATACACTAAATGTCATGTTGGCCACAATTACTCAAAATCATTCTTAAATTTATTATTTTTACCTAGATTCTTTAAATCATTGATTTGGAAAATGGTTGAGAACATTTTCGTTCTCTGTTTCATGATAAGGCTGTGAGCCTCAATGTGTTCTTTGGAACACTCATGCAAATCGTTATATGTTATTCACATCCTACGTTAATAATTATACAATTATAAATACATACAACTATAAACACATACAATATACATACAATACATTTTAAAGCTATAAACATACATATGGCAATCAAAATCAATAATAAAAACTATAAACATGCATAGTAATTAAATCAATCACAATTAGGAAAGCATTTAAACAATCACATAAATAATAAAAATAATAAACAACCACACAAATGAATCCTTATGGATTCTTCACACACATACAAATCCATTTTCTCATCACCATACAAGGTTGATGAGATTAAATCTCCCTCTTACCTCTTGAAGACAAGCTTTTCAAACTCCTATCCTTCTCCTTGTTTTCGTGTGAACCATAATCAATTCCTAACAATTCTAAAACAATTAGTAAAATCACATACAAAGCTTAATAATGATAAACCATTTAACAATCATGGTTTAGAAAATCACAAATCAACTTTTAAACCATAGGATCAAAACTTACCCTTAGGAAAGTGAACAAAAGGTTGGATTTTGAAGCACTTAGAGTGTGATTTTGGGAAAACTTCCTAAATGAAAAGTGTTTAGAATGTTGTTTAGCTTTAGGAAATGATGAGAGTGAAAATTATAGGTGAGTGATGGTGTTCTTGGGTGTTAGGTCCGAACCACTCAAGGAAAATGGAAGGAAATGGTTGCTTAGCTTCTTGGAATTTTTGAGAGAAAAAGATGAATGCTTTTGATGTGAGAGAAAATAAATATTGTGTGAGTGAAAAATAAGTGGGCTGCTGTTCCGTGGGATAAGCATAGAGAAATTAGGATTTACTTGAAGTAAAATATCCTATTTTGAGTGCACATGGCTTATGTCACCTTTTAGCCACCTAGTGTGCATGCAAGATGGTTCAAGAACCATGTAGAACTTGTCAAATTTAGCCTCGCAAGGTTGCTGCAAAACCGCATGGTTCAAGGGAATTTAGGGACTCAATTTAATTTTAATTCAAGTCTAATTACTTGCTAATTAAATAGCTAATTAATTAGGTTTAGTTTCCTAACCAATTTTAATTAATTATCCAACTATATATGCCTCTAGTGTACAATTTGTGAGGCTACCTTTCGACGAAAAATAACATTACAGAATAATGTAAGATGGGAGAACATTATTTCACAAGAATGGCTAAATGTCAATGTCTGTCGAATGAGGTTTAGCCAAGTTCTGTCGAATGAAGAACAAAAACTGTCGAATATACAAGAAGGTCAGCAGAAATCCTAATTCAACGGACGGGTGTTGACGTTGGAGAAACCTTCCAAGTGTTGAACTGACGAAAGTACTATATGGTAAGAAATTCTAATTCGACGGATACTGACATTAGAGAAGTTTCTCTACTGAATGGTCAGAAATTCTAACTCGACGGACATCGACATTCTAACTCGACGGATACTGACATCCTAACTCGACGGATATTGACATTGTACTAAATGGTCAGAAGATCAAATTCAATGGATATGAGCAGAAGTTCAATTTCGATGGATATGGGCAGAAGTTCAAATTGTTACAATTGTTCATAAAGATTAATTAATTAGTGTACTTAGCTTGTTTATTAGGCCATTAAATTAATCAAATTAGGTTTAATTAGTTACTAATCAAATTCAAGCCACTATGTTTGACTTAATCTTAACCATTGATTTTCAACTTTAATTCCCAGCCCTAGATGTAATCTAAGGTGGATATTGATTAGTCATAAAGCTTGAATTCTAATCTCACCATTGGTTTGATCAACGGTTAAGGTTAAAGGCTTCCTAACTAAGTTTTCATCCAACAGTCTATATTAAAGTCCATGTTCCTTTCTTTGACCTATTCCTATTGGTTCAAATTAGTCAACCCACTTTCGTTGACTCGCTCCGATTGGTTTAGAATTTGTCCGGTCAGAATCGTTGACTGCTTTTCCTAAATGCGAGTCCCACAGACTTTTAAGGATCCGTGGTCATTTTGAAGCAGATTTCTACTATTTTTGAGATACTAGGTATTGTAATATAAAATAATATTATAATAATATAAAATTATTTTATTACACAGTTAAATCCTAAAAATTATGAGATTAATATATATATCAATCAGAATTGGGTTTAGTAAGATCCCCCAGTTCTAATTAATTAAAATAAGATTTTTGGCCAAAAAATTATTATTTCCCTGGCTCAGACCAAATCACACAAAACAATCAAATACACTCACGAAACAGTCAAATTTAATTTACTACTCGCAGAATTCACAAAACAGTACATTTCAGGACGATATTATAATTATCCCAAAAGTTGAGGTGTTACAACTCTCCCCTACTAATAAGAATTTCGTCCCTGAAATTCATCGTACCTCAGAATAGTTGAGGGTATTGCTCCCTCATCTTATTTTCTAGCTCCCATGTGGCTCCGCCACTTACATCGTTCCAAACTACTTTAACTAATGCGATCTCTTTTTCTCAAAGTTACTTTGTCCTTCGATCTTCAATCTTGACTGAAAACGTCTTATAGGTTAAATTCTCCTTCAGTTGTACGGTGTCTGGTTCGATGACGTGAATTGGATCAGAAATATATTTCCATAGTTGTGATACGTGAAATACATTATGAAAATTCGATAAGAATGGTGGTAGTGAAATATGATAAACTACTGGATCTACCGACGAAGTATCTGATATGGCCCGATGAATTTTGGAGTGAGCTTCCTCGACTTGATCACTCGTTCAACTCCAGTCATAGGTGTCACCCGTAGAAACACATGGTCACCTTCTTCAAATTCAAGTGGTCTTTGTCTTTCATCAGCATAATTCTTTTGCCGTATCTGAGTTGTCCTTATCTTGTCTTGAATCATCTTCACTTTCTCAGTTATCTGCTGCACAAATTCGGATCCTACAATATTACTTTCACCAGTATGATACCAACACAACAGTGTTCTACAGCATCTCCCATATAATGCCTCACAAGGCGTCATCCCTATGCTCGAACGAAACTATCATTGTATATGAACTCTATCAATGGTAGCAATTCATCTCAACAAGTCCTTTGAAAATTCAAACTATTCGTTTCTTCCTTATATTCAAGTCCCTCTTGATTGAATAGGTACTTCAAGCCTTTGAAATTATTGTGAATTTTTTTATAGGAAAGAAAATATCTTCAGGTTTTCCTTGCAAAATAACTATCGTGTATCCTAAAACGTAAATCAAACAATTCTTCTCATACACGTTCCACTGCCTTGAAGTATACGCCACCACCTTTCTATTTGATCCCAACACTCAATCTAAATCCACGAGTTGAACCTCTTCTAACAGAATTTGCATCCGACTAGTTTCACGCATAACTCCTTTTTAAAAAAAATTGAAGAACTGCACTAAGATCTTCAGTATGTTCCTTCGAATTTCGAGAATAGGTCTAAATATTGCCAACAAAAATAATGACAAATTTTCCTAAATGAGAAAGAAAGATCCTAGTTATATAGTTCGTGAACATTGCCAAAACATTCCCTACCCAGAATGCTAGTACAAAGTATTCATAGTGCCCGCAACGCATATGAAAAATGGTCTTAGGATATTCTCTACTTTCACGCGAATCTGATAATAACCATCACGTAAATCGATCTTGGAGCAAACAGTAATTTCCTGCATTTGGTCTTCTAGTTCCCCTGTCGTCACATCATTTCGGATTTTCTTCATCAAGATAAGTTGTTCTACTTGCCTATTTTTAAATTTTCAACAGAAAATGTTTCATAGATCAAGTTTTCTTCTAATTGTATTGTATTTGGTACTATGACATAAATTGAATCAAGAATAATCCTTCTTAATTGAGATACATGAAAGACACTATGAAGATCAAAAGGAAAAGTAATAAGTAGGTTACTAGATTAGTACAACAAAGAATTTGAGATGGTTTAATAGATTTCGAAATGAACATAGTCCAATAATTTTAGAAATGAACTTTCTGGATTAAAATTCCAAAAATCTCAGGTCAAGGAAACACTAAAATTGTATTGCAACAATCTAGTAGGATATGGTTAGGAAATAATCGATCCATTTAAAAAGTCAGGCTCTCAAATAGATGTGATTTTAGATAAACAAATCAAATCAACAGAAAAGGTTTGATATTCAATAAATATAGGGTAGAGTTAGAAAACTTGAGTATAAACAACAAGTTCAACAAGAAGAGTAGAAATACTCAGATCATACTATAACAAAGACACAGATAAATCAAATTGATTTACTCAGTCTATTTGAGAAAGAAATAGACAAACCAGATCAATAAAAGTTTCAAACTCCTATAATAATAGGATAGTTTTAAACAGGCTCAAGTAGTAATAACAAGTTTAGAAATTGAAGTAACATTATGAAAAAAAGTAAAGTACAGATAACCCCAAAAGATTTGCACAATCACAGATCACAAGTGAATGAGTTACCTCGCGAATTATACAGCACAATTTTTAAGATTACCCTCTATGGCACAACTTTCTTGCTTCTTAAGTTTTTGTATCTGAACGTTCTCATTACACTCCTTGCATCGACTCTTTCTTCTTTTTGAGATTTTGAAACACGTGTATTACTAACGGAAGTTTCCATCTTCAGCTGATCACACTATTTGGAGAAGTGTCCAGGCTTTCAATATTTATAACAAATTATATTCTTAATCGTGCAGTTCCTCATCATATGATTCTTTCCACACTTCAAGCACTTCATTGGTGATGCCATAGTCTGACCAAAATCGTTGCCACTAGTACTTCCTTTCTTTGTTCGTTGTTGCTTCCCCGGTGGTTGCATATATGACTTTCACTGAAAATGATTGACCTTACGTTTCCTTCTATTTTGGATTATTGAAGGTTCTAAGTTACAGCCCCTTGCATCCGATGGCTACTCCAATCCTAATAAGCTATGAAGTTCGATCATCAATTCCTGCTGCTGAGAGATCATTTATCTCTGTTGTACTGCTACTTCAATCACCTTTTGCATCACATTTCTAGCTGTGACTATATGATCTTCATCACGTTTTGTGTCCACGTGCTCATGTTCGTAACGTTCCATTATCTTTATTCAAAGATAAATAAAATCAACACATAATAAACTAGACGTAGCGAATAGAAATTCCCTAGTTGGGAATGTCTTGATCGATAGAAATTCGACCCAAAATTATGTCGAAGTTCTCTCTAGGAGTATAGTGAAATTCATCCCACAACTCCCTAATAGGTAAAATAATCTCTACGAAATCAATAGTATAACGTGTAGTAACTAACCCATGTCAAGTCCTACTTACTGATAAAGTCACGTTACCACTATACTTTATGCATCCTATGTCCCGGTGGATATACCAAGCCTCAGCGCCTTCGAGAAACTGAAGTCTAAAGAAACCTAATTGATCTCCTCTTGCTGCCATTGTAGTCTTCGGTAATATAAACATAAAATAGAAACAGACAGAATAATACAATAAAGAGGTGAGATAATCTACATCATTACCCGCATGGCAAAATAAGAAAATGACAATACAAAACAATTATAACAATAGTACATACCAACATATCATGCATAATGTAGCAAAGTAATATATACCATTATATCCTATACAGTATAGCAATTTAATACATCATGCATGTTATCATAGATTATAGTAAGCAGTAAAATGCATATAATGCATGAACACACACCGACTCGTTCCTACTCCATGGAGCTAAACACGGATATCTGAGAGAATGACCCGAATAGAAACTAATAATACTTTATGGCTGCCCAACCAAACTATTGCACTGTCTAACGTCGTGTCTATAGCCCACAGTCCAAACATCATTTAGTAGTACACAGTCCAACATCGTGCACTACAGGCATAGTACTTAGTAGTCTTCTCAAGATCTCAATTAAGAATAGTGTTTGTCAAGATCATTAGTGTGTTGCCCGTTACCACGGCCCAGAGGTGCTACCGCTGTCCACATATGGGATTCTCCGCACACTAATGCCTCCAAGTTCAAATAATGAACCACACTACGCCTATCACACCAAAACACGGTGTAATTCGCTTCATCAATCAATCGCCAATTATCAACCAAATTGACACAATACTCTAAGCATGATCTAAAATTATAAAAATACCCTTAATATCCATATTTTACCATATTTATGAAAATACCCTCAATCTCAATATACCAAAATATAGCATGTCCCACCTGACAGTACTATCTCACAATATGTCCGAGTCCACCACTTTGGCCCGACAACAAAACTCACTGTATCATTTAATCGCGTAGAAATTTTATCGCATTTTCATAATCGTGTCATTTTCACAAACGTTTTTAAAATCACGTAAATATATTTTAACATTTTTTAACATCGCACAATGTTTTCAAATTATTTTCTCAATCACGTAAGATTTTTAATTTATTTCCTTAACCGAATAGCTTAAAATTATTATTTTAAATATGTGTAGACTATATCTAGTACATTTAAAATACGTAGAGTATTTTCCTTATGTTATAGATATAGTATGGAATCTTTTTATTTTATTCACCTGAATTTAGTAAATTTTGGCAGCATGTTGCCTATAAAATTAGTATAAGGTATTTTTCAACGTTTTCCTCTAAATTCTATTTATTTTTAATCTTACCCATCAGTTACACATTGAAACTTATTAACGCGCTTCAAAACTTAGAGAGTGAGCTCTACGTTAGTATTTTTCAAGTGTTTGATTTAATACTTACTTAAAAATAAATTCTGCTAATTTTAAAATTCTAAACCAAATTCATTCCTTTTATTTTCTCAAAGATTCATTGGAATCAGTTTATTTTATAAATCCATTACCTAACCTATCTTAGAAAATAAAATGACATTCAATTATACACTAAATGACATGTTGGCCACAATTACTCAAAATCATTCTTAAATTTATTATTTTTACCTAGATTCTTTAAATCATTGATTTGGAAAATGGTTGAGAACATTTTCGCTCTCTGTTTCATGATAAGGCTGTGAGCCTCAATGTGTTCTTTGGAACACTCATGCAAATCATTACATGTTATTCACATCCTACGTTAATAATTATACAATTACAAACACATACAACTATAAACACATACAATATACATACAATATATTTTAAAGCTATAAACATACATAGCAATCAAAATCAATAATAAAAACTATAAATATGCATGGCAATTAAATCAATCACAATTAGGAAAGCATTTAAACAATCATATAAATAATAAAAAACAATAAACAATCACACAAATGAATCCTTATGGATTCTTCACACACATACAAATCCATTTTCTCATCCCCATACAAGGTTGATGAGATTAAATCTCCATCTTACCTCTTGAAGACAAGTTTTTCAAACTCCTCTCCTTCTCCTTATTTTCGTGTGAACCATAATCAATTCCTAACAATTCTAAAACAATTAGTAAAATCACATACAAAGCTTAATAATGATAAACCATGGAACAATCATGGTTTAGAAAATCACAAATCAACTTTTAAACCATAGGATCAAAACTTACCCTTAGGAAAGTGAACAAAAGGTTGGATTTTGAAGCACTTAGAGTGTGATTTTGGGAAAACTTCCTAAATGGAAAGTGTTTAGAATGTTGTTTAGCTTTAGGAAATGATGAGAGTGAAAATTATAGGTGAGTGATGGTGTTCTTGGGTGTTAGGTCCGAACCACTCAAGGAAAATGGAAGGAAATGGTTGCTTAGTTTCTTGGAATTTTTGAGAGAAAAAGATGAATGCTTTCGATATGAGAGAAAATAAATATTGTGTGAGTGAAAAATAAGTGGGCTACTGTTCCATGGGATAAGCATAGAGAAATTAGGATTTACTTGAAGTAAAATATCCTATTTTGAGTGCACATGGCTTATGTCACCTTTTAGCCACCTAGTGTGCATGCAAGATGGTTCAAGAACCATGTAGAACTTGTCAAATTTTGCCTCGCAAGGCTGCTGCAAAATTGTGTGGTTCAAGGGCATTTAGGGACTCAATTTACTTTTAATTCAAGTCTAATTACTTGCTAATTAAATAGCTAATTAATTAGGTTTAGTTTCCTAACTAATTTTTATTAATTATCTAACTGTATATGTCTCTAGTGTACAATTTGTGAGGCTACTTTTCGACCAAAAATAACATGATAGAATGATGTAAGATGGGAGAACATTATTTCACAAGAATGACTAAAAGTCAAGTTCTGTCGAATGAAGATTCTGTCGAATGAAGATAAAAAACTGTCGAATACACTAAAAGGTCAGCAGAAATCCTAGTTCGACAGACGAGTGTTAACGTTGGAGAAACCTTCCAAGTGTTGAACCAATGAAAGTACTATATGGTCGAAAATTCTAATTCGACGGATACTGACATTAGAGAAGTTTCTCTACTAAATGTTCAGAAATTCTAACTCAATAGATATTGATATCCTAACTCGATGGATATTGAAATTGTACTAAATGGTCAGAAGATCAAATTTGATGGATATGAGCTGAAGTTCAAATTCGACGGATATGGGCAGAAGTTCAAATTGTTACAATTGTTCACAAAGATTAATTAATTAGTTTACTTAGCTTGTTAATTAGGTCATTAGATTAACCAAATTAGGTTTAATTAGTTAGTAATCAAATTCAAGCCACTATGTTTGACTTAATCTTAACCATTGATTTTCAACTTTAATTCCCAGCCCTAGATATAATCTAAGGTGGATATTGATTAGTCATAATGCTTGAATTCTAATCTCACCATTGGTTTGATCAACGGTTAATGTTAAAGGCTTCCTAACTAAGTTTTCATCCAACGGTCTATATTAAAGTTCATGCTCATTTCTTTGACCTATTCCTATTGGGTCAAATTAGTCAAGCCACTTTCGTTGACTCACTCCCATTGGTTTAGAATTTGTCCAGTCAGGAATCGTTGACTGCTTTTCCTAAACGCGTGTCCCACAGACTTTTAAGGATCCGTGATCATTTTGAAGCAGATTTCTGTTATTTTTTAGACTGTAGGTACTGTAATATAAAATAATATTATAATAATATAAAATTATTTTATTACACAGTTAAATCCTAAAAATTATGAGATTAATATATATATCAATCAGAATTGAGTTTAGTAAGATCCCCCAGTTTCAATTAATTAAAATAAAATTTTTCTGGCCAGAAAATTATCATTTCCCTGGCTTAGAGCAAATCACATAAAACAATCAAATACACTCACGAAATAGTCAAATTTAATTTACTACTCACAGAATTCACAAAATAGTACATTTCAAGATGATATTGTAAATATCCCAAAAGTTGGGGTGTTACACAAATGATAAAATAGCTGTTGGTAGTGTTTAATAATGATTTTCTATGAAAACTAGCTGTTTATAGTCGTTAGAAACGTTCCTGGGCACTTGATAATCGATTACAAGCTTCATGTAATCGATTACAAGCTTTCTGGGCACTTTGTAATCGATAACATACTTTGTGTAATCGATTACACGGCTTCTGTCAATGTTGTAATCGATTACATGACTTGTGTAATCGATTACACCATTTTTGGTTTTGAAAACTGACTTTAAAAGGTCATAACTTCTTCATTTCTTATCCGATTAAAGCGAATGACCACTCATTGGAAAGATCTTTGAGTCTATTTTTATATGAAAGAGGTTTCAAAACAAAACTCAAAGTATTTGATAGATATGATCAAAATAGTAACCAAAGGTCAGATTTTCAAAACTCAAACTTTAATTGGTCATAACTTTTTCGTTTCCTATCCATTTAAAGCAAATGATGACTCATTAGAAAGATATTTGAGTCTATTTTCATATGAAATAAGTTTCAAAACAAAACTCAAAGTAATTTGAAAGTTATGATCAAAAGAGTAACTAAATGTCAGTTTTACAAAACACAAACTTGAGCAATTTTCACATATTTGAAATACCACCAAGGCTAGCTTTCCAAAAACATTTTGTTGGGCATTTAAGCTTTTTAAAAACACTAGTAAAGATGTTTAAAACTTATTTGAGCTTAGTGTGATTCTCATTTACCTTTACACAAGATCTAAGTCCTATAAGCTATTCTTGAAGATGTTGGACTTGATCTTTTGCTACCATTAATTCTTGATGTAATCCAAGCTTCCAAAGAAAATATTCTCTTCAAAACTTACAAATTCTTGGAACATCTTTTCATTCTCATCCTTCTTGAGTTGAGCATAGTTGTGATCTTTTGCATTCTTGTTGCAATGCTCACTCTTGGTATTTGGACTATCCTACAAAGTATTACTTACTTAAAACAAACATAGTTAGTCTAAATTCATAACTCAATATCTTCATATGCACGATTCATAAATGTATAACTATAGTTAGTTTAACATGCATATAAGATTTTCATAGACACATTCAAATAAGATATTTATCAATTACAAATAGATATGCCTATATAGGATGCAACAAAGAACACTTTACACATTTTCATCAAAATAGAATCAAATCCAATATTAATTCAATACAACTCATATAATGCATTATTGGATATATTATATGATGAATGTTATATATATCTCATTGTATGATTATGAAATGAAATATAATTAGATAAATTACATCATCATGCATTATACAATATATCTCATTAAGCACATCTATGTAACATGATCAACATTCTTTTGTGATGCATTTGTCATTTATTAAGCACAACTATAAAGCATAAGCATCATTCTTTTTGTCTTGTATTTGTCATCATCAAAACTTAACATATTAAATCATTGGGACAAACCTATTTCCACAAGATCTAGAAGGGAACCCATGATGGTTCTATTTGTTGCACTAATGACACGTAGTATAAAGATATATCATCTTTATTGAATAAACAGCCGTGAGAGCTCAGCCTCCAGTTTTGGACTAGTTCCAACTCTTCTTTAATCTAAAAAAATAATAATAAATTAAATTTAATTTAAATAAAAGGAAAAAATATATTTTTCTTAATTTCAAACTTTTCTGACAATAGCTAGCCTACTCATATAGGTGCTATCATTACATTTTCTATTCTTTTCCCTATTTAAACACTCTATTTTCTTCATTTTCATTCAACTTATAATCATTCAAAGGGAGGGTGAGTGTAGAAATGGATGGAGCTTCTGTTCATCGATTTACAAATATTTGTGTATTTTATGGGTCAAATTTTGGGAAGGGTACAAAGTTTGTAAAAAAAAGTAAGCACTCTTGGTCGAGCGCTACCTGCAAGAAAAATTCATGTAGTATATGGGAGAGGTAGCATTGGGTAAATGGGAGTTGTATCAATCATTGTATATTTAGGAGCCAGTCAAGTTTTAGGTGTCATTCTTAGAGCTTTAACTTAAAGGAACATCACTGGAAAGATAATTGGGGAGGAACTACGAGTATCAACTATGCATTGATGAATGGCTAAAATGTTTGACAATTTTGATGCATTCATTTCCTTACCAGGTAGCTATGGTACTTTGAAAGAAGTTTTTCAAATTGTCCATTAGGCCCAACTGAACATCCACCATAAACCTATTGGTTTGTTGAATGTTAATAATTTCTTTGATGATTTGTTATCTTTTCTTGACCATGCTATGGAACAGAACTTTATCACACATTTGACAAGATGAATCTTTATCTCTACTTCCACTGTCGATGAGTTAATTAATAAATTACAAGCTTTTGTTTATGAACTTGATCTAGTAATAGCTCAGATAGATTAGTCAGAGGGAAGTAGCAAGGAACATGGGTTTAATTTGAAACTCCATCTATAACTTCCCTTTACCTTTGGTTTTATTCATCGTATTTTGTTTCTGATTAAATTTGTATCAGGTTTCTTTTTTCAATAATTGCCACAACAGGTTATATCTTCTATCCTTTACTCATCTATATTTAGACATTAAGGTCAATGTTGTGATCTGATTGGCAAGGATAGTTGACATAAAAAAATAATAATTTGGAGAAGTATGTTTATTAATATGATTGTCAGTAACTTACTAATAATAAAACCAATTAAGTATGGCAAAGTATGGAGTAAATTTTAATCTTAAAGTAATTTTACTCTTGAGGTGCATTTAAATTGGGAAAGTAACTATTATGGGTTAAAGTAATGAAGTTTTATTATTTGATTTCCTTTGAAAGATTCAAGTGAATGAACTCTCGCATCCTTTGAAGTAAGTGAAATTTAGGGATCATAGCATGATTGAATAAATTGTCTTCTTTCTTAAAATTCACATGGTTGGTTATAGATGTTGAAATGGTGGATTAAGAATGATAGATGTATGCCTTATGAGATTTTGAGCCTATTGATGAATGGCTTGAACATTTGTACCAAATAGCTACTTTAACCAAATATCTAACCTTGCATATTTTCCTTTGCCTAACCTCTTTGAGCTTATTTGACCATTCCTTGTTTCTAGCTCATTACGTGTCTTAAATGAAAAATCATATTCTTACCCAACCTTAGGGAATAAGAGAGCATTGACTTTGTTATTGAATGAGTTCTTGAATAAGTGTGGAGGTGTGTATGCAAAATTATTGGTGAAAAAGGAAAGAGTGGCCAATTGAAAAATAAATAAATAAATAAATAAATAAATATATTTATAAAAAAAATATGTGTAAAGAAAGGCCAACAAAAAAAGGGGAGAATGGAAAAGAATATTTAAAGGGAATTTGCATTATGTTTAGTTAGGATGAACTTTTTATGTTTGTTATTTAAACTAAACCCTAATGCTCTTTTATTCTCTTTGGTAACTTGTCATATCCATGTGATCCCCTCCTTTACCTTGACCCCATTACAACCTTGAATAAAGTCTTCTTGATTTATGTGTGCATATGTTTTCAATAGTGGAGAAGTAGAAGATAAACAAACTTATAGTGGTGTAATTTTTCATGGGTTTAATTAAGTGAAATACCCACCTTTAAAATACATTAGGGATTAAGAATGAATCTTATGAGGATTTATCATTCTTGACTCATGTGTTTCAATTGAAATTTCCTTGCTTGTTAGTTTAAGATGTGAAGAAACGTTACCTCATAAATGTTTTGATCCGTTGAATCTTTGGTTGCTCTTATTGCTTATAAACATTTTTATTCTTGAATATCATTGAAAATTGAGTCTTTTTGAATTTTTAACTTTTGAGTTTGTGTTGTTTTTCCTTATTCCCTAGTTTTAGTCTTATGTGTTTTGCCTGTGAGTGCAAAAGCTAAATGTGAGAGAATTTGATAGCAATATATTTTATTCATTTCATAATCTTCTCACTGGGCTTCTTAAGGTTCAATTGGGATTAATTAATTTGGTTTTGTCACATTTTATGATATTGAGCCTAATCAGATCATTGAAGGAATTATTGCATGAATTGACCTTAATTTGTCTATTTGGCAACATTCAATGAATTGGCTATAATCTAAGTTACAAATATTTGATTAATGTGATTTGGTCTTGTAGGAAAGCTAAGACAATTCTCTATAAGTTTTATGCTCAAGAGCTAAATCACACGTTTGGATAATTTAAATTGAAGTGAAAGCAAGGGCCAGAATGCTGATCCTGACAGCTTGACCTCTATGTGTTAGCCATGGCAACCATTACCCAAGAGGGGGGGTGAATTGGGTGATGACTAGTTTTAATGCAACTTTGACAAATTATGCATTTTGAATAACTCAATTAATAAATGCAGCGGAATAAGTCTAATAAATGTACAACTATTGAGGATTACTCAAATACAACTTGGAATATATGATGAACTAAGTGAATAAGCTAGATATCAAGTTGTAACAATCAAAACATCAAGATATGCAATAAATAAATATATTCTACCAAATCTGAATTTAAAGAGTATAGGGAAAAGAATCAAACTCAAGAATTTACCCGGTTCAGCCACTAACCACTTGTGGCCTACATCCGATCCCCAAGCTTAACTTGAGATTTTCTTACTATCTCCTAGATGGTGCTAGAAAAACCTTTGTACATAAGAGCACTCCTCACACCTTGGGATACCTCACCCTTGTGCTAGAGCCTCCAATTATTCAAGCTTCACAGGTGCTTGATGACCTTTACAATGAAGAGCACTCACAACACCTTTGGGATACCTCACCCTTTGTGTTTGAGTCTCACTATAAGGGATACCTCACCCTTTTCTCTCTTGAGGGATACCTCACCCTCTTACAATGATTTCAAGATGAAGAGAAAGAATAGAAACTCTCACAAGAGTGGATATACAACTTGAAGAACAAAGTAGATGATAGAAAACTCTCTCAAGAGTAGATAATACAAGTTGAAGCTCAATGGGTATAAAGGATTTACACACTTAGCTCAAAACAAAGAATTTGGAGAAAAAGATGATGAATTTCGTTTTCAATGTTCAAGGATAATTTTCAGAATGTTCTCCAACTTGTTTTTGATGCCCAAACACTTTTATTTATAGCCCAATGAGTTTTAGAGCCGTTGGAGGTGTTTAGAAATGATTTTCTATGAAAACTAGCCGTTTATAGCCGTTAGAAACGTTCTGAGCACTTTGTAATCGATTCTACAAGCTTCATGTAATCGATTACAAAAGGCACTTTGTAATCGATTACAAGCTTTATGTAATCGATTACAACTTCTGGCACTTTGTAATCGATTACAAGCTTTATGTAATCGATTACAAGCTTTCAGACACTTTGTAATCGATTACATACTCTGTGTAATCGATTACAGCTATTATTAATCGCGTTGTAATCGATTACATGACTTGTGTAATCGATTACATCATTCTGGTTTTCAAAACCGACTTTAAAAGCTCATAACTTCTTCATTTCTTATCCAATTAAAGCAAATGACCACTCATTGGAAAGCTCTTTGAGTCTATTTTCATATGAAAGAAGTTTCAGAACAAAACTCAAAGTATTTTGAAAGATATGATCAAAATAGTAACCAAAGGTCAGATTTTCAAAACTCAAACTTTAATTGGTCATAACTTTTTCGTTTCTTATCCGTTTAAAGCAAATGACCAGTCATTGGAAAGATCTTTGAGTCTATTTTCAAATGAGATAAGTTTCAAAGTAAAACTCAAAGTATTTTAAAAGTTATGATCAAAAGAGTAAGTATATGTCAGTTTTGTAAAACACAAACTTGACTATTTTTCATAGATTTGAAATACCACCAAGACTAGCTTTCAAAAAGTTTGTTGGGCATTTAAACATTTTAGAAACACTTATAATTATGTTTAAAACTTGTTTGAGCTTAATGTGATTCCTTTATACCTTTACACAAGATCTAAGTCCTATAAGCTAAGCTTGAAGAGTCTTGGGACTTGATCTTTGCACTTCCATCAATTCTTGATGTAATCAAACTTACAAAGAAAATCTTCTCTTCAAAACTTGCAAAAGCTTAGAACATCTTTTCATTTTCATTCTCCTTGAGTTGAGCATAGTTGTGATCTTTTGCTTTCTTGTTGCAATGCTTACTCTTGATACTTGGACTATCCTACAAAGTATTGCTTACTTAACCAAACATAGTTAGTCCAAATTCATAACTCAATATCTTCATATGCATGATTCATAAATGTATAACTCTAGTTAGTCTAACATGCATACAAGACTTTCATAGACATATCCAATATTAATTCATTTATAACTCATATAAAATATTATTAGATATATTATATGATGAATGTTACATATATCTCATTAAACACATTTATGTAACATGGTCAACATTCTTTTGTGATACATTTGTCATTTATTAAGTACAACTATAAAGCATAAGCATCATTCTTTTTGTCTTGTATTTGTCATCATCAAAACTTAATATATTAAACCATTTGGGGCAAGCTTATTCCACAATCTCCCCTTTTGATGATGACAAATCACCAAAGAAAAATATGTTTAGCAATATACAAGGATAGATATCCATGTAAGCATATTAAGCAATAAGTACAAGAGCATATTTTTCTTTCCAATTTTCTCTCCCCTATTTGACATCAACAAAAAGGCTTAGAAATGAAAGATAATATTTTTCTCTCCCCTATAAATAGAACTTATGTTGTCAAAGATATGAAACAAGCATGCTTTCAAGGTATAAAAGAAGATTATTCATGCAATACTTATCATATTTTGGTATATCAATATTTAGCATATGATAGCAACAAGCTTAAGAAATTATGTCTATCATATAACATTTTGCATACCACATGATAAATAAGTATTACTTGATATCACTTGTTAGGAGTTATAAAATATTCGTGTAAGATCATGGAATTGAGGTTTTCAAATGAAGGATCATACAACTTGTCACATGTCAAGCATTTCTCAATGAAAGAATCAAAAGATATGAAGTTTAAAAATATTTACCTTCTTTCATTGATAGAGGGAAAGAGAATAAGAGAGGATCTTTGTTGACATGTTGATAGTATTAACAATAAAACACTTCATGCCAAACAAGAATATAAGCCAAGAGTTATAAACAATAATTTAAGTGCTAGGCTCCCCTCAAAATATGCATATTATCAAAAAATAAAATATAATAGTTCAACATAGATATGCATATGTTCTTAGTCAACAAGGATATGGAAGAATGATATGTAAGATAAGTTCCCCCTTATTGAAGCACAAGATAGATAAAGGAAAATATGCATGCCAAGATCATATAAGCACATTACTATAAAGAAAAGCAAGGCATAGATACATATTCTTAATCCCTCAAACAAAATCATTTAAAAAAAAAAAAAAACTTCTCCCCCTTTCAAAAAGAATTTTATAATAACACATTACATTTTCAAAAGCATTTTAGAAGGGTAGAAGAGATTTATATTGAAATCACATATTCCTTGAGAGTGATCAAATCTAAGTCAAAAGAGTATTTGAAAGTACATATCCTCTTTTTTACATTAAACAAGAGCCTTGAAAAGATAAAATATATATATATTTTTAAACAAGGCTTATCTTTTGAAGTATGAAGATTGATCTCTATAGATCATTTCAAAAATTTATTTAGAAAACTTTCTTAAATACTCTCTCAAAATTTAATAGACATTTCAAAGCAATTTAGAGAGTACTACATTTATAGCACAAATTGAATGATTTCTAAATTTTCAAGACAATTAGGAGATGATAATACTTTTTAAATCTTAAGACAAGTTCAAAATATTCTCAAGGATATGGATCTTGAAAAGCATCCTTTTTTTTTTTAAAAAATTAATCAAACTAGAAATTCTTTTCAAAACAAGAGCATGATTCTCATAAGTTTATACCACTAAGAACCATAGATCAAGAGAATCATATATGTATCAAAGATTGACCTTGATGAAATATGCTATAGGGATTAAAACATGTATAGAACTAATATCATCCACCCTATATGCAATGACAAAATTAGCAAGTTAATATCCAATTAAGCACTTTGTCAATGTTAAGCATACTTCTCATGTAAAGAAAGCATCTAATCATTTAAGATCAATTTATCAACAAGTATCATACAATTTATACCATATATAATACCACAATAGCTTAGGGATAGAGATACTTATTGAGAGAGTGATGCTTCTTTAGAATGATCTTCATTTATAGGTCCTTTGAGTTTGTACTTTCTTCCATTGAGTATTTCATTCCATTACACTTGAAGAAAGTCTCCTCATGTTCCTCTTCCTTCAACATTTCTCATTTATCTACATATGCTTGACATTTCAATATTTGATGACTATATTTGAAGTTCTCTAAAACATGGGTTAGCATCAAATATCATTTAAACTTATTTACAAGCATAGTTTAGGTTGATATACAATGTAAACCATGTACCACATTATCAACCATGCAATATTTGCTTTAACAAGAACAAAAGAAAGTCATATGCACTTGAATCCAAAAATATGATTTAAGCATTTTAAGGCATGATTCAAGTTTGTCAAGAAATACATGATCAACATCAAAACTTATGTAAGCATTTTGGGGCAAACAAAGATCATGTAAGGCATGTAATATCAAGTAAGGAATTTTAGTATGTACACATGCCAATCAACAACAAGAAATCTCTTATTGTAGTGAAAGAATTGAAAAACCATGGAACTATAACTTTTGAATATTTATGATTCATTTCAAGATATACTTCATTAAAAAAAATATTGAAGTTCAAAGATAAGTTCAAGGAACAAAAAAAATCATTTACTTCTTGTTTTTAAAATATGAACATATCAAGCAATTTCAAACAAGAAGACAAATAACTTCTAACTATCTAATCTCTAAGTAAGCATATAAGCAAATTGAGCATCAAAGAGAAAGGATTAGAACTACTTATGAGCATGTGAAATTTTCATATTTGAATAAGGAGAAATGGTCACAAGCTCAAGAATAAAGATATTGCCATAACATGTCATTCCAAGCAAAATGTGTGCATATCTAACATGTTAGTATATATAAAAATATTTTTAAAATATAGTGCTAGAAAAGCACAACTTAAGGCATGATAAGGCATAAAAACGAATCTTTACTTATCCAAATATCACATGATATACAATTTAAAGTATAAGTAAGGATAAGAGATTAATATCACAAAAAGTGTACTCTTTGAGTTTTTGTAGATGATTCCAACTTCTATGCCTCAAGGCCCCTTGAGAATGTTGTGGTTCTCCATGTCTTTCTTTTATGTTTTTCATCATTTTTGGAGAACTTGGACCATTTTAAGTTTTCCCAACCTCAAGTAGCATGGTTATTTTTCACTTCATTTGCATGCTTGAGCTAATGGTCACCCTACAACATAATTTAAAGCAATTTCTTTGGTATCCACCAATTTTGGATCAGTAGGGGTTAGTCATTGATCATTAATCCATTATGCTTTTATAGATATCAAATTTTTTATAGTATGTAATTTGAGCATAGCAAATGTAAACAATCAATTACCATTAAGCTCATAGCCAATAATATGCATGCTTTCATGATATATAGACAATTTTGAGTGAAAATGGTCATTCCGGACTTAAAACCATTTTTAAAGCACTGTGTAATCGATTACAATATGTGTGTAATCGACCAGCCTACGGAATCCATGTAATCGATTACATGTTTGGTGTAATCGATTACCAACTTTTTGGGAACCTTGTAATCGATTACGGGGTTGGTGTAATCGATTACATGAGTTCGGAAATATTGTAATCGATTACATAGTATGTGTAATCGATTACGCTCTCGACTTTGCTTGGAATGCTTAGCGAGCCTCATGTAATTACAGAGGTCTTGTAATCGATTACAAGCTTCTTGAATTCAGTTTTTGCACTTCAAACAAGATAAGGTCCGAACTCAAAGCTTTCAAATTAATTCCAAAACTTTCCAAAACAATTCCAAACATCATGTAAGCATAAAACGACCAGTTCTTGATCCAAAGCTCACATTTATGCAAAAACTACAAATGATGCAGAAAATTATAACATTATGCAGCAAGAGTTATGATTTATCCAATATGCCAAGTTCTAAGATATTTTTATCAAATGTGCTACTTCAAACAAGAAGTGAACTTATCTAGCATATTATCACAAGTAGAAATGTATAGAAAATTTAAAATATAGAAAGCATCCATAGTCATAGAATACCTTATTATCAAGAGATATGCAAGGTAGTGAGTAAAGGGTGTAACAATAATATAATCATGTGCTATATATAATATTCAAATTTTACCAAGTACACATGATTCAATTAATCACTTAAGGCCTACAAGAAATATACCTCAAATTCATTGACTTTACAAGTGAATGTGCATAAGAGGTAGAAACTTTTGATACCTTGGCCTTAATGATCAAGGAAGCTCTTTTCCTTACCCATTGTTTCTCTTTTGGTGTTTTGAACTTTGAAAGTTCCACATTTTGTACTTGAGAAGCTTCGTTTGAAGTCGTCTTCCTTCTTTGATCAAAACTTCTACCAATGGGTTTTAGAAGCATTCCCTTTGATGATTCATTTTTCTTTTGACCAATTAATCCATCCTTTTGAGAAGTTTTCTGCATAATTGAAACACTAGGAGGACTTTTTGGTACCCACTTCATCTTGGGTCCTTCAATGTTAGTACTAGAACCTTTAAGACCTTTAGGAACCCATACCATATTATTTCTCATATAAGAATTTCTTCTATAATTGCATAAATGAGAAATATGTCCTAGATGACCACAAAAATTGCAAACAATTGAATTTAATGATGACTTGGTCCTTTGAAGATCATTTTTGGAAAACATAAGCCTTTTGTTATTTTTATATTCTATGTCATTTTTGCCACAAGCCTTACTTGAATTTCCATGTGAAATAGTATCAATTGCATTCTTATTAACACACATGGATTGTAAGCAAATAGAATCATTAGCTTTGGCAAATTCACAATATAAGTTCTCAACTTGATTTTCTAAATTAATGCATTTTTCACAAGAAGTTGAGGTTTCACATTTTAAAGGCATTTCCTCATCAAGAAAAGCATATTCATTTTTCAAGATATTAATTTCATTTTCAATGGAGGAAATGTTTTCCAAGCAAGATGAGTTTTTCTTTTCTAAAAGCAACAAACCATCATGCAATTCATCATATGCACATTTTAGCTCATTATAGGAAGGACTATAATATAGTTTATCATTATTTACCTCAAAGTCCTTTTTAAGGGAATCACCATCTTCCTCATTGTTGTCCATCCAAGATTCAAGAACATCTTCTTGAGGACATTTTTCAATATTGTCTTCCTTTAGAGGCTTTTGCTCTTCTTGCTCTCTATATACAACTTTTTGCAAGAAATCATTATTAGCAAGATAGATGGAATCAAGAGTATCCCATATATCTTTAGCACTAGAGCAACTCTTAATTTTAGCATAAGCATCGTCATTTAAACTACTTCTCAATATTTGCATTGCTCTAATATTCAATGAAAAGCATTTCTTATCATAGTCATTCCAAGTTTGTTTTGATTTGCAAGTAAATCCATCAAGCATAATATCCCACAAATCAATATCAATAGATTGCATATAGATTTCCATTCTAGCTTTCCAATAAACGAAATTCACACCATCAAAGAATGGTGGTTTATCAATTTCAAAACCATTCATTTTGAAAAGCTTTTAATGGTTGCCAAACAAACAAAGATCTTTAACTCCAAGCTGTTAAGCTTTTACCAGAGCACGAAGCTCTGATACCACTTGTTAGCCATGGCAACCATTACCCAAGAGGGGGGGTGAATTGGGTGATGACTAGTTTTAATGCAACTTTGACAAATTATGCATTTTGAATAACTCAATTAATAAATGCAGCGGAATAAGTCTAATAAATGTACAACTATTGAGGATTACTCAAATACAACTTGGAATATATGATGAACTAAGTGAATAAGCTAGATATCAAGTTGTAACAATCAAAACATCAAGATATGCAATAAATAAATATATTCTACCAAATACTGAATTTAAAGAGTATAGGGAAGAGAGAATCAAACTCAAGAATTTATTCTGGTTCAGCCACTAACCACTTGTGGCCTACATCCAGTCCCCAAGCTTAACTTGAGATTTTCTTCACTATCTCCTAGACTTTACGGGTGCTAGAAAAACCTTTGTACATACAAGAGCACTCCTCACACCTTGGGATACCTCACCCTTGTGCTAGAGCCTCCAATTATTCAAGCTTCACAGGTGCTTGATGACCTTTACAATGAAGAGCACTCACAACACCTTTGGGATACCTCACCCTTTGTGTTTGAGTCTCACTATAAGGGATACCTCACCCTTTTCTCTCTTGAGGGATACCTCACCCTCTTACAATGATTTCAAGATGAAGAGAAAGAATAGAAACTCTCACAAGAGTGGATATACAACTTGAAGAACAAAGTAGATGATAGAAAACTCTCTCAAGAGTAGATAATACAAGTTGAAGCTCAATGGGTATAAAGGATTTACACACTTAGCTCAAAACAAAGAATTTGGAGAAAAAGATGATGAATTTCGTTTTCAATGTTCAAGGATAATTTTCAGAATGTTCTCCAACTTGTTTTTGATGCCCAAACACTTTTATTTATAGCCCAATGAGTTTTAGAGCCGTTGGAGGTGTTTAGAAATGATTTTCTATGAAAACTAGCCGTTTATAGCCGTTAGAAACGTTCCTGGGCACTTTGTAATCGATTACAAGCTTCATGTAATCGATTACAAGCTTTCTGGGCACTTTGTAATCGATTACAAGCTTTATGTAATCGATTACAAGCTTTCTGGGCACTTTGTAATCGATTACAAGCTTTATGTAATCGATTACAAGCTTTCGGACACTTTGTAATCGATTACATACTCTGTGTAATCGATTACGGCTTAATCAGCGTTGTAATCGATTACATGACTGTGTAATCGATTACATCATTTCTGGTTTTCAAAACCGACTTTAAAAGCTCATAACTTCTTCATTTCTTATCCAATTAAAGCAAATGACCACTCATTGGAAAGCTCTTTGAGTCTATTTTCATATGAAAGAAGTTTCAGAACAAAACTCAAAGTATTTTGAAAGATATGATCAAAATAGTAACCAAAGGTCAGATTTTCAAAACTCAAACTTTAATTGGTCATAACTTTTTCGTTTCTTATCCGTTTAAAGCAAATGACCAGTCATTGGAAAGATCTTTGAGTCTATTTTCAAATGAGATAAGTTTCAAAGTAAAACTCAAAGTATTTTAAAAGTTATGATCAAAAGAGTAAGTATATGTCAGTTTTGTAAAACACAAACTTGACTATTTTTCATAGATTTGAAATACCACCAAGACTAGCTTTCCAAAAAAGTTTGTTGGGCATTTAAACATTTTAGAAACACTTATAATTATGTTTAAAACTTGTTTGAGCTTAATGTGATTCCTTTATACCTTTACACAAGATCTAAGTCCTATAAGCTAAGCTTGAAGAGTCTTGGGACTTGATCTTTGCACTTCCATCAATTCTTGATGTAATCCAAACTTACAAAGAAAATCTTCTCTTCAAAACTTGCAAAAGCTTAGAACATCTTTTCATTTTCATTCTCCTTGAGTTGAGCATAGTTGTGATCTTTTGCTTTCTTGTTGCAATGCTTACTCTTGATACTTGGACTATCCTACAAAGTATTGCTTACTTAACCAAACATAGTTAGTCCAAATTCATAACTCAATATCTTCATATGCATGATTCATAAATGTATAACTCTAGTTAGTCTAACATGCATACAAGACTTTCATAGACATATCCAATATTAATTCATTTATAACTCATATAAAATATTATTAGATATATTATATGATGAATGTTACATATATCTCATTAAACACATTTATGTAACATGGTCAACATTCTTTTGTGATACATTTGTCATTTATTAAGTACAACTATAAAGCATAAGCATCATTCTTTTTGTCTTGTATTTGTCATCATCAAAACTTAATATATTAAACCATTTGGGGCAAGCTTATTCCACACTATGCACTCATCAGCCCATATCATGAATTGTAACTGTTCAATAGATGCCAAACTAATCCCAAATGAAAGGAAAAACCCAAATCTACAACTATGATGAAGAACATAAGACCTGAATCAGTTGTCTAGTAGGTCAGATTATGCCTAAAATTCAGAATAGAGGTGTTGTAGCTGAAACCTTAGTAGTGTGTAAATATTAGGATATAAGTGGTCTATAGGAGTCGGATTGGGCTGAACCCAGTGCCATTGGAAAGCTAAGACAAAACCCTTTAACTCTCATGAAGACCACTTTCTGAAATTGTGACGTTTTGATAGAGTTATAGTCGTATGAAGTCAGTTGGGAGTTAGGAACTGAATTGGTTAGTTCAAGTGGAGAGACAAGCATGACAACAATTTTTCACTCATCCACTATCATCAAACAACTCTATTGTCATTTCCCACTCATTCACAAATAACTCTATTATCATTTTGTACTCTTCATGCTTTATAAAAAGTAGCATTATTGCTCATTAATGGCATCATGGTTAAGAGATCAAGATCATGTTATTGTATCATTTGTTTCTCTTGTTGTAGTTTTCTCTTATTTTAAATAGAAGTTATGTTCATCTCCTTCTTCTTCTCTTTTTCTTTCTTCTTGTTCATGAGTAACTAATTTTCATTTTGCTTAGGTGAAAGTGTGAAGCTTTTGGTAATGAAATAAGATTAGATTATATCTTTCTTGTGCTTGAATGATATATTATCAAGTGATCATTATATTTATTATATTTTTTTCAAACAATTTAGAAACCCTCCTTGTAAAATGGAGATCATGATTCATTGTAGACAAGAGATTGACACAATGAATACTTGAACCCATTTACAAGTATTGGTATTAGTGGATACTTAAAGGAACCATAATATAACTACATATATAACCTTAACTGAACTTTAAATGTTATATTTTTTTATTGGAACCTCCATTATGCATGGATTCTAATTAGGTTATAAAAAAAATAATCTTGTCCTTAATTTATATACTAAGAGTGGATCTCATAACCCAAGCAAACCATTTTCATTTATGAACAATATTTATCACTTTTATTCTTGTGACAAATCTTTTCCTTACCTCAAAGAATTTTCTTCACTAATTTCCTATGGATCGACCTCTGGCTCACGAGAATTTATTACTTGTGACAACATGTACTTGGATTTGTAACATATAATTCGTATAATCAGTAATCTATTACTAACCTACAAAAACTGCAATTAGAATTGTGGTAATCGATTACCAGTTGAGGTAATCGATTACCAATCTACAGAATTGAGAAAATCAAGTATGGTAATCGATTACCAAGCTTCTATCTTGAGAAATTTTAAGCACGGTAATCGATTACCAATCATGGTAATCGATTAACCAGAATGCTGATCCTGACAGCTTGACCTCTATGCACTCATCAGCCCATATCATGAATTGTAACTGTTCAATAGATGCCAAACTAATCCCAAATGAAAGGAAAAACCCAAATCTACAACTATGATGAAGAACACAAGACCTGAATCAGTTGTCTAGTAGGTCAGATTGTGTCTGAAATTCAGAATAGAGGTGTTGTAGCTGAAACCTTAATAGTATGTAAATATTAGGATATAAGTGGTCTATAGGAGTCGGATTGGGCTGAACCTAGTACCATTGGAAAGCTAAGACAAAACCCTTTAACTCTCATGAAGACCACTTTCCGAAATTGTGACATTTTGATAGAGTTATAGTCGTATGAAGTCAGTTGGGAGTTAGGAACTGAATTGGTTAGTTCAAGTGGAGAGACAAGCATGACAATAATTTTTCACTCATCCACTATCATCAAACAACTCTATTGTCATTTCCCACTCATTCATAAATAACTCTATTATCATTTTGTACTCTTTATGCTTTATAAAAAGTAGCATTATTGCTCATTAATGGCATCATGGTTAAGAGATCAAGATCATGTTATTGTATCATTTGTTTCTCTTGTTGTAGTTTTCTCTTGTTCTAAATAGAAGTTATGTTCATCTCATTCTTCTTCTCTTTTTCTTTCTTCTTGTTCATGAGTAACTAATTTTCATTTTGCTTAGGTGAAAGTGTGAAGCTTTTGGTAATGAAATAATATTAGATTATATCTTTCTTGTGCTTGAATGATATATTATCAAGTGATCATTATATTTATTATATTTTTTTCAAACAATTTAGAAACCTTCCTTGTAAAATGGAGATCATGATTCATTGTAGACAAGAGATTGACACAATGAATACTTGAACCCATTTACAAGTATTGGTATTAGTGGATACTTAAAGGAACCATAATATAACTACATATATAACCTTAAATGAACTTTAAATGTTATATTTTTTGATTGGAACCTCCATTATTCATGGATTATAATTAGGTTATAAAAGAAATAATCTTGTCCTTAATTTATATACTAAGAGTGGATCTCATAACCCAAGCAAACCATTTTCATTTATGAACAATATTTATCACTTTTATTATTGTGACAAATTTTTTCCTTACCTCAAAGAATTTTCTTCACTAATTTCCTATGGATCGACCTCTGGCTCACGAGAATTTATTACCTATGACAACATGTACTTGGATTTGTAACATATAATTCGTATCATCAGTAATCTATTACTAACCTATAAAAACTGCAATTAGAATTGTGGTAATCGACTACTAGTTGAGGTAATCGATTACCAATCTACAGAATTGAGAAAATTAATTATGGTAATCGATTACCAAGCTTCTATCTCGAGAAATTTTAAGCACGGTAATCGATTACCAATCATGGTAATCGATTAACCAGAATGCTGATCCTGACAGCTTGACCTCTATGCACTCATCAGCCCATATCATGAATTGTAACTGTTCAATAGATGCCAAACTAATCCCAAATGAAAGGAAAAACCCAAATCTACAACTATGATGAAGAACACAAGACCTGAATCAGTTGTCTAGTAGGTCAGATTGTACCTGAAATTCAAAATAGAGGTGTTGTAGCTGAAACCTTAGTAGTGTGTAAATATTAGGATATAGGTGGTCTATAGGAGTCGGATTGGGCTGAACCCAGTGCCATTGGAAAGCTAAGACAAAACCCTTTAACTCTCATGAAGACCACTTTCCGAAATTGTGACGTTTTGATAGAGTTATAGTCGTATGAAGTCAGTTGGGAGCTAGGAACTGAATTGGTTAGTTCAAGTGGAGAGACAAGCATGACAATAATTTTTCACTCATCCACTATCATCAAACAACTCTATTGTCATTTCCCACTCATTCACAAATAACTCTATTATCATTTTGTACTCTTCATGCTTTATAAAAAGTAGCATTATTGCTCATTAATGGCATCATGGTTAAGAGATCAAGATCATGTTATTGTATCATTTGTTTCTCTTGTTGTAGTTTTCTCTTGTTCTAAATAGAAGTTATGTTCATCTCCTTCTTCTTCTCTTTTTCTTTCTTCTTGTTCTTGAGTAACTAATTTTCATTTTGCTTAGGTAAAAGTGTGAAGCTTTTGGTAATGAAATAAGATTAGATTATATCTTTCTTGTGCTTGAATGATATATTATCAAGTGATCATTATATTTATTATATTTTTTTCAAACAATTTAGAAACCGTCCTTGTAAAGTGGAGATCATGATTCATTGTAGATAAGAGATTGACACAATGAATACTTGAACCCATTTACAAGTATTGGTATTAGTGGATACTTAAAGGAACCATAATATAACTACATATATAACCTTAAATGAACTTTAAAAGTTATATTTTTTGATTGGAACCTCTATTATGCGTGGATTCTAATTAGGTTATAAAAGAAATATTCTTGTCCTTAATTTATATACTAAGAGTGGATCTCATAACCCAAGCAAACCATTTTCATTTATGAACAATATTTATCACTTTTATTATTGTGACAAATCTTTTCCTTACCTCAAAGAATTTTCTTCACTAATTTCCTATGGATCGACCTCTGGCTCACGAGAATTTATTACTTGTGACAACATGTACTTGGATTTGTAACATATAATTCGTATCATCAGTAATCTTTTACTAACCTACAAAAACTGCAATTAGAATTGTGGTGATCGATTACCAGTTGAGGTAATCGATTACCAATCTATAGAATTGAGAAAATCAAGTATGGTAATCGATTACCAAGCTTCTATCTCGAGAAATTTTAAGCACGGTAATCAATTACCAATCATGGTAATCGATTAACCAGGCTCTGTTTTGATAGAATGGCTTGTGGTAATCGATTACCAAGGTTACCTATCTCCTTATTTGAGAAAACAGAGTTCTCTACTATATGGGAACTAAATGAGATGCATTTATGCTATATGGTATGATTAAATTTGATTAAGTTCACTAAGTAAGGTGACTTAAGTCCATGTATGTGTACTTGCTACTGTTAGTCATGGCAACCATTACCCAAGAGGGGGGTGAATTGGGTATAAAAAAACTTTTCACAAATGCTCTTAAAATAAACACAAATATTTAAGCTATTAAATAAAAGAAAAGAAATTATGAGATAAAGAATAAAAACTTTAAGAACAGCAAATAAATAAATGTGCAATAATATAAATTGCATAAAATAAATAGATTGAGAAAAGAAAAGCAGGCACGATATTTATCCTGATTCGACCACTAACCCACTTGTGATCTACGTCCAGTCCTTGAAAATAATCTGAGATTTTTCACTATGTGTACAAGCTTCAATAAGTGCTTGCGACCGTTACATAAAAGAGCACTTTTCACATACAGGGAAACTCTACCCTTGTGCTAAAGCCTCAGCCTGCAGGGATACCTCACCCTTATACAAACCTTGAAGGGATACGTCACCCTTATACAAATCTTGAAGGATACCTCACCCTCAATATAGAAAATTTGAAATATAGATGAAGAGAAACTCTCACTCAGAGCAAATTATACAAATTGAAGTGCTAAGAGGCTCTCACAGGATATCTCAAAGTTTCAGCAAAAAGAGTACAGAAAATAGGCGTAAATAATAAATCACAATTTTCAAAACAAGCACAAATTAAACTGATAGCTGGACTCCTTCAGATAAGACTCACGGTCTCTATTTATAGAGTCAGATAGAAAATAGCCATTGTAAAAATTAATTCCATGATTAATATGAAAAATGTGTCTATTAGTTTCTATATTCGGATCTGTGTTTACCGTGTTTATTCGAATAAGCCTTTGGCTATTCGAATAACACGTTCTTTTAAAAACGTTTCTAAAACTAGTTATTCGAATAACCTTCATGTTATTCGAATAACGCTGCCACAAAGGCTTTCTTTAGAAAATTGGTTATTCGAATAACTCTAAGTTTATTCGAATAACACTGATTAAAACACATTTCTGGGAAACAGTTCTATTCGAATAACTAACGAGCTATTCGAATAGCTAATATAAAACAAGCTATTTAGAAAACATTTACTCGAATAACAGGAGTGTTATTCGAATAACACTTTAAAGCACAGAATCACGCAGCAACCAAACTTAAAGCTTTATTTGAATAACCAATGAGTTATTCGAATAACTCAGTTTGTAAAATAGTTATAAATGTTTGAAAAACATCCCAGAAAGTTTATCAAAAATACCAAAACATTTTTAAGTTATTTTCAAGATCAAAACAGTTTTGGTATAAGTTTAAGAAAACATTTTTGTTTTATCTTAATGCACTAAGAGATATCCAAAGAGATTCTCGAACAAAGAGACTCAAAGTCCTAAAGCTATTCGTATAAGATCTTGGACTTAGTCTTCCCATCATCTTCATTTTGTCTTCATGTTTGTTATCATTAAAAACATTCTTCAAAGACATATGTTTAATCACATTCTCCTTGTGTTGAGCTTAATAGAGATCTTTTGCTTTCTTGTTGCAATGCTCACTCTTAGTGTTTGGACTATCCTACAAAGTATTGCTCACTTAAACAAGTATAGTTAGTCCAAATTCATAATTTAATATCTTCAAATGCATGAATCATAAATGTATAATTCTAGTTAGTTTACCATGCATATAAAACTTTCATATATACATCCAAATAAGATATTTAACAATTATTAATAGATATGCTCTATATAGGATGCAACAGAACACATTGCACATTTTTATTTAGGCAAGGTATGAATGTTGCATATATCTTATTGTATGATTATTAAGTGAAATGTAACTAGACAAGGTACATATCATGCATGACACAATATATCACATTGAGCACATCTATCAAGCATAAGCATTATTCTATTTGTCTTGTATTTGTCATCATCAAAACTTATCATATAAAACCATTTGGGCCAAACATATTTCCACAATCTTCCCCTTCCCCCTATTTGACATCAACAAAAAGGCTTAGAAAAAAATAATATTTTCTTCCCCTTATATTCTACATATGATTCAAGAATAGAGAGATGAAATAATTATGCTTTCAAGATATAGAAGATTATTCATGCAATGCTTGTCATATTTTTGTATGTCAACATTTAGCATATGATAGTAATAAAATACTTTATGTAATCAAACAAAGATGTGAGGCAAGAGATATAAACAACTTAAGAGCTAGGCTCTCCCTCAAAATATGCATATTATCAAAATAATAGATAAAGAAAATATGTATGCGAAGACCATGTAAGCACATTACCTTAAAGAAAAGCAAGACAAATATACATCTTCTTAATCCTTCAAACAAAAAATCATTTTAAAACTTCTTCCCCTTTCAAAAAGAATTTTACAAGAGTACATTATATTTTCAAAAGCATTTTAGAAAGGTAGAGATATTTTATATAAAAAGCCATATATTCCTTAAAAAGTGATGATCACATATTTGATATATTAATAAGCTTTCAATATTAGTCATTTACACTCTCTATGTACTTAATTGATTGAGTTTTATTATGTTTTGTAAGTTTGGACTCAAATTAGACTTAATTTAATTTTTCAGCATGATTTATATCTTACACTGTTTCTGTATTTGGGTCATATCTTGGGCTGTAGGTGGTCTTTGGAGGTGATTCTTGTGGCATTTGAAAGATAAGAGAGAGTTCTACAACTTTCAAGAATACCTCAAAGGCCCAATCATACGCATAGATAACTCAAATTGGGGTTGAAGCAAGAATCAGAGTACTTTTCTTGATAGCTTAACCAATGTGTACTGTTCATCATATATTTTGGGATAGAAGTTTTCAAATGGGATGCAATTTGGATTGTAAATAGCTAAGACCCATATCTACAACTTTTATGTTGAACACTTTTCCAGAATCAGACTCCTTGAAGGCGATATTGGGCTTGGAAGTCAGAACAGAGGAGTTGTGACTGAGCCTGGGTAGTGTTCAATAATTTGAACATATCTGGAGTTATAGATATGATATTGGACTCAAACCAAAGCCATTTAAAAGTTAAGATCTAGGCCTACAACTTTTATGAGACTACGTGGTTCAAAAATGACAAATGTAATGACTTTAGAGCTGCATGATTTTGGAGACAAGGAATCTTCATAATTTCCCACTCACCTAAAGTCATTTGGCATTTTTCACTCATTTTTCACTCATTCACCCACTAATGACTCAGCCTCCTTGTCATTTTGTATCTCTAATCCTCTATAAAAGGGAGTCTTGGCAGATCATTGAGGGTGTTAGGTGTTAGTTACCAAAATGATACCATATTGTTACTAGGTTTTCTTGTAGTAATTTTCTTTTGTTCTAAATTAAAGTCATGTTCTTCTTCTTCTTCTTCTTTCTTTCTTTCTTCTTATTTATGAGTTACTAAGTTTTATTTTACTTGAGTGAAAGGGTGAAGCTCTTGGTAATAAAGTAAGGTTAGATTTATTCTTCTCTTGTGCTTAAATGATTTATATTTTCTAGTAACCATTATACGTATTGTAATTTGTTTCGTATAATTTAGAAACCATCTTTGTAAAGAGGAGTTCTTGATTTGTTGTAGATAAAATATTGGCACAATGAATGCTTTAACCCATTTATAAGTGGTGGTAATATTTTTAGGAAACATAATATAATTACGTATATTATTTTCATTAAACTTTTAATGTTGTATTTTCCGATTAGAATCTCCATGTTGCGAGGATTCTAATTGAGTTATAAAAGAAATTAATCTTACATTTATTTTATTTACCAAGAGTGAAATTTTTTACCCAAGTAAATAATTTTAATCGTAGTAATAAAGTATTCACTTCGCCTTAATTAATCTTCAACAATTCCCTGTGGATCGACCTCGGACTCCCGAGAAATTTATTACTTGAGACAACCTGCACTTGGGTTCGCAATGCAACAATTAATCTCGCATCAAGTTTGTAGACTTCTTTGAAACTAAAAATTGTGCATCAAGTTTTTGGCGCCGTTGCCGGGAACTTTATTTGAAGACTGAATTTCTGGTGTGAAAATTTTGTATATATACTAACATACTAACTAGTGGGGGAACCTCTCCCTTTTACTTTCTGTAATCTTTAATCATTAATGAAATAATCTTTCTTCATCTCTTCTCTTTCGCTGGAGCAAAAAATTGGCTTGTCGATTCTCCAGTTTTCATATTTTAAATTTACTTTCTGCACTTTATTTTCTGCATTTTAATTTCTGTACAGTGGGGGTAATTATCCATTTTATTTTCTTGTATATTTTAACTTAGTGGGGGTAATTCTCCCTTTTATTTTTTTTTGTACTTTATTTTTTGTATTTACTTTCTGTCATTTTTTGTTATTTATTTTCTGTCATTTTTTTTTTTGTTTACTAACTTACTAACTCTCTTACTAACTATCTAACTTTTTAGTTTATCAGCTATCTAACTTTTTACTTTTTCTGCTTCTAACATTTTAATTTATCTGTATACTAACTTTTTAATTTTTATGCTTATTAACTTATTTGGTGGTTGATTTATACCACACCTTTGTTAATATTTATTTACTAAGTGTTAATATATATTTGGTGGTTGGTTTATACCATACCTTTGTTAATATTTAATGGACAGTTTATACTGCTAGCTTGTACATTTTATTTTATACTGTAAGTTACTTGTTTATGCTTAATTGGTATTGTGATTTAAATTCTGGTCATTTGGTTAGAGTTAATCCAGGTACTTTACATATTGATTTGTTTGAATCACAATCACACACATTAAGCACAATGGCTGAAAACGAAAGTGTGCATGATGAACATGAAAATCAACCGTTGCGAACTATGCGTGAGTATCTGCAACCATCTCAAAATTCTAGTCCATCATGTTTTATCTTTCCACTCAATGCCAACAATTTTAGATTCAAGCCAGGTATGATTTCTTTACTTCCTAATTTTCATGGTTTAGAATCTAAAAGCCCATATTTACATTTAAAAGAATTTGAGGAAGTATGTACTACTTTTCATGATCAAACTTGCACTGAAGAGGTTGTTAAGCTTAAATTGTTTCCTTTTTCTTTGAAAGATAAAGCAAAAACTTGGCTTAACACTTTGAAACCAAGATCAATTGGCACATGGCAAGAAATGCAATGTGAGTTTTTGAAGAAATTTTTTCCAACACATAAAACTAATGCTTTGAAAAGACAAATCCAAAATTTTTTCCAAAATTCAAATGAAGCATATTTTCAAAGTTGGGAACGTTTTAAAGATTTGTTGAATTCTTGCCCACATCATGGTTTTGAAAAATGGCGCACTATAAGTTTCTTTTATGAAGGGTTAACACCCGAAACCAAACAATTTGTGGAAACAATGTGCAATGGTGAATTTCTTGATAAAGAACCTGAAGAAGCTTTAGACTATTTAGACCATTTGGCTGAAAATTCTCAATCTTGGCATGGTACTAATCTTTCTGAAAATTCAATTAGATTTAACCTTGCAAATGCTAGTAAAAGAAAATATTATCTTAGTCAAGAAGAATATCTAAATGTAAGGTTTGCTAGTTTGGTTAGAAAGATTGAAGCTATGGAATCCGAGAAAGTAAAAGAAATCAAATCTGTGCAAAATGAAGAAATTTGTGGCATTTGTGATGAATTAGGACAATTAACAAATAAATGTTCAAAAATTTCTAATTTTAAAGAAGTTGTGCATGAGCAAGAATGCAATGAATAATTTTAAAAAGCCATTCACTTCTTCTTTTTTAGATACATACAATCCGGGATGGAGAAATCACCCGAACTTCAGTTGGAGGAATAGCAACCAGCCACAATTCATGCAACCACCACCTCCTTAGGCACAACAAGATTCTCAAAATCCTCAAGGATATGCACCCTATGTCCCACCATATAGGAAAAACCTTGAAGGAACATTGCATGCATTCATGAAAAAATAAGAGGCCATCAATAACCGAAACACTCAAGCCATGATTGACATAAAAGACACTCTTGCTAAACTTTCTTCTACACTTGTCATTCATGAGAAAGGAAAGTTTCCCTCTCAACCTCAACCAAATCCCAAGGGTTAGTTTAGCCTAAATGAGGGTAGTTCAAAAAGTCAAAAAATAGATCAAGTTAACTCAGTGATAACTCTTAGGAGTGGAAAGGTTGTTGAAAAATAAATTCCTAAACTTTTTGAGAAAGATGATGAGTCAATTTCCAAAGATGAGGAAGGAGTTGATAAGCCACCTAGCCAAAAGGAGATCAAACCCTCGTCTTCACCCCCATTTCCTCAAGCATTAAACAATTCAAGTAAAGTGAATCATAACAGTGACATTTTTGAAATCTTTAAACAAGTGAAGGTCAATATTCCTCTGTTAGATGCTATCAAGCAGATTCCTTGTTATGCCAAATTTTTATAAGACTTGTGCACTGTTAAAAGGAAACATAATGTGAAAAAGAATGTCTTTTTACTGAACAGGTAAGCTCTATTATTCAAAACAATAATGAGTTAAAATATAAAGACCCTGGTTGTCCTACAGTTTCATGCATTATTGGTGAACATAAAATTGAACGAGTTTTACTTGATCTTGGTGCTAGTGTTAATTTGCTTCCATATTCAGTTTATCAGTAACTCAACCTTGGTAAGTTAAAACTAACTTCTGTAACTTTTCTACTTACTGATAGATCAATTAAAATTCCAAAAGGAATAGTAGAAGATGTGTTGGTACAAGTTGATAAATTCATATATCCTGTGGATTTTATTGTCTTAGAAACTGAACCTATGGTTGATAGTTCTAAGTCAGTTCCTGTTATTTTGGGTCGCCCATTTTTAGCAACATTTAATGCTTTGATAAATTGTAGAAATGGAGTGGTGAAGCTAACTTTTGGAAATATGACACTAGAGCTTAATGTTTTCAACATGTGCAAGCAACCACAAGAAGTTTATGATGAAAAGGAAGAGATTGAAGGGATTGAGGCCATTATAGATGATCATCTTCAAATCAGGAGTTCTTCTGACCCATTAGAAATCTGTTTAATTAATTCATTTGATTCAGCTACACAATTAGATGATGATGTTTCTGAAATATGCTTTTTGCTTGACTGTACATAGGAAATGGAATACAAAGGAAGAAAGCCAAGATTCGAAGAGCTAAAATCCATGAATGATGATGCCCATGAAAAAGTACCCACACTGGAACTGAAGCCATTACCTGATGGGTTGAAGTACACATTTTTGGGAGAAGAACAAAGCTCTCCAGTGGTAATTTCCTCATCCCTGACCAAAGAACAAGAAGGTAAGTTGATAAATGTACTTAAAAGGCATAAAAGTGCAATTGGATGGACATTAAAGGATATAAAAGACATTAATCCATTAATCTGTACACATAGAATACATTTAGAGGATAATGCTAAAACATCTCAACAACCTCAAAGAAGATTAAATCCACACATGAAAGAGGTAGTTAAAGCTAAAGTTCTTAAATTACTTGATGTTGGAATTATCTATCCTATCTCTGATAACCAGTGGGTAAGCCCTACACAAGTTGTGCCTAAGAAATCTGGAATAACAGTGGTTGAAAATGAAAAAGGAGAATTAATACCTACCGAAGTCTCATCTAGTTGGCGTATGTGTATTGATTTCAGAAAATTGAAAGCAGCCACTAAGAAAGACCATTTTCCATTGCCATTTCTTGATCAAATTCTGGAAAGAGTAGCAGGACATCCCTACTATTATTTTCTTGATGGTTATTCAGGATATAATCAAATACCAATTGCATTAGAGGACCAAGAAAAGACCACTTTTACTTACCCCTTTGGCACTTTTGCATATAGAAGAATGCCTTTTGGACTTTGTAATGCTTCGGCAACTTTTCAAAGATGCATGCTAAGTGATTGAGCATTATTTAGAGGTTTTCATGGATGATCTGACAGTTTTTGGAAATTCTTTTGAAATTTGTCTTGATAATTTGAAAAAAGTTCTTAAAAGATGCAAAAAAAAAAGATTTGTGTTAAATCGGAAAAAATGTCATTACATGGTTACCTCAGGAATAGTGTTAGGTCATGTGATATCTTCTAAGGGAATTGAAGTTGATAAGGCCAAAGTTGAATTAATTGCTCATTTGCCTTTCCCAAAAACTGTCAAAGAAGTTTGTTCCTTTTTAGGACATGCAGGATTTTACAGAAGATTTGTAAAGGACTTTAGTGCTATATTTAGACCTTTATGTAATCTTCTAACAAAAGATGCACCATTGGATTAGACTCAAGATTGTCAGAAATCTTTTAAAAAATTAATCGGCCTTTTGACTTCTGCTCCTATCATGCAATCTCCTGACTAGTCTTTGCCTTTTGAGTTAATGTGTGATGCTAGTGATTTTGCTGTTGGCGCTGTTTTAGGCCAAAGAAAGGAAGGTAAGCCTCTTGTAATTTATTACGCAAGTCAAACTTTGAATAGTGCATAAATGAATTACACCACTACTGAAAAAGAACTACTTGCTATATTTTTTGCATTGGACAAATTTCGAGCTTATTTAATTGGTTCATTCACTGTTGTTTTCACTGATCATGCTGCTGTTAGATATTTAATGTCTAAACAGGATGCCAAATCTAGGTTGATACGGTGGATCTTGTTGCTTCAAGAATTCAACATCACAATAAAAGACAAGAAATGAGTCGAAAATGTTGTTGCAGATCATTTGTCAAGGCTGACAATAGGCTCATCTTTTGATAGCACACCTGTCAATGATTCTTTTCTCGATAAATTTTTATTTTCTGTCAATTCCATGCCTTGGTTTGCTAACATTGTCAATTTTCTTGTAACAGGTAAGATGCTGCCTCAGTGGACACACCAAGACAGAAAAAAGTTTTTGATTGAGGTGAAAAATTTCTTTTGGGATGACCCATATTTGTTCAAATATTGTCCTGATCAAATCTTTCGGAGATGTGTACCAGACAATGAGGTAAGTAGTGTCATTAAATTTTGTCATTCAGAAGCATATGGAGGTCATTTTTCTTCAAAGAAAACAGCTGCGAAAGTTATACTTTTTGCAAAAGTTGTGAAAGTTATCAAAAATTAGGGTCCATTTCTAAAAGAAATATGATGCCTTTGAACCCTATCCTTGTCATTGAAATTTTTTATTGTTAGGGAATTGATTTCATGGGTCCATTTCCATCATCTTTTGGATTTGTGTACATTTTAGTTGCAATTGATTATGTCTCAAAATGGATTGAGGCAATTCCATGTCGGCACAATGATCATAAAAATGTTCTAAAATTTTTAAAAGAAAATGTTTTGAGTCGATTTGGAATTCTTCGAGCTATCATCAGTGATGGGGGAACATATTTTTGTAATAAACCATTTGAATCATTAATGAAGAAATATTGCATTACCCACAAAATTGCAACCCCTTGTCATCCTCAGACAAGTGGACAAGTTGAATTAGCAAATAGAGAGATTAAACAAATTTTGGAAAAAACGGTTAACCCAAATCGTAAAGATTGGTCTTTAAGACTAAACGATGCACTTTGGGCTTACCGTACTGCTTTTAAAACATCTTTAGGCATGTCTCCCTATCGGTTAGTTTATGGAAAACCTTGTCATTTTCCTGTAGAATTGGAGCATAAAGCATTTTGGGCCATTAAAGCTTTCAACTTAAGTCTTGATGATGCTTCCAAGTTATGCAAATTGCAATTGAATGAACTTGAGGAATTAAGAAATGATGCATATGAAAACTCAAAGATTTATAAAGGTAGAATAAAAGCTTTTCATGACAAATCAATTTTGAGAAAAACTTTTGAAATTGGTCAAAAAGTTCTGCTTTATAATTCTCGTCTTCACCTATTCCTTAGAAAATTGAGATCTAGGTGGATTGGTCCTTATATTGTCAAACATGTGTATTCTTATGGGGCCATAGACATTGAGAATCCTACGAATGATATTGTATTTAAGGTCAATGGACAAAGACTCAAACCATTTCTGGAACATCAAGTTGTTAAGGTAGAATCCATTTCTCTTTCTAATCCTTGTTATGAGTAGAATTTATTTTAATGTTGTTTCTTTCTTTTTGCAGTTCTTTGTGTTCCCGGTTAAATGGCGGATAATGGTACTCCGTGACTCTCAAGTCGGTTTGTTTTTCAGTTTCCCATAATAACTGATTTCTTCTCCTTTTAAAATGGATATCATTCTCTTAAATCTAAGAAAGTATTTTCCTTCTCTCCCTCTAAATGCTCTAACAAAAGTCTGTGAAGTTAGGTGTGAAAGACTGAGATTGTTAATGTATAAGAGCATCCTAGAAGATATACGCTGGATAATCGAAGCAAAGGTTCGTAAAAGTTCATTTTCAAAAAGGAGAAGAGCAAAAGGAATAAAAGTTTGTTACAAGTGTGCACGATGGAATTGCAACACGCGATGTTGCTCTTTGCGAATGGTTTTTGTAAACAGAGAAGTTAAAATATTTTTCATTAAGAATGGACTGAGTTAGGAGTCATTAGATAATATCTTATTGACTCTTGAGACGCATTCTTGTGGAGTTGTGCAGCGTGAACTTCTTAGTTTGTGGAATCTCTTCAGAGACGAGTAAGAGCATTATAGTCTTGGGAATCTGACTCAAAAAGACCCTGTTTGCCAATTTATAAGAAAATTGGATGGGAAGCTTATCCTCGACTCATAGAAGGCATTTAAGCCGTTTCTAGACGTGAAACCAGAGGAAGATGTGAGCTACAATCACAACAACATGTATATACTATATTGTATATCTTCAAAAAAAAAAAAAAAAAAAAAAAAAAAAAAAAAAAAAAAAAAAAAGAAAAAAAAGAAAAAGAAAAAGGAAAAAAAAGAAATAAAAGAAATAAGAAATAAATAAAATAAAATAAAAAGAGGGCGAAACTTCGGTTGTACTTGGTCTTTAATTAGATTAAGAGCCCCTGCCAGTGGAGTGGCAGACCCGTCATTGACTCAGGTGGACCTTCGCACACCAGTCGATAAATAAGGTTCGTGTGCCATGCTCTGTAGAGAGCTGCGCAAGCATTCCTAGGTTTTAACCAAAGGCTCTACTTGCTGATGGACAGAAAGAAGTGTCCCGTGTTTGCATTCTCGCGTGACAATGCCTCTGAGCTGGATCCTGTGGTTTAATGCCATGGGCTCTTCAGCGACCTCTCACTGGCTGTGGTCGTTGGTGGTAGCTGTCAGATTTACGCACTTTAATTAGTGGCGTCGTATCTCAATCCAAAATATCCCACAAGTGGGAGGGAGAAGAATGCCTACATTGGCTAAGCCGTCTTGGTATTACTGCACTTATGTCACGCAGTATAAAGATCTGCCATGAAACCTGTACATAAAGGTATGTAATCATTTATTATTATTATTTTATCTTTGTATGATTTTGTTGAATTTTGGTTTTGGACAGACGATCCTTTGGATGGGATCCTTCGGGGTTTCTAGACTTATTTACCTTGATGGTTTTCTTGAAGTAAAAAAAATAAAAAAAAATAAAAAAAAAAAAAAATAAAAAAATAAATAAAAAGAAATTATTATTATTATTATTATTATTATTATTATTTCAAACTTTTCTGACACTAGCCAATCTACCTGTATAGGAGCTATTATTACTTTTTCTATTCTCTTCCCTATTTAAACACTCCATTTTCTTTACTTTTTTGCAACTCTTAATCATTCAAAGAGAGTGAGTATAGAAATGGAGGGAGCTTCCTCTTCAGTTCGTAGATTTCTCAGTATCTGTGTATTTTGTGGGACAAGTTATGGGAATGGTTTAGAGTTTGTAAACGCAGCAAGTACTGTTGGTAGAACACTTGCTACGAGGAACATTCGTGTAGTATATGGGGGAGGTTGCCTTGGGTTAATGGGGGCTGTATCACTTTTTGTATTTGTAAGAGGTGGTCAAGTTTTAGGTGTCATTCGAACATCGTTGGAAAGACAATTGGACTGGAAATTCAAGTATCCTCTATGCATGGACGAATGAAGGCAATGCTTGAAAACTCTAATGCATTCATTGCCTTACCTGGTGGTTTTGGTACTTTGGAAGAAATCTTTCAAGTTGTCTCTTGGGCCCAATTGAACATCCACCATAAACCCATAGGTTTGTTGAATGTTAATAATTTCTTTGATAATTTGTTATCTTTTGTTGACCATGCTGTGGAACAAAAATTTGTCACACCTTCAGCAAGACGACTCCTTATCTCTGCTTCCACTGTTGATGATTTGATTGATAAATTAGAAGCTTTTGTTTATGAACCTGATCCAGTAACAGCTCAAATAGATTGGTCTGAAGGAAACGGTGAAGGAAGTGGTGAGGGAAGCAAAATGAAAAGAAAGCCAGCCAAGACACTCCAACTATTTAAATAATTACAAGCTTTAGTTTTATTTATCATACTTTGTTTTTGTTTAAATTTGTGTGAGGTTTTTCTTTTCAGTAATTGCAGCAACAGGTAATATATTCTATCCTTTACCTATCTATGTTTTGACATTGAGGACAATGTTGTGATCTGGTTGGGGGGGAAGGATGATTGTTAAAAAAAAACTCAAAAAAAAATTAGGAAGTGTGTTTATTAATATGTTTACTGTGTTTATATTAAAAAAACTAAAAAAAAAATTCAAAAGTGAGTTTGTTAATATGTTTGTTGTGTTTGTCATCAATTTATTAACAACAAAAGCAATTAGGGATGGCAGAGTAAGGAGTAAATTATTTACTCTTGAGACGCATCAAAAATTGGTGGCAGAGTAAGGAGTAATTTGGGTAGTAACTAGTTTGTATGGAAGTAGTAATTCAAATTTAGGAAAATTTGCATGATTGAGTTAATTGTCTTCTTTTTTAAAAATCACATGCTTGGTTATGAATGTTGAATTGATGGACTGAGATTGATAGAGTTATGCCTTGTGAGATTTTGAGCCTATTGATGAATGGATTGAACATTTGTATCATTATCTTCTTTCTTGTGTGAATTTTACTCATGGAATTGTTACTCTAGAACTTGCTTTGATTCTTTTTGAGACTACATTTTCATATGCATACATAAATATGATTGAGACATTTTTCTTGAAATATCTACTTTAATCAAATAGCCAGCCTTGTTTAGCAGCATGTTGTCTCAATATAATATCAAGCACTCTTATGACTTCTTGGAAATTCTTTGATTCCTGCCAACATAAAGTATTAGAAATGACCTATTTCCCCTTGCTTAACCCCTTTGAGCTTATTTAACTATTATTTATTTCAAACTCATTATGTGCCTTAAATGAAAAACCATGTTCTTACTTGACCTTAGGGAATAAGAGAACATTAGTTTTGTTATTCGATGAGTTCTTGAACAAGTGTGGGTGTGTGTGTACAGAATGGTTAAAAAAATGTATATATGATGTTTTTTTTGTAAAAATAAAAAATAAAAAAAAATTAATAAGAAAATGTAAAAAAAAAGGAGGGTCAACAAGGTAATAAAGGAAAGGAAAAGAATATGTAAATGGAATTTGTATTAGGTGGAATTGGGATGAACTTTCATGCTTGTTAATTGAACTCAGCTCTCATGTTCTTTTATTCTCTTGTGTTTAACTTGTCATATCCATATTACCTCCTCCTTTACCTTGACCCCATTACAACCTTGAATAAAGTCCTCATGATTTATGTGTGCATGTGTTCTAAGTAGTGGAGAAGTAGAAGATAAGCAAGCTTATGGTAGTGCAATTTTCATGGGTTGAATTGAGTGAAATACCTACCTTTTAAACACTTGAGGGATTGAGAGTGAATCTTGTGAAAATCTATCATTCTTGACTCAAGCTTTTCAATTGAAATATCCTTGCTTGTTGATTTGAGAAGTGAAGATATGTTACCTCATGAATGTTTTGATTACTTGAATGATTGCTCTTTATTTTTAAATATTATTAGAAATTGAGTCTTTTAGAGTGTTTAGCTTTTGAGTCTGTTTCGTTTTTTTTTTTTTTTGAGTGGTCTTATGTGTTTTGCTCAGGAGTGCAAAAAGCTAAGTGTAGGGAAATTTGATGATCACATATTTGATACATTAATAAGCTTTCATTCTTAGTCATTTACACTCTCTATGTACTTAATTGATTGAGTTTTATTATGTTTTGTAAGTTTGGACTCAAATTGGACTTAATTTAATTTCTCAGTATAATTTATATCTTACACTATTTCTGTATTTGAGTCATATCTTGGGCTGTAGGTGGTCTTTGGAGGTGATTCTAGTGGCATTTGAAAAATAAGAGAGAGTTCTACAACTTTCAAGAATACCTCATAGGTCCAATCACACGAGTAGATAACTCAAATTGGGGTTGAAGCAAGAACCAGAGTGCTTTTCCTGATAGCTTAACCTATGTGTACTGTTCATCACATATTTTAGGATCGAAGTTTTCAAATGGGCTAAAATTTGGATTTTGAATAGTTAAAACCTATATCTACAACTTTTATGTTGAACACTTTTCCAGAATTGGACTCCTTGAAGGTGATATTGGGCTTGGACGTCAGAATAGAGGAGCTGTGATTGGGCCTAGGCAGTATTAGGTAATTTGAATGTATATGGAGTTATAGATATGATATGGGACTCAAACCAAAGCCATTTAAAATTTAAGAGCCAGGCCTATAACTTTCATGAAGACCACTTGATTCAAAAATGATGAATGCAATGACTTCAGAGCTACATGATTTCGGAGACAATGAATCTCTATAATTTCCCACTCACCTAAAGTCATTTGGCATTTTCCATTCATTTTCCATTCATTCACCCACTAATGACTCAGCCCCCTTATCATTTTGTATCTCTAATCCTCTATAAAAGGGGGTCTTGGCATATCTTTAAGGGTGTTAGGTGTTAGTTACTAAAATGATGTCATTTTGTTACTAGGTTTTCTTGTAGTAATTTTCTTTTGTTCTAAATTAAAGTCATATTCTTCTTCTTCTTCTTCTCTCTTTCTTTCTTCTTATCTATGAGTAACTAAGTTTTATTTTACTTGGGTGAAAAGGTGAAGCTCTTGGTAATAAAGTAAGGTTAGATTTATTCTTCTCTTGTGCTTAAATGATTTATATTTTTCAGTAACCATTATACGTATTATAATTTGTTTCTTATAATTTAGAAACTATCTTTGTAAAGAGGAGTTCTTGATTTGTTGTAGACAAAATATTGGCACAATGAATACTTTAACCCATTTATAAGTGGTGGTAATATTTTTAGAAAACATAATATAATTACGTATATTATTTTCATTGAACTTTTAATGTTGTATTTTTCGATTGGAACCTCCATGTTGCGAGGATTCTAATTGAGTTATAAAAAGAATTAATCTTACCTTTATTTTATTTACCAAGAGTGAATCTTTTTACCCAAGTAAATAATTTTAATCGTAGTAACAAAATATTCACTTCACCTTAATTAATATTCAACAATTCCCTGTGGATCGACCTCGAACTCCTGATAAATTTATTACTTGAGACAACCTGCACTTGGGTTCACAATGCAACAATTAATCCCGCATCAAGTTTGTAGACTTCTTTGAAATTAAAAATTGTGCATCAGAAAGCATCTAGTCATTTAAGATTAATTTATCAATAAGTATCATACAATACATATCATATAAAATACCACAATAGCTTAGGGATAGAGATACTTATTGAGATAGATAAAGAGTGATGATCCTTCTTTATTGGTCCTTTAACTTTGAGCTTTCTTCCTTTGAATTCTTCATTCCATTGCACTAGAAGAAAGTCTTCTTTATCTTCCTCTTCATTTGAATTCCATTCAACTTTTCTCATTTATCCATGTATGCTTGTACGTAAAAATTCTGATGGGTATATTTGAAATATATAGAGAGACTTGCAAAGCTAACTTTAAAAGTCCTCTAAAACATAGGTTAGCATCAAATATCATGTAAGCTCATTTATAAGCATAATTTTGATTGATATATAATTTAAAGCATGTATTACATTATCAACCATGCAATGTTAGCTTTAACAAGAATGCATAAAGTACATATGAACTTGAATAAATAATAAAAAAATAGTTTAAGCATTTTAAGGCATGATTCAAGTTTATCAAGAAACATATAATCATCATCAAAACTTATTTAGGCATTTTTAGGAAAAAAATAATAATTATCATGTAAGGTATGTAAAGGTATAATGCAACTCTCTACTTCTCCAAATAGCATATGATATCAAATTTAAAGTATATAAAAAGAAAATGATAATAGTTTGATATCACCAAAAATGTACTCTTTGAATTTTTGTAGATGACTCTCACTTTCATCAACTTCCAAGCTTCAAGCTTTCATGAGGGAATAGAAATTCTTTGCACCCCTTTTAAAAGTTGAATCCTTTTAAACTTTACTATCCTCAAGTTGAACTTATTCCATTTAAATGCTTGCTTGAGGTAGTTATCACCCTACAATACAATTCAAAGTACTTTCATTGGTATCCATCAATTTTGGATCCATAGAGGTTAGTCATTATGCCAAACTCATAAGCAAATAAGCATTCAAAATAATAAGATAACAAATAAGTTCACAAAGGCAAAAGATATTTCATTTCATTGATCAATTTAGCTAAGTACATATATTCATCAAAAGAATAGTCAAATACATTTGGTTAAGCATTTTCATTTTCAGTCTAATTAAAAAGAATTTAACATGTACAACAAATTCTTAAGAAAAGAAGCAACAGAACCTTTTCATGCAGATTGTGTTTATTTGAATAAAAAGAGGATCCAATTCAAATAGAGGATCTGGGAAGGCCAAACGTTTTGGCCATTTAACAAGATTTATTCGAATAACCTAGGGGTTATTCGAATAAATAGAGAGAAATCAGTCAAGACTGATAAACCAAAGCTTTGGTTATTCAAATAGAAATAGATTTATTCAAATAGATAGAGATCGGTCAAAAGAGACTGATGAAACAAGCTTCTGCTTATTCGAATGATCTGAGATTTATTCGAATAGACAGAGATAACAACAAAAACAGAACTGACATAGGAATCCGTTTATTCGAATAAACTTCATGTTATTCAAATAAAGATGATATTCAACACAAACTTTGATCAGCTTTAAAGAACTTTATTCGAATGAAATTATCAAGAAGCACAATAAAACATACGTTCAGAATTCAAGACAAAGCATATATTCATATGATTTAAAGATTCAAGAGAGATAAAACTCAAGCTCAATGATATTATCATTCGACATGTCATTTCAAACCAGAATTATACTTTAACTAGCATATTAACATATAGAAATATTTTCAAATTATAAGGCTAGAAAAGCATAATAAAAGTTTTCACTTATCCGAAAATTCTAAGTCCAAACTTCACGTGGACAAGGAAGAGAGCTTGAAATTATTTCTGGTCTTTGTACTTGGAGCAGCCACTTTCAAGATGCCAAAGTCAACTCTTGGCCTTCAAGCACACTTACAACACACTTCAACTTTTGAATTTTGGTACCCAAATTTTCCATTGCTTCTCTTTTGAAGTTTTGAACTTTGCAAGCTCTACATTTTGAACTTGAGAAGCTTTGGTTGAAGTCATCTTCCTTCTTTGACTAAAATTTCTTTCATTGGGCTTTGGAAGCATTCTTCGTGAGGATTCCTCTTTCCTTTGAATAATAGGTCCATTCTTTTGAGAAGTATTCTACAAAATTGAAATACTAGGAAGACATTTTGGTACCCACTTCATTTTGGGCCCTTGAATGTTAGTATTAGGCCTTTTAGGATTTTTAGGAACCCCAAACCATACAATTTCTCATATAAGAATTTCTTCTATAATTGTATAAATGAGAAATATGTCTTAGATGACCACAAAAATTGTAAACAATTGAATTTAATGATGGCTTGATTATTTGAATATTATTTTTGAAAAACTTAAGCATTTTATTGTTATTATATTCTAAATTAATTTTGCCATAAGCCTTGCTTGAATTTTCACATGCAATAACATTAAATTTATTTTTATTAACAAGCATAGAATTTAAGCAATTACAATCATTAGCTTTGGAAAATTTGAAAGATAAGTCCTCAACTTGATTTTCTAAATTAATACATTTTTCATACGAAGACGAGGTTTCATATTTTAAAGACATTTCCTCATTAAGAAAAACATATTCATTTTTTAAAGTCTCAATTTCATTTTCAATAGAAGAAATGTTTTCCAAACAAGATAAGTTTTTCTTTTTTAAATTCAACAAACCATCATACAATTCATTATATGCACATTGTAACACATCATAGGAAGGACTATAATTTAGTTTAGAATTATTTACCTCAAAGTCCTTTTTAGCCATATAGGAAGTAGTCTCAATTTCTAGCATACTTGGCTCTTTAAGGGAATCACATTCTTCTTCATCAATTTTATTTTGCTTTGCCTCTTCTTCAAATTGAGCACCATCATCACCAAGAGGCATTTGGCTCCCTTCAATAGTTTGAGCATCTCTTTGAGGATATTTTTCATGACAAGCTTCCTTCAATGACTTTTGTTCTTCTTGATTTCTATATACAACTTTATGCATAAAAATATTATTAGCAAGATAGAAATCATTAAGAGCATCCCATACATCTTTAGCACTAGAGTAATTTTTAATTCTAGCATAAGCATCATCATTCAAACTACTTCTCAAAATTTGCATAGCTCTAATATTCAAAGAAAAACATTTCTTGTCATAGGCATTCCAAGTTTGTTTTGGTTTACAAATAAATCCATTTAGCACAACATCTCATAAATCCAAATCAATAGATTGCATATAAAACTGTATTCTAGCTTTTCAATAAACAAAATGCACACCATCAAAGAATGGTGGTTTATCAATTTCAAAACCTTTCATTTTGAAAAACTTTCAAGGTTGCCAACAAGTAATGATCTTTAACTCTAAGCGGTTAAGCTTTCACTAGAGCACGAAGCTCTGATACCACTTGTTAGTCATGGTAACCATTACCCAAGAGGGGGGTGAATTGGGTATAAAAAAAACTTTTCACAAATGCTCTTAAAATAAACACAAATATTTAAGTTATTAAATAAAAGAAAAGAAATTGCGAGATAAAGAATAAAAACTTTAAGAACAGCAAATAAATAAATGTGTAATAATATAAATTGCATAAAATAAATAGATTGAGAAGAGAAAAGCAGGCACGATATTTATCCTGGTTCGACCACTAACCCACTTGTGGTCTACGTCCAGTCCTCGAAAACAATCTGAGATTTTTCACTATGTGTACAAGCTTCAGTAGGTGCTTGCGACCGTTACATAAAAGAGCACTTTTCACACACAGGGAAACTCTACCCTTGTGCTAAAGCCTCAGCCTGCAGGGATACCTCACCTTTATACAAACCTTGAAGGGATACCTCACCCTTATACAAATCTTGAAGGATACCTCACCCTCAATATAGAAGAACTGAAATATAGATGAAGAGAAACTCTCACTTAGAGCAAATTATACAAATTGAAGTGCTAAGAGGCTCTCACAGGATATCTCAAAGTTTCAGCAAAAAGAGCACAGAAAATAGGCATGAATAATAAATCACATTTTTCAAAACAAGCACAAATTAAAGTGATAGCTGGACTCCTTCAGATAAGACTCACGGTCTCTATTTATAGAGTCGGATAGAAAATAGCCATTGTAAAAATTAATTCCATGATTAATATGAAAAATGTGTCCGCTAGTTTCCATATTCGGATCTGTGTTTACTGTGTTTATTCGAATAAGCCTTTGGCTATTCGAATAACACATTCTTTTAAAAACGTTTCTGAAACTGGTTATTCGAATAACCTTTGTGTTATTCGAATAACCTTTGTGTTATTCGAATAACGCTGCCACAAAGGCTTTCTTTAGAAAATGGATTATTCAAATAACTCTAAGTTTATTCGAATAACACTGGTTAAAACACATTTCTGGGAAACAGTTCTATTCGAATAACTAACGAGTTATTCGAATAGCTAATATAAAATAAGCTATTTAGAAAACATTTATTCGAATAACAGGAGTGTTATTTGAATAACACTTTAAAGCACAGAGTCACGCATCAACCAAACTTAAAGCTTTATTCGAATAACCAATGAGTTATTCGAATAACTCAGTTTGTAAAATAGTTATAAATGTTTGAAAAACATCCCAGAAAGTTTATCAAAAACACCAAAACATTTTAAAATTATTTTCAAGATCAAAACAGTTTTGGTATAAGTTTAAGAAAGCATTTTTGTTTTATCTTAATGCACTAAGAGTATCCAGAGAGATCCTCGAACAAAGAGACTCAAAGTCCTAAAGCTATTCGTATAAGATCTTGGACTTGGTCTTCCCATCATCTTCATTTTGTCTTCATGTTTGTTATCATTAAAAACATTCTTCAAAGACATATGTTTAATCACATTCTTCTTGTGTTGAGCTTAATAGAGATCTTTTGCTTTATTGTTGCAATGCTCACTCTTAGTGCTTGGACTATCCTACAAAGTATTGCTCACTTAAACAAGCATAGTTAGTCTAAATTCATAATTTAATATCTTCAAATGCATGAATCATAAATGTATAATTCTAGTTAGTTTACCATGCATATAAAACTTTCATATATATATCCAAATAAGATATTTAACAATTATTAATGGATATGCTTTATATAGGATGCAACAGAACACATTGCACATTTTCATTTAGGCAAAGAATGAATGTTGCATATATCTTATTGCATGATTATTAAGTGAAATGTAACTAGACAAGGTACATATCATGCATGATACAATATATCACATTGAGCACATCTATCAAGCATAAGCATCATTCTATTTGTCTTGTATTTGTCATCATCAAAACTTAACATATAAAACCATTTGGGGCAAACTTATTTCCACAGCTACTTATGTGATTATGATAATGTGTACTTGTTACTTATGAGATTAAGATAATGTGCACTTGTTACTTATGAGATTAAGATGAAGTGCACTTGGTATACATATAAAATGGAATATGATGTGCACTTGTTATGATGATGAGATAAATTGAGATGTATTAGAAAATGATTTACTCCTTTAGAATGTTAAAGTTGAGCTAGTACTATGTAACACCCTTGAAAACATGATAGACTTGTATATGGTTATAGAGGTATCCTAATACTTTATTATCATTCCTGTTAATTTTTGTAACCGTCTGAGCACGTTTAGTCTTTTTGCTATAACACTATGTGTGAAATATAACTGTTTTTAGCCTTGGATTTGACTTAAATTGCTTAGTTAATGGAAATAAGTGTGGAGAACTTGTTTCTAGGTCAAAAATGTGTGGAAGGAGATGTGGTTAAAGTTTAAGGTTAATTAGAGCTAGTTTGGATTTTTAAGCATACTGGTTGTGTGTTTTAATGTCGGATTGACCCCCAATAGATATGAAAAATTATGAAAATAGTGAAATAAGATTTTTGATGAATCTTAGAATTTATTTGGAACTTTTTGGAAGTTGAAAAATTATAATTGGTAAAAACCAAGTGTTCTTAGCAGATCGGGAGTTACAGCTTAGTCACTTAAGTGACCAAGCCTTTCACGTTTCTCTTCTTTCTGCTACCTTTGATTCTTTGTCTTTAAATAAGATTTTTCTCTTATTTCTCACCCTCATTTCATGGCTGCAAGCTGGAAAAGGTGAGGAGAAAGGAAAGCAAGGAGCTAAAGGAGAAGGATCATCATCCAAGCAAGGGAAAAGACTTAGCTTTGTAGAGGAACGACTAAGTGATTTCAATTTCTGAAGATTGAGGTAGGGGGAAACCTTGTTCTTGCTTATCTATCTTTTTCTCCATTTTGTTCATAAGTGATGACTTGATGTGAGAATTGGATGTTGAGTGTGATTTTGTGTTTTTGGATTAAATCTTATTAAAGAACTTAAGGATAGCTTGTTTATAAGTTGTTGGGTGCTTGGAAATGGATTTCCAGCCCTTATACACCTTGAATTCCTTTTGAGTTAAGATTTAGGGTTTTAGCTTTTGAAGTGTTTAATTTTTCATGATTCATTGTTTTAAGTGAAATCAAAGTGGAACAAGAGTTGTTATGTGTAGATGGACCTTGTGTGAGGTTGGAAATCACTTGGATGTGTGATGTTCATATATTTGATGCATTAATAAGCCTTCATTTTTAGTCATTTACACTCTCCATGCACTTAATAAATTAAGTTTGGTTGTGTTTTGTATGTTTTGAACTCAAAATGGATTTAATTGAATTTTTCAGCATGATTTACATCTTACACTAATCTTGTATTTGGGTCATATCTTGGGCTGTAGGTGGATGTTTAAAGTGAATCTTATGTCATTTTAAAGATAATAGAGAGCTCTACAATCTTCATGAAGACATCAAAGACTCAATCACACGTTTGGATAGCTCAAATTGGCATTGAATAAAGAACTAAAGTGTTGCTCCTGGAAGAATGACCTTCGTGTACTGTTCATTACACTGCTCGTAGTGAAAGTTGTAGAATAGGCTAAAATTTTGATGGCTGATAGTTAAGACTCAAATCTACAACTTTCATGTTGAACACTCTTCCCAATTCAGACTTCTTGGAGGTGATATTGGGCTTGGAAGTCAGAACAGAGGAGCTACGACTGGGCCTAAGCAGTGTGCAGTAATTTGAACATATCTGGAGCTATAGAAATGATATTGGACTCAAACCAAAGCCATTTGAAAGCTAAGTTCAAATATTATGCAAAGTGAGTTTGAGATGTCCATGATGAGTGAGCTCAATTTCTTCCTTGGTCTCCAAATCAAGAAAACAAGATAAGGAACTTTCATAAGCCAATCCAAGTATTGCAAGGAGCTGCTCAAGAAGTTTGGAATGGACAATGCCAAGCATATGACTACTCCTATGGGCACCTCTTGCTATTTGGACAAGGATGAAGGAGGTAAATCGGTAGAAATTACAAAATATAGAGGTATGATTGGCTCACTCCTTTTTCTCACTGCAAGTAGGCCTGATATAAAGTTTAGTGTATGCATGTGCGCTAGATATCAAGTTAATCCTAAAGAATCATGCTTGAGTACTGTTAAAAGAATAATGAAATATCTAATAGGCACATCACAAATGAGTTTGTGGTACCCTAAGGGTGCCTTTGTAGCCTTATTGGGTATTCCGATTCTGATTTTGCTGGATGCAAAATGGATAGGAAGAGAACTAGTGGAATATGCCACTTGCTTGGAAGCTCACTAGTTTCTTAGCATAGCAAGAAACAAAATAGTGTGTCATTGTCTACAGCTGAAGTTGAATATGTTGCAGTTGGGAGTTGTTGTGCTCAAGTCCTTTGGATGAAACAACAACTCTTGGACTATGGTCTTGAGCTTGATCACATCCCCATAAGATGTGATAATACTAGTGCTATTAATTTGTCCAAAAATTTCATTTTGCATTCTAGGACTAAACATATTGAAATAAGACATCATTTCATTAGAGACCATGTTCAAAAGGGTGATTGTATACTTGAATTTGTAGAAACCACTAAGCAACTAGCTGACATTTTCACTAAGCCCTTAGCAAAAAAAGCATTTTTCTATATCAGAAATGAACTTGGTATTTTGGATCAATCATGCATAAATTGACATTTTGCTGCATAATCCTAAAATCAAATCATGTTGTTTTCTGCATAAATTACCATTTTGCTGCATAATTTTTGAATTTTTAATTATATTTGAATCCAATACTGACTTGAGCGTCGGAGATTTTTCCTAAGTTATTTTGCAGGTACTCCTTCATGTCAAAGACTCCCAAGCAACTCAACAACCTCACAATTTCACCAAAAGGGTGTAATTCTTAGTAAAATTAGTATTTTTGCACAACTATGTGATTTGAATCATAATATGATTAGATTATATGCTTGCATGATGATTTAAATTGATTTAAGATGCTCTGGAACTGATTTGAATGGTTTAAAATTGATTCTATACTGTTTGGAATGCAAAATCTGAGTTAAAGTGTGCTGGTAATCGATTACAATGCCTTTGTAATCGATTACACAGGTTCTATCATGTTGGTGTATGCCCTAGAGGTCGATACTTTTTTTGTATTTATATATTATTATGCTTATTTTAATATATGAGACATTTCATTTATTATGTTCTTTTTTGATAAACATAATAAAGTCCTTAGAATAGTAACTTTGATGCCATAGGACATCAAGTGGATGACTTGATCGTGAGATCCTTTTGGTTACAACACTATTCTTAAATGTCCCTAGTCAAGTATTATTGTTAATTAGGACAACAATAATACACTGAGACTAGTATATGCATAGACTGATGACCACATCTCACGGGTCATAGATATGAGATATCAATTCTTCACATGGGTACATATTAAAGTAATAATGTACTGGACTGACCCATCATGAGAACGCTACGTGGATCATTACGTGAGTGTCATAAGCAATTCTCATAGTGACAATGGTGTTTGTGGTCCTTTGACCTGAAATCACTACGATTCCTACATGAGGAGTTGTGTGTTTTAATGCCATCAAACGTCATCTGTAACGAGATGATTATAAAGTTGGTTATTGGACATACCGCGAATCATGCAGAGGGATGTGAGTGACCTAGATGAGATTTGTCACTCCTACATAACAGGAGCGATATCTTCAGGCCCCCTGATTGAGTGAGACTGCGAAATGCATGACTATGCTCAAATGAGTCAATATGAGATATTGATCTCATTTGTTATTACAAAGTCTACTCGAGTATCAGGAAATGAAATATTGGACTATACAAGGGTGATGCATTCCATGCCTTGTGTCCAATCTAGATATCTTGACAAAGGGACTAAACGACACGGAAACATTGGTCACGGAAAGGTTATGTCAAATCACTGACATTCTTATTACTTGGGTAGCAGCAATGTGTTGCTAAATACCGCTTACTACTTGTAATATTAAAATTGGATTTTAATATTACTGCCAACGTAATAAGAACCTGCAGGGTCACACACATAGAGCAGACTAAAATTGGAGCAATGGGTCTAAGTTGGACTCGGATTCAAATATGGGCCAGACTCATAACAGATGAGTCTAGGGTTACACAGTTTACCTTGCTGCTGCTCACACTCACTTAAGGCAGTCACTAGTATAAATAGTACTGCTAAGACACACAATTTCAGAACCCTAGCCGCACCTACAGAAAAGTGAGTGAGAGAGCACCGGTTTCTTCTATTCTCTTCGTAGCTAGCACTATGTGAGAGACGTGAGGCTCCTCTTTGCGGACGTTTAGACATTCGTAAGTCTGTTCATGTGGATACCACAAAGACATCATTTCTATTATGGTGTTGGTGATTCACGTCCTTTTTTTATCACGCTTCAAGAGGTAAATAATTTAAAAACTCAGAATATGGCTTTTTCGCATAGATCCTCGATGGCAATCCCTATTTTTTCACTGCATAATGTAACTGCAATTCCTAACAGTGGTATCAAAGAGTCTTGCGAAACCATGATTCGGTTTTCTATTTTCGTTTATATGAGATAACATGTTTTCTGTTCTTGTTTTTGACAAAAGATATGATCTTTAATATGTTATTTCTGAAAACCGTACGAAACCCTTTGCGAAAACATATTCTATTTCGTATGTTGTATGCAAAACCGTGATGTTGTTTTCAAAAACCCATGAAGATATTCATATGTTTTGTGAAAACTGTTTTGTTTTAAGATGTATGTTTTTGCGAACCTTTCTGGTATGTATATGATACGTACAGCGTTATGGAATCCTTATTCTTAATGCGCGGTGCAAGGGTTTGGGAAACCTTGTTCTTGGTTTACTGCAGTAGGGGTTATGGAATCCTTGTTTCTGCACAAGAGGCACGGCGCAAGGGGTTTTGGAAACCCTATTCTTGTTATGTGGCAGCAGCATCAAGTGTTGATGTCAAGCCATCAAGGAGGCGCCAGAAGTTCAAGTGTTGAACAATGGCGCAAGGGTTCCCCGCGGCATATGAAGTGTTCATGTTGTTCGGGCTTAGGGTTCCGCGCGGCACAAGGATTCAAGGGAGGCGCAAGAGATTCAACTCTTGTTTATATTCCTCTACGTAGTGTGTTTTTCGAAAGCACAATATTTTTTATCCAATTTTATGACTCGTGAAAATAATAATGTATTATTGTTATGAGTTTATAAGTTTTTGTGATGCATGGTGCATGGTTATGGCCTTAATCCTTTTTTATGTTATTTTGGTTTTTATAAATACGACCTATTTGTCGTGCCTTTCTCTCTACATTCTGATTGTACATTCTCTTCTCACCTAACTCCCCTCGAATGTAAAAGAGGTTTCTATATAATATAATTATGATGTGGAGGCTAGAAGACGGCATCAAGTGAGGACGTTGATGGGAGATGCTTGGTGAAGCTGGCTTAGTTAATGCTACTCTCTTAGGGGGCCATAACCATGTCACATTTATTATATGCTTTTTATGTATGAGATGCATGAATAATGTTTATGGTATGATAAACAGTTTAATAAATGGTGAGATCTAATAATAATAATAATAAATTCCCTCAAAGCAAATATTAAGTCATTATGTGATGCCTTCCAATGTGTGGCACTCGTTAAGGCTAGTATCGATCAAGTGCAGGTCTGCCAAAGCAGGATGACTTTATCTATATTAGTAAGATGCAATGGGATAAAGGTAATATCCAACTGCCAACCATTAGGTCTGACTTAACTAGGTCATTTCAATAGGATTGAAGGCTTAGAGGCATGCAGTTGGGCTTTGGTCCAATTATTGGTGTATGCCCTAGAGGCTAATACATTTTATGTATTTACATACATTCTATTATGCTATTTTATATATGAGGCATTTCATTTATTGTGTTCTTTTTTGATAAACATAATAAAGTCCATAGAATAGTAAGTTTGATGCCATAGGACATCAAGTGGATGACTTGATCGTGAGATCCTTTTGGTTACAACACTATTCTTAAATGTCCTTAGTCAAGTATTATTGTTAATTAGGACAACAATAATACATTGAGACTAGTATGTGCAGAGACTGATGACCACATCTCACGGGTCATGGATATGAGATATCAAGTCTTCACATGGGTACATATTAGAGTAATGATGTACTGGACTGACTCACCATGAGAACGCTACATGGATCGTTACGTGAGTGTCATAAGCGATTCTCATAGTGACAATGGTGTTTGTGGTCCTTTGACCTGAAATCACTACGATTCCTACATGAGGAGTTGTGTGTTTTAATGCCATCAAACATCATCTGTAACAAGGTGATTATAAAGTTAGTTATTGGACATACCGCAAATCATGCAGAGGGATGTGAGTGACCTAGATGAGATTTGTCACTCCTACATAACAGGAGCGATATCTTCGGGCCCCCTGATTGAGTGAGACTGCGAAATGCATGACCATGCTCAAATGAGTCAATATGAGATATTGATCTTATTTGTTGTTACAAAGTCTACTCGAGTATCAGGAAATGAATGATTGGACTATACAAGGGTGACGAATTCCATGCCTTGTGTTCAATCTAGATATCTTGACAAAGGGACTAAACGACACGGAAACATTGGTCACGGAAAGGTTATGTCAAATCACTGGCATTCTTATTACTTGGGTAGCAGTGATGTGTTGCTAGATACCGCTCACTACTTGTAATATTAAAATGAGATTTTAATATTACTGCCAACGTAATAAGAACCTGCAGGGTCACACATATAGAGCAGACTAAAATTGGAGCAATGGATCCAAGTTGGACTCGAATTCAAATATGGGCCAGACTCATAACAGATGGGTCTAGGGTTGCACAGCTTACCTTGCTGCTGCTCATACTTACTTAAGGCAGTCACTATTATAAATAGTACTGCTAAGGGGGCTGGTAAGAGACACTATTCTGAACCCTAGCCGCACCTGCAGAAAAGTGAGTGAGAAAGCGACAGGTTTCTTCTCTTCTCTTCGCAGCTAGCACTGTGTGAGAGACGTGAGGCTCCTCTTTGCAGATGTTGGACGTTCGTGAGTCTGTTCGTGTGGATACCGTAGAGACATCGTTTCTATTACGGTGTTAATGATTCACGCTTCAAGAGGTAAATCCTTTAAAAAACTCAGATTATGGCTTTTTCGCATGGATCCTCGGTGGGAATCCCTGTTTTTCGCTGCGTGTTGTATCCGTAAAAATTCCCAACAGTGCTATCAGAGCGTCTTGCGAAACCATGATTCAGTTTTCTATTTTCGTTTACATGAGATAACATGTTTTCTGTTCTTATTTTTGACAAAAGATATGATCTTTAATATGTTATTTCTGAAAATCGTATGAAACCCTTTGGGAAAACATATTCTGTTTCTTACGTTGTATGCAAAACCATGATGTTGTTTTCAAAACTTCATGAAGATGTTCATATGTTCTGTGAAAACCATTTTGTATTAAGATATATGTTTTTGCGAAGCTTTCTGGTATATATGTGATACAAACAGCGTTATGGAATCCTTATTCTCAATACGCGGCGCATGGGTTTAGGAAACCTTGTTCTTGGCTTGCGGCAGCAGGGGTTATGGAATCCCTGTTTCTGCACAAGAGGCACAGCGCAAGGGGTTTTGGAAACCCTATTCTTATTTTGTGGCAGCAACATCAAGTGTTGATGTCAAGCCGCCAACGAGGCCCCTGAGGTTCAAGTGTTGAACGACGGCGCAAGGGTTCCCTGCGGCACATGAAGTGTTCATGTTGTTCGGGCTTAGGGTTCCGCGCAGCACATGCCCCGCACCCCGCAAAGGGCGGCCTCCCCTTGACCCCCGCCCGCTGACCAGGCAGCGGAACCCCCGTGCTGCCTCTGCGTAGTGTGTTATTCGAAAGCGCAATATTTTCTATCCTTTTATAACTCACAAAAAATAATTATGTATTATTGTTATGAGTTTATATGTTCTTTGTGATGCATGGTGCATGGTTATGGCCTTAGTCCTCTCTTTTATGCCTTTTGGTTTTAATAAATACGACCTGCATGTCGTGCCTTTCTCTCTACATTCTGATTGTACATTCTCTTTTCACCTAACTCCCCTCGAATGTAAAAGAGGTTTCTATGTAATGTAATTATGATGTGGAGACAAGAAGGCAGCATCAAGTGAGGACGTTGGTAGGAGATGCTTGATGAAGCTGGCTTAGTTAATGCTACTCTCTTAGGGGCCATAACCATGTCACTTTTATTATATGCTTTTTATGTATGAGATGCATGGACATTGTTTATGGTATGATAAACAGTTTAATAAATGGTGAGATCTAATAATAATAATAATAATTCCCTCAAAGCAAATATTAAGTCATTATGTGATGCCTTCCAATGTGTGGCACTCGTCAAGACTAGTATCGATCAAGTGCAGGTCTGCCAAAGCAAGATGCCTTTATCTATACTAGTAAGACGTGATAGGATAAAGGTAATATCCAACTACCAACCATTGGGTCTGACTTAACTAGGCCATTTCAATAGGATTGAAGGCTTAGAGGCATGAAGTTGGGCTTTGGTCCATTAGATGGACTTGAATAAGTGTTATTTACCCAACTATCCAAGAATTACATGTGATGTAATTGGAAAATGTTTCCTACCTAAATAACTGAATTTTGGGTGATCAGCCAAAGCTGACTCAAAACTAGGTGAAATATGGATCTTGGCCTACTAGGAAATCTTACGATGGGATATTCCGAGTCAATGCTGAGGGTCATTGACTTGAATAAAATAGTGGGAGGCATATTTAATTAAAAGACCTCATTAAATATGTTTATGGTATGATACTTATATTTTGCATATTTCTGTTAATAGATTACCATGGCAACAAACACATCGGGTACTTTATCATTGCGATTCGTCCTTGAGAAGGACAAGTTATCTGGAACGAATTTTCTAGACTGGTACAGGAATTTGATGATTGTCCTCAAGCAAGAGAAAAAGCTGTATGTTTTGGAACAGGCTATTCCTGAGCCACCTGCTGCTAATGCCCCTAGAACTGAAAGAGATGCTTATAAGAAGCATCAAGATGATGCCTTGGACATTGGATGTCTAATGCTGGCCACCATGAACTTTGAGCTCCAAAAGCAATATGAGAACATGGATGCATACGATATGATCATACACCTTAAGAAGCTCTATCAAGAGCAGACCAGGCATGAGAGATTCGAGGTCTCTAAAGCACTGTTTTAGTGCAAGCTAGTAGAAGGAAGCCCTGTTGGTGCTCATGTACTCAAGATGATTGGGTACATTGAAAACCTAGAGAAACTGGGTTTTCCTTTGGGCCAAGAGTTGGCTACTGACTTAGTCCTGCAATCGTTGCCGGAAAGTTTTAGTCAATTTGTCATGAACTACAATATGAATGAGATTGAGAAATCACTACCAGAACTGCTAGGCATGTTGAGAAGCAGCGAGAGAACATCAACAAAGGTAAAGGGAAGGCCATAATGATGGTCCAAAAGAATAAGGGCAAGAAACAATGAGAAAAAGCCCAAGGATAGCGGAAGGGCAAGGGCAAGGATAAGTCCAAGCCCAAAGACTTCCGGCTTGAAACCAAGTGGGTGGAGTGGCTAAGGAAGGTACATGCTTCCATTGCGGTCGACCAGGACATTGGAAGAGGAGCGTGCTAAGTTCGTGGAGGAGCTCAAAAAGAAGAAGGGAAGTGAGACTTCCACTTCAGGTATTTTTGTTATTGAAGTCAATTTATCTACTTCTGCATCATGGGTATTAGATACTGGATGTGTATCTCACATTTATGTAAATGTACAGGATCTAAAGAGCAGTAGACCATTTACGAAGGGCGAAGTCGACCTACGAGTTGGAAATGGAGCAAAAGTTGCTACATTAGCTGTAGGGACTTATTTATTATCTTTGCCCACTGGGCTTGTAATAGAGTTAGAGAACTGCTATTTTGTGTCTGCTATTAGTAGGAATATCATTTCTATTTCTTGTTTGGACAAGAAAGGTTTTTCTTTTATAATAAAAGACAAGTGTTGTTCTATTTATATGAATGATATTTCTTATGGTAGTGCACAATTGAGTAATGGACTTTATGTACTTGATCTCGAAATGCCCATTTATAACATAAATACAAAGAGGTTTAAATCAAACGATCTGAACCTAAGTTTTCTCTGGCATTGTCGTTTAGGCCACATAAATGAGAAACGCATCTCCAAACTCCATAAAGATGGATTCTTGGACTCATTTAATTTTGAACCATATGAGATATGTGAATCTTGTTTATTGAGGAAGATGACAAAGGCCTCATTCACTGGACAAGGTGAAAGGGCTAGTAATCTTTTAGGCCTTATACATAGTGACGTATGTGGGCCACTAAACACAGTCGCTAGAGGCGGTTTTCAATACTTCATTACATTTACTGATGATTTCAGTAGATATGGATTTGTATATCTTATGAAGCACAAATCAGAATCCTTTGAAAAGTTCAAAGAGTTCAAGAATGAAGTACAAAACCAACTTGGCAAGAGTATTAAAATCCTTCGATCAGATCGAGGAGGAGAATACTTAAAGCAATAGTTTGATGATCATCTGAAAGAGTGTGGGATAATATCTCAACTCACTCCACTAGGAACACCACAATGGAATGGTGTCTCTGAAAGGAGGAACCGGACCTTATTGGACATGGTCCGATCCATGATGAGTTATGCAAACCTTCAAGGCTCCTTCTGGGGACATGCTCTGTTAACAGCAGCTTTCACACTTAACCGTGTTCCATCTAAGACAGGTCAAAAGACACCATATGAGATATGGACTGGGAGACATCCCTACCCTACAAGAATGAAGAATCTTGTGTCTACAAGAAGGTTAGTGGGAGCACTATTGTCTTTCTGGTATTGTATGTAGATGACATACTACTTATTGGAAATGACATCCCTACCCTACAGTCCGTAAAGACTTGGTTAGGGAACTGCTTCTCTATGAAGGACTTGGGCGAAGCCACCTATGTATTAGGTATCAAGATCTATAGAGATAGATTGCTGAGACTGCTTGGCCTAAGTGAGAGTACATACATAGACAAAGTGTTAAGACGATTTAACATGCATGAATCCAAGAAAGGACTTTTGCCTATGTCACATGGTGTAAGCCTATCTAAGGCTCAATCCCCTTCCACCCAGGATGAGAGGGATCGCATGAGCAAGATTCCATATGCATCTGCAATTGGATCTATCATGTATGCCATGTTATGTACTCGACCAGACATCTCGTATACTTTGAGCATGACGAGTAGGTACCAGTCTGATCCCGGTGAAAGTCACTGGACTGCTATCAAGAACATCCTTAAGTACTTAAGAAGGACTAAGGATTCGTTCTTGGTATATGGAGGTGAGGAAGAGCTAGTTGTAAAAGGTTACACTGATGCTAGCTTCCAAACCGATAAGGATGACTCCAGATCGTAATCAGGTTATGTTTTTTGCCTAAATGGTGGGACTGTGAGCTGGAAGAGTTCAAAGCAGGAGACAATCGCCGATTCTACCACAAAGGCTGAGTATATTGCTGCCTCCAATGCAGCAAAGGAGGCTGTTTGGATCAGGAAGTTCATAACTGAACTTAGCACTATTCCTAGCATTGTGGACCCAGTGGACCTCTATTGTGATAATAATGGAGGCATTGCACAAGCTAAGGAGCCTAGATCTCACCAGCGATCCAAACATATACTTAGGCGCTTCCATCTCATTCGAGAAATCATCGATAGAAGAGATGTGAAGATATGCAGAGTACCAACAGATGATAAAGTTACTGATCCACTGATGAAGCCTCTTGCACAGCAGAAGCATGAGGGTTACACTAGGTCTTTAGGCATTAAATATATGCCTGATTGGCTCTAGTGCAGGTGGGAGATTGTTGGTGTATGCCCTAGAGGCTAATACATTTTCTGTATTTACATACATTCTATTATGCTATTTTATATATGAGGCATTTCATTTATTGTATTCCTTTTTGATAAACATAATAAAGTCCATAGAATAGTAAGTTTGATGCCATAGGACATCAAGTGGATGACTTGATCGTGAGATCCTTTTGGTTACAACACTATTCTTAAATGTCTCTAGTCAAGTATTATTGTTAATTAGGACAACAATAATACATTGAGACTAGTATGTGCAGAGACTGATGACCACATCTCACGGGTCATGGATATGAGATATCAAGTCTTCACATGGGTACATATTAGAGTAATGATGTACTAGACTGACCCACCATGAGAACGCTACATGGATCGTTACGTGAGTGTCATAAGCGATTCTCATAGTGACAATGGTGTTTGTGGTCCTTTGACTTGAAATCACTACGATTCCTACATGAGGAGTTGTGTGTTTTAATGCCATCAAACGTCATCTGTAACAAGGTGATTATAAAGTTGGTTATTGGACATACCGCAAATCATGCAGAGGGATGTGATTGACCTAGATGGGATTTGTCACTCCTATATAACAGGAGCATATCTTCGGGCCCCCTGATTGAGTGAGACTGCGAAATGCATGGCCATGCTCAAATGAGTCAATATGAGATATTGATCTCATTTGTTATTACAAAGTCTACTCGAGTATCAGGAAATGAATGATTGGACTATACAAGGGTGACGAATTCCATGCCTTGTGTTCAATCTAGATATCTTGACAAAGGGACTAAAGGACACGGAAACATTGGTCACGAAAAAGTTATGTCAAATCACTAGCATTCTTATTACTTGGGTAGCAGCGATGTGTTGCTAGATACTGCTCACTTCTTGTAATATTAAAATGAGATTTTAATATTACTGCCAACATAATAAGAATCTGCAGGGTCACACACATAGAGCAGACTAAAATTGGAGCAATGGATCCAAGTTTGACTCGGATTCAAATATGGGCCCGACTCATAACAGATGGGTCTAGGGTTGCACAGCTTACCTTGCTGCTGCTCATACTCACTTAAGGCAGTCACTATTATGAATAGTACTACTAAGGGGGCTGCTAAGAGACACTATTCTGAACCCTAGCCGCACCTACAGAAAAGTGAGTGAGAGAGCGACAGGTTTCTTCTCTTCTCTTCGCAGCTAGCACTGTGTGAGAGACGTGAGGCTCCTCTTTGTGGACGTTGGACGTTCGTGGGTCTGTTCGTGTGGATTCCGTAGAGACATCGTTTCTATTACGGTGTTAGTGATTCACGCTTCAAGAGGTAAATCCTTTAAAAAACTCGGATTATGGCTTTTTCGCATGGATCCTCGGTGGGAATCCCTGTTTTTCGCTGCGTGTTGTATCCGCAAAAATTCCCAACACCATTAGATGGATTTGAATAAGTGTTATTTACCTGACTATCCAAGAGTTACATATGATATAATTGGAAAGTGTTTCCTACCTAAATAACTGAATTTTGGGTGATCAGCCAAAGCTGACTCAAAACTAGGTGAAATATGGATCTTAGCCTACTAGGAAATCTTACGATGGGATTTTTTGAGTCAATACTGAGGGTCATTGACTTGAATAAAATAGTGGGAGACATATTTAATTAAAAGACCTCATTAAATATATTATGGCATGATACTTATATTTTGCATATTTCTGTTAATAGATTACCATGGCAACAAACACATCGAGTACTTTATCATTGCGATCCATCCTTGAGAAGGACAAGTTGTCTGGAACGCATTTTCTAGACTCGTACAAGAATTTGACGATTATCCTCAAGCAAGAGAAAAAGTTGTATGTTTTGGAACAACCTATTCTTGAGCCACCTGCTGCTAATCACCCTAGAACTGAAAAAAATGCTTATAAGAAGCATCAAGATGATGCCTTGGACATCAGATGTCTAATGCTGGGCACCATGAACTCTGAGCTCTAAAAGCAACATGAGAACATAGATGCATACGATATGATCGTACACCTTAAGAAGCTCTACCAAGAGCAGGCCAGGCATGAGAGATTCGAGGTCTCTAAAGCACTGTTTTAGTGCAAGCTGGTAGAAGGAAGCCCTGTTGGTGCTCATGTACTTAAGATAACTGGGTACATTGAAAACCTAGAGAGACTTGGCTTTCTTTTGGGCCAAGAGTTGGCCACTGACTTAGTCCTGCAATCATTGCCGGAAAGTTTTAGTCAATTTGTCATGAACTACAACATGAATGAGATTGAAAAATCACTACCAGAGCTGCTAGGCATGTTAAGAACTACTGAGTAGAACATTAACAAAGGCAAAGGAAAGGCCATAATGATGGTCCAAAAGAATAAGGGCAAGAAACAACTGAAAAAGCTCAAGGACAACTGAAAGGGCAAGGGCAAGGGCAAGGATAAGTCCAATCCCAGCACTTTTGGCTTGAAACTAGTGGGTGGAGTGGCTAAGGAAGGTACATGCTTCCACTGTGGTCAGACCGGACATTAGAAGAGGAACTGTGCCAAGTTCCTGAAGGAACTCAAATAGAAGTTGGGAAGTGAGACTTCCACTTCAGGTATTTTTGTTATTGAAGTCAATTTATCTACTTCTGCATCATGGGTATTAGATATTGGATGTGGATCTCACATTTGTGTAAATGTGCAGGATCTAAAGAGCAGTAGACCATTGACGAAGGGCAAAGTCGACCTACGGTGGGAAATGGAGCAAAGGTTACTGTATTAACTTTAGGGACTTATTTATTATCTTTGCTCACTGGGCTTGTAATAGAGTTAGAGAACTGCTATTTTGTGCCTGCTATTGCAGGAATATCATTTCTGTTTCTTGTTTGGACAAGAAAGGTTTTTCTTTTATTATAAAGGACAAGTGTTGTTCCATTTATATGAATGATATTTTTTATGCTAGTACACAATTAAGTAATGGACTTTATGTCCTTGATCTCGAAACGCCCGTCTATAACATAAATACAAAAAGGTTTAAATCAAATTATCTGAACCCAACTTTTCTCTAGCATTATTGTTTGGGCCACATAAATGAGAAACGCTTCTCCAAACTCCATAAAGATGAATTCTTGGACTCATTTGATTTCGAATTATATGACACATGTGAATCTTGTTTATTGGGGAAGATGACAAAGGCCCCATTCACTGGACAAGGTGAAAGGGCTATTGATCTTTTAGGCCTTATATATAGTGATATATATGGGCCACTAAACACACTCGCTAGGGGCGGTTTTCAATACTTCATCACATTTACTGATGATTTCAGTAGATATAGATTTGTATATCTTATGAAGCACAAATCAGAATCCTTTGAAAAGTTCAAAGAGTTCAAGAATGAAGTACAAAACCAACTTGGCAAGAGTATTAAAATCCTTTGATCAGATCGAGGAGGAGAATACTTAAGCCAACAGTTTGATGATCATCTAAAAGAGTGTGAGATAATATCTCAACTTACTCCACCAGGAACACCACAATGGAATGGTGTCTCTGAAAGGAGGAACCGGACCTTGTTGGACATGGTCCAATCCATGATGAGTCATGTAGACCTTCCAGGCTCCTTCTGGGGACATGCTCTATCAACAGCAGCTTTCACACTTAACTGTGTTCCATCTAAGATGGTTCAAAAGACACCATATGAGATATGGACTAGGAGACGACCTAGTATGTCTGTCTTGAAGATTTGGGGCTGCGAAGCTTATGTGAAACATCAAGTTTCTGATAAGCTTGGACCTAAATCAGATAAATGCTTCTTTGTGGTGTATCCAAAGGAAACTAATGGATACTTTTTCTATAATCCTACCAAGAGCAAAGTGTTTATCACACGGTCTGCTATATTTTTAAAAAAGGAGTTTATCTCCAAAGGAATCAGTGGGAGAAAAGTAGAACTTGAAGAAGTTTAAGTTTCATAAAGCAGTAATGAACCAATGGTAGAAATCGAGCAGCCTCCACAAAATGTTGTGGAACAGCAACCTGCTCTAGTAGCACAAGACTTGCATAGGTCTAATAGGATACATCATCAACCAAAGAGATATGGATTTTTCATGACCCAACAAGGTGACGTATTGCTCATGGATCAAGATGAGCCTGTGACTTACCAGGAAGCCATTATTGGCCCAGAATATGAGAAATAGCTTGAGGCCATGAGATCTGAAATGGATTCCATGTATGCCAACCAGATATAGACCTTGGTTGACCCATCTAAAGGGGTAAAACCGATTGGGTGCAAGTGGGTTTTCAAGAAGAAAATCGACATAGATGGTAATGTGCATACCTTTAAGGCGCGATTGATGGCTAAAGGTTTCAAACAAATTCATGGTGTAGACTATGATGAAACTTTTTCCCTAGTTACGATGCTTAAATCTGTTCGAATCTTGCTTGCTATTGCAGCATACTATGATTATGAAATCTGGCAAATGGATGTCAAAACTAATTTCCTTAATAGAAATCTTTTGGAAGATGTGTACATGACACAACCTGAGGGTTTTGCTACTCCAGAGGATGCTAGAAAAGTATGCAAGTTGCAACATTTTATTTATGGATTGAAGCAAGCTTCCAGAAGCTGGAATCTTCATTTTGATGATACAATAAAACATTTTGACTTCATCAAGAAGGAAGAAGAATCTTGTGTCTACAAGAAGGTTAGTGGGAGCATTATTGTCTTTCTGGTATTGTATGTATATGACATACTACATATTAGAAATGACATCCCTACCCTACAGTCTGTAAAGACTTGGTTAGGGAACTACTTCTCTATGAATGACTTGGGTGAAGCCACCTATGTATTAGGTATCAGGATCTATAGAGATAGATCACTGAGACTACTTGGCCTAAGTTAGAGTACATATATAGACAAAGTGTTAAGATGATTTAACATGTATGAATCCAAGAAAGGACTCTTGCCTATGTCACATGGTGTAAGCCTATCTAAGGCTCAATCCCCATCCACCCAGGATGAGAGGGATCGCATGAGCAAGATTCCATATGCATCTGCAATTGGATCTATCATGTATGCCATGTTATGTACTCGACCAGACATCTCGTATGCTTTGAGCATGACGGCGGTACGATCGATCCCGGTGAAAGTCACTGGACTACTATCAAGAACATCCTTAAGTACTTAAGAAGGACTAAAGATTCGTTCTTGGTATATGGAGGCGAGGAAGAGCTAGTTGTAAAAGGTTACATTGATGCTAGCTTCCAAACCGATAAGGACGACTCCAGATCGTAATCGGATTATATTTTTTGCCTAAATAGTGGGGCTGTGAGCTAGAAGAGTTCAAAGCAGGAGACAGTCACTGATTCTATCACAGAGGCTGAGTATATTGCTGCCTCCAATGCAGCAAAGGAAGCAGTTTGGATCAGGAAGTTCATTACTGAACTTGGCACTATTCCTGGCATTATGGACCAGTGGACCTCTATTGTGATAATAATAGAGCCATTGCACAAGCTAATGAGCCTAGATCTCACCAGCAATCCAAACATATACTAAGGTGCTTCCATCTTATTCGAGAGATCATCGATAGAGGAGATGTGAAGATATGCAGAGTACTAACAGATGATAACATTACTAATCCACAGATGAAACCTCTTACAAAGCAGAAGCATGAGGGTCACACTAGGTCTTTAGGCATTAGACATATGCCTGATTGGCTCTAGTGCAAGTGGGGGATTGTTGGTGTATGCCCTAGAGGCCGATACTTTTTTTATATTTATATACATTTTATTATGCTTATTTTAATATATGAGGCATTTCATTTATTGTGTTCTTTTTTTATAAACATAATAAAGTCCTTAGAATAGTAAGTTTGATGCCATAGGACATCAAGTGGATGACTTGAATGTGAGATCCTTTTAGTTACAACACTATTCTTAAATGTCCCTAGTCAAGTATTATTGTTAAATAGGACAACAATAATACATTGAAACTAGTATGTGCATAGACTGATGACCACGTCTCACGGGTCATGGATATGAGATATCAATTCTTTACATGGGTACATATTAGAGTAATGATGTACTGGACTAACCCACCATGAGAACGCTACATGGATCATTACGTGAGTGTCATAAGCGATTCTCATAATGACAATGGTATTTGTGGTCATTTGACCTAAAATCACTACGATTCCTACATGAGAAGTTGTGTGTTTTAATGCCATCAAATGTCATCTATAACAAGATGATTATAAAGTTAGTTATTCGACATACCACAAATCATGTAGAGGGATGTGAGTGACCTAGATGGGATTTGTCACTCCTACATAACAGGAGCGATATCTTCGGGGCCCCTGATTGAGTGAGACTGCGAAATGTGTGGCCATACTCAAATGAGTCAATATGAGATATTGATCTCATTTGTTGTTACAAAGTCTACTCAAGTATCAGGAAACAAAAGATTGGACTATACAAGGGTGACGCATTCAAAGCCTTGTGTTCAATCTAGATATCTTGACAAAGGGACTAAATGACACGAAAACATTAGTCACAGAAAGGTTATGTCAAATCACTGACATTTTTATTACTTAGGTAGCAGCAATGTGTTGCTAAATATCGCTCACTGCTTGTAATATTAAAATAGGATTTTAATATTACTGCCAACATAATAAGAACCTGCAGGGTCACACACATTGAGCAGACTAAAATTGGAGGAATGAATTTCAAATATAGGCCAGACTCATAACAGATGGGTCTAGGGTTGCACAGCTTACCTTGCTGCTGCTCATACTCACTTAAGGCAGTCCCTATTATAAATAGTACTACTAAGGGGCTACTAAGACACACAATTTCAGAACCCTAGCTGCACCTACAGAAAAGTGAGTGAGAGAGCATAGGTTTCTTCTCTTATCTTCGCAGCTAGCACTGTGTGAGAGACGTGAGGCTCCTCTTTGCAGATGTTTGGACGTTCATGAGTATGTTCGTGTGGATACCACAGAGACATCATTTCTATTACGGTGGTGGTGATTCACGTCCTTCCTTTTGATCACACTTTAAGAGATAAATAATTTAAAAACTTAGATTATGGCTTTTTCGCATAGATCCCTAGTGGGAATACCTATTTTTTCGCTGCGTGATGTAACCGTAATTCCCAACATGTCAAGCATGTAATCAATTACACAACTTTTGTAATCGATTATAATTAACTCAGAACTCAGGTAATCAATTACATCAACCATGTAATTGATTACAAGGTTCCCCAGAAGCATGGTAATCGATTACACCAAAAATGTAATCGATTACATGAGAACCAGAACGCTTGTAATCGATTACAAAATCAATGTAATCAATTAAACAGGGTTTTTTAAAAGGTTTCTGATACGCGCAGAGCTCATTTCTCAGAAACTCTTCAGCTACTTCATCTTCCTCCTCTGTCCAATGCAACTCAAACCTCCCAATCTCTCTTTTTTCACTCAAATCTCCCTCAAATTCCTCCATTTCACCTCCTCTAACTCAAAAAAACTCCGTCCACACAGCCCATCTCTCAAATCCCATCATAATCCCTCACTATCTCCCATTCTCTACCCTAAACTCATCCCTCTCTTTTTCCTCACTCATCTCCAAATACTTTCCACTCATCCCACTCTCTTCTTTCTCATCAAACAGTTGAATCCTCTCATCGTTCAAAGTGCCAAAGAACAGGGGTTGCCATTGGACGGTCCTTAGGTGGAGCTTCACGTAACATTTCTGGCTTGGACCTCACTCGCCACTTCTCCACTGTGAAGAAAGCTAAGTTGTTCCGGAAGAACTTCCAGCTACGCAAGATTATTTCCCCCAGGTATATTCCCATCACCTTTTGTGATAGTGAACCTCAGGAGAGTTTTAGAACCTTTGAAAACTTAGGATTGTTGGGTTTCCATAGTATAGAGAAGGCTATCTATCAAAACCTAGTGAAAGTCTTTTATGCAAATTTGAAATTTGAAGATGACTTCTTAATATCTGAGGTGAAGAAGCAACAAATCAAGATAACTATGACTGAGTGGTATAGGCTGACCAAGCTCACTCCTGATGGAGCAAACTTTTGTGGAAATGCCAATATCTGGGGTCATGAATTTGAGCATAAGGCTGCTCTTCTTTCACTGATTAGGACTGGTTACTATCCCCCCAGTGATCCCAAAAAGAGAATCATAGCCACTGGCCTAACCATGGAGAACAGGGTTCTCCACTATCTTTTGGTCAGGGGGTTGATTCCTAAGGGAGGGAAATACTCCCAGGTTCTCAAGGATGATGTGGTGTCCCTATGGGCAATGACCACTAAGAGACCAATAAACTGGAGTTTCTACATTATAGAGCACATGTTAGATGTAAAGAAAAAGAAGAACTTTGCCTTCCCATTTGCTATGCTAGTGACAGCCATCCTAGAGGATTGTCATATTTCCCTGGCTGAGGAGTCCAAGGACACCAGCTCAAAAGGACCGCAATCCATTGGCTTGCATACCTTGAAGAAGCTTCATCTCTACAAAGTCGATGATAGGTGGCACTACATTGCCCATGGCACTTTTAGACATATCCATCATGATCCGGATAGTGATGACGATGAATAGGCTCAGCATCCTGCTCCTGCTCCTTCTCCAGCTACAGCCACACTAGACCTCCTGCTCCAAGAGATGCGAAACCTGAGTGCTACTGTAGACACACGCATGGATCGCATTAAGCAGAAGATAGATCACCTTGAGCTGAGGATGGACTACTCAGATCAGGAGCTTGCCTCTATTCGATCCCTCCTGGCAGGACCTCTTTTTCCTCCGAGTACTGCTGCTACACCTCCCACATCCTCTGCCTCTCCTGTTCCCCTATCCTTTGCTAGTCCATCTGGTGTCCCTGCTGATAATGAGGAGCTCCTAGACTCTGAGGATGATCTTGAGCCCGGTGTTGATAACGTTGATCTAGGAGACATTACTGCGGATCCAGACAGTGACAGCGAGGCTACTGATAGAGATCATGGCCCATTGCCCTGATGTTTTTCATTGTTATTTGCTTATGCTACATTGTACATTTTCTTTTTGGCTCAGTTATATAACATTGGTATACATTTTTGGTGTTTTTGGTTATTGGTTATATTGGTTATGATAAGTTACATTGTACATGTTTTTTATGATACATGAACTTGAATCAGCTTTGATAATTTTCTCTGAATGATTGGTTTTTGAACATTGGTTATATTACTTTTCTCTTGATCTGAATTTACTAGCTTCATTATATTCTCTTTGGATTTCTTGTTTTGGCGATTCTTGGTAAATCATGAAATACAGTCGAAATGCTATCCATTTTTTTAAATGCTTATGTCTTTTTTATAATGCCAATAGGGGAGAGAATAGTAGTGAAAAATGAAATCTAATTAAGGTTGCATGTGTACGGGGGAGTTATTGAGTTATTGAGTTCTTAAGCATTTTACATGAAAAATCTAACTCAATATCATACATAAACTTCGGGGGAGAGTTGCGCCTAAATCTCATATGTATATACAAATGCAAAAACTCTTTCTTTTTCCTATGATCAGTTTGTCATCATAAAAAATGGGGAGAATGTGAATGCTTATGTCCCTAAAGCATGTCAAATGGTTTTTTATTATAACAAAGGCAAAAGTGAAGATCAAGATCAAAGAAAGAAGTCAAGAGGTTTATTTAGTTATAAGACTTAGAACATTAATGTTAAATGCTCTCAAGATTTCTCAAATGGTTTTTCAATATATCATTTCAAAATAAGTGGGAAAATTCAAAGCTAAACATGTTTTTAAGAAACTTGAGTTTCAATCTTAAATCTAACACTCATAAAAGGATTTATGCTTAATCAAATATCTTGAGGTGTTAGAAATGGCTTACAAGCTTTATTGGACTTGAAAAATGTGTTCAAAGGCTAATGTAATTGATTACATGATGTTTGTAATCGATTACACAGCAAACAGAGGCCTTGTAATCTATTACATGATCAATATAATCGATTACAAGCAAGTCAGAGGCCTTGTAATCGATTACAATAAGCCCAGAAAGGCAAGAACACGTTCAAAGAGTCATGTAATCGATTACATGGATATTGTAATCGACTACACAACAAGGCAAAAGTCATGTAATCAATTACATGGATATTATAATCGATTACAAGCAAGTCAGAAGCCATGTAAACGATTACACCAATAATGTAATCGATTACACAGAGCCCAGAAAGCCAAGAACACGTTGAAACAACAATGTAATCGATTACATTTGTTGTGTAATCAATTACACGCATCCTGACAGTGTCCAACAGCTATATTAAATACATTTAATGCTTGGCTAAAAGTCTCCAACAGCTCCATTTATTACAAAACTTATAAATACCAATGTTGGGTCTTCATTAGAGGTTGACCTTGAACCAAAAACTGATTGCCAATACTTCAAAACGTGATTTAATCTTTAAATCCATTCTTACTTTATTTTTGTGAAAAACGTGGGTTAATCTTTGAGAGCATATTAGAGCTTCAATTTGTAATCATCTACTCTTGTGAGAGTTTCATTCAATCAATCTATATTGCTTTATAAAGAGGGTGAGGCATCCCTCCAAAAGTGTAAAGGGTGAGGTATCCCTTAGTTGAAGAGACTCAAGCTCCAAGGGTGGGGTATCCCAAAGTGTTGAGTGCTCAAAGTTGTAAAAGTTGTCAAGCACCTATTGAAGCTTGAAGAAATAGTGGGAAATCTCTAGTGGTTACTTAAGGACTGGACGTAGATCACAAGTGGATTGGTGATCGAATCAAGATAAATCATTGTGTTTGTTTTCTTTAAACCATTCTCTTTACATTGAGCATTATTTTATTGAATTGCTTGCATATTGTTCCCTTTGGCTATTGCATTTATAAGTAAAAGTGTTTATCTCATATATCCAATCATCTCCAATCATCAATTAGTTTCAACGAAAATTATTTACCAAACGATTTGTGAAAGATTTGCGAACTTGTTTTACATTCTCAATTCACCCCTCCTCTTGAGTATTGAGGCCACTTGGTAACATGAAACACTATCAAAACATTATATTTTCAATCTATAGCCTTATAAGAGTTTGAGCTTTGTGTGTAAGCTTTCTAATGCCACTGGTTTTAGGTCCATATCACATTTACAGCCCAATTTATAGACCAATTAGTGAACATTACTCGGGTTACACGACAAAACCCGAATTCTAACTTCCAAGCTCAATTCGGTCCACTAGACATCAGATTGAAACTTTGAGATCTCATCAAATTTGTCGATATTTCTCTCATCTTTTCTATGATGTAAAATTCATAATTATTAGATATCTAAAACTCAAGATATAGTTGAAATAGAGAATTTGTGTAAAATGCTAATAATTTTAGAAAAATCGATTAAGCCCAATTTAAGCCCAAACTTATAAATTATGACTAAAACTAATCAATTAAGCATATAATGGGTCCAAGAAACTAAATATGAGGGTTAACTAATGTATAAAATCGTGTTTATCAAATTCTCTCATACTTAATTTTTGCACGTCCCACACGAACTAAAGATTCAAACTAAGGGACAAAAAACACAAAATTCAAAAATTAAAATTCAAAGAGATTCGCTTTCCAAGACCTTCAAGAATGTAAAAGTTTATAAGTAAGAAGAGTAAGAAAAGATTCAAGAAATTAAAACATTCATGAAGTAACATTTCTTCACATCTCAAACTAACAAGCAAGGTCGCTTCAAATTGAAAAGTATGAATCAAGAATAATAGATCTTCACAAAATACACTCTTAATCCCTCAAGTGTTTAAAAAGTAGGTATTTCACTCAATTCTACTCATGAAAATTACACTACATAAGCTTGCTTATCTTCTACTTCTCCACTACTCAAGCACATGCACACACAAATAAAGATGACTTTATTCAAGATTGTAATGGGGCCAAGGTAAGGGAAGAAAACAATATGGATATGACATGCTAAATATCCAAGAGAATAAAAGAGCATTGGGGAGGAACTCAAATGACAAGCATGAAATTTTACACCTCCCAATTCTATATAATGCGCATTCTCTTTACATATTCTTTTTTCTTTCCTCTTTTTTTTGTTTTCTTTTCTTTCACAACCTTCTTGCATTTCTTTTTTCTTTTTTTTAATTGGCTCTTTTTCTTTCTTTCTTTCTTTTCCCACCAAGCACGTTGCATATTGCACATTAAATTGCACAACCCCCACACTTGTACTATAAATTGCCTATAAGCAAAAGAGCTCCTCCAAAGAAAATGAACCAATGCTCTCCCATTCCCTAAGGTAAGGTGCAAACATGGTTTTTCACATAAGGCATATAATGTGCTAAAACAAAAGATAGGTAAATAGGCTCAAGGGGGTTAATCAAAGGGAAATAATGCAAGGTTGGCTATTTAGCCAAAGTAACTAATTCAAGAAAGAATATCTCAATCATATTTATTATGCAAATGAAAATGTAGCCTAAAAAAGAATCAAAGTAAGTTTTAGAGTGATCAAATGACATGAGTGAAAATCACATAAGAAAGAAGAGAATAACATAAATGTTAAATTCATCCATCAATAGGCTCAAAATCTCACAAGGTATAAGTCTATCAAACTCAATCCACTAATCAAACATCCACAACCAAGCATGTCAAATTCAAGAAGGAAGATAAATTATTAGATCATGCTATGAACCTTGAATTTCAATTGCTTTCAAATTCACACACTTTACAATTCCTAAAACATCATTACAAGACAATTAAAAACACACATTTTTTTCAAAAATAGTAAAAATAGAATTTAAAAATAGCAAAACAAAAAACAAAAATAGAAAACATCACGTAAATTCCTCCCCCACACTTAAATTCTACATTGTCCTTAATGAAAAGCTCAAAAGAAAATCACATTCCACAATTATCATCAATTAATCTAAGACAAGTAAAATAAAAGAGAGAGAGAAAGAAACATCCTTATCAATTGTAGATGGAGAGACTTCGACCAGGATCCCAACGCTTGAAGTGTAATGACCAAGTTAAGATTGAACCATGGGAGCTTACACCAGGGTCCCAGGTTGTCTTATGCTTTCTCAAAATTTGTAGCAATCTCTCCTCCTGTTCAGTAAGGAGGTTCTTGGGCATGATCATAGGGAGCTACTCATCATCTGCCAAGTGTGCATACTTCAAATGCTCAGGTAAGGACTTTAGCTCTAACTTTGGTGGCTGCACTGTAGAGGGAAGTAATCTAGTGGGTTATTGCTGCTCTGCTTCTACTACTTGAACTTCTGCATATATATCATTTGTTGTATAATCTACTAACACAGGAATAGATTCATCATATCCCAAAAATGCAGATATTTTAGAACACACTGAACACAACTCATCACCATCCCAGCTAGCACACAAACCACCACACACAAAATTACCAAAGTCAACAATCTCGGGAAACTCCTTACACAAGTCAATATATAAGTTATCAACTAAATCATCAATTAAATTAATATGAAAAATAGAATGTTCTTCTATAGGGTGTTTCATAGCATCAAGAATATTAAATCTCATAATGGAATCTCCAAACTCCATGGAAAGAACTCCTACATGTATATCAATCTTTGTCTGTGAAGTTTTGAGGAAAGGTCTTCCTAGAATGAGTGGAGCCTTGTCGGATGATGACTCTCCCTCCATCTCCAAAATGTAGAAGTCAGTTGGGAATATCAGCTCGTTCATGCTGACCAACACATCCTCTACCAAACCAGCTGGGTAAGCATTACTCTTGTTAGCTAGCTGGATCACCACACTTGTAGCCTACAAAGGACCAAGTTCAAAGGAATTAAAAATAAACATAGGCATTACATTAATGGAAGCACCTAAGTCTAGCATGGCATGCTCAAATCTATGATTTCTTGTTATGTAAGGAATTATAAAAGTCTTAGGATCCTTGTATTTCTGTGGCATAGGCTAGATGAGGGTTGAAACAATTTGCCCCATGTTGATTCTCTAATTGCCTTTTAGTAGCCTCTTGTGTGTACATAATTCAATCAAGAACTTGACATACTCTGGTATTTGCTTGATTGCCTCCAACAATAGAATATTGACTTCCACTTTCCTGAAAGTCTTAAGGAGCTCTCTGTCCTTCTCCGCCTCATGTATCTTTATGGTCTCAATGGCTCTCTGTGGAAAGGGAAGAGCCACTGCAGGCAGGCTACTGCTCATCAGAAACAACTGATTTCTTCTGACCCTCAAATTTTTAGGCTAGTTCATCAAAAATTATTTCATCTACTGGTTGATGCTTACTGGCTGGTTGAGGATCAGATAATGCTTCTACAGATTTTTCAGACCTCAGCATAATGGCACTCATATTCCCCTTTAGATTGGGAATTGTTTGGGAAGGGAGTTGTCTAGAACCTTGGGCTTGCAGCTGACTCAATGTAGAGGCTAATTGTCTAATTTGAGTTTCTAAATTTTGTATGGTGGCCTCTGCCCTCTGCTAGAACTTGATGTTATTTGTGGCCATTTGCTTTACCAAATCCTCAAATGAAGGCTCAGATTTTGTGGCTGCTGGACTTGGTTATTGTATAGGCTTCTAGAATTGCCCACTTAGTTCAACTTGAGATTGAAACTGATGTTATCTCATTAGCTATTGGAAGGGCTGCTTGTACTATAATGGTTGTTGTTATTATGAGGCTGCATCCCATATCTCAGATTTGGATGATCTCTCTAACCAGGGTTGTATATGTTGGAGAATGGATCATATTTAGGCTACTATTGCTATTGATAATGTGGTTTACCAGGAAAGACACTTGTTGCAGCAACAAATTGATTTTGAAAAATAGAACCACCATCCTGAAGTGTAGGGCATTCATCTATGGGATGTGAAGGACAAAAACAAATACCACACACTTTTGTAAGCCTCTGCACAGGTAATTATTGTCCCAGTGCCAACTGTCTCACCAAGGAAGTCAGCTCATCAAGTCTATGCTCCATTCTCTGTTGATCAGTATTAAAAACTTGGACTTCATTGACTCCTCTAGTTTGAGTTATCATTCTAATACCAAATTGTTGTGAGTTGGTAGCTATGTTTGCAATCAGGTCTCTGGCAACAGCTGGGGTTTTGTCAACGAGGGCACCTCCACTCGCAGCATCCACCATGCTTCTGTCCATTGGCAGCAAGCCTTCATAAAAGTACTAGATCAACAGTTGATCACTAATCTGGTAATATGGGCAGCTTGCGCATAATTTCTTGAATCTTTCCTAGTATTCATAAAAGGTCTCACCACTAATCTGTCTAATCCCACTATATCCTTTCTGATAGCAGTAGCTCTTTGAGGCAGGGAAAAATTTCTTCAGAAATAGTTTCTTCATGTCATTCTAACTTATTATGGCAACTGGCTATAAGTAGTATAACCAATCCTTAGCTACACCATCTAATGAAAAGAGAAAGGCCCTTAGCTTGATGTGTTCCTTTGCAATTCTTTGTGGTTTCATGGTAGAACAAACTACATGGAACTCCTTTAAGTGCTTGTGAGGGTCCTCTCCTACATGGCCATGAAACTTAGCCAGCAAATGAATTAAACTAGATTTAAGTTCAAAATCAGCATCCAAGTCAGGATATTGAATGCACAATGATTGATAGTTCACATCAGGTGTAGCTAGTTCCTTTAAGGTCCTATTTTGCATGTTATTAGCAATGTTATCAGTCATAGTTACAAAATTACTTAAACTTTCAAGTCCACTTGTAGATTCAATATCAAAATCAAATTCAGATGCAATTTTTTCACTAATTCTACGAGCTCTAATCAATGTATGCAAAGTCCTATCAATCTCAGAATCAAAATCAAGAACTAGTTTAAGACCTAATCATGCATCATTCACAGCTCAAAAAAAACACAAAAATAGCAAACAAGCAAAATGCATTACACAACACTAAAAATGCACCAAAATAAATCTAATTGACCTATCAAATGATTTTTAAAAATTATGGGACCACCACAGCATGAAAACTGCACAAAAATAAAACCAAAAAATGAAATAAAAAATATTAAAAAATTGAAAAGTGGTATAAACGATGGAATTTTGAAAAATCAAGGGTGGCCTCACATTATGTGAGCCTTGTTTATTAGGTCGTTTGCCTTTAACTGACCAAGTTTTAACTCATTCTGGGCATTTTTTTAATACGAAATTCTGTTAAGTGACCCATAATTACCTGTATTTGCCTGAAAAATAACAAAAACACAGCAACAAAGAGGTTAGTGAAGGATTAGTAGTCAAATATACCCTTAATAAAATTGAACAAAATTAGAATGATCCCTCATATCAGTGCCAAAAATTTGATAACTGCTGAGGCTACCAAATTTAAGTCAATTTATAACTAGTTTACCAAAATTAATTGCAGCATAAGGTAACACCAGATCAAGCACACAAATCACTTTAATTATAATCACAAAATCAAATTAAGAGGTTAATAAACAAAGGGGGAAGGGGTTTGTAAGATCAATCAATAGAAATATAAAGCAATTAAAGAAGAGAAAGTAAAATTAAGAAATAACCAATCCAAAAGAATTAATCAATCTTGATCTTAATCTATCCTTGATCACTAAAGATCCATTCAATTATCAACCAAACCCTTAGTCTTAGATCACATCAATACGCCTCTCAATGATCCATGGATCTTCTACTAGAAATGCTTCCAGAATTCAATTAATTAAGGTTAGATAAATTAAGCATCCATCCAAAACTTAAATGAATTTAAAATCCAATATCCAACTAAGCAAAACAATTTATCAAACATCTTTGATGCCTTGTTTAATCTCTAGAATCCTCTCTTAGCATATGATAATTATGCAATTGATATATAAAAATCCCAATCAAATTAAGCATTCAATCAGAATCAAACAAAGAAGAAGAAGAATAGAAACTTGATTAAAAATTGAATGTATAACAATTAAAATAGAATCTCAAGATTAATCATCAATTATGTCAATCCCTTGGATTTATTAAGGCTCTACTCCTCCATGAAATGGAGGGAAAAATTCAGAAAAAAGAAGAGAACAAGATGAAAATCTAAAGAGATGGGAGAAAACTCTTGGAAGAAGAATCAAGTAAAACGGCTAGGGTTTTTCTCTATCTTGGATCTCCTCTTTATAATAAAATAACTAACTTCAAAATTAAGAATACTAATTTACTCCTAAATTATAGTTAATTTTTAGCCTCTTAGCTTTCATTGGCCACTGAAATCACTTCAATTGGGTTTAAGATGAGAGAATTATTCTCAATTCACTCTTGATAGGTTTCTGATCTCGTCATCCGACTTCGTAGGGGTGAAACACCATTAAAAGTTATATTTTCAATTCATGGTCTTCATAAGAGTTTGAGCTTCATGTGTAACCTTTCCAATGCCACTAGTTTTAGGTCCATATCACACTTACAGCCTAATTTATGGACTAATTAGTGCACACTACTCGGGTTACATGACAGAACCCGAGTTCTGGCTTCCAAGCCCAATTCGGTTCACTAGACATCTTATTTCATCAAATTTTTAGAGATTTCTCTCAGCTTTTCTACAAGGTAAAATTCATAATTATTAAATATCTAAAACTCAAGATATGGTCAAAATATAGAAACAGTGTAAAATGCTAATAATGCTAGAAAATCAATTAAGCTCAATTTAAGCTCAAACTTATAAATTGTTACTAAAATTAATCAATTAAACATATAAGAGGTCAAAGAGACTAAATATGAAGGTTAAATAATGTATGAAAATCATGTATATCAGCAAGCATACCACTGTAATTGACAAAGGTAGGCAGGAGCACAGCAAGTGGTGAGTCCATAACAAAAAGAATCTCAATCTGAGTAGCAGCATGAAGATGAAGGTGGCTTATTTGTGGATCTAAGAAAGTTATAAACAAATGCTCCTGCTATGGCTCCAATAATTGGACTAACTATGTATACCCGTAACTCTTTGTAAACATGTTTGACAAGCGCAAGACCAATACTTCTTACTGGGTTTATGGATGCTCCTAATATAGGTCTGCAAGTAAATGAAATTTCAATTCTTATTAGAAATCCGTATCCGCTTCATAGATGATTTTTAGTCATGTCTAATATCAATATTAAATCACATCAACCAATAATTAATTGATTACCTAGCAACAAAGACATTCAGTATTATAGTCATTCCAACTACAACTCCTGTCAAGTTATTCCATGTTATTTCTCATTACGAATCAGTACCCATTACAACCATGCTACTACATAGCATAGTCAATTATATTATGAATGAGAATTACCAAGGAAGTAGATTCAACCCCAAACTCATGCTCTTGCCTCTTATTGTCTTTGTTTTGGAGATTTCTATTAGAAAAGCAAGTTAGTTATAATCGGATTGCATATGTAGTTGAATATTTATCAATGGTCCTCTGGTTTTACACCATTCTCCATTTGTAGTCTTTTTTTTTCTTCTTTTCTTTCAAAGTAATATAACGTCCAAAGTAGTATTTAGTATCACAGTGCAAAAGCAAGAAAACTATAAAGCTTAAGATTTTATAATGACAAATAAAACACTTTTAGTGGCTGCAAAGTTGCATTTTCATATAGCATAATAGGCCAAATGATCTCTAAGGAAGCCTAGTGTTGTGATATTAGCAAGTGTACCAAATCACAAAAGTAATAAATGATGAGTAAGAATATCATCCCATAGAGATTATTATGTCAATTACTAAGTTCGTTAAATCAATAATATTTACGCTATTAAAAAATGAGAGTTGATAAGAATATAGATAAAAGAAAATATTAACAAGAAAATATTTAAAATTCACAAGAGTAAAATAAATCAATTAGGCAAAGGATGAAAGATAATGATATGAAAGTGTTAGGGTTTAGACTTCACTTGAACTTTTTTGATGCAAATTCAAAGATTAGTTTAACTAAGTTCTATTCCATGATTCATGATCAAATTCTCAAAATTAATCAATATCTAATCCCTTCGTATATTAATCCTCTTCTCACTACTTTGACTTAACCAATTCCTTAGTATAACCCTAAATAGAGAAGGCTTTATAAAAAATGAGAGAATAAAAGACAATACCACACAACCTACAATGTCTATTCCCAGCGATTGAAAAAATTGAGATTTTTATCACAAGTTCTACGTTCATACACAATTTTTCCAAATCATACATAAACCCTAAAATCATTCCAAGAATGGACAATTCAAGAAACCCATTGAGAGAAGAGATAAACACGTAAATCATAACATAGAATCTTAGATTAAATACAAAAATGAATTTACATCATCCAAGAACAAGATTCATCATCACCCTAGCTAGAGAAGTTTAGCTACACATAGAGAAAGAAGAAAACAAAGAATAAATTCCAACAAACTCCATGGAAGATAGGAGGAAAGGTTAAAAAAAATTCCTAATCCTCAAGCCTGGATGCTCCCACGTCAAATTAAAGTTCATGTCTCTACTTCTCTCTCTCCATCCCTGCTCAAAAAACATCACATCTTCTATTTATAAATAACAAAATGCGTTATTAAATGTACTGAGCACTTAAGCGCTCAATTTTTGGGCAGTTAGCCATGTCGTGTGATGCATTCTATGCTTGACTGATTAAGCACTCAGAAATTGGGTGCTTAAGCACGTAACACTTCCTTCTTTGTGCTTAGTGCTTAATCGGTGGGAAGTTGGGCACTTAAATGCCCAACACCAATAACTTTATTTCTACCTTTTTTGCTCCTTGTTCAAGCATTCAGTCTTCATCAATGTGTAATAACCTAATAAAACAAATAAAACACGTACTGAAAACAAAGTTTAAAATAATAAAAACATAATAAAATTTGAGAATAAAGCTTAATCAAAAGGGATTGGAAGAGGGTAAAAACAAAAATTATGAACTATAAAAACATGAGTTTTTACAGGTTCATCACTCCTCCAAACTTAAAATTTTACTTATCGTCAAGCAAAACAAGAAAAATAATTCAAAACAAGACAAGAAAATTAAAAAGTAAACAACTAAGAACTCAAAACTTGCAGACTCAAACATAGCAATACCGATTAATAAAAAATCATTCATATCCTCATACACTGCTTCACAACCTCATTTCAAGGCATCACAAATGTACAATCCAATTGTTGCATCAACTTTCACATGTAACTTTCATGCATGGATGACTTCCCATAGACATGAATATAAGACCAATTCTTACTCATAAAGTGCAAGCCCAGATAAGTTTATAAAATTACAAATACACATTAAACCTACATCCATAGGGTTGTTTTTCATCTTTCTCTCCACTAATTTAAACAACACATAACTAAGGATCAAAAGGGTCTTTTAAAGCTTATAATATAAGGCCAAGGGTGGGGGTTAAGAAAGAAAGGTTAGGATAAAGAAATCAAAAGTTGAAATACATATCATGCAAATTTCAAAATTCAAGCCACAAAATATTGGACAAGTACAAAACGAAGCATAAGAATCAATCACTTTTTTTTTTGTTTTCGTGAAATAGTTTTCATTTCATTTACTTCCATTCTTTATCAATTTTTTTTCTTAGCTCCTTCAATACTTCATGCAGAAAGATGACTAATTAGTTGGCTTGAATAATAAAATAATACAAGATATGCACTCAACAGGGGGTATGTGAGAGGTAATTTTTTTATGGGTAGAGGAATGAAAAATGTAGGTAAAGAAAAGAAATAACGGCCAAATACAAACAAGACTGCAAAAGGGGACCTAGGGATGTAATGCTTTTACAGGTTGACTTGAAAGGCTCAAATGGTCAAAAAAATGCCCTTATCATTTCCTTATCGTTCATTGTCTAAGACTTCACCTCAAGAGAGAATCCAAACAAGTTTTAGATGTAAGTAATCCACATACATGCACTCCCATAAACTTTCTCTAAGCTTAACATGTATTCATATTTCCTATTCCGCCAAACATAAAGATGGGAGATACATTTATACTTAATTGTTGCAATAGAGATAAACATAACTCCTGAATTCTTATGTGATTTCCCAAGAAAAGAGATTAATCCACAGTTCATACAATCATTGGATATTCAAATTAACACACCAATATGCTCAGTTTTAACAATGTGACTCAAAACAAAATACTAACAAACAATAAAAAATAAGAAAACAAAAAACAAAAAAATAGCAAAGCTACTCCCCCAAATTTAAGATAAACAGTGCCCCCACTGTACAATCAAAATATAGGCAATTAACAAAGAAAAAGTAAAAACATAAAAATAAAAGTGAAGGGCAAAGAAAAACTCATTGGTTGGCGGTTTAATCAGTTTTACTCCTCATCCTCATCATGCTCCTCATCCTCATCATGCTCCTCCTCCTCATCTTCCTCCTCCTCTTGTTCTTCCTGTGGGACGTAGAAAGGAAGGCCTCTAAGTTTGTTACGATCTAAGTTCAGCTGAGAAGCTAGGTTGTAAATTATTCTTTCCATTCCAGCCATGCATTGGGTAAAGTGAGTTAACATTCCTCTACAGTCTCACACTTCTTGCTCTACCCTGGTCATCCTTTCTCAGACAGGTCGCTGCTGCCTCCCTGGTGGGGCATGATGCTGGTTCGACACATCATCCTCGCTAAAGTATGTGTCAAGCATGGAAGACTCCAATGATAGAGCTGGTCTTTCTTCCATATCATTTTCCAGTGGAATGCCTTCCTTTTTGCCACGTTACTGTGAGCTAAGTCATTAATGTGGGAAGCCAAAACCAGTCATAATGGCATAGGGTTAGGTGCACAAAGTAAACTAGTCACTTGTCCCACATTCATTAGTAAACTAGTCACAATGGAATAGATAAGTAGCACCCTATTTATAGTTACCTCATGTGTGTGGGACTAGTGAAGCAGAGTGGCTTGCACAAAGGTGCACCAGGCCTTGGGAATAGGCTTCAAATCGCTCTTTTTAAGATGCTTTGGTGCATCATTAACATCGCATTCCCAAGCGGCACCTTCTTTGCAAAGTTCTTGCAGCATTCCCACTTAGTACAGTTCTTGGTTGCATAATCTAGCATATCTACAATACCCAGCTCTTTGAAAATTGACCCCTGTACCAAGCAGCTTATTCAATTAATCCTTACTAAACCAAAACTCCTGACCTTTCACATTGGTCTTAAATCTTTTAGTATAGGTCAATGGAAGTCCTTTTTTCTTCTTCTCATTGAAGTTGTTGGTCTAGAATTATTTAACCAATGTAGGCTGGCTTGGATGAGGTGGCGCACAGAATCTTTCCCAATTTGTTCGCCTTATTTAATTAAGAATGGGGCAATATCTCTCATCCTGTAGTTCAATGCCCCTCTCTAATTATCCCTTTTTTTCAACTACTTTCCTATACCACTTTCGTGTTGAGGAGAGCAGAAAAGGTGGTCATCAAAAGTGACACTCCTTGAACTGGACCCTACTGTCTCCTTTCTCTTTTGTTTGGAGCCATTGGAAAGAGCTATTCTTGTACAAAATAAGAGTACATGAAATCAATTCATCAAAATTAATCTATTAAAATTTAATCATTAGCAACATCAACCCATTGACAATTCAAAGCAAGTATGTCATAGTGAGAATTTGATCAAACACATGATGAGCATCGTGAGCATTTCAAAGTTGCCAGTAAATTTAACAAATTAAGCACCAAAAATTGATATCACAACAATCCATTAACTCATAATGCCAATTTAACCAAGTTTTTCTTTAACAAACAAGCTATCAAAATTTAAAAGCCCACCAAAATTCAGAAAACCCAACATACCCACAAATATCAAAATCTTCACATAAATATTTAATAATTCTAATGTGAAATCCTAACCTTAGACAAATAAGAATTGAAGAATATACCAAAATGAAGGAAGATTGTGGGTTGGGTTAGCACCAAAAAGGAGTTCCACAATTTTCCCCCAATTTCGTAGCTTAGGGCTACAATGGGTGATTCAATGGAGATTTTACACAAATTGATGAGGTTAAGGATGGGGGTTAGGTGCATTTTTGGTGTAGAAATGGGGTTAGGCTAGTGTTTAGAAGGATTAAGGATGATTGAGGAATATTTGGGTTAAAGGTGATAGGGTTTTGAGAGAGGGATGTTTGGGAAAATTACAGAAAGTGGGTTTGAAAACCCATTTAAATCTGCGTTCTGGTGTGGTGTGCTTAAGTAGTGAGAATTCCACTGCTTAAGCGCTGGCTCACAGAATGGGGTGCCTAATCTAGTGTTGCGCGCTTAAGCTGTGAGTTTTTTCACCGCTTAAGCACTAGATGGCAGAGAGCTAAGGCATTGAGCTCTTAAGCGCTCACTTTTGGGCACTTAAGAACTGACTAGCAGAGAGCAAAGGTGATGAGCACTTGAGTGCCCAGTTTTTGGGTGCCAAAGGCAAGAACAACACTCTACTAACTAATTTTATTTTTGACAAACCTCTTTTCCACTAAACAACCAACTAAAATAATTAACTCAAATTTGAAAGGAAAGACTTCACAAACACTAAAGAGAAAATACAATAATTAACTAAAATAACTAATTCATAAGTAATGCAATAACGTAAAACATAGGGAAAAGAAACTTGGATTGCCTCCCAAAAAGTGCATGTTTATCGTCATTAGCTTGCATTGCTAGTGATATTATCAAGGTGGCTGAAAGCAAGAGAAATGAGATAAATCCTTCCCTTTTGCAAAGTGATGCTTCAATCTTTGGTCAATGACATTAGAAATGCCTTCAAAGGCTTAAGAGATTCCATTAGACCATGGTGGTTTTAATTGAAAGGAAGGTGAAAGCTCCTTTTCTTTATTAAAGTATGGAGTCATATCATGAAAAATATCCTTTGGTGCGCCTCTAGGACTATGTTGAGCTCCAAGTGTGGCTTGTGGGCCATGCTTCCTAAGAGGATCCATCTCTTTTGTAGCAACTTGGATTTTAGAAAGGTTGACATCAACATTGTATAATGGTGGGGGTCCTTGATAACCAAGGCTTGATGCTTCTTAGCTTGAATGATATTGACAGAAGCATAAAGATTTGACATTGAGGAAAATTTCACATCCCCGAAGACATTGATTATCACATAGTTTCCATCCACTCTCAAGATGAGTTCACCCCTAGGTACATCAACATAGCTCCCAAAGTTACTGTTGATACCCAATTTTGTCCATAATTTTTTTTACTTTTATTTTTATTTTTTATCAAGGTATTCAAGTCATTAAAACATTTTTGTTAAAAATGAATTTTATTTTGCCTGATCTTTTGCTTTGATTCAAATTTTCCTTAGGCACAAACATATGACCCACCTTAGTCTAGATTTCAAAAAAAAAGGGAAAAGAAAAGAAAGAATGATGATGAATTTGTTTTTTTAAGAATAAATAAAGAACAAAAAATAAAAAATAATAATAATAAAAACTACAGGTCAACCCATGACCCAATCTCCTTCTCAAACCCATGACCCAATTTCCTTCTTGCTGCTATAACCCAAGAACCCTAGCCACCATCATCCTCCAAACCCTAGACTCAAGCAGCTGCATAACCCAATAGGAATGGTAACTTTCCTTTTCAGTTTTGATTGAAATCTCAAATAGGATTTCTTCCTTAATTTGTCTTTCAATCATCAGGAAATTAGGTAGAAATTTTTGCAGATTTAAGCCTATAAATCTCAAACACATAGGTAGCAAATAGACACAGAGGCATTCAATAGATCAATCGCACACAAAAATTTCCTCATACACAAATTTATCACACGAAGAAACCTCTACCTCTAATCTCCACACAAAGCCATCACTCTGCCTCCAACCTTCACCATCAGTAATCATCATTTTGAACCATTAAACACCTCCTTCGTCATCCAAAACGTCCACACCTCTATCAGAGCCAAACCATCCAAAAATAGTAACCCTTCACACTAACCCATCTTCACCCTCATCCTCATCCTCATCCCTCATCAGCAATAACCCATAAATCACCCTTGCAAAGCCCATAACCCACCGCTTCACAGACCCATCATCAAGCCTAAAAAACTACCCAAACAGCCATCATCATCCCTGCAACTACCACCACACCACCCTTAAGCCATCACACCAACCGCAGACCTTGCCTAGTAGCCACCTCGAACCAGCTTCGCACCTCTACTACTGTCTCCCATACCTTTGCCATATTTTGCCTCCATCGTGCCCCCCGTCAGTTATTTGGGCTTATTTCTTTGGACTTATTAGTTAGGTGTTTTACTTAAGTCAGATTATGGGGTATTCTGTTTTATTCTTTAATTTGGATAAAATAAACTCTAAATAAATTTATTCCATATTACTCATTGTAATAATATCATTATATATTTGTACTTGTGTTTTAATTTAACATACTCATTTTTTGTATAAATCAAACATTTTAAAATTAACCGATGACAGGAAAATTGGGAAAGGATTGGAGCACCGATCAAATACACTCTTCCCAATAATCTTGAGGCTTTATATTAGATCTTGTTGGGAACACTGGTGAGATCTAGTCCCTACATTAAAACTAAAATACAACATTTTTATAAACCAAAATATTTTTTTTTGTAAAATAAAAATCCTTAAATAGAAGTGAAAAACTTCACATAGTCTCAGCATTATGATTGTAATCAATTTAAAATTTCTTTTTTGTCACTTTCAAAAAAATATGTCGTATGCTTAGAATTTGTTCCAAAATAATGGCTATTTAGCCACCCATCCCATCAAAAAAATATTTTAAAAATTCTTTTTTTCTTACGAAAGTAACATAATTTTAATTCATTACTTTTATATAATATGTCGCAGGCTTATAATTTATTCCAAAATAATGGCTATTTAGCCACTCATTACATGTCTTAGTCATTTATCATCTTTGATAACATGCAGACAAAAAGGACATTTAAAAAAAACAAAAAAAAACAAATTCTTTTCTTTTTAATAATAAAGAACCAATTTAATTAATCTTACAAATAATACTAGATTAAATAGGTAACCGTTCTTAGAACGGATGATGTAGGGTGCTAATACCTTCCCTACACGTAATCAACCCTCGAACCTCGAATTTTGAAACGTTGACCATCTTTTAGGTGTCCAATTGCACCATTCTATTTATTGGATAAAGTGATTGGTGGCGACTCCCAACATCTAAGGTCCTTTTCTCTTCTTCTCTTTTTTAATTTTGTGGTGCCCTTCAAGACAATTGCGATAGTTGGCGACTCTACTGGGGACATAAACTACTCAAAGCAGTGTAAATAACACAAGCTTTAACTACTAAGCACAAAAACTACTCTAGTCTTCATACTTTTTTTCTCTTTCCTTTGGAAAAACTTCCATCTGAATTTACATGGCAACACATGGGATGAGAAATCACAATTCTTAGTATAAGTATATCAAAACCAGAGTTTAATCATTCACAAGGAATAAACCAAACTATTACATAAGAATATATACATCAGCTCTATGTAATATTCAGAATGTAATCTAAACCTTAACTTGAACTAAAACAAACAATGATATCAAACAATTGTCCATACAATCATACAATATCATTAAACAAGACAACCACCTATACAGCTAACACCAAAGGCAAATGCAAAATATATATAAAAAGAAACATGAATCACCACAAAAACAAATACCAAAAGAGCAATGATTATGTTATGTATGGTTATGCTCCAAGAAAAATGTATGATAGTGTAGGTGCAATGTCATGAGACTTGATTATTTCTCTAGGCAGGGAGGGAATACGTTATTTTAACATGTAACCTCCTATAGCCTACCAGGTAGGGAGGGAATATGTAACCTCCTTTAACCTACCTTAAACTGAGTGGACTTTTTCACTACCTCAATCTGTTACGAATAACAAGTGTGTGAAAGATGTAATTTGTGTGTGAAAATATGGTGTCATGTCTATCTCTTAATAACCACCGCATAATTATATACTAAGTCTATCCTAGCATTACTAGCTCTACCTCAGCTCTATGAGAGCTTTCGTGCACTAAGGCACTTAACTAATGCCAACTAGACTTAAATTATTTGTATCTAGTATCCTACCTCCTCATCACTCCACAAGTGATATCTAATGCAACATTTTGTTGCCTTCGGAACTAGATGCCTACTATGTCAATCCATAGCTAATGGATGCACAAAGTCTCTTTTCTTTCCCTTGTATGCAACTTGGTCTTTTTCTCTTAGAAACACCCTTATTAGTGTCTCAACACTCTTAAAAGGCATAAACAAATGATCCTAACAAGTAGGGAAACTTATTTTAACAAAATAAAGATTCTGGTGAAATCTGCTCTGGGTGCTTGAGCACCTATGTCTTCAGCGCCTAGGCGCTTTCTACACGCCTGAGTGCTCATAACCAAGTGGTCTGTTCTGCCTTGCTGGGCAGAGAATAGCTCTATTTTACCTTGTGACGAGCGCCTAAGAGCTTTGCACCTGCACACATCACTCTCTGGTCTGTGAGCACCTGAGGGCACTGCACCGAGCACTTGAGCGCTCACCGCATATCAGTAAATCTATATAATTATGTAGATTGCTGCTACAATTCCATTGGAACAAGGCAGTGATCCAATCTTCCAAAAATGATTTCTAGGTGATTTCTAACACTACTAACAACCTCTAAAAATGTTGTAATACTTTTACAACTTATTGGTTCACTTAAACTTAAGTTAATGATCAAAATCACATACTCACTTTCTATTAACCTAAACTCCATCTAAACGATTTTCTAACTTTGTCTAAATGACAACTCAATCATCTTGATTCCAAATAGCTGAAATAACCAATTCCAATAATTGAAACTGTGAATCAAGCAAAGAAAATAGATTTTTCTCTTTTTAAACCTATTTTCTCTATTTAAAATCCCAACTTTAACCATGAAATGGTTTAGGGAAGAAGATAGAATTAAAGGTCAAGAACCCTTACCTCTTGTATACAAGATGATCTTCAAGCCTTGGCATTTGGCTTTCCCCTTTTTCTATTCTTTCTTCTCCTCTTTCTCTTCTTTTTTTTCTTCTTCGGATTCCTTTTCTCTTTTCTCTCTTTTTCTCTCTTCTGTTTCTACTGTGAGTAGCAAAGTCTAACTTTGCTACTTAAGGATAGAAACTAACTTGTACCAAAATTCTCAATCTGCTAAGAACACTTGGATTTCACCAAATTTAATTTTCTAACTTCTAACAAGTTTGAAATAAATCTTAAGATTCATTAAAAATCTTGTTTCACCATTTTCTTATTTTTCTATATGTGTTGATAGTCAATCTGGTATTAAATGCACAATAAGTACGCCTAAAAATACCAAACTAACTCCGATTAACCTCAAACTTTAATTACATCATACTTAGCTCACTTTTTACCTAGAAACAAATTATCCATATCTATTTCCCTTAACTAAGCAATTTATGCTACTATCTGGGTTATTTTTGTTGGTGTATGCCCTAGTGGCCAATACATTTTGTTTGTATTGACATACATTATATTATGCTATTTTATATATGAGGCATTTCATTTATTGTGTTCTTTTTGATAAACATAATAAAGTCCTTAGAATAGTAAGTTTGATGCCATAGGACATCAAGTGGATGACTTGATCGTGAGATCCTTTTGGTTACAACACTATTCTTAAATGTCCTAGTCAAGTATTATTGTTAATTAGGACAACAATAATACATTGAGACTAGTATGTGTAGAGACCGATGACCGCATCTCACGGGTCATGGATATGAGATATCAAGTCTTCACATTGGTACATATTAGAGTAATGATGTAATGGTGACCCACCATGAGAACGCTACATGGATCGTTACGTGAGTGTCATAAGCGATTCTCATAGTGATAATGGTGTTTGTGGTCCTTTGACCTGAAATCACTACCATTCCTACATGAGGAGTTATGTGTTTTAATGCCATCAAACGTCATCGTAACAAGGTGATTATAAAGTTGGTTATTGGACATACCGCAAATCATGCGAGGGATGTGAGTGACCTAGATGGAATTTGTCACTCCTACATAACGGGAGCGATATCTTCGGGCCCCCCGATTGAGTGAGACCTTGCGAAATGCATGGCCATGCTCAAATGAGTCAATATAAGATATTGATCTCATTTATTGTTACAAAGTCTACTCGAGTATCGGAAACGAATGATTGGACTATACAAGGGTGACTATTCCATGCCTTGTGTTCAATCTAGATATCTTGACAAAGGGACTAAACTACACGGAAACATTGATCACGGATAGGTTATGTCAAATCACCGACATTCTCATTACTTGGACCCAAGCAAGTATTTATGATGTGTTGCTAGATACCGCTCATTGTTTGTAATATTAAAATGAGATTTTAATATTACTACCAACGCCATGAGAACCTAGTTGTTAGGTCGCACACTTAGAACTACTAAATTAGAGCAATAAGGATCCAAGTTGGACTTGACTCGGATTCAATTGTGGGCCTAACTCATGACAGATGGGTTTTAGGGTTGCACGATTTGCCTTACCTTGCTACGCTCACACTCACTTAAGGCAGCCACTATTATAAATAGTAATCGTTAAGGGACTGCTATACATGTTACATCACAACCCTAGCCGCACCTAAGAAAGTGAGTGAGAGACAATGAAAGGTTCTTCTCTTCTATTCGCACTAGCACCGCGAAACAGAGGCGTGACTCCTTTTGCAAGTCCTGTTCGTGTGGATACCGCAGAAACATCGTCGCTATTACGGTGTTGGTGATTCACCTCGCTTGTGTTTATCACGCTTCAAGAGGTAATTTTTTAAAAACTCGGATTATGGACTTTTCGCATGGATCCTTCATGTGGGAATCCTATTATTCCATTTCTTGCAAGATATTTTGATCCGCAATTCCCAAAAATGGTATCGAGACACTTGAATCATTGAAACTATGATTCGGTTTTTACTCGCTTTTCTTGTTATATGCGATAACATGATTCGTTGCTTTCCTTTCATAAAAAGATATGATCTTTATATGTTATTTCGAAATCGAAATAATCTTTTCTGTATGAAACCGTGTTCTCTTTTTATTTGTTGTTTACGAAACATGTTGATGTTTTTGAAACCATGAAGATGTTCATATAATTCTCACATTTAAGACGGTTTTGAATGCTTTTCGTTCTTGCGAAACGATATCTATATATGTGATATGTATGATTTCGAAACCCGGTTTTGAATGCTTTCTTGCTCTTGCGTTTTCTCGATATCTATATATGTGATATGTATGATTCTCGCGAAAAACGGTTTTGAATGCTTTCTAGTTCTTGCGTTTTTCCGATACGTATATGTGATATGTATGATTCTCGCGAAAAACGATTATGAATGCGATATACACAGCCAGCCGCGACACAAGGTTTTGGAAACCTTGTTTCCCTTTGTGACTTTTATGAAGCTTCCTCGTGACATGAAGTGTTCATGTCTTCACGATTCTCTGGAAACCCCATTTCCCCTCGGATAGGTGATGGCACTTGAGTTACCTGCGGCACATGAAGCGTTCATGTGTTTATAGGCCTTAGGGTTCAAATGTTGTTGCCCTTGATCTCTAGTTTTCATTTGGCCATGACCGGGAAATGGAACCCCAAGGGCGCCGCCCGAACCCCTACATGCGTGGTGTGTGATATTCGAAAGCGCGATATTCAAATCTTTGTTTTATAATTCACAAAATAATAATGTGTTATTTCTTTGTGTTTATGTATTCTTAGAGATGCATGGTGCATGGTTATGGCCTTAGTCTTTATTTTATGCTATTTTGGTTATTTTAAATACGACCGCGTGTCGTGCCTTTCTCTCTACATTCGATTGTACATTCTCTTCTCATCTAACTCCCTCGAATGTAAAAGAGGTTTCTATAATGTAATCATCATGTGGAGACAAGGAGATGGCATCAAGTGAGGACGTTGGTGGGAGACGCTAACGCTTGGTGAAGTGGCTTTTTTAAAGCTAATCTCTTAGAGGCCATAACCATGTCACATTTATTATTTGCTTTATATGTATGAGATGCATGGATGATGTTTATGGTATGTTAAACAAGTTTAATAAATGGTGAGATCTAATAATAAAATTCCTCAAAGAAAATATTAAGTCATTATGTGATGCCTTCCAATGCATGGCATTCATCAAGACTAATATCGATTAAGTGTAGGTCTGCCAAAGCAGAGTGCCTTTATCTATATTAGTAAGATGCGATGGGATAAGAGTAATATCCAAATGCCAACCATTTGGTCTCGACTTAACTAGGCCATTTCAATAGGATTGAAGGCTTAGAGGCATGAAGTTGGGCTTTAGTTCATTAGATGGATTAGAATAAGTGTTATTCACCCAACTATCCAAGAGTTGCATGTGATGTAATTGGAAAGAGTTTCCTACCTAAATAACCGATTTTTGGGCGATCACCAAAGCCGACTCAAAGTTAGGTAAAATATGGATCTTGGCCCACTAGGAAATCTTTCGATGGGATTTTCCGAGTCAATGCCGAGGGTCATTGACTTGAATAAAATATTGGGAGGCATATTTAATTAAAAGACCTCATTAAATATGTTTATGGCATGATACTTATATTTTTGCATGTTTCGTTAATAGATAACCATGGCAACAAACACATCGGTACTTTATCATTGCGATCCGTCCTTGAGAAGGACAAGTATGCCGGAACAAATTTTCTAGTCTGGTAGTTGAAGAATTTGAGGATTGTCCTCAAGCAAGAGAAAAAGTCGTATGTTTTGGAACAACTCTATTCTCGAGCCACTGCGTTGCTAATGCCCCTAGAATGAAAGAGATGCTTATAAGAAGCATCAAGATGATGCCTTGGACATTGGATGTCTAATGCGGCCACCATGAACTCGAGCTCCAAAAGCAACATGAGAACATGGATGCATACGATATGATCGTACACCTTAAGAAGCTCTATCAAGAGCGAGGCCTTTTGCCTGCATAGAGATTCGAGGTCTCTAAAGCACTAGGGAAAAGGAAAACCAACAGAAGGAAGCCCCTGTTGGTGCTCATGTACTTAAGATGATTGGGTACATTGAAAACCTAGAGAGATTCTGGGTTTTCCTTTGGGCCAAAGTTCCATCGACTTAGTCCCGCAATCGTTGCAAGAGGAAAGTTTCGAGTCGGTTGTCATGAACTACAATATGAATGAGATTGACAAATCACTACCTATTGAAAGCTAGGCATGTTGAGAAGATGCCGAGGTAACATCAACAAAGGTAAAGGGAAGGCCATAATGATGGTCCAAAGAATAAGGGCAAGAAACGGCGAGATAAAAGCCCAAGGACAGTTTGGAAGGGCAAGGGCAAGGACAAGTCCAAGCCTAGCACTTCTAGCTTGAAACCAAGTGGGTGGAGTGGCTAAGGAAGGTACATGCTTCCATTGCGGTCGAGCCAATGGGACATTGGAAGAGGAACTGTGCCAAGTTCCTGGAGGAGCTCAAAAAGAAGAAGGGAAGTGACTTCCACTTCAGGTATTTTTGTTATTGAAGTCAATTTATCTACTTCGCATCATGGGTATTAGATATTCTGGATGTGGATCTCACATTTGTGTAAATGTGCAGGATCTAAAGAGCAGTAAACAAGAGACCATTGACGAAGGGTATTTATAAGTCGACCTACGAGTTGGAAATGGAGCAAAAGTTGCGATTGCATTGTCGTAGGGACTTATTTATTATCTACGCCCACCGGGCTTGTAATGATTAGAGAACGTTTATTTTGTGCCCGCTATTAGCTTGAGGAATATCATTTCTGTTTCTTGTTTGGACAAGAAAGGTTTTTCTTTTATAATAAAGGACAAGTGTTGTTCTATTTATATGAATGATATTTTTTTATGGTAGTGCACAATTGAGTAATGGACTTTATGTACTTGATCTCGAAACGCCCATTTATAACATAAATACAAAGAGGTTTAAATCAAACGATCTGAACCCAACTTTTTCCTCGGCATTGTCGTTTGGGCCACATAAATGAGAAACGCATCTCCAAACTCCATAAAGATGGATTCTTGGACTCATTTGATTTCGAATCATATGAGATATGTGAATCTTGTTTATTAGGGAAGATGACAAAGGCCCCATTCACGTTTGGACAAGGTGAAAGTGGCTAGTGATCTTTTAGGCCTTATACATAGTGATGTATGTGGGCCACTAAACACGATCGCTAGAGGTGGTTTTCAATACTTCATTACATTTACCGATGATTTCAGTAGATATGGATTTGTATATCTTATGAAGCACAAATCGAATCCTTTGAAAAGTTCAAAGAGTTCAAGAATGAAGTACAAAACCAACTTGGCAAAAGAATTAAAATCCTTCGATCGATCGAGGAGGTGAATACTTAAGCCAACAGTTTGATGATCATCCGAAAGAGTGTGGGATAATATCTCAACTCACTCCTCCCGGAACACCACAATGGAATGGTGTTTCGAAAGGAGGAACCGGACTTTGTTGGACATGGTCCGATCCATGATGAGTCATGCAGGACCTTCCAGGCTCCTTTTGGGGACATGCTGTTATAACGGAAGCTTTCACACTTAACCGTGTTCCATCTAAGACGGTTCACCGTACACCATATGAGATATGGGTCGGGAGACGGCCCAAGATGTCTTTCATGAAGATTTGGGGTTGCGAAGCTTATGTGAAACGTCAAGTTTCTGATAAGCTTGGCTCTAAATCAGATAAATGCTTCTTTGTGGGGTATCCAAAGGAAACCAAGGGATACTTTTTCTATAATCCTACCGAGGGCAAAGTGTTTGTCGCACGGACGGTTGTGTTTCTAGAAAGGGAGTTTATCTCCAAAGGAACCAGTGGGAGAAAAGTAGAACTTGAAGAAGTTCAAGTTTCACAAAGCAAAGAATGAACCAATGGTGGAAATAGAGCAGCCTCCACAAAATGTTGTGGAACAAAGAACTCGCTCTAGTAGCACAAGACTGCGTAGGTCTAACAGATACGTCATCAACGTAAGAGAGATATGGATTTCTCATGACCCAACAAGGTGACGTATTGCTCATGGATCAAGATGAGTCTCGTGACTTACCAGGAAGCCATTATTGGCCCAGATCTGAGAAATGGCTTGAGGCCATGAGATCTGAAATGGATTCCGTGTATGCCAACCAGGTACGGACCTTGGTTGACCCATTTGAAGGGGTAAAACCCATTGGGTGCAAGTGGGTTTTCAAGAAGAAAATCGACATGGATGGTAATGTGCATACCTTTAAGGCGCGATTGGTGGCTAAAGGTTTCAAACAAATTCATGGTGTAGACTATGATGAAACTTTTTCCCAGTTGCGATGCTTAAAACCGTTCGGATCTTGCTCGTTGCAAAGATACCATGATTATGAAATCGGCAAATGGATGTCAAAGCTGCTTTCCTTAATGGAAATCTTCTCGAAGATGTGTACATGACACAACTGAGGGTTTTGCCACTCCAGAGGATGCTAGAAAAGTATGCAAGTTGCAACGATCTATTTATGGATTAAAGCAAGCTTCCGGAAAAGTAGGAATCTTCGTTTTGATGATACAATCAAACAGTTTGGTTTCATCAAGAATGAAGAAGAATCTTGTGTCTACAAGAAGGTTAGTGGGAGCACAGTTGTCTTTCTAGTATTGTATGTAGATGACATACTACTAATTGGAAATGACATCCCTACCCTACAGTCCGTAAAGACTTGGTTAGGGAACTGCTTCTCTATGAAGGACTTGGGCGAAGCCACCTATGTATTAGGTATCAGGATCTATAGAGATAGATCACTGAGACTGCTTGGCCTAAGTCAGAGTACATACATAGACAAAGTGTTAAGACGATTTAACATGCATGAATCCAAGAAAGGACTCTTGCCTATGTCACATGGTGTAAGCTTATCTAAGGCTCAATCCCCTTCCACCCAGGATGAGAGGGATCGCATGAGCAAGATTCCATATGCATCTGCAATTGGATCTATCATGTATGCCATGTTATGTACTCGACCAGACATCTCGTATGCTTTGAGCATGACGAGTAGGTACCAGTCTGATCCCGGTGAAAGTCATTGGACTGCTATCAAGAACATCCTTAAGTACTTAAGAAGGACTAAGGATTCGTTCTTGGTATATGGAGGCGAGGAAGAGCTAGTCGTAAAGGTTACACCGATGCTAGCTTTCAAACCGATAAGGACGACTCCAGATCGCAATCGGAGTTATGTTTTTTGCCTAAATGGTGGGTTTGTGAGTTGGAAGAGTTCAAAGCAGGAGACGATCGCCGATTCTACCACGAAAAGGTGAGTATATTCGCCTCCAATGAAGAAAGGAGGCCGTTTGGATCGGGAAGTTCATTACCGAACTTGGCACTATTCCTAGCATTGTGGACCCAGTGGACCTCTATTGTGATAACAATGGAGCCATTGCACAAGCTAAGGAGCCTAGATCTCACCACCGATCCAAACATATACTTAGGCGCTTCCATCTCATTCGAGAGATCATCGATAGAGGAGATGTGAAGATATGCGAGTACCAATGTATGATGATAACATTTTTGATCCACCGACGAAGCCTCTTGCAATGCAGAAGCATGAGGGTCACACTAGGTCTTTAGGCATTAGATATATGCCCGATTGGCTCTAGTGCAAGTGGGAGATTGTTGGTGTATGCCCTAGTGGCCAATACATTTTGTTTGTATTGACATACATTATATTATGCTATTTTATATATGAGGCATTTCATTTATTGTGTTCTTTTTTGATAAACATAATAAAGTCCTTAGAATAGTAAGTTTGATGCCATAGGACATCAAGTGGATGACTTGATCGTGAGATCCTTTTGGTTACAACACTATTCTTAAATGTCCCTAGTCAAGTATTATTATTAATTAGGACAACAATAATACATTGAGACTAGTATGTGTAGAGACTGATGACCGCATCTCACGGGTCATGGATATGAGATATCAAGTCTTCACATTGGTACATATTAGAGTAATGATGTCTTTTGATCGACCCACCATGAGAACGCTACATGGATCGTTACGTGAGTGTCATAGCGATTCTCATAGTGATAATGGTGTTTGTGGTCCTTTGACACGAAATCACTACCATTCCTACATGAGGAGTTATGTGTTTTAATGCCATCAAACGTCATCTCGTAACAAGGTGATTATAAAGTTGGTTATTGGACATACCGCAAATCATGCGAGAGGGATGTGAGTGACCTAGATGGAATTTGTCACTCCTACATAACAGAGCGATATCTTCGGGCCCCACGATTGAGTGAGACTGCGAAATGCATGGCACATGCTCAAATGAGTCAATATAAGATATTGATCTCATTTATTGTTACAAAGTCTACTCGAGTATCGTGAAACGAATGATTGGACTATACAAGGGTGACGCATTCCATGCCTTGTGTTCAATCTAGATATCTTGACAAAGGGACTAAACTACACGGAAACATTGATCACGGATAGGTTATGTCAAATCACCGACATTCTCATTACTTGGGTAGCAAAGTGATGTGTTGCTAGATACCGCTTCTTGTTTGTAATATTAAAATGAGATTTTAATATTACTACCAACGTCATGAGAACCTAGCTTGCAGGTCGCACACTTAGAACAGTACTAAATTGGAGCAATAAGGATCCAAGTTGGACTCGGATTCAATTGTGGGCCTAACTCATGACAGAGATGGGTTTTAGGGTTGCAGGACTTACCTTGCTTGGCATTGTCACACTCACTTAAGGCACCACTATTATAAATATAATGTTCCTTCTCTTGTTTAAGGGATTTGCTATACATGTTACATCACAACCCTAGCCGCACCTAAGAAAGTGAGTGAGAGACGGTGAAAGGTTCTTCTCTTCTATTCGCAGCTAGCACCGCGAAAAAGCAGGCGTGACTCCTTTTGCAAGTCTGAAATTCGTGTGGATACCGCAGAAACATCGTCGCTATTACTTGTTGGTGATTCACCTCGCTTGTGTTTATCACGCTTCAAGAGGTAATTTTTAAAAACTCGGATTATGGACTTTTCGCATGGATCCTGTGTGGGAATCCTATTATTCCGCTGCGAGATATTTTGATCCGCAATTCCCAACAATTTTAGGCCACTTTTCACACTCTGATTGCAATAAAGTGCCTAAACTACCCCAGTTTGTCACAAAACTTAACTGACATGTCAAACAAGTAAGATATAACTTTTGTAACCATTTACAAGTCCAACATGTTTTTTGAGATGTTACATTTCTCCCATCTTTTTTAAAATTTTGTCCCAAAATTTGGTTTACCTAATGTAATAAGTCACGTGCAACTTGTTACCAAGTGGCCTCAAACTCGAAAGGGGAGTGAATTGAGTTTATGAAATATTTTCGCAAATCTTTCGTAAAATGTTTGTTTATCAATTTTCGTTGAAGCTATTGGATAATTGAAGTGAATAGATAAATGAGATTAAATGTTTCACTCACAAATTAAACAAGCCAAGATGAATAACATTCAAGCAAGCATATAAAATAAATGTACAAATGTAAAGAGATAGGGTTGAGAGAATCAAACACAAGGATTTATCCTGGTTCAGCCACCCCTTGTGACCTACGTCCAGTCCTTAAGCGAACCACTCAAGATTTTCCACTAAACTTCAAGCTTGAACGGGTACTTGAAAACTTTTACAGATTGGAGCACTCAACAACACCTTAGGATACATCACCCTTATACTTTGAGCCTCAAAACAGGGATGCCTCACCCTTTACAACCTTTGAGAGATACCTCACCCTCTTTACACCTTTGAAGGATACCTTACCTCCTTTTCAACAAGGGATACCTCACCCTTTTTCACTAGAGGGATACCTCACCCTCTTTATAGAATAAACAAAGTGTTTGAATGATAGAAACTCTCTCAAAGAGTAAATTGATACAAATTGAAGCTCTAGCAATGCCCCTTTTGAATATCTCAACTTTTCTCACAAAAATAGGATAAAAAGATTTTCAGAATTTAATTCTCATATATAAGTATTAGATTGATGTTCTAAATTGAAGGTTAGCCATTAATGAAGACCCAAGGCAAGTATTTATAAGTTGTTGGAAGAAAGGAGCCATTGGGTAGCATTTATGGCAACATTAAAAGCCAAGAAAATAGTTGTTAGCTGTTGTCAGACTACTAGTAATTGATTACACAATCTCTGTAATCGATTACATGACTGTTTGAACGTATTCTTGGCTTTCTGGGCACTTGGTAATCGATTACCAGCTTGGTGTAATCGATTTCAAGGCCTCTGACTTTCTTGTAATCGATTACCATTTCTTTGTAATCGATTACAGGACTTCTTGAACGTGTTCTTGCCTTTCTGGGATCATTGTGATTGATTACTAGATTGGTGTAATCGATTACAAGGCCTCTGACTTACTTATAATCGATTACAATGCACATGTAATCGATTATAAGGCCTCTGTTTACTGTGTAATCGATTACAAACATCATGTAATCGATTACCTTGACCTTTGAACATATTTTTCAAGTCCAAATAAGTATGTAAGTCATTTCTAACACTTAGATCATTGGATTAAACATAAATGCCTTCATGAATATTGAATCTAAGATTAAAAATAATATTTCTTGAAAAACATGTTTAACTTTGAATTTACAAGCTGATTTTGAAAATGATATTTGGAAAATCATTTGAGAATCATTGAGATACTTAAATGGCATTTTACATTGATATTCTAAGACTTATATCTATATACCTCTTAGTTTTTTTTTTTGATCTTGGTCTTTTCTTTTGCTCTTGATCTTCTCTTTATTATCTTGATCTTCTCTTTTTGATCTTGATCTTCTCTTTTTGCTTTTGTTATCATCAAAAACTCATTTGACATGCTTCAAGACATAAGCATTCACACAACTCACATTTAAAACAAGTACAACCAAACCTTAAAGAAACAAAATCATACACTCACCTTTTTCTAAACCCATAGGTTGCGTTGTCTTCTTGCCTTGCAAGATATAAACCCTTCTCGGAGCTGTGGGTCTACTATCTAGTTGTGCTTCTTCCCTCTGTAGACACTCTTTAGCAAAATGCCCTAGCTGCCCATACTTGTAGCATGCTGATTGCCCTGCCAAGCAAGGTTTATCACAATGCTATCTTCCACACTTAGGGCACTGAGCCCTATTTGAGTCCATCTGATCTTGTTTACCTTTATCACCCTTTGTGAACTTTTGATCACTATGTTTCCTCTTTTAGGAACCTTTAGATTCTTGGTTCACTATAGATCTCCTAATATGTCCCTCTATTATTTTGCACTTGTTGACCAAAGAAGAAAAATCTACAAGGGTTCTATCGCCTTCTTGATATCATTTCTTAGAACAGACTCGAACTTCACATATCTCTAGTTTTCATTCGGGTCATGTTTGAAATGATAAGAAAACTTTGACAGCTCCTCAAACTTAGCTACATACTGGCCCATTGATAAGTTTCCTTGTTCCAGCTTCATAAATTCCACCTCCTTCTTATTACGCAAGTGATGCGAATTAAAAGTTGCAAACCCTAGTGCAGGTTGTTTCAAGTAATAAATTCTCAAGAGTTTGAGGTCGGTCCACAGGGAATTGATGAAGAAAAAATTCTTTGACGTAAGGAAAATATTTTATCACAATAATAAAGGTAATAAAACGTAGTTACAAATAAAAAGGATTTACTTGGGTTAGGAGATCCACTCTTAGTAAGTAAATTAAGGACATGATTAATACTTCTTATAACTCAATTAGAATTCACGCATAATGGAGGTTCCAATCGAAAAATACAACGTTTAAAGTTCATTTAAGATTATATATGTAATTATATTATGGTTCCTTTAATTATCTATTAACACCACTACTTATAAATGGGCTCAAGCATTCGTTGTGCTAACCTATTATCTACAATGAATCAAGATCTTCACTTTACAAGGAGTGTTTCTAAATTGATTGGAAACAAAATACAACACATATAATGACTAATTGATAATATATCATTTAAGCACAAGAAAGAAATTAATCTAACCTTAATTTATTACCAAAAGCTTCACCCTTTCACCCTAAGTAAAATGAAAATTAGTTACTCATAGATAACAAGAAAGAAAGAGAGAAGAAGAAGAAGAAGAAGAAGAACATAACTTCAATTTAGAATAAAAGAAAACTACAATAAGATAAACAAATAAAACAATAGCATGATATTGATCTCTAAAACCAAGATTCTCAAATGATCAGCCAATGGTGCCTTTTATAAAGGAGGAGGGATACAAAATGATAAGGGGCTAATTAATGAGTGAGTGGATGAGTGGGTGAATGATTGGAAAATGCCAAGTAGTGGTTTGATAATTGTGAATGAGTGAAAAATTATTGAGATTTTTGTCTCTGAAATCATTCAGTGTTGAACTCATGGATGCCGTCAGATTATGGAAAAGTGATCCTCATGAAATTTGTAGGCTTTTGTCTTAGCTTTCCAATTCACTAGTTTCAGCCCAAAATAATTCCTACAGCTCGAGTTATGGCCCAATCATTGCATACTGTTCAGGACCAACTACAACTCCTCTATTTTGTCTTCTAGGCCCAATATGACCTATTATACTTCTGAAATGACTCTTATATTCTTCACAAAAGTTGTAGATTTGGGTCTTAAATTTCCAATGCCACTAGTTTGGTGTCAATTAGATTCCTATATTTCAAGAAATAGCCCGATGAGTATGCAAAGGTCAAACTGCCAGGATCAGCACTCTAAATCTTGCTTCAACTCCAATTTAAATTATTCAAACGTGTGATTTGGATCTTAAGGTCTCATAAAAGTTGAAGATAATTGTCTTAACTTTTCTACAAGACTAGAATCATAACATTCAGATATTAACAACTCAAATTATAGTCAGTTTACTAAACGCTGCCAAATAGACAAATTAAAGCCAATTCAAACAATAATTCTTTCAATGATCTAATTAAGGTCAATATCAATAAATGCAACAAAATTAACTTAATTAAGCCTAATTAAACCTTAAAAAGCCCAGTGAAAGGATTATAAAATGAGTAAAATATATTGCTATCAAATTCTCCCACACTTAACTTTTGCACTCCCAGGCAAAACACATAAGACCAAAGCTAGGGAACAAGGAAAACCAACACAAACTCAAAAGCTAGAAATTCTAAAAAACTCAATTTCTAATAATATTTAAGAATGAAGAGCAACCAAAGATTCAATGGATCAAAACATTTATGAGATAACGTTTCTTCACATATCAAACCAACAAGCAAGGAAACTTCAATTGAAAAGCATGAGTCAAGAATGATAGATCTTCACAAGATTCACTCACAATCCCTCAAGTGTTCAAAAAGTAAGTATTTCACTCAATTCAACCTATGAAAATTGTACTACCATAAGCTTGCTTATATTCTACTTCTTCACTACTCAAAACATATGCACACGAGAATCAAGAAGACTTTATTCAAGGTTGTAATGGGGTCAGGGTAAAGGAAGGGGATAACATGAATATGACAAGTTAAATACCAAAGAGAATAAAAGAGCATTAGGGTTGAGTTAAAATAACAAACATGAAAAGTTCATTCCAACATAATGCAAATTCCCTTTACTCTTTTTTTTTTTAAGATGACTACTCTTTCTTTTTTCATCAACCGTTTTGTACAAACACCCCCACACTTGTTTAACAACTCATCTAATGTCAATATTCTTTTATTCCCTCAGGTTAGATAAAAACATTTTTTTAAGGCATGTAATGAGCTAAAAACAAGGAATGGTTAAATAAGCTCAAAGGGGTTAAGTAAGGAAAAATATACAAAGTTAGTTATTTGGTTAAAGTAGTTATTTCAAGAAAAATGTCTCAATCATGTATGCATGTAAAAATGTAGCCTCAAATAGAGTCAAAGCAAGTTCTAAAGTAATAATTTCATGAGTAAAAATCACACAAGAAATAAAAGAATGGTGAAAATGTTCAATCCATTCATCAATAGGCTCAAAATCTTATAAAGCATATTTCTATCATTCTCAGTCCACCAATTCAATATTCATAACCAAGCATATGATTTTTAAGAAAGAAGATAATTTACTCAATCATGCTATGTTCCCTGAATTTGAATTGCTACTTTCACACAAAATAGTTATCTACCTAATTACTCCTTACTCTGCCACTAATTTTGATGCATCTCAAGAGCAAATTTACCTCAAGGGCATAATTTACTCCTTACTTTGTCATCCTTAATTAGTTTTGCTATTAGTAAGTTGCAGACAAACATATAAACACACTTCCTCATTTTTTTATTAGTTTTTTTTAACTATTCTTCCCCCTAACTAGGTCACAACATTGTCCTCAATGTCAAAATATAGATAGGTAAAAGATAAAAGATATTACCTGTTGTGGCAATTATTGAAAAGAGAAACCTTATACAAATTTAAACAGAAACAAAGTATGATAAATAAAACCGAAGATAAAGGAAAGTTATAGATGAAGTGTCAGATCACATTCACATTCCTTGTTACCTCCCTTATTGCTTCCTTCTGCCAATCTATCTGAGCTATTACTGGATCAGGTTCACAAATAAAAGTTTATAATTTATCAATTAATTCATTAACAGTGGAAGCAAATATAAGGAGTCGTTTTGTCGAAGGTGTGATAAAGTTCTGTTCCACAGCATGGTCAACTAAAGATAAAAAATTATTAAAGAAATTAATAACATTCAACAAACCTATTGGTTTATGATGGATGTTCAGTTGGACCCAAGAGATAATTTGAAAAACTTTTTCCAAAGTACCAAAATCACCCGGTAATGCAATGAATGCATTAGAGTTTTCAAGCATTGTCCTCATTCATCTATGCATAGATAATACTTGAAGTTCCAGCCCAATTATTTTTCAAATGATGTTCTTTTGAGTGAAAGGTTCAGGAATGATACTTAAAACTTGACCGCCTCTTAGATATGCAAAAAGTGATACAGCCCCCATTAACCTAATTCTACCTCCCTTATATACTACATGAATGTTTCTCGCAGTCAGTGTTTGACCAATAGTGCTTGCTGCATTTACAAACTCTAAACTCTTCTCATAACTTGACCCACAAAATACACAGATATTAGTAAGTCTACGAACAGAAGCTCCCTCTATTTCTACACTTACACTCCCTTTGAATGATTGTGAGTTAGCAAAAAGTGAAGAAAATGGAGTGTTAAATAGGGAAGAGAATGGAAAAAGTAATGATAGCACCTATATGGATAGGTTGGCTGTTGTTAGAAAAGTTTAAAATTAAGAAACTTTTATTATTATTAATTTTTTTATTTTTTTTATTTTTTATTTTTACTATTTTTTAATTTTTTTTAGACTTCAAGAAAACCATCAAGGTGAATAAGTCTAAAAACTCCTAAAGGACCCTGCTCAAAGGATCGTCTATCCAAAACCAAAATCATACAAAGATAGAATTATAATAATATAATTATAATAACAAATGGTGGCATATCTTTGAATTACGTGTCACTGGTGTAATAAACACGCACTCCCATTTATTTAAAGAAAAGAAAAAGAAAAGAAAGAAATCATCGAGGGTTTCCATCCTAGCTCTAGAACCTGGAGAGCTCACACTTGGGTTCGTAACATCAACAAAGATGCTAAAATATGAAACTCATAATGTAAAGATCTAGAACGCCCTATCCTAGGGCGCTGAGAGCCCCTTCTAATAAAAGAGATGATCAAGCGCAGATGTCTCATAAGTTTTGACAGCCACGGGTTACTTCTCACTAATAACCAGAGTAGGATGCTTCTTCTTGTCCATCAACTCCATAGTGCCTAGATGGTGAACATTGATTCATGGAGTATGGCTCTCTACAAACCATGGTATATGAACTTTTTTCAAGGACCGGCGTATAAAGGTCCACCAGAGTCAATGACGGGTCTGCCATTTGCAGGGGCTCCTCACTCAATTAAGAGCATGGTACTCTTTCGATCGCCTTTTTTTAGGATATGTACAAGATAATATATGCATGTTGTTGTGATTGTGGTTCACATCTTCCTCTATTTTTACGTCTAGTAACAGGTTAAACGTCTTCTATGAGTCGAGGATAACCTTCCCATCCAATTTTCTTATAAATTGGTAAATAGTGTCTTTTTGAGTCAGATTCCCAAGACTATAATATTTTTGCTCATCCCCAAAGAAATTCCACAAATTAAGAAGCTCATGATGCACAACTCCATAAGAATGCATCTCAAGAGTAATAAGATATCATCTAATGACTCCTTACTCAGTCCATTCTTAATAAAGTAAATTTTATCTTCTCAGTTTAAGGAAACCATTCCCAAAGAATAACATCACGTGTTACAATTCCATTGAGCACATTTGTAATAAACTTGTATTCTTTTCGCTTTTCTCCTTTTAGAATAGAACTTTTACTAAAACCCAGCATGTATGGGACAAATGAATTTGAAGATTCACCAGCTAAACGAACCTTTACTTTGATTATCCAGCATATATCTTCTGGGATGCTCTTGTGCATTAACAGTCTTAATCTTTCACACCTAGCTCTGTAGATTTTTTTTAGAGCATTTTAAGGAAGAAAAGGAAAATACTTTCTTAAATTCAAGAGAATGGCATCCATTTTAAAGGAGAATGATTCAGTTATTATGGGAAACTAAAAAGTAAACCGACTTGAGATTCATGGAGTACCATTATTCGTCACTTAACTGGGGGTCACAAAGAATTGGAAAAAGAAAGCAACAAAATTAAAATAAATTCTTCTCATAACAAAGATTAGAAAGGGAGATGAATTCTACCTCAACAACTTGATGCTCCAGAAATGGTTTGAGTTTTTGTCCATTGACTTTAAAAACATTACCATTCCTAGGGTTCTTAATATCTATGGCCCCATGAAGAAAAACATGTTTGACAATAAAAGTGCCAATCCACCTAGATTTCAATTTTCTAGGGAATAGGTGAAGACGAGAATTATATAGCAAAACTTTTTTACCATTTTCAAAAGATTTTCTCAAAATTGATTTGTCATGAAAAGCTTTTGTTCTAGCTTTATAAATTTTTGAGTTTCTATATGCATCATTTCTCAATTCCTCAAGATCATTTAATTGTAATTTGTGTAACTTGCAGGCATCTTTAAGATTTAAGTTGAAAGCTTTAATGACCCAAAATGCCTTATGCTCTAATTCTACAGGCAAGTGACAAGGTTTTCCATAGACTAACCAATAGGGTGACATGCCTAAAGATGTTTTGAAAGCAGTATAGTAAGCCCAAAGTGCATCGTTTAGTCTTAAAGACCAATTTTTACGATTTTAGTTAACCATTTTTTCTAAAATTTGTTTAATCTCCCTATTTGCTAATTCTACTTGTCCACTTATCTGAGGATGATAAGGGGTGACAATTTTGTATATAATGCCATATTTCTTTATTAAAGACTTAAATGGTTTATTACAAAAATGTGTTCCCTCATCACTAATGATAGCTCGGGGGATTCCAAATCGACTCAAAACATCTTCTTTTAAAAATTTAAGAACAATTTTGTGATCATTGTATCGACATGGCATCACCTCAATCCATTTTGAGACATAATCAACTGCAACCAAAATATACACAAATCCAAATGGTGATGGAAATGGACTCATGAAATCAATTCCCAAACAATCAAAAATTTTAATGATAATGATAGGGTTTAGAGGCATCTTGTCTCTTTTAGAAATGGAACCTAATTTCTGACAAGTTTCATAACTTTTGCAAAAGATATAGCTATCCTTAAATAAAGTGGGCCAATAAAATCAGCACTGCAAGATTTTCACAATTGTTTTCTTTGAAGAAAAATGACCTCCACATGCTTCTGAATGACAAAATTTAATGACACTTCACTGTCAGGTACACATCTTCGAATGATTTGATTAGAACAATATTTGAACAAATATAGGTCATCCCAATAAAAAATTTTCACCTAGTCAAAAACTTTTTTCTGTCTTGGTGTATCCACTAAGGTGGCATCTTTTTTGTTACAAGAAAATTGACTATGTTAGCAAACCAAGGCATGAAATTGACAAAATATAAAAATTCATCGAGAAAAGAATCATTGATAGGTGTGTTATCAAAAGATGAGCCTGTTGTCAGTCTAGACAAATGATCTATAAAAATATTTTTAGCTCTTTTCTTGTCTTTTATTGTGATGTTGAATTCTTAAAGTAACAAGATCCACCATATCAACCTAGGTTTGACATCCTGCTTAGATATTAAATATCTAACAGCAACATGATCAATGAAAATAACAGTAGAAGAACTAATTAAATAAGCTCCTCCACAAGAATTCTTGGACTTCCACAAGAATATTGGAGACCAAAAATCTTGTTTGCTATTGCAAGAGGTATTGGTGTTTCGCTATCTTTGGATGATGCTACAATAAACAAAACCTTAGGCCACTTTCCAAGGATCTTAGTTGATTTGGATATGAGTTCTGACCTTAGGGAACAAATTCTTGTAGAAAGAGAAGGTTTTGCCTTCTTTGTTGATATTGAATATGAAAGGCTCCCACCATTTTGCTCTTCTTGTGGTATCATTGGACACTCTATAGCAAATTATAGAAAAGGGCAGATGGCCAAAAATAAGGAGAATCAAGGAGTCTTGATAGGCAAGAAACCTGTTCTTCGCTATGTCCCTAAAAAAGGTAGTATCGAATGATCCTAAGGATCAGGTGACAACTTTTTCGCCTCAGGTTCCTGATCAAGAAGGTAATCTTGGTATGAATAAGGGGAAGGAATGTTAACATTGTTGGTGAAACTACCAATTTGTAGGCTGGAATTAACTCTATTATTTCTAATAGGGTGAATTTGGAATTTGAAGATCTTTCATTGAATGAAGACAGAAATTTGGTGCAGTCAAATATAAACAATGATGCTGTCAATAATGAGGCAGCTATCATTGTTAATAATGGTGGAGCAGTTAGTAATGATGTTGTTTATACTGCTATGTTGGATGTAATTGTTGGCCCAGATCGTGTTATTGATGCAGAATTTAGAGGAAGGGAATTAGATTCAGTTGTTAACAGAATTGAGAATGTTAATGAGGATGCTACAGCCGATCAGAATTTGATTGATGAGAATGAAGATTCAATCGAAATCATTTTTTATGAGTCTAGAGATGCTATTCCTATTCAGAATCAGGTTCAACCTTTATATCAAAATGTGACAGTTGGTGATGGTGTATCCTGCCATAGTAATGATAATTTATAGGTGCATGAAATTAGCTATATTTCAGTCAGTTTTTCTGCTAACTCTGCTATAGTTCTTAATAGTGGTCATGTAATCTCTTCTCCTATACCATCAAAAGTTCAACAAGATATGAGAATAATTTCCAAATTTTGGAGTGATGGAACTGAGGAAGAGTATTCTGAGATTCCTGAACAAAATGTTGTTGATGATTATACTGTTGTGCTGTCAAAATCTCAAAAAAAGAAGATGAGAAAGAAAGCTAATCAAGCTGCAAAAGCTTAGATTGGTAGAGCCCATTCAAAGGCTGGTCTTAGCAACTTTGCATAATAAAGCTCCTTTATTGGAATGCTAGAGGTATTGGAAACCTTGATACAAGGTTAGTCCTTAAAAAGCTTTGTCTTTCATATAAGCATGATTTCTTGTTTATTTCTGAACCTTGGATAACTCAAGATCATATTCCTGTTAACTACTAGAGTAGTCTACACCTGAATCTTTTTGCTATGAATGATAGGAATGGTCTTGTTTCCAACCTATGGTGTTCATGTCTGATCACTATGCACCTATTGTTATAGCTACTTCCAGTCAATATATTGCTTTCTCTGTAAAGTTGAATGGTCAGGATCTCTTTATATCAGCTATTTATGCTGCAACTAATGCTCGGATTAGAAGAAATCTCTGGCTCGATCTGTATAATTTACAGATTTCTCATCAGGGACCGTGGTGTTGCATTGGTGACTTTAATGCTATATTGGGACCTCATGAGAAAAGAGGTTCTAGGCTGCCAGATAAAGCTTTATGTGAAGATTTTAGGTCTTTGACAGATTCATTAAATCTAACCCATATCATGACTCGAGGTGCTCAATTTACTTGGTCAAATGGTAGAAGAGAAGGTTCTTATATTGAGAGAAGGTTGGATAGGTCTATTTGCAATGATAATTGGCTTCAATTTTGGTCAAGTATCTCTTATTGCACACTTACTAAAAGCAAATCTGATCATTATCCAATCCTATTGAATCTGTTAAAGGAGTATAGAAGGCATAGTTCACCTTTTAAGTTTCTCAAAATGTGGTCTACTCATCCAGATTGCATCAAGATCATTACTGAGGCTTGGAAAGAAGATGTATATGAATGTCCCATATTTGTTTTGGCTCAAAAACTCAAATTGCTCAAAGTAAAACTAAAGGAATGGAACAGGAATGTCTCTGGGGATGTGCAGTCTAAGGTCTCCACTGCCTTGTTCTTAGTAGATCATATTCAAATCCAAATGGACCTCCTAGGATGCTCGGATGATCTGCTTGACCAAGAGAAAGATGCTCAATTGAAGCTGCATCATTCCTTATGCTGGGAAAATGAGTTTTGGAAGGAAAAGTCTAGAATAAATTGGTATGCATTCGGGGATAGGAACACTGAATTTTTCCATAAAACAACAAAGATCAGACATGTTACTAAACAGATTTCTATGTTGAAACATGGAGAGCAAATCCTTAACAATTAAACTGATATTGAGGAGCATATTCTGAATTTTTACCAATCTTTGTTTACCTCAGAGAACAGGTGCCAGTCTAATGATCTTATTGACAAGGTTATCCCTATTTTGGTTTCAAGAGAGGAAAATGCTATGTTAACTAATCTACCATCTATAGAGGAGGTTAGAAATGCAGTTTTTTCTATGAATGCAAATGGTGCTCTAGGTCCTGATGGCTTTGGGGGTTTCTTCTTCTAACAATTTTGGGATATTATCTCTGGAGATGTTTTTGCTTCTGTTCTTCAGTTTTTTAGAGAGAGTTGGCTACTACCCAATCTTAACTCCAATGTTATAATGCTTATTCCTAAAGTGTAAGGGGCAGATAAAGTAGAACTTTTTAGACCTATAGCCTTAGCAAATTTTCAATTCAAAATCATTACAAAGGTGATGGCAGATAGGCTTGCCATTGTTGCTCCAAATTTTATATCAGTCAATCAAAGAGTTTTCATAAAAGGAAGACAAATCGCATATTGTGTTTGCTCTGCATCTGAGGCTATCAACCTACTTGATAAAAAAGGTTTTGGGGGTCAATTAGCTCTAAAAATTGACATTAAGATGGCTTTCGATACTATTAATTGGTACTTCCTCTTACAATTTCTAAAGGCTTTTAGGTTTGATCAAACTTTCTCCAATTGGGTGAAGGTAATCTTAAACTCTGCAAAACTCTCTATATCAGTGAATGGTCATATTATTGGCTACTTCAATTGTAAAAGAGGTGTTAGACAATGTGATCCCTTATCCCTTCTTCGATTTTGTATAGCTGAGGAAGTGCTTAGCCATGGGATTTCAAAGCTGGTTGATGAGGGATAGCTCCAACTAATGGTAGGTCCTAGAGGTTGTAATATGCCAAGTCACATTCTTTATGCGGATGATGTTATGATCTTCTGCAGAGGATCAAAGAAGAGCCTGCAAAGCCTAATTTCTATTTTTCAAGCATATGACCAGGCCTCAGGTCAAGTTATCAACTTAGAAAAATCTAAATTTTATGCAGGCCATCTCTCTTCTGCTAGAAGGTTATGCATTTCTAATATGCTTGGGTTTTCCTCAAGCTACCTTCCATTCACCTATTTGGGAGTTCCATTATTCCAAGGAAAGCCAAGAAAAATTCACCTCCAACCAATAGCTGACAGAATCAAGTGTAAACTTTCCTCTTGGAAAGGCTCTTTGCTTTCCATTATGGGGTAGAGTGCCATTGATTAATTCTGTCATACAGGGCATGCTTATTTACAGCTTTCGAATCTACTCCTAGCCTGTTAGTTTGCTCAAAACTTTGGATAGATGGATTAGAAATTTCCTTTAGGCTGGAGATATTCAAACCAAGAAAATAGTAATTGTTACCTGGCACCGTGTTTGTAGCCCAGTTCAGAAAGGGGGCTTGGGAATTGGATCTATTAGAGCAATAAATAATGCAACTATGTTAAAACTTAGTTGGGAATTTATCTCTTCTAAGGATCAGTGGTCTAGCATCCTAAGATATAGAGTTCTAAAAAATAATCTCCCTATTAAGCATCATATCAAATCTTCAATTTGGGCTGGTATTCAAAACTGCCTTCCCACTATCTCAAGCAATACATTCTGGCAGCTTGGTAATGAATCTTGCATTAATTTTTGGACTGGTGTTTGTCTTTCAAAACCAGTCGTGGATCTGATGAAGGTTCCAAATGAAGTTTATCCCTCCCTTTCTGCAAAAGTTCGTGACTTTATTAAGGATGGGAAATGGTATACTCCTGCTATTTTACTTGACAAGCTGCCCTCTCTGCTGAATAAAATTGAGAAAGTTTCTATTCCTATTCTGCCTTGTGAAGATCAACTAGTATGGAGTCTTACAGATTCAGGTTGTTTATCTCTAAAGGATGCATTTATCTTTCAAAATCCTAAAGGTCAAACTACTTCCTGGTCTAAGGTAATTTGGAACTTTTGCATCCCTCCATCTAAGTCATTTTTGCTATGGAGAATCATTCATAATCGCATGTCTACGGATGAGCAACTTTGGGCTAGAGGATGCACTGTGGTATCTATTTACAGTTTATGCGAATCTGCTGTAGAGTCTACTGAATATCTATTTTTTAGGTGCAAATTTGCTAAAACTTTGTGGAGCTAGTTTAGTAGCACTATTAACTGCACATTTGATTTTTCATCTATTCATTCCATTCTCGCTTTATGCCATCAGCGTTTGAGTTCCCAGATTAAAGATATTATAGTAGCTGGTATCATTAATATCTTTTGGGTCATTTGGCACTGTAGGAACAAGATCAAGTTTGACAACAAAGTAATTCCCATTAAATCTGGTTTGAACTTGATTATTGCTTCTGTTTCTCTCTCAGGCAAGTCCAGTTCTGGCACTATATTAAATTCTATTTTTGATTTTTTGGTCCTGAAGCAGTTTTTAGTTGATGGTCGTCTAAGGCATGCACCTTCAATCAAACAAGTTTATTGGCATCCTCCTTTATGCAATTGGGTTAAATGTAATACAGATGGGGCAGCTAAAGGTTTTCCAAGTCTTTCATCCTATGGTGGCATTTTTAGGGACAAAAGTGTAATAGTTCTTAGTTGTTTTTCAGTTAATCTTGGGATCTCTTATGCTCTTCATGCTGAGTTGATTGGTGCAATGTTTGTCATTGAGATTGCTAAGAAAAAAGGATGGCATAATTTATGGCTTGAATGTGATTCTCAATTAGTTATTTCTGCTTTTAATAACATCAATGTAGTTCCTTGGAGATTAAGGAATAAGTGGAGGAATTGTCTATTATTAACTAGGAATATGAACTTTGGTTTTTCTCATATATTCCGTGAAGGCAACAGTTGTGCAGATAAACTTGCCTCTTACGGATCCTCTATTCAAGGATTTTGTTGGTGGGACTTAGCCCCCTCTTTTATTAGTGAAGACTTTTTCCATAATAGGATTAGTCTTCCCAGCTTTAGATTTAGATGATTCTTTTCGTGGGTCAGGTTCATGCCCCTCCATGATCTCTTCTCTTGTTTCTTCTTTTTTTAAATAAATTTTAGGTGTGTTGCTAATAACTCCATGAAATGTAGTTATTTATGCCCCATAATTGTGCTTCATGGCATGCTTAGTCCTTGTTCTTATACATATTTAGAAGGTTTTATGCTTATATTTGTTAAATGTCATTTGGATACCTTTCTTTATGTTTTTGAGCAATTTGTGCATATATGTTGATTGATTAAGTAGACTTGCAATTATATTTAATTTGGTACTTTCTCTAATGTAGGAAGGGCTCAAAAGAGACAAATTGATGCAAGCCAAGGCCTAGCATTGGAGGAAAGAGGCCAAGGAAACATTCCAGAGTTCCACGCCGCGGCACAAAAATTGTGCACGCCGCAGCGTGATGGGCTCAGCCAGCCATATACTGACAGGACAGACAGCTCCACGCCGAGGCGTGGGAATGTCCATGTCGCGGCGCGCGTCGACGAGCTGAGCCTATTTATTCTATTTTTCACGCACCCTCTCAGACGCTCTCTCAGTTTCTCTCTTTTAGGTTTTTAGGTTTTTAGTTTTCTGGGTTAGAGGCTGCGGCTAGAACTCCATTGGAGGTGGAGATGGAGCTTGGGGAGCTAAGGATGGAAGCCCTCTTTCCATTGAAGGAGGATCCGAGCTTCAATGGCGAAATCCATAAGCTTTCTCCTTCTCTCTTTTCTCTTTTCTCTTCCTCATTTCTTGAACATGTATTTTGTAATTTGTTCTCATGTTCATTATATAGCTGAGCTTTATTTAGGAATGATTTTGGATCCTTTTATTAATATTAATGATTTGTTCTCCTTTGAGTTTGTGTGGATCTTTGATTTTGTTCAATCATATTGTTCTTAATGCTCTTGAATGTTTGGATAACATTTGAGTGATTTGATAAAATCTAATGAACCTAGACATAGGGATTTGGGTTTGAGATCGTATGTATGCTTGATGCATGTTCGATTCTATTCCAATGGCGGGATGAGTTGATTCGCTAATGGGATAGACATATACCTCTTAGCCATGCATAGCACGTGTTTGAGAATAGACCTTAAAGAGTGGATTTTGTGTTAGCTCTCAAGGACACTTAGAGAGTTGGGCAAATGAAACCATGGTTAGATGACCTAGACATAGGCGTTTAGCTAATGTAGATTCTCAAGCTAACCTAATCATTGCGTTCATATTTATGAGGAGGATTGCTTGTTGTTAGTTGATGTAAAGGGTGAAGAAGGATTTCCCTAAACTCTAACCATTTATCCTTATTGCTTTATGTCTTTACTTTCTTTACTTTTATCCATTTTTATGTTCTTGAATAGAATTAGGTAAGCTATCGGTTAATACTTAGCATTGGAAATAAAATTATCCTCGTGGGAACGATCTCTTACTCTGTAACTATATTACTTGTGCGACCCGTGCACTTGCGGTTAGCAAATGGGCAAACACGTTTTGACCCTAACAAGTTTTTGGCGCCGTTGCCGGGGATAAGGCATTATTTCCGTATTGCTAATATTGACAATGAGTTTGCTTAGTTCTAATTCAAGTTTTATGTTTTGTTGTTGTAAATAGTTTTAATTGATGTTTTTATGCCTTTGTTTTTTGTTACCTTAGATAAGTAGTTATAGTTTGATTTTGTGTTTTTGTTAAGTTTTTGTTGTACATTCTGTGTTTTAAGTTTTTAGACATGTTTTGGAGGTGCTAGGGGCCAAAATGGAGCACCAATGTCAGCGGAGACAAGTTTGCTGCAAAATTCTACAGACTGACCTCTCACGCCGCGGCGTGAGAATGTCCACGCTACGGCTTGCCAGTCTCTGCCTGATCAGGAAAGGCACCAGAGCGCTCCACGCCGAGGCGTGAACTTTTTCACGCCGCGGTGTGACCCCCGTTTTTGCATTTTTCTGTTGTTTTTCTCTGTTTTCTTTATTTAATAATGCTCGGTTCTAATTTGGATGTTGTTTTGACTTGGTCAAGTACCCTATAGACCATGAACACCAAGAACACACATTCACTTTGGTTTGGGGGAGTATCATTGCATATTTTCACCCTTAACGCTTAATGTTTACACATGTTTTGATACTTTAAGTATGTGCTAGTGATAGTCATCATGCTTTCATGATTATATCCTGTTTTGGCTATTATTAGTAGGCTGTTGATAAAAGTTTCAATTTTCAACATTCTCTACACGATGTTATGCATGCTTGAATGAAAAATGATAAATCTTTTGAATGCATAATTTGTTGCCATTTGCTAGTGTGTGATGGTTGGCCAATGATATAAATGCTTGCAATTGTCCTCGATTCTTTTATGTAACCATTTGCAATCTTGAAGCATGCTTAAGCAATCTTGTTTGTTTTTATGCATGATGTATTTCTCACTTAGATGCTTGTTTAACTTTGAAAAGATTTGAGTGTTTATTTAGAGAATATTTATGGATTGTGCATGTGGATGATTTCTACTATCCTTGAAATTGTTTTGCAACTCTCTTGAGGCAAAATCCTAGATTGCACATGATTGAAGAAGTGATTAGGGCATTGTTTGGACCGATTGAGCCTTTCAAGCTTACCCTTACATGATTGTATCCCTAGGTCCCCTTTTGAAGCTTTCTAAATGTTTGGCCTTCTATGTTCTTCTTTCATCCTCATATTTCCTACCTTGTAATCATTCTAATGCATGTGAAAGCATTGCAATCTTTTCCTTCCCTTTATGTTTGTTGAGTGCATGATATGTTATTTCTTCACTTGAGTCCATTGTTTAGGGTATTTATGTTGTTCAATACAAAAGTGACTGGAAGGAACCGTTTGTTGCACAAAAAGTTATTTTTGTTAAAGAAAAAGAAAATAAAAAAAGAGAAAAAGAAAAGAAAAGAAAAAACAAAAGAAAGAAAGAAAGCATAAAAAAAAAAGCATTGAGTGGTTCTGAATAGTGTTATTTGTTTCATTTTGTATACCCTTATTGTAGTGACTCAAGTCTTGAAATATCATGTTATGTTTCTCAATGTTTGTATGTTTTCCATTCCCCTTTGTTCTTCACCCCATCACCTTGGCCTTACATTATAAGCTATTAAAGTCCCTCTTGATCCTCAATCATGTGTGATTTACATTAGTGGAGAGAAAGTTGTGCTACAATTTTGTGGAATCTTGATTTGTATCCATGTGTAGGTTCATAAACTTATCCGAATGAGCATGATTTGAAAAAGATAAGTTGAGCTTGCATGTTTGTGAGAGATGTCATGTGCATGATTGGAAGCTTGATTGATAGCATGTTAAGGATTGTGTATGTGTTCAGCTTAACAGTGAGGAATGAACATTCTTTGAGGGCCATTATAATCATTGTGCATTGGTTGTGGTTAAAAGAAAATTGAATTTATCATTGTTGAATGCATGTGAGCATGAACTGTCAAAGTGAGTTTTCTTAGTCATACTTTGTGTTGCTCGAGGACTAGCAACATCTTAAGTTTGGGGGTGTGATAACTCCATGAAATGTAGTTATTTATGCCCCATAATTGTGCTTCATGGCATGCTTAGTCCATGTTCTTATACATATTTGGAAGGTTTTATGCTTATATTTGTTAAATGTCATTTGGATACCTTCCTTTATGTTTTTGAGCAATTTGTGCATATATGTTGATTGATTAAGTAGACTTGCAATTATATTTAATTTGGTACTTTCTCTAATGTAGGAAGGGCTCAAAAGAGACAAATTGATGCAAGCCAAGGCCTAGCATTGGAGGAAAGAGGCCAAGGAAGCATTCCAGAGTTCCACGCCGCGGCGCAAAAATTGTGCACGCCGCAGCGTGATGGGCTCAGCCAGCCATATACTGACAAGACAGACAGCTCCACGCCGAGGCGTGGGAATGTCCATGCCGCGGCGCGCGTCAACGAGCTGAGCCTATTTATTCTATTTTTCACGCACCCTCTCAGACGCTCTCTCAGTTTCTCTCTTTTAGGTTTTTAGGTTTTTAGTTTTCTGGGTTAGAGGCTGCGGCTAGAACTCCATTGGAGGTGGAGATGGAGCTTGGGGAGCTAAGGATGGAAGCCCTCTTTCCATTGAAGGAGGATCCGAGCTTCAATGGCGAAATCCATAAGCTTTCTCCTTCTCTCTTTTCTCTTTTCTCTTCCTCATTTCTTGAACATGTATTTTGTAATTTGTTCTCATGTTCATTATATAGCTGAGCTTTATTTAGGAATGATTTTGGATCCTTTTATTAATATTAATGATTTGTTCTCCTTTGAGTTTGTGTGGATCTTTGATTTTGTTCAATCATATTGTTCTTAATGCTCTTGAATGTTTGGATAACATTTGAGTGATTTGATAAAATCTAATGAACCTAGACATAGGGATTTGGGTTTGAGATCGTATGTATGCTTGATGCATGTTCGATTCTATTCCAATGGCGGGATGAGTTGATTCGCTAATGGGATAGACATATACCTCTTAGCCATGCATAGCACGTGTTTGAGAATAGACCTTAAAGAGTGGATTTTGTGTTAGCTCTCAAGGACACTTAGAGAGTTGGGCAAATGAAACCATGGTTAGATGACCTAGACATAGGCGTTTAGCTAATGTAGATTCTCAAGCTAACCTAATCATTGCGTTCATATTTATGAGGAGGATTGCTTGTTGTTAGTTGATGTAAAGGGTGAAGAAGGATTTCCTAAACTCTAACCGTTTATCCTTATTGCTTTATGTCTTTACTTTCTTTACTTTTATCCATTTTTATGTTCTTGAATAGAATTAGGTAAGCTATCGGTTAATACTTAGCATTGGAAATAAAATTATCCTCGTGGGAACGATCTCTTACTCTGTAACTGTATTACTTGTGCGACCCGTGCACTTGCAGTTAGCAAATGGGCAAACACGTTTTGACCCTAACAAGTTTTTGGCGCGCTGTCGGGATAAGGCATTATTTCCGTATTGCTAATATTGACAATGAGTTTGCTTAGTTCTAATTCAAGTTTTATGTTTTGTTGTTGTAAATAGTTTTAATTGATGTTTTTATGCCTTTGTTTTTTGTTACCTTAGATAAGTAGTTATAGTTTGATTTTGTGTTTTTGTTAAGTTTTTGTTGTACATTCTGTGTTTTAAGTTTTTAGACATGTTTTGGAGGTGCTAGGGGCCAAAATGGAGCACCAATGTCAGCGGAGACAAGTTTGCTGCAAAATTCTACAGACTGACCTCTCACGCCGCGGCGTGAGAATGTCCACGCTGCGGCTTGCCAGTCTCTGCCTGATCAGGAAAGGCACCAGAGCGCTCCACGCCGAGGCGTGAACTTTTTCACGCCGCGGTGTGACCCCCTGTTTTTGCATTTTTCTGTTGTTTTTCTCTGTTTTCTTTATTTAATAATGCTCAGTTCTAATTTGGATGTTGTTTTGACTTGGTCAAGTACCCTATAGACCATGAACACCAAGAACACACATTCACTTTGGTTTGGGGGAGTATCATTGCATATTTTCACCCTTAACGCTTAATGTTTACACATGTTTTGATACTTTAAGTATGTGCTAGTGATAGTCATCATGCTTTCATGATTATATCCTGTTTTGGCTATTATTAGTAGGCTGTTGATAAAAGTTTCAATTTTCAACATTCTCTACACGATGTTATGCATGCTTGAATGAAAAATGATAAATCTTTTGAATGCATGATTTGTTGCCATTTGCTAGTGTGTGATGGTTGGCCAATGATATAAATGCTTGCAATTGTCCTCGATTCTTTTATGTAACCATTTGCAATCTTGAAGCATGCTTAAGCAATCTTGTTTGTTTTTATGCATGATGTATTTCTCACTTAGATGCTTGTTTAACTTTGAAAAGATTTGAGTGTTTATTTAGAGAATATTTATGGATTGTGCATGTGGATGATTTCTACTATCCTTGAAATTGTTTTGCAACTCTCTTGAGGCAAAATCCTAGATTGCACATGATTGAAGAAGTGATTAGGGCATTGTTTGGACCGATTGAGCCTTTCAAGCTTACCCTTACATGATTGTATCCCTAGGTCCCCTTTTGAAGCTTTCTAAATGTTTGGCCTTCTATGTTCTTCTTTCATCCTCATATTTCCTACCTTGTAATCATTCTAATGCATGTGAAAGCATTGCAATCTTTTCCTTCCCTTTATGTTTGTTGAGTGCATGATATGTTATTTCTTCACTTGAGTCCATTGTTTAGGGTATTTATGTTGTTCAATACAAAAGTGACTGGAAGGAACCGTTTGTTGCACAAAAAGTTATTTTTGTTAAAGAAAAAGAAAATAAAAAAAGAGAAAAAGAAAAGAAAAGAAAAAACAAAAGAAAGAAAGAAAGCATAAAAAAAAAAAGCATTGAGTGGTTCTGAATAGTGTTATTTGTTTCATTTTGTATACCCTTATTGTAGTGACTCAAGTCTTGAAATATCATGTTATGTTTCTCAATGTTTGTATGTTTTCCATTCCCCTTTGTTCTTCACCCCATCACCTTGGCCTTACATTATAAGCTATTAAAGTCCCTCTTGATCCTCAATCATGTGTGATTTACATTAGTGGAGAGAGAGTTGTGCTACAATTTTGTGGAATCTTGATTTGTATCCATGTGTAGGTTCATAAACTTATCCGAATGAGCATGATTTGAAAAAGATAAGTTGAGCTTGCATGTTTGTGAGAGATGTCATGTGCATGATTGGAAGCTTGATTGATAGCATGTTAAGGATTGTGTATGTGTTCAGCTTAACAGTGAGGAATGAACATTCTTTGAGGGCCATTATAATCATTATGCATTGGTTGTGGTTAAAAGAAAATTGAATTTATCATTGTTGAATGCATGTGAGCATGAATTGTCAAAGTGAGTTTTCTTAGTCATCTTTTGTGTGTTGCTCGAGGACTAGCAACATCTTAAGTTTGGGGGTGTGATAACTCCATGAAATGTAGTTATTTATGCCCCATAATTGTGCTTCATGGCATGCTTAGTCCTTGTTCTTATACATATTTGGAAGGTTTTATGCTTATATTTGTTAAATGTCATTTGGATACCTTCCTTTATGTTTTTGAGCAATTTGTGCATATATGTTGATTGATTAAGTAGACTTGCAATTATATTTAATTTGGTACTTTCTCTAATGTAGGAAGGGCTCAAAAGAGACAAATTGATGCAAGCCAAGGCCTAGCATTGGAGGAAAGAGGCCAAGGAAGCATTCCAGAGTTCCACGCCGCGGTGCAAAAATTGTGCACGCCGCAGCGTGATGGGCTCAGCCAGCCATATACTGACAGGACAGACAGCTCCACGCCGAGGCGTGGAATGTCCATGCCGCGTGCGCGCGTCAACGAAAGTGAGCCTATTTATTCTATTTTTCACGCACCCTCTCGACGCTCTCGTTTCTCTCTTTTAGGTTTTTAGGTTTTTAGTTTTCGGGTTAGAGGTCATGCGGCTAGAACTCCATTGGAGGTGGAGATGGAGCTTGGGAGCTAAGGATGGAAGCCCTCTTTCCATTGAAGGAGGATCCGAGCTTCAATGGCGAAATCCATAAGCTTTCTCCTTCTCTCTTTCTCTTTTCTCTTCCTCATTTCTTGAACATGTATTTTGTAATTTGTTCTCATGTTCATTATATAGTGAGCTTTATTTAGGAATGATTTTGGATCCTTTTATTAATATTAATGATTTGTTCTCCTTTGAGTTTGTGTGGATCTTTGATTTTGTTCAATCATATTGTTCTTAATGCTCTTGAATGTTTGGATAACATTTGAGTGATTTGATAAAATCTAATGAACCTAGACATAGGGATTTGGGTTTGAGATCGTATGTATGCTTGATGCATGTTCGATTCTATTCCAATGGCGGGATGAGTTGATTCGCTAATGGGATAGACATATACCTCTTAGCCATGCATAGCACGTGTTTGAGAATAGACCTTAAAGAGTGGATTTTGTGTTAGCTCTCAAGGACACTTAGAGAGTTGGGCAAATGAAACCATGGTTAGATGACCTAGACATAGGCGTTTAGCTAATGTAGATTCTCAAGCTAACCTAATCATTGCGTTCATATTTATGAGGAGGATTGCTTGTTGTTAGTTGATGTAAAGGGTGAAGAAGGATTTCCCTAAACTCTAACCGTTTATCCTTATTGCTTTATGTCTTTACTTTCTTTACTTTTATCCATTTTTATGTTCTTGAATAGAATTAGGTAAGCTATCGGTTAATACTTAGCATTGGAAATAAAATTATCCTCGTGGGAACGATCTCTTACTCTGTAACTATATTACTTGTGCGACCCGTGCACTTGCGGTTAGCAAATGGGCAAACACGTTTTGACCCTAACAAGTTTTTGGCGCCGTTGCCGGGGATAAGGCATTATTTCCGTATTGCTAATATTGACAATGAGTTTGCTTAGTTCTAATTCAAGTTTTATGTTTTGTTGTTGTAAATAGTTTTAATTGATGTTTTTATGCCTTTGTTTTTTGTTACCTTAGATAAGTAGTTATAGTTTGATTTTGTGTTTTTGTTAAGTTTTTGTTGTACATTCTGTGTTTTAAGTTTTTAGACATGTTTTGGAGGTGCTAGGGGCCAAAATGGAGCACCAATGTCAGCGGAGACAAGTTTGCTGCAAAATTCTACAGACTGACCTCTCACGCCGCGGCGTGAGAATGTCCACGCTGCGGCTTGCCAGTCTCTGCCTGATCAGGAAAGGCACCAGAGCGCTCCACGCCGAGGCGTGAACTTTTTCACGCCGCGGTGTGACCCCCTGTTTTTGCATTTTTCTGTTGTTTTTCTCTGTTTTCTTTATTTAATAATGCTCAGTTCTAATTTGGATGTTGTTTTGACTTGGTCAAGTACCCTATAGACCATGAACACCAAGAACACACATTCACTTTGGTTTGGGGGAGTATCATTGCATATTTTCACCCTTAACGCTTAATGTTTACACATGTTTTGATACTTTAAGTATGTGCTAGTGATAGTCATCATGCTTTCATGATTATATCCTGTTTTGGCTATTATTAGTAGGCTGTTGATAAAAGTTTCAATTTTCAACATTCTCTACACGATGTTATGCATGCTTGAATGAAAAATGATAAATCTTTTGAATGCATGATTTGTTGCCATTTGCTAGTGTGTGATGGTTGGCCAATGATATAAATGCTTGCAATTGTCCTCGATTCTTTTATGTAACCATTTGCAATCTTGAAGCATGCTTAAGCAATCTTGTTTGTTTTTATGCATGATGTATTTCTCACTTAGATGCTTGTTTAACTTTGAAAAGATTTGAGTGTTTATTTAGAGAATATTTATGGATTGTGCATGTGGATGATTTCTACTATCCTTGAAATTGTTTTGCAACTCTCTTGAGGCAAAATCCTAGATTGCACATGATTGAAGAAGTGATTAGGGCATTGTTTGGACCGATTGAGCCTTTCAAGCTTACCCTTACATGATTGTATCCCTAGGTCCCCTTTTGAAGCTTTCTAAATGTTTGGCCTTCTATGTTCTTCTTTCATCCTCATATTTCCTACCTTGTAATCATTCTAATGCATGTGAAAGCATTGCAATCTTTTCCTTCCCTTTATGTTTGTTGAGTGCATGATATGTTATTTCTTCACTTGAGTCCATTGTTTAGGGTATTTATGTTGTTCAATACAAAAGTATTGGAAGGAACGTTTGTTGCACAAAAAGTTATTTTTGTTAAAGAAAAGAAAATAAAAAAAGAGAAAAAGAAAAGAAAAGAAAAAAACAAAAGAAAGAAAGAAAGCATAAAAAAAAAAAAGCATTGAGTGGTTCGAATAGTGTTATTTGTTTCATTTTGTATACCCTTATTGTAGTGACTCAAGTCTTGAAATATCATGTTATGTTTCTCAATGTTTGTATGTTTTCCATTCCCCTTTGTTCTTCACCCCATCACCTTGGCCTTACATTATAAGCTATTAAAGTCCCTCTTGATCCTCAATCATGTGTGATTTACATTAGTGGAGAGAGAGTTGTGCTACAATTTTGTGGAATCTTGATTTGTATCCATGTGTAGGTTCATAAACTTATCCGAATGAGCATGATTTGAAAAAGATAAGTTGAGCTTGCATGTTTGTGAGAGATGTCATGTGCATGATTGGAAGCTTGATTGATAGCATGTTAAGGATTGTGTATGTGTTAACAGTGAGGAATGAACATTCTTTGAGGGCCATTATAATCATTATGCACCTTGGTTGTGGTTAAAAGAAAATTGAATTTATCATTGTTGAATGCATGTGAGCATGAATTGTCAAAGTGAGTTTTCTTAGTCATACTTTGTGTTGCTCGAGGACTAGCAACATCTTAAGTTTGGGGGTGTGATAACTCCATGAAATGTAGTTATTTATGCCCCATAATTGTGCTTCATGGCATGCTTAGTCCTTGTTCTTATACATATTTGGAAGGTTTTATGCTTATATTTGTTAAATGTCATTTGGATACCTTCCTTTATGTTTTTTAGCAATTTGTGCATATATGTTGATTGATTAAGTAGACTTGCAATTATATTTAATTTGGTACTTTCTCTAATGTAGGAAGGGCTCAAAAGAGACAAATTGATGCAAGCCAAGGCCTAGCATTGGAGGAAAGAGGCCAAGGAAGCATTCCAGAGTTCCACGCCGCGGCGCAAAAATTGTGCACGCCGCAGCGTGATGGGCTCAGCCAGCCATATACTGACAGGACAGACAGCTCCACGCCGAGGCGTGGGAATGTCCATGCCGCGGCGCGCGTCAACGAGCTGAGCCTATTTATTCTATTTTTCACGCACCCTCTCAGACGCTCTCTCAGTTTCTCTCTTTTAGGTTTTTAGGTTTTTAGTTTTCTGGGTTAGAGGCTGCGGCTAGAACTCCATTGGAGGTGGAGATGGAGCTTGGGGAGCTAAGGATGGAAGCCCTCTTTCCATTGAAGGAGGATCCAGAGCTTCAATGGCGAAATCCATAAGCTTTCTCCTCTCTCTTTTCTCTTTTCTCTTCCTCATTTCTTGAACATGTATTTTGTAATTTGTTCTCATGTTCATTATATAGTGAGCTTTATTTAGGAATGATTTTGGATCCTTTTATTAATATTAATGATTTGTTCTCCTTTGAGTTTGTGTGGATCTTTGATTTTGTTCAATCATATTGTTCTTAATGCTCTTGAATGTTTGGATAACATTTGAGTGATTTGATAAAATCTAATGAACCTAGACATAGGGATTTGGGTTTGAGATCGTATGTATGCTTGATGCATGTTCGATTCTATTCCAATGGCGGGATGAGTTGATTCGCTAATGGGATAGACATATACCTCTTAGCCATGCATAGCACGTGTTTGAGAATAGACCTTAAAGAGTGGATTTTGTGTTAGCTCTCAAGGACACTTAGAGAGTTGGGCAAATGAAACCATGGTTAGATGACCTAGACATAGGCGTTTAGCTAATGTAGATTCTCAAGCTAACCTAATCATTGCGTTCATATTTATGAGGAGGATTGCTTGTTGTTAGTTGATGTAAAGGGTGAAGAAGGATTTCCTAAACTCTAACCGTTTATCCTTATTGCTTTATGTCTTTACTTTCTTTACTTTTATCCATTTTTATGTTCTTGAATAGAATTAGGTAAGCTATCGGTTAATACTTAGCATTGGAAATAAAATTATCCTCGTGGGAACGATCTCTTACTCGTAACTATATTACTTGTGCGACCGTGCACTTGCGGTTAGCAAATGGGCAAACACGTTTTGACCCTAACAAGTTTTTGGCGCCGTTGCCGGGGATAAGGCATTATTTCCGTATTGCTAATATTGACAATGAGTTTGCTTAGTTCTAATTCAAGTTTTATGTTTTGTTGTTGTAAATAGTTTTAATTGATGTTTTTATGCCTTTGTTTTTTGTTACCTTAGATAAGTAGTTATAGTTTGATTTTGTGTTTTTGTTAAGTTTTTGTTGTACATTCTGTGTTTTAAGTTTTTAGACATGTTTTGGAGGTGCTAGGGGCCAAAATGGAGCACCAATGTCAGCAGAGACAAGTTTTTGCAAAATTCTACTGAGGACCGACCTCTCACGCCGCGGCGTGAGAATGTCCACGCTGCGGCTTGCCGCCCGCCTTTGATCGGGAAAGGCACCGAGCGCTCCACGTCGAGGCGTGAACTTTTTCACGCCGCGGCGTGACCCCCTGTTTTTGTATTTTTCTGTTGTTTTTCTCTGTTTTCTTTATTTAATAATGCTCAGTTCTAGTTTGGATGCTGTTTTGACTTGCTCAAGTACCCTATAGACCATGAACACCAAGAACACACATTCACTTTGGTTTGGGGGAGTATCATTGCATATTTTCACCCTTAATGCTTAATGTTTACACATGTTTTGATACTTTAAGTATGTGCTAGTGATAGTCATCATGCTTTCATGATTATATCCTGTTTTGGCTATTATTAGTAGGCTGTTGATAAAAGTTTCAATTTTCAACATTCTCTACACGATGTTATGCATGCTTGAATGAAAAATGATAAATCTTTTGAATCCATGATTTGTTGCCATTTGCTAGTGTGTGATGGTTGGCCAATGATATAAATGCTTGCAATTGTCCTCGATTCTTTTATGTAACCATTTGCAATCTTGAAGCATGCTTAAGCAATCTTGTTTGTTTTTATGCATGATGTATTTCTCACTTAGATGCTTGTTTAACTTTGAAAAGATTTGAGTGTTTATTTAGAGAATATTTATGGATTGTGCATGTGGATGATTTCTACTATCCTTGAAATTGTTTTGCAACTCTCTTGAGGCAAAATCCTAGATTGCACATGATTGAAGAAGTGATTAGGGCATTGTTTGGACCGATTGAGCCTTTCAAGCTTACCCTTACATGATTGTATCCCTAGGTCCCCTTTTGAAGCTTTCTAAATGTTTGGCCTTCTATGTTCTTCTTTCATCCTCATATTTCCTACCTTGTAATCATTCTAATGCATGTGAAAGCATTGCAATCTTTTCCTTCCCTTTATGTTTGTTGAGTGCATGATATGTTATTTCTTCACTTGAGTCCATTGTTTAGGGTATTTATGTTGTTCAATACAAAAGTGATTTGGAAGGAACCGTTTGTTGCACAAAAAGTTATTTTTGTTAAAGAAAAAGAAAATAAAAAAAGAGAAAAAGAAAAGAAAAGAAAAAACAAAAGAAAGAAAGAAAGCATAAAAAAAAAAGCATTGAGTGGTTCTGAATAGTGTTATTTGTTTCATTTTGTATACCCTTATTGTAGTGACTCAAGTCTTGAAATATCATGTTATGTTTCTCAATGTTTGTATGTTTTCCATTCCCCTTTGTTCTTCACCCCATCACCTTGGCCTTACATTATAAGCTATTAAAGTCCCTCTTGATCCTCAATCATGTGTGATTTACATTAGTGGAGAGAGAGTTGTGCTACAATTTTGTGGAATCTTGATTTGTATCCATGTGTAGGTTCATAAACTTATCCGAATGAGCATGATTTGAAAAAGATAAGTTGAGCTTGCATGTTTGTGAGAGATGTCATGTGCATGATTGGAAGCTTGATTGATAGCATGTTAAGGATTGTGTATGTGTTCAGCTTAACAGTGAGGAATGAACATTCTTTGAGGGCCATTATAATCATTGTGCACTGGTTGTGGTTAAAAGAAAATTGAATTTATCATTGTTGAATGCATGTGAGCATGAATTGTCAAAGTGAGTTTTCTTAGTCATACTTTGTGTTGCTCGAGGACTAGCAACATCTTAAGTTTGGGGGTGTGATAACTCCATGAAATGTAGTTATTTATGCCCCATAATTGTGCTTCATGGCATGCTTAGTCCTTGTTCTTATACATATTTGGAAGGTTTTATGCTTATATTTGTTAAATGTCATTTGGATACCTTCCTTTATGTTTTTGAGCAATTTGTGCATATATGTTGATTGATTAAGTAGACTTGCAATTATATTTAATTTGGTACTTTCTCTAATGTAGGAAGGGCTCAAAAGAGACAAATTGATGCAAGCCAAGGCCCAGCATTGAAGGAAAGAGGCCAAGGAAGCATTCCAGAGTTCCACGCCGCGGCGCAAAAATTGTGCACGCCGCGGCGTGATGGGCTCAGCCAGCCATATACTGACAGGACAGACAGCTCCACGCCGAGGCGTGGGAATGTCCACGCCGCGGCGCGCGTCGACGAGCTGAGCCTATTTATTCTATTTTTCACGCACCCTCTCAGACGCTCTCTCAGTTTCTCTCTTTTAGGTTTTTAGGTTTTTAGTTTTCTGGGTTAGAGGCTGTGGCTAGAACTCCATTGGAGGTGGAGATGGAGTGTAACACCCTTTCTGGGGATGTCACATTTATGATGCAGAAAAATAAAAATAAATAAAATCCTTACCCAAGTTATAAAAACATTTGATACTTAAGTAATATTTGTGATATATGTATATATATATATATATTTTTTTTCCTTTTATAGTTATAACGTTAAATAAAATAACATGGAACACCACATGATTACACCATAATATACATATGATTCTTGTCTGAAGTACATAATTAATTTACAACTATTAACATTCAATAGAAACAGTAAAAGACAAGTATACTACTCAAGCATAACACCTAAGATATGAGCCCTCGTCATAAGACAAATTCCTTAGTTAGGAATGTCTTGACCGATAGAAATTCGACCCAAAAGTGTATCGAAATTCTCTCAGGAGTATAGTGAAACTCGTCCCACAACTCCCTAATAGGTAGAATAATCTCTACGAAAGCAACCGTGTAACGTGTAGTAACCAACTCTGCCGAGTCCTACTTACCGATAAGGTCACGTTACCCTCACGTACTCTATGTGTCCTGTGTCCCGGTGGACATACCAAGCCTCGGCGCCTCGAGAAATTGTAGCCTAAAGAAACCTAATTGATCTCGCCTTGCCGCCATTGTAGTCTTCAATGATGTAAACATAAAGTAGAAACAGACGAGAACAATACAATAAAGAGGTGAGACAATCTACACCATTACCCGCATGGCAATAAAGAAAACGACAATACAAACAGATATTACAACCACAAGCAGATATTACAATAACACATATTATTTTATCATATACAAGAAAGTAATTTAATACATCATGCATAATATATCTAGGCAATAGATCATGCATTTTATCACACGGATTTATAGTAAGCAAGTAAAATACAAATAATGTATGAACAAGAAAGTGCGAGATAATGCATGAACGGTAAAATGCGGGTAATGCATGAACAAGTAAAACGAGGTAATGCATGAACACACACCGACTCGTTCCTACTCCATGGAGCTAAACACGAATATCCGAGAGAATGATCCGAATAGAAACTAATAATACTTTATGGCTGCCCAACCAAACTATTGCAGACTTGTCAAACGTCGTGTCTATAGCCCACAAATCCAAAACATCGTGTAGCAAGTACAGTCAAACATCGTGTACCACAGCATAGTACTTATTAATCTCCTCAAGATCTCGATTAAGAATAGTGCTTGTCAAGATCATTAGTGTGTTGCCGTTACCACGGCGGCCTGAGGTGCTACCACCTTGTCCACATATGGGATCCTCCGCACACTAATGCCTCCAAGTTCATAAATGAACCACACTACGCTTATCACACCAATTACGGTGTAATTCACCTCATCAATCAATCGTCAATTATAAACCAAATTGGCACAACACTCTAAACATGATCTAAAATTACAAAAACAACCTTATAAACCAAATTTTCTATAATTACGAAAAATTACCAAAATTACCAAAATACCTCAGTCACAAAATACCAAAATATAGTACGTCCCTTTGACAAGTACTACATCTCAACAAGATAGCACGTCCCACCCGACAAGATACTATACCGCAACATGTGTCTGGGTCCACCACTTTGGCCCGACAAAGAAAACCGATAGTATTTTTCGATCGCGTAGGAATTTTATCGCATTTTCACAATCTCGTTGTTTTCACAAATGTTTTAAAATCGTGTAAACATATTTTGACATTTTTAAACATCGCAAAATCTTTTAAATCATTTTCTCAATCGCGTAGGATTTTTAATTCATTTTCTTAACCGAATAGCTTAAAATTATCATTTTTAATATGTGTAAAACTATATCTAATACTTTTAAAATACGTAATGTATTTTCCTTGTGTTCTAAATATAGTATGGAATCTTTTCATTTTAAGCGTCTGATTTTAGTAAATTTTGGCAGTATTTTGCCTATAAAATCAGTATAAGGTATTTTTAACATTTTCCTCTAAATATAGTTTATTTTATTTTTACCCAATAATTTCACTTCAAAACTTACTAACGCGCTTCAAAATTAATAGAATGAGCTCTACGTTAGTATTTTTCAAGCGTCTGATTTAATTCTTATTTAAACTAAATTCTACTAAGTTAAAATTCTAGAACTGAATCAATTTCCTTTGATTTTCTCAATGATTCTTTGGAATCAATTTTATGTTGTAAAACCATTACCTAACCTTATCTTAGAAAATAAAATGGCATGTTGGCCAAATCAAAAATAAAATGGTATTCAATTATACTCTAAATGGCATGTTGGCCATAATTAACTTAAATCATTTTTAATTTAATAATTTTACCTAGATTACTCAAATCAGTAATTTAGAAAATTACTGAGAACAATTTGGTTCTCTTTTTGGATGTAAGGTCGTGAGCCTCATAGTGTATTCTTTGGAATACTCATGCATTTCGTACATGTTATTCACATCCTACTTTAATAATTATATAATTATAAACACATACAATTATTAAATCACATATAATATACATACAATATATTTAAAGCCATAAACATGCATAGCAAAAATAATAAAAGCTATAATCATGCATAGCCAAATAAATCACGAATAGGAAAGCATTTAAACAATCACAAAAATAATAAAACCATAAACAATCACACAAATAAATAATAAATACAATAAACAACCACACAAACAAATCCTTATGGATTCCATACACAAACAAATCCATTTTCCCATCACCACTTAGGGTTGATGAGATTAAATCTCCTCTTACCTCTTGTAGACAAATTAATCGGTAAGATCTCCTCCTTTCCTCTAAATTTTCGTACAAGCTCCAAAACAATTCCTAAAATTCTTAAATAATTAGTAAAAACACATACAAGGTACAAAATAGAGAAACCATGGAACAAGCATGGTTAGAAAAATTAAAAATTCAATTTTGAACCATAGAAACCAAACTTACCCTTAAGGAAGTAAGCAAGAAGTGGAATTTTAGGCAAGATAGAGTAGGAATTTGGGAAAAGTTTGTGAATGAAAGATGCTTAGAATAGTATTTGGCTTTAGGAAATATGGTTAGATAAAATTATAGATGTTTGGTAGTGTTAGTATAGGTGTGGGCGAATTGAGTGAGAAGAAAAGGAAAGAGAAGTGCTCTTGGTTCTTTGGTGTTTTAGAGAGAGAAATTGGATATCTAAGAGTGATAAGAGTGAAAATAAAAGTGAGGAATGATTGAAGTGAGGCTGCTGCCGTGGGGTGCTATTTGGGTGGCTTAAGTGATAAGCTTTGCATGGAAAATATCACAAAAGTGTGCACATGGCCAAGCACATGGCTTATGTCATGTTGGAAGCTTCTTGATCCTTGGAGAACCAAGCCAACTAAGGCTCCTTGCTGCTGCCTCACAGCCGTGAAATCCTCCTCCATTTAAGTATTAAATTGCTTTCCATTTATATCTAATTATATGCTAATTAATTAGATAATTAATTTGGTTAAATATCCTAATCAATTTAGATTAATATTCTAATAATATAACTAATTAATTTAATATATTTTAACATATATTATAACCTTTAATCAATATTAGGATATCTAATTAATGTTTAAATTATAATTAATTAGGAATTAAACTAGTTCTCTTAGTTTGCTAATTAAGTAATTAGATTAGTCAAATTAGAATTAATTAGCTACTAATTAAATTCAAGCCTACAATTGTTGACTTAATCCTAACCCTTGGTTCATCTTTAATCCTTAGCCCTAGATTAGATCTAAGGTAGATATTACTTGGTCATAAACCTATCTTTCTAATCTCACCATTGATTAGATCAACGGCTAAGATTAAAGCTTCTAAAGTAAGCTTTATAATCCAATGGTTCACAAAGAAAGTCAATGCTTCTTTTGTTGACTCTTTCTAATTGGTTTAGAAAGTCAAGCCATCCATTTTGACCATTTCCTATTGGTTTAGATTTCTACCAGTCAAGATCGTTGATTTGTTACACTAAACGTGGGCCCCACGAACTTTTCGGGTCCACAAATAATTTTCTCTCTTGTTTTTGAGACGGTAGAGATCTTGATTGAATAAAATAATATTATAAAAATATAAAATTATTTTATTGTACGATTAAATCCAAAAAAATTACGAGATTAATATATATATCAATCAGAATTGGGTTTAGTAAGATCCCCCAGCTCCAATTAATTAAAATAAGATTTATCCGGCCAGAAAATTTTTATTTTCTTAGGTCGGAGTAAATCACATACAATAATCAAGTACACTCACGGAACAATCAAATTAAATTTACTGCTCACAGAATTCACAAAACAGTACAAATTGGGACTATATTGTAATTATCCCAAAAGTTGGGGTGTTACAACTCTCCCCTACTAAAAAGAATTTCGTCCCCGAAATTCATCATACATCAAAACAATTGAGGGTATTACTCCCTCATCCTATCTTCTAGCTCCCATGTAGCTCCGCCACTACATCGTTCTAAACTAGTTTAACTAATGCGATCTCCTTTCCTTGAAGTTGCTTTGTCCTTCGATCTTCAATCTTGGCTGAAAACGTCTCATAGGCTAGATTCTCCTTCAGTTGTACAGTGTTTGATTCGATGACATGAGTCAGATTAGAAATATATTTCTGTAGTTGTGATACGTAAAATACATCACGAAAATTCGATAAGAATGGTGGTAGTGAAATCTGATAAGCTACCAGATCTATCGATGAAGCATTTGATACAGCCCGATAAACTCCAGAGTAAGCTTCCTCGACTTAATCACTCGTCTAACTCCAGTCATTGGGTGTCACACGTAGAAATACATGATCACCTCCTTCGAATTTCAAGCGGTCTCTATCTTTTACCAATATAACTCTTTCGTAGCGTCCGAGTTGTCTTCATCTTGTCTTGGATCATCTTTCACTTTCTCAGTTGTCCGCTGCACAAATTTCGGTCCTACAATCTTACTTTCACCAGTATGATACCAACGCAATAACATTCTATAGCGTCTCCCATATAATACCTCATAGGGTGTCATTCCTATGCTCGAACGAAACTATTATTGTATATGAACTCTATCAATGGTAGAAATTCATCCCAACAAATCCTTTGAAAATTCTAACTATTCGCCTCTTCCTTGTATCCAAGTCCCTCTTGATTGAACAGGTACTTCAAGCTCTTGAAATTATCGTAGACTATATAGGAAAGAAAATATCTTCAGGTTTTCCTTGCAAAACGACTATCGCAATATCCAAAAACGTAAATCGAACAATTCTTCTCATACACGTTCCACCGCCTTGAAGTATACGCCACGATCTTTCGATTTAATCTTAACACTCAAACTAAATCCACGAGTTAGACTCCTTCTAACGAAATTTACGTCTGACTAATTTCGTGCATAACTCCTTCTTCTTCTTCAAAATTGAAGAACTGCATTGAGATCTTCAGCATGTTCCTTTGAATTTCAAGAATAGGTCAAAATATTGCCAATAATGACAAATTTGCCTAGATGAGAAAGAAAGATCCTATATATTCGTAAACATCGTTAAAACATTCCCTATCCCGAATGGTAGTACTGAATATTCATAACTCGCAACGCATCTGAAAATCATCTTGGAACATTCTCTAACTTTATGCGAATCTGATAATAACCAGCACACAATCCGATCTTGGAACGAACAACGAGTTTCTTCATTTGATCTTCTGGCTCCCCTGTCGTCACATCATTCCAAATTTTCTTCATCAAGAGAAGTTATTCTACTTGTCTATTTTTTTTAATCTTAACAGAAAATGTCTCATAGATCAAGTTTTCTTCTAATTGCACTGTATTTGGTAGTATAACATAAGTTGGATCAAGAATAATCCTTCTTAATTGAAATTCATGAAAGATACTATGAAGGTTATAAGGAAGAATAATAAAATCATTCATTAGATTACTAAATTAGTCCAACAAAGAATTTGAGATGGTCTAATGATTTGAAATGAACATGGTTCAAAAATTTTAGAAATGAACTTTTCTGGATTCAAATCCAAAGATCTCAGGTCAAAGAAATACTAAATTGCATTGCAACAATGTAGTAGGATATGGTTGGAAAATAACCAATCCATTTAAAAAGTCAGGATCTCAGATAGATGTGATTTTGGATAAACAAATCAAATCAAGAGAAAGGATTTGATATTCAATGAATATAGAGTAGAGTTAGAAAATTTGAGTATAAGCAACAAGTTTTAATCAAGAAGAATTGAAATACTCAAATCATTCTATAACAAAGGCACGGATAAATCAAATTAATTTACTCAGTCTATTTGAGAAAGAAATAGACAAACCAGATCAATAGAAAAATTTTGAACTCTAATAATAATTGGGTAGTTTTAAACAGGCTCAAATAGTAATGGCAAGTTTAGAAGCTGAAGTAACATTATGAAAAGAAGTAAAACACAGATAACTCCAAAAGATTTGCACAATCACAGATCACAAGAGAATGAGTTACCTCATGAATTATACAGCACAGTTTTAAGATTACTCTCTATGCCACGACTTTCTCGCTTCTTAAGTTTTTGTATTTGAACGTTCCCATTACACTCTTTGCATTGGCTCTTTCTTCGTTTCGAGATTTTGAAACACATGCATTACTAACGGAAGTTTCCATCTTCAGCTGATCACACTTCTTTGAATAAGTGTTCAGGCTTTCCACACTTCAAGCACTTCGTTGGTGATGCCACAGTCTGACCAAAATCGTTGCCACTAATACTTTCTTTTTTTCTGTTCGTTGATGCTTCTCCGATGGTTGCACATATGACTTTCGCTGAAAACGATTGACCTTACGCTTCCTTCTACTTTAATTTATCGAAGATTCTAAGTTATAGCTTCTCGCATCCACTGGCTGTTCCAATCCTAATAAGCTATGAAATTCGATTATCAGTTCCTGCTGTAGAGTGATCATCTGTCTCTGTAGTGCTGCTACTTCAATCATCTGTCTTCGAGCTGCGGTTATACGATCTTCATCACGTTTCACGTCCACATGCCCATGTTCGTAATGTTCCATTATCTTTCTTCAAAGATAAACAAAATCAACACACAACGAACTAAACGTAGCTATTTCGCACAAAGTCGTTTCCTTTCGGAAATCGAAACATATCTCTGGGTTCAATATCAGAGATTCACACAGCACAAACAAGACAAACCTACCCACAAACCCAAAAGACTCTAACTTGGGCTCTGATACCAACTAATGTAACACCCTTTCTGCGGGGATGTCACATTTATGATGCGAAAAATAAAAATAAATAAAATCCTTACCCAAGTTATAAAAACATTTGATACTTAAGTAATATTTGTGATATATGTATATATATATATATTTTTTTTTCCTTTTATAGTTATAACGTTAAATAAAATAACATGGAACACCACATGATTACACCATAATATACATATGATTCTTGTCTGAAGTACATAATTAATTTACAACTATTAACATTCAATAGAAAGCAGTAAAAAGACAAAGATACTACTCAAGCATAACACCTAAGATATGAGCCCTCGTCATAAGACAAATTCCTTAGTTAGGAATGTCTTGACCGATAGAAATCGACCAAAAGTGTATCGAAATTCTCTCAGGAGTATAGTGAAACTCGTCCCACAACTCCCTAATAGGTAGAATAATCTCTACGAAAGCAACCGTGTAACGTGTAGTAACCAACTCTGCCGAGTCCTACTTACGATAAGGTCACGTTACCCTTTGTACTCTATGTGTCCTGTGTCCCGGTGGACATACCAAGCCTCGGCGCCTTCGAGAAATTGTAGCCTAAAGAAACCTAATTGATCTCGCCTTGCCGCCATTGTAGTCTTCAATGATGTAAACATAAAGTAGAAACAGAGAGAACAATACAATAAAGAGGTGAGACAATCTACACCATTACCCGCATGGCAATAAAGAAAACGACAATACAAACAGATATTACAACCACAAGCGAGATATTACAATAACACATATTATTTTATCATATACAGTAAAGTAATTTAATACATCATGCATAATATATCTAGGCAATAGATCATGCATTTTATCACTGATTTATAGTAAGCGATTAAAATACAAATAATGTATGAACAAGAAAGTGCGAGATAATGCATGAACAGTAAAAACGGTGTAATGCATGAACAAGTAAAATGCAGGTAATGCATGAACACACACCGACTCGTTCCTACTCCATGGAGCTAAACACGAATATCCGAGAGAATGATCCAGAATAGAAACTAATAATACTTTATGGTGCCCAACCAAACTATTGCCTTTGTCAAACGTCGTGTCTATAGCCCACAAAGTCAAAACATCGTGTAGCAAGACACAGTCCAAACATCGTGTACCACGGGCATAGTACTTATTAATCTCCTCAAGATCTCGATTAAGAATAGTGCTTGTCAAGATCATTAGTGTGTTGCCCGTTACCACGGCCCAGAGGTGCTACCACTGTCCACATATGGGATCCTCCGCACACTAATGCCTCCAAGTTCATAAATGAACCACACTACGCTTATCACACCAATTACGGTGTAATTCACCTCATCAATCAATCGTCAATTATAAACCAAATTGGCACAACACTCTAAACATGATCTAAAATTACAAAAACAACCTTATAAACCAAATTTTCTATAATTACGAAAAATTACCAAAATTACCAAAATACCCTCAGTCACAAAATACCAAAATATAGTACGTCCCACCTGACAGTACTACATCTCAACAATATAGCACGTCCCACTTTGACAAGACTATACCGCAACATGTCTGGGTCCACCACTTTGGCCCGACAAAAAAACCGATAGTATTTTTCGGTCAGCGTAGGAATTTTATCGCATTTTCACAATCTCGTTGTTTTCACAAATGTTTTAAAATCGTGTAAACATATTTTGACATTTTTAAACATCGCAAAATCTTTTAAATCATTTTCTCAATCGCGTAGGATTTTTAATTCATTTTCTTAACCGAATAGCTTAAAATTATCATTTTTAATATGTGTAAAACTATATCTAATACTTTTAAAATACGTAATGTATTTTCCTTGTGTTCTAAATATAGTATGGAATCTTTTCATTTTAAGCGTCGATTTTAGTAAATTTTGGCGTATTTTGCCTATAAAATCAAAAGTATAAGGTATTTTTAACATTTTCCTCTAAATATAGTTTATTTTATTTTTACCCAATAATTTCACTTCAAAACTTACTAACGCGCTTCAAAATTAATAGAATGAGCTCTACGTTAGTATTTTTCAAGCGTCGATTTAATTCTTATTTAAACTAAATTCTACTAAGTTAAAATTCTAGAACTGAATCAATTTCCTTTGATTTTCTCAATGATTCTTTGGAATCAATTTTATGTTGTAAAACCATTACCTAACCTTATCTTAGAAAATAAAATGGCATGTTGGCCAAATCAAAAATAAAATGGTATTCAATTATACTCTAAATGGCATGTTGGCCATAATTAACTTAAATCATTTTTAATTTAATAATTTTACCTAGATTACTCAAATCAGTAATTTAGAAAATTGCGAGAACAATTTGGTTCTCTTTTTGGATGTAAGGTCAGTGAGCCTCATAGTGTATTCTTTGGAATACTCATGCATTTCGTACATGTTATTCACATCCTACTTTAATAATTATATAATTATAAACACATACAATTATTAAATCACATATAATATACATACAATATATTTAAAGCCATAAACATGCATAGCAAAAATAATAAAAGCTATAATCATGCATAGCAAAATAAATCACGAATAGGAAAGCATTTAAACAATCACAAAAATAATAAAACCATAAACAATCACACAAATAAATAATAAATACAATAAACAACCACACAAACAAATCCTTATGGATTCCATACACAAACAAATCCATTTTCCCATCACCACTTAGGGTTGATGAGATTAAATCTCCCTCTTACCTCTTGTAGACAAATTAATCGGTAAGATCTCCTCCTTTCCTCTAAATTTCGTACAAGCTCCAAAACAATTCCTAAAATTCTTAAATAATTAGTAAAAACACATACAAGGTACAAAATAGAGAAACCATGGAACAAGCATGGTTAGAAAAATTAAAAATTCAATTTTGAACCATAGAAACCAAACTTACCCTTAAGGAAGTAAGCAAGAAGTGGAATTTTAGGCAAGATAGAGTAGGAATTTGGGAAAAGTTTGTGAATGAAAGATGCTTAGAATAGTATTTGGCTTTAGGAAATATGGTTAGATAAAATTATAGATGTTTGGTAGTGTTAGTATAGGTGTGGGCGAATTGAGTGAGAAGAAAAGGAAAGAGAAGTGCTCTTGGTTCTTTGGTGTTTTAGAGAGAGAAATTGGATATCTAAGAGTGATAAGAGTGAAAATAAAAGTGAGGAATGATTGAAGTGAGGCTGCTGCCGTGGGGTGCTATTTGGGTGGCTTAAGTGATAAGCTTTGCATGGAAAATATCACAAAGTGTGCACATGGCCAAGCACATGGCTTATGTCATGTTGGAAGCTTCTTGATCCTTGGAGAACCAAGCCAACTAAGGCTCCTTGCTGCTGCCTCACAGCCGTGAAATCCTCCTCCATTTAAGTATTAAATTGCTTTCCATTTATATCTAATTATATGCTAATTAATTAGATAATTAATTTGGTTAAATATCCTAATCAATTTAGATTAATATTCTAATAATATAACTAATTAATTTAATATATTTTAACATATATTATAACCTTTAATCAATATTAGGATATCTAATTAATGTTTAAATTATAATTAATTAGGAATTAAACTAGTTCTCTTAGTTTGCTAATTAAGTAATTAGATTAGTCAAATTAGAATTAATTAGCTACTAATTAAATTCAAGCCTACAATTGTTGACTTAATCCTAACCCTTGGTTCATCTTTAATCCTTAGCCCTAGATTAGATCTAAGGTAGATATTACTTGGTCATAAACCTATCTTTCTAATCTCACCATTGATTAGATCAACGGCTAAGATTAAAGCTTCTAAAGTAAGCTTTATAATCCAATGGTTCACAAAGAAGTCAATGCTTCTTTTGTTGACTCTTTCTAATTGGTTTAGAAAGTCAAGCCATCCATTTTGACCATTTCCTATTGGTTTAGATTTCTACCCAACAAGATCGTTGTTGTTACACTAAACGTGGGCCCCACGAACTTTTTCGGTCCACAAATAATTTTTCTCTTGTTTTTGAGGCAAGAGATGCATGAATAAAATAATATTATAAAAATATAAAATTATTTTATTATACGATTAAATCCAAAAAATTACGAGATTAATATATATATCAATCAATTGGGTTTAGTAAGATCCCCCCACTCCAATTAATTAAAATAAGATTTATCCACGGAAAATTTTTATTTTCTTAGGTCGGAGTAAATCACATACAACATGATCAAGTACACTCACGGAACAGTCAAATTAAATTTACTGCTCACAGAATTCACAAAACAGTACAAATTGGGACTATATTGTAATTATCCCAAAAGTTGGGGTGTTACATGGAGCTTGGGGAGCTAAGGATGGAAGCCCTCTTTCCATTGGAGGAGGATCCGAGCTTCAATGGTGAAATCCATAAGCTTTCTCCTTCTCTCTTTTCTCTTTTCTCTTCCTCATTTCTTGAACATGTATTTTGTAATTTGTTCTCATGTTCATTGTATAGCTGAGTTTTATTTAGGAATGATTTTGGATCCTTTTATTAATATTAATGATTTGTTCTCCTTTGAGTTTGTGTGGATCTTTGATTTTGTTTAATCATATTGTTCTTAATGCTCTTGAGTGTTTGGCCAACATTTGAGTGATTTGATAAAATCTAATGAACCTAGACATAGGGATTTGGGTTTGAGATCGTATGTATGCTTGATGCATGTTCGATTCTATTCCAATGGCGGGATGAGTTGATTCTCTAATGGGATAGACATATACCTCTTAGCCATGCATAGCACGTGTTTGAGAATAGACCTTAAAGAGTGGATTTTGTGTTAGCTCTCAAGGACACTTAGAGAGTTGGGCAAATGAAACCATGGTTAGATGACCTAGACATAGGCGTTTAGCTAATATAGATTCTCAAGCTAACCTAATCATTGCGTTCATATTTATGAGGAGGATTGCTTGTTGTTAGTTGATGTAAAGGGTGAAGAAGGATTTCCCTAAACTCTAACCGTTTATCCTTATTGCTTTATGTCTTTACTTTCTTTACTTTTATCCATTTTTATGTTCTTGAATAGAATTAGGTAAGCTATCGGTTAATACTTAGCATTGGAAATAAAATTATCCTCGTGGGAACGATCTCTTACTCTGTAACTGTATTACTTGTGCGACCCGTGCACTTGTGGTTAGCAAATGGGCAAACACGTTTTGACCCTAACAGTTGCAAATGATTGGTAGAGGTTGAGGTGCCAACCTAGTTGAGATTTCCTCCTCTATTGTGATGCTTTTACATGCCTTTTTGCTTAAAAAAACTAATTAAATAAGCTCAAAATTTATCCAATGCAAAAATTACAGCAAATAGTTCTTTTTCAGTAGTGGTGTAATTCATTTATGCACTATACAAAGTTTAACTTGCGTAATAAATTACATGAGGCTTACCTTCCTTTCTCTATCCTAAAATAGCGCCAACAGCAAAATCACTAGTATCACACATCAACTCAAAAGGTAAAGACCAGTTAGGGGATTGCATGATGGGAGCAAATGTCAAAAGACTGATTAATTTTTCAAAAGATTTCTGACAATATTGAGTCAAATCAAATGGTGCATCTTTTGTTAGAAGATTACATAATGCTCTAGATATCGCACTAAAGTCCTTAATGAATTTTCTGTAAAATCCTACATGTTCTAAAAAGGAACGAACTTCTTTGACTATTTTTAGGAAAGGCAAATGAGTAATTAATTCAACTTTGGCCTTATCAACTTCAATTCCCTTAGAAGATATCACAAGACCTAACACTATTCCTGAGGTAACCATGCAATGACATTTTTCCCAGTTTAACACAAATCTTTTTTCTTTGCATCTTTTAATAACTTTTTCCGCATTATCAAGATAATTTTCAAAAGAATTTCCAAAAACTGTTAAGTCATCCATGAAAACCTCTAAATAATGCTCAATCATGTCACTGAAAATACTTAGTATGCATCTTTAAAAAGTTTTCAGAGCATTACAAAGGCCAAAAGGCTCTTCTATATGCAAAAGTGCCAAAGGGGCATGTAAAAGTGGTTTTTTCTTGATCTTCTAATGCAATTGGTATTTGCTTATATCCTGAATAACCATCAAGAAAATAATAGTAGGGATATTTTACTACTCTTTCCTAAATCTAATCAAGAAATAGCAAGGGGAAATGATATTTCCTAATGGTTGCATTCAATTTTCTAAAATCAATACACATACGTCAACTGGATGAGACTCGGGTAGGTATTAATTCACCTTTTTCATTTTCAACTACTGTTATTCTAGATTTCTTAGGTACAACTTATGTAGGGCTAACCCACTGGCTATCAGAGATAGGGTAGATAATTTCAACATCAAGTAATTTGAGAACTCCAGCTCTAACTACCTCTTTCATATGTGGATTTAATCTTCTTTGAGATTATTGAGATATTTTAGCATTATCCTCTAAATGTATTCTATGTGTACAAATTAAAGGATTAATACTTTTTATATCCTTTAATGTCCATCCAATTGTACTTTTATGCATTTTAAGTACTTCTATCAATATACCTAGAAAGCTTTGTTCTTTTTCCAAAAATGTGTACTTCGACCCAACAGGTAATGGCTTTAGTTCCAGTGTGAGTACTTCTTCATGGGTATTATCATTCATGGGTTTTAGCTCTTCGAATCTCGGCTTCCATCCTTTGTATTCCATTACCTGTGTACAATCTAGCAAAGAGCATACTTCAGAAATATCATCATCTAATTGTGTACCTGAATCAAAGGAATTAATTAAACAAATTTCTAATGGGTCAGAAGAACTCATGGTTTGAAGTTGATCATCTATAATGGCCTCAATCCCTTCAATTTTTTCCTTTTCATCATAGGCTTCCTATGGTTGCTTGCACATGTTGAAAATATTAAGGTCCAGTGTTATATTTCTAAATGTTAGCTTCACTAATCCATTTTTGTAATTTATCAAAGCATTAGATGTTACTAAAAATGGATGACCTAAAATAACATGAATTGACTTGCTACTATTATCCATAGGTTCAATTTCCAAGACAATAAAATCCATAGGATATGTGAATTTATCAACTTGTACTAACACATCTTCCACTATTCCTTTTGGAATTTCAATTGATCTATCGACAAGTAGAAGAGTTACAGAAGTTGGTTTTAACTCACCCAGGTTGAGTTGTTGATAAACTGAATATGGAAGCAAATTAGCACAAGTACCAAGATCAAGTAAAGCTCATTCAATTTTATGTTCTCCAATAATGCATGAAACTGTAGGACAACCAGGGTCCTTATATTTCAACATATTATTTTTTTGAAGAATGGAGCTTACCTATTCAGCCAAAAAGGCATTTTTTTCACATTTAGTTTCCTTTTAACAATGCACAAGTCCTTCAAAAATTTAGCATAATAAGAATTCTATTTGATAGCATCTAATAGAGGAATATTGACTTCCACTTGTTTAAAGATTTCAAAAATTTCACTATTATGGTTCAATTTACTTGAATTGTTTAATGCATGAGGATATGGGGGTGAAGGCGAGAGTTTGGTTTCCTTTTGGCCAGGTGGCTTATCAACTCCTTTCTCGTCTTTGGGACTTGATTCATCATCTTTCTCACACGATTCAGGAATTTGTTTTTCAACAACTTTTTCACTCCTAATAGTTATCACTAACTTGACTTGATCTATTTGTTGGCTTTCTGAACTACCCTCATTTATGCTATACTGACCCTTGGGATTCGGTTGAGGTTGAGAGGGAAACTTTCCTTTCTCATGAATGGTGAGTGTAGAAGAAAGTTTAGTAAGAGTATCTTTTATGTCAATCATGGCTTGAGTGTTTTGGTTATTAATGGCCTCTTATTTTTTCATGAATGCATGCAATGTTCCTTCAAGGTTGTTCTTATATGGTGGGACATAGGGTGCATATCCTTGAGAATTTTGAGAGTCCTGATGTACCTGAGGAGGTGGTAGTTGCATAAATTATGCTTGATTATTAGTCCTCCAACTAAAGTTTGGGTGATTTATTCATCCCGGATTGTATGAATCTAAAAAAAAAAGAAGTCAATTGCTTTTTAAAATTGTTCATTGCATTTACTTGCTCATGCACAACTTCTTTAAAAGTGGGAAATTTTTGGACATTCATTTGTTAAGTGTCCTAAATCATCACAAATACTACAAATTTATTCATTTTGCACATATTTGATTTCTTTTACTTTCCCTTATTCTATGGCTTCAACCTTTCTAGCCAAACTAGCAAACCTAACATTTAGATCTTTTTCTTGACTAAGATGATATTTTTCTTTACTAGCATTTGCAAGATTATATCTAATTAAATTTTCAGAAGGATTTGTATCACGTCAAGATTGAGAATTTTTAGCCAAATTGTCTAAATAGTCTAAAGCTTCTTCAGGTTCTTTATCAAGAAACTCACCATTGCACATTGTTTTCACAAATTGTTTAGTTTCAAGTGTTAACCCTTCATAAAAGAAGCTTACAGTACGCCATTTTTCAAAACCATGATGTGGACAAGAATTTAACAAATCTTTTAAACGTTCCCAACTTTGAAAATATGCTTCATTTGAATTTTGGAAAAAAAATTTAGATTTGTTTTTTCAAAGCATTGGTTTTATGTGTTGAAAAAAATTTCTTTAAAAACTCACCTTTCACTTCTTTCCATGTGCCAATTGATCTTGGTTTCAAAGCGTTAAGTTAAGTTGTTCCTTTATCTTTCAAAGAAAAAGAAAATAATTTAAGCTTAACAATCTCTTCAGTGCAAGTTTGGTCATTAAAAGCGATACATATTTCCTCAAATTCTTTTAGATGTAAATATGGGCTTTTAGATTCTAAACCATGGAAATTAAGAAGTAATAAAATCATACCCGGCTTAAATCTAAAATTGTTAGCATTGAGTGGAAAGATAAAACATGATGGACTAGAATTTCAAGATGGTTGCAAATATTCACGCATGGTTCACAATGATTGATTTTCATGTTTATCATGCACACTTTCATTTTCAGCCATTGTGTTTAATGTATGTGATTGTGATTCAAATAAATAAATATATAAAGTATCAGGATTAATTTTAACCAAACGACCAAAATTTAAGTCACGATACCAATTAAACATACATAAGTAACAGAAAATAGAAAAGAAAATGTACAAGTAGGCGGTATAAATAGGCCATTAAATATTAATAAGGAAGTGGTATAAATCAGCCACCATATAAATATTAACAAGTAGTAAGTTAGTAAGCTGATAAAGTAAAAAGTTAGTAAACTGATAAAGTAAAAAGTTAGTAAGATGATAAATTAAAAACTTAGTAAGCTGATAAAGTTAGTAAAGAACAGGATTAAAGAAAGTAGAAGAGCAGATGGACTACTTTACATGTTATGCAAAATAATAAAACATAAAGTAAAGTATAAAAAATAAAGTACAGAAAGTATATTTAAAATATGAAAACTAGAGAGACGCAGAGCCCCACTAGAGCCGACGAAGGAGGAAGAAGAGAAGAGTCAAAATTGATATATTATTAAAACATAAAGTAAAAACCAGAGAATTGGCAAGCCAATTTTTTGCTCTAGTGAGAGAGAAGAGAAGAAAAAAGATTATTTCATTAATGATTAAAGATTACAGAGGGAGAAGGGAGAGTTTCTCTCACTAAATTAGTGTAAGTACCAAAAAAATTGAAAGAGTAGAAGAAGATATATATATATATATATAAATATATATATATACACAAGATCAACAAGGATAAATATATATATATATATATATATATATATATATATATATATATATAATATATACAAAATAATTTTTTCTTCAAATCAAGTCTCTGGCAACTGCACCAAAAACTTGATATGAATTTAAAGTTACAAACTCAAGTGCAGGTTGTTTAAAGTAATAAATTCTCGGGAGTTCGAAAATTTATCCATAGGGAATTGATGAAGAAAAAATTCTTTGACGTAAGAAAAATATTTTGACACAACAATAAAGGTGATAAAACTTAGTCACAAATAAAAAGGATTTACCTAGGTTAGGAGATCCACTCTTGGTAAGTAAATTAAGGACAAGATTAATTCTTTTTATAACTTAATTAGAATACACGCATAATGGAGGTTCCAATCAGAAAATACAACATTCAAAGTTTATTTAAGATTATATATGTAATTATATTATGACTCCTTTAATTATTGATTAACACTGTCACTTATAAATGGGCTCAAACATTCATTGTACTAACCTTTTGTCTACAATGAATCAAGATCTTCATTTTACAGGGAAGGTTTCTAAATTGATTAGAAACAAAATATAACACATATAATGACCACTTGATAATATATCATTTAAGCACAAGAAAAAAATTAATTTAACCTTAATTTATTACCAAAAGCTTCACCCTTTCACCTAAGTAAAATGAAAATTAGTTACTTATAGACAATAAGAAAGAAATAGAGAAGAAGAAGAAAAAGAAGAAGAAGAAGAACATAATTTCAATTTAGAACAAAATAAAACTACAAGAAGATAAACAAATAACACAATAACATGATCTTGAACTCTAAAACCAAGATTCTCAAATGATCAGCCAATGGTGCCTTTTATAGAGGATGAGAGATACAAAATGACAAGGGGCTGATTAATGAGTGAGTGAATGAGTGAAAAATGACAAGTAGTGGTTTGATAATTGTGAATAAGTGGAAAATTATTGAGATTCTTGTCTCCGAAATCATTTAGTACTAAACACGTGGATGCCATTAGATTATGGGAAAGTGTTCTTCATGAAAGTTGTAGGCTTTTGTCTTAGCTTTCAAATGCCACTAGTTTTAGCCCAAAATCATTCTTACAGCTCAAGTTATAGCCCAATCATTGCACACTATTTAGGACCAACTATTATACTTACGAAATGACTCTTGTGTTCTTCATGAAAGTTATAGCTTTTGGTCTTAACTTTCCAATTCCATGGTGTCAATTGGACTCCTATAGTTCAAGAAATGGCTCGATGAGTGTGTAGAGGTCAAGCTACCAGGATCAGCACTCTGAATCTTGCTTCAACTCTAATTTAAATTATCTAAACATGTTATTTGACTCTTGAGGTCTTTATGAAAGTTATAGAGAATTGTCTTAATTTTCCTATAAGACTAGAATCACAACAATCAGATATTAGCAACTCAAATTACAGCTAATTTACTGAATACTGCCAAATAGACTAATTAAAGCTAATTCAAATAATAATTCTTTCAATGGTCCAATTAAGCTTAATATCAATAAATATAACAAAACTAACTTAATTAAGTCTAATTGAACCTTAAGAAATCCAATGAAAAGATTATAAAATGAGTAAAAGATATTGCTATCAGCAAGGTTTGTGGAAAATACTTTTCTAAGAAAGTTATCCTAAACACTTCCCATCTCATCTGAACTCTAGCTACCGCCATTACTCTCATGGTACTCTTCCACCAAAACTCCACCTCTTATTTTAACATAAAGGAGGGAAAAAAGACTTTTTGCTCATCTGCACAAATCATTACCTCAAAAAAAAATTTTATTTTATCCAACCATCTTTCCATTTTCACTGGGTCATACTCACCATCGAAATGTGGAGGGTTCATCTGTCTGAACACTGCCAAGTCCTGAAAGTTTTGATTCCTTCCAACTTGTGCCTCTCATATTGACTGAGGTTGATCTGGCTAATATCGTTTGTTCAAACATCCTTGCAATTGATTTTGCCTACTCCCTCATGGCATTTGTAGTCACCGCTACTTATTCTCTCATGGCATTTGCCATAGCCATAACTGCTTCAGCTATATTGGGACCTTCTAGAGCTAAGTTCCTTATTCCTCTAGTTCGCCTTGGTGGTGCCATAGTTTTCTGAACACATAGAACAATTCATACTGAGCTGCAGCCTCAATATCATCTAACCATGTGACAGTAGCTAATAACAAGCCAACCTAAGGCAAATCATGCAATTCTATCAAAGCATCTCATACAAGAGATAAGAAAAGCACAATTCATACAAAGGAGCTCTCAAACAAGCCTAAGCATAGTCAGTCCATACCTCGGCTTAATAGGATGAACTGTTCTAATACCATAATGTAATATCCTAATACCGATAACCTAGTATATCAAGCATATACCTGTATAAGCAGTATTAGTTATGCTACTTCTAACTAAAACTTCAAACTAATCCATATCATTTTGAGCAAATAATAATGTAGAGCCTTACAGAAACTAAAAGTTATATACATACATCTTTGCCTTAAAAGGGCATATCGTACACATAAACTTTTATACATACTCAATGTAGTGTAAATAATACAAGCTTTAATTACTAAGCACAAAAACTACTCTAGTCTTCATACTTTTTCTTCTTTCCTTTGGAAGAGCTTCCACCTGGATTTACATGGCAACACACGAGGTGAGAAATCACAATTCTTGGTATAAGTATACCAAAACCAGAGTTTAATCATTCACAATGAATAAACCAAACTATTACATAAGAATATATATATATCAACTCTATGTAATATTCAGAATGTAATCTAAACCTTAACTTGAACTAAAACAAACAATGATATCAAATAATTACCCATACAATCATATGATATCATTAAGCAAGACAACCACTCATACAATTATTACCAAAGGCAAATACAAAATATACACAAAAGAAACATGAATTACCACAAAAACAAATACCAAAAGAAGCAATGATTATGTTATGTATGGTTATGCTCCAAGAAAACAGTATGATAGAGTAGGTGCAATGTCATGATACTTGACAATTCCTCTAGGTAGCGAGGGAATTTGTTATTATAACATGTAACCTCCTATAGCCTACCAGGTAGGGAGGGAGTATGTAACCTCCTTTAACCTACCTTAAACTGAGTGGACTTTTCCATTACCATTATCTGTTAGGAATAACAAGTACGTGAAAGATGTAATTTGGGTGTGAAAATGCAGTGTCATGTCTATCTCTTACATAACCACCACATAATTCTATATTAAGTCTATCCTAACATTACTAGCTCTACCTCAGCTCTGTGAGAGCTTTCATGCACTAAGGCACTTAACTAATGCCAACTAGACTTAATTTACTTGTATCTAGTATCCTACCTCCTCATCACTCCATAAGTGATATCTAATGCAACATTATGTTGCCTTGGGAACTAGATGCCTACTATGTCAATCCATAGCTAATGGATGCACAATGTCTCTTTTCTTTCCCTTGTATGTAACTTAGTCTTTTTCTCTTGGAAATACCCCTATTAGTGTCTCAACACTCTTAAAAGGCATAAACAAATGATCTTAACAAGTAGGGAAACTTATTTTAACAAAATAAAGATTCTGGTGAAATCTGCTCTAGGTACTTGAGCGCCTATATCTTCAGTGCCTGGGCGCTTTCTACACGCCTAAATGCTTATAACCAAGTGGTCTGTTCTGCCTTGTTGGGCAGAGCATAGCTCTGTTTTGCCTTGCGATGAGCACCTAAGAGCTTTGCACCTGTACACATCACTCTCTGGTCTGTGAGCACCTGAGCGTGCTGCACCGAGCGCTTGAGCACTCATTGCACATTGGTAAATTTGCATAGTTATATAGATTGCTGCTACTATTCCATTGGAACAAGGCAGTGATCCAATCTTCCAAAAATAGTTTCTAGGTGATTTCTAACACCATTAACAACCTCTAAAAATGTTGTAATACTTTTACAACTTATTGGTTCACTTAAACTTAAGTTAATGATCAAAATCACATACTCACTTTATATTAACCTAAACTCTATCTAAACAACTCTCCAACTTTGTCTAAATGACAACTTAATCATCTTGATTCCAAATAGCTGAAATAACTAATTTCAATCATTGAAATCAAGAATCAAGCAAAGAAAACAAATTTTTCTCTTTTTAAACCTATTTCTCCATCTAAAAACCTAACTTCAACCATGAAATGGTTTAGGGAAGAAGATGGAATTAAAGGTCAAGAGCCCCTACCTCTTGTAGACAAGATGATTTTCAAGCCTTGGCCTTTGGGTTTCCCTTTTTTCCTTTCTTTATTCTCCTCTTTCTCTTCTTTCTTTCTTCTTTAGTTCCCTTTTCTCTTTTCTCTTTTTTTCTCTCTTTTGTTTTTACTATGAGTAGCAAAGTCTCACTGCTACTTAAGGATAATAACTTGCTTGTATCAAAATTCTCAATCAGCTAAGAACACTTAGATTTCACCAAATCCAATTTTCTAACTTTTAACAAGTTTAAAATAAATCCTAAGATTCATCAAAAATCTTGTTTCACCATTTCCCTATTTTTCCATATCTGCTAGTAGTTAATTCAATATTGAATGCACAACCAGTATGCCTAAAAATATCAAACTAACTTTAATTAATCTCAAACTTTAACTGCATCATACTCTAGAAACAAATTATTCATATCTGTTTCCCTTAACTAAGCAATTTATACTACTGTTTGGGTCATTTTAGGCTACTTTTCACACTCTGAATAGCAACAAAGTGCCTAAACTGTCCCAGTTTGTCACAAAACTCAACTGCCTAAACTATTTCAATTTATCACAAAACTTAATTGACATGTCAAACAAATAATATATTACCTTTGTAACATTTTACAAGTCCAACATATTTTTTGAGATGTTATATTCACACTAACCCATCTTTACCCTCATCCCTCATCACCAACAACCCACAAACCACTTCTGCAAAGCCCACAACCCACCGCATCACAGACCCATCATTAAGCCAAAAAAAACCCAAATAGCCACCATCATCCCTACAACTACCACCACACCAGCCTCAAGCCATCACACCAGCCGTAGCCCCTCCCAGTAGCCACCTTAAACCAGCCTCACACCTTTGCCTCCATTGTGTCCCCTCACTAGTCGTAGCGTTCATTAGATCTGCAACCAATCTACCCATGCAGAGCCATCACTTAGCCATACGCAGCATCGTGCCATGCGCAGCCTTCGTCTAAAACTCATGATTCATTCGCATGAACCACCAACCAAACCCACCGTGAGCCATTGCAAACATAGACCAGATCTGCATCATGCCCCCATGCCACCAAACTCGGCTCTACAATCCACGACCCCATTGCCACTCCACCACATCCCGATCCAGCACCATCATGACCCAAACCACGCAAATCTGTAAGCCCACTGCCGTCAACTCTGACCCAGAGCCGTCACACCTCCACATCGTGCCACGAACCCGCCACCACTATACGGATCTGACCACCAAGCTACCAGACGCGAACCACCCGTCGCTCCCCTGTGGGTACTCTCTGAACCAGAGCCTGTCTCTTTACCTCTCCTTTTCTATTTCATTTGGAGATTTATGCTTTTGAACTTTTGACCTTCTTTTTTTTTGGATTAATTTTAAGCTTATTTCTTTAGGCTTATTAGTTAGATGTTTTACTTAGGTCAAATCATGGGGTATTCTATTTTATTCTTTAATTTGCATAAAATAAACTCTAAATAATCTTATTCTATATTACTCATTGTAATAATATCGTTATACATTTGTACTTGTGTTTTAATTTAATACCCTCATTTTTTGTATAAATCAAACATTTTAAAATTGGCTGCCGATGGAAGAATTGGGAGAGGATTGGAGCTCTAATCAAATACACTCTTCCTAATACTCTTAAGGCTTTATATTAGATATTGTTGGGAGTGTTGGTAATGTCTAATCCCCACATTAAGACTAAAATACAACATTTTTATAAACCAAAATATTCTTTTTTGTAAAATAAAAATCATCAAATAAAAGCGAATAACTTCACATAGTCTCAGCATTACAATTATGGTGAATTCAAAATTTCTTTTGTCACTTTAAAAAATAATTTTTTTCTTTACAAAATTCATTTTAAATCGTTTTATCCCATCAAAAAAATATTTTGAAATTTTTTTTCTTGCAAAATTTACATAATTTCAACTCACCACGTTCATATAATATGTCGCAGGCTTAGAATTTGTTCCAAAATAATGGCTATTTTGCCACCCATTTCATGTCTTAGTCATTTATCACCTTTGATAACATGTTAACAAATAGGACATGTCAAAATAAAAATAAAAAAAAATTCTTTTTAATAATAAAGGACCAATTTAATTATTCTTGCAAATAACATTCGATTAAATAGGAAACCGTTCTTAGAACGAATGACATAGGGTGCTAACACCTTCCTTACATGTAATCAACCCCCGAACCTCGAACTTTGAAATGTAGACCATCTTTTAGGTGTCCAATTGGACCATTTCATTTATTGGATAAAGCGATTGGTGGCGACTCCCAACATCTGAGGTCCTTTCCTCTTCTTCTCTTTTTTAATTTTGCGATGCTCATTCGAGACGGTTGCAACAATTACCAAAAATGGTCTTCCAAGAATGAGAGGGATGTCGACATCTTCTTCCGTATCCAAAACCACAAAATCAATTGGGAATATGAATTTATCTACTTTCACTAATACATCTTCAACTATATCTTATGAGTGTTTGATAGATCGATCTACCATTTAAAGGGAGATCATTATTGATTTCACTTTTTCAATTCCTAGCTTGTGCATAATAGATATTGGCATGAGATTTATACTTGGACCAAGATCACATAGAGCCTTCCCAATAGGCAGCTTCCCAATAGTGCAAGGAATGGTGAAACTACTTGGATCTTTCAATTTAGGTGGTCGTTTCCTTTGAATTATAGCACTGCACTCCTCTGTCAACGTCATTGTCTCATCTTCCTTAAGTTTTCTTTTCTTTGATAATAACTTCTTCATGAACTTAGCATAAAATGACATTTGTTCAAGAGCTTCAACAAAAAGGATGCGTATTTGTAGTTTCTTGAATATATCTAGAAATTTATAGAATTGTCTCTCTTGATTGTCCCTCTTCAACCTCTGAGGAAATGAGATCTTGGCATATGGTGATGATTCATATGCTTTATTTTGCTCAATATCCTTTTTCTTTCTCCTCCACTTCAGTTGTTCTCCCTTGGCTTCTTCTTCTTTTCTACCATCTTGAATTGAGACATCATCATTGGGAACATTAGTTTTCACCATCTTGAATTGAGTCAAAAACTTGTTGTGAAATCGGCAAGTACACCTAATTGCAAAAGTAATAAAAAGTGAGTAGAGTATCATCCCACGAGGATTAAGTTATTAATTACTAAATTCACTGAAAATAACACTATTTAAGTTAACGAAAAGAGAGTTAATAAAAAAAATAAAAAGAAAGAATAAAAAAAGAACAAAAATCCAAATTTAATTAATTGGGTTGAGTTAGAAAATAATGATATGAAAATGTTAGGGGTCAGATTTCACTTGAACTCTTTAAATGCACATTCAAAAATTGGTTTACCTATGTTCTACAATGATTTATGATCAATTCCTAAAAATTAATTAATACTCAATCTCTTGGTATATTAATCCTCTTACACTGTTTAAAATTAACTAATCCCTTAGTCTAACCCCAAATAGAAAGGCATTATCATGAACGAGATAATTAAAAGAAAGACCACATAACCCACAACGTCAATTCCTAGCGATTGTAGAAGTTATGGTGTTTATCATAAGTTATAGGTTCATGCAAATTTTCTCAAATCATACATCAACTCAAAAAATAATTCTCAAATTAATCAGGTTTAGAGAAGCATTAAGAATAGAGATAAACATGTAAATCATGAAATAAAAATATAAATTAAACTCATAAAAGAAGTTACACCATCAAAGTTCAAGATCTATTATCACCCTAACAACAAAGGGTTTAGTTACACATGAAAAAAGAAGAACACAAATGGAAGAATATGACAAATTCAATCGTAGAAAAGTGGAAAGGTTGAAGAAAATTCTTAATCTTCAAGCCTAATTGCGCTCACACCACATTAAGGTTTGTGCCTCTTGACGGGTGCTGCGTTCTGTCCAAGTGTATAAGAGTCTGTAAAAAGTGTGTTGTATTTGGAAAAACTTTCTTATTTAAAAGAAATTCACACTACAGTTTACTCATTTAGCGCTCAGGCACTCATCTTTCAGCGCTTAGGCGTTGGCCCACTAATTAGGAATCCATCTGCGCACAATGCACGCTCAAGCAGTGATGGCCCAGCACTCAAGCGCTAGGCTTCTGAATGAACGCTGGGCTTCTAAATTAATTTTCTTCTTTTTTTCTTCTTCTTTAAATATCCAATCTTCTCCATATGCAATTACCTACAAAAAAATACATAAAAACATGTAATAAGAACACAATTAAAATAATAAAAATCGTAATAAAACTTAAGAACAAAACTAAATAAAAAATATTAAAAGAAGATGAAAACCCAAGATTTTGAATTGTAAAAATATGAATTTTTGTAGGTTCATCACTTCCCTAAACTTCAACTTTTGCATGTCCTTAAGTAAAAAGAAAAAACAAAAATAAGAAGACTAAACAAATAAAAACTCAAAACACACAAACTCAAATATGGCAATATCAGGTAGTGCATATCATATATATCCTCAGAAAACTGCTGCATAATCTAATTTCAAAGTGTCACACACGAACAATCTAATTGCCACATTGTCTCTGATGTGTGTCAAACAACATCATGTTTTGTTCTTGTTTTGCATGCATTCTTAGGCATTTTAGTTTTCCTTTTGGTTTGTTTTTCCCTTAATTCGGATAACTGCGGTGTTTTTGGTGTTGTTGTGCAGGATTAATGCTGAATTGGCCTTGGAATGAATGGAAAGCTTGCATGATTGAAGTTGGAGCTTTATGGATAGCAAAAAGGTGCAAAAAGACTAATCCAGAGGGATCCACAGCCTGCCTGTGGAATTTCCCACGGTCATGGATCGAGCAACAACTTGAAGAAGCAAAAGAGAAATTCTAGAGAATTCCACGGCCTGGCTGTGGAATGATCCATGGCCATGGAATTTTGACAGCAAGATCCACGACCATGGATTGCAGTGCGTAATAGTTTTTAAGATTTTATTTTTATTTCTTTTGGGGGCTTTTTAGCCAATTAAAACCCTAGGTTATAAATAGATGTTCTGAATACAATTAGGGGGTTCTAATTTGGTTTTCAAGGAGGCACATTGGAGGCTTTGGTTCTTGATCTTTCTTCCCTCTTCTCTCTTGAATTACGAGTTTGGATGTTTATGAATATGTTTTCTTGTTCCTTTTTCTCTATGTCTGAGTAGTTTTTTTATTTCTAGGATTAGGCAATGCCCATTAATACATTGATAATGATTAATTGACTCTGTTTCTCCTTTTATTAATCTTGAATGTTCTTTGATTCAATCTTTATTGCTCTTATTTATGTGAATTTACTGGCCACTTACTTGCATCTCATAGGCATTTAGGGACGTACTGAGAGGTGAACTTAGGTGTTGGAATCATAAGACATGAACTTAAGGTTTAAATCACGAGAGTAGTTTTAGCCTTTCAAGGATTCAATGAATTACCACAAAGTGTAATGAGTTCAATTTAAATTCAATTACCACGAGAGTAGGAATTGATTTAATTTAGCACGAATCTTGTATCTTGAGAAAGAACATTAACTAATTTATGGTAATTTACCTTCAATTGAATTTCAAATTTAATAAAAGGGTTTTTAATTAGGATTTGTCTTGTATCACTGTGGTACCCCAATCTTGGAAGCTTTCTTGAATTTGAATACCTTTCTTGATAACTTACTGTTTTTATTCTAAATTTTACACTTTGATTTTTAATTATTTAATTACTTTGTTATTACGTTCTTCTTAATCAACAATTATATTCCCTTTTGTTTAATTTAATTGAATTAATTAATTAATTAGTATTCATAGACACAGTCCTTGTGGATTTGATCTTTTTATTACTTGACGATGAAACCGTACACTTGCGGATTTCACGCATCAAGTTTTTGGCGCCGTTGCCAGGGACTATGTTTTTCTTGAATATCAGTTTAATTTTTAATTTAATTATTTTAAACCTTTTTTTTATTTGGTTCTTATGTTCTTGATTTCTCTTTGACTCTCTGCAGGTAATTTCTTTTGTTTATGCAAAGTACTAGACGTTCTAGGACTCTTATTGAAGCAGATCCTGAAATTGAAAGAACTTTACATAGAAGGAGAAGACAACAAAGGCAAAGAGTAAGAGAAATATATGAACCAACACTTGTCATGGCAGCAGCTGAGGATAATAAATCGTTAAAAGAGTATGTAGCCCCTAATGCTCGGGGTTTGCGATCTGGAATTGCTCGGCTAGACATTGAAGCTAGGCACTTCACCATACCTCCTGCCTTATTGTCTATGATAAGGCAAAACCAGGTTGGAGGATTGCCGTCAGAGGATCCTAATGATCATGTGGATATGTTCTTGGAGTTCTGTGAGACCCTCAAGATCTAAGGTGCCTCTGTTGATGTTATTCGTCTCTTCCTGTTTCCATTATCTTTGAGAGATGGAGCTAGAGCTTGGTTGAAGTCTATTCCAGCTGAGACGATAACTACTTGGGACTAATTGGAGCAAGCCTTTTTGGATAAATTCTTTCCACCTTCCAAGACTGCTTACCTAAGGACCCAAATCACAAGCTTTGTTCAGAAAGATGGCGAGTCATTATCAGAAGCTTGGGATATATATAAGGCTTTGCTGGAAGTCTACCCACACTATAGGTTAGAAAAATGGTTAATCTTTCACACTTTCTACAATGGTTTAGAATATTCTTCAAAGGTGTCTCTTGACTCCACAGCTGGTGGAGCTTTGATGAACAGAAGGCTGACAGAAGCCTATGAGATCATTGAGAGTGTAGCTTCAAATCATCACCAATGGGCTAATGAAAGAGGCATTAACCCGAGAAAGCTCTTGGGAGGTAAGTTTGAGGTAGATGGTATTGATTTAATCATGTCAAAATTTGATTCTTTGAATAAACATTTTGACATGCTTCGGAAAGCTCATGTTAATGCCATAGGTGCTTCTAACAATTTTTGTGAGATTTGTGGAGCACAGGGACACATAGGTGCTGAATTCCAAGTTGGAATTGGATCCTCGCATGGTGCACCAGTGGAGCAAGTGGAATCGTGCCACAATTTTCATGACTTCAACCAAAAGGGGAGGAATGATCCGTATTCCCAAACTTACAACCCCGGTTGGAGGTCATATCCTAACTTCTCTTACCGGTCAGTACCAAGCTGGGCAAGGTAATGATAAACCCTCTTCTAGAATCCCACAGGTACAAAAATCTAGACTTGAGTCTCTTCTTAAGAATTTTGTTGAGAGTCGGTCTAAGCAAAATAAGGAGTTTAGGCACCATGGGCAAGTTGTGACTGAGGCCATTAAAGAGTTGTCAACTAAGGTTGACAATTTAGCCATTCATAATAAGATGTTGAAAACTCAGATCGCCCAATAAGCAAGCACTTCATATAGGCAACAAGGTAAGTTTCCTGGTCAACCAGAAATAAACCCAAGGAATGAACATTGTAAGGCTGAGTTTGAGGAGTGGAAAAAAGTTAAAGGATCCTAAGGGTAACAGGGAGAGTGACAAAGATGAAGGGAATAAGGAAAAAGAGACTAAGGCACAACCCTTAGAAGAGGAGGAAAGTAATGAGAAAGTGTCTAAGTATGTACCCCCTAAGCCATACCAACCCCTAGTTCCTTTCCCTTAAAGACTTGCTAAGGCCAAGTTAATAGGCAATTCGGGAAGTTCCTAGAGGTCTTAAAGAAATTGTACATTAATGTACCCTTCATTGAGGCGTTGAAACAAATGCCTACCTATACTAAGTTTCTTAAGGACATCTTGTCTAATAAAAGGAAGTTAGAAGAATATGAGACAGTAGCTTTAACTGAGGAGTGTAGTGCGTTAATTCAAAATAAATTACCTCCTAAGTTAAAAGATCCAGGTAGCTTCTCTATTCCTTGTTTGATTGGCAACACTAATTTTGATAAAGCTCTGTGTGACTTGGGGGCTAGTGTTAGTCTTATGCCCCTTTTGGTGTGTAAGAAGTTGGAGGTGGGTGAGCTGAAACCCATAACTATCTCACTTCAATTGGCGGATCGGTCTGTCAAGTACCTCATAGGCATCTTGGAGGATGTTCCTATTAAGGTTGGTAAGTTTTATATGCCAGTGGATTTTGTTGTGCTTGACATGGAAGCTGATGCTACAATGCCAATCATACTTGGGCGTCCATTCCTTACCACTAGAAGGGTGATCATTGATGTCCATGAAGAGAAATTGACTTTGCAATTGAATGATGAGGAAGTAGTTTTTGATGTTTCTAAATCTGAAAATAATTCTAATTTCTCAAATTCATGTAATCGCATAGATGCTACTAATGTTGTGGATAGTGTTGTGCTTTCTGGTGTGCAGGAATCGATGACTGATGCTATGCTAGAAAGGACCTTGCCCAGGGGTACTACAAAATTTGAGGAATCTAAGCCTTGTAAGAAAGGACCTAAAAAGTAGAATGATAAGTGTGTCAAGAAGCGTAGATTTAAACTTGGAAATAAAGTTCTTGTTAATAACTCACTTCTACGTTTTTGTCCTAATAAGTTATGGTTGAAATGGTCAGGACCATATGAGATTGTTCGAGTTTTATCCTATGGTGTGCTTGAGGTGCAAAAAGAAGGTCATAAGCCTTTCATGATAAATAGCCAGAGAGTGAAACATTTTGAAGGAGTGGGGACTGAGCACTACTCCATTGACATCACCTGAGTACACAAACCAGACCAAAGTCAAGCTAATGACTTTAAACAAGCGCTTCTTGGGAGGCAACCCAAGTTTCTTCATTTTTTATTTTTCTTTTTATTTCTTCTTTTTCTTTTGACTTTGTGTGTTGGATTGCTGGTTTGATCTTTATCTCATGGATCTTGTTTAGGTTTGACCCTTTTTGAAGCTCAAATTAGAAGAAGAGTGAAGTCAGAAGGTTCCACACCTAGCTCATGAAAAATTTCATAGCCATGGATTGAACACCAGAAGTTTTTCCACCACCGCAGTGAGTTCGTTTCTTTTATCCCTTCTCTTGTTTTAGATTTTTACATTGGGGACAATGTAAGTTCTAAGCTTGGGGGGATTTTTGTATTTTAATATTTTCATTTTCATTAGTTTCATGCATTTTCATGTCTTGTTTTGCATTGCATTTTCATGTTGTATTTTCACATTATCATATCTCTTGGGTTTTTGGTTGAACTTGTGCCCCTCTCTTTTGAAGATTTTGAGATGATATTGATTTGGAACCCAATTTATTGATTCTTGTGGTAGGCAATAGGCATTGTTTTAATTGATAGTAGAGGTGATCTTTTGATAGTTGATAATTAGCATATGTTCTATGAATTTGTGCTTCTCATTAATTTTTGAACCTCTAAATGTGAGTTTTGAGCTTGTATGAGATATATGCACTATATGGTTTCTGCTCCTATTCTTTGTGTTGAGTGATATTCCTCATTGATCTTGTGCTCTAGAACTTGATTTGAAATAATTTTGAGGAGAAATTTTTGGTTGCATGCTTGAATGTGATTAAGGCATCTTAGGTATTTTTCTGGCCTTCTAAAATTGTTACACTGTCATCCACTAGTTGCCTATTTTGAGCCTATTGCATAATTATTTTTCTTGATGCCTATGATGATACATTATCGGTAATCATTTGGAATATTAAATGGAGAAAATTTGGGTTTGAAAGTTATGTAAATATGTGTTGGGAATCATATGTTTTTTATCCTTCTCTTTCTCAAAAAAAAAAAAAGATCAAATAAAAGAAAACCATAAGATGAAAGCTTGAAAAAGAGAAGAGAAAGAGAGGAAAGAAAAGAAAAGAAAGGAAGAAAATATTTGGAAATATGGAGTTATGATCCTGTTTGAAAAATGCCTTTGCTCCATTGATGTTCTATTGAATTTCTTGTGCTTATTGAAAATTTTGTTAGCCCTTTGTGCATACCTTCCTTTCTCTACCTTACCTAGCATCATTCCCATGGCCCCATTACAACCCTTGAAAGACCTTTTGATTCTTGCATGCATGTTGATTATTAGTGGAAATTTGATTTCTTATCAAGCATATGGAAGTGCATTTTCTTTGAAGGATTTTGAGCGTAATGTTTTCACCCTTAAATACTTTGAGTGTGGTTAGTGGAGTGAACTTAATTCAATCAGTGAGGGTGCATGATTTTTTAGAACTTAGCCTCTAATTGGACTTGATTTTTTATTACCTCTCAGATTCTTGGATTACCTTAGCCTATTGCTTGGATAATTATTTTCTCGGGTTCCTCATTCATTATTGTCTTTTGATCCCACATCTTGGTTTGACATTAGTTATTGCTTGGGGACAAGCAAAGTCTTAAGCTTGGGGGAATTTGATGTGTATCAAACAACATCATATTTTGTTCTTGTTTTGCATGCATTCTTAGACATTTTAGGCATTTTAGTTTTCCTTTTGGTTTGTTTTTCCCTTAGTTTGGATAACTACGGTGTTTTTGGTGTTATTATGCAGGATTAATGATGAATTGGCCTTGGAATGAATGGAAAGCTTGCATGATTGAAGTTGGAGCTTTATGGATAGCAAAAAGGTGCAAAAAGACCACTCCAGAGGGATCCACGGCCTATGTAACATCCCAAATTCTAACTATGTTAATAGTAATAGCAGAATTACACTGTTTTATATTTTCTGTGTTATAAAAATAGTTTGACCGTTCTGAGATCATTTATGATCATTTTGTGTGATTTGCTTTGAGTTAAGAAAATAATAATTTTCTTGATCGAAAAAAATATTATTTTTATTAATTGGAGCTGGGGGATCTTACAAAACTCAATTCTGATTGATATATAAATTAATCTTTTAATTTTTAGGATTTAACTGTGTAATAAAATAATTTTATATTATTATAATATTATTTTATGTGACAGTACCTACTATCTTAAAAACAGTAGAAATTTGCTTCAAAATGATCGTAGACTCGAAAAAGTTCGTGGGACCCACGTTTAGTGTAGCAGTCAACGATTCTGACTGGATAGAATTCTAAACCAATAAGAATCAGTCAAAATAGGTGGCTTGACTATTTTAAACCAATAGGAAGTAGTCAAACAAAGAAGCATAGACTTCAATATGGACCATTGGATGAAAAGCATGATTTAGATGCTTTTGATCGTAACCGTTGATCCGATCAATGGTGTGAAATGAATCCTGATAAAACCACTAAGTAATATCCACCGTAGATGAGATCAATGGATAGGAAACCAAGTTGATTTCAATGGCTAAGATGAAGTCAACAATAGTGGCTTGACTTTGCTTTGTAACTAATTAAACCTAATTTGGTTAATCTAATGGCCTAATTAACAAGCTAAGTAAACTAACCTAATTATTAATTAGTTATAATCTAATTCTTAATTAGATATCCTAATTTTAATTAGAGAATATGATATATGTAATTATATGTCTAATTAATCAATTATGTAAATGGAATGTTAATTAAGATTGATTAGGAAACTTAACCTAACTAATTAACTAATTAATTAGCAAGTAATTAGACAATAATTGAAAATAATTAAGTCCCTAATCTTATGAAGAGCCATACGGCCAACAGCTTTGGGAGACTTCTCCATGGTTCTTGAACCATCTTGCATGACAATAGCATGACCAAAAGATGACCAAGTCATGTGAAATTGCATGTGCACTCAATTGGTGATATTTTGATTTAAGTAAATCCTAATATTTTCCTATACTCACACGGCAGCAGTAGCTCCATTTTTCACTCTCACAATATTCACTGTTCTCTCACATCAAAAAGCTTTCATCTTTTCCTCTCAAAATTCCAAGAGCACCAAGCATTTATTTTCTTCCATTTTCTCTCCATAGGTTCGGCCCCAACACCCAAGTACACCATCACTCACCTATGATTTTCACTCTCATTATTTCCTAAAGCTAGACAACATTCTAAACACTTTCCATTTAGGAAGTTTTCCTAAAATCACACTCTAAGTGCTTCAAAATCCAACTTCTACCTTACTTCCCTAGAGGTAAACTTTGATTTTTGTGGTTTAAATTCATGTTTGTGATTTTCTAAACGATGTTTATTCCATGGTTTATCATTATTAAGCTTTGTATGTGATTTTACTAATTGTTTTAGAATTGTTAGGAATTGTTTGTGAGCCACACGAAATCAAGGAGAATGAGAGGAGCTTGAAGGACTTGTCTTCAAGAGGTAAGAGGGAGATTTTACCTCACCAACCAAGTTTTGGTGGTGTGGGGATGATTTTGTTCGGTGAAAAACCCACAAGGGTTTATTCACCTATTGTTTGGTGTGCTTTGATTGTGTTTATGATGTGCATGGTGTTGTTTGTATGCTTGCATGTGTGATAATATGCTTAAAGCTTTGATATTATGTGTGTATGTATAATTATGAAAGCATGAGAATGTATGTATAATTTAGGATGTGAACAACATGATGAATCGATTGTATGAGTGCTCCAAAGAGCACTGAGGCTCACGGCCATACCATGGAAAAGAGGACTTTGATGAATTAAAATGAGAACTGAGAGATTTAAATGAATTTGGAAAAATTTGAGTATCGCAAAGTAAAATGATTTTTATGTGAAGTAAAGAAAAGAAATAACAATTTTTGGGAAACAGTACAATTACTGATTTTTAGAGGGGTTACACCGCAAATTTTTATAAAAGAAGGACTAAATTATAAATATTATTTAAATGAGTGGTCATTGTATAAATATTATTTTTAGAGGGGTCATATTGTAAATATTATTTTTAGAGGGGTCATATTACAAATATTTTATAAAAGAGGGACTACTTTATAAATATGAATTTTATGAGGGGCTATTTTGTAGATATTAATTTATGAGGGACTATTTCATAAATATTAATTTTTGGAGGGACTATTTCATAAATATGAGATTTTGAGGGACTATTGTGCAAATATGGAAAATAAAGCCAATTTTAGTATTAAAATAAGAAAAATAGTATTTTTTATTTAAAACGTATGAAGAAAATTTTACGCGATTGGAAAACGTTGAAAAATCGCTATGTGATTTTGAAAAGGCGACAGAATTGAATCGCGATCAAGAAAATGCAAAAATATGACTACGCAATTAAAATACAATAATAATACTATTAGATTATTGTGTGGAACCCGAATATGTAATATAAATTGGAAATATGAATAGTGCATAGTACATACATTGGAAAGGTCCGATGGACTGTTTGAGGCTAATTGCCTGGGAGAGACTACACCTCTTGAGTGGGTGTGATATGCGTAGTGTAAGTCACTAGTTGACCTTGGGGACATTGGGGTACGGGTTGCCTACAATGGGAAGTTGGTAGCTCTTCTGTGCCGTAGGTTAGACCGACGCAACACACCAATGATCCTAACCGAGACACTATCCTTAATCAAGATCTGATAAAGACTGTCATGTATATGCTAGATGTGCAAGATTAAACACGTGGTTCGAGGTATATTGGTACCGACAAATCTTTTCGATCACTCTCTCCGACCTAAGTTGTAGCTCCATGGAGTAGGAAATTGAGTTTGCATGCATACATGTAGCTATTGAGGGTATTATCGTAATTATGTTTATGATAATTGATTTATTGGATATTTGATTATTGTTAGTGGCATGATTGTAAATATTGTTTACTCCATGTGTGTTATTGATAAATGATATTGATGGCATAATTGTAATTATGGTATGATAGTTGTATGAGATATTGTATGTGTTTATCTTCATTGCTACCATACTGGTATTGGCGTAGGTGATCTCACATCTTTGTATGCATGTTCTGTATTATATTTATATTTGTCAAGACATCGAGCAAGAGGAAGAGCGAGAAGCTGAGGAGGAGCAGATTCCCGTTGAGGACGTTGAGTTTTGAAGAGATGGAGATGCCTAGTTTCCTTGACTACCTGAAGCTGACATTCATTGGAGGAGATGAGGCGTGGACTATTGATTTAGAGAGAGAGAGTATTTACTATATGGGAGACCTAAATATTAGATTGAGTAGGCAACATTTAGGACACCCTTACTTTTCTGTTAATCTTTTTGTGCTACTAGAGTTCCCAATATCTATTAGGCAGTATTGGGGAGTTTACTATTGTACTCCCAGTGCGATTAGTATTGTGTCGTCTGCTCGGACACCTATCTGTAGGACTGCACATCATGATGGATTCCTATATGCTGAGGAATCTGAGGAGGACCTGTCTGAGAGTTCTGCTGTCTAGTAGGACTTGAGCAATATAATAATTTAAATTAAAGTTTATAAATTTAAATGTTTTGAAAGTCTAGTTTGTAAAATATTTGAGTACGACAATACTAAAGGGTTGTATGTATATATGATGTAAATTATTTGTGGCAATGTTGTTATGTTTTTATTTTCTGCTAAGTTTATCTTACTATCATCAAGAAATTTTACAACTCGTATTTATATTACAAAGACAATTTATAAGTGAAGGGTAATTTGGTAATTAAGCAACACCAAATGTGGCGCCCTAAGGAGGGTGTTACAGCCTGCCTGTGGAATTTCCCACTGCCATGGATCGAGCAGCAGCTTGAAGAAGCAAAAGAGAAATTCCAGAGAATTCCACGGCCTGGCCGTGGAATGATCCATGGCCATGGAATTCTGACAGCAAGATCCACGGCCAGCCCGTGGAATGATCCACGGCCGTGGATCTCAGTGCGTAGCAGTTTTTAAGTTTTTATTTTTATTTCTTTTAGGGGCTTTTTAGCTAATTAAAACCCTAGGTTATAAATAGATGTTCTGAATACAATTAGGAGGTTCTAATTTGGTTTTCAAGAAGACACATTGGAGGCTTTGGTTCTTGATCTTTCTTCCCTCTTCTCTCTTGGATTACGAGTTTGGATGTTTATGAATATGTTTTCTCGTTCCTTCTTCTCTATGTCTGAGTAGTTTCTTTTGTTTCTAAGATTGGGCAATGCCCATTGATACATTGATAATGATTAACTGACTCTGTTTCCCCTTTTATTAATCTTAAATGTTCTATGATTCAATCCTTATTGCTCTTATTCATATGAATTTGCTGGCCACTTATTTGCATCTCATAGGCATTTAGGGACATACTGAGAGGTGAACTTAGGTGTTGGAACCATAAGAATTGAACTTAAGCTCTAAATCACGAGAGTAGTTTTAGTCTTTCGAGGATTCAATGAATTACCATAAAGCGTAATGGGTTCAATTTAAATTCAATTACCATGAGAGTAGGAATTAGTTTAATTGGGCACGAATCTTGTATCTTGAGAAAGAACATTAACTAATTTAGGGTAATTCACCCTCAATTGAATTTCAGATTTAATAAAAGGGTTGTTAATTATGATTTGACTTGTATCATTGTGGTACCCTAATCTTGGAAGCTTTCTTGAATTTGAATACCTTTCTTGATAACTTGCTATTTTTATTCTAAATTTTGCACTTTGATTTTTAATTACTTAATTACTTTGTTATTACATTCTTCTTAATCAACAATCATACTCCCTTTTATTTAATTTAATTGAATTAATTAATTAATTGGTATTCATAGACACAGTTCCTGTGGATTCGATCTTTTTATTACTTGACAACGAAACCGTACACTTGCGGATTTCACGCATCAGTCTCTCACATACAACTCTTATTTATAAATGACTTCCCAAAAACATGAATGAAAGACCCAATCTCTTCATAAAGTACAAGCCCAAATGAGTTTATAAAACTACAAATGCACATCAAACCCACATCCATAAAGTTATTTTTCATCTCTCTCTCCACTAATGTAAACAACACATAACCAAATATCAAAAGGGTCTTTACAAAGCTTGTAATGTAAAGTCAAGGGTATAGGTCAAGAAAGAAGTGGTAGGAAAATGAAAAATAAAAGTTGAGATACAAAATCATGCAAATTTCACAATCCAACCCATAGAATATAAGACAAGTGCAAAATGAAACATAAGAATCAACACAATATTTACTTTCTTTCTCCTTTTTTCTTTCTTTTTCTTTTTCAACAACCTCTACCCCCAAACTTATTTCTTTGCAATACTTTGGGTAGACTTTCTCCTCCTTCTTCTTTTTTTTTTTGAAATTTTTTAGCTCTACAAAACTTCATGCACAAAAATAACAAAGACTTCAATAATAAAATAATACAATATATGCACTTAACAAATGTTATGTAAGAAAGAAATTTTTTTTTTCATGTGGGTATAGGGAAAGGAAAATGTGGGTAAAGAAAAGAAATAGAGGCTAAACAATAACAAGGCTACAAAAGGGACTTAAGGATATATTGTTTCACAGGTTGGCTTGAAAGGCTCAAACGGTCCAAAGAAGACCCATATCATTTCCTTAATCATGCATTCCCTAGGATTTCGCCTTAAGAGAGAATCAAATAACTTCTAGATGCAAATCATCTACATATATGCATTCTCATAAACTTTTTCTAAGCTTGACAAGCAATTAAATTCCATGGTCTATCAAACATAAAGATGGGAAAAACATCCATAAATAATTGAAACAATATAAATAAATGTAACTCATGAATTCTCATGTGATATCCCAAGAAAATAGATCAATCCACAATTCAAACAATCATTGGATACTCAAATCAACACACCGACATGAACAGTTAATGACTTAAAATACAAAAAGGTGATGATGGTAAAATAAAATCAATAAAAACAAATAACTAAATGAAATAAATGCAATAAAAGAAAAGAAATACTCTTTTTGGCAGTCGATAATTATATACATCCCCCTACAAAGGCTCCAAACTCAAGGAGACACCTAAGCCGACTCAACACTAGCTAACTACAAAACAAAAATAAAAAAATGTTAATCAAGAAAATAAGAAATAAAAAAATAAAAATAAAAATAAAAAAGAAAATAAGAGAAAATTTGGATTGCCTCTCAAAAAGCGCTTGTTTAACGTCATTAGCTTGATGTTGCCTTTTCAACTAGTCAAGGTGGCTTGAAGCAAGAAAAATAAGATGACATCATCCTTTTGTCAGATTTTTGCCTCTATACTCTGCCACTAGCCTTGGAATCCTCTCCACAGGTATTTTGAATTTGACTTGAACCTAATTATTCTAAATACACCTTAGCATACGAAATCTCATCAGGCCATGAAGGTCTCAATTTTTCAACATGTAAGGGATTAGCTTGCAGTGAACCATGGATAAAGAGAGGACCTTTCTCTATCTCAGCAATCTCAAAAATAGGAGGACCTTTCTCCTTTTCATCAATAATCTTAGAAGTGGGCAGATCCGTATTAATTTATGAGCGAGGGCTCTTACTAGCCAGATCCTGTAGAGGCTTATCTTGATTGCATTTAATAGGAGCATAGAGATATGATATCAATGCAAATTTATCAAAAACATTGATGGTCACCTGATCTCTATCCACCCTTAAAATAAGTTCACCTCTTGATACATCAATCAATGCTCCTGAAGTAGCCAAGAACGGTCTTCCAAGAATCAGAGGAATATCAGCATCCTCATCCATATCTAGAATTATAAAATCAGCTGAGAAAATAAATTTGTCAACCTTCACTAGGAGATCTTCCACTATACCATATGGATGTTTGATTGATCGATCAGCTAATTAAAAAGAAACCATTGTAGGCTTAACTTTATCAATTCCCAACTTACGCAAGATAGACAATGGCATCAAATTAATGCTAGCACCTAGATCACATAAAGCCTTATCGATGCTCAACTTCCCAATTGTAAAAGGGATATTAAAGCTTCCTGGATCCCTTAACTTTAGTGGAAGCTTCCTTTGGATAATGGCATTGCACTCTTTAGTAAGTGCTACAGTCTCACCTTCTTCCAACTTTCTCTTCTTTGATAGCAAGTCCTTCATGAATTTTGCATAAAAGGGCATCTGCTCAAGTACTTCAGCAAAAGGGATGTTTATCTGTAGCTTTTTGAAAACTTCTAAGAACTTGGAGAATTGCTTTTCTTGAATCTCCTTCCTGAATCTTTGAGGATATGAACGTTTAGCATAGAGTGAAGGATCAACTATTTTCTTCAACTCCAAGTCTTTCTTTTTTCTCTACGCTCTCGATTGTTCCTCTTTAACTTCAACCTCTTTACTATCATCCTGAGACAAAACCTCTTCAATCAGAACCTCAGTACTTTCACTTTGATTTTCTACAGAACTAGATGCTTCATTCTTGTCTTCTTCTAAAGTCTTACCACTTCTCAAAGTGATTGCATGACATTGGTCCTTTGGATTCACCACAGTATCACTTAGCAAACTGCCTAGAAGTCTTTCTTGAAGTTGCTTTGCCATTTGCCCCATTTGATTCTCAAGACTTCTAATAGCGGCCTCATGATTCTTGAAATTGGTTCTTGATTCCTCTATAAAAGCTGAAGTCTGTAGCACAAAAACAGAGGTCTATAGAGAAAGTTTCTCCATTGTAATCTCAAGATGAGACTTCTGTTCAAGCTAAGCATTCAATGGTATAGCTTGATTTTTCCAAGAGAAATTGAGATGATTCTTCTAACCTGGATTATAAGTACTAGAATAAGGATTACCTTGTGGCCTTAAAAGGTTTCCCATATAGTTCACTTACTCTGGAATATTGACACCTGAATTCCTTGCCCCACATTGACCATTGACATGGTTGCCTCCACAAAAATCACAAGTCAGACCTTGATGATTAATTGCATTTACCTGTAAATTACCAACTTGCTTAGTAAGGTTGACAATGTGTTGCATCATAGTTTGATTTTGTGCAAGTATAGTATCAACAGCACCAAGCTCCAACATTCCTTATTTGACTGTAGCTATTCCACTAGAAACCTGATACTTATTAGTGGCCATTGTCTCAAATAATTCTTGAGCCTCTTCAGGAGTTTTTTGTGTTTAAAGATCCACCTACAGATGCATCCACCATAGCCCCAGTAGGATGATTTAAACCATTATAGAAAATTTATACTTGTTGCCAAACCTCAAATGCATGGTGAGGACATCTCCTTAATCACTCCTTAAATCTCTCCCAAGATTCATATAATGATTCCCCTTGATTTTGAGTGAAACAAGCTATTTCACCCCTCATCTTCACAAACATTGATGGAGGGAAGTATTTAGTCAAAAATTTGTTAACCAGGTCCTCCCAAGTAGAATTGCTCCCTTGTGGCTGGGCTTGTAGCTAGTTCTTCTCTTTGTCTCTGAGAGAAAATGGAAACAATCGTACTCTAATGGCATCATCCATAACGCCTTTATACTTAATAGCATCGCAGACCTACAAGAAATTGACAATGTGCAAGTTTGGATCTTCTGCATAGCCTCCCCCAAACTAATTTTGTTGCACTAGTTGTAGAAGAGTTGGTTTAATCTCAAAGTTATTGGCCTGAATAGCAGGGCGCACAATACTGGTAGAAATATTTTCAACAGATGGAGTAGCATAGTCAGCCAACGTGTATCTTTGCTCTGCAGTTACAACTATTTCTGCCATCTTTTCTTCTATTTCTTTATGTTTCTTCCTTTCTCTAACTGTTTCGTATTTGCTCTAGCTATTCTCTCTATCTCTGGATCAAAAAGTAATTCTTCTGCCTCCAAAAAATCTTGAATAAACAAACAAACAAACAACCTAAAGTGAAGTAAAGAAAAGAAAATAAAAATAAAAATAAAAATAAATAAAAATAATGACTAATAAAAATAGACAAAGAAAACAAAGAAATGAAAAAAAATTAAAGGAAATTAAAATTAAAAATTAAAAGAAACAATTAAAAAGAAAATTAAACAAAAAAATAAATGCTTAAATTAGTATCTTTTCAACTACTATTTAATATTAATAACAATAATCCCAAAGAACGGTGCCAAAAACTTGTTGTGAAATCGGCAAGTGCATCAAATTGCGAAAGTAATAAAAAGTGAGTAGAGTATCGTCCCACGAGGATTAAGTTATTAACTACTAAATTCACTGAAAATGATACTATTTAAGCTAACGAAAAAAGAGTTAATAAAAAAATAAAAAGAAAGAATAAACAAAAATAACATAAACCAAATTTAATTAATTGGGTTGAATTGGAAAACAATGATATGAAAATGTTAGAAGTCAGATTTCACTTGAATTCTTTAAATGCACATTCAAAAATTAGTTTAACTATGTTCTATTTTAATGATTTATGATCAATTCCCAAAAATTAATTAATACTCAATTCCTTAGTATATTAATCCTCTTACACTGTTTGGAATTAACTAATCCCTTAGTCTAACCCCAAATAAAAAAACATTATCAAGAACGAGGGAATTAAAAGAAAAACCACATAACCCACAACGTTTATTCCTAGCGATTGTAGAAGTTATGGTATTTATCACAAGTTGTAGGTTCATGCAAATTTTCTCAAATCATATATCAACCCAAAAGATCATTCCCACATTGATCAGGTTTAGAAGCATTAAGAATAGAGATAAACACGTAAATCATGAAATAAAAAACATAAATTAAACCCATAAAAGAAGTTACATCATCAAATTACAATATCCATCATCACTTTAACGAAAAAGGGTTTAGTTACACGTGAAAAAAGAAGAGCATAAAGGGAAGAATATGATAAACTCCATTGTAGAAAAGTGGAAATGTTGAAGAAAATTCCTAATCTTCAATCCTAATTGCGCTCACACCACATTAGGGTTTGTGCCTCTTGACAGTTGCTGCGTTTTGTCCAAGTGTATAAGAGTGTGTAAAAAGTGTGTTGTATTTGGTAAAACTTTCTTATTTAAAAGATATTCAAGTTGTAGTTTACACGTTCAACGCTCAGGCACTTAGCTTTCAACACTTAGGCACTGACCCACTAATCAGGATGCACGCTTAAGCGGTGATGAAGCGCTGGGCTTCTGAATTAATTTTCTTCTTTTTTTCTGCTTCTTTAAATATCCAATATTCTCCATATGCAATTACTTACAAAAAATACATAAAAATATGCAATAAGAACACATTTAAAATAATAAAAATCATAATAAAACTTAAGAACAAAACTTAATCAAAAATATTAAAAGAAGATGAAAACCCAATATTTTGAATCATAAAAATATAAATTTTTGTAGGTTTATCAATTTCCAAGCAATGCTCCTTTGGATTGACCACAGTGTCACTAGGTAGGTTACCTGGAGGCCTCTCTGCAAGCTGTCTTGATATCTGCCCCATTTATGTTTCCAAGATTCGCATAGATGCCTCTTGATTTTTAAAATTAGCCTTTGGTTCCTACATGAAACTGGAAGTCTATTGTACAAACAAAGATGTCTATTGAGAAAGCTTTTCAAGAGCAATCTCTAGAGAAGATTTCTTTTCTTGTTGAGCATTTTGTTGCATCCCTTGATTATTCCAAGAAAAGTTAAGATGATTCCTCCACCCTAGATTTTACGTATTTGAGTATAGGTTACTCTTGAGAAGTAAACCCTAAATTGCTTGCCTCGCATTCACCATTGACATGATTACCCCTACAAAAATCGTAATTTAAAGCTTGATGGTTGACTAAGCTTACTTTCATGTTGTAACACCCTCCTTAGGGCGTCACACTTCGTGTTACTCAATTATCATATCGCCCCTTCGTTATGAAATCGTGCTTGTAATATAAATATGAGTTGTAAAATTTCTTGGTGATAGTAAGATAAACTTAGCGGAAATTAAAACATTACAGCATCATTACAATAAAATTTTACATTATATATACATAAATCGTAGTACTGTCACACTTTAATATTTACAAATTGGACATTTAAAAATATTTACACATTAATTAAATTACATAATGCCCAAGTAACTCTAAACATGCAGAACCCTCAAACGGGTTCTCCTCGACTCCTCAACAGGAGGAATCCAACTTGACACAAAATATACAATACTAACCGTACCAAGAGTACGGTAGTAAGCTCCCTATTACTTGTTTATGTGAGAAATACATTTTCAAAGCAAGCTCGACGCACTATGCCTCCCGGTTCCCATAAACCTTACGAAAACTCAACATCTCCATCTCTTTAGAACTCAACTTCCTTCTCGAAAATCTGATCTTCCTTGCATTCTCACTCAACGTCTTGCTCAATCTCTTTACAATTATAAATACAATACGAAATAGACGGACAAAGAGGTGAGATCACCTACGCCAATACCAGTATGGTAGCAATGAAGATAAACACATACAAATTCTCATACCATACATCATACATATTTACAATTATATCATCAATATCATTTATCTAACACACATCATTTATCATCATAATTCATACAATAATTCATAATTACGTCCATGTCCTTATCAATATTCACTTATTCAATAATTCAGTTATCAAAATCAATAATTATGATAATACCCTCAGTATCTCTGTATATGCATCTAGACTCATGTACCTAGACTCAATTTTCCTACTCCATGGAGCTAAAACTCAGGTCGGAAAGAGTGATCGAAAAGAATCTGTCTGCACTACATGCCTCAGACCACGTGCTCATTCTCTTTGCTCATTTAGCATTTGCTCATTTAGCATTTGCACATCTAGCATATGCATCACAGTCTTTATCAGATCTCGATTATGGATAGTGTCTCGGTCCGGATCATCGGTGTGTTGCATCGGTCTAACCTACGGTACAGAAGCTTTATTCTCTGTCCATTGTAGGCAACCCGCACCCCGATGCCCCCAAGGTCAACAAGTGACCTACACTACGCACATCGCACCCACTCAGGAGGTGTGTTCTTTCCTTCTTTCGGCAATCAGTCTTATTCAGCCCATCGGACTTTTTCAATGCACATTCCAATGCACCTTTCTCAGTTCAATTCATTCTCTCATCTTCTCAATTCAATTTTCTTTATCTCATATTCGGGGTCCTCATATAGGCCCAACAATATTATTACTGTAATTTCATCGCGAAACCATATTTTTCGCATTTTCTCAAATCACGTATCAATTTTTCATCATTTCTCAATCATGTGAAATACTCTTCACACGTTTTAAATCAAGAATACTAGTTTCCTCAGTTAACACCAAAACTCAACTTCATTTTTCATATTTGCATTATAATCCTCATCCAAATAATATTTTCACAACAGTCCCTCATAAAAGTCACATTTACGAAATAGTCCCTTAAAAAATTCATATTTTACGAAATCATCCCTCATAAAATTCATATTTATAAAATAGTCCCTCAAAAATTCATATTTACAAAATGGTTTTTCATAAAATTCCTTTTACGAAATAATCTTTCATAAAATTCATAATTTACAACATAGTCCCTCATAAAAATCCTATTGACAAAATAGTCCTTCATAAAATCACATTTACGAAATAGTTTTTCATACAAATTATATTTATGAAATAGTCTCTCAAAAACCATATTTACTAAATAGTCCCTTATAAAAATCATATTTACAATATAACCATTCAAAAATCAATAGTTACAACATGTCTCCATTAAACACAAAAATTACAATATTGCTCCTATAAAATCATAATCTGTATTGTTTCTCCAAAATCATTTCATCTTCTATATTCGACTCTTCCAAATTCAATTCCTTTTCTTTCTTTCAAATTCTAAATTCTCAGTTTAATCCATCATATTATTCACATCCTAATTTACACATACACTTACATGCATTGGTTTCATACATACCAAAATTTATCAAAACAATAAACATATTATCACACATGCAATCATAATTTCAAGGTCATAAACACCACAATCACAAACATAAAATCACCAAAGCAACACAATCACAACTAAAGAAGTAATTAAACAATAAGTGAATAAACCCTTAGGGTTTTTCACCAGACACAACCATCTCCACACCACCAAAACTTGGTTGGTGAGGTTAAATCTCCCTCTTACCTCTTGAAGAACCTCCAAAGCTCCTTGTATGTCTCCTTCAAGCAAACTCCCTCCACCAAGAGCTTCTTGGAAACCAAAGAAAACATGCAATATTAATACCTAAGGCTCTAAACTAAAATAATCATGGATTAAAATCATGATTAGAACTTTGAAATGAAGAGAAATATGAAGATTAAAGAATCCTACCTTCAAGGCTTCAAACTTGAGCTTTAAAGAACAAGATAAAAAAAATAGATGATTTAGGCTTAGGTTTTTAACTACAAAATGTCTTGAAATGAAGTAGGAAAGCAAGAAATAAGGTAGTTTAGAATTATAGAAGAGTGATTGATGGAAAGAGGGTGGAAGGCCGTGAGGTTGGAGAAGAAAAGAAGAAGGAAATTTGAGAGCTTTTGCTATTTGGAGAATTTTGAAGAAAGATAAAGAATTTGACTATGCATGGTCGTAAACCATTTTGAGAGAAAATGGAGTGAAGTCTTTGGGTGAGAGAAGGTGAATTTGTGAGGATGAAATGGAGAGAAAAGGAAGAAAAATGATGCTCAGGTTCATGGGATTTGAGAGAAAAAGATGAATACTGTTTTTGATGTGAGAGAAAATGTAATTTATGAGAGTGAAATTATGAGGCGGTTCTTGAGTGGGATAAGCTTAAATAAAGTTTAGAATTTACATGAAGTAAAATATCTTATTTCGAATGCACGTGGCTGATGTCATTCATTTGACTTTCAAGGTTATTGGATTGTTCAAGAACCTTGTAGAACCTCCTTCAAGCTGCTACGTGGCCGACGTAGAACCCCTCCAAATTGCTGCATGATCGTGAGTTTCCAAGGAAATTTTTGACGAAAAATGACATAACAAAATTCGGTAAGATGGGAGAACATCATTTCCCCAAGAATGGTTAAAATCAAGTGTTGTCGGATGAGAACTCTGTCGAATGGTGATTCTGTCAAACGAAAAATGAAAGGCTGTCGGATGAACTTGAAAAGGTCAACAAATATCCTAATTCGTCGGACAGGTGTTGACGTTGAAGAAATCTTCCAATTGTCGAGTCGACGAAATATTATATGGTCAGAAGATCAAATTCGACGGATTTTGACATTAGAGAAGTTTTTCTACTGAAATCAGGAATTCTTATTCGACGGTCGTTAGCACCATAACTCGACGAACATTATCATTCAAATTCGACGGACATTGGTATCCCTACTCGACGGATATTGACATTTTCACTTAACTGATACTAGCATCCTCACTCGACAAATTTTAACTTGGTACTTAATAATTAAAAGATCCAATTCGACGGATTTTAACATGGTACCAAATAGTAAGAAGATTAAATTCGACGTATTTGGATAGAAGTCCAAATTCGATGGATATGACATTGTCTTAAAAGATCCTATTTCGACGGATTTTGGTATTGTTTTAAAAGGTATATTTCGACGAATATAAACATCTTCAATTTGACTTGTGAAATCGTCCAACAAGATTTAGGGAAAAGGAGAACCATATTGTTCTTAACTGATTCTTTGCTAACAGAACGTCCATCGCTTTGTCGAACCTGAGGACTTCTCCCATGTTTTGAATAGATGGTCTTCTGTCGGAAAGATGGTCTTGGTCGGAATAGATGGTCTTTGTCGGAAGAGACAGTCATAACAGCCAAAATCTTTGATTTCTGATTCAATAATTGAGAATCAGTTTCATCCAGTCTTGAGGTATTTTGGGTTTTGTCGAACTACCGATTGATGTTGTCGGGAAAATGCTCTGAAGGTGTCGGATTCAACTCACTATTTAACTTATGCTTGCATTTAGTAATTAAATCCGACGGGATCAAAATGTTAGGAAAATTTTCTTCAAGTGTTTGGATCTTGTCCAAATTCTGTCGATGTCAAGACCTTCAAAAATCTTGGATTGTTGAATGAGTTACGTGAGATTGATCTTTTGGATCCCTATAAGGCTTGAGAAAGACCGAGTCTATCGACAGGAGTATATTCATAAAACTGTCGAGCTTTGTTTGTCGGAATAGGCTTGAAATGAAGTCAGTATCGACAAGAATCTATTCTCAAAAGAAATTGTCGAATTCAGTTTGTCGAAACAGGTTTTGAAATGAAAACCATTTGGGAAAATGTTGAGGAACTTCTGTCGGATTGGGATTTCCAGAATTTTGGTCGAATTAAAATTCCAGAATTTTGGTCGGTTGATTATTATGGCAAATTATACTATACCGGGTCAAAATAATTCATAGCAATAACAGCTATGCATCAAGCAACATACATTTATCAGTAAAATAGAATTATTTTACAGATAAATTCTAAAAATTAATAGATTTTTTTCTGTGTTACTTAGATTCGGGTTAAGTAAGATCCCCCGTCTCTAAATAATCAGACAAGAATTTCTCCGGCCCGAAAATTATTATTTTCTTGACCAGGAGCAAATCACACAAAATAATCACAAATAGTATCAGAATAATCAAATTATTTTTATAATGCACAGAAAACACAAAGTAGTGTAATTCTGTCAGTTCTTGCAACATAGCCTAAAATTTGGGGTGTTACACATGTTGTCAATTTGCTTAGTGAGATTGGCGCTGCGAAAGAGTGTTTTTTTGCCTAAGTGTGGCATCAAGGGTGCCGAGCTCCATAACTCCTTGTTTAACTGTTGATCTTCCACTAAGCATTTGATACTCATTCGTAGCCAAAGTTTCAAATAATTCTTGAGCTTCTTCAGGAGTTTTGGTGTTCAGAGACCCACATACAAATGCATCAACTGTGGTTGTGGTGGAGTGATTCAAATCATTATAAAAGATTTGGACTTCTTGCCAAATTTGAAATACGTGATGAGGGCATCTTCTCAGCAATTCCTTATATCTTTCCCAAGCTTCATACAAAGATTTCCCCTGTTTCTGAGCGAAACATGTTATTTCACTCCTCATCTTCACAAACATTGATAGAAGAAAGTGTCGAGTTAGGAACTTGCTAATTAAATCATCGGAAGTGGTAATGCTTCCTTGAGGTTGACTTTGTAACCAGCTCTTGGCTTTATCCCTTAGAGAGAATGGGAAAAGCCTTAGTCGTATAGCATCATCACTCACTCCATTGAACTTGATGGTATCATAGAGTTGTAAGAAGTTGTTAATGTGCAAATTGGAATCTTCTGACTGATTACCTTTAAACTGATCTTCTTGAACTACCTATAGAAGAGCTGGTTTGATCTCAAAATTGTTGAATTGTATGACAGGTCGCACTATACTAGTTGTAACCTTTTCAACGGTAAGAGTTGCATAATCTCTCAAACTGTGTCTTCTTTCTTCACTTATTTCTGCCATTGTTTCTTTATCAATTTTTCTTCTCTCTCTTGCTACTTTTCTGTTTGCTCTTGCAGTTTTCTTAATTTTTGGATAAAAAATAATGCTTCTAGATTTATGGTACCTCGCATAAACAAACAAGCAAACAAGAGTGAATTAAAGAAAAATAATTAAATTAAAAAATAAATAATGAAAAATTAAATTAAACAAAGAAAAATAAATGCCTAAATTAGTGTCTTTCAAACTACTCTTTAATATTGACAAATAAATAATCCCCGGCAACGGCACTAAAAACTTATTGTGATATTGACAAGTGTACCAAAATGCAAAAGTAATAAATGATGAGTAAGAATATTGTCCCACAGAGATTGTTGTGTCAATTACTAAGTTTGTTAAATCAATATTATTTAAGCTATCAAAAAATGAAAGTTGATAAGAATGTAAATAAAAGAACACACTAACAAGAAAATATTTAAAATTAACAAGAACAAAATAAATCAATTAGCCAAAGGATGAAAGATAATGATATCAAAGTGAGAGGGTTTAGACTTCACTTGAACTCTTTTGATGAAATTCAAAGATTAGTTTAACTAAGCTCTATTCCATGATTCATGATTAAATTCTCAAATTTAATCAATATCCAATTTCTTGGTATATTAATCCTCTTCACACTACTTTGAGTTAACCAATCTCTTAGTATAACCCTAAATAAAGAAGGCTTTATAAAAAATGAGGGAATAAAAGTAACCACACAACCTACAACATCTATTCCTAACAATTGTAGAAATTGAGGTGTTTACCACAAGTTTTAGGTTCATACACAATTTTTTCAAATCATATATAAACCCTAAAATCATTCCAAGAATGGCCAATTCAAGAAACACATTAAGAGAACAAATAAACATGTAAATCATGAAATAGAAACTTAAATTAAACAAAAAAATCAATTTACATCATCCAAGAACAAGATCTATCATCACCCTAAGTAGAGAAGTTTAGTTACACATGGAGAAAGAAGAAAACAAAGAAGAAATTCCAAAAACTCCATAGAAGATAGGTGGAAAGGTTGAAGAAAATTTCTAATCTTTAAACCTGGATGCACCCACATCAAATTAGATTTCGTGCCTCTACTTTTCTCTCTCCATCTCTGCCCAAAAACATCACATCTTCTATTTATAGATAGCAAAATATGTCATTAAACGTACTAAGCGCTTAAGCACTCAGTTTTTGGGCGCTTAGGTGTGCAGTATGATGCACTCTATGCTTTACCAATAAAGCGCTCAAAAATTGGGTGCTTAAGCGTCCAACACTTTTTTCTCTGTGCTTTGGTGCTTAATTGGTAGGAAGTTGGGCACTTACGTGCCCATCACCAGTAACTTCATTTCTACCTTTTTTGCTCCTTACTCAAGCATCCAGTCTTCTTCCATGTGTAATCACCTAAGAAAACAAATAAAACACGTAATGAGAACTAAGTTTAAAACAATAAAAACATTATAAAATTTGAGAATAAATCAAAAGGAATTGGAAGAGAATAAAAACCAAGATTATAAACTGTAAAAACATGAGTTTCTACAAGTTCATCACCTAGCCTGCTAAAGACCTAGTAACTATAAACTTAAGGCTAAAAGGAACCAAAACAGTAGAATAAAATGTGTAAGGAGCCCTAACATATTGATTGAGAAAAGTACTTCCATTAGTGGCACAATTTACGTTTATAGAAAGCACACACATGTGCCTCATTTAACTAATACAACCAAGAGCACATAATTAAATCATATTGCGCTTCTATGGAAAATCAACATTCCAATTTCCCATTATGCTATTACAACATGTATGAATTACTTAGCTTTTCAACCTAGGCAACAACAAAAACTTAGACAACCAGCTAGCTGAGAAGCACATACAAGAGCAATACCCCAATTGACAAAAATGCCAGAGGATTCACAATGTTTTGTGCTTACAGGAACCTCTGCATTGAGCAACATATTGAAAATGCATAGAGTTGAAGAATAATTCTATTCGCAAAAACTTGACCTTGCTTTGGTATACTCTCTGACTGCCCTATGGCTTCTAGAAATGCCCCTGAGTACCAATAGAGACATGTGAGAATCATTGCAGCCCCCAAGTGTAAGATGATTGCACTTTGCAATATGATGCTCATTGTTGCATATTTTTTTACTCTATATGCTTGCCCACACACAGTTTGCACAGCACTTACCATCCATAATTGTTTAAGGAGATTTCAATAATCACAACAAATATGAATATGCAAAAGTGAAGTTAAGTTGCACACTAATAAAATTGCCTTCAATGAAAGATATACAAGAAAACACTGTGTACAATAAATTGAAAGTTAAAAAAGAAAAATAAACTATTCTAGTTGTAAACTAATTCCACAGTAAATTGATACTAAATATAGTATTTATTCTACTTCTTAATAAGAGATCATACTTGACCTGTATCTTAATATCACTCCACATTACAACTTGTATTACATTCAAGTGGTGGTATTGCTCTTACACTTCTTGAAAGCCATGTAAGAAGTTATTTTTAGAAGTTACCTTTATAAACTATTGTTTTGAAATGGTGTTTGGTTTTATAAATAACAATTAACCAATTTGGTGTTTAAAAGATTGTTAAAACAACCCCAAAAAATAAAACAGTAAAAAATTTCAAAAAAAAAAAAGGTTCTTATGAGTTTATTAAGTAGCTATAATTGATTCTTATAAAAAATATACAAGAGCATCTACGGAAAGGTAAAACCAAGCTCACTCAAAATGAAATGGTAGGTAAAAGTATGAGCACAAAAGAAGGCATACCATAATTCTATAAGCATGACCCTGAATTCCAACACTAGTTATGGATCCCCTAGCAAGCTCTAGAGATTCCAACAGTAGAAGCTCTGTTGGGTCGTCGGATCTAAGTCGCCTCTTGTTTAGAGATAGATCGCAACTCAGCTTGTTCATGGGTGAGAGGCGGTGTCGTTGACAAGAGATGGCTGAGGGTGAGGCGGTGTCAAAGTTTGGTGGGACGACACAAAGGAGAAAGAGAGAAAATTAGGGTGGACGACACAGTGGCTTAAGCGTAAAAGTTAGAATCAAAATAGAAACAATTGGAATGTTCTCTCCATTACCATTTTTTATTTAAAAAAAAGATAAAAAGGAGAAAAATTAAGAGGATGATAAGAAAATAAAGATAATGTGTTAAATAAAAATGTAAAGATAAAGAAAATATGCAAAGAATATTACGATTTTTTTTAAATGATATACATGTGTTTAATTTTTAAATTAATTATAAGATACTAATAACGAAGTGTTCGATTTTCTTTTTGGAAAAAAGCTCTTTTAAAGTAAACAAGTAAGGTTATATTTATGTTTTATTTAATTTAAAGTATATTATGATCTTAACCTATTAAAATTTAATAATGTATTTAAAATTATATTATTTAAAAAAAATTATTTATTATATTATATAAATATTAAAATGTCATTTATCTTTTTCCCAGTTTGATGTGTCACTTAGCCTATTCTCATTCTTAATTCCATTCTATTCTACCATAAACTCCATTTTTTCTTCCTCCAAATTAGGTGAGGGGGGACGAATCACATAAATCTTGTGCTATCGTGGTCAAACATGGACTAATCACATGGGCAATTCTAATGGGTCGAACTTGTGGAAATATCTCGTGATCTTGGCTAAACTTATGGATATACCTTGTGGTCTCACAAAAATAAATCTTATAATTACCTTTTAATCATCACACAATTTATAATTTTTGAAAGGCGATGCTGGTAAGAGGTGAACGGCATCGCTAGTGAGATATGGTTGAAGGTATAAGTCGTGTGAAGGTGGTCATGGATAAAGGTTATGTCTGGGAAGAGTTTCTACTTTTCTTAAGAGTGAAAGAACAAATGAAAAGAGGGATTTAAGGGTCTCGCACACACCTTTTTCATATATATTTTTTTAAAAAAACTTCTGTAGATTTAGAGACGAAAATTAGTTTGTCTCTAAACTTTTTAATTTAAATTTTTTCTTAAGAAATTTGTTAATGCTTTATTAAAAAAATTTATCAGTTAGAGACGAAAACATTTTGTCTCTATATTTTAGAAAAAAAGATTATTTTATTATTTTTTAATTTCTAAAATTATATAAAATATTTATAGATGAAACAATTTTGTCTCTAAATATATTTGACTTTTTAAAATGCTAAATTAACTTAATAAAGACGCAATTAGAGACAAAAAAAATCGAAGACGGGTAAATTTTGTCTCTAAATACATTTAACTTTTTAAAATGCTAAACTGACCAAATAGAAAGGCAATTAGAGACAGAAAAATATGAGACGAGTATATTTTGTCTCTAAATTTCGTCTCTAACTATATTTGACTTTTTAAAATGCTAAATTAATCAAATAGAGACAAAATTATAGACGGACTAATCTGAGACGGGTATATTCCGTTGCTAAATTTTGTCTCTAAACATATTTGACTTCAATTTACTAAATAAAGATGAAATTAGAGACAAAAAAGTCTGAGATAAATAAATTCCATCTCTAAATTGTAAAATTTATTTTACCTTTCTAGATCATCAAATCCATATGTAAAGATGGAATTGTGTTCGTCTCTAAATTCCATCTCTGAATGGGATTTTTCTAGTAGTGATAGTCGATAGATACTGCATCACTTGTAAGAAACTGGAATTTTCATGATCTTTATGAGTTCTGGAAGGCCAATCCTTTTTCTTTTAAAAGAGAATATAATTCGGTCAAAGCTTAAGGTTGGATTGTGGAGATGGAGAAGATCTTTGTTGTTATGGCTTGTACTGATGAACAGATGGTATCTTTTGGCTCTTATATGCTAATAGGAGAGGTAGAAAGTTTGTGGACTGATGCCAAGAGACTGTTAGAAGTAGCAGGAACCCAAATCACTTGGGAGGTATTTAGGACTACATTCTTAGATAATTATTTTCCTAAGAATATGCATAATGCAAATGAATTAGAGTTTCTAAAACTAGAGCAAGGAAGTATGCCTGTGGGCTAATATGTGGCCAAATTTGAAGAATTGTCTAAGTTCTCCTCTTATTTTAGATGCAATCATGATAAAAAATGGAAATGTGTAAAATTTGAGGTAGGATTGAGAAAAGACATTAGGAGGAACATAGGATACTTGGAAATTAGAGACTTCCTTAACTTGGTTAATAATTGTAGGATTGTAGAGGCCTATGACTTTAAACCTCCATGGGAGCGAAGGCCACATAATTTCCAAAAGAGGAAGAGGACAAATGATAAGTTTAAAGGGGGTGTGTCTCGACCTAAGTACCCTCAATACAAAGGAAAACATGTTCATGTACAAACTTGGGGGCCAAAGTGTACAAAATGTGAGAGACATCATGGTACTAAGCCTTGCATGATAGATCATTACAAAGGTTGTTCTAGATAGAAGGATCAATGAGTTATGCTCTAATAAACTCTCCGTAGATCTTGATTTAGCAATTTGGATATATGGCTATTACGCTATTGATTGTAAAAGGCTTAACAAGCAGTGTGTTATACTTGTGGTAAACCAGGGCATTATGCCAAGAATTTCCCTCTGAGACAAGGAGTGACACCCAACCCCAAACCCCAAACCAAAGGAAGAATCTTCACTCTAAGTGGAAAAGAGGCGACTCAATCTCCCGATCTAATCCAAGGTAAATGTGTAATCAAAGATAATCTCTTAACTATATTGTATGATTTAGGAGCATGTCACTCCTTCATTTCCTATGATTGTGTGAAAATTTGTTATATTTACCTGTGTCTAAGCTTCCTTATGATTTGTCTATTTCTACAACAACAGGAAATCCAATAACAACCTCCCATGTTTGTCTAAATTGTTGTGCACAAGTAGAAGATAAGATTTTATTTTTAAATCTTATCTATTTGCCTCTAGTTAATATTGATATCATCATGTGTATGGATTGGTTGTCTGCAAACTATGTTGCCTTGAAGTGTTTAGATAAGGCCTTAATGTTTATATTTGATATTCCTTCCATGATTATTTCTTCTGAGTCTATGTATTTAAATGCCAATTAGGTTATAAATTGTTTAGTAAAGGGAGCTCAAAGATATGTTCTCCTATTCTCTTTAAATTCTGTAGTTGAGTAGAACCTAGAAAACATACCTATGTTGAGGGAGTGCCCAGAAGTATTTCCCAATGAGATTACTAATTTGTCACCTGAGCAAGAAATGGGGTTTACTATAGATTTGGTACCAGGAACTGAACCTATATCTATAGCACCCTATAAGATGTCACCTTTAGAGCTAGCAGAACTCAAGAAGCAAATAGAAGAGTTATTAGATAAGAAATTCATTAGACTCAATGTGTCAACTTAGGGAGAACCAGTGCTCCTAGTAAAGAAGAAAGATTGTAGTATGTGGTTGTGTGTGGACTATAGGCAACTAAATAAAGTAACCATTAAGAATAAGTACCATTTACCTAGGATAGATTATTTGATGGATCAATTGAGACGAGCCATGGTTTTCTCAAAAATTAATCTAAGATGTGGGTATCATCATATTAGAGTTAGGGGAGATGATGTCCTTAAAACTACTTTTAGGACTAGGTATGGGTATTACGAATATCTTGTGATGTCCTTTAGTTTAACCAATGCACCCGTAGTGGTCATGGATTACAAGAACAAAATCTTTAGACCTTACCTAGATAAATTTGTAGTTGTCTTTATAGATGATATTCTTATCTATTCAAAGACAGCAAAAGAACATAAGCAGTACTTAGGATAGTTTTGGAAATCCTAAATGAGAAACAATTGTTTGCCAAATTAGCAAAGTATGAGTTTTGGATGAAGGAAGTATAGTTCTTAGGTCATGTGGTATCCCGAGGAGGGATATCCATAGATCCTAGCAAGGTGGAAGCAATAGTGCAATGGGAAAAGTCTACCACTATGACAGAGATCAAAAGCTTCCTAGGACTGGCAACATATTATAGGAGATTTATTAAAGGATTCTCCCAAATAGCCTTACCTTTGACTAGACTAACTAGAAAAGGTAGTTCCTTCAATTAGACACCAGAGTGTGAGGCTGTTTCTAAGAGTTGAAACATAAGTTGACCACAACACCTATGCTAGTAATTCCAAATCTTCAAGAGAATTTTGAAGTATACTGTGATGCTTCAAAGAAAGGATTAAGTTATGTTCTAACACAAAATAGAGGGGTACTTGCCTATGCCTCTATGCAGTGGAGACCTCATGAGGAGAATTATCCTACCCGTGACTTAGAGTTAGCAGCAATTGTGTTTGCCTTGAAAATTTGGAGGCACTATTTGTATGGAGTTAAGCTTGAGGTGTTTAGTGACCACAAAACCTTAAAGTATTTATTTGACCAAAAAGAATTAAACATAAGACAGAGAAGATGGATTGAATTTCTGAAGGATTATAATTTTGAATTGAAATATCATCCAAGTAAAGCTAATGTAGTGGCTGATGCATTTAGTTTAAAATTTCTATATGTCCCAAATGATGGTTCAAGAAATGAAGCTTTTGGAAAGTTTTAGAAACTTGAGTCTGGTAGTAACTGTGTCTCCACATAGTCTCTGCATGAGTAAATTAGAAATAACTAGTGATTTGAAGACTTAAATTAGAGAAGCTCAAGAAAAAGATGAAACCATAAAAGAAATAAGGTGAACAAATCTTGTTGGGAAAGAAAAAAGAATTTAGCAAAGCAGATGATGGAATGATTATGTTTAGAAATAGACTTTGCATTCCAAAGAATAATGAAATAAAAAGTATAAGTATGGAAGAGGCTCATAAGAGTAAATACACAATACATCCAAGTGTAACACCCCCTTTTGGGCGTCACATTGACAGATTTTTACTTACCGAACTTTACCAAGTTATAAAAAATTGTTAATTAATATTATTTATATGTTATTCAAATATTTTTCTTTGCGGATAATTAAAACTAACAAATTAAATAAATTACAAAATATACCAAATTAAAATAATTTACATTACATACAATACCAAGATCTAAAACTTTAAAACATCCAGTTTTGTTCTCAAAATAACTATACAGGTACTACAACCCAAATATAAACTAACCTAGTACCCACATCTAGTCAGAAGGGTACTAATCTGGATCCTCCTCCAGATATTCCTCATACTCCTCAGAAGATAATAACCCTAAATGGGTCGCAAGGCTACGGACTGGAGTCCGTGCAGAAAAAGAAACTGAGTCCTCCATAGGAGTAACACGATGAGTACTCCACAAAAACTCCTTAGGCATAGTAAAACATAAATTCACAAAAGAATTAAAATAAAATATAGGAACCCCATGAAAAGTTCTACTAAGGGTCATAGATACTGCTTCGATATATACTACACGATCCTCATCAGCATCATAGTGTCAGGCATTTGTACCACCTCTAAACAAAACCTTCACATATCCCAGAAAACCCCTTGACGCCATAACAACTAACAAACCAACTAACCTAGACAGAAATGAGGTAAATCGCCTCTTCTTCTTCTTCACCCTCTAAATCAATCATACAAATAAACAGAATAACATAGCAAAAAGGTGTGATCCCTTACATCAATACCATCATGACAGTAAAAAGACAATAAAATAATATACTATTCATACACAGCACTTAACAGATACATTCATAACATCACATAATCATTATATTGAATAGCAAATAATTAATACAACACATGCATATATATATATATATATATCATAATAAAATGTTGACTAACTATGCACATGCACAATGAACTAATTTCCTACTCCATGAAGCTAAACTCAATTTCAAAGAGAATGATCCAAAAGATATGTTGGTATATCGGTCGCCTCAAACCAAGTGCTATTATTTCTCAACGTGTACCACAGGCATTATACACGACATTCTACGCCAAATCCTGAATAGAATAGTGTTTAGTCAAGATCGTCGGAGCATTGCTCAGTTACCACGACCCAGTGGAGCTACCTACTATCTATTAGTAGAATATCTGTGCTCCTACACCTCCTTGTTCAATAAGTGAACAACACTACGCAATTCGCACCTGCACTTAGGTATAATTCTATTCTTAGGTAACAATAGCCTTAACAGACACCATTTGTTGACAAATGCATGTTAAATGACTTAATGTACATTATAGGTCACTATCGGCCACAAACATACAATGATATATTTGGGTCCAGTATATCAGCCCGACAGCAAAACTTGTTGTTCCTTTTAATCGCATAGCGTTTGTATCGCATTTTCACAATCTCGGAAAGCTTCTGTTACGTTTTCAAATCACATAATAGTTTTTCAACATTTTCTCAATCGCGTAGGGATTTTAAAACATTTTTTTAATCGCATAGCTAAAAATTATCATTTTTAAATCACGTAGAAGTTTTTCCGCTTATTTTCAATTGTGTAAAATATTTTTTCAATATTCTAAGCTCAAATTAAAACTTTTCTTATTTAATATCAAAATTAGACTTTATTTTCATTATTTCCCTATTAAATCACCTTTAAATAACATTTCTAACATTTTTCTAAAAATTTAATCTATTTAATTTTTAAATAAAATCCTTTTTCATTTAATTTATTTATATCATCATAAATAAATTATTTTAAAGTCTCCAAATTACATTTTAGTCCTAATTAATTAGTAATAAAAATATATTCATTTCTTTTTTTATTTTATAATTTCATAATTAGGTTTATTACCACTAATCCTCTAGATTACCATTTAATAAAATATTTTTGAAATGGATACCCCCTTGAAGGGCTTAGAGGCCGTGAGCTTCAATGGCTTTTGGAGCCAAAATTCCTTTCCTCACAAGCATGATTTATCACATACAATATACTTTAAGCATCAAAATTCTATTCTAACAAGTTCATGCATAATATCAAAGTAATAAATCACATAGAATAAATAATTACAAATCATACACAATTTCGTGTCCCTCATCACCACAAGTGGTTGATGAGGTTAATCTCCTTCTTACCTTGTGTGTAGCTTCCCAAGCTCTTTGTTTGATCCTTTCTATCAACTTCCTTCACCAAAGCGATTCTTGAAAACTAAAGCAAACACAAAAAAAATTAACATCCAAGGTTAGAGCAAGACAACCATAGATCAAGTATGGTTTTGGAATTTCAAAAATCAAATAAGAACTCAAGTTTCAAGAATTTTACCTTGAAACCCTAGAACTTGAATCCAAAAATCAAGCTTGAAAATTATGGAATTAGGTCTTGATCACAACATGAAAGTTGTTTGGAATGATGTTTAGGACTAAGTGGTAAGGTTTGTTTGAATTAAAAGTGATTGGAAGGTATATTGGTGTAGGAAGGTCGTGAGGTAGAAGAGAGAAAATGTGTTAAGGTTTTTGAGAGAAAAGACGATAACTTTTTGCATGTAATAGAAAATGAAACTTAGCCACTTTTGGAGCTAAATGGTCATAAGATAGGAGAGAAAGGAGCATGATAATTTTGACCACTTTCAACCCTTCACAACCATTGATTCAATCAATGGTGGACATCCAAGGCTTCTACACTAAGCTTACTCCCACAACCATTGATTAGATCAAGGGTAGATATGCAAAGCTTCTCCTCCAAGCTTGTTTCTAATTAGTTGATCATAAAGGTGTCATAGCCACCTTCCTTGACCAAGCTAGATATTTCCAGATATTTTCATAAACTATTACCCAATGGATAATAGCTACTACTAGTTATTGTCCAATGGATAATAACATTACACAATGAATAATAGCTTTATCCAATGGATAATAAAAACTCAGATAAAAAAAATTTCTGTCAACTGTTTCCGATTTTGGGTTTAGTAAGTTCCCTCAGCCTCGCATTAACAGTCCAAAACTTTCTAGTATGGGAAAATTTTTTATTTTTTCAGACCCGCTTCAAACACACATACAACTCAAAATAATATTAAAATAATCAAAATAATTTAAAAATTTTCAAAAATTCACAAATATTATAAAACTCATAAATATCTAAAAAAATAAAAAATTGGGGTGTTACACCAGGTGCAACAAAAATGTAGCAAGATCTTAAGGAATTGTTTTGGTGGCCCAAGATGAAAGTTGACATAGTTGAGTATGTGTCCAAGTGTTTAGTTTTCCAAAAAGTTAAGATAGAACACCAGAAACCTTTTGGACCTTTGCAATCATTAGAAATCCCAAAATGAAAATGGAAAAGTATTTCAACGGATTTCGTGATGGGATTGCCTAGAACCTAATCAGGCTATGATGTGATATAAGTCATAATGGATAGGTTAACAAAATTTGCCCATTTTTTGCCAGTAAGAGCTAATTATTCATTGGATAAATTAGCTCAGTTGTATCTTCAAGAGATTGTTAGATTTCATAGAATCCCTTTGAGTATAGTATCTAATAAAGATCCTATATTTACTTCTCGATTTTAGGGAGCTTTGTAGAAAGCTTCAGTTTATCACCCACAAATTAACGGATAGACTGAAAGAACTATCCATACCCTAGAAAATATGCTTAGGTCATGTGTATTGGAATAATAGGGTAGTTGGGATAGGTTTCTACCTTTAGTAGAATTTTCCAATAACAATAGCTATCACCCCAGCATAAGAATGGCACCCTATGAGGCATTGTATGGCAGGAAATGCAGATTGCCTCTATGTTGGTATGAAACAAGTGAGAAAACCATCCTGGGTCCAAAACTAGTGTAACATACCATAGAACTTATTAAAATTATCAGGGATAGATTAACAACTGCTCAAAGTGGGCAAAATAGTTATGCGAATAAAAGAATGAGACCTCTAGAGTTTGAGAAAGGAGAACATGTATTTCAGAGAGTCACTCCTACTACTAGGGTTGGTAGAGCTATAAAATCTCAAAAGTTAAACCCCTGACTTCTTGGTCATTTTCAAATTCTAAAAAAATTGGACCCGTTGCTAATCGAATAGCCCTGCCACCCAGTTTGTCCAATCTTCACAATGTCTTCCATGTCTCTCAACTCATAAAATATAATCCTAATCCTTTATACATCTTGAAAAATGAATTAGTACAATTAAAAGATGATTTAACTTACATAATAAAACCTATAAGGATCGTGGATAAAGGAGTCAAAGAACTCAGAGGAAAGCAAATTCCACTGATGAAGGTGGTATGGGATAGGATTGACTCAGAAGAAGCCACTAGGGAGTTAGAGTCTAGTATGATGCAAGATTACCCAAAGCTTTTCATATAGGTAACTAAATTTTAAGGACATAATTTTTTTAAAAGGAGGAGAGAATTGTAACATCCTCCCTAACCTATTATCCTTAATGATTATTATAATAACTTATTAATACTTGTGTGAGTTACCTGTCAATTTTGGTGATTTTTTGAGTTAGTTTGGACATAATGCTATAACACAAAATGTAAAAAATAGCTCATACTAACTTAGAACTTAGCATAAACTATTTAGATGATGGAAATAAATATGAAAACTTTATTTCTAGTCATAAATAATTAGAATGAGTTATGGTTATTTCTGGGGAATTAAATGAATTAGTCTAGTATTTCTAATAAATAGAATGAATGTTTAAAGGCCAAAATTAAATAGGAGAATAGCTTGGAATATCATGAGCTTTTGTGGAGATGTCAAATAGAAGATGGAGATTATTCTGAAATGGATTACAGGTTAAGGTAGATACCTGTAAGCATATAAGTTTAACTCCTTAGGTTTATCTTAATTTAAGGAAGAGTAATAAAGCTTAATGGCTGTTAATGGTGTGTATAAATAGTTATTAAATGATGAGTATAGGAACTGAATGAAATCTTAGAATTTTCTATAACACCTATGAAAGTTAGAAAATCCATTAATAAAAGATCAAAGTATCCCTAAGAGAAACCTCTTCCACTTACCCATGACAGCACATTACTTTCCATACTTATCTTAATATTTTTCTTTTCACTTTCCCACCACCTCATCTCTTCTTCACACACACTCTTCTCACTTTTCTTATTTTATCTTGGCAAAAAGTAGCAGAAGATAGGAGAGAAGAAAGAAAAGAAAAAGGAAGATAACACAATCAATAGGAAAGCAAATGAGGAACAAAGGAGAGGAAATAAATACCTCATTAAGGAAACCTAGGTAGGGGTTTGTGCTTCTCTATCTCACCCTTTTCTCTTCTTCCTTCCTAAATGTTATATTAGTAGATTAGTTTTGACAATATATATATAAGACTCTATGGTTGAGGTTGATGAATTAAGTATTAATGGTTTGAACTTTGGTATTATACCTTATAGATTTTTGGCTTGAGTATATATGAGATTTTGATGTTGTTTTGACTAGAAAATGAAGAGAAATGTGTTGAATTGAGACTACTATGTTTAGAATACCTTCTGGTTTATGGAAAACTTATGGGGAATCAATTATTGATGTCAATAATCGATTACCAATCTACAGAATTGAGAAAATGAAGTGTGGCAATCGATTATCAAGAATGGTAATACCAAGAAGGGTAATCAATTACCAAGCTTCTATTTTGAGAAATTTTAAGCATGGTAATCAATTACCAAGCATAGTAATTGATTACCAAGTCTCTATTTTGAGAGAATGGCTTGTGGTAATTAATTACCAAGCTTGGTAATCGATTACCAATCTCATGAATTGAGAAAACATAGCTCTCTGTTCTTTGGGAACCAAATGAGATACATTTATGCTATATGGTATGATTAAATTTGATTAAGTTCACTAAGTAAGGTGACTTAAGTCTATGTATGTGCACTTGTTACTTATGTGATTATGATAATGTGCACTTGTTATTTATGAGATTAAGATGAAGTGCACTTAGTATACATATAATATGAAATATAATGTGCACTTGTTATGATGATGAGATAAATTAAGATGTATTAGAAAATGATTTGCTCCTTTAGAGTATTAAAGTTGAGCTAGTATATGAATTCTGATTTGATCCTTTAGAATGTTCAAGTTGAGCTAGTATATGAATTGTGATTTTCTCCTTTAGAATGTTAAAGTTGAGCTAGTATTGAATTGACATGTAAAGTGCTCAAAGTTTAAAAGATATTGGACATGATCCTCGTATGGAGGGTGATCGTTAGATGTTATTCCCTTACGAAGGATAGCTCATTGATTGTTTTGGCCAGTGATGGATTTTGGAAATGATCCTCGTATGGGGATGATCCTAGATCTGATATTGATTATTGGATTTTTGGAAATTATCCTTGTACGGGGGTGATCATAAATATGATATTGGAAATGATCCTCGTATGGGGGGTGATCCTAGATGTGAATCCTTCGTGAAAGGAAATTATCCTCATATAAGAGGGTGATCTTAGATATGATTCTTTATTGATATGGCCAAGGTTACTTGGGGTAGTGCTGTGTAATGAAGTACTATTACATATAGGATAAGTACTTTGGCCTGAAAAGTAGACTATCACTGAGTGTACGGTAGTGTGAGAATGTAACATGCTCTCCCTACCTATTGATATAAAAGGACTTGGGTCCTAAGAATATTCTTAGAAAGATGATAATTAATGAGTACCAAAGAAAGACTTATGCATTATTGAGCATTTATACATCATCATGAAGTTATTATTTATATAAATCATGGATTTGATAATGAATATTTGCACCTTGAGAAATTGTAAATATTCTAGTAATAGTGATATAGTCTTGATGATTCCTATGATTTATTGATTATGTATTTGAAACTACTTATACTATTTAACTATGAGTTGTTGATCAATGATTAAAATTGAATTTTCTACTCTTGGGAAGAGAAAGGAACCATTTTGGCTTTAGTCACCTTTCTATGAAATATTTTAAGAATTAATTTGATTCCTCGAAGCAGTTGGAATTGTTATAATGGCACATATATGTTAGAACTATTGAGAATTTCTAGAATTTTCACCCCTTTTATCTTTTCTTTCCATGATAATTCCTGCAAGAGACTCATCTATGGAGTAGAGACGAGGATGCTAAAGTAGTATAGAATAACCAATTCTTTTTTACCATTGTCATGTATTTATTATTATGCAGTGGTTTGTAAATAATTTATATAAACATATGCCTATAAAGGCTTGATATATACTACTTGTACACTAATGTACTAGTTTGTACGGAATATTAATTTTAGTATGGCTTATACTTACCGAGTATATAGTTGGACATTTCAAGTGTATGTTTATACTTAGAAATATTAATATCCCTCACAAGGTTCAAATAAGTAATAGAATTAATATAGTTAATTATCAAGGAAATTAATAGTTTAGTTGTGATGTGCCTAAACTTAAATACTTATGTATAATTTGGATGTACTTATAATATTAGTTTTGGAGCGTTACAATAAAGGCAAAGGTGATTCGAAGGACTGTGTAAAGGATCAAATAAAGTTGAAATAAAATATGGTTAAAATAAATGAAGAATGTAAGTAAAGAGATAAATGGAACTAAAAAAGGTTACTTGTGATTAACTCTATCTTATCTAGTTTACTCTTATGAGCATAGGGTGGACTATATAGAATAGAGAGCATCAAAGTCAGTGTAGAAAATCTAATCTTTTGTGATAAAATCTCAATTTGAATGTGTGTGTGTGTGAATGCATGGATTGAAGTTAAAGTGAAGCCTGACTCCAATTTTGCATTTATTTTTCTATTTTTTAGTCAGTCGGTGTAGAAAATTCAGTCTGGTTCATCAATTCCTGATATATTTTATTCTATTGTGGAAAAGGAGGTAATTTTCTTACTTTCATGCTATTTTTTATTCTTATTGTGGAGATACAAATGATTACTCAATTAGTACTTTTAGGATATGTTTTTGATTTGCAACGTGTATAAGCATTTAACATTTGCATAAAATGTGTTTCTATTGGGTTCTTAGCTGCTTTGCATCGCGCTATGCCAAAAAAGACATTGTGACAGTAGCTTCGAAATACTTTGTTTGAAAGGCCTAATTTAAATCCATTGAATGTTACTGCCTTCACTCTCCCTAAACTTAAATCTAACAAAAAGTAATGATAATAAACTTGTCCAAAAGCTTTGGCTCCAAGTCTTGAAAATTAATTAATCTCAATTTTAAATCCTACAAAAAACCGCTTTCCCTTAACTTCAACTAACCTACTTGTCTCATCTTGACTCATTTTAAATCTTTTGAAACAAAAATAAAGTAGAATTTAAACATGTAAATTTTTTTCACATTATTAATAAATGAAAAATTGTCACTTCATTGTAGCAAATAAAATTTTTCATTTTTTTAAAAAATATTTAACTATTTTTTTAATTAAGTAACATGGCATGACTAGTTGATAATATAATGTAAATAAACCAAAATTAAATTCACAAATAATCAAGGGCCAAAACACAATAAAAAGATGGAAATGTTAGTTATGAAATGAGCTTTAGACACTGATAAAACTAATAGATACTCAAGCAAAAAAAAATACAAAATAGACAAATGTTCAATTTTAAAAAATGTATAGTTTTTTTAGTGATTTAATATATTTTCAACGTAAAATTTTTTACATATCTTTAAAAGGGTTAGACATTTTGGGTAATGATTGTGATAGTCACACTTATGTAATAATGTAATAATATATAACTAGATGATATTATAAAGAAATTTTACACTAAAAAATGAATAAAATTAATACTCACTTCATTCACTTTTATCTGTTTTTTAAAATTATTGCACAACAATTAAAAAAGTCATTAAAAGTTTATAAGTAGAATTCAATTGATTGACTAAATTATCTTTTATTAAAATATTCAAAATATTATTATTACTCTACCAATCTTCTCTAGAGTTAGAGAAAAATAATTAATGACTCACAAGTTCTTTTAAATAGACAAATAATTTTAGACAAAGCACAATAATCCTCTCTTGTTGGGCAAAAACAGGTGTTATGCTACTTATATCTCAGCCATAGGTTTATAATAAAGCTTTATCTAAGGTAAAGATTATGACAAGCCAACTACATTTGAAACATGCCATTTCATTTTTTAGCCCATCCCATCCTAATTTTGTTTTTTCGCTTATCAGGAAAACACTAAATCTCTAATGTTTTTTCACCATTCATTAACCCATCGCCATTCTTGCGCCACCCATCACCTCCATTTGCTAGACTCATGGTGGTAGTAGTTGCGGTGGAGTTAAGGAACACGACGTTGCTGGCAACGTGGGTGAGTGGTGGTTGCAGCTGCGCGTCTGAGAAGTGGATGTAGCCAGGATTCATGAGCACAATTGTTTGAAATCCATCGGTACTAGTTCCTTGGATTTTTGAATTACCATGAAAGTACATCAGCATTCATTTTGGGTTAAATAATTGATACTTCACTTCAGCCTTGTGATGAATATGGGTATAATTTATGGACCAACCCATCAAACAACTTTTAATAATTGATGCTAATTAATTAACAACATAGCATGTATTTTGAATCGGGTTCAGAAAGTACCTGAGATAGGCACGTTACGTTGATTTCTCCTTTAAGCAGCAGCTGAGCATATTGCACAGGAAGGTGAGTACTTGCAAAGGGACTCTAACGCTCAAGTCAGGCAGTGCACAAGAAGGCTTAAGAGATTGGGTTAAAGGTTACCTTCTTAAGATGACTTAACTATGTATTTATAGAGCGTATATAGGATTCTAATGGGATCCTTACTGGATGCAGGTAATTCTGGATTAGTATCCTGATAAGGATCATCTTTCCATTATTATAGGATACATCCCTGCAAATCTGGGATTAAGATACAGAAAGTATCTAGCCATCAAAGATATCTATAAGTCCTATAATATTGTAAGTTGATGGTTGGCAGTTATGGATATTTAGGGATTCATCCTCTGCATGAATGACGTCATATCCCAACACCGTGAAAGGGTCGTAATCTATTGTCCGGAATATGCTGTGAGTCTTCCTCCACGCCAGCTAGGAGGAGTCCGGCAGTGTGCATGCCGGGTTGATCCCATGGAGCGGGATCCCGGATCATGGTCCAGAACAGTTGTCCCTAGCTTGGCTCTTGGATAAGACAGACCAGAGTCAAGTTTAGAACGGATCAACCATCATATGGCTAACATGGTAATTCGATGGATAGGTGTTAGATCCCGGGTTATTACCGGTGTCCGCGTCCTATTCGGTTATGAGCAAAGATCACTGCCCCCAAGAGTACTAGGAATTCCTAGAGATATATTCAATGTAAATTTTGAATGTGATCTCTAGTGGTAACAGTCTGTGATTCTCTAAGAAACTGATACTTGGATTTTATTGGAGAGTAGTGATACTTTAAAGAAAATGTCAGTTTCATATGAATTTTCTTAACTGCTCCCTATCTTTGTGACCAATCAGAGTTTAGAAGCATTTATTTTAGCTGAATTCATGGGATCAGGTCACCTTTTGTGGGACCAATCAGAATTCCTCATGCATCCTATAAGTAGGGAATGCTTCTTCATGAGCTAGCATTCCCTTCTTTTTCATTCTCAAGCAGAAATGATTTCTTCCAAGAGAATGAGTGTAGCTCTTTTTTCATTTCTCACATTTATGAAGAGAGCTTCATCATCTGCAAAGATTATACTCTTATTTTTTCCAAAGTTCTTGAAGATGTTTAATTTTCTCTGAACGTTCTTTTCTTTTGACAGAGGTTTTTCTTTCTTGGTGTAAAACTAGGTTGCTATGCATTTAGGGAGACGGAAGCCTTTCTCTCCTGGTGTACACGGCAGTGTCTGATCTAACGTGTCGCTAGGATGAGACAATGTCTTCGTCCACTATTGCATGGGGACCTGACGGAGCACACCGTTCCTTTCTCCACTTTCTTTCCGGGCTACTTGAAAGCACCTGGCCAGTCTTCTTCATAGTGCGGCTGGATATGCAAGGATGCCGGGTCGAAGGAAGCAGGGACCCCCTTGGAGCAAACAAGGGTGGTCTGCTTTCTTTGACTTGCTTTCAAGGAAGCAGCGGGTATCCACCTCTACCGTTATCCATTAAGAAGGTGGGAGGGAACGAGTGGGCGGAGTATTTATACTCCGGAGTGGCTTCAGTCTGTTCTGGGGTGGAAAGGCCGCTGTAGCTGCTCCGTAACTTGAGGCAACTTGGAATGATTGATGCCGGCGGAGGATTCTTCAACTAGAGAGGTCGTACCACTTCTAACAAGCGAGAGAAGATTTCGGTCTTTAGTTACATCGCGGAAAAATAGTGCAAGGAACTTTGGTATTTTCTCCGAGATTATGATCCCGGTTTGCCAATGTTCTTCAAATCCAATCCATTTTTTCAAGAGACCGAGGTTTGGAGATGTGGACAGGGTATGATTCAGGCAACTGAAGAAGTTTACCCCCTTTCCAGGGCTACCTTCATACATTCCATGTCTCAATATTTTCTTTTTCCTCCTTTTTGGATGTATGACGATGTATGGAATGAAGATGATTCGATAGGCTTTACCTTCTCTGTATTTGTTCTGTACTTTCATTATTATTTTTTTTCCTGCCGAGGTAATGCTGCCGAGATGAGTCCAACGCTTATCCCGGTATAACCCCGTAAAGGCATTATCGGGGTAAGCCCCACGTTAACCCGACATAATCGCCATAGTAATTGCACCTCGGCATTAGTTTGTAGTCCGTGTTGTCAATAGTCATTTGAAGCTGGGATCCACAGTACAAGCCCGGGTTTCTTTTTAACGTTTGTACGATGCTTTGGGTCACTGCGTAACTGTCTTTTCAACTGCTATTACAACTGTGTGGGCCACGTGGTGCGATTTCATCAGAGCGACGTGCCTAGAGCTCCGTACACCATGATGAGAACCTTTTGAACTTGCGATGGAGAGGACAGAAATGTCCTCTAACCATTCAAACCTTTATAAATAAAAGTCAGAGGTTCATCTTCCTCACTTTATCATTTTTGGCCTCCTTCACTGGAAACATCGTGCGGCAAAAGCTTTGGCTCCTTTTGAGTGCTTTCCAACCATTCGCAACTTCTTCATTGTTCTGGCACTGCTTCTCATTGTTCAAGCACTCTGCCTTTACATAGTAAGTAGCTTTCCCCCCACCTTCTCGTTATTTGCACTTTCAGAATGTTAATAACTTTTGAAGAGTAGAGTAGCTTTGTATTTCTGGTTTTGCTTTCCTTCAAGTAGACCTTAGTGATTTAGGTAGATTTTGTCAACTCCCTGAAACACCATCTTCGCCACATCATATGCGGCGGAGGAGTTCCCAGAATGCTTTATTTCTGGTGGGACAGGAGGTCGGTAGGGGAGGTTTGGATTACTTCACTCTCCCTATGTCTGAATCTATGAAATTATTGATTCTGACAGTTACTTACTAACTTCTTTGGATGTTCTCAAGATGGCCAAAGGGAAAAAGGTGAGAGTTTAGCCCCCACTCCTCGACGTCCGTGACCCAGCAGGGGATGAGCTGATTCGAATACAATGAGGTCCCGAGTTGGTATACCCATGGGTGGTGGACGACGTATGGAATTGTCAGTCCAAGTTTTCAAGCAAAGCCATACTCCGAGAATCCTTATTTGCCTTGGAGTTAACCATGAACAAAGTTCGGGATGACGAATTCCAAGTTGTCTGTCCAAGCTGGAGTGAGAGAGTGTGTTCTTGTCGAGAAGCCGGTTCACATTTTATGTTCCTGTATGAGTCCCTTTTTTTCTCAAGTTGGGGCTTAGAATGCCATTTTCTAACTTTCAAATGGCTGTCCTCCATACCCTTAATGTGGCCCCATCGCAGATCCATCCTAACGGTTAGGGCTACACCATCTCATTCGAGAGATTTTGTCAGTTAATGAGCCTTAAGTGCTCAATTATTACCTTTTTTCATTTTTATACAAGAATAAACACTTAGGGGACGGTAAAACAAACAAGTTGGCTTGTCATTCGGTCACGACTTGGTCGTAAGTCCTTCGATGTTTTCAAAGAAAGTTTCAAAGGGTTTAAGACTGCATTCTTCAAGGTAAAATCCAAGGAGGGATGTCAACCATTTTTCCTCAAACTAGACGGGGAGCCAGAATTTCTGCTTTACTAGACGCAATGCTGCTGGGGTGTACCCCTCTGTTTAATTAAGAAAGAAGAGGGAGATCTTGACCTTGAGGAGCTCAAGTCTGTCAGGTTCATAACCCGATATACCGAGTAGCACAGGAATATCAATATTAGAGATGTTCTCTGTACCCCTGGTGATGATATTCTTTATGCTTTATTAGGTAGGAATTAGGGCGTTACTACCCATAGTATCCCTAGGTATTTGCTCTATCTTCATGTATCAATGTTTTCATGATGTGCTGATTGTACTTGTTTCTGTTTTCTTTCAGTTAGCAACATGACTTCTGGGTCTTCCATGGTTGCCCTGCATTCTTCAAGAAACCAGAACAAGGGGAAGAAAACTGCGACTTCTTCCTCCGTAGTGGTCCCGGCCTCCTCTGACCAGGGCATTGTTATCAGAGAAAAAGATCAGTCGGGTTCCCCTACCCACAATCTTAAAGGGAGAAAAAGGCAGGCTGTCGAAGGACCTTTTGAACATGATGGAAGGTCGTCGGAGGGCGGTGATAAGGAAAGGGCAAATTTCTTGCCAATCATCATGGGGCACTCCGATCCCAGCCCCTTCATAGCTGGACAGTTTTTAAGTGGCGAGGTCAGACAACATATTACCGAGCAAGGTCTGGCCCAAACCTTAGCTGCACTTCAGAAGCAAGCTCTCCGGGATGCAGCTGAGATCTGTGTCATCGAAGAGACTATCAAGGATGCTGACAGGAGGGCATCGAAAGAGCTGAAGACTTTGAAGAAATAGAAGGATGAAGTCAGCCAGAAGTTGACCGCGTCCTTAAAATCACACGAGGATACTCGGGCAAGGGTCATCAAACTGGAGAAGGCATTGGTGGACTCTGAGGCTGCTAGGAAGACCGAGAAGCTTGAGGCCGGCAAAAGTATTAGCGCACTGGAGGTCGAGCTGGTTGAGCTCAAAAAGGAGGTGGAGGAGCTAGACGCGATATTTGGAAAAGTCGAGGGGGAGCAATTCCAGAATGCCGTGGCGCAAATCCAGTATTTCAATCCCGAGGTCGCCTCTTTCTTGGAGGGCATTACCCCGGATAAAATCTTTCACAATGGTTGACTTGTAGCTGTAGAGGAATTAGCTGTGAGTGCTCCTGGTGGCAACTCGGAAGTTATTCAGATCCCGGAAGGAGAAGAGGCCGGCATTTGAGCTTTGTCTTGCTTTTTTTGTTTCTTATTTTTTTTTGGTTTTGCCCCCTACTTGGGGTTTTGTTACTTATAAGGACAATTGCCCCGTGATTGGGGTTTTATAATTAATTACTTTGTTTCGCTGTTCATTCTCATTTTTCATGGTCTGACTTGGGTCCAATACCCATTTGTATAGTCATTTCAATGGACTTAGAATTTTTTTTTTGTAGTAAGAAACCATGGTCCGGGATCCTTCACTCATACCATTGAGTGAATGGCATTCCACTTCACTTAGGTAAGAATAACGCCTTAGTCTATAATCTAACGCTTATAACAATCAAACTTCATGAAATTTTAGACTTGGGCAAAGTAAAACCTTAATCCATATTCCAGTGCTTGTTATGGGAAACGTTTAGCATTGCGGATATAGGTAAGAGTAACGCCCTGGCTCAGGGTATTTTACGTGAAAACCCTTTTACCTAAGGCACCATTATTTAACCTTGCCTGGGGTAGGTACTCGAATAATCATATAGATTTTGGGACCCCTTCATGGTTTAGGTATAACAAAGGAGTGTGTATATATGATCCGTACCGCTTCCTATCCATTTATATTTTAACAGTTAGTGCCACATGTTAGACCAAATTTGGTATTTGAATGACTATTTTATTGATGATATTAGGAGGACAAAAGTCTGTACAGAGTGTGTTTATTCAAAACAAGGACGGATAAAACATAATTCTACTAGAGGGCTAAGCCGCTACAGACATTTAGCTATAGTATTTTCTTAGTTTATCCACATTCCAATAATTCTTGACCGGGGCTCCGGATAACGTTTCTAGGGTCTATGCTTCCTTACCTGTACTGGTGACGACATGGTAGGGGCCTTCCTAGTTAGGGGCTAATTTTCCTTGGGAGGTATTTTTCCCTCCTATGTCGGCTCTCTTGAGTACTAAGTCACCCGGTTGGAGTTTTCTTAGGATCACTTTTTTATTGTACCTGGCCGCTGTCTTCTGCTTAAAGGCGGCATCCCGTATGTGAGCTACGTTTCTTCTTTCTTCGAGCAACTCCAGGTCCTCTCTGATTAGACCAGGTTTGTTGTCAAATAAGAATTGTTGGAAGTGCCAGCTGGGTTCCCCGATCTCCATCGGGATCATGGCCTCGCAACCATAGGTCAATTTGAATGGAGTTTCTCCGTGCTGGAATGGGGAGTGGTCTGGTATGCCCAGAGAATATGATCAAGTTGCCCGACCCAGTTCCTTTTAACTTCATCTAACCTCCTTTTTAAGCCTCACACGATAATTCTGTTGGCGGCCTCGGCTTGTCCGTTTGTCCTGGGGTTCTCAACGGAGCTGCAGTGGTGCTTTATTTTCAATCCGGCTAGTAGCTCTTCAAAAGTTTTATCTTTAAACTGGGTACCGTTATCTGTGATGATAGATTCTAGTATGCCAAACCTGGTGATAAGATGGTGCCAAGTAAACTTCTGAATTCGTGCCGAGGTGATAGTAATCAGAGGTTCAACTTCGATCCATTTGGTAAAATAGTGTACCGCTATCACCAAGTATTTAAACTGCCCTGGGACTTGGGAGAACGGACCCAAAATGTCCATACCCCACCTGTAAAAAGGCTAAGGAACCGATGTCGTGAATAGTTCTTTAGAAGGGGCTTGAAAATGATCTGCATGGCGCTGACACTTGTTGTAAACTTGAACATGTGTTTGAGAGTCAGCTTCCATTGTCGGCCAATAGAATCCTGCTCTTAATAATTTTTGAGCTAGGGCTTTACCTCCTAAATGATGACCACAGTTTCTTTCATGAACTTTAGCTAGGGCATATTATGCTTCCTTTGGGATTAAGCATTTTAGAAGGGGAGACGAGAAACCATGTCAGTATAGGCGACCGTTGTAAATAGTGTATCTGACCGCTGTCTTTGCCAATCTGGAAGCCTCTTTAAAGTCCGATGGTAAGTTTTTCGTGCTACAAATAGCCCAGTATAGGGGTAATCCAAGATGGCTGATGGTCCTTCACTTGAGATATGTTATGATCCGTGATGGAAAGTTGAGAGAAAGTTTCTTAGATTACAGATTGGTTGTTGCCGAGGCTCTTTATGCTAGCCAGTTCGGTCAGAAGGTCTGCTCTAGAGTTCTGTTCTCTTGGGATGTGCTCTATCTTGACCTCCTCAAAACCTCTCAAGAGTTCCTGGACCTTGCTCAAGTATTTTTTTAGGAGAGGTTCTTTAGCTTGATAGTCCCCTTGGATTTGGGAGGTTACTAGCTGGGAATCACTGCAAAATGTGATCCGTGTTGCCTCAATATCCTTTGCCATTAGCAAACCGGCGATGCAGGCCTCATACTCGGCCTGATTGTTTGAGGTTGGAAATTCAAACTTTAGGGAGTACTCCAAGGTCAAACCCTCTGAATTTTCCAATATCACTTCAGCCCCGCTTCCCTTGGGGTTCGATGATCCATCGGTAAAAATGATCCAGAAGGCTTTCTTAGGGTCGCTGTTGTCTGTTGTGAGTTCCGCTAGGAAGTCAGACAATGCTTGGGCTTTTATTGCAAGTCGTGGTTCGTATGTAATCCCAAACTCTGAGAGTTTAATCGACCATGCAATCATTCGTCTGGCCAGATCTGGCTTATGTAGCACCTACCGGAGAGCATGGTCCGTTCTTACCACCACTGGGTGGCATTGAAAGTATTGCCGAAGTCTTCTTGCAGTGATAATGAGCGCAAAGGCAACTTTCTCGACCTTTTGGTATCAAAGTTCGGGGTCCTGGAGGACCTTGCTTACGAAGTAGACAGGCTTCTGTCCTTCGTCAGTTTCCCGGATCAAAACTGAGCTTACGGCCTCGTCATGGACGGATAGGTACAAGTAGAGTGTTTCCTCGGTGTCCAACCTCGTCAAAATAGGAGGGGAGGACAAGAGTTTTTTTAATGATGTGAAAGTGTCCTCACACTCTTGGGTCCATTCAAAACTTTTCCCTTTCTTGAGCAATTTGAACAGGGGGAGAGACTTGTGAGCGACTTTGGCTAAGAATCTTGTGAGGGCCGCTATGTGCCCCGTAAGCTGTTATACTTCTTTGACGTTCTGGGGACTTCTCATGTTGGGGATGGCCTGACATTTGTCCGGATTGGCTTTGATTCCTCGATGAGTTAGCATGAATCCAAAAAATTTACTGGCCTGGACCCCGAAAGCGCACTTCTCCGGGTTCAACCTCATGTTGTACTTTCAGAGTTATATGAATACTTCCTCGAGGTCTGCCATGTGCGATCCGCTGTGTGGGGTCTTTACTATCATGTCATCTATATAGACTTCTAGCATCTTTCCCACTTGGTTTTCAAAAACCTTGTTCATCATCCTCTGGTAGGTGGCTCCTGCATTCTTTAGGCCGAAAGACATCACCTTATAGCAGTAGCTCGCCTTGTCAGTAATGAAAGTGGTTTTATCTTCATCCCCGGCATACATGGGAATCTGGTTGTACCCGAAATATGCATCCATGAACGAGAGCCATCTAAATCCCGAGGAGTCATCCACTAATTTGTCCACATTGGGGAGGGGGTATGGGTCCTTGGGATAGGCTTTATTCAGGTCAGTATAGTCTACGCACATTCTTCATTTTTTGTTAGACTTCTTTACCAAAACCACGTTGGAAAGCCATATGGTATAGGAGATTTCTCTGATAAAGTTTCCATTTAGTAGCTCTTTAACTTGGTCTTCAACGACTTGTTGCCTCTCGAGTCTGACCTTCCTCTTATTTTGTGTGACCGGCCTGGTGCCTTCTTTAATTGACAATCGGTGGCAAATAAAGATAGGGTCAAGTTTGGGCATGTTGGAGGAAGTCTATGTGAAAAGGTCCTTATTTCTTAACAAGAGTTCTGACAATTGTTGTTTTTCTTTTTCACCTAGACGAGCTCTGATCTTCGTAACCTGTTCTGGGTTGGTCCCGAGCTGAAGAGATTCCAGTTCACCTTCGGGCTGGGGTCGAGTACCTCAGATCTCTTTCCTGACATCCAACTCAGTCATTAAAATGTTAACCTAGTCGATAGCCGGGGTGGAGACGGAGGGTTTCTCCCTCCGGGGTACTTTACAAATCTTCAGGCTCTCATTGTAGCATTTTCTGGCAGTAACTTAGTCACCTTTTACAGTGACGATGTCATTGTTTTTATTGAGGAACTTCATCACGAGGTGGGTGGTGGATACCACCGCTCCAAGGGCATTGAGAGAAGGACGGCCCAGGATAATGTTATAAGCCAAAGGGCAGTCTACAACCATGAACTTTACCTTGACAGTCCTGAAGAGTTTAGATGATCCGAGGGTCAGGTGGGTTTCGTAATATCCGACCGGATTGATCTTCTCACAGGTGAAACCCGTCAATTCTCCTATGTGGGGACTTAAGTCGGATTGCAGGAGCTCCAACTTCTGATAGAGATCTAGGAACATAATGTCGGCTAAACTCCCTTGATCGACGAAAATTCGGTGGACCTCAGCATTGCAAATTACCCTGAAGATGATGAGTGAATCGTTGTGGTCTGAGATTATTCCATCGTAGTCTTCGTCTGAGAAGGTGATGAAAGGCGCTTTCCTACCCTCTGCTTGTGTTCTTGGTTCTGAGTGGACCACGCTAAAAACTGCCATTCTAAGGGCTTTCTTTCGAGTTCCATTGGAAGATCCTCCTCCGGCAAAGCCACCGGCAATGGTATGGATCATCCTATTGGGCTCGGAGCGATGGTCATCGTTATCAGCGGGGGGAGTATCTCTAATCTGATCCTGCTGATCGCTGTTATCTTTGCGAGGTGGAGTCCGGGATCTTCTCCTAGGACTTCTTGTCCTTCTTCTGCGCGGAGGGGATAGACTCCGACGCGGGGTACGGCTGCTGTCTCTGTGTCTATTGTCCCCCTCATTATTTTGTACACAAAGGATATACTACTGCAAGCATCCTGCTTTGATTAAAAATTCAATGGCATAGCGCAATTGATAGCAATCTTCTGTATCATGGCCATAGGCCTTATGCCATGTGCAATGTTTGGAGTGATCTTTTTGCTTGTATTTTTTAATAGGGGGCAGTCTCCGGACGTTCTGAAACGCCGTGTGCATCACTTCCCTCAAGATTTTTTCCCGAGGCGTGTTGAAAGGAGTGTAGTCAGAGTAATTCCTCCGAGGTGGGCTACCCTTTGAGGGTCGCGGCCTTGAGGAATTTTGGTTAGGCTTCTGGTGAGAAGACTCGCCTTTGTCCCACCTCCTATGGTCTTCTATTGTCTCCTCCAAGTAGACATACTTCTCGGATCGTTTCTGGAAGTCGGTCAGATTGTCTGGTTTCTTTTTTGCCAGGGACTTGAAGAATTCAGAGTCTATCCGGAGATCGCTTCTGGCATAATGCAAGGCTATTCTGTCTTCAAAATTTTCTACATTAGTGCAAGCAGCCATGAAACGCCTAACGTAATCCCAGAGGCTCTCGTCCTTTCCCTGGCGGATCTTAGCTAGAGATTCGATGGATTTAGGTTGTTCCTTACTTGTGGTGTATTTTAGCAGAAAATGTTGTTTAAGGTCTGACCAATCCACGATGGTCCCTCGTGGTTGGCTGGTAAACCACTTGAGGGCTCCCTTTTTGAAGGAGAGAGGGAAAGCTTGGCACAACAATTCCATGCATCCGCCATAGAAACATAGGGACTACTCGTAGGCATTTATGTGTTCTTGGGGGTTCGTGGTTCAATCGTAAATTTCCAGGTTTGGAGGAAACTTGAAATTTCTCAGAACCTAGAACTCCATGAGTTGATCGGAGAAAGGTTGTTCCATGGTTCTGCGATTCTGGTTATTATCGCCAGTATTGGGAATTCCCTTATCGTCGTGAGCCCTCTTTTTATTATTTTCTAGGTCAATCAGTCTATCATGGTGGCACGGCCTTGGTTGGTTTTCATGCATGGTGCGCTGCATGTCTTCCAGCCTTCTGAATTGGTCGTTGAGCAAATCCATATGTTGCTGCAACATATCTTGAAACTAGCATTGGAAACCCCGAGATTGATGTGTGTGTTCAGAGCGGGATGCACAATCATCGAACTCGTTGTTCGGGATTCCCAGACGTTGGTGTACCGGGATCCTGCGCTCTTGGAGGCTCTGGTCACCTCTCTGGGCTGGGAATTCAAGTCTTTCCCTGATAAAAATCCTACGTGATGGGTTAGGAGACTCCTCAGAAAAGGAGGTGGAGTGTCCATCACGTCAGCTTCCTGATTCGGGTGCCTGATTTCTCACAGTGGAGGTTTGAGCCACAAGTGGAGGTAGTGGTAGTGGTGGACGTTGCATGTCAGGATCTTATCTCTGGTTGACAGAGGTTTGTGCAGCGTCTCTTCTTGAGTTTTGCCTCGTATTCACCATGATTAGGTGGGATTAGAATTTTAAGGTTTCCCACAGACGGCGCTAATGTTTTGAATCGGGTTCAGAGAGTACCTGAGGTAGGCACGTTACGGTGATTTCTCCTTTGAGCAGCAGCTGAGCGTATTGCACAGGGGGGTGGGTACCTGCAAAGGGACTCCAACGCTCAAGTCAGGCAGTGCACAAGAAGGCTTAAGAGATTGGGTTAAAGGTTACCTTCTTAAGATAACTTAACCGTGTATTTATAGAGCGTCTATAGGATCCTAATGGGATCCTTACTGGATGTAGGTAATTTTGGATTAGTATCCTGATGAGGATAATCTTTCCATTATTATAGGATACATCCCTGCAAATCTGGGATTAAGATACGGAAAGTATCTAGCCATCAAAGATATCTATAAGTCCTATAATATCGTAAGTTGATGGTTGACAGTTACGGATATTTAGGGATTCATCCTCTGCATGAATGACGTCATATCCCAACACCGCGAAAGGGCCGTAATCCGTCATTCAAAATATGCTGTGAGTCTTCCTCTACGCTAGCTAGGAGGAGTCCGGCAGTGTGCATGCCGGGTTGATCCCATGGAGTAAGATCCCGGATCACGGTCCAGAACAGCATGTTTAAAGATCTACAACAAAACTGGTCTTCCCCCACAACGCGGGTCAACTCGCTTCAAAAATAGGTGTAGCCATAGCTGCTGGAATGCGAGCTCTAGCTTGCTAAAAGCTTTTGTTAAGAGTCCCACATCGCATGTGTCAATCTTCTGGGTGCAGTTTATATATCTGTTGGGCTACTCCTCTTAATGCTAATTGGTTTTAAGTTGGAATCTAACATGGTATCAGAGTCAAGATCCCATCTTCCTGTTTCGCCTATTCTGTTAAGCTCGCTTATTCCGTCAGGTATCTGTGGAGGGGGGTATTAAGAGTCTTACATCACCTGTCTCAATCTTCCGAGTGCAGTTTATATATCTGTTGGGCCACTCCTCTTAATGCCAATTGATTTTAAGTTGGAATCTAACAGCTTTCACAATTTCTCGCATTTATTTGCGCCATTCTAGCAGAAAACAAAAGCCCGTGTAAGATTGAACCTAACCTAGTTGTTAATAACATGGATTCAAGGCGTTCTTGGGGGAAGAACGCGGAAAACGGGTCCGCATACTTCGACAAATTACAGTGCCAAGAAGAGGTTTTTGGTTCGATTTAATGGTTAGAATTACTTGCTTGGCATTCAAATAACATTATAGAACTGATTCAAGCATCAAAATAAGCCAATAAATCAGATCTTCAAATTTGAACAAAACCTCACGAAAACAAAAAGATCTGGAACAAAATTTATATATAGCTGTAAATTTCCATTTAGTTATCGCAATCAAGTAGGGAGAAGAAAATTGGTTAACACCCTGGAGTGAACTTTGAATCTGAATTAAACCTAATAAAGCAAAAACTACTGGTCTCTAAATTCTAATCCACTATAATAATGGTACAAATGAATCTGAATTAAACCTAATAAAGCAAAAACTAGTGGCCTCTAAATTCTAATCCACTATAATAATGGTACAAATGACCAATGAACAAGTAATTTTCCTTGCAATGACAAGGTGTTCCTCGTCATACAATGAACAAGATTCAATGTTTTGTTTTCCAGCATTGCACCAACGAGACTGCTTGAGGTGAAAAAAATTAGGATGGGATGGGTTAAATGAAACGCTGTGTTTCAATTGCAAGTTGACATTGTCATAATCTTTGCCTTTGATAAAGCTTTATTGTAAACCTATGGTTGAGATATAAGGAACATGACACTCTTGATTTTCTCATCAGGAGGATCCATATCTATTCCTAAATGGATAGATAAGCATGGATGGAGTGAGTATTTTTTCCCCCTAAATTTTAATGATGAATGTTGCTTTATTTAATGCCTTTGGTTTATTGCCATCGAAAAGCAGGGTAACTTATTGAGGCGTTTCTATAATTAATTATTTTAGACATAGATTATTGTTGTTGAAAAACGTAATTAAGTGCGACCAACTGAAGATACTTAAAAAGACATAAGAATATAAACATGAAATGCGTGTAACTAAAACATATATCAAGGTCATAACAATAGCGAACAATAGACAGTAACAAGTTAATTTAACATATTTGCCCTAATAAATATATGATCCATTTTGATCTCTACAACTCCATGAGTAGCACAAATCAAATTTAAGTAATAAACTAGCAATTATCACAAGTTTTTGTAGTGCTTTAGAAATGTATAAAAAATAACATAAATAGGCCGCTCAATGATTACTCAATTTCTTAAATAAAAAAATAATTACTTCTGATATATTACCAGATTAGTACTTGACTCTTGGCTTCCTTTCAAGTATTGTTTCTTCGATGCCTTCTTGACTCTTGCTTCCTAGACTAGCGATATTCTTCCGAATTATGACCCCTTGCGGTTTTTTATGTTTGTTATTACTCTAGGGTCCATGAACCCGTTTAATTAAATCCTTTAAAGTTTTATAAATTTAACCATATTTTATGTATTTAAGATATAGAAAACTAAATTTGCTATAATGTGTCCAACTTATAACAAATGAAGTATTACTTTAAGCAACTTCTCAATATTTCAATCTCAAATTCATGCAACTTCTCAATATTTCAAAACCATCATAACTTTTAATATAAAAGAATAAATATTTGGGATAACTAACCAAAATGTTTGAAAAAATAAATAAACAATCTTTATATGCATCTAAACTTGTGTTTTTATTGGTGAAAATATAGTAATAAATGAGCATAATTGATTTTAAATTATTATGTATTCAACATTTAATTACATCTTCTTCTTCTTCTTCTTCTTTTACCTTTTTACCTCTAAACAATTGTTTCTTCGATGCCTTCTTGCTTCTTAAACTGACATATTCTTTTGAATTATGACCCTTTACACTCTATTGCTTTTCTCAATTGGAGATAATCCCTATCCAATCTTAAATGTACAGATAAAATGGATAGAAGGAGTATTTTTGTTTTTTAAATTTAATAATGAATGTAGTTCTGTTTATTGCCTTCGGCTTACTGTCATCAGAAAGCAAGGTAACTTATTGAGGCATAAATTATAAAATGATTATTAAATGTATCAAATTCTAGTCCAAAACAATCTTGAGCCTCCATCAATTATTATAGCAGTATTTATTTAACCTAATTAAAACTATAAGTATATTTGACACTAAATTTTGTAACAATGTTATTGCTTTAATCTTGTGATATAACAATTTAGAATTGATTTAGTCAAGTGTAAATCTAGAGTTTGAAAAATAGAAAGAAACCATGAACCGGTTTAATTAGTTCCTTTTAAGTTAAATAAATTTAACCATATTTTGTGTATTTAAGATATAAAACTAAATATGCTATAATGTGTCCAACCTATAACGGATGAAGTATTACTTTAAGCAACTTCTCAATATTTCTAAACTATCATAACTTTTAAAATAAGAGAATAAATATTTGGGATAACTAACCAAGATATTTGAAAAAAGTGAATAAACAATCTTTATATACATTTAAACTTGTGTATTCTATTGGTGAAAATAAAGTAATAAAAATGAGCATGATTGATTTTTAAATAATTATTTATTCAATATTTAATTGCATCTTCTTTCTTTCTTTCTTTCTTTCTTTCTTTTTTACCATTTTTAACTCTAAACAATTGTTTCTTCGATGCCTTCTTTCTTCCTAGACTAACCATATTCTTTCGAATTTTGAACTGTTGCAGTTTTTTATGTTTGTTATTATTCTAGGGTCCAAGAGTGAGTTTGGAAAGCTTAAATTTTTTCCATAACACCTTTTTTAAGATAAAATATGACAAGAGTTAAATTTGAAATGTTTGGATGAAATAGTTAAAATAGATTATAATCACAAATTATAATTTTTACATTGAGAACAACTTTTTCTTGAAAAGTTTTTTTCCAGCATTATGATTACAATCTCATATTGATTATTCTAAAGTCTTTAGACTTTTCTCATTCTCGTTGAAACAGATTGAATGCGATCAAATAAATCACTTCATACCCTTTTTAGTAATTTTTTATATATTAGTTATTTTTTTGAATAATTTAAACGAAACATATTATCTTAAAATTACTTTTAAGTTAATATATTTAAACATGAAACCGATTTTAAGATAATCACTTACATAGAAAATTAATTAGATATATAATCAATTATTAAAATAATTTTTTTCACAATTAATCCAGCACACTCTAAGTCTATAAATAGAATGAACTACATTGGAATGTTTCAAACCATTGTCTCCTTTTTCATTAATTTTTTGTGCTAAGGAGTACTGGTATGGCAAACTCAAAGGCTTGTCTTTCCATGGGCCTTTTTCTTTTTGTTTTCCCACCTTCTCAAGTCTTGGCTCATGATGAAGAGCGCGAGATTGATCCTTTCAGTGAATCACTTTCTTTGCTAGCATCTTTTATTCCTAACAATAGCTAAGGTTTCCATGTTTTTGCCAACATATATATAGAGAGATCGAGTAGATGGCTTGATTTTGGTATCTCTCCTAATTATATATTATATAACACTACATTTTACATAAATTTGGTGTTTGTTAGTGGATCTCTCTTAGTATTGGTAAAATTAATGTTTTTCCTCTCTTAATAATTGCGTCATTTTCTTTATGTAATTATTGTTATGCAATTGTTAAACATATAGGGGAGAAGAATCATCCAAGTTTGCAAGATCAGGAAACACACTGGAGCCATGGCTCTACTATGACGAGTAGAAGGCATCTTATGAAACCTGGTTGGTTATAAGACCCTAAGACTAGAAGACACTAGTGAGATTGTTAAATTAAAATTAATGACATTTTTAGTAGCTTAATCACAGTGTCATTCTTTTATTATGGTTTTAAATTGCAATGTACAATAAGAATGCAATTTAATTTTTAGTTGCTACACTTGCAATTATTATTATTTTTTTCTTTCTTAATCATTGGAGATTTTAGGAATTTGTATTACACAAAATGGAATGGCAATTAAGAAACATGTTTATTACTATATATGTAATTTCATTTATAATAACATTCAAGTCCACTATCCATCGTGTTTCCCCTCACACAATTCTTTTTTGTTGTTGTTCTTTTTCTCTGTATATTCATAGAGGAGAACAATGAAACATATAATGTGTTACTAAGTGGCTTCAAACTCAAGAAGAGAGGTGAATTGAGTTTGTAAATTTTTTTTTTCAAAAACACTTATTTATCAATTTTAGTTGAAACTATTTAATGTTTGAGATGAGTAGATAGAAGAGAATGAATACTTCTCACACCAATAAACCAGCTAAGATATAGAGTATCCAAGAAAGCATATAACAAGTAAAGCTCAAATGTAAAGGAGATAGAGTAAAGAGAAACAAAATCAAGATTTATACTAGTTCAATAACTTTTTATGACCTACGTTCAGTCTTCAAGTGATGTAACATAGATTTATCTATTAAACTTCAAGTTTTAATAGGTATTTACAACTTTTATATAATCAAGAGCACTAACAACACTTTTGGGATACTTCACCCTTTGTATTTGAGCCTCACTTCAAGGGATACCTCACATTTTTTTTCTTGAGAGATACATCTTCCTCTTACAAAAGAAATAAGATAAATAAAGATTTAGAATTTTTCATAAGAGTGAATTATACAAATTGAAGCACTAGGGGTAAAAGTATGATCACACTTTAGCTAAAAAATAGAGTAAAAGGATTGAAGGCTATTAAAGTTTGTAATAAATGCTCAAGAAGCTCTTTCAAATTGATATCCAACTCACTTGAGTCTCTAATGACCTGTATGTAAAACACAAGACATTAAAGAGCCATTGGAAGTGAGTTGGTGACATTTAATATGAGCTATTAGTCTTTATTACTTCTTTTAGAAACTCAGATAATTGATTATTGAAACTCCATAATCGATTATTTGCGAGATAACACAAAAGAAACGTGTTTCTGAAACTTGATAATCGATTATTCACGAGGGATAATCGATTATTGTCATTTGACCTAAGAGGTGCGAAATGAACTTTTTAACTCAATAATCGATTATCATAGTGCAATAATAGATTATTGCTTGAACGATTTAAAATCATGACATTCAAACTTTTGCTAATTGATTATAAAAATCTCATAATTGATTATTGTCTTAAAAAACCCAAAATAAGGCATTCTGTTGAGCCCAGATAATCGATTATGGCAAGCTCATAATCGATTATTTGGCTTCAAGGAGCTTTGAAAAACTTAGTCATTTTAAGTCAAATGTCTCCAATTGTTTCAACATACTTTTAAGCACTTAAAAAGCCATTTCTCTTTATTTTAAAAGCATTTTTAACAACTTGAAAATCTATTAGTCATTGAGTGCTATCTTGAGTTTTTGAAAAACAGAGTTAGAACTAAAGTGTGAATCTTTTAGTTCTTTACATAAGATCTAAGTAGTCTTGAAGATTCTTAGAATTGATCTTGCAAACATCTTTCTTATTTGTGATCATCAAAACTATTGTCAATTGTCAATTATATAATGAAGAGTGCAAGACCAATTCATTCAGTGAGTCACTTCCTTTGCGAGCTTTTTTCAGCCTAACAATAGCTAAGGTGACCATGTTTGTGCTTGCATATATTGAGTATGATATGGCTTAATTTTGGTGTGTCCAAATTATGTATTATATAAATATATATATGAACACAATAATTATATTTACATAAATTTGGTGTTTGTTAGTGGATCTTACGTAGTGCTTGTAAAATAAATGTTTTTCCTCTCTCAATGATTGTATAGTTCTCTTTAAGTAACTATTGTTATGCAATTGTTATACATATAGAGGACAAGAATATTCCAAGTTTGCTGAATCAGGAAACAGACCATAGCCGTGTTTCTACCATGATCAGTAGAAGCCATCTTATGGCACCTAGTTATAAGATCCCAAGTCTCGAAGACATTGGTGGGATTACAAAATTATAATTATTGATACCTTTATTAGCTTCATTATGGTGTCATTTTTTTATTACGGTTTTAAATTACAGTGCTGAATAAGAATGCAATTTAATTTATAGTTGCTACACTAGATTGAGTCAACTTTGCTTTTAATCTTTTGGAGATTTTAGGGATTTGTATGACGCAATTCAGAATGGAAATTGAGTAACATATTTTTAACTATATATGTAATTCTAATTTTAATAACATTCAAGTCCACTATGCATTGTGTTCCTTCACACAAATCTTCTTTGTTATTGTTCTATTTCTCTGTATATCCATAGATAATAGCAATGGAAAAGGTGATGAAGAGCGCAGTTGTAATCCTTTCAGTGAGTCACTTTCTTTGCTTGCTTCTTTCAATCTAATAATAGCCTAGTTTTCCATGTTGTGAAACATACTTATAATATACATGTTGTTTCAGTTATAATAACACAATTCTTTTTCTATTGTTGTTCATTTTTTTATATCCATAGAGAAGGGCAATGGCGATCATGGTGGTGGCAATCACGGTGGTGGTGGCCATGATGGCGGCGGCGATGGTGGTAGTGGCGATGGTGGCGGCGGCGATTATGGCGGTGACGATGATAGTGGTGGCGATGTTTGATTTTCCTCCAGTTTTACAGAAAATCATGCCAGGAACTATATGTGGCTATGATACTCAATCGGCTGGTTACAATCTCTCCAAGTTGAATGATGTCGGTGAGATTCGTTAGAGTTTGAAACTTGTGCTTATGATCAACATCATAAATAATAGTGCTATGCAGCACCTGCTAGTCGCTATAACTAATTCCATATGCTATGTTGCAAGCTGTATTGTGTGTACTCAATACTAATGTTATATATGTTTTTTGGTATCACGTTATTGTGTAATTCTAGTCTGTTTTGTTTAATTATTAAAGTGCATTTTAATTACTAAAACTTTGATATCAAAATTATGAAATCGGTATGATTTTTTTGTAATAAAGAAATGAGTATAATTTGGAAACGAAATTATTGTCAACTCATTTACTAGTCAACAACTCAAAGAAATAAATGTTTGGATAGAGAACGTTATTAGAAAAATATAACTCTTTATTCTATAACCCATCTATATATCTATATATATATTATAAAAATTAAAAGAGTGAAAATAAGAAAAATGAAGCATGTCAGCACGAAAAATTTGGTAAAAAAAAAATTGAAAATTTTAGGTAATGATAACAAAATTGAATTTTTTTAAATTAATCAAAGAAAATTGTTACAAAATTAAGAACTTGAATTCAATAAAAAGAAATAAAAATTAACGATGTAGCATGATGTTATATAAAGTAGATTGATGAAAAGTAAACGAATGAAACAAACGAGATTAGATTATCGACAAAAAATGAAGATAAGACCTCACAAACGTTTTTATCTTAAAATTATTTTTCTTTAAATCAAAAACACTTGTGAAATGCTATTATTTATATAGAAAAATCTCTTAATTTGTTTATTTATTATTCTAAAATGTTAATAATGTGTCTCCAATCTATTGTGACAGTCTTAGCCTGTAACAATCATGTTTACATGGTTAGAATTAAATCAACTTCAGTTATTTTATTCGTTTAAAATTTTGGCACTCATCCTACGGATGCTTATTATTTGTAGAATATGTTATTCATGAATATTTTAATGATTCTAAATATGAAAACAACCATGAATGTAAAATGCAAATAAATTAGGTTATCCTCTGTTATATTATTGATATTTAATTTAGTGTTTGTTATATGATTTAATTTTTACTTATTTCGAGGAAGCAATATAACCTTAAATATTTACAACGATTTTTTTTATGGAGGAATGAATCAAATTAATGTTGACAATCTTAACCAGTTGGAACCATCTCTAGATGGTGAGAAATTAGTCAACATACATTATTTTATTGGTTTAAGAGTTTGCAATTTTTTTTTTGACATGAAGAGTTTGCAATTCATCCTATGAGCATACTATTTGTAGATCCATCTTGTTATTTATCTAATTTTTATATATTTAATTTTTTAATTTATTTATAAATTTATTTTATATTTTATAAAAATACTATAATTATATACAGACTAATTTAATATATTTCTTATATTAATATTTAATATATATATATAAATTATATGTAAAATATTTCTGATTTGTAGAATGGGTTATTGATGAAGAATTCAAATATTCTAATCATGATTCTGACAACTTAAAAAGTATAAAAATAAAAAAGTCTCTTTCATACAAGTGATAATTAATATGATGTTTGTTAATTAATTTAATATTTTAGTCTTACTTGCTCCAATAGTGGAGGAAGCAATAAAAGCTTCAAAATTCAAAAATGATAATGTCAATGGAGACTTAGTTATTAATAATGTATCAAATTAGATGGAAGGTATTTAATGTTAATTTCTAACAATAAATCTTCTACCAATGCTTATTATTAAAAATAAACAAATAGTCTTTATTTTGACTCTTATTGTATCATCTTACCTGATACCATAACAACAAGGGTAAGATTTCACTTAATTTCTCTATCTAGTCTCTTATTCTCTAAATTGGTAAAATTTCTTAGTCAATTACGACCTGGAAATTTTCTTCTTGTTCATGACGTTATGCAAGGCCCAATTGCGCTTCCTTCTATGCATTACTGTAGTTTAATCAAAATCTCAATTTTATTCCTATTGATATTAATTTATTCAGTCCTATTAGTTGTTATCAAATTTTCATAATATATAGGTTTATTATTAAAAAATTTCAGATTCTAACATACTTTCGTCAGCACCAACTTAGTTCAATTATTATCTTATTAGATTGAGTTGTCACCTTGAACAGTCTCTACAACATACTACCACTTGCATATATAAACACACATTATTAAATTTGTTTATCTCATATTAAGCCGAGTCTTTACTTTGTTTGATTACTTATTATCACTCTCGGTGTTGTCATATATACCAAGCCACAAATATAATTCTACGTTTACATTAATATTTACAATTGTATACATGTCATGAATAACACATGCTTAACATTATTACAAGAGTACATTAATTACCACATGTATTAAAGGACTTCAATCAGTAAACCTCCACCTCTACATCAACCATGCTGCAATTCAATGACAATAATCATAGCTGACATCTTGCTAGGCATTTGAATTTGAAGTTCAGAAAACACCACGTAAATGGTATGAGAATTCAAAAAATTCTCAGTAGATAACCTTCAAAACAGTTTAAAAAAATATTAGAAAACCATATGATGTTTCTAGGGATATCACATACCCAAAACATTTTCTCTTTTCACAATTCACAACAAAAAAGCTCATAATCTCACACAGGCAATAGAGGGTGTAATAAGTCAACACTTAACTCATAGAGAATACATTCGGATTATGCATTTATACGCAATGCAGGAAATAACCAAACAACAGAATTGTGATACACCATCTAATGCATTTATCAAATGCATGAATACATTATAAATATCTCTGACTGGTTACTTTCCATTCATTCTCTTTAGAATCATAGCAATATAATAAAACACAAGTGCATAATATCACATCATGATAAGCAGTAAACATTAAACAATGAATGCATGCTAAATTTCTATATGTCTAATTCAATCACTGGGCTCAAATTCTCTTTATTGGTCACATGTATAGAGCAGGAGCTCGCTCTCTAGTTAAGAGCATCCTTAACTTTCTTTGTCTCTTTTTTGGCACAAAGCCTTTCTCTAGTGGCCATGGACATTCTCTATAGTAAAATCCACTTCTCTGTGTGGCAAAGCCACTTCTAGGGATCGCATCCCTTACCGAGAATCATTTTCAATTCTCTATGTGAATAAACCACTCTTTGTGGATTACCTCCCTTACTGATGATCATTTGCAATTCCCTGCGGATCACCTTATCTTTGAGGGTCATATCCAAATTTTTGGGAAACTCCTTTTGGGAATCCAATCAATTTAATCAATACAATTTCTTATATAATCTCATTCCAATCAAACATTCTATTCCCAATTCAAGGACTTCTCCAAATATTACGTCATTTTAAAAGAATTTCTCTTCATGATTGATTCAGCCACTTCATGTCAGGCATGTACCCTTTCTAATCTAATTCCATTCTTCCATTATACAGCTCTTCAAGTTAGGTATGCACTCAACCATTATACAAATCCAACCACAGGGAGCTTCCAACCTAATAACACAACATGATTCATTCATATTATCGTAACAACACTAGTTATGCCAAGTAAGGCTCAAACTCGTGTACTATTGGGATCTCAATAGACCTTGTAAAATTCTATACCTATGACCATATAAAGTATTTTGTTTGAACTTGGGGTTGAGTTAAGAGTCAAAAGGAAAAAAAGTTTCCTCTAGCTATCTCCTTGGTTTCCACAGGTTGAGGTTGCTATTAGGCTTGGATGATTGAACTAAGGGGCTTGATGAAAATAGTTCTTGATCCTCTATGAGTTTTCCTTTTACTCTAACTCTAATCGAAACCTCTAAACTCACTAAGCAAGAGGCCAAAGTTCTCTCCCTTTCCTCGATTCAGTCTCTTTTTCTTTCCCTTCATGCTACTTTCTTTCCCTCTCTCTCTATACTCCATGCCAACTCTTCTATCTTTTCTATATATATATATATATCTAAACTTACTCATTGAGTTAGTAGTAGCTTCTCCTATACCGATTAAGTAGCTTCTTACTTAAGCACCTTCCATCTTACCCATTAAGTAGCTTATTACATAAGCACCTCCGAACTTGTTGCCTACTTAACATATACCAAATGTATGAGGTGTAATTTGCAAGAGGGTGGCCGGTTGTCATTGGTTTAGGAAATTAGGAAGATTTAATTTTCTATTTAAGCATTATTTATTTGTTTGTATTTTTTAATTTCATTCCTAAGCTTCTCTAACAATAATTCTATGGCTTCTTTTTATTATCCTTTGTCCTTTACCATCTCCAACTTACTTGTTCACTTACCTACTTACTTTGAGTGTATAACTCTAGTACTGTCTATACATTCAGACTTAGCATTTCCAAGTATGAATAATCTCATATACTATCATAAGTAAGCTTATCACATTTACATTGTTTAGCCCAAATGGTGGATGTTGTACTTATATTACTTTTTAACAGTTGAAGAGGATTGTGACACTTCTAAAATTATCAAAAAATGTATTTTTACTATTGAAATTTAGATAAAATCATCAATGTTTTATTATTTTGGAATAATCCTATTAATGTTTTCTTTTAATTTTTTATAAAGATTATGGAGATATTAAAGATCAAACATAGGCATGTGAGAGTTGCCATGTTTTTATGCAGTATGAGGAAAGATGTGGAAAGTGATACCAAACAAAAAAACCAAAGTTTTCTTTATACAATGGCCAAGGAAAGATTGAACTACCAAGATTAATAGATATCCCAAAACCACTAATGCATTTACTTCATAGCAATTATGTTATAAGCAAATTGTTTCAAGAAAAGATAAGATCATATAATATGATGTTCTCATTCATATCACTTGGTGGGAACATAGATCATTCAGTTAATTATGGAAAAGTCCCCCAATTTTTAGAATGCGTGGGGAAAACTATAACTTGATTGGAAGTTTATTACCAATTCCAGCATCCTATCCTAAATTTGCACAATTATAATTTATGACACTGACAATGAAGTCTCAAACAGAATGAGTGCTATAAGGTACTAAATTTCTCTAGAAAGCTTATCATTCTTGAATATAACAATGATTTTTGTTGGTAATCCAAATGTGTAGCGGGTTTGGCCGACAGGTTGCAGGCTAAGAAAAAATGATATGGGCAGGTCTGACCTAAAATGGTGAGTGCCTCAGATTAAATGAAGCTCTAAAACATTGTACTTTGAAGAGAGAGGCTAGGTTAATTCCGAGTTGACCAAGTCAAACTTGTGGAAGAAGAGTTGGGTTGGGCATATCCCATGAAAATAGGAGATAATGAGGCAAGTAGTTGCTTCCAATGTTCAAGTATGCAGAGAAGGCATTTTTGGAAATTTCCTTTGCTGAAGCTAGTGGAAAACATGCCATGGAAGTGCTCCATAACCTAGGAATGCATGGAGTGACTTAGTGACTAAAGATCATGTTCCTACAATTCAAGAAAGTGGACTTGGAGACCTAAAAGTACATTGAAGTTGCAATTTTTCCAACTTCAACTCTATAAACAAGCCTCTAAGGCTATGCAAAAAGGATTCTCGAATCATCACACAAAAATCATCTATATTTCATTTAGCTTCTATTTAAGTTTATAACATTTTACAACTTTTCATTTACCTTTCCAGCCATTTATCACTTTTCTTTACATTTCCAACAAGTTTACAACATTTCTTTACTGTTTTCCACTTTACTTTATGCAATTTTTCTTGCTTTGTATTTCGGGACGCCATTTACTTCCTTGTACTTCAACTTTATTCCATTTACTTTGTTGGACTTAAGTTCTTTAATGTGTTTCATTGTTCTTTACATCGTTTAAGTCATTTGCTTTAAATCCATTGTTGAGGGCTTTCTTTAGTACCTCAAGAACCCACACTGAAAGGTAAGTTCCCCCTTTTGGGAGTTTCCTTAGGTGAAGCTCATACTAGATTTGGACATCGGTGGAAGTGTGGAGTTTGGCTTTTGCTTCATAGTTAGAAGCTAACTTCCATTTTTTCTGTGCCAAAATCTTTTTGGCATGCTTGGTGGGACTCCTAGATTCAATATCTTCAAGGTCTCCAAGTGTTTTTGAACGTATCCAGTGTTTGAACATATGCAATTGAGATCAAGCCATTGTATTTCTACTGCAACTATGATTTCCCAAGCTGAAACACCTGTTATTCCTTCTTCTAGTCACTCGAGGGCAAATACTCAGGTAAATATTTATGTCGTTGTCACACAGACCACAAGTAACACTATTGGCCTCGAAAATGCACCTAACGCAATGGCACATGGTGATAATCTCACCTTAATGCGGTATCAGATTGACCAGAGTGTAGGTGAAATCATTCCTCAGATAATGGCTTAGATACCCGGGGCTGTGCGGCCTCTCATTGTGAATGAAGTTCAAAGAAGTAGAGAGAAAGGTCAGGGACGTCATCCATGGAACTTTTACTCAGTACAGCCAACCGGTGTTACATCCTCCCTTCTAGCCTGTTTATAGAGCTAATAGAGTGTAAACTGCTATGTGGTGCCTTTATATGATTTTATGTGCATGTCTTTTTAGTACGTGTTTGAAAATAGATAACTTGGCAAGTTAGTTCTTAAGATTGATCAAAATAATTCTAGAAAATTATTAAATAATTGTGAATAAATTTATAATCTGTATTTCTTTATTTAAGTTATGGAAATTAGCCATAATAATTATAAATAAATTATTTATAATTAATGTGATATAAATTAGATTTTTATGAATATTAAGGAATTAAATAAAATTGTTATTAAACTAATTAGAGGTTAGTTAGAAATTAAGATATTTTAATTAAATAAACAATTATCCTAAATGAATAGAATATTTTGTAAAAAAAAAATTAGGACCAATAGCAAAATTATAATAAATTATGATTTAATTAGAAATAATATAATTATTAAAAGAAAGTAATGATTATTAAGTGACCAATGAGGTTTCATGCAAGCTGAAAAAGCATTAAGCGTGTTTCTTGGTGGCTCAGGAATTTTTGAATAATGACGAGTAATTTATGATTGATTTGACTCTAACCCTACCAAATTGCATGCAATAAGAAGAACATAACATTCTATGGTGCAATTTTAGTAGTTAGGATTAGTACACTATGGTTATAGGGTTTGCATGGGGGTCTCGAGAGCCCTAATGTGACCTAGGGTATGCATGGATCTTAATAACATACCCTAGGGTAGCTTAACTCTATATAAATCATAGTCTAAGACCTTATACCACTAGAATACTCTGAAACTCATCCCTTACAATGATAACTTAGTGACTAAGTTGCCTAAACTCCATCATCTTGGACACTCACACGATTATATACTTTTATGCTCACCTCACCACCTTTCTAACACAACACACAAAACCACTCTTTCCTCTCCATTTACACACACACATACACGAATTGAAGAGAGAAGGTGAGGAAGAGTGTGAGCTAGTGAGAGAGAAAGAAGAAGCAAAGGAGACAGTCAGAAGGAGGAGGAATTGTTGCATGTGGAGGTTACCGCTGGTCCAAGCAATGGCCAAGTGAAGAAAACATCATCCTTCATCACTGTCTTCCTTTTCCCTAATTTACACCACCAATCCGCCACCAACCACCTATCACCTCCATGCTTTTGGAGCAAAGGTAGGGGTCCTTGCTCTTGTAATCTACTTTGTTTCTTGATTGAGGAATTGTTATGAGGTTAATTAAGTTGTTGGGGGAAAGATTGAAAATTCAGAGGTGGCTATGGTGGTCACTGTGAAGTGGCTTGGTCGCGAGCTAGGTGGTCTTGGCCATGGTTCTTGTGACTCCACCATGTAGTGGAGTTGTTGGATGGATTTTGGAGGCTTGATAGATATGACTGCCACCATGGGACAGCCAACCATGGAGGAATAAGGTGGTGGTGGCCACCTGTGGCCACCACTCATGCTTCGGAGTTAGGGGTTTGATGATGGTGTAGAGTTTTGGGGTTTTGGTGGACCATGGTGGAAAGGTGGAGTGGTGAGGTGGTGGCCGCGGGTGGCCACAACATTGGGAGGCCATTAAAGCCAAGGCAATGGAGGGAGTGGTCGCGAGTTACTTGGCTTTTGGTGGCTACCAATTGGTGCCCAAGGTGGTGGAGGTTAGGAACCTAGGGTTTAACTAAGCGGTACTGCCACCACCATGGTCGCAAATTGGCAAGGTGGAAAGGTGGCCCAAGTTGCACCTAGTTGCCTTAATTGGCCACAACCCTAGAAGAGGAATTAATGACCTTTAATTTCAATTGAGTCCTTAGATGTTAGTTACATGATTAAGAAACTAATTATTGCCTATTGGATCTAATGTTGTTAAGAGTTGGATGCTGAATTGAACCTTGAGGTTATGGCATCATAGGGCTTGAATGAAATTTATAATAAGACTTTTATGATATTAGGGTTGTTAAAACTAGGTTACTTGATTGCTAAGTTAACTTAATAGGTCTTTAAGAAAGTTGCATGTTAGTAACTATAGTTGTTTGAATGCTTATATATGCCTTATATTGATTAATGAATTGATATTATGAATTGTGAACCGTTGTTAATGCTGGACTATGCTCTGTGAAGCCATTATTGATTATGAACTGTGAATTTATGTTGCATTATACAACTATTCATGTAAAATATGTTGTTGTGATTATTGACAAGTGCATCAAATCACAAATGTAATAAAGAGTGAGTAGAGTATCATTCCCACGAGAATTATATTGTCAATTAATAAGTTCATTAAATCAACACTATTTAAGTTATCGAAAAATGAGAGTTGATAAGAATATAAATCAAAAGAAAACAATAACAAGAGAGTAATTAAAAATATCAATAATAAAATTAAGGGTGAAAGACAATGGTATCAAAGTGTTATAAGTCAGATTTCACTTCAACTCGTTTGATGTAAATTCAAATATTGGTTTAACTAAGTTCTATTCCATGATTCATGATCAAATTCTCAAAATTAATCAATATCCAATCCCTTGGTATATTAATCATGTTCATGCTACTTTGAGTTAACCAATCCCTTAGTATAACCCCAAATAGAAAAGGTTTTTTAAAAAAACAAGATAATATAAAGGAAGATCACACAACCCACAACGTCTATTCCTAGCGATTGTAGAAATTATGGTGTTTATCACAAGTTCTAGGTTTATCAAAAGTTCTAGGTTTGTGATCAATTATTCCAAATCATACATAAACCCTAAAATCATTACCAAAATTGATTAGATTTAAAAAAATATTAAGAGAAGAGATAAACACATAAATCATGAAATAGAAACATAGATTAAACATAATAACATGTTTACATCATCCAAGAACAAGATCCATCATCACCCTAACTAGAGAAGTTTAGTTACACATGGAGAAAGAAGAAAACAAAGAAGAATTCAATAAACTCCATGGAGGATAGATGGAAAGGTTGAAGAAAATTTCTAATCTTCAAGCCTAAATGTGCCCATACCAAATTAGGATTTGTGCCTCCACTTCTCTCTATGACAGCTGCTGAATTCTGGCTACCAAAGGGCATAACTTTTCTATTTGTAGATAAAGAGGTTTAGCTATTATAACGTCCAATGCCTAGGCATTGGATTCTGGGTGCTTGAGCGCTGGACGACTAGAGAATAATCTACGTTGATGCTATGTGCGCCTGGGCACTGGCTTCCCAACGCTTGAGCGTTGGATGATTAGAGAATTATTTTACTGTTCTTCCATATGGGCGCCTGAGCACTGGCTTCTGGGCGCTTGGGCACTAGACCACCAGAATGCTATTTAGCTTTTCCTTTCTTGTTCAAGCGTCTAATATTCTTCTATGTGTAATTACCTATCAAAAATAATTAAAACATGTAATAAGAATAAAGTTTAAAACAAAAAAAAACATAATTAAATTTGAGAACAAAGCTCAATAAAAAAAGATTAGAAGATGATGAAAATGAAGATTTTGAACCATAAAAACATGAGTTTTTGGAGGTTCATCATATGCTTTCCCAAAATGAAAGTAAGGATTACCTTATAATAAAGAACAAAGAATGGATTCACTTTGCCTAGGGATAGGTTCTGTGTAGTATGTACGGTTACTAAGAGTAGTCTAGCTCATTTCTAACAAGCAGACTATCTTATGGAGGTAGGCTGTAACAGCCCAATATTTGCTACCCAAATATATCGTCATATAAGTGAATAACCCAATATTAACACTGCTACTACTAACTTATGTCAACGTCTAACCCATATCATTCATAATTCATGAGTAAATATGGAGAGCCACATAAACAGAAGTTATATATATACATCACAGCCTCAAGGCATACTGTTATACATAACTTGAAACAACTAAGCAAATATAAAACATATATAAGCTCAGCTCAAAACAGCATCTATACTATGCTAGTCTTCATACATCTTCTTCTTCCCTTTAGAAGAGCTCGCACTTGGATTTACATGGCAATACAATCGGGGTAAGAAAACATATCTTAGTAAAAGTATTCCAATACCAGTATATAAATATATACAGACAGATAATATTTACAATTATCTCATTGATACTTCAATAATAGAAGCAACAACTCCTCATTTCAACAACATGCAATCGCCCATACAATTGCAATGCATGAAAATGTCATGATAGCAACCGCCCATACAATTGCCATGTTATGCTTAATTATGACTAATGATTATGTCTATGCAGATCCCTAAGTATGAAAATGCATTATGCATGACACCACATCCAGGACTCCAATCCCATGGCAATGTCATGAATGCATGAGACTTGAACAAAGTAATGGAAGTCCATAATTTCATCCATAACCTTGAATAAGCACTGGGAGTCTCATCCAGCATGTATCATTATCACAGAGGAAGTCTCATTCCCCCCTGGGTAGTGAAAACTCATCAACTATATGGTTAACAATAATGAACAATGAATTTTATCCTTTCATACTTCACTATATTAGTAAGGGTACTAAGCGCCTTACCTGATATAGAACACCCACTTTCACGGGCCAAACAAATCAAAGAGGATATTACTCACCTCCTTACTTCACAATGTAATAAGGATATTACTCACCTTACTACTCACCACATAGAGAGAATATTACTCACCAATCTATGATTCTCAACAATACTAAGAGGATATTATAAACCTCAAGGTATTTCACATACAATAGAGTTGGATATTACTCACCAATCTATTATACAAAGACATAAAAATGATATTACTCACCAATCTATGCTTCTCAAACATCTCATGCAAAATAATTTTTAATTAATTCTCATAACTAGTTTCACAATTGATTTATATGCATTTCAGGTTCAATTCACAACTCTTCATCAAATACTTATAGAAGTACTTTAACACTCTTAAAAGAGCATACATGAGTGATCCTAATACTTAGGAGAAACTCATTTCCTCAATTCATCATAATACACCATATATGTATATATTCATGTCTAATTATCTCACATAATTAGCGTCACAAATCAATATGATTTATCACGTTCTCACTTCATTAAATACTCCTACTAGTGTCTCAACACTCATTAAGAAGTATAAAAGAAGAAAACTATGCTACTAGAATGATCCAGAGCATCAAACACAACTCATAGTTTTTTTCTGGCACCAACGTTGCGGCGTCCCCTATTCCACGTTGCGGCGCCCAAGTCTCGGGTTCAAGTACTGGCAGGAAAAATTACCAACGTTGCGGCGCAAACATTCAACATTGAGGCGCACGTCCCTTTTTCTACCCAACGTTGCGGCATTCAAAGTCCAACGTTGCGGCATTCAACATGTTCTTCCCAACGTTGCGGCGTGAAAATCCAATGTTGCGGCGTGAACAGCAAAACTCAAAATCTGCATAATTCTGCAGATACGGGTTATTGTTCCATTGGAACTAAAACCATTTTCAATCACTAAAAATCCATTTTCAAGTTATTTCCAACCTCTAATAAGGTCCAACTACACATTTTAACCCTCAAACAACATCAATTTCATTTGAATCAACACTTATGAATCAAAATCTCCAACTTGACCAAAATCCCCAAAAATGACCTAGAATTGGAATTAAGGCTCCAAATGATGAAAAATTCATCTAAACACATTCATAATTCAGTTTCTAACTCAACCATACTAACCTCATCAAGATTCAACTTATAAATCATCAAATCACCCATCAACCTCATTTCCTCTTCAAGCTTTTCTTAAACCAAAAGAAAAGAATGAACATAAACAAGTAAAAACAGATTTTCCCCTACCTCAAGATCAAGATGATGAAGATGAAGCAAGGCCTTCACGCGGATCCTCTCCTTGGATGGTTGATCCTTCTCCTTTCCTTCTCTTTCTCTCCTCTCTTTTCTTTCTTTTCTCTTCTCTTCTTTCTCACATTTTTGCTCTTCTGCTTCTGCCCATAAAATATCCCCACCGTGGGATATTTTCACAAGAAGGGAAGTCTATTTAGACTTCTCTTATTTGGGTACCAAAACCCAAACTGCTAAGAACACTCAGATTCCATCGAATCTAGTTTCGTAGCTTCCAATAAATTTAAAATAAATCCTAAGATTCATTAAAAATTCTGTTTTGCCAAAAACTGATATTTCTATATCAGCTGTGGGTCAAACTAGCACTAAAACACACAACCAGTATGCTTAAAAATGCCGAACTAACTCTGAAAGTTCTCAAACTTTAACTGTAGCACAGTTCGCACATTTATGACTTGAAAATAAACTTTTAACATTTATCTCCACTAACTAAGTAGTTTAAGCCACTTCCAGAGTAAATAACAGCTATATTTTTCACATAGTGTTACAGTAAAGTGTCTAAACATACTCAGAAAGCCACAAAACTTCACAGACATGTTAAGTAAGTATTAGGCTACCTCTGTAACCATATACAAGCCTATCATGACTTTCTAGGGTATTACATGGGCCATTAGTCATCAATGTTAAATAGAGGATAAAGTAACTTCCTCAAATGATAGGAAAAATAGGGTAAACAAAAAATGTTGATTGAACGGTCAAATTCATAAGCATTGCTTTTTTATATTGCATAAGCACTATTTTATTAATGATATAATATAAATTTTGATCATATGAAAAATACTGGCAAAAATGAACCTCTACCTTGTGATAAGTAATTATATATGTTTTCAACTTAATGTTAAATTAGTTTCTAATAAGGCAATTGGAACTATCATAATGACAATGTACATTTAGTTTATTGAGAATTCGTTTAATTTTCACTCCTATTACTTTCCATAGTATTCCAGACCCTGACCATCATGCCACTACTTAGCTTTTACTTCGAGATAGTATAAGGAGGCTGGATATACTCCTTATAGACAAACACCTACTCATTCTATGGAGTTATTAGAACACATATTATGTACACCCTAAGTGTAGCTAGAGATGGCCCCAGAGGCTTCGTGATGTAGAGTAGGATCATGTGATAGTCATCTAGTAGACCCCTTTTGATCGAATATAGTTTTGCTCTTGTATTTTTATATATGGGTATAGATGTCTATCTCTTTTTGGTCATGTTTATATTTGCTAGCACTGACTAATCGAGATGGACCGTGGATGACTGTATGCATAGGTATTGATGCCTATGCTTATGTTTTGCTTTACTTTTTCCTATATGTATGTCCACGACTATGACTATGCATAGATGAAATCCTAAAGGTTTATTATATTTAATTCTAGTTGTATTGATGTATATGGTTGCCAAAGTTAGAATTCTAACCATAAGAAATCACTCTAAGATAATATGTACGCATAATAAAACTAATTTTCATTGCATACTTTTCGAGGGCTTTCATCCCAGCTCATCATTGTAATATCCCAGTCTTGTATACGATTTTTGGGCAACACATAGATCTTTTAGAATTGATCTTGGGAGCCACTCTATCTTAGTTATAAATTTCTTTGAGTCAAACTTACCTTGGTAAAATATAATTGAAGCCACTTGGGCAAAATTTATGGTTATCTAACAATACTGGTCCTGAAATTTTCTAATTTTGGAACTTATTACCTATATGGAGGGCTACATAAAATATGTAATTTCTTGAAATGAAAATTAGCATTAATTAATCTTTAGATGCTAGTGATTTGAAAAATGAATTTTAATGAATTTTTGAGACCTTTTAACTTATCTATTTTGAAGAGGGAAAGTTTAAAAAGTCTCGGATTTGGGCATTTTGAGTTAAAACCCAAATTTTGACTTTTGATTCTTAAGTTTTTAAACTTTTATAATATTTTTAATCAACCCAAATGGGGGTTATTTCCTTTTCAACATTTATGTTTTAAAGTTAATGTATACCATTAACTTAAAATAAAGAAATGTAAATAAGTAGTATGCAAAGTAAGTCAAGTCACCATCATACTCCAGAACCTTTGTCCAGCCCATAATATTTTTAGCCTACCTTGATATGATATGACATTCCCCTTACCTTCTCCTCTTTTTCATCCTCCAAGCTTCCCTCCACTTCTCCATGGAAAAACACCCTTCCTTTCATGTTCTTGCTTGATTTATGTGCATTTTGAGTGGCTGGTTACGTTTCTCTATTCTTCTTACTTATTAGAGGTTTTGTTTGGAGATGGGTGCTACTATTTGGGTAAAAACCAAAGATATCCACTCTTTTCCCTTAGTTGTTTGGCTCCTAAAGGTAATTCCAAGGCTCACAACTTCTTATATTTCATGGATTTAGTTAGATTTTATAGTGGGTATTCAAATTTAAGGGTGTCTTGTTATAACCTAGGGTTTGAATTGGGGATTTCTTGAATGGAAGCAATAATTGGTTATCTTATGGTTCTAAGTGTTGATTCTTGGTATTGATACTTTATTTGTCATCTTAGATTTGTTGGAAGCTCTTCCCTTCATTATTATTGGCTTTGCGACATCGTACCCATTTGGTTTTGACTTGTGCAGTGAGTTGATAATATACTCTAAATAGAGACCTTGAGTCACTTCTGTAACACCTGAAAATTCTGAAATCATTTTGCTTGTGCTAAAACGTTGTTTACAAAATTCTCTCTTATTCTTTGTGTTCTTTTGGCAAATTTCTGAGATATACTTAGAGAGCTCTATAGTGCTTCAACTTGTGATATTTATTCTTTGTGAGAGTTTATTATTCATCTATTCTCTGCTATACTGTAAAGGGGGTGAGGTATCCCTGTAGGCTGAGACTTTAGCACAATGGTATAGTTTCCCTATGTGTGAAAAGTGCTCTTTTGTGTAATGGTTGTAAGCACCTATTGAAACTTGTATACATAGTGAAAAATCTCGGCTATTTATCCTTTGCTGTTTCTTAAGCTTTTCTTCTACATCTCGTTATTTCTATGCTTTTATTTAATAGTTTTAATATTTGTGCTTTCTCTAAAAGAGGTTTGCGAAAAAAATTTATACTCAATTCACCCCCTCTTGTGTACTGGAAGGCACTTGGTAACAAGCTTGGTTATCCTATAGTTTCATGCATTATTGGAGATCATGCATTATTGGAGAACAAAAAATTCTTCAGAATAATAATGTTTTGAAATATAAAGACCCTGGTTGTCCTATAGTTTCATGCATTATTGGAGAACATAAAATTGAACAAGTTTTACTTGATCTTGGTGCTAGTGTTAATTTGTTTTCATATTTAGTTTATCAGTAACTCAACCTAGGTGAGTTAAAAACAACTTCTATAACTCTTCTACTTGCTGATAGTTCAGTTAAAATTCTAAGAGGAATTGTGGAAGATGTGTTGGTGCAAGTTGATAAATTCATATATCTAGTGGATTTTATTATCTTGGAAACTAAACCTATGGTTAATAGCTACAAGTCAATTCCTGTTATTTTAGGTCACCCATTTTTAGTTACATCTAATGCTTTGATAAATTATAGAAATGGATTGATAAAGCTAATATTTGGAAATATGACACTAGAGCTTAATATTTTCAACATGTGCAAGCAACCGTAGGAAGTTCATGACGAAAAGGAGGAAGTTGAAGAGATTGAGACCATTATAGATGATCATCTTCAAACCAGGAGTTCTTCTGACTCATTAGAAATTTGTTTAATCAATTTATTTGACTCAAATATGCAATTGGATGATGATATTTCTGAAATATACTTTTTGCTTGATTATACACAGGTAATGGAATGCAAAGGATGGAAGCTAAGAATTGAAGAGTTAAAACCCATGAATGATAATACCCATGAAGAAGTACCCACACTAGAACTAAAGTCATTACCTGCTGGGTTGAAGTACACATTTTTAGGAAAAGAGCAAAGTTTTCCAGTCTTAATTTCCTCAACCCTTACCAGAGAATAATAAAAAGGTATGTTGATAGAAGTACTTAAAAGGAATAAAAGTGCAATTGGATGGACATTAAAAGACTTAAAAGGCATTAATTCATTAATTTGTACACATAAAATACATTTAGAGGATAATGCTAAATCATCTCAACAACCTCAAAGAAGATTAAATCCACACATGAAAGAGGTAGTTAGAGCTGAAGTTATCAAATTACTTGATGTTAGAATTATCTATCTTATCTCTGATAGCTAGTAGGTAATCCCTACACAAGTTGTTCCTAAGAAATTTGGAATAACAGTGGTTGAAAATGAAAAAGGTGAATTAATACCTACGCAAGTCTCATCTAGTTGACATATGTGTATTAATTTTAGAAAATTAAATGCTGCCACTAGAAAAGATCATTTCCCTTTGTCATTTCTTAATCAAATTTTGAAAAGGGCAGCAGGACATCCTTACTACTATTTTCTTGATGGTTATTCGGGCTATTATCAAATGCTCATTGCATTAGAAGATCAAGAAAAAACTATTTTTACATGTCCCTTTGGTACTTTTGCATACAGAAAAATGCCTTTTGACCTTTGTAATGCTCCGACAACATTGCAAAGATGCATGCCAAGCATTTTTAGTGACATGGTTGATCATTATTTAGAGGTTTTCATGGATGACTTGACAGTTTTTGGAAATTCATTTGAAATTTGTCATGATGATTTGGAAAAAGTTCTTAAAAGATGCAAAAAAAAGGACATGTGTTAAACTAGGAAAAATGTCATTACATGGTTACCTCAAGAATAGTGTTAGGTCATGTGATATCTTCTAAGGGAATTGAAGTTGATAAGGCCAAAATTGAATTAATTGCTCATTTGCCTTCCCTAAAAGTAGTCAAGGAAGTTCATTCATTTTTAGGATATGCAAGATTTTACAGAAGATTCATTAAGGATTTTAGTGTCATATCTAGACTATTATGTAATCTTCTAATAAAAGATGCACCATTTGATTGCACTCAAGAATGTCAGAAATCTTTTAAAAAATTATTTGGTCTTCTGACATCTACTCCTATCATGCAAATCCCTGACTGGTCTTTGCCTTTTGAGTTGATGTGTGATGCCAATGATTTTACTGTTGGCGCTATTTTAGGCCAAAGAAAGGAAGGTAAGCCTCAAGTAATTTATTACGCAAGTCAAACTTTAAATAATGTCCAAATAAATTACACCACTACTGAGAAAGAACTACTTGCTGTAATTTTTGCATTAGACAAATTTCAAGCTTATTTAATTAGTTCTTCTACTGTTATTTTCACTGATCATGCTACTGTTAGATATTTAATGTCTAAGCAGGATGCCAAACCTAGGTTGATATAGTTGATCTTGTTGCTTAAAGAATTCAACATTATAATAAAAGATAAGAAAGGAGCTGAAAATGTTGTTGCATATAATTTGTCCAGACTTACGACAGGCTCACCTTTTGATATCACACCTATCAATGATTTTTTTTCTGATGAATTTTTATTTTCTGTCAATTTCATGCTTTGGTTTGCTAACATAGTCAATTTTCTTGTAACAGAAAAGATGCTGCCTCAATGGACGCACCAAGATAGAGGGAAATTTTTTACTGAGGTGAAAATTTTTTATTGGGATGACCCATATTTGTTCAAGTATTGTCCTAATCAAATCATTTGGAGATGTGTGCTCGACAGTGAGGTAGGTAATGGCATTAAATTTTGTCACTTAAAAGCATGTGGAGGTCACTTTTCTTCAAAGAAAATAGCTGTGAAAATCTTGCAATGTGGATTTTATTAGCTCACTTTATTTAAGGGTAGCTATACATTTTTCAAAAGTTGTGAAAACTGTCAAAAATTAGGTTTTATTTCTAAACGAAACATGATGTCTCTAAACCCTATCATTGTCATTGAAATTTTTTATTGTTGGGGAATTAATTTCATGGGTCCATTTCCATCATCATTTGGATTTGTATATATTTTGGTTGCAGTTGATTATGTCTCAAAATGGATTGAGGTGATTCCATATCGACACAATGATTATAAAATTATTCTTAAAATTTTAAAAGATAATGTCTTGAGTCGATTTGGAATCCCTCGGGCTATTATCAGTGATGGGGGAACATATTTTTGCAATAAACCATTTGAATCTTTAATAAAGAAATATGACATTACCCACAAAATTGCTACCTCTTATCACCCTCAGATAAATGGACAAGTAGAATTAGCAAATAGGGATATTAAATAATTTTTGGAAAAAAATGGTTGACCCGAATCGTAAAGATTGGTCTTTAAGATTAAACGATGTACTTTGGGCTTACCGTACTACTTTCAAAATATATTTAGACATGTCACCCTATCAGTTAGTCTATGAAAAACCTTGTCACTTTCCTGTAGAACTTGAGCATAAAGCATTTTGGGCCATTAAAGCTTTCAATCTAAACCTTGATGATGCTTGCAAGTTACGCAAATTGTAATTAAATGAACTTGAGAAATGATGCATATGAAAACCTAAAAATTTATAAAGCTAGAGCAAAAGCTTTTCATGACAAGTCAGTTTTGAGGAAATCTTTTGATATTGATCAAAAAGTTCTACTTTATAATTCTCGTCTTCGCATATTCCCTATAAAATTGAGATATAGGTGAAGTGACCCTTTTGTTGTCAAACATGTGTATCCTTATATGACTATAGATATTGAGAACCCTAGGAATGGTAATATGTTTAAGATCAATGGACAAAGACTGAAACCATTTTTAGAAAACTAAGTTGTTGAGGTAGAATCCATTTCTTTTTCTAATCCTTGTTATGAGAAGAATTCATTTTAATTTTGTTTGATTTCTTTTTGCAGTTCTTTGTGACCCTAGTTAAGTGGCAGATAATGGTACTTCGCGACTCTTAAGTTGATTGTTTTTCAATTTTTCATAATAACTAATTCCTTCTCCTTTTAAAATGGATGTCATTCTCTCAAATTTAAGAAAATATTTTCATTCTCTTCCTCAAAATGCTCTAACAAAAATCTACAAAGTTAGGTGTGAAAGATTAAGACTGTTAATGCACAAGGACATCCCAGAAGATATACACTGGATAATCAAAGCAAAGGTCTGTTTAGCAAGTGAATTTTCAAATTCATTTGACTCATACATGCCAGGTCTCGATAAAAGTTCATATTCCAAAAGGAGAAGAGTGAAAAGATTACAAGTTTGTCACAAATGTGTACGATGGAATTGTAACAAGTGATGTCGTTCTTTGATGATGATTTTCACAAACTGAGAAGATAAAATATACTTTGTTAAGAATGGACTAAGTAAGGAGTCATTAGATGATATCTTATTGACTCTTGAGATGCATTCTTGTGGAGTTGTGCATCGTGAACTTCTTAATTTATGGAATCTCTCCAGGGATGAACAAAAGCATTACAGTTTTGGGAATCTGATTCAAAAAGACCATGTTTCCAATTTATGGGAAAATTAGATGGGAAGCTTATCCTTAACTCATAGAAGGCATTTAAGCCATTACTAGACGTAAAACTAGAGGAAGATATGAGCCACAATCACAACAACATATATGTTATTATTTTGCTCATCTCCAAAAAAATATGTGATAAAAAAAGTACAATGCTCTTAATTGAGTATGGAACCCCTAATCTTAAGGTTAGACCCATCATTGACTTGGGTTAGACCTTCACACGTCGGTCTTTAAATAAGGTTCATATGTCATGCTCTGTAGAGAATCGTTCTTAGTGACCCAAAGTTTACCTTTTAGGCAAGCTGAGATGATGGGCAGATAGAAGTGCCCCGTGTTAGCATGCTTGCATGACTATGCTACTAAGTTAGATCCTGTGATTTTAGGCCATGTGCTCTCTAGTGACCTCTCACTGGCTGTGGTAGTTGGTGGTAACTGTTAGATTTACGCACTTTAATTAGTTGTGTCGTAGCTCAATTCAAAATATTCCACAAATAGAAGGGAGAAGAATTCTAAGATTGGCTAAGCTGTCTTGGTATTACTGCACTTGTGACACACAGTATAAAGATATGCCATCGATTACCTGTACTGATGACACATAGGTTAAAGATATGCCATCTTTGTTAAATAAACGGGCATAAGAGCCTAGCCTCCAGTTTTAGACTGGTTCCAGCTCTTGTTTTCTTTCAAATAAAAAAAATTTAAAAAAATCAGTGTTTCTTAATTTTAAACTTTTTTGACAATAACCAGCCTACCCATATAGGTGTTATCATTGCATTTTCCATTCTTTTTCCTATTTAAACACTTCATTTTCTTCATTTTCATCCAACACATAATCATTCAAAGGGAAGGTGAGTGTAGAAATGGAGGGAGCTTCTATTCTTCAACTTACAAATATTTGTGTCTTTTGTGGATCAAGGTTTAGGAAGGATAAAGACTTTATAAGGGTAGCAAGTACTCTTGGTCGAGTACTAGCTATGAGAAAAATCCATGTAGTATATGGGGGAGGTAGCTTTGGGTTAATGAGGGTTGTATCAATCACTACAAGTCCAGGATGCAATCAAGTTTTAGGTATCATTCCTAAAGTTTTAACTGAAAGGAACATCATTGGCAAGACAATTGAGGAGGAACTGCAAGTATCAACTATGCATGAACGAATGGCTAAAATGTTTGACAACTCTGATGCGTTCATTGCCTTACCAGGTGGCTATGGTACTTTGGAAGAAGTTTTTCAAATTGTCTTTTAGGCCCAACTGAACATCTACCATAAACTCATAGGTTTATTGAATGTTAATAATTTCTTTGATGGTTTGTTATCTTTTCTTGACCATGTTGTGGAACAGAACTTTATCACACATTCCGCAAGATGGATCCTTATCTCTGCTTCCACTGTCGATGAGTTAATTGATAAATTACAAGCTTTCATCCATGAATTTGATCTAGCAATGACTCAGATAGATTAGTGGGAGGGAAGTAGTAAGGATCATGGGTTTGATCTGACACTCCATCTATAACTTTCCTTTACCTTTGATTTTACTCATCATACTTTGTTTCTGTTTAAATTTGTGTCAGGTTTTTCTTTTCAATAATTGCCACAACAGGTAATATGTAACACCCACTGTAGGGTATCACATTTATATTACTTAATTACTAAATTACCCCTTCATTATAAAATATGCTTTGTAATGTAAATATGTGTTGTAAAAATTCTTAATGTCTATAAGATAAACTTAGCAGAAAATAAAAATATTACAACATCATCACAAATAATTTACATCATATATACACAAGTTTTAGTACTGTCATACTTAAATATTTACAGACCAGGTTCTCAAAGTTGTTAAACATTATTCTAGAACTAGCATATTGCCAAAGTATTAATAAACAGCAAAACCCTCAGACGGGTCCTCCTCAGATTCCTCAGCAGGTAGGAATCCAACTTGACACGAAGTCCTACGGATAGATGTTTGTGCAGACGACATGATACTAATCTCACTAGGAGTACGGTAGTAAGCTCCCCAGTACTGCCTAATGGACAACAGAAACTCTAAGTGTACATAAACATTCACACTGAAATAAGGATTCCCTTGATAAAGCCTACTTAGGGTGATCTTTAAGTCTCCTATATAGAAAATACACGCTCTATCTAGGTCAACATGCCATGCTTCCAGTCCTCCACAAAATTTTAACCTCATATATCCTAGGAAACTGGGCATCGCCATCTTCTTAGAATTCAGCTTCCTGCATAGGAATATGCTCCTCTTCACCTTCTTGTTCAATTCCTTGCTCAACGTCTTTACAAATATAAATACAATAAAAAATAGGCATACAAAGAGGTGAGATCACTTACGCCAATACCAACATAGTAGCATGGAGATAACACATACAATATATCATACAGATACATCACACCATAATTATAATTATGCTATCAACATTATTTATCATCCCAACAGATGTAATAAACAATAATTATGAATATGCCCTCAACAATATCTAAATATTCAACAATTCAATTATCATAAATAATAATTACGTTAATGCCCTCAGTATTTTTCAAATATTCAATAGTTCAAATATCACACCGATATCAATACTCAATAATTATGCATGTGCACATAGACTCAATTTTCTACTCCATGGAGCTAAAACTCAGGTTGGAGAGAATGATCGAAAAGATTTGTCTGTACCAACATGCCTCAGACCACGTGCTATAATTCTCATATGTATTTGCATATCTAGCATATACACGATAGCCTTTATCAGATCTTGATTAAAAATAGTGTCTCGGTCAGGAACATCGATGTGTTGCATCGATTAAACCCACAGTACAGAAGAGATACCAACTGCCCACTGTAGGCAACCCGCACCCCAATGCCCCTAAGGTCAACAAGTGACTTATACTATGCATATCGCACCCACTCAAGAGGTGTATTCTCTCCTAGGCAATTAGCCTCATACAGTCCATCGGACCTTTCCAATGCATGTACAATGCACCATTCTCAGTTCAAATTCATCATCTCATATTCAGGGTTCACATATTATCCCAATAGTATCTTCACTGTATTTTCATCACATAATCATATTTTCGCATTTTCTAAATCGCAAAAATTTCTGTCGCATTTTCAAATCACGTATTGAATTTTCAACATTTTCTCAAAATAATATGACTTCTCACTTCTTTTTCCACATTTTCATAATGAAGAAATCTTTTTTGCCATATATTCCACAAATTCACCATTTTATTGAATTAAATCAATGTTTCTAACTTAAAATTTCCTAATCACACTCCAAAACCCAAAGGATGAGTTATACATTAGAAAATCTCAAGTCACCAACGTTTTCTCCATAATTCTCAAAACAATTCTAAAAAAAATCAATCGTATTTAAAATAAATTGAGGTTCAAACACTTTTAACCTCTCTTTTGCATTCATATATGAAAATTCTATTTTTCAAGTGACAAAACACTTTGTTTCCATTTCTTTAATCTTGGTACTAAATCAATTATATTTCCACTTTGAAATCACGTTGTCTCACAAAACCAAGGCAATACAAGCCTTCAAAAACCGTGGTACATGGTCATTGAAACCATTATATATTTTTCCTTCTAAATCAACTAAGTTCAATTCATGTTTTACACTAACAAAATCATTAAAATTCCTCCAAAAACTGTGAACACTTGATCTTTGAAACTAACCCCTCTTTTCTTTTTCCTTTCCTTTCTAATCATTCAATTTTACCATTCATGAAAATTTTAGTTTGGAAACACCTATTTTGAGGTGTTGAGGCCAAAATCCTCATGGTCATTGGAACCAAAAATTTATTTTCTTTTCATCATCAAATCATGGCATACATATACATATTCATCATATCATATAATCAAGCATACCTTAAAGTAATAAAAATCACATAAAGCATGCAAATACCAATAAATAATTTAAAACACATAAACACCCACAAATAATTACACAACCAATGATATGAATCCTCATATGGATTCACCATCCATCAAATACAAGATTCATCTCTCACCACTATACTTAGTTGGTGAGATGAATCTCCCTCTTACCTCTTGAAGAACCTCCCAAGCTCCTTGATTTGCTCCTTGAGTAAGTGATTCACCACCAAAAGCTTCTTAAACACAAAATAAAACACAAGTTTATTAGCATATTAAGCTTGAACAAGGAGAACCATGGATTAAACATGGCTTAGAACATGAAAATAAGACAAGTAGTGAAGTTTCCTTACACTTCACCTCAAAAACCTAGAACTTGATCTTGAAGAAAGTCCTTGAAGACGAAAGATTTATAGCTTAGACTTAACTACAAATGTTCATGGATTGATGTAAGGATACAAGATATGTGGTTGGTTAAAATTATAAAGTGATGGAAGATGGTTTGGGTGCTTTGGCCAAAACTCACTTGAAGAGAAAGAAGAGAAAATTTTGTAAAAGCTTTAGGTTTTTGGAGAAGACAAAGATGAATAATGAAGTGGTCTTGAAATTTCCTATGGCCTTAAGCCATCAAAAACCGTCCCCCCTCTTGTACACTCAATGAATGTCAAATTTCACTAGCCACCATTTTGGGCATTGTTAGCCTTTGATTAGATCAATGGTTAACATTAATGTAGCTTCTAAGTATAGCTTCTATATTGTTAAGACTAAATCTAGGCCATTGGATCTTTCTCCTTGAATTCCTAGCCATTAGATGTATCTCCAAAATGAAGGGTCAAGATCTCCTCTTCATACTTTACATCCAAGGTCACAAATGGTCCTAGCCACTTTGTAAGACCAATCTCCACCCTTGATTAAATCAATGGTGGATATCCAAAGGCTTTAACATTAAGCTTGCTTCCTATTGGTCCGTCATAAAGTTGTCATAATCACTAATGTTGACTAAGCAGTATAATATTTATTTTTATCTGCTATTACCATATGCACACAATTAATTGTAATTTTTATCGTCTGATAATTAAATACAGTACAAAACACAATAAAAGAAAATTTTCAAAACTATTTTCAGTTTCGAGTTTAGTAAGATCCCTCGTCCCCGTCTCAACAATGCAAGATTTTCTAGCTCCGAATTTTTTTTTACTTTTTTGGTCCTGCCTGGGCCCACATACAGCCCCTTGGCCCCACAATAGCACAAGAATAATATTAAAATAATCAAAAAAATATAAAAATCTCATAATAATCCAAAAAATCATAAAAATTATAAAACTTATGAAAATCAAATCAGGTTAGTAAAAAGAATTAAGAATTAACAGCAATAATTAAATTACGTAAGATTTTTCCCGACCCAAAAATTATTATTTTCCTGACATGGAGTAAATCACACGAAACGATCAAATATATTCACAAAATACTCAAAATAATTTTATAGTACACAAAAATTACTAAACAGTAGAATTATGTTATTACTGTCAAATAGTTAAAAAATTTGGGGTGTTACATAATATCCTATATCATTTACTCATCTATATTTTAACATTGGGGACAATGTTGTGATCTGGTTAGGAGGGAAGGATAGTTGACACAAAAAAAAAATTGGGGAAGTATGTTTCTTAATATGATTATCAGTAATTTACTAACTGCAAAACCAATTAAAGATGGTAGAGTAAGGAGTAAATTTTGCTCTTGAAGTAACTTTACTCTTGAGGCATATCTAAGGATGGCAGAGTAAGGAGTAAATTTTGCTGTTGAAGTAATGTTACTCTTGAGATGCATCTAAATTGGGAAAGTAACTATTTTGTGTTAAAGTAAAGAAGTTTTATCATTTGATTTCCTTTGAAAGATTCAAGTAAATACATTCTCATATCCTTTGAAGCAATTAAAATTTAGGGATCATAGCATGATTGAATAAATTGTATTCTTTCTTAAAATTCACATGCTTGGTTATGGATGTTGAATTGGTGGATTAGGAATGATAGATGTATGCCTTGTGAGATTTTGAGCATATTGATGAATGGATTGAACATTTGTACCATTCTCTTCTTTCTTGTATAATTTTCACTCATGGAATTATTACTTTAGAACTTGTTTTGATTCTTTTCGAGGCTACATTTTCACATACATACATAAACATGAATGAGGCATTTTTTTTTTGAAATAACTACTTTAACCAAATAGCCAACCCTACATATTTTCTCTTACTTAACCTCTTTAAGCTTATTTGACTATTCCTTGTTTCTATTTCATTACGTACCTTAAATGAAAAACCATGTTCTTACCTTACCTTAGGGAATAAGATAGCATTGACTTTATTATTAGATGAGTTCTTGAATAAGTGTGGGGGTGTATGTGCAAAATGGTTAGTGAAAAAGGAAAGAGTGACCAATTGAATATATATATATATATGTGTGTGTGTGTGTGTGTGTGTGTGTGTGTGTGTGTGTGTGTGTTTGTGTGTGTGTGTGTGTGTGTGTGTGTGTAAAGAAAGACCAGCAAGGCAAAAGGTAAGGAAAAAGAATATGTAAAGGGAATTGACATTATATTTAGTTGGGATGAATTTTTATGTTTTTTTATTTGAATTCAACTCTAATGCTCTTTTGTTCCCTTTAGTATTTAACTTGTCATATCCATATTACTCATCTCCTTTACGTTGACCCCATTATAACCTTGAATAAAGTCCTTTTGATTTGTGTGTGCATATGTTTTGAGTAGTGAAGAAGTAGAAGATAAACAAGCTTATGGCAGTGTAATTTTTCATGAGTTTAATTGAGCGAAATACCTACCTTTCAAATACAAGAGGGATTAAGAGTGAATCTTGTGAGGATCTATCATTCTTGACTCATGTTTTCAATTGAAATTTCCTTGCTTATTAGTTTAAGATGTGAAAAAGCATTACCTCATAAATGTTTAGATCCCTTGAATCTTTGGTTATTCATTTTGCTTGTGAACTTTTGCAGTCTTGAATATCATTGGAAATTAAGTCTTTTAGAGTTTTTAGCTTTTGAATTTGTGTTATTTTTCCTTATTCCCTAGTTTTAGTCTGATGTGTTTTGCCCGAGAATGCAAAAACTAAGTGTGGAAGAATTTGATAGTAATATATTTTATTAATTTAATAATCTTCTCCCTAGGTTTCTTAAGATTCAATTAGGCTTAATTAAGTTAGTTTTGTCACGTTTTATGATATTGAGCCTAATTGGATCATTGAAGGAATTACTGCATAAACTAGACTTAATTTGTCAATTTGACAGTGTTCAATTAATTACCTATAATTTGAGTTACAAATATTTGATTGATATGATTCTAATCTTATAGGAAAGCTAAGACAATTCTCTACAAGTTTCATGAAGACCTCAAGAGTTGATACACACATTTGGATAATTTAAATTGAAGTAGAAATAAGAATCAGAATGTTGATCCTGACAGCTTGACCTCTACACATTCATTAACCCATTTCTTGAGCTATATGAGTTCAATCGACACTAAATTAAGTCCAAATGAAAGGTAAGACCCAAATCTACAACTTTTATGAAGAATACAGGAACTTATTCGGATGTCTAACAAGTCAGATTGGGTTTGCAAATTAGAACAGAGGTGCTATAGTTGGAACCTGAGTAGTGTACAAAGATTGGGTCATAAGTTAGGCTGTAAGAGTCAATTTGGACTAAAATCGGTGCCATTGGAAATTTAAGACAAAATTCTTTTCATGAAGATAACGTTTCAAAATGATGACGTTTAGACAAAGTTATAGTCATGTGAAGATGGCTACGAGTTAGGCACCGAATTAGTTGTGAGCATGACACATATTTTCCATGCATTCACACTCACCAACCAAGTTCTCATTCACACTCATCAACCAATTCTATTATCATCTTGTACTCTTTATGCTCTATAAGAAGGAGCATTGGTTGCTCATTAATGGCAATCTTGGGTAGAGAGATTCAGACCATCTTCTTGTATCTCTTGTTGTAATTTTCTTTTATTCTAAATAGAAGTTATGTTCATCTCTTTCTTCTTCTCTCTTTCTTTCTTCTTGTTCAATGAGTAACTATTTTCTTATTTTGGTTAGGTAAAAGGTTGAAGCTTTTGGTAATGAAATATGGTTAGATTAATCTCTTCCTTGTGCTTTAATGATATATTATCAAGTGATCATTATATGTGTTGTATTTTGTTTCCAATCAATTTAGAAACCCTCTTTGTAAAATGAAGATATTGATTTGTTGTAGATAAGAGATTGGCACAATGAATGCTTAACTCCATTTACAAGTGTTGGCATTAGTGGATAATTAAAGGAACCATAATATAACTACATATATAATCTTAAATGAGCTTTGTATGTTATATTTTCTAATTGGAACCTCTGTTATGTGTGGATTCTAATTGAGTTATAAAAAGAGATAATCTTGTCCTTAATTTATATACCACGAGTAGATCTCTTAACCCAAGCAAATCTTTTTTAATTGTGAACAAGTTTTATCACCTTTATTGTCGATAAATCTTTTCCTTACCCCCAATGAATTTTCTTCATCAATTCCCTGTGGATCGACCTTAAACTCCCGAGAATTTATTACTTGAGATAACATGCACTTGAGTTTGCAATACATATTAATTCGCATCAAGAATTATCCTACCCATGACTTGGAGTTAGCAGCAATTTTTTGCCTTGAAAATTTAGAGGCACAATTTGTAAGTGGTTAAAGCATTTAATTGACCAAAAAGAATTAAGCATAAGACGAAGAAGATGGATTGAATTTTTTAAGGATTATGATTTTGAATTAAAATAGCATCTGAGTAAAGCCAATGTAGTAGCTGACACTTAGTAGAAATTTTCTACAAGTGTCTCGAATGATGGTTCAAGAAATGGAGCTTTTGGAAAGTTTTAGAAACTTGAGTTTGGCAATAATTGTGTCACCATATAGTCTCTGCATAAGTTTATTAGAAATAACTAGTGATTTGAAGACTCAAATTAGAGAAACTCAAGAAAAAAATGAAATTTTAAAAGAAATAAATGAACAAATCTTGTTAGGAAAGCAAAAGGAATTTAGTAAAGCAGATGATGGAATGGCTATGTTTAGGAATAGACTTTACATTTCAAAGAATACTGAAATCAAAAATAGAATTTTAGAAGAGGCTCATACGAGTAAATACACAATACATCCAGGTACAACAAAAATGTATCAAGATCTTAAGGAATTGTTTTGGTGGCCCAAGATGAAAGTAGACATAGTTCAGTATGTGTCCAAGTGTTTGGTTAGCCAAAAACCTTCTGGACCCTTACAACCATTAGAAATCCCAAAATGGAAATAGAAAAGTATTTCAATGGATTTCGTGATGGGATTGCATAGAACTCAATCAGACTATGATGCGATATAGGTCATAGTGCATAGGTTAACTAAATCTGCCCACTTTTTTCCAGTAAGAGCTAATTATTCATTGGATAAATTAGCTTAGTTATATCTTCAAGATATTATTAAATTACATGGGATTCCTTCGAGTATAGTATTTGATTGAGATCCTAGATTTACTTCTAAATTTTGGGGAGCTTTGTGAAAAGCTTTTGAGATTAAGTTGTGTTTCAGTATAACTTATCACCTATAAATTGACAAATTGACTGAAAGAACTATTCAAATCCTAGAAGATATACTTAGGGCATGTGTGCTAGAACAATAGGATAGTTGGGAGGTTTCTACCTTTAGTGGAATTCGCCTATAGCAATAGCTATCATACTAGCATAGGAATGGCACCCTATGAGGCATTGTATAGTAGGAAATGCAGATCACCTCTATGTTAGTATGAAACAAGTGAGAAAACCATTCTAGGTCTAGAACTAGTGCAGCAAACCACAAAACCATTAAAATGATCAGGGATAAATTAGTAAATGATCAAAGTAGGCAAAAGAGTTATGCGGATAAAAAAATGAGACCTCTGGAGCTTAAGGAAGGAGAACATGGATTTTTTAGAGTCACTCCTACTACTGAGTTAGTAGAGTTATGATATGTCAAAAGTTAAACCTTCAATTTCTTGATCTTTTTGAAATTTTGAAAAGAATTGGACCCGTTGCTTATCAAATAGCCCTTCTACCCAATTTGTCTAATCTTCACAATGTCTTCTATGTCTCTCAACTCAGAAAATATAATCTTGATCCTTCACACATCCTGGAAAATGAATTAGTACAATTAAGAGATGATTTAATTTACATAATAAAACTTGTAAGGATCAAAGGAGTCAAAGAATTCAAAGGAAAGTAGATTCCACTGGTGAGGGTGGTACGAGATGGGATGAACTCAGAAGAAGTCACTTGGGAGTTAGAGTCTAGTATGATGTAAGATTACCCATGGCTTTTCATATCAGGTAACTAAATTTTGAGGATAATTTTTTTTTAAAAGGAGGGGAGAATTGTAACATCCTCAACATATTATCCTTAATGATTGTTATAATAGCTTATTAACACTTGTGTGAGTTACCTGTTAATTCTAATGATTTTTGAGTTAGTTTGAGCATAATGTTATAACACAGGACGTGGAAAATAGCTCATATTAACTCAGAACTTAACATAAACTCCTTAGATGATAGAAATAAATATGAAAAAATTATTTTTAGGTCACAAATAATTAAAATGAGTTGTGGTAATTTATGGGGAATTAAGGTTGTGTTTGGATGAGGTATTTCAAAATTCAAGAGAATTTAAAATGCTAGGGAATTTAATTGCTTCATTTAAATTCCCTTCATTTGTAAATTTTTTTTTGTTTGGATAAAATAATTAAATTCCCTAATATTTTAAATTTCTTGTTTGGGTAAAGTAATTAAATTCCCTTCATTTGCAATTTTTTATTTATTTTTATCAAAACAAGTATTGTTATTACGAATATTCAAAATTCGACTCGACCCAAAACTAATTGAGATGGATTCGACTATTCAAATTTTTATAAATAAACCTGATATATTTTCAAGTTAAGTTCAGGTCACACTTTCGATTTACCTAACTCAACCAAATGTCACAAAATATTTAAAAAATTAACAAATCACACAATCTAATTACAATGTAAACAAAATGAGATGATATGAACTTAACTATAACACAATCTAATATAAATTAGACAAGGCAATATATATATATATATAGTAATGAATATTGAAAAAGTACCTCAAAACTAAACTTAGCAAAATCAATATAATTGTGATATAATTTTGATCTATTCACTAATTACTTTTTGCTTCTCTACCCTAACCTAACATGGCCTATCCTTTAATTGATTAAAACTCACGAGTCAAGACTTAGATTCTGTGATCTAATCCATTCTAGAATCTCTTGCTTTGCCTTCCATACATGCCTGCCTGCCCACGCTTTATTGATGTGAATATGAATATTTCAACTTTTTATTGAGACCCAAATAATTGTAGATAAATGACTTTGTCTGGGCTATTGATCCAAACAGTTTTGGTTTTGCAGGTGTCAAGATCTATTCGTAATGTCTATCTTAAGAGACCTGATTTTTACAGAGACCCAATTTTTTAGCAATTTGGAAATCCCATTCCTTTGAATCGTCTTGTAATGACAGTTGAACCATCAATCATTATTAGAGAAGTTGAGCTAAAAGATTTATTCCTGACATTTGCATCAGATGGCCTTTGGGAACAATTAAGTGATGAAGCATCAGTTGAGATTGTTTTCAAATTGTGAGCATTATAAAACCAGCAAATGTTTTATAACATCAACTAATTGTGATATAAATAACAAATATTCAACTCCACATCTAATTACTAGTAACAAAGATTGAAGTGACACAAAGTAATATTAAATTAGCATGATCTTATGAGTTAGCTTGATCCTAGTGGCATGGATTATGAAGCAGATAATAATCTCTCAATTTAGTGGTTGTAAACTGTTTAATGGTTTCTGATGTGTATTATCTTCAAATGTACAATTTATTGGGATCCTGGTGGCGAGGACAACTAGGGGTTTCTAAGTTTAGAAAGGAAAAAAACTATAATGAATATGTGAAAAAAAAAAGCAATATATGAATGCTAGGGAAGTTCTAAGTTTTTTGCTAGGCAAATGTAATATATGAAGGAAACAATGTGTGAGTTATTCCTACAAGCTATTCAATGAAGGGCATACAACAAGAATAGAGTTAGAGAGTTTAATCATTGGAGTGGATGATCAAAATTATACTTTTTTTTATTGCACAACTTGAGAATTTCGGGTAAAGAAAGTAGAGAACTTGAGGTGAAGAGTTACAAGTAAGATACAGAGAAGATCAGGATGATGCCTTAAATTACGGATAGGATTTGAAAAGCTAACTTGGGAAAGCTCTTCACAGTTTACTTATATTATAGGAGAGTAGACAAAAACATGCTATTCTAGATATTCATCATCACCATTAATTATGACCCATTTGTTTTAACTGTATAATATATTGGCAACCACATATAATAAAATTATATATTAGCCGTCAGAATCGAAATTTGAAAGCGAACTGGCATGACAAAGACAAACACTAATGAGAATCTCGTCGAGGGGATTCCACCTAAGATAGTTGTCATGCTGATACAACCTAGAAATGTAGAAATAAAATACTTAGGCATGAAAAAATTCAAAGGATAAAATTGTATAAGTTGTATTAGGACTACTTATTTAATTTATCTTCCTGACAATGAAAACCAAACAGAGTGATATATAATTAATTAGGAAAAGGGGTAATCTCTAAGAAGAGCATTGCGGTAGGTAAAGGACAAAGGTGGAAGAATATAAAAGTGTTAAATTCAGAAAGTTTTGTCCTATTTTATACTTCAGAGTCTTATCTGCCCTGATACGGGCTAGCAAGCATCATGCTCAGTTATACATCTTTGGGATATAGCTACTCCTTCTAATAGATTGCTGCTTGCTTTTAGGTGATTGGTGAATGCCACTCAAGTCAAATTGGTGATAAAGTTGCTACAAAGTATAAAAAAAGTGAATAATTCTCATAAGAGGGATCTGTTTATTGAGTTTTGTCTTCATACATTATTGTACCAGCGAGTCTCTCAAAGGTCTGGAACTAGATTTATGTTAAAGGAGCTTATGATATTTGAATTTGTTTTAGCATGAGATTAGTTTGATTCATTCCTATTTAAATTAAATGGTAGTTTTTTTTTGTTACAATGGAGGATTCCCTCCTAGACTTTCAGTTGCTCAAGCCAATCGTGTTACAGGGAAACAACAGTTGCAAAGTGATGAACTTTTACTAAGAAAGGTAATTATGTAATAGTTTTAATATTATCTTACCATGGGAAGGTCAGATAGTGTATGTTGTTGATTGTTGAATTGGAAGGTCAGATAGAAGTTGACAACAGTCTTCATATAATATAATTTGGTATAAAAATTCATGAAAGCTGCTAACTACAATCCTTATAATTTGGTATAACTATACAATTGGTGATGTGCAAAAGCTACTAACTACAAAAGCACATCTACCACTACAAATCATTATAATTTGGTATAGTTATATAATGGGTGATGTGTAAAAGATTGGTAAAGTACAAAAGCTATACAAACTAATGTTTGAAAAACTAGACTAAACATCAAACCAGAAAATGACACTAGCATTTAGAGGCATTTTTTTAGCACAAATGTACTAAAAATCACAAAAACAATCACATAATACCAAAGAGAGCTTACTAGAGAGATGATATAAATCAAGAAAGAACCAAATGCAATAGTTTCCATACACAAAATCAAGAAGAAGATTCAAAATGAAAATCAACAAAATCAACAGATTCAAAGGTGATGAAAGTATGATTTATGTACATAGTGTTCGCACAAAGTGTACAAATCGTGTTCACACAACACCAAAGGGGCAGCTCTGATTCTTGGGGACGACTGTGGATGGAGGTGTCGCGGTGGTGGGTTGGGTTCGAGATGGGTGGTGTGCAGTGGATCTGGGCACGACGGTGGTGGCGTGCGGTGCGGATGGAAGCAGCAATGATTGTGGTTGGGGTTCGTTGAGAAAAGTAGATCGAGAGTGAACAAGAGTGAGATCGAGTTATGAAGGTTGAGAAAGTGAGATTGAGCTATGAAGGTTGAGAAGAGGAAGCTTTAGCCATGGAAGATTGAGCTTCGACTGAGATGGGAGAGAAGAGAGAGAATGGGGCGAAAGGGAGAGTGACGAAGAGCAAGGGATTTTAGAAATTCTACTTGTTTAGGTGGGAATTGAAATTCTTTAATTTTGGCTAACAAAATTCCTAGTTAAAATTCTCTAGAATTCTTAAAATTCTTTATTTAATTATCCAAACAAACTATTTTATAATGGAGAATTTTAAATCCCCTAAACAAATACATTACTCCCTTAAAATACTTTATCCAAACACAACCTAAATGAATTAGCTTAGTATTTCTAATAAATAGAATGAATGTTTAAAGGACAAAATTAAATAGGATAGTAGCTTGGAAAATCATGAGATTTTGTGGAGATGCCAAATAGATGATGGAGATTATTCTAGAAATGATTACAAGTTAAGATAAATACCTGTAAGTACATAAGTTTAACTCCTTAGGTTTATCCTAACTTAAGGAAAAGTAATAGAGCTTAATGACTGTCAATGATGTGTATAGATAGTTATTAAATGATGAGTATAGGAATTGAGTGAAGTCCTGAAATTTTTTATAACATCTATGAAAGATAGAAAACCCATCAATGGAAGATCAATGTATCTCTGAGAGGTAAACCTCTTCCACTTACCTATGACAACACATTACTTTCCATACTTATGCTAATATTTTTCTTTTCACTATCCACCACATCATCTCTTCCTCACACACACTCTTCTTACTTTTCTCATTTTCTCTTGGCAAAAAGTAGTAGAAGACAAGAGAGAAGAAAGAAAAGAAAAGGAAGATAACACCATCAATAGGAAAGCAAAGGAGGAACAAAAGATAGGAAAGAAATACCATCATTAAGGAAACCTAGGTAGGGATTTATGCTTCTCTATCATACCTTTTACTCTTCTTCCTTCCTAAATGTTATATTAGTAAATTGGTTTGAAATTGTATTGTGATTTATAGGTTGGATTGATGATACATATATACATGAGTTTAGTTTTGAGAATATATATAAGACTCTATGGTTGAGGTTGATGAATTAAATCTTAATGGTTTGAGCTTTGGTATTATACCTTCTAGATTTTTAGCTTGAGTATATATGAGATTTTGATGTTGTTTTGATTAGAAGATCAAGAGAAATGTGTTGAACTGAGACAACTATGTTAAAAATACCTTCTGGTTGTTGGGTAATCAATTACTGATGTTAGAAATCGATTACTAACCTACAAAAACTATAATTAGAATTATGGTAATTGATTACCAGTTGAGGTAATTGATTACCAATATAATATTGAGAAAATGAAGTGTAGTAATGAATTACCATGAATGGTAATCGATTACCAAGCTTCTGTCGTGAAAAATTTTAAGCATGGTAATTGATTACCAAGGCTCTGTTTTGAGAGAATAGTTTGTGGTCAATTACTAAGCCTGGTAATCGATTACCTATCTCCTGATTTCATAAAACAAAGTTCTCTATTCTATAGGAACCAAATGAGATGCATTTATGCTATATGCTATGATTAAATTTAATTAAGTTCACTAAGTAAGGTGACTAAAGTCCATGAATGTGCACTTGTTACTTATGAGATTAAGATAATGTGCACTTGTTACTTAAAGATTAAGATGAAGTGCATTTGGTATACATATAAAATGAAATATGATGTGCACTTGTTATGATGATGAGATAAATTGAGATGTATTAGAAAATGATTTGCTCCTTTAGAATGTTAAAGTTGAGCTAGTATTGAATTGACATGTAAAATGTTCAAAGTTTAAAAGATATTGGACATGATCCTCGTATGGGGGGTGATCTTTAGATGTTATTCCCTTATGAAGGGTAACCCACTAATTGTTTTGGCCAGTGATGGATTTTGGAAATGATCCTCATATGGGGGGTGATCCTAGATCTAATATTGATTAATGGCTTTTTGGAAATGATCTTTGTAAGGGGGTGGTCCTAAATCTGATATTGGAAATGATCCTTCTATGAGGGGTGATCCTAGATATGAATCCTTCATGAAAGGAAATTATCCTTGTAAAGTGGGTGATCCTAGATGTGATTCTTTATAAATCTGGCCAGGGTTATGATAAGGTCAAAACGTGTTGCCCATTTGCTAATCGCAAGCGCACAGGTCGCTCAAGTAATACAGATACAGAGTAAAAGTTCGTTCCCACGAGGGTATTATGAAATAAAGCTAAATACCAACCAATAGCTTAATCAATTCTAGTCAAGGTTATAAAAATAGAAAAGCAATAAACTCAACTAAACTAATCTACAAAAGCTATAAACCTAAAAGCGGTTAGGTTTCAGGAAATCCTCCTTCACCCCCTACATCTATCAACAACATGCAATTCCCTTCATAAACACAAATGCATTGATTAGGTTAGCTTGAGAATCTTCATTAGTTAACAGCCTATGTCTAGGTCAATCAACCCTGGTTTCTACTTGCCTAACTCACTAAGTTTCCTTGAGAGCTAACACAACTTCCACTCATGAACGATCTATTCTCAATCACACACTATACATGGTCAATAAGTATATTAAACCTTATTAACGAAACAGCTCATGGCCGAACATGTATCAACCACACCATATCCATATCAACAAATCCATATGTCTAGTTCATTTGCCAATATTAAGATCATGTAATGGAGGCCAACCAAGAACAAGCATTAAACACAAATAATGATTGAACCGTAATCAACATCCACACAAACTCAGAGAATAACACATCATTAATATAAATAAAAGGATTCAAAGTATTCCTAAACAAAGCTTAGCTATACAAAAGATAAGGAAGAGAAGAGAGAAAGGGAAAAGAGAGAAAGAAGCTCATTGATTTGTCTCTGAAGCTTGAATCCTCCTTCAATCCTTTGATCCTTGCCTCTAATCCACCATCCGTGAAGATCTAGCTAAACTATCTAACCTAAAACTACCTAAAACTAACCTAAGAAGGAAAACTATAAAAGGAACTGGTCAAAACGGCTAGAACACTGAAAAACTAAGAGAGCTCTAGAGAAAAACGCATGAAAATCTATTTATAGGCTCAGCAGCCGCCTCAGCGCCGCGGCCCCCACATATGTGCACCGCGGCCCTCAAAGGGTCGGTCTTATTGCGCCGCGGCCCCCACATTTCCTAGGCCGCGGCCCCGAACTCTCGAGTCCAAGTATGGCATCTCCATTTTGCTTATGCTCGCCGCGGCGCTCAACACCTTGCGCCACGGCCCTGACCACTGAAATGGCTGATTTGGCTTCTCTTCCTCTTTAAGCTCATTTGCTCCATCTTTAACCTTGTTTAGAGCCCCTCCTAACATAGAGAAAACACCAAATCAGTAACAAATATAAATTTACTCAATTCATACTCATTTAAGCGCAGTTTTGCTATAAACATACAAGAAAGGTTCAGAATCAGAATATAAGAAATATAAGCACAAAACCCTCCAAATATGCATTTAAACAAGGACTAAGCATTCATTCTAGCATAAAAATAAGGTACAAATAACTGCATTCTATAGAGTTATCACACCCCAAACCTACATTTTGCTAGTCCTCGAGCAAAACAAAATAGAACTAAGTAAATCACTTAAACATTCAAATCAAACTTTCATTCAGCAACTATATTTCAATTTTCTTTTCTCATTTAAAAACAAATACTAGTGTGTAATAGCTGCATCAATCCTCAAAAAGTGTAAATGCCCCATAAACAGTTCCACACATACATAACCCTTAACATGTTATCAATTCAAACAACTCTTCATGCAATTCACATTTATCACAAACATGCAAGACAAACTTCTCCTAATCAAGTCATACATATCCAGATAAGTTTACAAACATACATGTATATGATTCACAGAATCCACAAGATTGTAAATCAACTCTCTCTCCACTAATGTAAATCACACAAGATTGAGGATCAAAAGGGACTTTATCAGCTTATATTGTTAGGCCAATGGTATGGGCGAAAGAAATGAATTGGAAAAATACAATACAAATATTGAGACACATAATACACTATTTCAATCAATGAGCCACAACTGACACTAGCAGGGTATTCAATAGTGAGATCATAAAACTTGCCAGAACCATTGTCAATGCTTTTGAACTTTACTTTTCTTAAGCTTTTGCTTTTCTTTTCATTTTCATTTTTCTTTGTATTTTCTCTTTCTTTGCTCTATTTTTGCAAAGCAATGCTTTTTCTTTTCTTTGTTTTGCATCTGGTTCCTTCAGGCTCATTTTGAATTGAATATTCATACCCCTAATCATCAGACTCATTTCAAGAAATAACACATTATATACTCAACAAACAATAAGGATAGAAAGAAAATGACATGCTTTCACACGCATTAGAACGGTTAACAGGTTAACGAACACAATGGTGGAGAAAAACAAATAAGGCCAAACAGTTTAAGGCTTCAAAAAGGGACCTAAGGATATCATCATATCAGGTAAAAGCTTTTTAAGGCTCAATCGGTCCAAACAATGCCCTAATCATTTCCTCAATCATGCACAACCTAGGATTTCGCCTCAAGAGAGTTCAAAAACAATTTCTAGGATAATCAAAACTCTGCATGTACATCCATAAACATTCTCAAAACATGCACTCTTATCATTTTCAAAGTTACACTTGCATCTAAGTGAGATGTAAATCATGCATCAAAAGTAACTAAATTATTTCACATGCTTCAGAATCACATAAGGTTTCATTGAAAATAGGGCAAATAGCAACCTTTTAAATCATGAACAACCAAAAACAACACCAGCATTCTTGCAACATGTCATGCATTCAAATGAATTCAACTTTTAAGTTCAAACATACACAACACCTTTTGCATAATGTGAAAATTGAAAATATTGTCATCAGCACATCAGTGATAGTCAGAACAAGATATAATCATGAAAATATAATGACTAAAACCACTGCATACTCAAAATACCAATACATGTTAACATTAAGCACAAAGGAATTAAACATGTAAAGATACTCCCCTAAACCTAAAATGAAATGTATCTTTAAAGAACATGGCCTATAGGGAACTTGAGACTAGTACTGAGCATTACTAAATACTAAAAAACAAAGAAAATAACAAAAAATATAAAAAATAGAGAAAAATAACAAAAAAAAAACACAAAAATAGGGGCTCGAGCCATGGCGCACCCATGCCACGGGCTGCGGCACTCACAAAAAGCTGCAGAATTCTGAGAAACGCCACTGGGCTAGCATGGCCATACCATGCCTGGGCATGGCAGTATGATCTGAACTTGCTAAATTTTACTCGATGATTTGTTGCTTGGATTGGTCTATATGGTTCTCTAACTGCAACAAAACTTGCTCAAAAAGCTAGATTACAAAAATGTACAACCTAAACCTAATAAAACATAAAAACAACATACTAACCTATATACAAACCTAAAACAACTTAAAACTTAAAAACTAACTAAAACATTAAACTAACCTAATTAACATACATATATACTAACATACTAACAAAAACATATTAACAAAACACACCATACTAATATACTAACATATTTAACCAAATAAACATATTAACATAACATGTATTTATGCACAAAGTAAAAACAAGAACATAAACATAAACATGGGGTACCCTCCCACGAAGGGCCTGAGTTATAGTCCCAGCAAGACTTTGTCACCAAAATTGAAGTACTGCGGATGAGTAGTCTTCAAGAACTTGATCCAAGGGTATCCTTTCAGGATTCGCAAATTCCCTCAAGGGCCTCGTGTAATTGAAATCACCCGACTTCTTATTTGAAACTACAACAAAACAGAAACAAAACATAGATTATATACAACTATATACAACTTGAATTAGGACTAATCAAACTCATTGTTGATATTAGCAATATAAAAACTATCCCCGGCAACGGCGCCAAAAACTTGATAGGGTCAAAACGTGTTGCCCATTTGCTAACCGCAAGTGCACGGGTCGCTCAAGTAATACAGATACAGAGTAAAAGTTCATTCCCACGAGGATATTACGAAATAAAGCTAAATACCAACCAATAGCTTAATCAATTCTAGTCAAGGTTATAAAAATAGAAAAACAATAAACTCAACTAAACTAATCTACAAAAGCTATAAACCTAAAAGCGGTTAGGTTTCAGGAAATCCTCCTTCACCCCCCACATCTATCAACAACATGCAATTCCATTCATAAACACAAATGCATTGATTAGGTTAGCTTGAGAATCTTCATTAGTTAACAGCCTATGTCTAGGTCAATCAACCCTGGTTTCTACTTGCCTAACTCACTAAGTTTCCTTGAGAGCTAACACAACTTCCACTCATGAACGATCTATTCTCAATCACACACTATACATGGTCAATAGGTATATTAAACCTTATTAACGAAATAGCTCATAGGCGAACATGTATCAACCACACCATATCCATATCAACAAATCCCTATGTCTAGTTCATTTGCCAATATTAAGATCATGTAATTGAGGCCAACCAAGAACAAGCATTAAACACAGATAATAATTGAACCGTAATCAACATCCACACAAACTCAGAGAATAACACATCATTAATATAAATAAAAGGATTCAAAGTATTCCTAAACAAAGCTTAGCTATACAAAAGATAAGGAAGAGAAGAGAGAAAGGGAAAAGAGAGAAAGAAGTTCATTGATTTGTCTCTGAAGCTTGAATCCTCCTTCAATCCTTTGATCCTTGCCTCCAATCCACCATCCATGAAGATCTAGCTAAACTATCTAACCTAAAACTAACCTAAGAAGGAAAACTATAAAAAGAACTGGCTAAAACGGCCAGAACACTGAAAAACTAAGAGTGCTCTAGAGAAAAAAGCATTAAAATCTATTTATAGGCTCAGCAGCCGCCTCAGCGCCGCGGCCCCCACATATGCGCGGCGCGGCCCTCAAAGGGTCGGTCTTATTGCGCCGTGGCCCCCACATTTCCTAGGCCGCGGCCCCGAACTCTCGGGTCCAAGTATGGCATCTCCATTTTGCTTATGCTGGCCGCGGCGCTCAACACCTTGCGCCGCGGCCCTGACCACTGAAATGGCTGATTTGGCTTCTCTTTCTCTTTAAGCTCATTTGCTCCATATTTAACCTTGTTTGGAGCCCCTCCTAACATAGAGAAAACACCAAATCAGTAACAAATATAAATCTACTCAATTCATACTCATTTAAGCACAGTTTTGCTATAAACATACAAGAAAGGTTCAGAATCAGAATATAAGAAATATAAGCACAAAATCCTCCAAATATGCATTTAAACAAGGACTAAGCATTCATTCTAGCACAAAAATAGGGTACAAATAACTGCATTCTATAGAGTTATCAGGTTACCTAGGGTAATGTTGTGTAATGAAGTATTATTACGTATAGGATGAGTACTCAGGCCTGAAAAGCAAACTATCACCGAGTGTAGGATAGTATGAGGATGTAACATGACCTCCCTACCTATTGATATAAAAGGACTTGGGTCCTAGGAATATGCTTAGAATGATGATAATTAATGAGTACTAATGAAATATTTATACATTGTTGAGAATTTACACATCATCATGAAGTTATTATTTAAATAAATCATGGATTTGATAATGAATATTTGCATCTTGAGAAATTGTAAATATTCTAGTAATATTGATACAGTAATGATGATTCCTATGATTTATTGATGATGTGTTTGAAACTATTTATATTATTTGAATATGAGTTTTTGATCAATTATTAAAATTGAATTTTTTTCCCTTGGGAAGAAAAATGAACCATTTTAGCTTTATTCACCTTTGTATGAAATATTTTAATAATTGATTTGATTCCCTGAAGCAGTTGGAATCCTTATGGTGACACATATATGTTAGAACTGCTGAGAATTTCTTGAATTCTCACCCATTTTATCTTTTCTTTCCATGATAATTCCAGCAAGAGACCCACCTACGAAGTAGAGATGAGGATGCTGAAGTAGTATAGAACAATCTATTCTTTTTTACCATTGCCATATATTTATTATTATGCAGCGGTTTGTATATAGTTTATACCTATGCCTATAAAGGCTTGATATGTATTACTTGAACACTAATGTACTAGTTTGTATAGAACATTAATGTTAGTATAGCTTATACATACCAAGTATATAGTCAGACATTTCAGGTGTGTGTTTATACTTGGAAATATTAATATCCCTGACAAGGCTCAAATAAGTAATAAAATTGACATAGTTAATTATCAAGGAAATTAATAGTTTAGTTGTGACGTGCCTAAACTTAGATACTTTTGTGTAATCTAGATATACTTATAGTATTGGTTTTAGGGCATTACATTTAGTAGTATTAGAGCAGTTCATCCAGTTGAGCCTGGGGTATGGACTGACTATGCTTTTGGCGTATGATTAGATGTTCCTGTTATATGTTATGCATTTTCTTATCTTGATAGTGAGATATATAGATAGAATTGCATAATAGTCTTTGGTATGAATGTTAATAGTTACTGTTGCACTATTACATGATATTGAGACTGATCAACTCAATATGTATTATTCTGTGTGTATAAGAAACTATGACATCTACCAAGTGAACTCGTGGTAATAGAGAACTTGCTAATGAAAATACGACAGAGATGGAAAGAGCATTTAGGGAGATGGTTGCTGCTATGAGGGAGCAGACTGCCATCACAAATAGGATGTTAGAAAAGATAGGAACAAATCTACCTCTACACCCTATTAGAAAATCCTATTTAGAGATGAATAAATTTTATCTCTAAAATGTTAAAATTCCATCTCTAAATATTTATAGATAGAATTAGAGATGAAAATTGATCTGTCGATAAAAGTGGCATCTCCAATTATTAGAGACGGAAAAATTAATTTCTTTTCTAATTGGAGATAGAATTTTGTCGTCTCTAAATTTTAAAATTTCATCGTTATTCAGTTATCAAGATTTGTCTTAGGTTCTTTAATTAGAGACCAAACAATTGTCTTTATTTTCGTCTCTAAATTAGAGACATGTTTTTTCATCTCTAAATCTGTCTCTAATATTTTAAAAAATATAAAAAAAATAGGCATCTAATTATGGTTTGCCACAACTAGATGCCTTCATTTTATTAAAAAAAATATTTTTATATGCACATAATTATCCTAAACCAAAATTTATCAAAAATCACAATAAGTGATCAAAATCAAGTAGCCAATCACCCAAAAAATGCTCAAAATCAAGTATCCCATCCCCCTATAAATACAATGTTATGAGGGAGACTATAGAGTACATTGTACACTTAGATACAACATAAATCTGACCTTAAAAAAATTAAAAAAAATGACCTAAAATATAAGTTATTAGTTGTAACAAAGAAAACAAAAATTGAAAGAATATCTTCTTTCTTTCCCTTGCTTCTTTTGAAAACCTTGTATCCCCCAAAGAAGAGTAGTCCTCAGCCAGTTAAAAAGACAATTATGGACTGCAAGCAGATAACAACCAAACGAACAAATATTCATACCCATATTAAACAAAAACATAAATGGAAGTATTTGACGTAAGAAAGAATTACCTATGCTCAAGTCAAATTCATAGTTTTTCAACTATTGATATTCCCGACATAGAGCACAAGTTTCACAGCAAAAATGAACTAAGCAGTCCATACACGATGCCTCTAGTAAGTCATATTGTGCCCTCAGTTTGGAGGGATAAAAGCACAAGTACAAGTATGCAAGGCCAGTGAAAGCTAGTAGTGCCCTATAAATAGTTCCATGACAAGTGAAAGCTGCATATAGTGAGAAAAACATCAACAAATATATATAACTATGATAATTCATCTTCTTGTATTTATTTATTGATAGCTTGCACTCATATAAAGTGCTTCAAAAGCTTACTTGAAGTGCATTTATTTACTATCTCTGTTATCCATCCAAAAGTAATGCAATGGCATAAGCAAGTAACCAAACCTTAGAAAATTAAAAAGTAAGAGACCAATCAAGAATTCAAATTTAGCAATAGGCATCACAAACCAAACCAACGATGAACCATTAAAGACATATAAAATTGAAGAAATCCATGAATCAAGCGTACCACTGTAATTGACAAGGTCAGACAAGAGCATAACAAGTGGTGAGTCCACAATAAAAAGAATCTCAATCTGAGTGGCAACATGCAGATGAAGGTGGCTTGTTTGTGGATCTAAGAAAGTTATAGACAAATGCTTGTTACTAAGTGTCCTCAATACACAAAAGAGGGGTGAATTGAGTATATAAATTATTTTTGCAAAAAACTTAATTATTAATTTTCATTGAAGCTATTGATTAATTGAAGTGAATAGATAAATGGGATTGAATAAGTCACTCACAAATAAATAAGACAAGATAGAAAGTATTCAAGCAAGCATGTAAGATTAAAGCACAAATATAAAGAGATAGAGTTGAGAAGATCAAACACAAGATTTATCATGGTTCAGCCACCAATCCACTTGTGGCCTACGTCTAGTCCTCAAGTAATCACTCGAGATTTTCCATTATATCTTCAAGCTTCAATAGGTGCTTGCAACCTTTACACAATAGAGCACTCACCTCACCTTGGGATACCTTACCCTTTGTGCTTGACCCTCAACTTCAAAGGATACCTCACCCTTTACTACCTTGAGGGATACCTCACCCTCTTTACCAACAAGGGATACCTAACCCTTACAACTTTGAGGGATACCTTACCCTTCTTACAAACAAGGGAAACCTCAACCTTTTCTCTAGAGGGATATCTCACCCTCTTTACAACTTAAACAAAGTGTAAATTGTAACACCCCTCGATTTAATAACCACGACACAATCATCATTATACCGCGGTTACTAAATTTCGGTGTGCTACAACTTTCAAATAATATTTGTTCAAAATAAACCATTGTACATATGCAGAAGATATGAGCCACGGATGAAATAATATATAAGCCGTCATTAGCACATATAATTCAACAAGCCAAAATCAAAATACAATTCATAGGACTAGATAATTAATTTAAAGCATACATAGCATGGCACATTTCACATACTGCTCAAAATAAAATATATCAAGTTGGACTTCAAAATGCAGGTATACTCAAATTACACCTTAATATAAGTAATGCAGAAGGAAACATTAACTACCTCTAAAGACATCCACGTCTAAGGAATTGGGCACTCCATCGGATCCACCTCGGGATCCTCCCCCGGGTCACCTGAAGACACAAAGACAGGATAAAGTGCGGTTCCACGAGCAGGTGCCCTAGCAGCTGATGCCATCGAATCCTCGTCATCTATGGGAGTGTGAATCGGGTCACCCCATAGCTCCTAAATGGGCAGGGCAAACTCCAGATGTACCAATGTAGTAAGTGTCAGGACAGGGTCTCCATCACGAGTCCTCCTAACAGTCAAGATCAGATCTCCAACGTATCGTATATGCTCTCTGATAACTTCATAAAATGAAGTTATATCACTTGAATGTGATTGTATTTGAGCATGCTATCCCTAGGTTTTCAAGGTCATAAGTTCAATTATTGCATGATTTTGGTGAATTAAGCTTGTTGATTCAAATGATTTAGAATTGAATCTTTGAAAATTTTGTTTATGGAAGTTGGGTGGATTGTGGTTTGATGGACATTATCATTGTTTTGATATAGGTATTCGAGATGAGAAAGACCTTGGAAGGGTTGAGGAATGTGAAGAATGGCTTAAATTGTAAAGAAAATATCAAAGGAATGTGCTGCTAATTCACGCCTAGGCGTGACAAATCCACGCTTAGGAGTGTCCCTCGCAGTTTCTCAGGAATCCCAGGTAGAGACCTCCATGCCTAGTGTGGTTAAGTCACGCCTAGGCATGTCAAACTAAGGAAAGGCACCTGATTTATAACCACGCCTAGGCGTGTGAAAAATCCTGGCACACAAATTTTACCCTTATATTCTGATTTTTTGGGGGAGAAAGGATCATCTTCTATTTTTCAACAAAGCACGAATTCCTGAGAGCAAGTGAGAAGAGGAGGAACCCATTTGGATTGAAGGTGACTCAAGGGAGAATCAAGATCAAGGAAGAGGATCAAGCTTGGAATCTCTCCATTTTTGTCTATTCTTTCCCTTTACCTCTTGATTTGTAACTTGATGGATCATTTGATTTCATTTGTTTTCTTCTCTTTCATAATGTGTAACTAAACTCTAATCTAGGGACTCTCTAGGATCTTGCTATGGATTTGATTAATGTGTAATTAGATGGGTATCCTTTCAATGAAATTGGTTTTGTTCATCCATATCTATGCTTAGTGCTTGTTATTGATTGGCCATCAATTGCATGTTTTTAATATTCTAATTGAATTAGAAATAGGGTGTTGTGAATATGGATATGGTATGGTTGATGTATGTTTAATTACATTCTATTGGTATGAGTGTATTGATTAGCTAATGGGATGGACACATACCCATTCGTCATGCATAGCAAGTGTTTGATAATTGGTCTTAATGAATGATTCTTATGCTAATTCACATGGACACATAGTGGATTAACTAGGTTTCACATGGGTAATTGTCCTAAACATAGGCTTTTATCTATTGCTTGTTTTAGCTAACAAAACCAACTCATTATTAGATGCTTGTGAATTGCAAGTTATTTAATGAAGTAGCAAGTGAATAGGGACTCCTAGGCTTTAATCATTCTCATCTTTCTCTTGTGGAATTAGTGTTCAATACTTTCTCGCTTTATTTCTTTTAATTTGTTATTTTAATTACAACTCACTCTCACAATTCATTTGCTTGGATAAAAATTTGTGAATTTTGGTTAAGTTTAACATTCTTCTAATTATTCAATCCTTTGGGACACGATACTCTAACTCTCCTTTATATTACTTATTGACCCATGCGTTTGCGGATTTATGGATCAGCACAAACAAGTTTTTGACACCGTTGCTGGGGATTGAATTTAGATTTTTATGTTATTTCTTAATTCAATTCACAACTCTTATTTCAAGTTTTCTTTGTTGTTTTGTTTTGTTTTTCAGGTACTTAGCTCTTATATGCTAAGGACTCAAAGTGTATATTGATTTCCTTACGATCCTGAGATCGAAAGGACTTTTCATAGATTGCTTAGAGAACGACTAGTACAAGGGAAGACACTTGAATTGGATAGTGACTCAGAGATGGCGGAAGAAGCGAATGCTGAAAGACTCTTGAGAGAGTATGTCATTCCAAATACTAGGGACATTCGATCTAGCATTAGAAGGCCAACTATACAGGCACATACTTTTGAGATCAAGCCTGCTATTATCCAGATGGTGCAGAATAATTTGTAATTTACGAATTTTCCCCATGAAGATCCTAATGCTCATTTAGCCAACTTCTTGGAGATTTGTGATACTTTCAAGCATCAAGGGATGACTGATGATGCGGCTCGTTTGAGGCTTTTCTCTTTTTCCTTGAGAGATAGGGCCAAGGCATGGCTTCAATCATTATCTGAACATTCTATCACTACTTGGGAAGAGCTGGCTCAGAAGTTCTTAGATCGATTCTTTCATCCCATGAAAGCAATGAAGTATAGGAATGACATCTTGTCCTTCAGACAATTCAAAGGAGAAACCTCGTATGAGGCATCGGAGCGATTCAAAGAGTTGCTAAGGAAGTGCCCCCACCATGGCATAGCAAAATGGATGTTGGTTCATACTTTCTACAACAGCTTGACAACCTCCATTTGTTCCATAATTGATACAGCAGCTGGAGGAGCTCTCATGAGCAAAACTGTGGATGTTGCCTACAACCTTTTGGAGGAAAAGGCTAATAACAATTATCAGTGGTCAGCTGAAAGAGTTACTCCCAAGAGATTAGCAGCAGGGATTCATGAAGTTGATGCTCTTACATCGCTTACAGCTTATGTGGCAGCTCTTTCTAAGAAGTTGGACACCATGGGAGTCAATTCTGTAGCAAGTGGAGCCAGTAACTCAGCTAAAATTTGTGATCATTGTGGGGACCTTCATTTAACTGCTAATTGTACAGCTAGCCTGGAAAGTGCACAATATGTAAATCAATTCCATCAGCCAATTCACAACAATGTTTTGGGCAATTCTTATAATCCTAGTTGGAAGAATCATCCTAATCTCTCATGGGGTGGTAATGTTCAAGGCTCTTCCCCATCTTATCAGCATAATCAAGCACCTCATGCTCCTCTAGGCTTTCAACAACAGAGCCCCCTTCAAGCCCAAACCTCAATATCGACTTCAACTTCCAATTTGGAGAAGAAGTTCGCTCAATTTAAGACCAGTCAACAAGATTACATGACCAAGACTGATTCAAGGCTAGCATCCCATGATGCATTAATGCAAAGCCAAGCAGCTTCATTGAGGAATCTTTAGACTTAAGTGGGTCAACTTGCCCAAGCTCTAAACAACAGGCCCTCAGGAAGTTTTCCTAGTGACACCATTAATAATCCTAAGGGTGCATCTCATGAGCATTGCAAGGCTATCTCATTGAGGAGTGGGAAAAAGATTAAAGGGAACCCCAAGACTAAACTGCTTGAAGAAGAAGTGGAGGTAGCTCAAGATGAAGAGGTTGTGAGCCAAGAGGTGGAGAAAAATGAGGAAATTGCAAAAAAGAAGATTGAAGACAAGAAGAAGGAAGACAATCCTTATACACCACCTCTACCTTTTCCTAACCGGTTAGTTAAACAAAAGCTTGATGCTCAATTCAAAAAGTTTTTGGAGATTTTTAAGAAACTTCACATTAATATACCGTTTGCTGAGGCTTTGGAACAAATGCCTAGTTATGTGAAGTTCATAAAAGACATTTTGTCTAAGAAGAGAAGACTAGGGGATTATGAGACAATAGCTCTCATAGAGGAGTGCAGTGCCATATTGCAAAACAAACTACCTCCGAAGCTCAAGGATCCAGGGAGTTTCACCATCCTTTGCACAATCAGTGAGAAATTTTGTGGTAAGGCATTATATGATTAGGGAGCTAGCATTAATCTCATGCCCTATTCCATTTATAAAAGACTAGGTTTGGGGGAAGCTGCACCTACTTCAATTACCTTACAGTTGCCAGACAAAACCCTTATTTACCCGAAGGGGGTTCTTGAAGATGTGTTAGTTAAAGTGGACTGGTTTATCTTCCCTACGGATTTCGTCATACTTGATATGGAAGAAGACAGTAAAGTCCCTTTGATTTTAGGCCGACCCTTCATTGCAACTAGAAGAACCCTTATTGATGTAGAGAAAGGAGAACTTACCATGAGAGTTCAAGATAAACAAGTTACCTTCACTATTTTCAAAGATACCAAGAGCCCTCAAGATCAAAAAGAATGTTCGGTGGTGACTGCAGCTGAAGGGAAGACATTTGAACCAAGGGATTTAATTATAGTCTGTGCTCCTAGTGCAAGTCATGTGATCTCTGCGGATGATAAGGAGGAAGAAGTTCAACTGAAGCAGCAGCACACAAGCAGGGTGGTTTACTCATGCAAATCACCCATTGAGGAGGCTCTAACCATGGAGTTAAAACCTTTACCATTTCATGCATACCATGCTTACTTTGATGAAAAGGAGGAAGATCCTCCTCCCATAAGCACGTGCAAGTGAAACTGAAAATAAAGTCTAGCCAGGCTATAAATAAGGCGCTTGTTGGGCAGCAACCCAATTTCCTAACCCTATCTCTTCACTTAGGACAATTTTATGCATGATTTTTCATTTATTTTGTAATTTTGTTTGATTTTGTTTTATTGTTTTATAGTGTTTGTTTTTCAATTTAATGCTTTGATTGTTCCTGTCATTTGGTGCATGAAATCCGCAAGTGTATGGTTTCGTCGTCAAGTAATAAAAGAATCGAATCCACAGGGACTGTGTCTATGAATACCAATTAATTAATTAATTCAATTCAATTAAACAAAAGGGAATATGATTGTTGGTTAAGAAGAATGTAGTAACAAAGTAATTAAATAAAATCAAAGTGCAGAATTTAGAATAAAAACAGCAAGTTATCAAGAAAGGGGTTTTCAGATTCAAGAAAGTTTCCAAGATTGGGGTACCACAATGATACAAGACAAATCATAATTGATAACCCTTTTATTAAATCTGAAACTCAGTTGAAGGTGAATTACCTTAAATTAGTTAATGTTCTTTCTCAAGATACAAGATCCGTGCCCAATTAAACAAATTCCTACTCTCGTGGTAATTAAATTTAAATTGAACCCATTACGCTTTGTGGTAATTCATTGAATCCTCGAAAGGCTAAAACTACTCTCGTGATTTAGACCTTAAGTTCAATTCTTATGGTTCCAACACCTAGGTTCACCTCTCAGTACGTCCCTAAATGCCTATGAGATGCAAATAAGTGGCCAGCAAATTCACATGAATAAGAGCAATAAGAATTGAATCAAAGAACATTCAAGATCAATAAAATGGAAAACAACGTCAATTAATCATTATCAATGTATCAAAGGGCATTGCCCAATCCTAAAAACAAAGGAAACTACTCAGACATAGAGAAGAAGAAATCAGAAAACATATTCTTAAACATCCAAACCCGTAATCCAAGAGAGAAGAGGGAAGAAAGATCAAGAACCCCAAGCCTCCAATGTGCCTCCTTCAAAACCAAATTAGAACCTGTTCAATGTATTTAGAACATCTATTTATAGCCTAGGGTTTTAATTGGCTAAAAAGCCCTCAAAAGAAAATAAAATAAAAACCAAAATTCTGCTGCGCACTGCGATCCACGGCTGTGGATCATTCCACGGCCAAGCCGTGGATGTCTCTACCACAGGGCAAGTTTCTGATCATTTGAGTTCCACGACTGTGGATGGTTCCACGGCCAAGCCGTGGAACTCTCTGGAATTCCCTTTTTCCTTCTTTAAGTTGCCCCTCGATTCATGGCCGTGGTTTGATCCACGGGCAGGCCGTGGATCCCTCTGGAATGGCTTTTTTGCACCTTTATTACTATCCATTAAGCTCCAACTTCAAACATGCGAGCATTCCATTCAATCCAAGGCCAATTCAACATCAATCCTGTATAAGAACACCAAAAACATCGCAGTTATCCGAACTAAGGGAAAAACAAACCAAAAGAAAAACTAAAATGCTTAAAATACCTACAAAATGCATGCAAAACAAGTACAAAACATGATGTTATTTCACACACATCAAACCCCCCAAGCTTAAGATTTTGATTATCCCCAAGCAATAATTAATGCCAAAACAAGAAGTGGGATCAAAAGACAATTAAGAATAAGGAACCCGAGAAAACAATATCCAAGCAATAGGCTAAGGCAAACAAAGAATCTGAGAGGTAATCAAAATCAAGTCCAATTAGAGGCTAAGCTCTCAGAAATCATGCATCCTCACTGATTGAATCAAGTTCACTCTACTAACCACACTCAAAGTGTTTAAGGGTGGAAACCATATGCTCAAAATCCATCAAAGAAAATGCACTTCCATATATTTGATAAGAAACCAAATTTTCACTAATAATCAGCATGCATGCAAGAATCAAAAGGTCTTTCAAGGGTTGTAATAGGGCCATGGGAATGATGTTAGGTAAGGAAGAGAAAAGAAGGTTTGCACAAAAAGGCTCATCAAGATTCTCAATAAACACAAGTAATCCAATAGAAATTAAATGGAGCAAAGGCAATATTTCAATCTAAAACAACTCCACATTTCAAAGAATTTTCTTCCTTTCTTTTCTTTCCTCTTTTTCAAGCTTTTTATGATTTTCTTTTATTTGCACCCTTTTTTTTTAGAAAGAGAAATGTCATTCACATATGATTCTCAACACACTTTTCACAACTTTCAAACCCACTTTGCTCCATTTAATATTCTAAATGATTACCAACAATATATCATCATAGGCATTAAGAAAATTAAATATGCAATAAGCTCAAAATGGGTAACTAGTAGATGAAAGTATAACAAATTCAGAAGGCCAGAAATATACCTAAGATGCCTTAATCATATTCAAGCATGCAACCAAAAATTTTGCCTCAAAATGGTTTCAAATCAAGTTCTAGAGCACAAGATCAATGAGGAATATCACTCAACACAAAGAATGGGAGCAGAAACCATATAGTGCATATATCCCATACAGGCTCAAAACTCGCATTTAGAGGTTTAAAAATTCAATAAGAAGCACAATTTCAGAGAACTTATGCTAATTATCAACTATCAAAAGATCACCTCTACTATCAATAAAAACAATGCCTGAAGCCAATCACAAGAATCAACAAATTGGGTTCCAAATCAATATCATCTCAAAATCCCCAAAAGAGAGGGGCACAAGTTCAACCAAAAACCCAAGAGATATGATGGTGTGACAATACAAAATGAAGATGCAATGCAAAACAAGACATGAGAATGCATGAGACTCTAAATGAAAATACCAACCATCTAAAATGAAGATAAAAAAAAATGAAAATACCCCCCCAAGCCTAGAAATTACATTGTCCCCAATGTAAAAATCTTAAACTAGAGAAGGGAGAAAAGAAATAAACTCACTGCGGTGGTGAAAAATGGTTTTGACTCAAATGCCAATCATGAATGGCCCACATCATGCTCTCCATACTCTAAACTGTCCCCTCCAAGGTCTGCAGGCGGCCATCAGTAGCCTGACCCTACTGATGAAACTTCTCTAGCATGTGGCACTACTACACCTGCTTAGCATGAAGAGCCTCCAGAGAAGTATAAATCCGTGTGAGACCATCCTCGGAAGGACCTGTAGAAGAAGAAGAAGAAGGACGAGAGGTGCCTGCCCTCGGTGGAGGGCGAAGAGGGCGCTAAACATCAATGAGTTCATCTATTGCAGTCCCAGGTGTACGCCAATTTGCACGGTTGCGCACAGTAATAACAGGTGGGTTAGGAAGGGGTAAGGGATGAGCACTATTAAGTAAAAGGAGGCAGAAAATTCTATCCTCTTTGACAATCATCTTAATTGCTAAACAAGACTTGAGATCAATCCTAGAGTTTCCGCGAACTGCCTCCAGACCATCCAAATTATATTCAAAGAAATTGGCTATCGCCGTGATAAGCCCACCAATAACAATGGCCCCAGATTGGGCTCTAGCAACCCTAAGCAAATGCCTAGCAAGAAAAGATCCAGTGTCCAGTTTGACATCATTTAGAAAGCAAGTTCATTAGCACGAACATTACCATCACTATCCCCACGCCCAAATAGAGTATGAGCCATGATTCGGTGGAGATAGCGAAGGCAAGGATTCGGCAGAAAAGAAGCCTTACAATTTGAGGAATCATATGAACCTGACCCACGAGAGATATGAGCCCAAAAAGAAATTGTGGAAAAACCACTTGGGTGCCTCCTTTCCCCCCCAGCAGGTAATCCAAAAATCTCATTAAACTCCTCTAAATTCAAGCAATGCTCATTATTGAACAGCTGGAAAGTGATCCGGCCTTCAGAGCAACCTTCCCCCTAAAGTATATGGGCCTCAATAGAGCTAAGGAATTCTAATGTAAGCTCAGTATAAGTGGAACACTTTAAATTCAAAAAATAAGTCCATCCTGCCTTATCAAGCATCTAATCAAAATCATCACGCAAGCCTAAGGTATCAAGAACAACATCATCCATATACCTAGTGCTAATTATCCTTCTATTCACCAACACATTATAACGATCTCTCTGCTCATTATCCCTAAAATTAAAACCATAGGGATTAAGGGGATTACCTCTTGGAGTAGCATTGCCTCTTCCCCTTGTCCTTGAACTTGAACCAGCTTCTCCCCTCTGACGCTTGTTCGTCATCCTTCCAACCCACAACAAGCACAAAGCAAAGATTCTCTCTCCTTTTTTTTGTTATCAAGTTACGTATGGGGTTTTTACAAAATTTGGGGATTTCTAAATTAGAAGGAGAGATCGGTTAGGGAGAGACTAAGGAGGTGAGCAAGGGTGAAAAAAAAATGGAATAAAAAGGGAGTTAGTAGAGAAAAGTTATGGTTTTGAAGGTTTGGTTATGGTGGTTATGGTGGAGAAGAAGAAGAAGAAGAAGGAGGGAGAATAGGGGTGAAGGGTTGTCTTGGAGAGGGGGAAAGAAGAAGGAGAACGTGTGGTTGTGAGGGAAAGAAGGTGTAATGGAGGTTTGGGAGGTGAATGAAGAGGGGGATGGGTATAGGGATTGAGGGAGAGAAGAAGGAAAATAAGTAAAGAAGAAGAAGAAGGGAAATGAAGAAGAGAAGGGGCGTGGTTTTTAAAATCTGGCAACAGCGATCCATGACCGTGGATTGATCCACGGCTTGGCCGTGGATGCTGCTGACTTCTGGTTTTTTTTTTTTGAAACAGAGAGTTCCACGGTCTTTGATTTAACCACGGTCAGGCCATGGAATTCTCTGACTTTTCTTTTTTTTTTTAACTAAGATCCACGGCCATGGATTGATCCACGGCCTGGCCGTGGATCTCTCTGACTTATACCTTCTCTTTTGGTTTGCATTCCATGGCCATGGAATTTTTCATAGGCGGGATGTGGAACCTTTTGATCTCTCTCTTCTTCTAAACATGACTTCAAGAAGGGGTCAAACCTAAACAAAATCCAAAAGACAAGCATCAAAACACAATCTATCATACAAAATTAAAAGAAAGGGATGAAATAAAATAAAAAAAATAAGAAAACATGGGTTGCCTCCCAAGAAGCGCTTATTTAAAGTCATAAGCTCGACTCCTATGCTCTCATCACTTTGCAGTTGGGTCACGGAGGGCAATGTTCATCCTCCTCTCAAGTTGCTCCTCCGCTAGATAGTGCTTCAACCGCTGACCATTAACTTTGAAAGTCCCTTGCTTTTCATTCCAAACTTCCACAGCACCATAGGGAAACACTTTCTTCACCAAAAATGGCCCCGACCATCTTGACTTAAGTTTTCTGGGAAAGAGTTTCAATCTAGAATTGAAAAGAAGCACCAGTTCTCCCTCACGAAACTCTATACGAAGAATATGCTTGTCATGCCACCTCTTGGTTCTTTCCTTGTATGACTTGGCAGTCTCATAAGCATCCAATCTCAGCTCATCAAGCTCATGAAGTTGAAGCTTTCTCTTTTCCCCTGCTGCTTTTAAGTCAAAATTCAGAAGCTTAATAGCCCAAAAGGTTTTATGTTCAAGCTCAACGGGTAGATGGCAGGGCTTCCCATAAATCAGAAGAAAGGGTGTCATCCCAATGGGAGTCTTGTAAGCAGTACGGTAAGCCCAAAGAGTGTCATCAAGCTTCAAAGACCAATCTTTTCTTGAGCTAGACACAGTCTTTTCCAGAATACTCTTTATCTCTCGATTAGATACCTCCACTTAGCCAGAAGTCTGAGGATGGTAAGGTGTAGCAACCTTATGAGTGACTCCATATTTCTTCAAGAGGTTCTCAAATTGTCTCTTAATGAAATGTGAACCTCCATCACTTATCACAGCCCTAGGAACTCCAAACCTTAGAAAAATGACCTTCTTGAATAGCTTGATCACGGTCTTTGCATCACTTGTTGGAGATGGAATGGCCTCCATGTAACACCCTCCTTAGGGCGTCACACTTCGTGTTACTCAATTATCATATCGCCCCTTCGTTATGAAATCGTGCTTGTAATATAAATACGAGTTGTAAAATTTCTTGGTGATAGTAAGATAAACTTAGCGAAAATTAAAACATTACAGCATCATTACAATAAAATTTTACATTATATATACATAAATCGTAGTACTGTCACACTTTAATATTTACAAATTGGACATCTAAAAATATTTACACATTAATTAAATTACATAATGCCCAAGTAACTCTAAACATGCAGAACCCTCAAACGGGTCCTCCTCAGACTCCTCAACAGGGAGGAATCCAACTTGACACAAAATATACAATACTAACCGTACCAGGAGTACGGTAGTAAGCTCCCTATTACTATTTATGTGAGAAATACATTTTCCAGCAAGCTCGACGCACTATGCCTCCGGTTCCCATAAACCTTACAAAAACTCAGCGTCTCCATCTCTTTAGAACTCAACTTCCTTCTCGAAAATCTGATCTTTCTTGCGTTCTCACTTAACGTCTTGCTCAATCTCTTTACAATTATAAATACAATACAGAAATAGACAGACAAAGAGGTGAGATCACCTACGCCAATACCAGTATGGTAGCAATGAAGATAAACACATACAAATTCTCATACCATACATCATACATATTTACAATTATATCATCAATATCATTTATCTAACACACATCATTTATCATCATAATTCATACAATAATTCATAATTACGTCCATGTCCTTATCAATATTCACTTATTCAATAATTCAGTTATCAAAATCAATAATTATGATAATACCCTCAGTATCTCTGTATATGCATCTAGACTCATGTACCTAGACTCAATTTTCCTACTCCATGGAGCTAAAACTCAGGTCGGAAAGAGTGATCGAAAAGAATGCACCGCACAACATGCCTCAGACCACGTGCTCATTCTCTTTGCTCATTTAGCATTTGCTCATTTAGCATTTGCACATCTAGCATATGCATCACAGTCTTTATCAGATCTCGATTATGGATAGTGTCTCGGTCCGGATCATCGGTGTGTTGCATCGGTCTAACCTACGGTACAGAAGCTTTATTCTCTGTCCATTGTAGGCAACCCGCACCCCGATGCCCCCAAGGTCAACGAGTGACCTACACTACGCACATCGCACCCACTCAGGAGGTGTGTTCTTTCCTTCTTTCGGTAATCAGTCTTATTATGGCCCATCGGACTTTTTCAATGCACATTCAAATGCACCTTTCTCAGTTAAATTCATTCTCTCATCTTCTCAATTCAATTTTCTTTATCTCATATTCGGGGTCCTCATATAGGCCCAACAATATTATTACTGTAATTTCATCGCGAAACTATATTTTTTGCATTTTCTCAAATCACGTATCAATTTTTCATCATTTCTCAATCATGTGAAATACTCTTCACACGTTTTAAATCAAGAATACTAGTTTCCTCAGTTAACACCAAAACTCAACTTCATTTTTCATATTTGCATTATAATCCTCATCCAAATAATATTTTCACAACAGTCCCTCATAAAAGTCACATTTACGAAATAATCCCTTGAAAAATTCATATTTTACGAAATCATCCCTTATAAAATTCATATTTACAAAATAGTCCCTCAAAAATTCATATTTACAAAATGATTTTTCATAAAATTCCTTTTTACGAAATAATCTTTCATAAAATTCATAATTTACAACATAGTCCCTCATAAAAATCCTATTGACGAAATAGTCCTTCATAAAATCACATTTACGAAATAGTTTCTCATACAAATTATATTTATGAAATAGTCCTTCAAAAACCATATTTACTAAATAGTCCCTTATAAAAATCATATTTACAATATAACCATTCAAAAATCAATAGTTACAACATGTCCCCATTAAACACAAAAATTACAATATTGCTCCTATAAAATCATAATCGTATTGTTTCTCCAAAATCATTTCATCTTGCTGTATTCGACTCTTCCAAATTCAATTCCTTTTCTTTCAAATTCTAAATTCTCAGTTTAATCCATCATATTATTCACATCCTAATTTACACATACACTTACATGCATTCAGTTTCATACATACCAATATTTATCAAAACAATAAACATATTATCACACATGCAATCATAATTTCAAAGCCATAAACACCACAATCACAAACATAAAATCACCAACAACACAATCACAACTAAAGAAGTAATTAAACAATAAGTGAATAAACCCTTAGGGGTTTTTCACCAGACACAATCATCTCCACACCACCAAAACTTAGTTGGTGAGGTTAAATCTCCCTCTTACCTCTTGAAGAACCTCCAAAGCTCCTTGTATGTCTCCTTCAAGCAAACTCCCTCCACCAAGAGCTTCTTGGAAACCAAAGAAAACATGCAATATTAATACCTAAGGCTCTAAACTAAAATAATTATGGATTAAAATCATGATTAGAACTTTGAAATGAAGAGAAATATGAAGATTAAAGAATCCTACCTTCAAGACTTCAAACTTGAGCTTTAAAGAACAAGATAAAAAAATAGATGATTTAGGCTTTTTAAGCTCTTCTCCTTCTCCTTGTTTTCGTACAAGCCACAACAATTCCTCCAAGAAAGTAAGATAGAAATTGGATTTTGAAGCACTTAGAGTGGAATTTTGTGAAAACTTTCTAAATGAAAGTGTTTAGAATGGTGTTTGGCTTTAGGAAGTGGTGAGAATGAAAATTACAGGTGATGGATAGTGTTCGTAGGATACCTGGCCGAACCAAAGAAGAGAGAAAAAAGAAAATGATGCTCAGGTTCGTGGGATTTGAGGGAAAAAGATGAATACTGTTTTTGATGTGAGAGAAAATGTAATTTTATGAGAGAAAAATTATGAGGCGGTTGCCGTGGGATAAGTATGGGAAAATTAGGATTTACTTGAAGTAAAATATCTTATTCTGAATGCACGTGGCTGATGTCATTCATTTGACTTTCAAGGTTATTAGATTGTTCAAGAACCTTGTAGAACCTCCTTCAAGCTGCTACGTAGCCGACGTAGAACCCCTCCAAAATGCTGCATGAACATGAGTTTCCAAGAAAATTTTTGACGAAAAATGACATAACAAAATTCGGTAAGATGGGAGAACATCATTTCCCCAAGAATGGTTAAAATCAAGTGTTGTCGGATGAGAACTCTGTCGAATGGTGATTCTGTCAAACGAAAAATGAAAGGCTGTCGGATGAACTTGAAAAGGTCAACAAATATCCTAATTCGTCGGACAGGTGTTGACGTTGAAGAAATCTTCCAATTGTCGAGTCGACGAAATATTATATGGTCAGAAGATCAAATTCGACGGATTTTGACATTAGAGAAGTTTTTCTACTGAAATCAGGAATTCTTATTCGACGGTCGTTAGCACCATAACTCGACGAACATTATCATTCAAATTCGACGGACATTGGTATCCCTATTCGACGGAAATTGACATTCTAACTCAACAGACATGAGCATCCTCACTCGACGAATATTGACATTTTCACTTAACTGATACTAGCATCCTCACTCGACGGATATTAGCACCATAACTCGATGAACATTATCATTCAAATTCGACGGACATTGGTATCCCTACTCGACGGATATTAACATTTTCACTTAACTGATACTAGCATCCTCACTCGACAAATTTTAACTTGGTACTTAACAATTAAAAGATCCAATTCGACGGATTTTAACATGGTACCAAATAGTAAGAAGATTAAATTCGACGTATTTGGATAGAAGTCCAAATTCGATGGATATGACATTGTCTTAAAATATCCTATTTCGATGGATTTTGGTATTGTTTTAAAAGGTATATTTCGACGAATATAAACATCTTCAATTTAACTTGTGAAATCGTCCAACAAGATTTAGGGAAAAGGAGAACCAGATTATTTTTATTGACTGATTCTCTGCTAACAGCAACGTCCAGCGTTTTGTCGAATCCGACGACATCTTCCATGTTTTTGAATAGATAGTCTTTGTCGGAAAAGACAGCCATAACAGCCAAAATCTTTGATTTCTGATTCAAGAATTGAGAATCAGTTTCATCCAGTCTTGAGGTATTTTGGGTTTTGTCGAACTACCGATTGATGTTGTCGGGAAAATGCTCTGAAGGTGTCGGATTCAACTCACCATTAGCATATGCTTGCATTCAGTAATTAAATCCGACGGGATCAAAATGTTAGGAAAAATTTCTTCAAGTGTTTGGATCTTGTCCAAATTCTGTCGATGTCAAGACCTTCAAAAATCTTGGATTGTCGAATGAGTTACGTGAGATTGATCTTTTGGATCCCTGTAAGGCTTGAGAAAGACCGAGTCTATCGACAGGAGTATATTCATAAAACTGTCGAGCTTTGTTTGTCGGAATAGGCTTGAAATGAAGTCAGTATCGACAAGAATCTATTCTCAAAAGAAATTGTCGAATTCGGTTTGTCGAAACAAGTTTTGAAATGAAAACCATTTGGGAAAATGTTGAGGAACTTCTGTCGGATTGGGATTTCCAGAATTTTGGTCGAATTAGAATTCCAGAATTTTGGTCGATTGATTATTATGGCAAATTATACTATACCGGGTCAAAATAATTCATAGCAATAACAGCTATGCATCAAGCAACATACATTTATCAGTAAAATAGAATTATTTTACAGATAAATTCTAAAATTAATAGATTATTTTACGTGTGTTACTCGATTCGGGTTAAGTAAGATCCCCGTCTCTAAATAATCGACAAGAATTTCCTACCAAAAATTATTATTTTCTTGACCAGGAGCAAATCACACAAAATAATCACAAATAGTATCGAAATAATCAAATTATTTTTATAATGCACAGAAAACACAAAGTAGTGTAATTCTGTCAGTTCTTGCAACATAGTCTAAAATTTGAGGTGTTACAACTCTCCCCCTCTAAAATAAGTTTCGTCCTCGAAACTTGACACACTTAAAATAAAAATGGATACTACTCTCTTACCTTATCTTCTAATTCCCATGTTGCTTCACCACGTATATTGTTCCAAACCACTGTAACCAATGCGATTTCATTATCTCGAAGTTACTTTGTCCTTTGATCTTCAATCTTGACTAGAAACGTCTCGTAGGTTGAATTTTCCTTCATTTGTACGATGTCCAACAGAGTATTTGATACGATCTAATAAACTTCGGAGTGGGTTTCCTCGACTTAATCACTTGTCCATCTCTTGTCATAGGTGTCACACGTAGAGACACATGGTCACCTTCTTCAAATTCAAGCGGTCTTCATCTTTTATCTTCATAACTCTTTTGTCGTGTCTGAATTGTCCTTATTTTGCCTTAGATCGTCTTTACTTTCTCAGTAGTTTGCTGCACAATTTCTGGTCCTATCTCTGTACTTTCAACATCATGATGCTAACACAATGATGTTCTACATCGTCACCCATACAATGCCTCATAGGGTAGGTACCCTATATTCGAATGAAAACTATTGTTGTATGTGAATTCTATCAATGGTAGAAATTCACCCCAACAACCAGCTTATTCTAGAATACAAGCTCTCAACAAATCCTTTGAAAATTCTATCTACCGTCTTTTCCTTATATCCTAGTCCCTCTTGATTGTAAAGGTACTTCAAACCCTTGAAATTATGGTAGACTTTATAGGAAAGAACATATTTTCAAATTTTCGTGACAAAACAACTATCGCATATTCTAAAATGTAAATCGAATGATTCTTCTCATGTACGTTCCACTGCCTTGAAGTATACGTCACCATCTTTCTATTTTATCTTATCACTCAATCTAAATTCACAAGTTGAACTTCTAACAGAACTTGCATTCGATTAGTTTTACGCATAACTCTTTCTTAATTGAGATACATGAAAGACACTTTGAAAGTGATAGGGAAAAGTAACAAGACTATTCGGTAGGTTACTAGATTAGTCCAACAAGAATTTGAAATGGTCTAATAAATTTCGAAATGAACATAGTCCAAAAATTTTAGAAATGAACTTTCTGGATTCAAATTCAAAAATCTCAAGTCAAGGAAACATTAAGGTTACCTTGTATCAATCTAGTAGGATATGGTTGGAAAATAACCAATCCATTTATAAAGTCAGATTCTCAAATAGATGTAATTTTAGATAAACAAATCAAATCAACAGAAAAGATTTGATATTCAATAGGTATAGGATAAAGTTAGAAAACTTGAGTATAAACAACAAGTTTAACAAGAAGAGTAGAAATACTCTGATCACACTATAACGAAGACATGGATAAGTCAAATTGATTTACTCAGTGTATTTGAACAAGAAATAGATAAACCAGATCAACAGAAAAGTTTCAAACTCCAATAATAATAGGGTATTTTCAGACAGACTCGAGTAGTAATAACAAGTTTAGAAGTTGAAGTAGTATTATGAAAAGAACAAAACACAGATAACCTAAAAGATTTTACACGATTCACAGATCACAAAAGACTGGGTTACCTTACGCATTATACAATACATTTTTAAGATTACCCTCTATGGCACAACTTCCTCGCTCGTTAAGTTTTGTATTTGAACGTTCTCACTACACTCTTTGCACCAGCTCTTTCTTCTTCTTCTTCTTGAGATTTTGAAATACGTGCATCACTAATGGAAAGTTCCATCTTCAATTGATCACAATCTTTGGAGAAATGTCCAAGCTTCCCACATCGATAACAAATAACCCCTTTATGCTGACAATCTTTAGTGAGATGATCTTTTCCACACTTGAAACATTTCAGTGATGATACCACAGTCTGACCAAAATCGTTGCCACTAGTACTCCCCCTCTTTGTTCGTTGTTGCTTCCCCAATGGTCGTACATACGACTTTTGCTGAACACAATCGACTTTACGCTTCCTTCCATCTTGGATTATCGAAGATTCTAAGTTACTGACTTCTCACATCCGATGGTTGCTCCAATCCTAGTAATTTGTGAAGTTCGATTATCGTTCGTTGTTCTTGAGTGATCATCTGTCTCTGTTGTACTGCTACTTCAATAATCTTTTGCATCACACTTCTAGCTGCGACTATACGATCTTCATCACGTCTCGCCTCCACATGCTCATGTTCGCTTCGTTCCATTATCTTTCTTCAAAGATAAACAAAATCAAAAACACGTCGAACTAAATGTAATTATTTCACACAACTTCGTCTCCTTTCGCAAACCAAAACATATCTCTGTATTCAGTGTCAGAGATTCACACAACACAAACAAGACAAACCTACCCACAAACCCAAAAGACTCTAACTTGGGCTCTGATACCACCTAATGTAACACCCTCCTTAAGGCGTCACACTTCGTGTTACTCAATTATCATATCGCCCATTCGTTATGAAATCGTGCTTGTAATATAAATACGAGTTGTAAAATTTCTTGGTGATAGTAAGATAAACTTAGCGGAAATTAAAACATTACAGCATCATTACAATAAAATTTTACATTATATATACATAAATCATAGTACTGTCACACTTTAATATTTACAAATTGGACATCTAAAAATATTTACACATTAATTAAATTACATAATGCCCAAGTAACTCTAAACATGCAGAACCCTCAAACGGGTCCTCCTCAGACTCCTCAACAGGGAGGAATCCAACTTGACACAAAATATACAACACTAAACGTACCAGGAGTACGGTAGTAAGCTCCCTATTACTATTTATGTGAGAAATACATTTTCCAGCAAGCTCGACGCACTATGCCTCCGGTTCCCATAAACCTTACAAAAACTCAGCATCTCCATCTCTTTAGAACTCAACTTCCTTCTTGAAAATCTGATCTTTCTTGCGTTCTCACTCAACGTCTTGCTCAATCTCTTTACAATTATAAATACAATACAGAAATAGACAGACAAAGAGGTGAGATCACCTACGCCAATACCAGTATGGTAGCAATGAAGATAAACACATACAAATTCTCATACCATACATCATACATATTTACAATTATATCATCAATATCATTTATCTAACACACATCATTTATCATCATAATTCATACAATAATTCATAATTATGTCCATGTCCTTATCAATATTCACTTATTCAATAATTCAGTTATCAAAATCAATAATTATGATAATACCCTCAATATCTCGTATATGCATCTAGACTCATGTACCTAGACTCAATTTTCCTACTCCATGGAGCTAAAACTCAGGTCGAAAAGAGTGATCGAAAAGAATCTGTCTGCACAACATGCCTCAGACCACGTGCTCATTCTCTTTCCTCATTTAGCATTTGCTCATTTAGCATTTGCACATCTAGCATATGCATCACAGTCTTTATCAAATCTCGATTATGGATAGTGTCTCGGTCCGGATCATCGGTGTGTTGCATCGGTCTAACCTACGGTACAGAAGCTTTATTCTCTGTCCATTGTAGGCAACCCGCACCCCGATGCCCCCAAGGTCAACGAGTGGCCTACACTACGCACATCGCACCCACTCAAGAGGTGTGTTCTTTCCTTCTTTCGGCAATCAGTCTTATTCAGCCCATCAGACTTTTTCAATGCACATTCAAATGCACCTTTCTCAGTTAAATTCATTCTCTCATCTTCTCAATTCAATTTTCTTTATCTCATATTCGGGGTCCTCATATAGGCCCAACAATATTATTACTGTAATTTCATCGCGAAACCATATTTTTCGCATTTTCTCAAATCACGTATCAATTTTTCATCATTTCTCAATCATGTGAAATACTCTTCACACGTTTTAAATCAAGAATACTAGTTTCCTCAGTTAACACCAAAACTCAACTTCATTTTTCATATTTGCATTATAATCCTCATCCAAATAATATTTTCACAACAGTCCCTCATAAAAGTCACATTTACGAAATAGTCCCTTGAAAAATTCATATTTTACGAAATCATCCCTCATAAAATTCATATTTACAAAATAGTCCCTCAAAAATTCATATTTACAAAATGGTTTTTCATAAAATTCCTTTTTACGAAATAATCTTTCATAAAATTCATAATTTACAACATAGTCCCTCATAAAAATCCTATTGACGAAATAGTCCTTCATAAAATCACATTTACGAAATAGTTTCTCATACAAATTATATTTATGAAATAGTCCTTCAAAAACCATATTTACTAAATAGTCCCTTATAAAAATCATATTTACAATATAACCATTCAAAAATCAATAGTTACAACATGTCCCCATTAAACACAAAAATTACAATATTGCTCCTATAAAATCATAATCTGTATTGTTTCTCCAAAATCATTTCATCTTGCTGTATTCGACTCTTCCAAATTCAATTCCTTTTCTTTCAAATTCTAAATTCTCAGTTTAATCCATCATATTATTCACATCCTAATTTACACATACACTTACATGCATTCAGTTTCATACATACCAATATTTATCAAAACAATAAACATATTATCACACATGCAATCATAATTTCAAAGCCATAAACACCACAATCACAAACATAAAATCACCAACAACACAATCACAACTAAAGAAGTAATTAAACAATAAGTGAATAAACCCTTAGGGGTTTTTCACCAGACACAACCATCTCCACACCACCAAAACTTAGTTGGTGAGGTTAAATCTCCCTCTTACCTCTTGAAGAACCTCCAAAGCTCCTTGTATGTCTCCTTCAAGCAAACTCCCTCCACCAAGAGCTTCTTGGAAACCAAAGAAAACATGCAATATTAATACCTAAGGCTCTAAACTAAAATAATTATGGATTAAAATCATGATTAGAACTTTGAAATGAAGAGAAATATGAAGATTAAAGAATCCTACCTTCAAGACTTCAAACTTGAGCTTTAAAGAACAAGATAAAAAAATAGATGATTTAGGCTTTTTAAGCTCTTCTCCTTCTCCTTGTTTTCGTACAAGCCACAACAATTCCTCCAAGAAAGTAAGATAGAAATTGGATTTTGAAGCACTTAGAGTGGAATTTTGTGAAAACTTTCTAAATGGAAGTGTTTAGAATGGTGTTTGGCTTTAGGAAGTGGTGAGAATGAAAATTACAGGTGATGGATAGTGTTCGTAGGATACCTGGCCGAACCAAATAAGAGAGAAAGAAGAAAATAATGCTCAGGTTCGTGGGATTTGAGAGAAAAAGATGAATACTATTTTTGATGTGAGAGAAAATGTAATTTTATGAGAGTAAAATTATGAGGCGGTTGCCGTGGGATAAGTATGGGAAAATTAGGATTTACTTGAAGTAAAATATCTTATTCTGAATGCACGTGGCTGATGTCATTCATTTAACTTTCAAAGTTATTGGATTGTTCAAGAACCTTGTAGAACCTCCTTCAAGCTGCTACGTAGCCGACGTAGAACCCCTCCAAAATGCTGCATGAATGTGAGTTTCCAAGAAAATTTTTGATGAAAAACGACATAACAAAATTCGGTAAGATGGGAGAACATCATTTCCCCAAGAATGGTTAAAATCAAGTGTTGTCAGATGAGAACTCTGTCGAATGGTGATTCTGTCAAACGAAAAATGAAAGGCTGTCGGATGAACTTGAAAAGGTCAACAAATATCCTAATTCATCGGACAGGTGTTGACGTTGAAGAAATCTTCCAATTGTCGAGTCGACGAAATATTATATGGTCAGAAGATCAAATTCGACGAATTTTGACATTAGAGAAGTTTTTCTACTGAAATCAGGAATTCTTATTCGACGGTCGTTAGCACCATAACTCGGCGAACATTATCATTCAAATTCGACGGACATTGGTATCCTTATTCGACGGAAATTGACATTCTAACTCAACAGACATAAGCATCCTCACTCGACGAATATTGACATTTTCACTTAACTGATACTAGCATCCTCACTCGACGGATATTAGCACCATAACTCGACGAACATTATCATTCAAATTCGACAGACATTGGTATCCCTACTCGACGGATATTGACATTTTCACTTAACTGATACTAGCATCCTCACTCGACAAATTTTAACTTGGTACTTAATAATTAAAAGATCCAATTCGACGAATTTTAACATGGTACCAAATAGTAAGAAGATTAAATTCAACGTATTTGGATAGAAGTCCAAATTCGATGGATATGACATTGTCTTAAAAGATCCTATTTCAACGGATTTTGGTATTGTTTTAAAAGGTATATTTCGACGAATATAAACATCTTCAATTTGACTTGTGAAATCGTCCAACAAGATTTAGGGAAAAGGAAAACCAGATTGTTTTTATTGACTGATTCTCTGCTAACAGCAACGTCCAGCGTTTTGTCGAATCCGACGACATCTTCCATGTTTTTGAATAGATAGTCTTTGTCGGAAAAGACAGCCATAACAGCCAAAATCTTTGATTTCTGATTCAAGAATTGAGAATCAGTTTCATCCAGTCTTGGGGTATTTTGGGTTTTGTCGAACTACCGATTGATGTTGTCGGGAAAATGCTCTGAAGGTGTCGGATTCAACTCACCATTAGCATATGCTTGCATTCAGTAATTAAATCCGACGGGATCAAAATGTTAGGAAAAATTTCTTCAAGTGTTTGGATCTTGTCCAAATTCTGTCGATGTCAAGACCTTCAAAAATCTTGGATTGTCGAATGAGTTACATGAGATTGATCTTTTGGATCCCTGTAAGGCTTGAGAAAGACCGAGTCTATCGACAGGAGTATATTCATAAAACTGTCGAGCTTTGTTTGTCGGAATAGGCTTGAAATGAAGTCAGTATCGACAAGAATCTATTCTCAAAAGAAATTGTCGAATTCGGTTTGTCGAAACAAGTTTTGAAATGAAAACCATTTGGGAAAATGTTGAGGAACTTCATCGGATTGGGATTTTAATTTTGGTCGAATTAGAATTCTAAAATTTTGGTCGGTTGATTATTATGGCAAATTATACTATACCTAGGGTCAAAATAATTCATAGCAATAAAATGACTATGCATCAAGCAACATACATTTATCAGTAAAATAGAATTATTTTACAGATAAATTCTAAAAATTAATAGATTCTTTTCTGTGTTACTCAGATTCGGGTTAAGTAAGATCCCCCGTCTCTAAATAATCAGACAAGAATTTCCCCGGCCCGAAAATTATTATTTTCTTGACCAGGAGCAAATCACACAAAATAATCACAAATAGTATCGAAATAATCAAATTATTTTTATAATGCATAGAAAACACAAAGTAGTGTAATTCTGTCAGTTCTTGCAACATAGTCTAAAATTTGGGGTGTTACACTCCACCCACTTAGATACATAATCAACAGCTACCAGAATGAACTTATTGTTACAAGAGGATGGAAAAGGGCCCATGTAGTCAACTCCCCAAACATCAAATATCTCCACCTCAAGAATAGTATTCATTGGCATCTCATGCTTCTTGGAGATACTTCTTGCTTTCTGACATGGATCACATGATAACACATAATTCCGAGCATCTTTGAAAATATGAGGCCAAAAGAAATCAGACTGAAGAACTTTGGCTGCTGTCTTGGAGGCACTAGCATGTCCTCCATAGGATGCAGAATGACAGCAACTCAATATACTCGGAACCTCTTCCTCGGAGACACATCTCCTATAAATACCATCAGCACACCTCCGGTATAAAAAACTTGATGTGAATATCGGCAAGTGCACCGAATTGACAAAAGTAATAAAAAGTTAGTAGAGTATCGTCCCACGAGGATTAAGTTATTAATTACTAAATTCACTGAAAATAACACTATTTAAGCTAACAAAAAGAGAGTTGTTGAAAATTAAATTAAAAATAAAAATAAAATTAGTAAACAATAAATCAAAAGGGGTGAAAAATAGTAATGTTAAAGCGTTAGGATTCAGATTTCACTTGCACTCTTTAGATGCACACTCAAATATTGGTTTAACTATGTTCTATTTCAATGATTTATGGTCAATTCCCAAAATTAATTAATACCCAATCCCTTGGTATATTAATCCTCTTACGCTGATTGAAATTAACTAATCCCTTAGTCTAACCTCAATTAGAAAGGCATTATCAAGAACGAGGGAATTAAAAGAAAGACCACATAACCTACAACGTCTATCCCTAGCGATTGCAGAAGTTATGGTGTTTATCACAAGTTCTAAGTTCATGCAAATTTTCTCAAATCATACATAAACCCAAAAAATCATTCCTAAATTAACCAGGTTTAAAAAAGCATTAAGAACAGAGATAAATACGTAAATCATGAGATAAAAACATAAATTAAACCCATAAAATAAAGTTACATCATCCAAGAACAAGATTCATCATCCCCCTAACAATGGGAAATTAGTTACACATGGAAAAAGAAGAACACAAAGGGAAGAATATGACAAACTCCATTGTAGAAAGGTCGAAAGGTTGAAGAAAATCCCTAATCTTCAATTCTAATTGCGCCCACACCACATTAGGGTTTATGCCTCTTGACGACTACTGCCTTTTCTCCAAGTGTCTAAGAATATATAAAATGAAAAGTGAGCTCAAGAGTGAGCTGCTTTGCTAAATTCATTTTTTCCCCTTTTATAGAAAAATTGACAGATTTTCGTATCTGACTTGTATGATTTTTCTCGCCCTCTAGGTGGCCTAATTTTCCCTTGATCTCAATAGAGAAGTTGTAGGATTTTCTGTTAGCTTTCCAATGCCGTAAACGGTGCATCAATCTGATCTCTGTAGCCCAAGATATGACTCAATTAATGAGGGATGATCAGGATAGTGCGGGAATCCGAATTTTGCTCCATATCAAATCTCTTTGAGAATCCATATCTAATCTTCAATCTAATCATTGTTTGAGATTTTACATCCAATTAAAGCTCTAATTAGCATTTAAGAATAAGATATGAATTCTTCAAATATTTATTTTCAGGAATTTATTATTTTTTGCACAAAATCTGATGATTTATCCTGAAAACTTGTTTCTTTGATTTCTTTCTTCTTTAAGCATCCAATCTCTTTTCATATGTATTTACCTATCAAAAATACATAAAAAAAACATAATAAAAACAAAATTAAAATAATAAAAAATATAATCAAATTTAAGAACAAAACTAAATCAAAAAGATTAAAAGAGAATGAAAACCCAAGATTTTGAATCGTAAAAATATGAATTTTTGTAGGTTCATCACTCCCCCAAACTTAAGCTTTTGCTTGTCCTCAAGTAAAAAGAAAAACAAAAACAAAACAAACTAAAACTCAAAACAGACTCAAACATGACAATACCGGGTATCAAAAATCATTCATATCCTCAAGAACTAATTCACAATCTAATTTCAAAGTGTCACATATGAACAATCCAATTATCACATTGTCTCTCACATGCAACTCTTATGCACAAATGACTTCCCAAAAACATGAATGAAAGACTCAATCTCCTCATAGAGTACAAGCCCAAATGAGTTTATAAAACTACAAATGCACATCAAACCCACATCCATAGGATTATTTTTCATCTCTCTCTCCACTAATGTAAACAACACATAACCAAGGATCAAAAGGGACTTTATAAGCTTGTAATGTAAAGCCAAGGGTATGGGTTAAGAAAGAAGTGGTAGGAAAATGAAAACAAAAGTTGAGATATAAAATCATGTAAATTTCAAAATTCAAACCTCAAAATATAAGACAAGTGCAAAACGGAGCAAAAGTATCAACACAACATTCACTTTTTTTTTCTTTCTTTTCTTTTCTTTTTCAGCAACCTCCACCCCCAAACTTATTTCTTTGCAATACTTTGAGTGGACTTTCTTGTTATTTTTTTCAATTCTTTTTTTCTTTGAAATTTTTCAGCTCCACAAAACTTCATGCACAAAAATAATGAAGACTTGAATAATAAAATAATACAAAATATGCACTCAACAGAGGTTATGTAAGAGAGAAATTTTTTTTCTTTTTTTTTTCATATGGGTATGGGAAAAAGAAAATGTGGGTAAAAGAAAAGAAAAAGAGGCCAAACAATAACAAAGCTGCAAAAGGGACCTAGGGATAAACTGTATATACAGGTTGGCTTGAAAGGCTCAAACGGTCCAAAGAAGGCCCTTATCATTTCCTTAATCATGCACTGCCTAGGATTTCGCCTCAAGAGAGAATCAAACAACTTCTAGATGCAAATCATCCACACACATACAATCTCATAAACTTTCTCTAAGCTTGACATGCATGTATAATCCAAGGTCTATCAGTCATAAAGATGGGAAGAACATTCATACACAATTGAAATAATAGAGATAAATGCAACTCATAAATTCTCATGTGCTATTCCAAGAAATCAAATTAATCCACAATTCAAACAATCATTAGATATTCAATTCAATACACCAGCATGCACAAAATGACTCAAAACATAAAAGGATGATGATGACAAAATAAATAAATAAAAAAAAGAACAAATAACAAAATGAATTAAATACAAGAAAGGAAAAGAAAAATTCTTTTTGGCGGCCGACAACTATATACATCCCCCTACAAAGGCTCCGAACTCAGGGAGGCACCTAAGCCGACTCAACACTAGCTAATTACAAAACAGAAAAATGTTAGTAAAAAAAATAAGAAAATAACAAAACAAAAATAAAAACAAAAATAAAAATAAAAGAGAAAAGGAGAGAAAATTTGGGTTGCCTCCCAAAAAGCGCTTGTTTAACGTCATTAGCTCGACGTTGCCTTTTTTCAATTAATCATGGTGGCTTGAAGCAAGAGAAGTAGGATGACATCTTTCTCTTGTCGGCTCTTTGCCTCCACACTCTGTCTCTGAGAGAAAATGGGAACAGTCGTAATCTAATGGCATCATCAGGAACGCCATTATACTTAATAGTATCGCAGAGCTGCAAGAAATTTGCAATGTGCAAGTTTGGATCTTCTACATGGCCTCCCCCAAACTGATTCTGCAGCACCAGATGTAGAAGGGCTGGTTTAATCTCAAAATTATTGGCCTGAATAGCAGGACGCACAATACTGGTAGAAATATTCTCAACAGATGGGGTAGCATAGTCAGCTAATGTACGTCTTTGCTCTATAGCTACAACTCTTTCTGTCATCTTTTCCCCTACTTCTTCAAGCCTCTTCCTCTCTCTAGCTACTTTCCTGTTTGCTCTAGCTGTTCTCTCTATCTATGGGTCAAAATGTAATTCTTCTAACTCTAAAGAACCTTGCATAAACAAACAAACAAACAAACAGAGTGAAGTAAAGAAGGAAATTAAAAATAAAAATAAATAACAAAAAAAAATAAACAAAGAAAAAAAACAATAAATAAATAAAAGAAACAAATTAAAAAGAAAATTAAATGAAGAAAAAATGAAATTAAATAAAAAAAAGGAATGAAGTAAAGAAAGAAATTCAAAATAAAATAAAAATAAATGACTAATAAAAAAACAAAGAGAACAAAAATAAAAGAAACAAATTAAAAAGAAAATTAAATGAAGAAAAATGAAATTAAATAAGAAAAAAAATTATCTATAAATAAGAGAAAATTTAAAGAAAAGAAAAGAAAAATTAAATTAAAATTAAAATTAAACAATTAAAAATAAAGTTAAACAATTAAAAAAATACTTAAATTAGTGTCTTTTCAACTACTATTTAATATTAATAACAATAATCCCCGTCAACGGCGCCAAAAACTTGATGTGAATATCGGCAAGTGCACCGAATCGACAAAAGTAATAAAAAGTGAGTAGAGTATCGTCCCACGAGGATAAGTTATTAATTACTAAATTCACTGAAAATAACACTATTTAAGCTAACAAAAAGAGAGTTGTTGAAAATTAAATTAAAAATAAAAATAAAAATTAGCAAATAATAAATCAAAAGGGGTGAAAAATAGTAATGTTAAAGCGTTAGGATTCAGATTTCACTTGCACTCTTTAGATGCACACTCAAATATTGGTTTAACTATGTTCTATTTCAATGATTTATGGTCAATTCCCAAAATTAATTAATACCCAATCCCTTGGTATATTAATCCTCTTACGCTGATTGAAATTAATTAATCCCTTAGTCTAACCTCAATTAGAAAGGCATTATCAAGAACGAGGGAATTAAAAGAAAGACCACATAACCTACAATATCTATCCCTAGCGATTGCAGAAGTTATGGTAGTTATCACAAGTTCTAAGTTCATGCAAATTTTCCCAAATCATACATAAACCCAAAAAATCATTCCCAAATTGATCAGGTTTAGAAAAGCATTAAGAACAGAGATAAACACGTAAATCATGAGATAAAAACATAAATTAAACCCATAAAATAAAGTTACATCATCTAAGAACAAGATCCATCATCCCCCTAACAATGGGAAATTAGTTACACATGAAAAAAGAAGAACACAAAGGGAAGAATATGACAAACTCCATTGTAGAAAGGTCGAAAGGTTGAAGAAAACCCCTAATCTTCAATCCTAATTGCGCCCACACCACATTAGGGTTTATGCCCCTTGATGACTACTGCCTTCTCTCCAAGTGTCTAAGAATATGTAAAAAGAAAAGTGGGCTCAAGAGTGAGCTGCTTTGCTAAATTCATTTTTTCCCCTTTTATAGAAAAATTGACAGATTTTCGTATCTGACTTGCATGATTTTTCTCACCCTCTAGATGGCCTAATTTGCCCTTGATCTCAACAGAGAAGTTGTAGGATTTTCTGTTAGATTTCCAATGCCGTAAACGGTGCATCAATCTGATCTCTGTAACCCAAGATATGACTCAATTAATGAGGGATGGTCAGGATAGTGCGGGAATCCGAATTTTGCTCCAAATTAAATCTCTTTGAGAATCCATATCTAATCTTCAATCTAATCATTGTTTGAGATTTTACATCCAATTAAAGCTCTAATTAGCATTTAAGAATAAGATATGAATTCTTCAAATATTTATTTTCAAGAATTTATTATTTTTTGCACAAAATCGATGATTTATCCTGAAAACTTGTTTCTTTGATTTCTTTCTTCTTTAAGCATCCAATCTCTTTCCATATGTATTTACCTATCAAAAATACATAAAAAAACATAATATAAACAAAATTAAAATAATAAAAAATATAATCAAATTTAAGAACAAAACTAAATCAAAAAGATTAAAAGAGAATGAAAACCCAAGATTTTGAACCGTAAAAATATGAATTTTTGTAGGTTCATCAATATGTATAGGTCATCCCACACAAAATTTTTCAGATCTGAGAAAAACTTCTTCTTCTGCTGATAGTTAAGCTCAGGAGTTAGAACCTTGCTAACCAAATAATTCGCATAGTCAGCATACCAAGGAGCACTCTCCATAAAAACTGCAAACAATTGCTCATCAGGGAAAGAATCATCAATAGGCAATTCGCTCTCCCCAATTACCGATTGCTCAAGCCTTGATAAATGATCTGCCACTTGATTCTCCATCCCTTTTTTATCCAGAATTTCCAAATCAAACTCTTGGAGAAGAAGAATCCAACGAATTAGTCGAGGCTTTGCTTTCTTCTTGCTCATGAGGTATCTAAGTGCCGAATGATCAGTGTATACGGTCACCTTTGACCCCACCAGATAGGACCTGAACTTCTCAAAAGCAAAAACTACTGCTAGCAACTCTTTCTCTGTAGTGGCATAGTTTGCTTGAGTTCCATCAAGTGTCTTGCTAGCATAGTAAATTGCATGCACTTTCTTGTCCTTTCGTTGCCCCAACACAGCTCTTACGACATAGTCACTGGTATCACACATGACCTCGAAAGGTAAATTCCAATCCAGTGTTTGCAAAATGGGAGCAGTGATCAAAGCTTCTTTCAACCTGCAAAAGGCATTCAAACAATCACTATCAAAATTAAATGGAACATCCTTCACTAAGAGATTAGACAAAGGTTTAGCAATTTTAGAAAAATCTCTAATGAATCGCCGGTAAAAACCAGCATGTCCCAAGAAACTTCACACTCCCTTCACATTCACCGGTGGAGGCAATTTCTCAATCACTTCAATTTTTGCTTTATCTACCTCAATTCCTTTTCCAGAGACCAAATGTCCAAGCACTATCCCCTCTTGTACCATAAAATGGCACTTCTCCCAATTCAAGACAAGATTAACCTCCTTGTATCTTTACAAAATCTTAGACAAATTAAACAAACAATCATCAAAGTTAGTACCATATACTGAAAAATCATCCATAAAAATTTCTATGATATTTTCAATAAATTCAAAAAATATTGCAGTCATGCATCTCTGGACAGTAGCAGGGGTATTACATAAACCAAATGGCATTCTCCTATAAGCAAAAGTGCCATAAGGGCAAGTAAATGTGGTTTTCTCTTGGTCACTAGGATGAATAGGGATTTGGTGGAATCCTGAATAACCATCTAAGTAACAAAAGTGTGAATGCCTAGCTAGCCTCTCAAGCATCTGATCAATGAAGAGAAGAGGAAAGTGATCTTTCCTAGTTGCACTATTTAACTTTCTATAATCAATGCACATCCTCCAACCTGTGACTGTCCTAGTGGGAATCAATTGATTTTTTTCATTTTCAATTACAGTCATCCCCCCTTTCTTAGGAACCACATGCACAGGACTAACCCATTCACTATCAGAAATTGGGTAAATTACCTCAGCATCAAGCAACTTAAGTACCTCTTTTTTAATAACCTCTTTCATATTAGGATTCAACCTACGTTGATGCTCAACAAAGGGTTTATAATCAGTTTCCATCAAAATTCTATGCATGCAAAAAGAAGGATTTATGCCTTTAATATCATCAAGAGTATATCCTATGACCTTTCTATGCATCCTAAGAGCCCTTAGCAATTTCTCAGTCTCTAACTCATTCAAGCTAGCACTAACAATGATAGGATAAGAAGAGTTGGGACCAAGAAACTCATACCTGAGAGTGGAAGGAAGAGTTTTAAGTTCTACTTTAGGAGCCTTTTCCTCTTCCCAATCTTCAGACTTAGGCTTTGGCTCAAGCCTTTCCACCTTGGCTTTGTTAGGAGGAATTTTTGAGTTTGCCTCCAACAAGCGGGCATACTCAGCTACCTCTCCTCCAGAATCAATAGAGCCGCCACCAACTAAGCATCTTTCCAATGGATCTTCCAAATGAATTATGGTGGACTCTTCCTCCACCACCTGGTGCAATAAGTCAACCCTGTAACAAGAGTCCTCAAAAGAAGGTTGTTTAATAGATTTAGAAATATCAAACTCAACCTTATTATCACCAACAGTTAAAGACAATTTTTCATTCTTAACATCAATTATAGCACCAGCAGTAGCTAAGAAAGGCCTACCAAGAATAATGGGGATTTGGGAATCCTCCTCCATTTCAAGCACAACAAAATCAGCAGGTATGAAAAACTTACCAACATGGATAGGAACATCCTCCAAGATGCCTACAGGATACTTGACGGACCGATCCGCCAATTGAAGTGAGATAGTTGTGGGTTTTAGCTCACCCACCTCCAACTTCTTACACACAAAAAGGGGCATAAGACTAACACTAGCCCCCAAATCACACAGAGCTTTATCAAAATTTGTGTTGCCAATCAAACAGGGAATAGAGAAGCTACCTGGATCTTTTAACTTAGGAGGCAATTTATTTTGAATTATCGCACTACACTCCTCAGTTAAAGCTACTGTCTCAAATTCTTCTAGCTTCCTCTTATTAGACAAGATGTCCTTAATAAACTTAGCATAGGTAGGCATTTGTTTTAACGCCTCAGTGAAAGGTACAGTAATGTACAATTTCTTTAGGACCTCTAGGAACTTCCCAAACTGCCTATCTAACTTCGCCTTAGCAAGTCTTTAAGGGAAAGGAACTGGGGTTGGTATGGCTCAGGGGGTACATACTTAGACACTTTCTCATGGTTTCCATCCTCTTCTAAAGGTTGTGCCTCAGTCTCTTTTTCCTCAATTCCCTTATCTTTGTCACTCTCCCCATTACCCTTAGGATCCTCTAACCTCTTTCCACTCCTTAAACTCACAGCTTTACAATGTTCATTGCCTGGGTTGACTTCAGGTTGACTAGGAAACTTACCTTGCTGCCTAAGAGAAGTGCTTGCTTGTTGGGCAATCTGGGTTTCCAATATCTTATTATGAATGGCTAAATTGTCAAGCTTAGCTGACAGCTCTTTAATTGCCTCAGTCACAACTTGCCCATGGTGTCTAAACTCCTCATTCTGCTTAGACTGGCTCTCAACAAAACTCTCTAGAAGAGATTCAAGTCTAGATTTTTGTACCTGTGAAACTCCAAAAGATGGTTTAGCATTACCTTGCCCAGCTTGGTACTGACTATTCTGGTAAGAGAAGTTAGGATGTGACCTCCAACCGGGGTTGTAAGTTTGGGAATACGGATCATTCCTCCCATTTTGGTTGAAGTCATGGAAGTTGTGGCATGATTCTACTTGCTCCACTGGTGCACTATGTGAGGATCCCATTCCAACTTGGCATTCAGCTCCAATATGTCCCTGTGCTCCACAAATCTCACAAAAATTGTTAGAGGCACCTATGACATTTACATGAGCTTTCTCAAGCATGTCAAAATGTTTATTCAAAGAATCAAACTTTGACATAATTAAATCAACACCATCGACCTCAAACTTACCTCCCGAGAGCTTTCTCGGGTTATGCCCTCTTTCATTGGCCCATTGGTGATGATTCAAAGCAACACTTTCAATTATCCCATAAGCTTCTGTGAGCCTTCTATTCATCAGACCAGCTGTGGAGTGAAGAGACACCTTTGAAGAATATTCTAAACCATTGTAGAAGGTGTGGACGATTAACCACTTCTCTAACCCGTGGTGTGGGCAGGCTTCTAGCAAAGCCTTATGTCTATCCCAAGCTTCTGATAATGACTCGCCATCTTTCTGAACAAAGCTTGTGATTTGGGTCCTTAGGTGAGCAGTCTTGGAAGGTGGAAAGAATTTATCCAAGAAGGCTTGCTCCAATTGGTCCCAAGTGGTTATCGTCTCAGTAGGAACAGACTTCAGCCAAGCTCTAGCTCTATCTCTCAATGATAGAGAAAACAGGCAGAGACGAATAGCATCAACAGAGGCGCCTTCGATCTTGAGGGTCTCACAAAACTCCAAGAACATATCCATATGATCATTAGGATCCTCTGACGGCAATCCTCCAAACTGATTCTGCCTTATCATAGAAAGTAGGGCAGGAGGTATGGTGAAGTGCCTAGCTTCAATTTCTGGCCGAGCAATTCCAGATCGTAAACCCCGAGCATTAGGGGCTGCATACTCTTTTAAAGGTTTATTATCTTCAGCTGTTGCCATGACAAGTGTTGGTTCAGATATTTCTTTGACTCTACGATTTTGTTGTCTTCTCCTTCTACGTAAAGTCCTTTCAATTTTAGGATCCGCTTCAACAAGAATCCCGGAACGTTTAGTACTTTGCATAAACAAGAGAAATTACCTGCAGAGAGTCAAAGAGAAATCAAGAACGTAATAACCAAATAAAAGAAAAAAAGGTTTAAAATAATTAAATTAAAAATTAAATTAGTATTCAAGAAAAACACAATCCTCCGCAACGGCGCCAAAAACTTGGTGCGTGAAATCCGCAAGTGTACGGTTTCGTCATCAAGTAATAAAAAGATCGAATTCGCAGGGATTGTGTCTATGAATACCAATTAATTAATTAATTCAATTCAATTAAACAAAAGGGAATATAATTGTTGGTTAAGAAGAACGTAGTAACAAAGCAATTAAGTAAAATCAAAGTGCAGAATTTAGAATAAAAATAGCAAGTTATCAAGAAAGGGGTTTTCAGATTCAAGAAAGTTTCCAAGATTGGGGTACCACAATGATACAAGATAAATCCTAATTGACAACCCTTTTATTAAATCTAAAGTTCAATTGAAGGTGAATTACCCTAAATTAGTTACTGTTCTTTCTTAAGATACAAGATTCGTGCCCAATTAAACCAATTCCTACTCTCGTGGTAATTAAATTTAAATTGAACTCATTACGCTTTGTGGTAATTCATTGAATCCTCGAAAGGCTAAAACTACTCTCGTGATTTAGACCTTAAGTTCAATTCTTATGGTTCCAACACCTAGGTTTACCTCTCAGTACGTCCCTAAATGCCTATGAGATGCAAATAAGTGGCCAATAAATTCACATGAATAAGAGCAATAAGAATTGAATCAAAGAACATTCAAGATCAATAAAAGGGGAAACAACGTCAATTAATCATTATCAATGTATCAAAGGAAATTGCCCAATCCTAGAAACAAAGGAAGCTACTCAGACAAAGAGAAAACGAAATTAGAAAACATATTCTTAAACATCCAAACCCGTAATCCAAGAGAGAAGAGGGGAGAAAGATCAAGAACCCCAAGCCTCCAATGTGCCTCCTTCAAAACCAAATTATAGCCTTGGGTTTTAATTGGTTAAAAAGCTCGCAAAAGAAAATAAAATAAAAACAAAAGTTCTGCTGCGCACTGCGAACCACGGCCGTGGATCATTCCACAGCCAGGCTGTGGATGTCTCTGCCACAGGGCAAGTTTCTGATCATTTGAGTTCCACGGCCGTGGATGTTTCCACGGCCAGGCCGTGGAACTCTCTAGAATTCCCTTTTTCCTTCTTTAAGTTTCCCCTCGATCCATGGCCGTGATTTGATCCACGGGCAGGCCGTGGATCCCTCTGGAATGGTTTTTTTGCACCTTTATTGCTATCCATTAAGCTCCAACTTCAAACATGCGAGCATTCCATTCAATCTAAGGCCAATTCAACATCAATCCTGCACAAGAACACCAAAAACATCGCAGTTATCCGAACTAAGGGAAAAACAAACCAAAAGGAAAACTAAAATGCTTAAAATGCCTACAAAATGTATGCAAAACAAGAACAAAACATGATGTTGTTTCACACACATCATCATTCCTATGTTTTTTTTTTAGATGTTTGAGAATAAGGATGGTGTGTTTGATGCATGGTTGTGGGATATTCTGGTGTTGCTGTTCAGAATTTTGATCCATAGTCCCACGCCTAGGCGTGGTTTTTACACGCCTAAGCGTGGTTGTGTCAGCTGCTGTAAGGAATTTTCTAGAGAGCTCCACGCCTAGGCGTGTGTTAGTCATGCCTAGGCATGGTCCTCTTTACGTTTTCAGTAATTTTGGCCTGCAAGAGTGACGCCTAGGCATGATTTTTACACGCCTAGGCATAGTTTCCTGTTCTAAAAAAAATTGAATTAAACCACCGTGATTTTCCCCTTTTTCTATTTTCTTCCCCACCCACACCACCGTAACCCCTCCAATCTTCTCACCCTTCTTCACCTAAACCACCGTGCCTTCATCCCCACCATTCCTTCTTCTTCTTTCCCTTTTTCTTTCCCCCTCTCCACCCAAACATCTCCACCTTTCCCCCAAAACACCATCACCGTATCTCTTCCCCGCATTTACCTCACCCAATACCCACCGTACCCACCACACATTTCCCTCACCATCTTTCTCTTCCCCACCCACCACACTGTCGTAACCCTCTCCACTAGGTCCCTTCGTGTTTCTTTCGGTTCGTTGTGCATTTGGTGCTTATTTTTTTTCTTTAGTGCATTCTCTTCTCTAGTGCATTCTCTTCTTGTGCTTCATCCCAGGTTATTATTTGCTCTTCCCATCTTTCTTTAATTCCAAATTATGAAACCTTTGCATGATGTGTCTGTTCCATTATAGCGTAGATGGTTAACATGTGATTAAATTAAACTGTGCGGTTATGATATAATATGATACTAGGAATTTTGGGGTTGTATGTAACACCCTAACTTTTGAATTAATTACAATATCGTCCTGAAATGTATTGTTTTGTGAATTCTGTGAGTAGTAAAATGAATTTGACTGTTTCGTGAGTGTATTTAACTGTTTGATGTGATTTACTCCGAGCCAGGGAAATAATAATTTTCTAGCTGGAAAAATCTTATTTTAATTAATTAGAGCTGGGGGATCTTACTAAACCCAATTCTGATTGATATATATATATATATATATATATATATATATATATATATATATATATATATATTAATCTCTTAATTTTTAGGATTTAAGCTGTGTAATAAAATAATTTTATATTATTATAATATTATTTTATATTACTGATACCTATTGTCTCAAAAATACTAGAAATATGCTTCAAAATGACCACGGATCCTTAAAAGTTTGTGGGACCCGCGTTTAGAAAAGCAGTCAACGATTCTGACTAGACAAAATTCTAAACCAATGGGAGTGAGTCAACGAAGTGACTTGACTATTTTGAACTAATAGGAATAGGTCAACAAAAGGAGCATGGACTTTAATATGGACCGTTGGATGAAAACTTAGTTAGGAAGCCTTTGATTTCAACCATTGATTAAATCAATGGTGAGATAAGAATTCAAGTTTTATGACTAATCAATATCCACCTTAGATTACATCTAGGGCTGAGAATTAAAGTTAAAATCAATGGTTAAGATTAAGTTAAACATAGTGGCTTGAATTTGATTAGTAACTAATTAAACCTAATTTGGTTAATCTAATGGCCTAACTAACAAGCTAAGTAAACTAATTAATTAATCTTTGTGAACAATTGTAACAATTTGAACTTCTGCCCATATCCGTCGATTTTGAACTTCTGACCATTTAGTACAATGTCAATATCCGTCAAGTTAGGATGTCAATATCCGTCGAGTTAGAATGTCGATGTCCATCGAGTTAGAATTTCTGACCATTCAGTAGCGAAACTTCTCTAATGTCAGTATCCGTCAAATTCGAATTTCTGACCATATAGCACTTTCATCGGTTCAACACTTAGAAGATTTCTCTAACGTCAACACCCATTCGTCGAATTAGGATTTCTACTGACCTTCTAGTATATTCGATAGTTTTTGATCTTCATTCGACAGAATCTTCATTCGACAGAACTTGACTTTTAGTCATTCTTGTGAAATAATGTTCTCCCATCTTACATCATTCTATCATGTTATTTTTTCATCGAAAGGTAGCCTCACAATTGTACACTAGAGCCATATATAGTTGGATAATTAATTAAGATTGGTTAGGAAACTAAACCTAATTAATTAGCTATTTAATTAGCAAGCAATTAGACTTGAATTAAAAGTAAATTGAGTCCCTAAATGCCTTTGAACCACACGGTTTTGCAGCAGCATTGGGAGGCAAATTTTGACAAGTTCTACATGGTTCTTGAACCATCCAATGACATAAGCCATGTGCTTAACTAGTGTGAACACACTTGGATATTTGCTATCCAAATTAAACACTCAACCTCACTCACACAAGCTCACTACGGCAGCCCCTCCCATTACCCTCTCAATATTCATTTTAACATTTACCTAAATCAAAGCTTACTATTCTCTTCAAAAAATACCAAGAATACAAAGAACACCAAGTAACTTTTCCTTTCTTTTTCTCTCTCATTTTCGGCCAAGCACCCAAATACCACTACCAATCTTCTATAATTTTACCTCTTCATATTTCTTAAACCAAAATCATATTCTAAACACTTTTTCTTCACAAGGTTTTGCCAAAAACCTACTCTATCTAGTTCAAAATCTAACCTTTATCTTACTTTCCTAAGGGTAAGTTTTGATTCTTTGGTTTAAAGTTTGATTTTTAATTTTCTAAACCATATTTGTTCCATGGTTTTTCAATCTTGATCCTTGTATGTGTTTTTACTAATTGTTTAAGAATTTTAGGGATTTGTTTTGGAGGTTACACGAAATTTCAAGGAAAGGAGGAGACTAATTGATTATTGTCTTCAAGAGGTAAGAGGGAGATTTAATCTCATCAACCCTAAGTGGTGATGGGAAAATGGATTTGTATGTGTGTGAAGAATCCATAAGGATTCATTTGTGTGGTTGTTTATTGTTTTTATTATTTATGTGATTGTTTAAATATTTTCCTAATTGTGAATGATTTAATTGCTATGCATGTTTATAGTTTTTATTATTGGTTTTGATTGCTATGTATGTTTATAACTTTAAAATATATTGTATATATATTGTATATGTTTATAGTTGTATGTGTTTATAATTGTGTAATTATTAGAGTAGGATGTGAATAACATGTAACGATTTGCATGAGTGTTCCAAAGAACACAAAAGAGGCTCACGGCCTTACCATGAAACAGAGAACCAAAATGTTCTCAATAATTTTCTAAATCAGTGATTTAAAGAATCTAGGTAAAATAATAAATTTAAGAATGATTTAGATTAATTATGGCCAACATGCCATTTAATGTATAATTGAATGCCATTTTATTTTTTATGATAGGTTAGGTAATGGATTTATAAAATAAACTGATTCCAATGGATCTTTGAGAAAATAAAAGGAATGAATTTAGTTCTAGAGTTCTAATTTAGCAGAATTTATTGTAAGTAAGAAACAAAGGAACGCTTGAAAAAAAATACTAACGTAGAGCTCACTCTCTAAGTTTTGAAGCACGTTAGCAAGTTTCAACGTGTAACTGATAGGTAAGATTAAAATAAATAGAATTTAGGGAAAAACGTTAAAAATACCTTATACTAATTTTATAGGCAAAACGCTGCCAAAATTTACTAAAATCAGACGAATAAAATAAAAAGATTCCATACTATATTTATAGTACAAGGAAAATACTCTACGTTTTTTAAAAATATTAGATATAGTCTGCACATATTTAAAATGATGATTTTAAGCTATTCGGTTAAGAAAATGAATTAAAAATCTTACGCGATTGAGAAAATGATTTTAAAATATTACGCGATGTTCAAAAATGTTAAAATATATTTATGCGATTTTAAAACATTTGTGAAAATGATGCGATTGTGAAAATGAGATAAAATTTCTACGTGATTAAACGATACAATGAGTTTTGTTATCGGGCCAAAGTGGTAGACTCGGACATGTTGTGAGATAGTACTATCAGGTTTGGCATGCTATATTTTGGTATATTGAGATTAAGGGTATTTTCATAAATATGGTAAAATATGGATATTAAGGATATTTTTGTAATTTTAGATCATGCTTAGAGTGTTGTGTCAATTTGGTTAATAATTGGTGATTGATTGATGAGGCGAATTACACCGTGTTTTGGTGTGATAGGCATAGTGTGGTTCATATATTGAACTTGGAGGCATTAGTGTGCGGAGAATCACATATGTGGGCAGTGGTGGCACCTCTGGGCCGTGGTAACGGGTAACACACTAATGATCTTGACGAGCACTATTCTTAATCGAGATCTTGAGGGGACTACTAAGTACTATGCCTGTAGTGCACAATGTTGGACTGTGTACTACTACACGATATTTGGACTGTGGGCTATAGACACGACGTTAGACAGTGCAATAGTTTGGTTGGGCAGCCATAAAGCATTATTAGTTTCTATTCAGATCATTCTCTCAGATATCCGTGTTTAGCTCCATGGAGTAGGAACAAGTCAGTGTGTGTATCATTCATCATCTGCATTTTAATGTTTATTATAATCTGTGATAAAATGCATGATATATTAATTTGCTATACTGCATGTGATATAATGGTATGTATTACTTTGCTGTATTATGCATGATATGCTGGTATGTACTATGGTGATAATTATTTTGTATTGTTATTTTCTTAATTGCCATGCGGGTAATGATGTAGATTGTCTCACCTCTTTATTGTATTATTCTGTCTGTTTCTACTTTATATTTATATCATCGAAGACTACAATGGCGGCAAGAGGAGGTCAATTAGGTTTTTTTAGACTTCAGTTTCTCGAAGGCGCTGAGGCTTGGTATGTCCACTGGGACACAGGACACATAGAGTACAGTGGTAACGTGACTTTATCAGTAAGTAGGACTCGACATGAGTTCGTTACTACACGTTATACGGTTGCTTTCGTAGAGATTATTTTACCTATTAGGGAGTTGTGGGACGAATTTCACTATACTCCTAGAGAGAACTTCGACATAATTTTGGGTCGAATTTCTATCGGTCAAGACATTCCCAACTAGGGAATTTGTCTTTTGACAAAGGCTCATGTCTTAGCCATTATGTTTGAGTAGTATGCTGTCTTTTACTATTCCTATTAAATATTAATAGTTGTAAGTTAATTGTATACTTCAGACAAGATTCATATGTATATTATGGTGTGTGATTATGTTTGTTTTATTTTGTGCTTCGTGTTATCTTATGTAATATTATAAATATAAAAGGAATAAAATTTTACCACTAATATAATTGATGTACCAAACGTTTTATAACTTGGGTAAGAATTTTATTTAATTTTATTTTATTGCATCATAAATGTGACATCCCCACAAGGGTGTTACATTGTATGCACATTGTTCTGACTCTTGGTCAATTTCATGCCTTTATGGTGCTGCTGAATTACTTAGAACTGATTGCTTGATTCTACTCGGTAAATCTGCCATAAATTGGAATTATTGTGTTATGTTGGTCTTAATGTGGAACGATAGTTCTGGTTAGTGTCCCTGCTTTGTTCACAATATGTTCTAAATTGTGGCCTATGCAATTGCATGATTATTTTTGAGCTGATTGGGCTATGATATGTCAATGCTTGTTTCAAAGTTGGACCCTATTGCATGCTGTGGATTATTGAATTATTGGTTAACTTAATGCATTTTTGTGTTGTACATACAACATGACTCTGATCTGATTGCATTTTGGTTGGTTATTAAACTGGGTTGCTTGATTGCATTGCATGCTGTCTTCTTGGAAGTTCCTGATTTCATTGAAATTATTCTCATTCATTGTGCAATGGTACTCATCAGCACCTCTTCTTTTTAGGTAATCAATCACCATGTCAAAGTGTCCAAGAAAAACTGTTGACGTTGGGCCAAGTAACACTGATGACAGTGAAGCGACTCCAATATATGACCCAGCCTTTTTCATTTCTCAAAAGGCCTTTGACCACTTCTAGAAGCACTTGAGAAAGATCAATATCATACCGAAAAGGGGGTTCCATGACTTAAATGTGGTGCATTATCCAGCCATCTCAGGCGCCACAGCTACTTTTCATTGGGCAACTTTTGCTGAACATCCCATTGAAGAACCAGTAGTTACGGTGGTTAAAGAGTTTTATGCCAACGCCCATACTGAGCCACGGTCTTCTACAACTGCTAGAGTTAAAAGATGTACAGTTGATTACTTAGCTGAGCGCATCCGGCAAGTCATGGACCTTGGCCCCCCTCCACTAGTCTGTTCGTACAGAGAGTTGCAATTATCTGAGGAGCAAGGGGGCACCCCTTTTAGCACTGTGATGGATAATATTTGTGACTCTACATTTTCGGTTCAAGTTCAGAGGAACACTGATAATTCAATCCGATTTATCAAGCAGGAGAGTTTACGCCGTGAGCTGCGCCTGTGGAACCACTTTGTATGTTCCTGTTTGCTCCCTACTGAGCACAGGTCAAAAATTTATCCTGAGTGTGCCTACATGCTTTATGCAATTCATAATCTTCTTCAGGTGGACACCGCTCAGATACTTCATGATCAAATCTGGCTGTGCATCACCGAAAAGCTCAAATCCTTATTCTTTCCATTCCTCATATGTCAACTGTGTGTGTATGCGAAGGTGCCTTGGAAGGACATTGAAGTCCGTGTGAAGCTGAAGACTCCCATGACAAAACGAGCAGTGCAGACCATTATGACTGCTCAGGAGAAGCGCTGGCGAGCCCCAGTCCATCCCCCAGTTCCAGATCCCGAGCCTGCTCCTGCACCTGCTCCACAACCTGCTCCAGTCTTTGATGCCGCCTGGCAAACTCCATTGAGCAGCGCCTGGATCGGCAGCAGGAGATGCTGACACGACAGCAGGAGATGCTGGCTTTGTTTTATTAGGCATTCATTGGATGGCCTTGGGTCAGGGGTACCCAATGGATGATTTTCCAGCATTTCCTCCTTTTGCAGCTCCACCAGTTGTAGCTTCACCTTCTCCTCCACCTCCTCCACCTGCTAATGATACGGAGATGGGCGCTGAGGGTGATGACCTGTTGGATGAGGATGACTTGATTTGAGGTACCAGCCTCCTATTTTCATGATCTTTCTATTTTATTTTTCTGTCTTTACTTTATGTCCACTGTACATACTTTATTGGAGACTTGATTTCTTTTGGTTACAGTGGGACACTGCATGACTTAGGTTTGGGGGGAAAACTTTATGATCTTTTTGTGATTGCTTGTTGAATCCTTGTTTTGGACATATATATATTGATTCCCTTCTCTTTGCTTTTGCTTTTGTTAAAATTTCAAATCTGAGTGAGCATGATTAAGACTTGAGGGTTGCATGAATTAGGAATTGAATTGATGAGTGCGTGTTGAGGCAAGTTGAATTGGTGCATGCCTGATTTCTGATTAGAATATCTAATGAATGTATGGATCAAATATACACCTCACTGCTTGCGAACTCAATTGTAACAAAAAAATTCAAATTTTGTGCTTACACTTATTGCCATAATTGCATATGAGAGAAATTCCCTGTTGCATGTCTGGTGGATTCTGGAATATGAATGAAATGCATGATTGGCATGTGTATAGTCAATTTTGCATCCTAAAAGCTTGTTTGATTCCCTTTTGAGGCGAAATCCTAGGCAATGCAGTTTCAATGAAATGGCTAGGGTGCTTATTTGGACCGATTGAGCTTTTCAAGCCAACCTTGATTGAATGATATCCCTAGTACCCATTTTGAAGCCTAGTGTGCATGTGTGTGACCTAATTTTCATTTCTTTAACCCTAATCTCTCCACCCTCTTAAACCATGCTTGTGAAAGAAAAATCTCTTCCCCTCATTACAGGTCCCTTGTTGAGCACATGATTAAGCAGTTCTGTTGTTTTGAGCCATACTGTTGTGTATGATGCTAAGAATCCAAAAATTTGTGATTATAAGCTTTCATTCAAAAATGATATCCAAAAAAAAAGAAAAAAAATAAGTGGGTTATTGTGTAAATTAAAGCCCTTTCGATTATGTCATGAGAAAATGGAATAAAGAAGATTGATTCTTCAAGTTGGTTTATGTTTATGCATCTACATGCTTGACTTGATTCAATGGAAGTGGTTGATTATGTGTTTGATATTTGAATTAAAATCTTTTCCCTTCTTCCTTAACCACTACCCTTAGCCTTACATTACAAGCTTAAAAGACCCTCATGATCTTTGATTCTGTCTTGCCTACATTAGTGGAGAAATGGATGAAGGACATTCTTTTGGGAGTGCATGTGCATTTTATAATTCATCCATCTTGCTCTTCATGATTAGGAAAGGGTCTTAAACTCATGAGCTTGGGAAATCTTTCATGCACAAAAATGACATTAAAGGGTAAGCATGGTAGTTGAGAGATTCTTGCATGTGTGGACCTTCTTGTGAGGATTGAAATGTGATTTCTGAGGGTATGAATGATAATTGGAAGCTGGATTTGCCATAGTTCAATTTGCCTCATATTTCTTGACCTTTGGATTGGACTGTGATTCCTTTTCCTGCCTAATTTAGTTTGCTCGAGGACTAGCAAAACTTTAGGTTTGGGGATGTGATAACTTCATAAAATGAAGTTACGTCACTTGAATGTGATTGTATTTGAGCATGCTATCCCTAGGTTTTCAAGGTCATAAGTTCAATTATTGCATGACTTTGGTGAATTAAGCTTGTTGATTCAAATGATTTAGAATTGAATCTTTGAAGATTTTGTTTATGGAAGTTGGGTGGATTGTGGTTTGATGGACATTATCATTGTTTTGATATAGGTATTCGAGATGAGAAAGACCTTGGAAGTGTTAAAGAATGTGAAGAATGGCTCAAATTGTGAAGAAAATATCAAAGGAATATGCTACTAATCCACGCCTAGGCATGAAAATCCACGCCTAGGCGTGTCCCTCACAGTTTCTCAGGAATCCCAGGCAGAGACCTCCACGCCTAGGCATGGTTAAGTCACGCCTAGGCGTGTCAAACTGAGGAAAGGCACGTAATTCATAAACACGCCTAGGCGTGTGAAAAATCCTGGCACGTAAATTTTACCCTTATATTCTGATTTTTAGGGGAAGAATGGATCATCTTCTATTTTTCAACAAAGCACGAATTCCAGAGAGCAAGTGAGAAGAGGAGGAACCCACTTGGATTGAAGGTGACTCAAGGGAGAATCAAGATCAAGGAAGAGGATCAAGCTTGGAATCTCTCCATTTTTGTCTATTCTTTCCCTTTACCTCTTGATTTGTAACTTGATGGATCATTTGGTTTCATTTGTTTTCTTCTCTTTCATGATGTGTAACTAAACTCTAATCTAGGGCCTCTCTAGGATCTTGCTATAGATTTGATTAATGTGTAATTAGATGGGTATCCTTTCAATGAAATTAGTTTTGTTCATCCATATCTATGCTTAGTGCTTGTTATTGATTGGCCATCAATTGCATGTTTTTAATATTCCAATTGAACTAGAAATAGGGTGTTGTGAATATGGATATGGTATAGTTGATGTATGTTTAATTACATTTTATTGGTATGAGTGTGTTGATTAGCTAATGGGATGGACACATACCCATTAGTCATGCATAGCAAGTGTTTGATAATTGGTCTCAATGAGTGATTCTTATGCTAATTCACATGGACACATAGTGGATTAACTAGGTTTCACATGGGTAATTGTCCTAGACATAGGCTTTTATCTATTGCTTGTTTTAGCTAACAAAACTAACTCATTGTTAGATGCTTGTGAATTGCAAATTATTTAATGAAGTAGCAAGTGAATAGGGAACCCTAGGCTTTAATCATTCTCATCTTTCTCTTGTGGAATTGGTGTTCAATACTTTCTCACTTTATTTCTTTTAATTTGTTATTTTAATTACAACTCACTCTCACAATTTGTTTGCTTGGATAAAAATTTATGAATTTTGGTTAAGTTTAACATTCTTCTAATTATTCAATCCCTTGGGACACAATACTCTAACTCTCCTTTATATTACTTGTCGACCTGTGCACTTGCGGATTTACGGATCACCACAGACAAGTTTTTGTCGCCGTTGCTGGGGATTGAATTTATATTTTTGTGTTATTTTTTAATTCAATCCACAACTCTTATTTCAAGTTTTCTTTGTCGTTTTGTTTTGTTTTTCAGGTACTTAGCTTTTATATGCGAAGGACTCAAAGTGTATCTCGATTTCCTTACGATCCTGAGATCGAAAGGACTTTTCGTAGATTGCTAAGAGAACGACTAGTACAAGGGAAGGCACTTGAATTGGATAGTGACTCAGAGATGGTGGAAGAAGCGAATGCTGAAAGACTCTTGAGAGAGTATGCCACTCCAAATGCTAGGGACATTCGATCTAGCATTAGAATGCCAGCTATACAGGCACAGACTTTTGAGATCAAGCCTGCTATTATCCAGATGGTGCAGAATAATTTGCAATTTGTGGATCTTCCCCATGAAGATCCTAATGCTCATTTAGCCAACTTCTTGGAGATTGTGATACTTTCAAGCATCAAGGGATGACTGATGATGCAGCTCGTTTGAGGCTTTTCTCTTTTTCTTTGAGAGATAGGGCTAAGGCATGGCTTCAATCATTACCTGAACATTCCATCACTACTTGGGAAGAGCTGGCTCAGAAGTTCTTGGATCGATTCTTTCCTCCCATGAAAGTAATGAAGTACAGGAATGACATCTTGTCCTTCAGACAATTCGAAGGAGAAACCTTGTATGAGGCATGGGAGCGATTCAAAGAGTTGCTAAGGAAGTGCCCCAACCCTGGCATAGCAAAATGGATGTTGGTTCATACTTTCTACAACAGCTTGATAACCTCCATTCGTTCTATAATTGATGCAGCAGTTGGAGGAGCTCTCATGAGCAAAACTGTGGGTGCGGCCTACAACCTTTTGAAGGAAATAGCTAATAACAATTATCAGTGGTCAGTTCAAAGAGTTACTCCCAAGAGATTAGCAGCAGGGATTCATGAAGTTGATGCTCTTACATCACTTACAGCTCAAGTGGCAGCTCTTTCTAAGTTGGACACCATGGGAGTCAATTCTGTAGCAAGTGGAGCCAGTAACTCAGCTGAAATTTGTGATCATTGTGGGGACCTTCATTCAACTGCTAATTGTACAGCTAGCCTGGAAAGTGTATAATATGCAAATCAATTCCGTCAGCCAATTCACAACAATGTTTTGGGCAATTCTTATAATCCTAGTTGGAAGAATCATCCTAATCTCTCATGGGGTGGTAATGTTCAAGGCTCTTCCTCGTCTTATTAGCATAATCAAGCACCTCGTGCTCCTCTAGGCCTTCAACAACAGAGCCCCCTTCAAGCCCAAACCTCAACATCGACTTCAACTTCCAATTTGGAGAAGATGTTCGCTCAGTTTATGACCAGTCAATAAGATTACATGACCAAGACTGATTCAAGGCTAGCATCCCATGATGCATTAATGCAAAGCCAAGCAGCTTCATTGAGGAATCTTGAGACTCAAGTGGGTCAACTTGCCCAAGCTCTAAACAACAGGCCCTCAGAAAGTTTTCCCAGTGACACCATCAATAATCCTAAGGGTGCATCTCATGAGCATTGCAAAGCTATCTCATTGAGGAGTGGGAAAGAGATTAAAGGGAATCCCAAGACTAAACTACTTGAACAAGAAGTGGAGGTAGCTCAAGATGAAGAGGTTGTGAGCCAAGAGGTGGAGAAAAATAAGGAAATTGCAAAGAGGAAGATTGAAGACAAGAAGAAAGAAGACAAGCCTTATACACCACCTCTACCTTTTCTCAACCGGTTAGTTAAACAAAAGCTTGATGCTCAATTCAAAAAGTTTTTGGAGATTTTCAAGAAACTTCACATTAACATACCGTTTACTGAGGCTTTGGAACAAATGCCTAGTTATGTGAAGTTCATGAAAGACATTTTGTCTAAGAAGAGAAGACTGGGGGATTATGAGACAGTAGCTCTCATAGAGGAGTGCAGTGCCATATTGCAAAACAAACTACCTCCGAAGCTCAAGGATCTAGGGAGTTTCACCATCCCTTGCACAATCGGTGAGAAATTTTGTGGTAAGGCATTATGTGATTTGGGAGCTAGCATTAATCTCATGCCCTATTCCATTTATAAAAGACTAGGTTTGGGGGAAGCTACACCTACTTTAATTACCTTACAGTTGGCTGACAGAACCCTTATTTACCCGAAGGGGGTTCTTGAAGATGTGTTGGTTAAAGTGGACCAATTTATCTTCCTTACAAATTTCGTCATACTTGATATGGAGGAAGACAGTAAAGTCCCTTTGATTTTAGGCCAACCCTTCCTTACAATTGGAAGAACCTTTATTGATGTAGAGAAAGGAGAACTTACCATGAGAGTTCAAGATAAACAAGTTACCTTCACTATTTTCAAAGATACCAAGAGCCCTCATGATCAAGAAGAATGTTCGGTGGTGACTGTAGCTGAAGGGAAGACATCCGAGGCTATGGATTTAATTATAGTCTGTGCTCCTGGTGCAAGTCATGTGATCTCTGTAGATGATAGGGAAGAAGAAGTTCAATTGAAGCAGCGGCACGCAAGCAGGGTGGTTTACTCATGCAAATCATCCATTGAGGAGGCTCTGACCATGGAGTTAAAACCTTTACCATTTCATGCATACCATGCTTACTTTGATGAAAAAGAGGAAGATCCTCCTCCCATAAGCACGTGTAAGTGAAACTAAAAATAAAGTCTAGCCAAGACTATAAATAAGGCGCTTGTTGGGAGGCAACCCAATTTCCTAACCCTATCTCTTCGCTTAGGACAATTTTATGCATGATTTTTCATTTATTTTGTAATTTTGTTTGATTTTGTTTATTGTTTTATAGTGCTTGTTTTTCAATTTGATGCTTTGATTGTTCCTGTCATTCCTATGTTTTTTTTTAGATGTTTGAGAATAAGGATGGTGTGTTTGATGCATGGTTGTGGGATATTCTGGTATTGCTGTTCAAAATTTTGTTCCAGAGTCCCACGCCTAGGCGTGGTTTTTACATGCCTAAGCGTGGTTATCTCAGCTACTGTAAGCAATTTTCCAGAGAGCTCTACGCCTAGGCATGTGTTATCACACCTAGGCAAAGTTTCCTGTTCTAAAAACAAATTGAATTAAATCCCACGCCTCGGCGTGGTAATGTCATGCCTAGGCGTGATGTATCTGCTGCTGCACAAAACGCAGCAACCCTCTCTTTCGCTCTATTATCCTTTTTCTCCTCTCAAATCCCTAATTCTACTTTTCTGTTTTCTTCCCCACCCACACCACCGTAACCCCTCCAATCTTCTCACTCTTCTTCACCTAAACCATCGTGCCTTCCTCCCCACCATTCCTTCTTCTTCTTTCCCTTTTTCTTTCCCCTCTCCACCCAAGCATCTCCACCCCTCCCCCAAAACACCATCACCGTATCTCTTCCCCACATTTGCCCCACCCAATACCCACCATACCCACCACACATTTCCCTCACCATCTTTCTCTTCCCCACTTACCACACTGTCGTAACCCTCTCCAATGGGTCCCTTCGTGTTTCTTTTGGTTCGATGTGCATTTGGTGCTTATTTCTTTTCTCTGGTGCATTGTTTTCTTGTGCTTCATCCCAGGTTATTATTTGCTCTTCCCATCTTTCTTTAATTCCAAATTGTGAAACCCTTGCATGATGTGTCTGTTCCATTATAGCGTAGATGGTTAACATGTGATTAAATTGAACTATGCAGTTGTGATATGATATGATACTAAGAATTTTGGGGTTGTATGCATATTGTTCTGACTCTTGGTCAGGTTTATGCCTTCATGGTGTTGCTGAATTACTTAGAACTGATTGCTTGATTCTGCTCAGTAAATCTGCCATAAATTGGAATTATTATGTTATGTTGGTCTTAATGTGGGAGGATAGTTCTGGTCAGTGTCCCTGTTCTGTTCACAATATGTTCTAAATTGTGGCCTGTGCAATTGCATGATTATTTTTGAGCTGATTGGGCTATGATATGTCAATGCTTGTTTCAAAGTTGGACCCTGTTGCATGTTGTGGATTGTTGAATTATTGGTTAACTTAATGCATATTTGTGTTGTACATACTGTATGACTCTGATCTGATTGCATTTTGGTTGGTTATTAAACTGGGTTGCTTGATTACATTGCATGCTGTCTTCCTGGAAGTGGCTGATTTCATTGAAATTATTCTCATTCATTGTGCAATGGTACTCATCAGCATCTCTTCTTTTCAGGTAATCAATCACCATGTTAAAGCGTCAAAGAAAAACTGTTGAAGCTGGGCCAAGTAACATTGATGACAATGAAGTGATTCTAGTATATGACCCGGCCTTTTTCATTTCTCAAAAGGCCTTTGACCACTTCTGGAAGCACTTAAGAAAGATCAATATCATACCAGAAAGAGGGTTCCATGACTTAAATATGGTGCGTTATCCAGCCATCTCACGCACCACAGCTGCTTTTCATTGGGCAACTTTTGTTGAACATCCCATTGAAGAACTAGTAGCTGCGGTGGCTAAAGAGTTTTATGCTAATGCCCATACTGAGCAATGGTCTTCTACAACTGCTAGAGTTAGAAGACAGACAGTTGATTACTCAGTTGAGCTCATCCGGCAAGTCATGGACCTTGGCCCCCCTCCACTAGTCTGTTCGTACCGAGAGTTGCAATTACCTGAAAAAGCAAGAGGGAGCCCCTTTTAGCACTGTGATGGATAATATTTGTGACTCTACTTTTTCAGTTCAAGTTCAGAGGAACACTGATAATTCAATCTGATTTATCAAGCAGGAGAGTTTGCGCCGTGAGCTGCGCCTGTGGAACCATTTTGTGTGTTCCTGTTTGCTCTCTACTGAGCACCGGTCAGAAATTTATCCTGAGCGTACCTACATGCTTTATGCAATTTATAATCTTCTTCAGGTGGACACCTCTCAGATACTTCATGATCAAATCTGGCTGTGCATCACCGAAAAGCTCAAATCCCTATTCTTTTCATTCCTCATATATCAACTGTGTGCGCATACGAAGGTGCCTTGGAAGGACACTGAAGTCCGTGTGAAGCTGAAGACTCCCATGACAGAACGAGCAGTGCAGACCATTATGACTGCTCAGGAGAAGCACCGGCGAACCCCGGTCTAGCCCCTAGTTCCAGATCCTGAGCCTGCTCTTGCACCTGCTCCACAGCCTACTCCAGTCTTTGATGCCGCCTGGCAAACTCCATTGAGCAGCGCCTGGATCGGCAGCAAGAGATGCTGACACGGCAGCAGGAGATGTTGACTACGCAGCAGGAGATGCTGGCTTCGCTTTACCAGGGCATTCATTGGATGGCCTTGGGTCAGGGGCGCCCAATGGATGATTTTCCAGCATTTCCTCCTTTTTGCAGCTCCACCAGTTGTAGCTTCACCTTCTCCTCCACCTCCTCCACCTACTGATGATATGGAGATGGGCGCTGAGGGCGATGACCTGTTGGATGAGGATGACTTGATTTGAGGCACCAACCTCCTATTTTCATGATCTTTCTATTTTATTTTTCCATCTTTACTTTATGTCCACTATACATACTTTATTGTAGACTTGATTTCTTTTGGTTACAGTGGGACACTGCATGACTTAGGTTTGGGGGAAAAACTTTATGATCTTTTTGTGATTGCTTGTTGAATCATTGTTTTGGACATATATATATATATATATATATTGATTCCCTTCTCTTTGCTTTTGCTTTTGCTGAAATTTCAAATCTGAGTGAGCATGATTAAGCCTTGAGGGTTGCGTGAATTAGGAATTGAATTGATGAGTGTGTGTTGAGGCAAGTTGAATTGGTGCATGCCTGATTTTTTATTAGAATATTGATGAATGTATGGATCAAATATACACCTCACTGCTTGGGGACTCAATTGTATAAAAAAAATTTAAATTTTGTGCTTACACTTATTGCCATAATTGCATATGAGAGAAATTCCCTGTTACATGTGTGGTGGATTCTGGAATATGAATGAAATGCATGATTGGCATGTGTATTGTCAATTTTGCATCTTAAAAGCTTGTTTGATTCCCTTTTGAGGTGAAATCCTAGGTAATGCAGTTTCAATGAAATGGCTAGGGTGCTTATTTGGACCGATTGAGCTTTTCAAGCCAACCTTGATTGAATGGTATCCCTAGTACCCATTTTGAAGCCTAGTGTACGTGTGTATGGCCCAATTTTCATTTCTTTAACCTTAATCTCTCCACCCTCTTAAACCATGCTTGTGAAAGAAATTTTAGATTAAATTTCTTAACGAGTTGAAAGAATTGAAAAACCATGGAACTATAAGCTTTCAATGACAAAAAAAAAAATCTCTTCCCCTCATTACAGGTCCCTTGTTAGGCACATGATTAAGCAGTTCTGTTGTTTTGAGCCATAGTGTTATGTATGATGCTAAGAATCTAAAAATTTGTGATTACCAGCTTTCATTCAAAAATGATATCCAAAAAAAAAGAAGAAAGAAAAAAAAATAAGTGGGCTGTTATGTAAATTAAAGCCCTTTCGATTATGTAATGAGAAAATGGAATAAAAAAGATTGATTCTTCAAGTTGGTTTGTGTTTATGCATCTACATGCTTGATTTGATTCAATGGAAGTAGTTAATTATGTGTTTGATATTTGAATTAAAATCTTTTTGTTGGTGTATGCCCTAGAGGCCAATACATTTTCTGTATTTACATACATTCTATTATGCTATTTTATATGTGAGACATTTCATTTATTGTGTTCTTTTTTATAAACATAATAAAGTCCTTAGAGTAGTAAGTTTGATGCCATAGGACATCAAGTGGATGACTTGATCATGAGATCCAAGTTCATAAAATACCTTTTATCAAGTCTTTGGTTTTTGTAATTCGAAATTTTTGGAGACGTTTCGACAGATAGTATGTTACAACACTATTCTTAAATGTCCCTAGTCAAGTATTATTGTTAATTAGGACAACAATAATACATTAAGACTAGTATGTGCATAGACTGATGACCACATCTCACGGGTCATGGATATGAGATATCAAGTCTTCACATGGGTACATATTAGAGTAAAGATGTACTAGACTAATCCACCTTGAGAATGCTATACGGATCATTACGTGAGTGTCATAAGCGATTCTCATAGTGACAATGGTGTTTGTGGTCCTTTGACCTGAAATCACTACAATTCCTACATGAGGAGTTGTGTGTTTTAATGCCATCAAACGTCATCTATAACAAGGTGATTATAAAGTTAGTTATTGGACATACCACGAATCATGCAGAGGGATGTGAGTGACCTAGATGGGATTTGTCACTCCTATATAACAGGAGTGATATCTTTGGGCCCCCTGATTGAGTGAGACATTGCGAAATAGCAGTCATTTGAAGTTTGTTTTGATTTGCAAGTAAATTCATCAACATAATGATTTAAATCAATATCGAAGATTGCTAGCACCAATAATCGAAATTCACACCATCAAAGAATGGTGGTTTATCAATTTCAAAATATTCATTTTAAAAAATTTAAAAAGATCATTAACTAATTGAGCCATGGCAACCATTTACCCAAGAAGGGAGTAATTGGGTGATTATAAGTTTTAATCAAGTGACATGGCCATGCTCAAATGAGTCAATATGAGATATTGATCTCATTTGTTATTACAAAGTCTACTCGAATATCAGGAAACGAATGATTGGACTATACAAGGGTGACGCATTCCATGCCTTGTGTTCAATTTAGATATCTTGACAAAGGGACTAAACAACACGAAAACATTAGTCACAGAAAGGTTATGTCAAATCACTGATATTCTTATTACTTGGGTAGCAGCGATGTGTTGCTAGATACCACTCACTACTTATAATATTAAAATGGGATTTTAATATTACTGCCAATGTAATAAGACCCTACAGGGTCACACACATAGAACAGACTAAAATTGGAGCAATGGATCCAAGTTGGACTCGGATTCAAATATGGGCCAGACTCATAACAAATGGGTCTAGGGTTGCAAATGACCACTCATTGGAAATCTCTTTGAGTCTATTTTCATATGAAAGAAGTTTCAGAACAAAACTCAAAGTATTTTGAAAGATATGATCAAAACAATAACCAAAGGTCATATTTTCACTCAAACTTTAATTGGTCATAACTTTTTCGTTTCTTATCCATTTAAAGCAAATGACCAGTAATTGGAAAGATCTTTGAGTCTATTTTCAAATGAGATAAGTTTCAAAGTAAAACTCAAAGTATTTTAAAAGTTATGATCAAAAGAGTAAGTATATATCAGTTTTCACAAACTTCTATAAGGCAAAAATAGTTTGTTGGGCATTTAAACATACTTATAAATATTATAAATACACAAGATCTAAGTCCTATAAGCTGCTTGAAGATGTTGGACTAGATCTTTTACCGCTAAGAGAGATAATTCAGAACCCTAGCTGCACTTATAGAAAAGTGAGTGAAAGAGCGACAAGTTTCTTCTCTTCTCTTCGCAGCTAGCACTGTGTGAGGGACGTGAGGCTCCTCTTTGCGGACGTTGGATGTTCGTGAGTCTGTTCGTGTGGATACCACAGAGACATCGTTTCTATTACGGTATTGGTGATTCACGCTTCAAGAGGTAAATCATTTAAAAATCGGATTATGGCTTTTTCGCATGGATCTTTGGTGGGAATCCCTATTTTTCGCTGCGTGGTTTATCTACAAAAATTCCCAACACTTTTCCCTTCTTCCTTAGCCATTACCCTTAGCCTTACATTACAAGCTTAAAATACCCTCAAGATCTTTGATTCTGTCTTGCCTACATTAGTGGAGAAAGGGATGAAGGACATTCTTTTGAGAGTTCATGTGCATTTTATAATTCATCCATCTAGCTCTTCATGATTAGGAAAGGGTCTTAAACTCATGAGCTTGGGAAATCTTTGATGCACAAAAATGGCATTAAAGGGTGAGCATGGTAGTTGATAATTTCTTGCATGTGTGGACCTTATTGTGAGGATTGAAATGTGATTTCTGAGGGTATGAATGATAATTGGAAGCTGGATTTGCCATAGTTCAATTTGCCTCATATTTCTTGACCTTTGGATTGGACTATGATTCCTTTTCCTGCCTAGTTTAGTTTGCTCGAGGACTAGCAAAACTTTAGGTTTGGGAGTGTGATAACTTCATAAAATGAAGTTACATCACTTGAATGTGATTGTTTTTAAGCATGTTATCCCTAGGTTTTCAAGGTCATAAGTTTAATTATTGCATGACTTTGGTGAATTAAGCTTGTTGATTCAAATGATTTAAAATTGAATCTTTGAAGATTTTGTTTATGGAAGTTGGGTGGATTGTGGTTTGATGGACATTACCATTGTTTTGATATAGGTATTCGAGATGAGAAAGACCTTGGAAGGGTTGAGGAATGTGAAGAATGGCTCAAATTGTGAAGAAAATATCAAAGGAATGTGCTGCTAATCCACGCCTAGGTGTGACAAATCCACGCCTAGGCGTGTCCCTCGCAGTTTATCAGGAATCCCAGGCAGAGACCTCCACGCCTAGGCGTGGTTAAGTCATGCCTAGGCATGTCAAACTAAGGAAAGGCACATGATTCATAACCACGCCTAGGCATGGGAAATCCACGCCTAGGCGTGTGAAAAATCTTGGCACGCAAATTTTACCCTTATATTCTGATTTTTAGGGGAAGAATGGATCATCTTCTGTTTTTCAACAAAGCAGGAATTCCAGAGAGCAAGTGAGAAGAGGAGGAACCCATTTGGATTGAAAGTGACTCAAGGGAGAATCAAGATCAAGGAAGAGGATCAAGCTTGGAATCTCTCCATTTTTGTCTATTCTTTCCCTTTACCTCTTGATTTGTAACTTGATGGATCATTTGATTTCATTTGTTTTCTTCTCTTTCATGATGTGTAACTAAACTCTAATCTAGGGCCTCTCTAGGATCTTGCTATGGATTTGATTATGTGTAATTAGATGGGTATCCTTTTAATAAAATTGGTTTTGTTCATCCATATCTATGCTTAGTGCTTGTTATTGATTGGCCATCAATTGCATGTTTTTAATATTCCAATTGAACTAGAAATAGGGTGTTGTGAATATGGATATGGTATGGTTGATGTATGTTCAATTACATTCTATTGGTATGAGTGTGTTGATTAGCTAATGGGATGGACACATACCTATTAGTCATGCATAGCAAGTGTTTGATAATTGGTCTCAATGAGTGATTCTTATGCTAATTCACATGGACACATAGTGGATTAATAGTTGGATTAACATAGGTTTTTTCACATGATTAACTAGGTTTCACATGAGTAATTGTCCTAGACATAGGTTTTTATCTATTGCTTGTTGTAGCTAACAAAACCAACTCATTATTAGATGCTTGTGAATTGCAAGTTATTTAATGAAGTAGCAAGTGAATAGAGACCCCTAGGCTTTAATCATTCTCATCTTTCTCTTGTGGAATTGGTGTTCAATACTTTCTCACTTTATTTCTTTTAATTCGTTATTTTAATTACAACTCACTCTCACAATTCATTTGCTTGGATAAAAATTTGTGAATTTTGGTTAAGTTTAACATTCTTCTAATTATTCAATCCCTTGGGACACGATACTCTAACTCTCCTTTATATTACTTATCGACCCGTGCACTTGTAGATTTACGGATCATCACAAACACTCTCCATCCCAATCGACTCGCCACGCATTGGTGCCACCAGTGAGCACAATCCTAACGAACCCAATAGAACCCCTTCTTGACGACATCACCGAATATAAGAGATTGAACTGCGTAAAATCTAGATGAACTCAATCGCGTCCCCTCAACAGTCTTTAATCAAGAATTACATAGGACAAGAATAATATATACAAGAGATGAGATATCCAACTTCATTACCAATTATGGCAGTAAGAAACAGAAATGGCATAGGACGCCCACGTAGTATTACAAGAAATATAAACAGTATCAAGAAGCAGATATTAAACAACTTAACAATTTCAAGCAGTTATAACATCAATAAGATAGCAGTTCCAATCATCATATAAATTAAATGCCAAGTAATATCTTGACTCACTATGCACATGTACATAATATCAAAATCCTAATCCATGGAGCTAGACACAAACATTAGAGAGAATGGTCAGGGAGACATGCCAGTATCTCATCAGCCTAAAATCAAGTGCTTTCTAGAAAAATAATAGTTTTGCGCAACAGGGCTTTATACAGTGGTATTCCCACAAGATCGCGATGTAGGACGGTGTCTCAGTCAGGATCGTCGGTGCGTTTGTATCGATTTATCCCACGGCCCAGAGGGGCTACCAACTGTTCGCATTGAGACGCTCGCGCCCCGACGCCCCCAAGGTCAACAGCAGGACCTACACTAGTCTATTCGCACCCGCACTAAGGTGTGATTCAACTCCTAGGCAATATAGCCTAGACAAATAGTCCATCAGACTTCCACAATGCATGATAACTCAATGCATATATCATGTATATTCAACAACAATATACTTTCCATAACATGCCACAATTTTGGCTAAGGTAAGCATCAACATATTCTTGATTCACTCATGGACCCACAATAAATATTATTAAGTCCTTAAATAATGCATTACACCTTTAGGGTATATTATGGAATTATGCATAAATTTCTACATTCTTCTTAATAAGTTTCTCTTTTAGAGAAATATTCTTACATTATTCATTTAATCATTATTATTTTAATTACATAAGTCCATCATTAAATTTTAAACCTAATTCCCTTAGAATGATTTAAATTGAATTATTTATCATTCTTAATTGCACTCATAGTATTGTTTTAATTAAAATTTATTCTAAGTTTTTGGATAAAACTTCATTCTTAGTTCTTTCCATTTTGAGTCCTTAATTAATTCTTAATTGTCCAATTAATTTAGTTTTACTTCAATTTAATATTTCTTATGAGATTCTTCTCCAGTGAGATCTCTCTTGCTTATTAAGCTCCTTACTTTAGATTTAGCCATATTTACTTAGAGAATTATTTTTAAGATTTTTCCTAAATCTCACATACCCTTATTTACTTCTTAGGTCCAAAGATTCCTTTTAGGTTATCAAATTGATTTTCTTCCATTACATTATTAACTATTTAATCACTTAATTAATTAAATGTTATAGTTGCATAACGTTACATGAATTGAGCCAAAATTAACCCTAGAGGCTGTGAGCCTCTCTAAGATTTGGATTCCCAAATTTTCATTCAATTAATTACATGTTATCCTTTTAATTAATCATATCTTCAACTTGTTACAAATTTTCACCAAGAACACCCAATTTTTGGGTTGATGGCCGTGAGCCTCTTAGAAAAGGGCAAGGGTCTTTTTGCTTCCATTCAAGCTTCCAATCCATCCAAGCCTATCAATATACATATTCAATCAACCAAACAACTCAAATAAATTAAAAACAACACATAGTCATAAAAGTCATACAACAAAGAGAGTGACCCTGAATGGGGTTTTTCACAACCAATACAAAATCAAGTTCCTTACTACCAAGAGAGGTTGAAGAGGATCATCTCCCTCTTATCTAAAGGAAGAACAAGAAAAGAAATTTCCTTGTTTGCTCCTTGACAGTTTCAGCCTCACCCTTCAAAACCCTAGAATTTCCAACTTCAACCAATCAACACCAATGCTTGAAAAAGAGACAATAAATGGTCACAATGAGGATCTTAAAAATGAAAATGGAAGAAGAGGTAGGAGAAAATAAGAATCTCACCCAAAAGTTCTAAGCTTGAAGCTTGAAGGAGAGGATGATGAAGATGGAACCTTTTCAAGAAATCACCAACTAGAGATGTGTTTAGATGATGAAGAAGATTAAGAAAATGTGGTTAGTTGAAATTTTTGTGTTAGTGAAGGCAAGGAGGAGATGCGTAGTCGTGTAAAGTGTAGAGAGAAGGAGAAGAAAAATGAAAGAAAGATGAAGGTAGAGAGAGAAAGTGATAGCAAGGATGGAAGATGCTTTTAGGGTTTTTGAATTCATATAGTATGATTAATTAAGTAAAGCACACTTTTGGCTCCAAAGAGGGAGCATGCAGCAGTGTGAGGGAGGGAGAGGAGAGAGAAGAGTGTGTAGCTTCCTTGAGAAGCTTGCAGCTTTTTCAAAAAGAGGATTTGATTAGACATAAAGTAAATTACCTTCGGATAAGATAAGGTGATTTAAAATAATAGGATAATAAAGTGATTAGGATTTTAGCTATAGGTTATTACCCAATGAATAATTATTATAGTACACAAGCCAGTATTAATTATCCATCAGATAATAGAGCATACTGCAAAACTTTATTTAACAGTGCGTACCGAGATTTTATTTATCAGATAAAATCTCAAAAAATGAAAACTTTGTAAATTGTGCCCAGCTCGAGTTTAGTAAGATCCTCCGTTGACACTTCCACAAGTCAAAGTTTACCAGCCTCAGGAAAAATATTTCGCTTTCCCAGGTCCACTCAATGCACACGTAAAACGAAGAATATATTAAAATATTTGATATTTTTGGAATAATCCAGAAATTTTTTTAAAAATCACAAATATTAGAAAATGACTATTTATCCTGAAACAAACAACTGTTGGAGTGTCACACTGACTCTGCTCAGTGCGCACGTAAAATGACAAATATATTAAAATATTCGACGTCTTCGGAAAAATCCACAAAAATTCTCAAAAATCACAAATATTAGGAAATGATTATTCATCCCGAAAAAAATAATTTCTGAAGTGTTTACACTGACTCTGCTCAGTGTGCACGTAAAATGAGAAATATATTAAAATATTTAACATTTTAGGAAAAATCCTGAAAAAATTTTCAATAATCGTAAATATTATAAAATGATTATTTATGATGAAATAAATAATTTTTGGGATGTTACATAAATGAATTGAAACTTTTTCAAAAGTGGATATACAAATTGAAGCTCTAGGAGTATCAAGGATTCACACTTTAAAGCTAAAAAACAAGGGTTTGGAGAAAATGATAGTGAAACACAAATTTAATGCTCAAGAATGATTTTCATATTGTTCTCCAATTTTTCTTGAATGCCTAACCACTTTCTTTATAGCCCAAAGCTTTTTAGAGTCGTTGATGGTTGTTGGGAGCATTAAATGTTCTCAATAGAGCCGTTGGGAGATGACTTCTACTATCCTAGATAATTGGTAATTACTTTCCAATAACTGGTTATTTGGTTTAGCATAATCGGTTATGCGAAAAGGCATAACTGGTTATGAGCCATTAAAACAAAGCCATGTGCCTCTGACTTATACAATAATCGATTATGAGCTTTTAGAAAAATAGGAATTGGCTTCTAACTTAGTGAAAAAACCGATTATGGGAAATCCATTTCCCATAATCGGTTATTCCCTTTTAAAAACACTTTGGCGCGCTTCTGTTTTGACTAAATAACTTGTTATGGAACAGTGATAACTTGTTATTGGTTTGTCAAGAAAAACAAGATTTATAAGGATTTTACAACCAAAGATTCCCAAAAGCTTTTTAATCTTTTTAAAACCTTTTTGCTCAAACTTAAACAATATTTTCACAAGAATGAATCATGATTTTGCAAAGCCATTTAAGTTGGGTAAAAGCAAAGAAATGAGCTTTGTGTGATTCTTAAAATACCTTTACACAAAACCTAAGTCCTATATGCTAATCTTGAAGAGTCTTGGGACTTGATCTTTGCATTACCATTCATTTCTTGTTTATTATCATCAAAACCATTGCTTTAGTCAATGCTAATTACATTCTCCTCCTTTTTGATAATGACAAACAACCATTGAGAAAAAATTAGTTCAAATAAATTGGTATTCATAAAAAGTGTTAGAGACTTACTCCCACTCTATTTTTCAAGAGGTGATTATATCATATATGCATAGCTCCCCCTTAATTTTGGAATCCCAAGATCATTAAAACAATGCCTTTTGCTGTTTTACCTTAATTTTCTCAATGACATAAACCAACAACCTTCTCCCCCTTTTGTCATGATAAAAAAGATATACAATATATATTTGGACAAAAAGAGAGGGTGCACAAAACCATTGTCATTCAACAAATATTCATTAATAGCTTAGCAACAAGATAAATAGACCAATAGAAATTCATTTTAATAGACCATCCATTTCCAAATATCTAAGTCATACAAAAACATAATATTCAAAAGATAATCTACTATGGTTAGATAAGCTTTAAGCACAAAAAAGTAGCTATAACAAAATCCATAGAGCAAAAAATAATAATAATTCATGCCTAAGCCCCATCATCTTGCAGTGGTGGAAGACGACGCTCAATGCTATCCAAGCAGTCCTCCAAAGCCCTTAATCGGTCATAGATAGCTCCATTAATATGCTCCTGATAAACCAAAAAAAAAAACATGAGCTAGGCTTGTATACTTGCTATGGTAGCTAGGATCTGGACTTCATTTAAGGTAGGGGCCTCTTCCATAACTACATCAGCACCTCCTTTTGGTGTGGCTGCCTCACCTCCTTCTAGAAGAATTTTTGGGTTTTAATTGGTGGGAAAAGAAAGATATAAGAGGAAATTGTGTTTTAATGGTGGATTTTGGTGAGATTTGAGGTAGGTGAAGTGCTTGAGGGAGTGGGTGTGAGAGGAAGGTTGAGAGGTAGAAGATGAAAATGGAGGAGGGCCACACGTGAATGGAAAGGGAGGTTTGATAACTTCTGGAAATGAAGTTATTTCACTTAATTTTGAATGTATATGAGCATGCTATCCTTACATTTTATAGGCCAAAGGTTCAATTCATGCATGACTTTAATGATTTAAACTTGCTAACTCAAATGATTAAGAATTGAATCTTTGAGGATTTTATTTAAAGAAATTAGATTGATCATGATTTGATGGACTTTAACATTGTCTTGATGTAAGTATTCAACATGGAAAAGTTTTGGAAGGGCCAAGGAACTCAAAAAGGAGCTCAAATTTGGAAAAAAAAACGCAAAAAATGAGATGCTGCTGCCAACCCACGCCTAGGCTTGACAAAACCACGCCTAGGCGTGACAAACCCATGCCTAGGCGTGGAAAAACCAAGCCTAGGCGTGGAACTCTCAAGTTTTCAGGAATTTCAGACAGAGACACTTACGCCTAGGCGTGTAAATGTCACGCCTAGGCATGGCTTGCACCTGATAGCACGTGTTTCATAACCACGCCTAGGCGTGAGAAAAACACGCCTAGGCGTGTGAAAAGCCCTGGTCCGCGAATTTGACCCTTTTTATCTGATTTTTGAGGGGATTCTAAGGGGGGCTGTTTTGGGACCAACCACGAAATCCCTAGAGAAAGTGGGAGGAGGAGAAAACCTTGGAAGATTGAGGTGATTCAAGTGAAGAATCAAGATCAAGGAGGAAGATCAAGCATTGGATTCTCACCATTCTTGTTCATTCTTTCCCTTTTCTCTCTTGATTTGTAACTTGATGGGTTCTATGATTCCATTTGTTTTCTTCTCTTTCATGATGTGTAACTAAACCTTAATCTAGGGGCTCTCTAGGATCTTGCTATGGATTTGATTAATATGTGATTAATTAGGTATCCTTTCAATGAAATTGATTTTGTTCATCCATATCTATGCTTAATGCTTGTTGTTGATTGGCCATCAATTGCATGATTTTAGTATTCCAATTGAACTAGAGATAGGGAGTTGTGAATATGGATATGGTATGGTTGATGTATGTTCAATTACATTCTATTGTATTGAGTGTGTTGATTAGCTAATGGGATGGACACATACCCATTAGTCATGCATAGCAAGTGTTTGATAATTGGTCTCAAAGAGTGATTCTTATGTTAACTCACATGGACACATAGTGGATTAACTAGGTTTTGCATGGGCAATTGTCCTAGACATAGGCTCTTATCTATTGAAGGTTATCAGCTAACAAATATCATTTCATTGATTGGTACTTGTTGATTGCAATTATTCTTTGAAGTAGCAAGTGAATAGGGACCCCTAGGCTTTAATCATTCTCATCTTCTCTTGTGGAATTAGTGTTTGGTGTTTTCTTATTTTGTTTCTTTAAATTGTTATTTCAATTTCAACCCATTCTCATAATTCGTTTGCTTGGATAAAAATTTGTGAATTTTGATTAAGTTTAACATTCTTCTAATTAATCAATCCCTTGGGACACGATACTCTAACTCTCCTTTATATTACTTGTCGACCCGTGCGCTTGCGGATTTACGGATCATTACCAACAAGGTTGTTGGTTACTATTTAAAGGGGGTTCAATAACTGATTATTGGAATATGATAATCAGTTATTTTCGTGGCTTGAGAAAATGTAGCCTCTGTGAAAAGTGAATAATCGATTATGGCCATTTCATAATCGATTATTTATTTATTCCAGAGAACACCAAATAACCTTATAACCAGTTATGGGTTTCTCCAAATCGATTATTTTAGCTTGGCAAAGAGTAGTACCAACGTGTCATGACAATTCCAAAGGGCAAATAACTGATTATCAGACATAGAAATTCTTCAAGAATTTAGTCCTTAAAACATCAACTCATGCCATCTTGAGGGTGAACTTAGCTTGGCCTCATTTGCATCAACTCAAAACACCATAAATGCAACCCAAAAACATATTTCTCTTCTTCAAAAGTACCATAATGCAGTTTCTTCAGCAAGAACTTGAGATTAGAAATTTAGGAGACTTAGCATGGATCAAGTACTTGCAAAACAAACTTAGGGAAAACTCTAACGCTCAAGTCAATATTGGATTCAAACATAAATAAGGCAAGGTAATTATGCAAGGAATTCAATAATGCAACAAAGTATCAAATTATGCTAGAAAATGACAAGTTAGGCATGAAAATGACACATTATGTCAAGAACAAAGATATTTTCATCAAACATGCTATTTCAAACAAGAAGTAAACTTATCTAGCATATTATCACATGTAGAGATATTTTTAAGATATAAAGGTAGAAAAGTACTACTTTAAAGCAAGTTAAAGCATAGAATATAGTCTCCACCTATCCAAAGGTTGCAAGTCCAAGCTTCTTGGAGACAAAGAACAGAACTTGGAGTATTTTTTTGTCTTGTGCTTGGAGCAGCCATTTTTAAGATTCCAAAGTCAACTCTTAGCCTTCAAGCACATCTACAACACACTTCAATTTTTATTTTTTGGTACCCAAATTTTCTTAGGTCCTTGTGTGTTAGATTTTGGCAAGGTGCCTCTAGGGACCCAAATCAGTTTAGTCTCAACCGTGGTGTTCAAGTTCTTCCTAAAATTGTATGTAGAGGCACTATGCCTTTTTCTCCCACAATGAAAGCATTTGATAACGGGGCTACTTGATGTACTAGAGGAAATAAAGAAATTCTTGAAAAACTTTTGTTGGTTATTGGGATTATACCCTAAACCGGCCTTTTGGAAAACACATCTTTGTTTCCCTAGTAACACATTCAAGTTGCATCTTCCAAAATAAAATTTTGAAAGAGTGTTTTTCAAATCCTTAATTTTATTTTCAAATACTTTGCATGATGAGCAAGATGAGGGTGTGGGAGCATTATCATGTGAAGAACAAGTCATGCATAATAATGTTGGTGTATGCCTTAGAGGCCGATACATTTTGTCTGTATTTACATACATTGTATTATGCTATTTTTAATATATGAGGCATTTCATTTATTGTGTTATTTATGATAAACATAATAAAGTCCTTAGAATAGTAAGTTCGATGTCATAGGACATCAAGTGGTTGACTTGATCGTGAGATCCTATTGGATAAAATTAGAACACTATTCTTAAATGTCCTTAGTCAAGTATTATTGTTAATTAGGATGACAATAGTGCATTGAGACTAGTATGTGCATAGACTGATGACCACGTCTCACGGGTCATAGATATGAGATATCAAGTCTTCACATGGGTACATATTAGAGTAATGATGTACTAGACTGACCTGCCATAAGAACACTACATGGATCATTACGTGAGTGTCATAAGCAATTCTCTTAGTGACTATGGTATATGTGGTCCTTTGACCTGAAATCACTACGATTCCTACATGAGAAGTTATGTATTTTAATGCCATTAAATATCATCTGTAACAATGTGATTATAAAGTTAGTTATTGGACATACTACGAATCATGCAGAAGGATGTGAGTGACCTAGATAGGATTTGTCACTCTTACATAACAGGAGCGATGTCTTTGAGCCCCATAATTGAGTGAGACTGCGAAATGCATGGCCATGCTCAAATGAGTCAATATGAGATATTGATCTCATTTGTTGTTACAAAGTCCACTCGAGCATTAGGAAACGAAGGATTGAACTATACAAGGGTGATGTATTCCATGCCTTGTGTTCACTCTAGATATCTTAACAAATGGACTAAATTACACGGAAACATTGGTCATGAAAAAGTTATGTCAAATCACTGACATTCTCATTACTTGGGTAGCAGCGAAGTGTTGTTAGATACCGCTCATTACTTGTAATATTAAAATAGAATTTTAATATTACTGCCAACGTTATGAGAACATGCAGGGTCACACATATAGAGCAGACTAAATTGGAGCAATATATATCCAAGTTGGACTCGTATTCAAAAGTGGATCGAACTCATAATAGATGAATCTAGGGTTACACAGCTTACCCTGTTGCTGCTCACACTCACTTAAGGCAGTCACTATTATAAATAGTACTACTAAGGGGACTGCTAAGGCACTAATTACATAACCCTAGCCGCACCTACAGAAATAGTGAGTGAGAGAGTGACAAGTTTCTCATCTCTTCATAGCTATCACTGTGTCAGAGACGTGAGGCTCCTTTTGTGGATGTTGGACATTTGTGAGTCTGTTCATGTGGATACCACAGAGACATCGTTGCTGTTACGGTGTTGGTGATTCACATCACTTCCTTTTGATCACGCTTCAAGAGGTAAACAATTTTAAAAGCTCAAATTAAGGCCTTTTCGCATAGATCCTTGGTGGGAATTCTGTTTTTCGCCGCGTGATATATCTGCGATTCCCAACAAATAAGTTAGCATCAATAAGTCCTAGAGTCTCATTCTCAATTTTGAGTTCATTAATTTCCTTATTTAAAATAGAAATTTTGTTTACCAATAAGGAGATTGTTTTGTTGGAAGATAAAACCATTTTTGTGAGCCTCATGGATTCATTATATAATTCTTCAAATGCATCTTGCAGTTCATCATAGGATGAGGAAGAGTTTAAGTTTGAGGATGTTACCTTTGTGTCATCTTCTTCTTCCTCTTGTCCTCTAGCCATGAGACATAGATTGACTTTCTTATTGTCCGAGCTATTGGTTGAGTCCATATCATTATCATCCCAAGCTATGTAAGCTCTTCTTTCTTTCTTATCCTTTGAGGACCTCTTCTCATATTTTTTCACTTTCCTTTGATAGATTGGACACTTCATCTTCATGTGCCCCGGTTCTCCACATTCATAGCATTTAGGAGTAGATGAGGTTCCTTCCCCTATGTGATAGGCATTCTTTTGGGGAAAAGAGAGATCTTCTTTGAGCTCCATTCTTCTTAAATAATCTTCTAAATTTTTTTACTAGAAGACCAAGATTCTCCTTATTTATTTCCAAGCCATCTCCATCATCTTCATCATCATCATCATTGACCATGGAGGAACTAGCCTTGAGAGCTATTCCCTTCTTTTTTATGTCAAGATCCTCACTTTGGTTGAGTCTATTCAACTCCAATTCATGTTCTTAGAGCTTGCCAAAAAGTGTGGCTAGGGTCATGGTTGAAAGATTTCTTGACTTCGCAATAGCCGTCACTTTAGGTTGTCAATGCCTGCTCAAACATCTTAACACTTTGTTAATAAGATATTTATTAGGAAAAGTCTTTCCCAATGAACCAAGATGATTTGTAATATGTGTGAACCGTTTTTACATTTCTTGAATGCTTTCACCTTGGTTCATTCTAAAAAGCTCATACTCATAAGCGAGAGTATTTATCCTTGATCTTTTCACTTCACTAGTACCTTCATGGGTTACTTGTAGAGTGTCCCACATTTCTTGGGCAGATTTACAATTTGAGACTCTAAAGAATTCATCATACCACAAAGTTGTGGTAATGATGTTTTTGGCTCTCAAATTGTATTGGACATTTCTCTTATCATCATCAGTCCATTCATTTCTTAGTGTATTAACGCTTACATCATTAGCAACTTATGTGGGGACAAAAGGACCATTTTCAATAGCATCCCACATATCTAAGTCAATAACTTCAATAAAAATTTTCATTTGTCTTTCTAATAAGCATACGCATCCCTATTAAAAAATGGAGGTCTATAGAGAAAAAAACTTTCTGAAAAATCATTTGAGGAGACCATCACATTCTCTTGAAGTTACTAAGCTCATTACACAAGAGTCTAGCTCTAATGCCACTTGTTACCAAGTGGCCTCAATACTCAAGAGGGGGTGAATTGAGTATATAAAATATTTTTGCAAAACACTTTACTATTAATTTTCATTGAAGCTATTGATTGATTGAAGTGAATAAATAAATGAGATTCAATAATTCACTCATAAATAAATAAGACAAGATAGAAAGTATTCAAGCAAACAAATAAGATTAAAGTACAAATGTAAAGAGATAAAGTCAAAAAGATCAAACACAAGATTAATCTTGGTTCAGTCACTAATCCACTTGTGGCCTATATCCAGTCCTCAAGCAATTACTTGAGATTTTCTACTATATCTTCAAGTTTTAACGGGTGCTTACAACCTTTACACAATAGAGTACTCACCATACCTTAAGATACCTCACCCTTTGTGCTTGAGCCTTAACTTCAAGGGATATCTCACCCTTTACAACCTTGAGGGATACCTCACCCTCTTTACCAACAAGGGATACATCACCCTTACAACTTTGAGAGATACCTCACCCTCTTTACAAACAAGGGATACCTCACCTTTTACTCTAGAGGGATACCTCACCTTCTTTACAACTTAAACAAAGTGTAGATGAATTGAAACTCTCTCAAGAGTGGATATACAAACTGAAGTTCGATGGGTATCAAGAATTCACACTTTAAAGCTCAAAGACAGGGGTTTGGAGAAAATGATAGTGAAACACGAATTTAATGCTCAAGAATAATTTTCATATTATTCTCCAGCTTTTCTTTAATGCCCAACCACTTTTATCTGTAGCCCAAAGCTTTTTAGAGTCGTTGGTTGTTGTTAGGGGTATTAAATGCTCTCAATAGAGTCGATGGGAGATGACTTCTATTATCCCAGATAACCAGTTATTGGTTTCTAATAAGTGGTTATTTGGGTTAGCATAACATATTATGGGGAAAAGGCATAACCGGTTATGAGCCATTAAAACAGGTCCCTACGCCTCTGATTTATACAATAACCGATAATGGAGATTCAATAATCAGTTATAAAATTTTAGAAAAATAAGAATTGGCTCATGACTAAGTGAATAACTAGTTATGGGAAATCCATAATCAGTTATTCTTTTTTAAAAATACTTTGGCGTGCTTCTGTTTTGGTCAAATAACCTATTATGGAACAGTGATAACTTGTTATTGGTTTATCAAGAAAAGCAAGATTTCTAAGGATTTTATAACCAAAGATTCCCAAAAGCTTTTTAATATTTTTAAAACCTTTTTGCTCAAACTTAAACAACATTTTCACAAGAATGAATCATGATTTTGCAAAGCCATTTAAGTTGGGTAAAAGCAAAGAAATGAGCTTAGTGTGATTCCTAAAATACCTTTACATAAGACCTAAGTCCTATAAGCTAATCTTGAAGAATCTTGGGACTTGATCTTTGCATTACCATTTCTTTCTTGTTTGTTATCATCAAAACCATTGGTTTAGTCAATGCCAATTACAATGCTCCTACTATAGCTCCAATAATTGAACTAACTATGTATACTTATAACCCTTTGTAAACATGTTTGACAAGTGCAGGACCAATACTTGTTGTTGGGTTCATGGATGCTCCTGATATAGACCTACAAGCAAATGCAATTTCAATTCTTATCAGAAATCCATATCAGCCTCATGGATGATTTTTAGACATGTCTAATATTGATATTAAAATACATCAACCAATAATTAATTGATTACCCAACAACAAAGACATTCAACATTATAGTCATTCCAACTGCAACTCCTGTCAAGGCATTCAATGTTATTGCACATTACAAATCAGTACCCATTACAACCATCCTGCTATACAGCATAATCAATTATATTATGAATGAGAATTACCAAGGAACCATATTCAACCCCAAGCTCATGCTCTTTCCTCTTATTGTCTTTGTTTTGGAGATTTCTATTAGAAAGGAAAGTTAGTTATTATCATATTGCATATGTAGTTGAAGATTTATTAGTTGTCCTCTGGTTTTGCACCATTCTCCATTTGTAGCCTTTTTTTTCTTCTTTTCTTTCAAAGTAATATAACATCTAAAAGTAGTATTCAGTATCACAATGCGAAAGCAAGAAAACTATGCAGCTCAAGATTTATAACGATAAATAAAACACTTTTAGTGGATGCAAAATTGTATTTTCTTATAGCACAATAGCCCAAATGATCTCTAAGGAAGCCTAGCCTGCTGAACACCTAGTTACTGTAAACTTAAGGCTAAAAGGAACCAAAATAGCTAAATAAAAGGTGTAAGGAACCCTACCACATTGATTGAGAAAAGTACTTCCATTAGTGGCACAATTTGCGTTTATAGAAAGCACAGACTTATGCCTCATTTAACTGTTACAACCAAGAGCACATAAACATATCAAGTTGTGCTTCTATGGAAAATTAACATTCTAATTTGCCATTGTGCTATTGCAACATGTATGAATCACTTTGCTTTCAACCTGGGCAAAAGAAAAAAAAATAGAAAACCAGCCAGCTAAGAAGCACTTGCAAGAGGAACACCCCAACTAACATAAATTGCCAGAGGATTCACAACGTTTTATGTTTACAGGAACCTTTGCGTCAGGCAGCTGGCAGCATACTGCAAATGCATAGAGTTTGATATGGGATTAAAAGTTGTAAACCCAAGTGCAGGTTATTTCAAGTAATAAATTCTTGGGAGTCCTAGGTCGATCCACAGGGAATTGAAGAAGAAAAATTTATTTGACGTAAGAAAAATATTTTGTTACAATAATAAAGGTAATAAAAACTTGGTCACAAATAAAAAGGAATTGCTTGGGCTAGGAGATCCACACTTAGTAAATAAATTAAGGACAATATTAATTCTTTTATAACTCAATTAGAATCCACACATAACAGAGGTTTCAATCAGAAAATACAACGTTCAAAGTTCATTAAAAATTATATACGTAATTATATTATGATTCCTTTAATCATCTATTAACACCATCACTCATAAATGTGATTAAGCATTCATTGTGCCAAAATCTTGTCTACAACAAATCAAGATCTCCACTTTATAAGGAGAGTTTCTAACACCAACACTTGTAAATAGGTTAAAGCATTCATTGTACCAATCTCTTGTCTACAACAAATCAAGAACTCCACTTTACAAGGAGAGTTTCTAAATTGATTGGAAATAAAATACAATACGTATAATGACCACTTGAAAATATATTATTTAAGCACAAGAGATAAATTAATCTAACCTTACTTCATTACCAAGAGCTTCACTCTATCACCTAAGTAAAATGAAACTTAGTTACTCATAAATAAGAAGAAAGAAAGAGAGAAGAAGAAGAAAAAGAACATGACTTCAATTTAGAACAAAGGAAAATTACTACAAGAAAACCTAGTAACAAACTAGCATCATTTTGCTACCTAAAACCTAACCCTTCAATGATCTGGCAAGGCCCCCTTTTATAGAGGATTAGAGATACAAAATGACAAGGAGGCTGAGTCATTTGTGGGTGGATGAATGGAAAATGAGTGAAAAATGCTAAATGACTCTTGGTGAGTGAAAAATTATAGAGATTCCTTATCTCTGAAATCATTTAGTTCTGAAGTCACTCAGAATAAGTAAATATGATCTTCATCAAAGTTGTAGAGCTTGATCTTGGATTCAAAATGGGCACTAGAATCACCTTATTTGGTCACCTACAGCCCAAGATATGGGCCAATTACTGCAGAGTGTTCATGCCCAGTTTCAGCACCTTTGTTCTGACTTTCAAACCCAATATCACCTACTAGACCTCCGAATATTGAAAGGTGTTCAACATAAAAGTTGTAGATATAGGTCTTAACTATTCAACATCAAACTTTCAGCCTATTTGACAACTTCTAGCCCTAAATATATCATGAACAATACACATAGGTCAAGCTGTTAAGAACAAAATTCTAGTTCTTGCTTCAACCCCAATTTGAGTTATCTACTCATGTGATTGGGCCTTTGAGGTCTTCATGAAAGTTGTAGATCTCTCTCTTATCTTTCAAATGTCACTAGAATCACCTCAAAAATTCACCTACATCAAAAGATATAACCCAAATACAGAAACAGTATAAGACGTAAATCATACTAAAAATTTCAATTAAGTCCAATTTGAGTTCAAACTTACAAAACATAACCAAACTCAATCAATTAAGTGCATGAGAGTGTAAATGACTAAAAATGAAGGCTTATTAATGTATAAAACATGTGATCATAAAATTTCCCCACACTTAGCTTTTTGCACTCCTAAGCAAAACACATAAGACCACCCACTAAAAAAACGAAACAGACTCAAAAGCTAAATACTCTAAAAGACTCAATTTCTAATAATATTTAAAAATAAAGAGTAATCAATAATTCAAGTAATCAAAACATTCATAAGGTAATATATCTTCACATCTCAAATCCATAAGTAAGGATATTTCAATTGAAAAACATGAGTCAAGAATGATAGATCTTCACAAGATTTGTTCTGAATCCCTCATGTGTTTAAAAGGTAGGTATTTCACTCAATTCAACCCATGAAAATTGTACTACCATAAGCTTGCTTATCTTCTACTTCTCCTCTACTTAGAACATACACACACACAAATCATGAGGACTTTATTCAAGGTTGTAATAGGGTCAAGGTAAAGGATAAAGTAATATAGATATAACAAGTTAAATACCAAAGAGAATAAAAGAACACGAAAGTTGAGTTCAATTAACAAGCATGAAAGTTCATCCTAACTCTATCTAATACAAATTGCCTTTACATATTCTTTTCCTTTCCTTTATTGCCTTGTTGACCCTCTTTTTCTTTTTACTTTTTTTTTATTTTTGATTTATTATTATTATTTTTTATTTTTTTATTTTTTTTACAAAAAGAACATCATATATATATATTTTTAACCATTCTACACACACACCCCTACACTTGTTTAAGAACTCATCCAATGACAAAACTAATGTTCTCTTATTCCCTAAGGCCATGTAAGAACATGATTTTTTCATTTAATGCACAAAATGAGTTCAAAACAAAGAATGATCAAATAAACTCAAAGGGGTTAAGCAAGGGAAAATAGGTCATTTCTAATACTTTACGTTGGCAGGAATCAGAGAATTTACAATAAGTCACAAGAGTGCTTGATATCATATTAAGAATTAGAGAATTTTCAAGAAGTCATAAGAGTATTTGATATCATATTGAGACAATATGCTGCTAAGCAAGGCTGGCTATTTGATTAAAGTGGCTATTTCAAGAAAAATGTCTCAATCATATTTATGTATGCATATGAAAATGTAGTCTCAAAAAGAATTAAAGCAAGTTCTAGAATAACAATTCCATGAGTGAAATTCACACAAGAAAGAAGAGAATGGTACAAATGTTCAATCCATTCATCAATAGGCTCAAAATCTCACAAGGCATAATTCTATCATTCTCAGTCCACCAATTCAACATCCATAACCAAGCATCTGATTTTTAAGAAAGAAGACAATTAACTCAATCATGTAAATTTTCCTGAATTTGAATTGCTACTTCCACACAAACTAGTGATCTACCCCAACTAAGATGTATCTCAAGAGTAAAATTTACTCCTTACTCTGCCATCCTTAACTGGTTTAGTAAATTACCGACAAACATATAAACATAACAAACATATTAATACACACACTTCCTAAATTTTTTTTATTTTTTTATTTTTTTGGTTTTTTTTTTACACAACTATCCTTTCCCCTAACCAGATCATAACGTTGTCCTTAATGTCAAAGATAGATAAGTAAAGGATAGAATATAGTACCTGTTATTTCAATTACTGAAAAGAGAAATCTTATACAAATTAAAACAGAAATAAAGTACGATAAATAATACTAAAGATAAAGGAAAGTTATAGATGAAGTGCCAGATCACACTCTTGTTCCTTGTTGCCTCCCTTGCTGTTGCCTCTCTTGCTACTGCCTTTCTTGCTGCTGCCTCCCTTGCTGCTGCCTCCTGACCAATCTATCTGAGTTATTACTAATTCAGGTTCATAAACAAAAGTTTGTAATTTATCAATTAATTCATCAACAATATAAGTAGAGATAAGGAGTTGTCTTGCTGAAGGTGTGATAAATTTCTGTTCCACAGCATGATCAACAAAAGATAACAAATTATTAAAGAAATTATTAACATTCAACAAAGCAATGGGTTTATGGTGGATGTTCAGTTGGGCCCAAGAGACAATTTGAAAGACTTCTTCCATAGTACCAAAATCACCTGGTAAGGCTATGAATGCATCAAAGTTTGCAAGCATTGTCCTCATTCGTTCATCCATATATGATACTTGAAGCTCCTCCCCAATTGTTTTTCCAGTGATATTCTGTCGAGCTAAAGGTCTAAGAATGATACCTAAAACCTGACTGCCTCTTAAATGTGTAGCAAGTGATACAATCTTCATTAACTCAATGCTACCTCCCCCATATACTAAATGAATTTTTCTCGCAGCAAGTGTTCGACCAAGAGTGATTGCTGCGTCTACATACTCTAAACCCTTCCCATCAGTTGACCTACAAAATACATAGATATTGGTAAGTCTACGAATAGAAGAAGAAGCTCCCTCCATTTCTACACTCACACTCTCTTTGAATGATTACGAGTTACAAAAAAGTAAAGAAAATTGAGTGTTTAAATAGGGAAGAGAATAGAAAAAGTAATAATAGCTCCTATATGGGTAGGTTGGCTGTTGTCAGAAAAGTTTGAAATTAAGAAACAATTTTTTTATTATTTTTTTGTTTTTATTTTTTTTTGTTTTTGTTTTTTTTTTTTACTTCAAGAAAACCATCAGGGTAAAGAAGTCTAGAAACCCCTGAAGGACCCCGTTCAAAGGATCATCTATCCAAAATCAAAATTCAACAAAATCATACAAAGATAAAATAATAATAATAAATTATTACATACCTTTATGTATAGGTTTCATGGCGGATCTTTATACTGCGCGTCATGAGTGCAATAATACTAAGACGACTCAACCAATCTAGGCATTCTTCTCCCTCCCGCTTGTGGGATATCCCAGCCTATGCATCTTCCCTCTAGTTAAAGAGAGAAAATCTGAATACGACGACCAGTGACCACAGCCAGTGAGAGGTCGCTGAAGAACCCATGGCATTAAATCACAGGATCCAGCCTAGAGGCATTGTCACGCGAGAATGCAAACACGGGACGCTTCTTTCTGTTTATCAGTAAGTAGAGCCTACGATTAAAACCTAGGAATACTTGTGCGGCTCTCTACAGAGCATGGCACATGAACTTTATTTATCGATCGGCGTACGAAGGTCCACCCGAGTAAATGATGGGTCTACTACTGGCAGGGGCTCCTAATCTAATTAAAGACCAAGTACAACCGAAGTTTCGCCCTCTTTTTTTTCTTATTTTTTTATTCTTTTTTTAATTTTTTTAATTTTTTTCTCTTTTTTTGTCTTCTTTTTTTTAAGATGTACAAGATAATATATACATGTTTTTGTGATTGTGGCTCACATCTACCTCTAGTTTCACGTTCAGAAACGGCTTAAACGCCTTCTATGGGTCGAGGATAAGCTTCCCATCCAATTTTCTTATAAATTGGTAAACAGGGTCTTTTTGAGTCAGATTCCCAAGACCATAACGCAGAGCTCATCCTTAAAGAGATTCCACAAACTAAGAAGTTCACGTTGCATAACTCCACAAGAATGCGTCTCAAGAGTCAATAAGATATTATCTAATGACTCCTTACTCAGTCCATTCTTAATGAAGAATATTTTATCTTCTCTGTTTATGGAAACCATCCCCAAAGAGCAACATCGCGTGTTACAATTTCATCGTGCACACTTATAACAAACTTGCATTCTTTTCGCTCTTCTCCTTTTTGAAAATGAATTTTTACCGAGACCAGGCATGTATAGAACAAATGAATCTGAAGATTCACCAGCTAAACGAACCTTTGCTTCAATTATCCAGCGTATATCTTCTGGGATGCCCTTGTACATTAACAGTCTCATTCTTTCACACCTAACTTTGTAGATTTTGGTTAGAGCATTTTTAGGAACAGAAGGGAAATGTTTTCTTAGATTTGAGAGGATGACATCCATTTTGAAGGAAAAGGAATCAGTTATTATGGGAAATTGAAAGACAAACCAACTTGAGAGTCACGAAGTACCGTTATCTGCCATTTAACCGGGAATCGCAAAAATAAATAAACAAACTTAAAATAAATTCTACTCATAACAAGGATTAGAAAGGGAGATAGATTCTACCTCAACAACTTGATGTTCCAAAAATAGTTTGAGTCTTTGTCCATTGACCTTAAATACAATACCATTCCTATGATTCTTAATGTCTATGGCCCCATAAGGATACACATGTTTGACAATAAAGGGACCAATCCACCTAGATCTCAATTTTCTAGGGAATAGGTGAAGACGATAATTATAAAGCAAAACTTTTTGAATAATTTCAAAAGATTTTCTCAAAATTGATTTTTCATGAAAAGCTTTTGTTCTAACTTTATAAATTTTTGAGTTTTCATATGCATCATTTCTCAATTCCTCAAGTTCATTCAATTGCAATTTGCGTAACTTGGAAGCATCATCAAGATTTGAGTTGAAAGCTTTAATGGCCCAAAATGCTTTATGTTCCAATTCTACAGGCAAGTGACAAGGTTTTTCATAGACTAACCGATAGGGTGACATGTCTAAAGATGTTTTGAAAGCAGTACAGTAAGCCCAAAGTGCATCATTTAATCTTAAAGACCAATCTTTACGATTTGGGTTAACCATTTTTTTCAAAAAAAATTTAATCTCCCTATTTGCAAATTCAACTTGTCCACTTGTCTGAGGGTGATAAGGGGTAGCAATTTTGTGTGTGATGCCATATTTCTTCATTAAAGATGCAAATGGTTTATTACAAAAATGTTTTCCCCTATCACTGATGATAGCTCAAGAGATTCCAAATCGACTCAAAACATTTTCTTTTAAAGATTTCAAAATAGTTTTGTGATCATTGTGTCGACATGGAATCGACTCAATCCATTTTGAGACATAATCAACTACAACCAAAATATACACAAATCCAAATGATGATGGAAATAGACCCATAAAATTAATTCCCCAACAATCAAAAATTTCAATGACAATGATAGAGTTCAAAGGCATCCTGTCTCTTTTAGAAATGGAACCCAATTTCTGACAACTTTCATAACTTTTGCAAAAAATATAGCTATTCTTAAATAATATGGGCCAATAAAATCTACACTGCAAGATTTTTGCAATTATTTTCTTTGAATAAAAATGACCTCCACATGCTTCTGAATGACAAAATTTAATGACACTATTTACCTCACTATCGAGTACACATCTCCGAAAAATTTGATCAGGACAATATTTGAACAAATATGGGTCATCCCAATAGAAATTTTTCACCTCAATCAAAAACTTTTTTCTGTCTTGGTGCGTCCATTGAGGCAACATCTTACCTTCTTGTTCTTTGGTCAAGGATAAGGAAATTACCACTGGAAAGTTTTGTTCTTCCCCCAAAAATATGTACTTCAACCCAGCAGGTAATGGCTTTAGTTCCACTGTGGGTACTTCTTCATGGGTATCATCATTCATGGGTTTTAACTCTTCAAATCTTGGCTTCCTTCCTTTGTATTCCATTTCCTATGTATAGTCAAGTAAAGAGCATATTTCAAAAACATCATCATCTAATTGTGTAGCTGAATCAAATGAATTAATTAAACAAATTTCTAATGGGTCAAAAGAACTCCTGATTTGAAGATGATCATCTATAATGGCCTCAATCCCTTCAATTTCTTCATTTTCATCATAAACTTCTTGCAGTTGCTTGCACATGTTGAAAATATTAAGCTCTAGTGTCATATTTCCAAAAGTTAGCTTCACCACTCTATTTCTGTAATTTATCAGAGCATTAGATATTGCTAAAAATGGGTGACCTAAAATAACAAGAATTGAATTGCTACTATTTTCCATAAGTTCAGTTTCCAAGACAATAAAATCTACAGGATATATGAATTTATCAACTTGTACTAACACATCTTTCACTATTCCTTTTGGAATTTTAATTGATCTATCTGCAAGTAGAATAGTTACAGAAGTTAGTTTTAACTCACCAAGATTGAGTTGCTGATAAATTAAATATGGAAGCAAATTAACACTAGCACCAAGATCAAGTAAAGCTTGTTCAATTTTATGTTCTCCAATAATGCATAAAACTGTAGGACAACCAAGGTCTTTATATTTCAACTCATTATTGTTTTGAATAATGGAGCTTACCTGTTCAGTCAAAAATGCATTCTTTTTCACATTATGTTTTCTTTTAACAGTGCACAAGTCCTTTAAAAATTTGGCATAACAAGGAATCTGTTTGATAGCATCTAACAGAGGAATATTGACCTTCACTTGTTTAAGGATTTCAAAAATGTCACTTTTATGATTCACTTTACTTGAATTGTATAATGCTTGAGGATATGGGGGTGAAGGCGAGGGTTCGGTCTCCTTTTGGCTAGGTGGCTTATCAACTCCTTCCTCATCTTTGGTACTTAACTATTTTTCTCACAAGGGTCAGGAATTTGTTTTTCAACAACATTTTCACTCCTAAGAGTATCACTGATTGGACTTGATCTATTTGTTGGCTTTTTGAACTACCCTCATTTAGGCTATACTGACTCTTGGGATTTGGTTGAGGTTGAGAGGGAAATTTTCCTTTCTCGTGAATGGCAAGTGCAGAAGAAAGTTTAGCAAGAGTATCTTTTATGTCAATCATTGCTTGAATGTTTTGGTTATTAATGGCCTCTTGCTTTTTCATGAATGCATGCAATGTTCCTTTAAGATTTTCCTATATGGTGGGACATAGGGTGCATATCATTGAGAATTTTGTGAATTCTGCTGTGCCTGAGGAGGTGGTGGTTGCATGAATTGTGCCTGATTGTTGGTCCTCCAACTGAAGTTCAGGTGATTTCTCTATCTCGGATTGTATGTATCTGAAAAAGAAAAAGTGAATGACTTTTTAAAATTATTCATTGCATTTACTTGCTCATGCACAACTTCTTTAAAAATAAGAATTTTTGGACATTCATTTGTTGAGTGTCCCAATTCATCACAAATGCTACAAATTTCTTCATTTTGCACAGATTTGATTTCTTTTACTTTCCCTGATTCCATGGCTTTAACCTTTCTAGCCAAACTAACAAATCTTGCATTTAGATCTTCTTCTTGACTAAGATGATATTTTCCTTTACTAGCATTTGCAAGGTTATATCTAATTGAATTTTCAGAATGATTAGTATCATGCCAAGATTGAGAATTTTCAGTCAAATGGTCTAAATAGTCAAAAGCTTCTTCAGGTTCTTTATTAAGAAATTCTCCATTACTCATTGTTTCCACAAATTATTTAGTTTCGGGTGTTAACCCTTCATAAAAGAAGCTTATAGTACGTCATTTTTCAAAACCATGATGTGGGCAAGAATTTAACAAATCTTTAAAACGTTCCCAACTTTGAAAATATGCTTCATTTGAATTTTGAAAAAAAAATTGGATTTATCTTTTCAAAGCATTAGTTTTATGTGTTAGAAAAAAAAATTTTAAAAACTTACCTTGCATTTCTTACCATGTGCCAATTGATCTTGGTTTCAAAGTGTTAAGCCAAGCTTTTGCTTTATCTTTTAAAGAAAAAGAAAATAATTTAAGCTTAACAACCTCTTCAGTGCAAGTTTGATCATGAAAAGCGGTACATACTTCCTCAAATTCTTTTAGATGTAAATATGGACTTTTAGATTTTAAACCATGGAAATTAAGAAGTAAAGAAATCATACCTGACTTGAATCTAAAATTATTAGTATTGAGTGGAAAGATAAAATATGATAGACTAGAATTTCGAGATGGTTGCAAATACTCACGCATAGTTCGCAACGGTTAATTATCATGTTCATCATGCACACTTTCATTTTCAGCCATTGTGTTTGATGTGTGTGATTGTGATTCAGACAAATCAATATGTAAAGTACTAGGATTAACTTTAACTAAACGATTAGAATTTAAATCATGATACCAATTAAGCATAAACAAGTAACTTAAAATATAAAATAAAATGTACAAGCTAGCAGTATAAATCGTCCATTAAATATTAACAAAGATGTGGTATAAACTAACCACTAAATAAATTAATAAGCAGATAAAGTAAAAAGTTAGATAGCTGATAAAGTAAAAAGTTAGATAGTTAAAAAGAGAGTTAGTAAGTTAGTAAATTAGTAAACAAAAAAAAAAAAATGACAAAAAATAAATAAATGACAGAAGATAAATACAAAAATAAAGTACAAAAAATAATATACAAAAAATAAAGTACAAAAAGTAAATTTAAAATATAAAAACAGAGAATCGACAAGCCGATTTTTTGCTCCGGTGAGAGAGAAGAGAAGAAGAAATATTATTTCATTAATAATTAAAGATTACAGAGAAATGAGGGAGAGTTTCCCCCATTAAATTAGTATGTTAAAAGAGTAGAATATATACACAAAATATTTACACCATAAATTTGTTCTTCAAATCAAGTCCCTGGCAACGGCACCAAAAACTTGATGTGGTATTAAAAGTTAAGTTGCAAATCCAAGTGCAGGTTATTTCAAGTAATAAATTCTCAAAAATTCGAGGTCGATCCACAGGGAATTGATGAAGAAAAATTTATTTGACGTAAGGAAAATATTTTGTTATAACAATAAAGGTGATAAAAACTTGGTCACAAATAAAAAGGAATTGCTTGGGCTAGGAGATCCACTCTTAGTAAATAAATTAAGGACAAGATTAATTCTTTTATAACTCAATTAGAATCACATAATGGAGGTTCCAATCAGAAAATACAACGTTCAAAGTTCATTAAAAATTATATACGTAATTATATTATGATTCCTTTAATCATCTATTAACATCACCACTCATAAATGTGATCAATCATTCATTATGCCAAAATCTTATCTACAACAAATCAAGATCTCCACTTTATAAGGAGAGTTTCTAACACCAACACTTGTAAATAGGTTAAAGCATTTATTGTGTCAATCTCTTGTCTACAACAAATCAAGAACTCCACTTTACAATGAGGGTTTCTAAATTGATTGGAAACAAAATACAATACGTATAATGACCACTTGAAAATATATCATTTAAGCACAAGAGATAAATTAATCTAACCTTACTTCATTACCAAGAGCTTCACTCTGTCACCCAAGTAAAATGAAACTTAGTTACTCATAGATAAGAAGAAAGAAAGAGAGAAGAAAAAGAAAAAGAACATGACTTCAATTTAAAACAAAGGAAAATTACTACAAGAAAACCTAGTAACAAACTAGCATCATTTTGCTACCTAACACCTAACCCTTCAATGATCTGCTAAGGCCCCCTTTTATAGAGGATTAGAGATACAAAATGATAAGGGGGCTGAGTCATTAGTGGGTGGATGAGTGGAAAATGAGTGAAAAATGTCAAATGACTTTTTGTGAGTGAAAAATTATAAAGATTCCTTGTATCTGAAATCATTTAGCTCTAAAGGCATTGAATACGTCAGAATGAGTAAATGTGATCTTCATCAAAGTTGTAGGGCTTGATCTTGGATTCAAAATGGGCACTAGAATCACCTCATATGGTCACCTATAGCCTAAGATATGGGCTAATTACTGCAGAGTATTCAAGCCCAGTTTCAGCACCTCTGTTCTGACTTTCAAGCCCAATATTACCTATTAGACCTCCAATTCTTGAAACGTATTCAACATAAAAGTTGTAGATATAGGTCTCAACTATTTAGCATCAAACTTTCAGCCCATTTGATAACCTCTAGCCTGAAATATGTCATAAATAGTACACATAGGTCAAGCTATCAGGAACAACACTCTAGTTCTTACTTCAACCTCAATTTGAGTTATCTACTCATGTGATTAGACCTTTGAAGTCTTCATGAAAGTTATAGATCTCTCTTTTATCTTTTAAATGCCACTAGAATCACCTCAAATATCCACCTAGAGCAAAAGATATGACCCAAATACAAAAATAGTGTAAGACATAAATCATGCTAAAAAATTCAATTAAGTCCAATTTGAGTTCAAACTTACAAAACATAACCAAACTCAATCAATTAAGTGCATGGATAGTGTAAATGACTAAAAATGAAGGCTTATTAATGTATAAAACATGTGATCATCAAAGTTGAAGAATAATTTTGTGCACAAAAACTTGACCTTGCTTTGCTATACTCTCTGACTGCCCTATGGCTTGTAGAAATGCCCCTGAGTACCAATAGAGACATGTGAGAATCAATGCAGCCACCAAGTGTAAGATAATTGGCCTTTGCAATATGATTCCCATTGCTATATATTTGTTTGCCCTATATGCTTGCCCACACACAGTTTGCATAGCACTTACCTTCCCTATAAGGAGATTTCAATAATCACAACAAATATGAATATGCAAAAGTGAAGTGAAGTTGCAGATTAATAAAAATTGCCTTCAATGAAAGATATACAAGAAAACACTGTGTACACTGAATTGAAAGTTAAAAAAGAAAAACAAACTACTCCAGATATAAACTAATTCTACGGTACATTGTTGCTAAATATAGTATTTCTTCTACTTCTTAATAAGAGATCATACCTGACCTGTATCTTAATATCACTCCACATTACTGCTTGTATTACATTCAAGTGGTGGTATTGCTCTTGCACTTCTTCAAAGCTGTGTAAGAAGCTATTTTCATAAGTTACCTTTATAAACTATTATTTTGAAATGGTGTTCGGTTTTACAAAGAAAAATTAACCAATTTGGTGTTTAATAAATTGTTGAAACAACCCCAAAATATAAAACAGCAAAAAAATTTCAAAAAAAAAAATACAGCTTTTTATAAGTTTATTAAGCAGCTATAATTGATTCTTCTAAAAAATATACAGGAGCATCTACAGAAAGGAAAAACCAAGCTCACTCAGAATGAAATGGTAGGTAAAAGTATGAGTACAAAACAAGGCATACCATAATTCCATAAGTAGGACCCTGAATTCCAATACTAGTTATGGATGCCCCAGTAAGCTGTAGAGATCCCAATAGCAGAAGCTCTGCTGGGTCGCCTATGGTTGGAGATGGGTCGCTGGATTTGAGTCGCCTCTTGGTCAGAGATGGATCGCACCTCAGCTTGGTTATAGGTGAGAGGTGGTGTCGCCAACAAAGGATGGCTGAGGGTGAGGCGGTGTCACAGTTTGGTGGGATGGCACAAAGGAGAAGAGAGAAAATTAGGGTGGACGACACAGTGGCTTAAGTGAAAATTTTAGAATCAAATTAGAAACAACTGGAATGTGCTCTCCATTACCATTTTTTATTAAAAAAAATAGAAATGATTTTCTTACATCATTTCTAATCCAACATCATTTTTTATGCTTAAAATGGGTGGATGTGATTAAGTAAAAGAATGTGATAGAAAAAAGTAAGTATAATGAATGGTATTGGAAATGGTGTAAAAAGAGATGTATGTACTGTTTGTGGTAAGAATATAATTGTTGAAAAAAAAAAGATAAAAAAAGAGAAACATAAGAGGATGATAAGAAAATAAAGATAATGTGTTAAATAAAAATGTAAAGATATACAAAATATGCAAATAATATTATGATTTCTTTTAAATAATATATATGTGTTTTATTTTTAAATTAATCATGAGATACTAATAACTAAGTGTTATGATTTTTTTTTTTAGAAAAAGCTCTTTTAAAGTGAACAAGTAAAGTTATACTTATCTTGTATTTAATTAAAAGTATATTATGATGTTAACCTATTAAAATTTAATAGTGTTTTTAAAATTATATTATTTAAAATTTATTATTTATTATATTATATAAATATTAAAATGTTATTTATCTTTTCCCACTTTGATGTGTCACTTAGCCTATTCTCATTCTTAATTCCATTCCATTCTACATAAACTCCATTTTTCTTTCAGGGAAGAATCACAAAAACATTGTGCTATCGTGGTCAAACATGAATTAATCACATGGGTGATTCTAATGGACCGAATTTGTGAAAATATCTCGTGATCTTGGCTGAACTTGTGGATATACCTTATGGTCTCAAAAAAAAATCTTATAATTACCTTTTAATCATCTCACAATTTATAATTTTTGAAAGGTGACACTGACAAGAGCTGGGCGGCAGCGTTAGTGAGAGATGGTTGAAGGTACAAGTCATGTGAAAGTGGTCATGGATAAAGGTTGTGTGTGGGAAGAGTTTATACTTTTCTTAAGAGTGAAAGAACAAATGAAAAGAGAGATTTAAGGCTCTCACACACACCTTTTTCATATTATTTTTTTTTAAAAACTTCTGCAGATTTAGAGACGAATATTAGTTTGTCTCTAAACTTTTTAATATAAAATTTTATCTTAAGAAATTTATTAACACTTTATTAAAAAAAATTAGCAGTTAGAGAAGAAAAACATTCTGTCTCTATTTTTAAAAAAAGATAGAATAATTTATTTTATTATTTTTTAATTTCTAAAATTATATAAATTATTTAGAGATGAAACAATTCTATCTCTAAATATATTTAACATTTTAAAATGCTAAATTGACTGAATAGAGACTCAATTAAAGATAGAAAAATCAAAGATAGGTAAATTATGTTTCTAAATTATCTCTAAATATATTTGACTTTTTAAAACGCTAAATTGATTGAATAGAGACATAATTAGAGATAAACAAATTTGAGACAGGTATATTCCATTTTAAATTTCGTCTCTAACTATATTTGATTTTTTAAAATGCTAAATTGATCAAAAAGAGACGAAATTAGAGATAGACTAATCTGAGATGGGTATATTCTATCGCTAAATTTTGTCTCTAAACATATTTGACTTTAAATTAACCAACTAGAGATAAAATTAGAGACAGAAAAGTCTGAGATGAATAAATTCTGTCTCTAAATTGTAAAATTTATTTTCCCTCTCTAAATCATCAAATTCATCTATAAAGACAGAATTGTGTTTGTCTCTAAATTTCATCTCTGAATAAGATTTTTCTAGTAGTGACAGCCAGCAGATAATGCGGCACTTGTAAGAAACTAGAACTTCCATGATCTTTCTGAGTTTCGGAAGGCCAATCCTTCTTCTTTTAGAGGAGAATATAATTCGGTGAAAGCTAAAGGTTGGACTAGGGAGATGGAGAAGATCTTTACTATTATGACTTGTACTAATCAATAAATAGTATCTTTTGGCTCTTATATGCTGGTAGGAGAGACAACAAGTTTGTGGACTGATGCCAAGAGACTGTTAGAAGCAGCAGGAACCCAAATCACTTGGGAGGTATTTAGGACTGCATTCTTAGATAAATATTTTCCTAAGAATTTGTAAAATGCAAAGGAATTAGAGTTTCTGAAACTAGAGCAAGGAAGAATGTCTGCGGGCCAATATGTGGCCAAATTTAAAGAATTGTCTAAGTTCTCCTATTATTTTAGATACAATCTTGATGAAAAATGGAAATATGTAAAATATAAGGCATGATTGAGAGAAGGCATTAAGAGGAACATAGGACACTTGGAAATTAGAGACTTCCCTACCTTGGTTAATAAGTGTAGGATTGTATAGGCCTATGACTTTAAGCCTACATAGGAGTGAAGACCACATAATTTCCAAAAGATGAAGAGGACAGAAGATAAGTTTAAAGGGGGTGCGTCTTGACCTAAGTACCCACAAGACAAAGGAAAACAGGTTCAGGTAGGAACTTCAGGGCCAAAGTGTACAAAATATGGGAGGCATCATGGTACTAAGCCTTGCATGATAGATCAAACAGTGTATTATACTTGTGGTAAATCAGGGCATTATGACAAGAATTTCCCTCAGAGACAGAGAGTGACACCCAACCCTGGACCCCAAACCAAAGGAAGAGTCTTCACTCTAAGTAGAAAAGAGGCGACTCAATTTCTCGATCTAATACAAGGTAAATGTGTAATCAAAGATAATCTTTTAACTATATTGTATGATTCTGGAGTATCTCACTCCTTCATTTTTGTTGATACCCAATTTTGTCCATAAAATTTTTATTTTTGTTGCTTAATCAATGATTAATAATTTTGTGTTAAATGGTTCCTAATGGCAATGTTTTGAACACATAATTTTTTTTTAAGTTTGTGAACACCATATTTTGACTGGGCCAATTCTTAATTTATTTTCTCTTTAGTCGAAAAGATTAGAAATTAAAAAAAATAAAAAAAAAATAAAAAAAATAAAATTCAATTAATTACATTAAGAAAAGTCCACATTTTGGCCTAATCCTCTAATTATATTTAGTCCATTTTATTTGGAATATAAAAAAGGTAAAATAATAATAATAATAATAATAATAATAATAATAATAATAATAATAATAATAATAATTGATTTCATAAAAAAGGGGAAGGAAGGGATTGTGCAACTTGTTATGTTAAACCTGCCACACCTCCTACCGTCCAAAGCTTAATGCAAAAAGGGAGACATAAAAATGATAAGTTTGCACACATAAGAGCTTGGAGAAGGTCACAAACACAGAAAATTCATGAAAAGGAAACTAAGCTACACTTGCAATAAGCCACCCTTGTTGCACAATTTCTCTTCTATATTCACACTTTGTTATTTCAGTTTGATCTTTCGGGTCATTTTAACATGGACTCAATCATCAGTGGACCTTCTTATATAGGTCGTTGGATGCGCTGAAAATTAAATGGATGGCTATATGCCACCATCGGTTACCTAGAAAAGAAGTAAAAAGGGAAATTTCAGAATAACCCTAGACAGAAATGAAGTTGATTTGCCAAATTATTGCAAAACAACCATTCCTCTGTACTAAATCTTCTGATGACTCCATACCCTTCCAGGCCTTGGTGCGAAGGTGAAGGTGAACGCCGAACAGCGAAGAAAATTATGGACGGTTGAGAAGAGCGCGAGCTTCAGGAGCAAGAATCCTTTATGTTGTTAATAGATAAACCTCGATCTGTAGCTTGTGCATAAAATCATTATCGTTTCCTCGATGCCACATGGCCACTTGTTAGACCCATTGGTCTTCTTTGTTCTTTGGCTAGGTATGATTTCTAATTTCATTTTATTAATGTTTAATTTTACGTAAAACTCCCTTATGATTAGTCAAATGTCATGTAATATGGTAGATTGGGTACTGCTAATGAGGAGATTTCTAGAATGGCCAAATGAACAGGATGTGCTATTGCCTGGTAGGGACCCTTAAACAAAATACAAATGCAAATGGGGCTTCCTTTCCTTTTCAGTTCATTATCATCTTTTGGAAAGTGAGAGAACAAGCAAGTTCTACACCAGGAGTTACATCCTAATGCTTAAGATAAAATTTTTTGTCAATCTGATAATTTTTTATTTTCTTTTGGATAAAACAATCTGATAAAATTTTCATTCTCTTTTACTAATCAGTAATATGCTTTGCATTTTTCTATTTGATCAAATTAATTATCTGTTGCACTTTTGAGGTCCTTGGTGCAGAACTAAGCAGCCTGCAGAGACAAATGAGTCAAGGCCCTTGGTGTTTATTTAGGGTGATGCTGGTGTACAATAAGGCATTGTTGCAGACAAAATATGATTTTGTAGTTTGTCCATCTAAGGATCATTACATGATGCAGCTTCCACTCTTCATAAAGTATGATCTGGAATGGCAGAAATTTGTCAAGATGGATAAGACCAAATAAGAGCATCAGATGTAACGGATTACAAAATAGTAGGAATTCGGAAGAATGGACAGAAATTGTATGAAGTTGACCAGAAATGGTTGGAATACCCTTATAAACCATTGTTTTTCTATACTGGTTTTGATATGCTATTTTTTAATGAAATAGTGTCATTCTTGAAAGATTGATAACTAGAAATGGTTGGAATACACTTATAAATCATTATTTTTCTATATAGGCGCCCAAATCAAGCTCGATGACAAAGAGTATATACCATGTTCTTGAAATCATATTCTGTTTATATATGTGTGTGTGTGTGTGTGTATACACACACATATGGTTTTATATAAAGCAGCTCATTAGATTGAATTTTTTCACAAATTGGGTTGTTTTCTCTGTTGCAGGTTCCATCTGTATAGGGATGAGGATATTTTGGGCACTCTGCATGATTGATGTCTTATTTGTGTTTGCCTCAAAATGCATATTTTGTTTAGCTGAAATAATTTAGTGTCTCATTCATGAATTGTAACATGATACAAATACTTGAGAAGGAGATTCTTAGCAACTTATGTTATTTTGTATTATGAGAAATGGCAAGTGGAATAATGTTTCTTTCTTTGCCGCTGTTCTATTTTCTCTTGTGGTTTTCTTTCTGCAATGTGTTAATTTGGGTCAAATTTGAAACTTTTAGATACTACCCATATTTTCAATTTTTTATTTACTAGCAAAGCAATACTGCTATATTTCTTGCTTATATATCTATAACTTGTTTATTGGAATAAAATTTGTATTTTTCATTTTTACTATTAATTTTGCTCTGCTCTTCAGTTAGCCATTTACCCTGGCTACCCCAAAAAAATGTATCTTAACAGAGAAAACTACAGCAACATAGAATAAATGTAACAATTCGGAGGTACCATCTAAAGAGAAATTGTAAGATATTCTTGGAGTAGTAGTCCAAGCAATTTTTTAACCTATTAGATATGATTTAATAATATTTTATATTTAATTTAATGACTTGTATGGTTATGCAGTGTCATGTTTTACATTTTCTTAGACTGGTGTGATGCTTATTTTGTCTTCAATGTTTAACACTATTGGTCATGTAGAAAAATACATCAAAAACACTATTCTTGAAAGATTGTTAAATTGTTTAGCATAGGGAAATTGGGGATATACAGTTGAAGATCTACTAGACACACCTTCAGAAATCCATTATCTCCATGTAGAAGAAAATGAAACTTACCATACAAATGTGTAATGCATGCATTTATCGAGGATCTAGCTCACAAATTAATTAACTGAGGAATTAATTGTTTCCTACAAAAATGATTAATTAGAATCACACATGATGTAAAGCACAAGGCTTTGAGGCTTAGTTTAACACATGCAGTAGGCATCTGCATATCAACATATGAACACATTGTTAGCATAAGTGTAGCAGTATAACTTGATGAAGTAAAGTAAAACAACACTTTTTCATTCAAGGTGAGTTAAAACTTCGGGGTTGTAAGTTTTCCAACTACCAATTTTGGGCTGTAAAGGCCTATTAGTCATTGAGGGATAGATGCACAGATAATTTTTAGTTAAATGATGGTTATATACTTTTTTGTTACTAGTTAGCTTTTCTCTTTATCTGTAAAAAAAAGATTGAACATACTTCAATCATGAATTAACAACTAACAACTCCTATTACTATAATAGTTTTGGGAAAGAATTTACCTAATCAAAAGGCAGTCACAACCTTTAATATCAATTCGCAAATTCACTCTTTCAGGCCTCTTAGCCTAAAAAAAATGGCTCCTTTAAGCCATTTTTTGTCCCCATAATGCAAGTTGACATCTGATTTTAAAGAAAAAAGTATAATTTTGTTCTAAATGAAGTTATTTTCGTACATTAGTTTTTATTTCACTATTTTGCAGAAGTGGATAAAATGCGTTTGTTTTTGTCCCACAATAGTCTTTATTCCCTTATGTGGCCTTTGTAGTGTAAATAATTCAAGGCATGATTGATAAAGTTCAGAGGTGCAAAATCTGTCTCACGGGTACAAGGACATACAACTATATAGATTTCAGATTGGATACCGCCACAACCATCTCCCAACAACATCAACTAGAAAGGGAGAAACCGAACTTTGCAACGAAATTGGCAGAGAGGTTGCTTGCATTTGAGGGTGTCTTCCTTAGGAAGGAAATAACCACTACAAAGACGAACAAAGAGCAACATTAGACTTGACGCCTTTATGCTTTTGTGGTGGCAATGGAGGTAACGACCACTTGGGGATGACAAAGAGATGAGAAGGATTGAAATCTTGATATGGACCATCTGGTACATATGAATTAAAAAAAAAAGATTGATCTAAAAATACATATACTTGAAGGATTTATGAGTAATAAAATAATTCTCATTTCTGCAAAATCCAAAAACCTACAGTAGTGGGTAAAGTAAAAGGTCTATCACTGGACCTTTGATTGGTAGGTTTATATTAAAACGACCCTGATCTTTCCTCATGGTCTATAAAAAATGGAAAGAACAAAGAAAGGAGGGGCTCTTTGATAGGAACAATTCCTATCTGATGAGGGAAATAGTATTACTAATAAAAATTGTGAGTGTCTACAAAAGGGAAAAAAGAAGAAGAAGAAACCAGAGACTAAGCTCCCAGCTATGGAGGAATTCTCCTAGCCCCAAGGCTAAGCCAATAACAGAAAAACAATCACCTCCCCCTCGTGAATATTCCCCCACCAATTTACCCTTTCTGTTTCTCTCTCCTCTAATAGACACACCCCTAACAGACCACTAGTTGGCAATTCCCTTCATCTTGGGCCTGCGGGAGTAAACTTGCTGGATCTTGGGCCTGAGTATAGGTCTAAGTGACCCATCAATGCCACCCTCCTCAATTGCTACCTTGTCCTCAAGGCAGAAATAAGGGAACTGTCCCCGAATGGTACTCTCCTCTTCCCAAGTAGCCTCCTCCGCTGGCTTGTGCTTCCATAAGATAAGCCATTCAGTCCTCCTGAGCAGTGGCTTGAACATAGAATTCATGGTTGATTGGAAGGTGGAAGGAGCATTCATAAGACCTAAAGGCATGACAAGGTATTCGTAGTGTCCTTCATGTGTACGAAAGGTTATTTTATGAGTATCGTCCTCTCTAACCTGAATTTGATGAAACCCCAATTTGAGATTGATTTTAGAGAAATACAAGGCTCCATGAAGCTCATCAATCAGCTCATTTATGGTTGGAATGGGGTACTTATCTAGAACAGTTTCTTTATTCAAGGCTCGATAGTCCACGCACATTCTCCATGAACCATCTTTCTTCTTAATAAGAATTATTGGACTGGAGAAAGGACTGGTACTGTGTTTGATTATTCCAGATTGCAGTATATGATGCACCTATTTTTTAATTTCATCATTATGGTGATAAGCATACCTATAGGGCCTCATATTGATTGGCCCATCTCCCGGCTTCAACACAATAGCATGGTCACATGTCCTTGTTGGGGGCAGACCCTATGGCTCCTAGAAAACTCTCTTGAATTGGAGTAAAATAAAAGCCAACTCTTGCCTCTGCTTTAATGTAAGTGTTGGGTCAGCTGGGTGCTGGGGTTTGACCATACTCATATTAGGTTGGACCTCATCTTCCTCCTTGGCAGCCACATGTAACACCCCCTGTAAGGATGTTTTTTGCCTTTTGTCATTGATTTGGTACCCCTTAAGAGTTATGGTATGCCTATCTTGTTCGAAGCTCGTGGTCTTCCTCTTCCAATTAGTTCTAGTCTCTCCTAAGGTCTCTAACCAATCCACTCCCAAAATTAAATCAATACCACCCAATTCCAGAACATAGGTATCCAATTGCAGCTTGGTCTTTCCCACCACAATAATCAACCCATTGCATATGCCCTGAGAGTAGCACTTGGTATCATCACTCAACTAACTCCAAATTGCCTAGTGGTAGTCACAGGAAGTTCCAAAGAATTAACTAACTCCTTTGTAATAAAATTGTGGCTTGCCCCACTATCAATAAGAAGTAAAATGGAAAATCCTACTAGCTGGCCTTCGATTTTAATAGTTTTGAATTGGGCATGATCCTAAGAACACATTCCATCATAATCAGTAACTTGGCAAGCCATTTCCCAATCTTCTTTCTCATCCTTCTCTTCCACAGCTAATAAAGAATCAACATCAGGTTCTTCTCCTTCCCAAATAAGCAAACACAATTGTTTATCCGGGCATTGATGGGTTGGACTATAATTCTGTCCATACTTGAACCATAATCCCTTTTTCCTCCTATCCATGAGCTCCTGGTAAGATAAATTTCGTACACTTCTTGGGGATCCTTTAGTGCACTTTTCTGAGGTGTTCCACGGCTTTGGGTTCCTTTCCACTCCTCCCTGCTGTGACTGATTGGATGGAGTAGAGCTAGATGTATGAACTTTTGCACTCCTCATCCCATAGATCCTATTGACCACGGTATTGATTGATGATGATGACCCATGAAATCCTCCTTGCTCTCACCAATTCTAAGAACCTTTTGGTGCCGTATTTCAAGTCAGCTTATGCTCTACCAATCGAGCAATGTATATCATCTTATAGCGATTGGGAGCTTGAAAGCTAGCACCTCGAGTTGAATCTCTTCCCTCAATCCTCCAAGGAAGAGTCCTATATACTGGTCATCAGGCATGGGTGGAATTTATGCAGCAAGCATCTCAAACTCTTCCACGTATTCATCCACGATTCCCTCCTGATTAAGTACCTTCAGCAGTGAAAATGGGCTTCCCGAATGTGGACTCCCATATCGATCGAACAAGGCCCATTTCAACCTTTCCCAGTTTAAGTTAGGCTCGGCTTCCTTCAATACCTTGAACCAATGCCATGTCATCCCTTCCATGCAGATTTGAGCCATCTGTACTTGTAACTCTGGTAGAGTGTCTTGTATCGCGAAATACGCCTCGACGCGAGACATCCATCCTACTAGGTCATCACCATAAAAAAGGGGAAGCTCAATCCACTTGGCATCTAGGTGATATTCCTCCATAATGGTTCTTGATGTGCCGCCAAAAAGATTCTATGTCTTTCTACTTTGTTCTGGCCCATCTTCGACCGATGAGGACTGTCGCTATTGGTACTGGAATCCTTCTCGCATTTCAGAGTGTAGAGCTGCGAGGGACTTGGTAATGTCCTCGACGCTAGTCATTAAGGAGCTCAGTTTATCCGAATGGTCATTCAGTTGTACTGTATGCTCCTTCAATGTCGATTCGTGACCACATAGCAATACCTCTTGATTTTTTAGAATGAACTCAATAGACACCATGCTAGCATCCAATGCATCAATTCGCTGAGTAGCCATCCAAGTTTGCATACACCGATCTCTCCCTCTCCAATTCTCTCAATGAAAAAAAGCACCAATTGATAGGAACAAACCTGATGAGGGAGATGTATTATTAATATAAACTGTGAATGTCTACAAAAAGAAAAGAAGAAGAAGAAGAAGAAACCAGAGACTAAGCTCCCAACTATGGAGGAATTCTCCTAGCCCCAAGGCCTAAGCCAATAACAGAAAAACAATCACCTCCCCCCAGTGAATATTCCCCCACCTATTTACCCCTTCTGTTTCTCTCTCCTCTAACAGACACACCACTAGCAGACCACTAGTTGGCACTTCCTTTCATCTTGAGCCTGTGGGAGTAAACTTGCTAGATGTTGGGCCTGGGTATGGGTCTAAGTGACCTATCACTCTCTCTTTGGTTTTTCTTTGAATTAAAAAAAAAAAAGGAAACACTTAGTGTGCTGAGAGTGAAAGAAATTTGAATGTGAGTAAGAGAAAAAGAAGTAAAAAGTGTGATTCAAGAGTGATTGACAAACACTAACAGTCCTTTCGCTATTTTCTGGAAGCTAAGTGTGATAGAAAGGTGAGAGGTTAGAGCTTTAGTTGAAGTCAGAAACAGAGGGCATACAACTTTACTTTTTCTCATTTCCTTTAAGCTTCAAAGGTGATAATATTTTTTATCCCCTTTTGCTTTTAGCTTCAACATAAGATAGACTCTGCTTTTATTTGATTTTGGTTAATTGACACTTTGTTAAATCACACACCAAGACATATGTACAACACTTTGTAAATCCCATTGACCCACCAAAACAAGCTCCAACAAGAATGGAGCAAAACCAATCTATATCATCATCCTTTCCAAAATGAAACTCAATGAAGAAATAACCAAACAAAACCATGAATCAACCCAAACACATCAATGAGGCCATATACCCTAAATCCCATCAACACAAAATGCCATCCACTATAGAACTTTCATCACTCCCAACAAGAGAACCCAAATCCCACACCTCTCGCAAATACCAAACCATTAAAAACCAAAAACCACCACTGTTGAAATTCCTAATTAGAAACAAAAGCCATGTTCATGCTTCCTACACTGAACCATTGAGTTGTCGTTGGATCTCCATGCACCACTATTCCCAGCTGCAAACAAACCAAAGCTGCTGCAACCACCTCAGACCCGAGCCTATCATCCCCCTCGCGCGAACCATTAAGCCACCAGAACCTTCCTGAAACTCGTGAACAGCCACCCCAAAACTACCACACTGGACTGCCACGCACCACCGTGAACTAGAGCCCCCTACGAATGAGCCACCACCATAATTGATAACCCATTATGCCGTAACCAAACCAATTCTCCACCGTCCTCAATCACGAGCTGTACTGCCAGATCCACAAGCCACCACGTCGCACCAAAGCTCGTCGTCCTCCACCGCTCCACTCCGTCCATGTCGTGCCATGACGTGCCTCCATACGTCGTCACCAGAGCTACGCACCACTGCGTGCCTCTGTGGCTTGCCCTTTACCACCCCTATTTATGTAGCTTTTGGTTCTCTGAAATTTGAATGAAGGAGATCCTCTCCCATTTTATTTTTTCATTTTATCTCGCATTTTTTGTTTTTTCTCTTTTATTTATTAATTACCTCTTTGCTTTTTATTTAGTTTAATTTTAAGTTTTTTGCTTTGGACTTTTAGCTAGGTTATTGATTTTCAATTGGGCCAAACTAAATAAATTAGTGGGTTGAAGTTGTTAAGGAGTTATGAGCTTAGTCTTTTTCTTTTTTTGGGTTTAGTTGGGACTTTTTGGGTTTAGTTGGGTCTTCTTTTTTTTTTTTAAAGAAGTTAGGATTGATACATTTGAAACTTTTTTTAATAAAGAAAATAATAAAATAAAAAAAATTATTAGAGAAATTGTTAACTTTTGTAGTCAGATAACTTGGGCTAAGATTAGAGTGATTGAAGATACAAACAAAAATCATAAAGAATAATGATAATAAAAAATGTTTTCTTTTCTTTTGTTGACTTATTGAATTTTGTTTTTATTTTTATTGGTGTTTTTATTACGTTATTGATCATTGTTTTAATTAGTGATCTTGCACTAATTTTACAAATGAAAACCTTTTAAAAATAAAACGGGATTAGTTGAGTTGTGACAGTTTGTTAATCTTGTAACTTTTAGAATAATCTAAATTGGAAAAACATGATGACTCATTTTTTTAAAACATAAAAAAATTAATTAAATGAATTTTCAAAAACAAAAATCTTTTTCAAAATTAAAAACAATCAACCCACAATCATTTTTCTAAAGAACAACGTGACTTTGAATTTCTCATTGTACCTGAAGATACCAAGGAGCAAAATCACTATTCTATCAAGCCAAAATTAATTTTCATAATTTGGTTGTTTCTTTTTCTTTTATAAATAGTTATAATATTTTTAAAAGGGATAAAATAAATATATTTGAGATTATTAAAATTTCCATAACTAACTTAAGGTACCGTTCTTGGAATGGACAGTTTATGGTGCTAACACCTTCTCTACTTGTAATTGATTCCCAAATCTAAACTCATTTTCCAAAAGATTAGTTTTCCTAATTAAAGGGTTTTTCTAATGTTTCTCTAATTTAAATAAACATTGGTGGTGACTCTATGTTGTTTTAAGAATCCTAATTTTTTTTGTTGTCACGTCGCGATCCCAGTTGCGACAATTTCCTATGATTGTGTGAAAGTGTTAGATTTACTTGTGTCTGAGCTTTCTTATGATTTGTCTATTTCTACAACAACAAGAAAGTCAATAACAACCTCCTATGTTTGTCTAAATTGTTGTGTACAAGAAGAAGGTAAGATTTTTTTTTCTAAATCTTATCTATTTGCCTCTAGTTGATATTGATATCATCCTGAGTATGGATTGGTTGTCTACAAACCATGTTGCCTTGACTTGTTTAGATAAGACCTTAATGTTTATATATGATATTCCTTCCATGTTTGTTTCTTCTGAGTCTATGCATTTAAATGCCAATTAAGTTATAAATTGTTTAGTAGAAGGGGATCAGGGATATGTCCTCTTATTCTCTTTAAATTCTGAAGTTGACCAGAACCTAGAAAACATACCTATGGTGAGGGAGTACCTAGAAGTATTTTCCAATGAGATAACTAATTTTCCACCTAAGCGAGAAATGGAGTTTGCTATAGATTTGGTACCAGAAACTGGACCTATATCTATAGCACCCTATAGGATGTCACCTTTAGAGCTAGAAGAACTTAAGAAGCAAATAGAAAAGTTAGATAAGAAATTCGTTAGACCCAGTATGTCACCTTGGGGAGCACCAGTGCTCCTAGTAAAGAAGAAAGATGGTAGTATGCGGTTGTGTGTGGACTATAAGCTGCTAAATAAAGTAACCATTAAGAATTAATACCCTTTGCCTAGGATAGATGATTTGATGGATCAATTGATAGGAGCCACAGTTTTCTCAAAAATTGATGTAAGATCTAGGTATCATCAAATTAGAGTTAGGGAAGAGGATGTCCCTAAAACTACTTTTAGGACTAGGTATGGGTATTATGAAAATCTTGTGATGTCCTTTGGTTTGACCAATGCATTCGCAATGTTCATGGATTACAAGAACAAAATATTTAGACCTTACCTAGATAAATTTGTAGTTGTCTTTATGGATGATATTCTTATCTATTCAAAGATAGCAGAAGAATATAAGCAGTACCTTAGGATAGTTTTGAAAATCCTAAAAGGGAAATAATTGTTTGTTAAATTGGCAAAATATGAGTTTTGGATGAAGGAAGTATAGTTCTTGGGTCATGTAATATCCCGAGGAGGGATATCCATAGATCCTAGCAAGGTGGAAGTAGTAGTGCAATGGGAAAGGCCTACCACTATGACAAAGATTAAGAGCTTCTTAGGACTAGCAGGATATTATAGGAGATTTATTAAAGTATTCTCCAAAATAGCCTTACCTTTGACTAGACTAACTAGAAAAGGTAGTTCCTTCAATTAGACACCATAGTGTAAGGCTAGTTTTTAAGAGTTGAAACATAAGTTGACCACAACAGCTGTGCTAATAATTCCAAATCTTCAAGAGAATTTTGAAGTATACTGTGATGCTTCAAAGAAAGAATTAGGTTGTGTTGTAATGCAAAATTGAGGGGTACTTGCCTATGCCTCTAGGTAGTTAAGATCTCATGAAGAGAATTATCCTACCTATGACTTGGAGTTAGCGGCAATTGTGTTTGCCTTGAAAATTTGGAGGCACTATTTGTCTGGGGTTAAGCTTGAGGTGCTTAGTGACCACAATAGTTTAAAGTATTTATTTGACTAAAAAGAATTAAACATAAGACAGAGAAGATGGATTGAATTTCTGAAGGATTGTGATTTTAAATTGAAATATCATTCAGGTAAAGTCAATGCAGTGATTGATGCACTTAGTAGAAAATTTCTATGTGTGTCCCGAATGATGTGGCTGATGCACTTAGTAGCTTGAGTCAATTACTTCTAGATTTTAGGGAGCTTTGTAGAAAGCTTTTGGGACTAAGTTGTGTTTCAGTACAGCTTATCACCCACAAACTGATGGACAGACTGAAAGAACTATCCAAATCGTAGAAAATATGTTTAGGGCATGTATGCTAGAATAATAGGGTAGTCGGGATAAGTTTCTACCTTTAGTAGAATTTGCCTATAACAATAGCTATTACACCAGCATAAGAATGGCATCTTATTAGGCATTATATGGAAGGAAATGTAGATCACCTCTATGGTGATATAAAATAGGTGAGAAAACTATCCTAGGTCCAGAACTAGTGCAACAAACCATAGAATAGATTAAAATGATCAAGGATAAATTAGCAATTGCTTAAAATAGGCAAAAGAGTTATACAGATAAAAGAATGAGACCTCTGGAGTTTGAGGAAGGAGAACATGTATTTTTTAGAGTCACTCCTACTATTGGGGTTGGTAGAGTTATGAAATCTCAGAAGTTAAACCCCCAATTTCTTAGTCTTTTTCAAATTTAGAAAAAGAATTAGACGTGTTGCTTATCAAATAGCTCTTCCACCCAGTTTGTCCTTCACAATGTCTTCCAAGTCTCTCAACTCATAAAATATAATCTTGATCCTTCACACATTTTGGAAAATGAATTAGTACAATTAAGAGATTATTTAACTTATATGATAAAATCTATAAGGATCGTGGATAGAGAAGTCAAAGAACTCAGAGGAAAGCAGATTCCACTGGTGAAGGTGGTATGAGATAGGATTGACTTAGAAGAAGCCACTAGGGAGTTAGAGTCCAGTATGATGCAAGATTACTTGGAGCTTTTCATATCAGGTAACTAAATTTTGAGGACATAAATTTTTTAAAATGATGGGAGAATTGTAACATCCTCCCTAACCTATTAGCCTTAATGATTGTTCTAATAGCTTATTAACACTTGTGTGAGTTACCTATTAATTCTAGTGATTTTTTGAGTTAGTTTGGCATAATGCTATACATAGGACGTGAAAAATAGCTCATATTAACTTAGAACTTATCATAAACTCCTTAGATGATAGAAATAAATATGAAAAAATTATTTTTAGGTCATAAATAATCAGAATAAGTTGTGGTAATTTTTGGGGAATTAAATGAAATAGTTTTGTATTTCTAATAAACAGAATGAATGTTTAAAGGCCAAAATTAAATAAAAGAGTAGCTTGAAAAATCATAAGATTTTGTGAAAATGTCAAATAGAGGATGACGATTATTCTAGATATAATTACAAGTTAAGGCAGATACCTGTAAGCATATAAGTTTAACTCCTTAGGTTTGTCTTAACTTAAGGAAGAGTAATATAGCTTAATGACTGTCAATAGTGTGTATAAATAGTTATTAAATGATGAGTATAAGAACTAAATAAAGTCCTGAAATTTTCTATAACACTTATGGAAGTTAAAAAACCCATCAATGAAAGATCAAAGTATTCCTAAGAAGCAAACCTCTTCCACTTACCCATGATAGCACATTACTTTCCATACTTATCCTAATATTTTTCTTTTCACTTTTCCACTGCCTCATCTCTTCTTCACACACACTCTTCTCACTTTTCTCATTTTCTCTTGGTAAAAAGTAGAAGAAGATAGGAGAGAAGAAAGAAAAGAAAAAGGAAGATAACATCATCAATTGGAAAGCAAATAAGGAACAAAGGAGAGGAAAGAAATACCTCATTAAGGAAACCTATGTAGGGGTTTGTGCTTCTCTATCTCACCTTTTTCTCTTCTTCCTTCCTAAATGTTATATTAGTAGATTGGTTTGAAATTATATTGTGATTTATAGGTTGGATTGATGATATATATATATATATATATATATATACATGAGTTTAGTTTTCAGAATATATATAAGACTCTATAGTTGAGGTTGATGAATTAAGTCATAATGGTTTGAGCTTTGGTATTATACCTTATGGATTTTTGGCTTGAATATATACGAGATTTTGATGATGTTTTGAGTAGAAAATGAAGAGAAGTGTGTTGAACTGAGACTACTATGTTTAGAATACCTTCTGGTCATTAGAAAACAAATGGGTAATACATTACTGATGTCAGTAATCGATTACTAACCTACAAAAATTGCAATTAGAATTATGGTAAATTGGTAATCAATTACTAATCTACAGAATTGAGAAAATGAAGTATGGTAATTGATTACCATGAATGGTAATACCAAGAATGGTAATCGATTATCAAATCTCTATTTTGAGAGAACGGCTTGTGGTAATCGATTACCAAGCCTAGTAATCGATTACCAATCTCATGATTTGAGAAAACAAAGCTCTCTATTCTTTGGGAACCAAATGAGATACATTTATGCTATATGGTGTGATTAAATTTGATTAAGTTCACTAAGTAAGGTGACTTAAGTCCATGTATATGCACTTGTTACTTATGTGATTATGATAATGTGCACTTGTTACTTATGAGATTAAGATGAAGTGTACTTAATATATATATAAAATGAAATATAATGTGCACTTGTTATGATGATGAGATAAATTGAGATGTATTAGAAAATGATTTGCTCCTTTAAAATATTAAAGTTGAGCTAGTATATGAATTGTGATTTGCTCCTTTAGAATGTTGAAGTTAAGCTAGTATATGAATTGTGATTTGCTGCTTTAGAATGTTAAAGTTGAGCTAGTATTGAATTAACAAGTGAAGTGTTCAAAGTTTAATTAAAAGATATTGGACATGATCCTCATATGGGGGTGATCCTTTGATGTTATTCACTTATGAAGAGTAGCCCATTGATGGTTTTGGCCAGTGATAGATTTTGGAAATGATCCTCATATGGGGGGAGGGGTGATCCTAGATCTGATGTTGAGTAATGGATTTTTGGAAATGATCCTCATAGGGGGGTGATCATAAATTTGATATTGGAAATGATCCTCGTATGAGGGTTGATCCTAGATGTGAATCCTTCGTGAAAGGAAATTATCTTCGTATGGGAGGGTGACCTTAGATGTGATTCTTTATAGTCTGGCCAAGGTTACCTGGGGTAGTGCTATGTAACAAAGTACTATTACCTATAGGATGAGTACTCAGGCCTGAAAAGTAGACTATCACCGAGTGCAGAGTAGTGTGATGATGTTACATGCCTTCCCTACCTATTGATATAAAAGGACTTTAGTCTTGGGAATATGCTTAGAAAGATTATAATTAATGAGCATTAAAGAAAGATTTATGCATTGTTGAGCATTTATACATCATTATGAAGTTATTATTTATATAAATCATGGATTTGATAATGAATATTTGCATCTTGAGAAATTGTAAATATTCATGTAATAGTGATACAGTCTTGATGATTCTTATGATTTGTTGATGATGTGTTTAGAACTACTTATATTATTTGATTATGAGTTGTTGATCAATGATTAAAATTGAATTTTTTGCCCTTGGAAAAAGAAATGAACTATTTTGGCTTAAGCCACCTTTCTATGAAATATTTTAAGAATTAATTTGATTCCTCGGAGTAGCTGGAAGTGTTATGATGAGACATATATATTAAAACTACTGAGAATTTCTAGAATTCTCCTCCCTTTTATCTTTTCTTTCCATGATAATTCCAACAAGAGATCCACATATAGAGTAAAGACGAGGATCCTGAAGTAGTATAGAATAACATATTTTTTTTTACCATTGCCATGTATTTGTTATTATACAGTGGTTTGTAAATAGTTTATATGAACATATGCCTATAAAGGCTTGATATGTATTACTTGTACACTAATGTACTAGTTTGTATGGAATATTAATGTTAGTATGGCTTATACTTACCAAGTATATAGTCAGACATTTCAGGTGTATGTTTATACTTGGAAATATTAATATGCCTCACAAGGCTCAAATAAGTAATAGAATTAATATAGTTAATTATCAAGGAAATTAATAGTTTAGTTGTGACGTGCCTAAACTTAAATACTTTTGTTGTAATCCGGATATACTTATAGTATTAGTTTTGGGACAATAAAGGCAAAGGTGATTCGAAGGACTTTGTAAAGGATCAAATAAAGCTAAAATAAAATATAGTTAAAATAAGTGAGGAATGTAAGTAAACAGGTAAATGGAACTAATAAGGGGTACTTGTGATGAACTCAATCGTATCTAGTTTACTCTTATGAGCATAGGGTGAACTATATAGAATAGAGGGCATCAAAGTCAGTGTAGAAAATCTAATCTTTTGTGATAAAATCTCAATTTGAATGTGTGTGTGTGAATCCATGAAGTTAAAATGAAGCATGACTCCAATTTTGCATTTATTTTTTAGTTTTTTGGTCGATTGGTGTCGAAAATCCAGTCTGCTTCATCAATTCCTGATATATTTTCTTCTATTGTAGAAAAAGAGGTATTTTTCTTACTTTCATGCTTTTTTTTCTTCTTGTGAAGATACAAATGATTACTCAATTGGTACTTAATTTTAGGATATATTTTTTATTCACAGCATGTATAAACATTTAACATTTGCATAAAATGTGTTTCTATTGGGTTTTTGGCTACTTTGCATTACGCCATGCCAAGAAAGACATTATGACAGCAACTTCGAAATACTTGGTTTGAAAGGCCTAATTTGAATCCATTAAATGTTACTATCTTCATTTTCCCTAAACTTAAATCTAACAAAAAATAATGATAATAATACTGATAGAAAATAGACAAATGTTCAATTTTAAAAAATGTGTAGTTTTTTTAGTGATTTAATATATTTTCAATGTAAAATTTTTGACATATCTTTAAAAGGGTTAGACTTTTTGGGTAATGGTTGTGATAATCACGCTTATGTAATAATATAATAATACATGATTAAATGATATTATAAAGAAATTTTACAATAAAAAATGAATGAAATTAATACTCACTCGCTATTCATTTTTATCTGTTCATTAAGATTGTTACACAACAATTAAGAAAGTCATTAAAAGTTTATAAGTAGAATTAAATTGATTGACTAAATTATCTTTTATTGAAATATTCAAAATATTATTATTACTCTACCAATTTTCTATAAAGTTAGAGAAAAATAATTAATGATTCACTAATTTTTTTAAATGAATAGATAATTTTAGACAAGATTCTTAATAAATAGGAATCCCCTCTTATTAGGCAAAAACAGGTGTCATGTTCCTTATATCTCAGCCATAGGTTTATAAAAAAATAGGAGTTAAGGAATACGAGGTTGCTGGCGGCGCAGGTGAGTGGTGGTTACAGCTGCGCGTCTGAGTAGTGGATGTAGCTAAGATTCATGAGCACAATTGTTTGAAGTCCATCAGTACTAGTTCCTTGGATTTTTGAATTACCATGAAAGTACATCAACATTTGTTTTAGGTTACATAATTGATACTTCACTTTAGCCTTGTCATGAATGTGGGTATAATTTGTGGACCAACTCATCAAACAACTTTTAATAATTAATGCTAATTAATTAACAACATAGCATGTTTATGTTAGGAAATCAGAGTTGGATACACCTCAAGTGTCTTGAACACTTTATGAATGTGAGCGAAAGTGCACTATGATATGTGAAGAAGAACTGATAAAATTGTAAAGTACGTGAATAGTACTTTTATGGTAGGACCCACTTGTCAGTACTATTTGCACAAGAAATATAGATCAAGAACTACACACCAGATTTAATATAAAAAAACCCCTTTGTACACTGAGGGAAAAAACTACGGGACAAACTCCAAAAATATTCCACTATATTAAGGATAATTACAATATCCTATCTACACTCTCACACACAAGAAGTACAAAATATAGTGTTTTCCAGTGAGACTGTTTCCTACTACAATTTGTAATATTACAGAGATTAGAGAATAAACCCAAAAATTCTCAGTGTATACTCACACTACACTCTTAGAATTTTCTCATACACTCTATTTTTCTCTCACTCACAGAAGCTCACAAGCTCCTTCTTTTCTACTTCTGCTTGTTTTTATTTGTGTGTCTCGGATGAAAGTTCAAATCTCTATTTATAGAGATTTCAGCAATGAATGCAATTGGCCATCCAATTTCAACCTTCAATCAAGCCACTGAAAGTAGCAAAGTAGCTTCTCCAATTTGCAAGACTTCTTCCAGCCTTTGTTGAAAAACAAGGTATCCACCGAAAGTAATTTGCTTCAAGCCACCTAATTTGACTTTGAGAGATACAAGCCAAAATAACAATTTTCTACCTTGGCTTGTATCTCAAGAGTCTTCAACCTCTACAGATATTGACCAAGTCCAAGTAATGCTTGAACTTATTAATCGGTAATGATTTTGTCATCATGTCTGCAGGATTCTCAGCTGTGGTTATTTTCTGAACTGCAGCTGTACTATTATTGATACTTTCTCTGACAAAGTGAAGTCTAACATTAATGTGCTTTGTCCTTTCATGGTAGACTGGATTCTTTTCCAGATGAATGGCGCTTTGACTATCGCAATGTATGATTGGTTCCTTTTTGTCAAATCTAAAACTTCCCAAAAGACCTTGCACCCAGATGCTCTCTCTCACAGCCTCCATCAATGCCATATACTTAGCTTCAGTCGTTGATGATGCAACTATGGATTGCAATGTCACCTTCTAACTAATCTAAAGACTATAAATATATAGCCAGTTAATGACCTCCTTTTGTCCAAATCTCCTGCATAATCAGAATCTATATAGCTTACAACCCATGAGTCTGTTGACCATCAAATGCCAAACAAACATCGGTTGAACCTCTCAAGTACTGCATGATCCATTTCATAGCTTCCTAGTGTACTTTCCCTGGTTTGCTCATAAATCTGTTCACCACACTTACTGCATGTGAAAGATTGGTCTTGTGCACACCATGGCATACATGAGACTGTCAACTGCACTAGAATAAGGTATATGAGTCATATGCTTCACCTCCTCCTCAGTTTTTGGACATTCCTTTGAAGATAGCTTAAAATGCATAACTAAAGGAGTACCACCTAGTTTAGGCTGATCCATATTGAAGCATTGTAGCACTTTCATAATGTAATTTTTCTATGACAAGCACAATCTGCCATGATGCCACTCCCTATGAATCTCTATACCAAGAATCTTCTTTGTTGCACCCAAGTCTTTCATCTCAAATTTTTTTCCCAACTGAGTTTTCAATATGCTAATTTCAGCTTTGTTGCAAGCTGCAATTAGCATGTCATCTACATACAATAATAGATAAATGTGAGAACTATATGGAAGCTCTTTAGAGTAGATGCAATTATCATATTGGTTTCTGTTGCATCCATTACCAATCACAAATGCATCAAACCTCTTGTACCATTGCCTTGGGACTGCTTCAAGCCGTACAAAGACTTTTTTAACAGACAAACATGATTCTTCTTCTCAGGAACTATGAACCCCTCTAGTTGACTCATGTAGATTTGCCCCTCTAGCTCACCATGTAAGAATGCCATTTTCACATTAAGCTGTTCTAGCTCCAAGTCAAACGTACTTACAATAGCTAATAAGATCCGGATAGATCTATGATTCACCATAGGAGAGAATACTTCATGGAAGTCAATGCCCTCCTTTTGAGTATAACCCTTTGCTACCAGTCTCGCCTTGAACCTTGGAGGTTTAATGCTAGGGATTCCCCCTTTCCTTTTAAAGACCCATTTGCAACCAACTATTTTTTTTCCATCTTGAAGTTGTACTAGCTCCTACGTTTAATTTTTCTAAAGAGATTCAATCTCCTCATTCATTGCTATTAGCCATTCTTTTGACTCCTTACTATCTACTGCATCACGATAGGTAGATGGTTCATCTCCTACTGCTCCATCTGCTATAGTCAATGCAAAGGCTATAGGATCTGCATTTAACGAGTCAAGTGCACAGGCAACATAATTCAGATATCTTTGAGATTTCTGAATTTGTTGCCTTTCTCTGCTAGTAGTAATACTGTATGGCTCTGCTCCTCTGGTTTCTTCACCAGCACCCTTGTCTCTAGATTCATCTTGTTGTTCTACTTCAGGTTGAGCAACACCTGAAGTATGTGGTTGACTTATGTCCTTTTCCTACTTAATCTTCCCGGTGTCAATCTCCAGCTCCACCTGTTTCTCAGCACCATGATCTGTCTCTGCCTGATCTACTTCAGATTCTCACTTCTGATTCACCGTTGTCGCCTCGTCAAATGTGACATCTCTGCTATCAATGATCTTGGGTGAGTTTGCCTTTTCTGTACACCATATTTTGTAGCCCTTCACCCTTCGTGCATACCTTAGAAATATACACCATCTTGTCCTCACCTCAAGTTTACCACCACTCACATGGGCATATGCAGGGCAACTAAATATCTTCAAATCAGAATAGTTTACAGGTCGACTGGACCATACCTCTTGTGGAATCTTCAAATTAATTACAGTTGATGGAGATCTGTTTACCAAGTATACAGTTGTATTGGCCACCTCAGCCCAAAATGATTTGGGAAGTTTAGCATTAATCCGCATGCATCGTGCACGCTCTAGAAGTGTTTTATTCATCTGTTTTGCAACTCCATTTTGCTGTAGTGTTCTAGGTACAGTATGGTGCCTCACTATACCTGCATTCCTATAGAATTCTTCAAATTCTTTGCTGCATAATTCCTTGCCATTGTCAGTTCTTAGCCGCTTGACTGACCGCCCGATTTGTTTTTCGACTATGGCCTTCCATTACTTGAATTTTTTGTACACCTCATCCTTTGCTTTAAGAAATAAATCCAGACCTTCCTAGAATAGTCATATATCAAAGTAAGAAAATAACAAGCACCACCCAATGAGTTAACAAAGGCTGGACCCCAAACATCCTAGTGGACATACTCCAGAATGCCCTTGCTGGTGTGTTTTGCAGAACTGAACTTCACTCATTTCTGCTTTCCAAATACACAATTTTCATAGAAGTCGAGTTTACAATTCTTTACATCTTTCAGCAGTCCTCTTACAGCAAGTATTGTCATTCCCTTCTCATTCATATGACCAAGCTATATGTGCCACAATCATGTAACACCATCATCAGATCTTTCAGAGGATAGAGCAGCAGCAGTGCCACTAATTGTGCTCCCCAACAATAGATAGATCCCGCCCTGCAGTTTTCCTTTCATCACCACAATTGAGCCTTTGGTTACCTTCAAAAAACTACCCTCTCCAGAGAACTTGTACCCCTGGTTGTCTAGGGCACTCAAAGAGATCATGTTCTTGCCCAGCTCTGGTATATGCCACGCTTGAAATGTTCTTAAAGTACCATCATCCAATCTGATTCGTACCTCTTCTCCACCTACAATAGCAATTACCCTATTGTCTCCTAATTGAACATTTCCTTCCCGCTTTTGATACGAAGAGAAAAAGTTCTTATTAGGTGTCATGTGAAAAGATGTACCAGAATCCAAGATCCACTCGTTGCCCGAGTCACTAGTGAAAACTGTTAGGACAAATTCAGCATCACTATCATCAGAACTTGCAACTATTATGTTGGTAGTATTTCATTATTTCTCCCTTATCTTAGGGCAATTTTTTTGGATATGCCCTAGTTGGTGACAATGAAAACACTTTAAGGACTTGTGGTTTTTGGACTTTGATCTTCCCTTACTTTTGCTTCCCGATCCTCTTTCTTGACTACGCCCTCTTGTCACGAATAACTCATCTGCAGTATTATCAGCACTAGATCCTGATGCCAATTTCTAATGCTCCTTTGTCATCAACACCTCTTTGACAGTTCTGACGGAGATGTTGGACCTACCATACATTATGGTATCACAGAAATTATCATAGGACGAAGGTAGTGAAGTCAATAAGATCATAGGTTGATCAATATCTTCGACTATAATTCCTGTCGCTTGTACATCAGTGATCATCTGATTGAAGTCGTCAATATGATCTTGAATTGGTTTTTCTCCTGAAAGTTTGAATATGTACAATCGCTTCCTCTGGTAAAGTTGGTTTGACAAAGTATTTACAAAGTACTTTTCATCCAAAGCTTTCCAGAGTCCATCTACAGTTTTCTCATTCATAACCTCTCATAGCACATTGTCTGCCAGGTTCAGCTGTATTGTGCTACATGCTTTAGCCATTATCTCCTCCTTTTTATCAGAAGACAATGTTTTCGGTAACTTGCTCTCGCCTTCCAATGCCTTTGACAGGCCTTGCTGATCTAGCAATGCCTGCAGCTTCAGCTTCCATAAACTAAAGTCGTTGGATCCATCAAACTTCTCCACATCAAATTATGGCACCGACATCTTTGATCTGAAATTTGATTAAGTGGCTCTGATACCACTTGTTAGGAAATCAGAGTTGGATACACCCCAAGTATCTTGAACACTTTATGGATGTGAGCAGAAGCGCACTCAGATCCGTGAAGAAGAACTGATAAAATTATAAAGCACATGAATAATACTTTTATGGTGGGGCCATATGAATAGTACTTTATGGTGGGACCCACTTGTCAGTACTATTTGTATAAGAAATATAGATCAAGAACTGCACACCATATTTAACGTAGAAAACCCCTTTGTACACTAAAGGAAAAAATCACAAGACAAACTCTGAAAATATTCCACTATATCAAAGATAATTACAATATCCTATCTACACTCTCACACACAAGAGGTACAAAATATAGTGTTTCTCAGTGAGACTCTCTCTTACCACAATTTGTAGTATTACAGAGATTAGAGAATAAACTCAAAAATTCTCAGTGTATACTCACATTACACTCTTAGAATTTTCTCATACACTCTATTTTTCTCTCACTCATAGAAGCTCACAAGCTCCTTCTTTTTTGCTTCTGCTTGTTTTTGTTGTGTGTCTCGGATGAAAGTTCAAATCTCTATTTATTGAGATTTCAGCAATGAATGCAATTGGCCGTCTAATTTCAACCTTCAATTAAGCCACCGAAAGTAGCAAAGTAGCTTCTCCAATTTGTCTTCAATTTGCAAGACTTCTTCCAGCCTTTGTTGAAAAATAAGGCCTCCACCAAAAGTAATTTACTTTCAAGCCACCTAATTTGACTTTGAGATATACAAGCCAAAATAATAGTTTAAAGATCTAGAACAAAACGGGTTTTCCCCACAACGCGGGTTAACCCACTTCAGAAACAGGTGTAGCCATAGCTACTGGAATGCGAGCTCTAGCTCGCTAAAAACTTTCACAATAAATCAAAATAAGCCAATAAATCAGATTTGCAAATTGGAACAAAACCTCACCAAAACAAAAGATCTGGAACAAAAATTATATATAGGTGTAAATTTCCATTTAGTTATCGCAATCAAGTAGCTAGAAGAAAATTGGTTAACACCCTGCAGTGAGCTTTGAATCTAAATTAAACCTAATAAAGTAAAAACTAGTGGCCTCTAAATTCTAAACCACTATAATGGTACAAATGACCAATGAACAAGTAATTTTTCTTGCAATGACGAGGTGTTCCTCCTGATACAATGAACAAGAAAATGATAGATTTTGTTTGTCCTCAGTTCAAATATCATACTTTCATCCGGTACAAAATCTCCAACAGCACTTTCGTGTTTATTCTGTGTTTTCTATATTGTTCAGATTCCCCTTCTATGTGCCTGCCCCATTTTCTTATCCTATCTTCAACAAGGGAGGCTTACAATTTTATGGTGTGTAGTGGTTCTTGTCTTGTTTTCCAGCATTGCGCATGATTCATTGCACCAACGGGACTGCTTGTAGTGAACAAAAAAAAATTAGGATGAGATGAGTTAAATGAAACAACCCTGATATTCTTACCACACCTCTTTTCATACCTTCTTCAATATCATTCATTATAATTATTTTTTTCTATCACTTTTTCTCACTTAATCACTATTATTAAAAATAATGTGAATAGTAATACATCTCTTTTTAAGGGTGTAAGACTATCATTTTTCTAAATGAAACAGTGTGTTTCAATTGCAGTTGACGTGTCATAATCTTTGCCTTTGATAAAGCTTTATTGTAAACCTATGCCTAAGATATAAGGAACATGACACTCTGCTGGTTTTTTCAATAAGAGATGATTCATATCTATTCCTAATTAGATAGATAAACGTGAATGAAGAGAGTATTTTTTTTTCTCTAAAATTTAATGATGAATGTAGCTGTGTTTAATGCCTTTGGTTTATTGCAATCGAAAAGTAAGATAACTTATTGGGGCGTTTCTATAATTAATTATTTTGGACATATTTTATTATTATTGGGAAACGTAATTATGTATGACTAACTGAAGCTACTTAAAAAAATAAGAATATAAATATGAAATGCATGTAACTAAAAAATATATCAAGGTCATAACGATAGTAAACAATAGACAGTAATAAGTTAATTTAACATTCCCCCCCCCCCCCCCAATAAATATATGATCCATTTTGATCTCTACAACTCCATGAGTAGCACAAATCAAATTTAAATGATAAACTAGTAATTATCACAAGTTTTCATAGAGTTTTAGAAATGTATAAAAAATAACATAAATAGGCCGCTCAATGATTACTCAATTTCTTAAATAAAAAAATAATTACTTCTCATATATTACCACATTGGTACTTGACTCTTGGCTTCTTTTCAAGTATTGTTTCTTCGATACCTTCTTGCTTCCTAGAATAGCGATATTCTTCCGAATTATGACCCCTTGTAGTTTTTTATGTTTGTTATTACTCTTGGGTCCATGAACCCATTTAATTAAATCCTTTTAAGTTATATAAATTTAACCATATTTAATGTATTTAAGATATATAAAACTAAATCTGCTATAATGTGTCCAACTTATAACAAATGAAGTATTACTTTGAGCAACTTCTCAATATTTCAGTCTCAAATTCAAGCAACTTCTCAATATTTCAAAACTATCATAAATTTTAATATAAAAGAATAAATATTTGGATAACTAACCAAGATGTTTGAAAAAGGAAATAAACAATCTGTATATACATCTAAATTTGTGTTTTCTATTGGTGAAAATATAGTAATAAATGAGCATAATTGATTTTAAATTATTATGTATTCAATATTTAATTACATCTTCTTTCATTTTTTTTCTTTTATTTTTACTTTTTGCCTCTAAACAATTGTTTCTTCGATGCTTTCTTGCTTCCTAGACTGACATATTCTTCTGAATTATGACCCTTTACATTTGAGGATCTCTATTCACTCTTAAATGGATAAATAAAATGAACAGGTAGTATTTTTTTTCTCTAAAATTTAATGATAAATGTAGCTCTGTTTAATGCCTTTGGTTTACTGCCATCGGAAAGCAAGGTAACTTACTGAGGCATTTCTATAAATAATTATTTTGGACATATTTTATTATTATTGGGAAACGTAATTATTTGTGACCAGGTGAAGCTACTTAGAAAGAAATAAGAATATGAACATGAAATGCGTGTAATTAAAAAATATATCAAGGTCATAACAATAGCAAACAACAGATAATAACAAGTTAATTTAACATTTTCCCCCAATAAATATATGATCCATTTGATCTCTACAACTCCATGAGCAGCGCAAATCAAATTTAATTAATAAAATAATAATTATCACAAGTTTTCGTTGAGCTTTAAACATGTATAAAGCATAAAATAAATAGGCTGCTCAATGATTACCCAATTTTTAAATAAAAAAATAATTACTTCTGATATATTACCAGATTAGTCCTTGACTCTTGACTTCCTTTCAAGGACAATGGACAGATTTAGAAGGGTAAGTGAGGTTTTGTCTTATCCTTTTTTACTGTTCTAAGATTTTTAATTAATGATATAAATTTTGTTTAAATTACATTCCCCTTTTCCAATTGTTTTGTTTTTTATATATTACATTTTCAGTATACAGACGTTAAGAGAATAGGTATTTCATATAAAAATATACAATTCATATGCAAAACTATTAGATGTGAATATGTTTAAAAAGGTAGTGATGCATACAAGTGTGTTTTTTTTTTCCTTTTTTTTGTATGTGTACAAATTTATATTGCTAATATTATCCTATGAAGAAATTTGCGGCTCATAAATTATAAAATGATTATTAAATGTATCAAATTCTAGTCCAAAACAACCTGGCGCCTCCATCAATGATTATAGCCTCATTTATTTAACCTAATTAAAACTATAAGTATATTTGACACTAAATTTTGTAACGATGTTATTGCTTTAATTTTGTAATACAATAATTTAGAATTGATTTAGTCAAGTGTAAATCTAGAGTTTGAAAAATAGAAAGAAACCATGAACCCGCTTAATTAGTTCCTTTTAAGTTAAATAAATTTAACCATATTTTATGTATTTAAGATATATAAAACTAAAACTAAATATGCTATAATGTTCCAACCTATAACGGATGAACTATTACTTTAAGCAACTTCTCAATATTTCAGTCTCAAATTGAAGCAACTTCTCAATATTTCAAAACTATCATAACTTTTAAAATAAGAGAATAAATATGTGGGATAACTAATCAAGATGTTTGAAAACATGAATAAACAATCTTTATATACATCTAAACTTGTGTATTCTATTGATGAAAATAAAGTAATAAAATTGAGAATGATTGATTTTTAAATTATTATTTATTCAACATTTAATTACATCTTTTTTTCTTTTCTTTTTTTACATTTTAATGCTAAACAATTGTTTCTTCGATGCCTTCTTGCTTCCTAGACTGACCATATTCTTCCGAATTTTGACCTGTTGCAGTTTTTTATTTTTGTTATTATTCTAGGGTCCAAGAGTGAGTTTGGAGAGCTTAAATTTTTTCCATAACACCATTTTTTTGAGATAAAATATGACAAGAGTTAAATTTGAGATGTTTGGATGAAAATAGTTAAAATAGGTTATAATCACAAATTATAATTTTTACATTGAGAACAGCTTTTTCTTGAAAAAATTTTTTGCAGCATTATGATTATAATCCAAAATTGATTATTCTAAAGCCTTCAGACTTTTTTCATTCTACCCATTATCGTTGAAACATATTGAATGCGACCAAATAAATCACTTCATACCCCTTTTATTAATTGTCTACATATAAATTATTATTTTTATATAATTCAAACGAAACATATTATTTTAAAATTACTTTTAAACTAATATATCTAAATATGAAACTAATTTTATCATAATCATTTACAAAGAAAATTGATTAAACATATAATCAATTTTTGAAATAATTTTTTTTTCACAATTAATCCATACACACCTTAAGTCTATAAATAGAATGAACTACATTGGAATGTTTCCACCATTGTCTCCTTTTTTCATTAATTTTCTGTGCTAAGGAGTACCGGTATGGCAAACTCAAAGGCTTATCTTTCCATGGGCCTTTTTCTTTTTTGTTTTCCTATCTTCTAAAGTCTTGGCTCATGATGAAGAGCGCGAGACCGATCTTTTCAGTGAGTCACTTTCTTTGCTAGCTTCTTTTATGCCTAACAATAGCTATGGTTTCCATGTTTTTGCCAACATATATATAGAGAGATCGAGTAGATGGCTTGATTTTGGTATCTGTCCTAATTATATTTTATATCACTATGAACACTATATTTTACATAAATTTGGTGTTTGTTAGTGGATCTCTCTTAGTATTTGTAAAATTAATGTTTTTCCTCTCTTAATAATTGTGTCATTTTCTTTACGTAATTATTGTTATGCAATTGTTAAACAATAGAGGAGAAGAATCATCCAAGTTTGCAAGATCAGGAAACACACTGGAGCCATGGCTCTACTATGACGAGTATAGGCATCTTATGAAACCTGGTTATAAGACCCTAAGACTAGAAGACACTAGTGAGATTCTAAAATTAAAATTAATGACATTTTTAGTAGCTTAATTACAGTGTCATTTTTTTTTTATTTTGGTTTTAAATTGCAATGTACAATAAGAATGCAATTTAATTTTTGGTTGCTGCACTTGCAATTATTATTATTCTTTCTTAATAATTGGAGATTTTAGGAATTTGTATTACACAAAATGGAATGGCAATTAAGAAACATGTTTATTATTATATATGTAATTTCATTTATAATAACATTCAAGTCCACTATCCATCGTGTTTCCCCTCACACAATTCTTTTTGTTGTTGTTCTTTTTCTCTGTATATTCATAGAAGAGAACAATGAAACATATATTGAAGAGCGCAAGACCAATCCATTCAGTGAGTCACTTTCTTTGCTAGCTTCTTTCAGCCTAACAATAGCTAAGATGTCCTTGTTTTTGCTAGCATATATTGTGATATGGCTTAATTTTGGTGTGTCCCAATTATGTATTATATAACTAAATATATGAACACAATAATTATATTTACATAAATTTGGTGTTTGTTAGTGGATTTTACGTAGTGTTTGTTACATAAATGTTTTTCCTCTCTCAATGATTGTATAGTTCTCTTTAAGCAACTATTGTCATGCAATTGTTATATATATATTGGACAAGAATAGTCCAAGTTTGCAGAATTATAGGAAACAGACCAGAGCCGTGTTTCTACCATGATCAGTATAGTTGCTACACTTGATTGAGTCAACTTTGCTTTCAATCTTTTGGAGATTTTTGGGGATTTGTATGACGCAATTTAGAATGTAAATTGAGAAACATATTTACAACTATATATGTAATTCTAATTTTAATAACATTCAAAGTCCACTATGCATTGTGTTTCTTCACACAAATCTTCTTTGTTATTGCTCTTTTTCTCTGATATCCATAGATAATGGCAATGGAAGATGTGATGAGAAGCGCAGTTGTAATCCTTTCAGTGAGTCACATTCTTTGGTTGCTTCTTTCAATCTAATAATAGCCTATTTTTCCATGTTGTGGAACATATTTATAATATACATGTAGGCTCAGTTATAATAACACAATTATTTTTCTATTGTTAATTTTTTGTATATCCATAGAGGAGAGCAATGGCGATGATGGATACGATGGTGGCGGCAGCAGTGGTAGCGATGATGGATATGGCGTTAGTGATGGTAGTGATAATGGCGGTAGTAATGATGGTGATGATGGATATGGTGTTGGCAGTAGTAGTAGTGGTAATGATGGTAGTGGTGATGATGAATATGATGGCTTTCTTTGCTAGCTTCTTTCAGCCTAACAATAGCTAAGATGTCCTTGTTTTTGCTAGCATATATTGTGATATGGCTTAATTTTGGTGTGTCCCAATTATGTATTATATAACTAAATATATGAACACAATAATTATATTTACATAAATTTGGTGTTTGTTAGTGGATTTTACGTAGTGTTTGTTACATAAATGTTTTTCCTCTCTCAATGATTGTATAGTTCTCTTTAAGCAACTATTGTCATGCAATTGTTATATATATATTGGACAAGAATAGTCCAAGTTTGCAGAATTATAGGAAACAGACCAGAGCCGTGTTTCTACCATGATCAGTATAGTTGCTACACTTGATTGAGTCAACTTTGCTTTCAATCTTTTGGAGATTTTTGGGGATTTGTATGACGCAATTTAGAATGGAAATTGAGAAACATATTTACAACTATATATGTAATTCTAATTTTAATAACATTCAAAGTCCACTATGCATTGTGTTTCTTCACACAAATCTTCTTTGTTATTGCTCTTTTTCTCTGATATCCATAGATAATGGCAATGGAAGATGTGATGAGAAGCGCAGTTGTAATCCTTTCAGTGAGTCACATTCTTTGGTTGCTTCTTTCAATCTAATAATAGCCTATTTTTCCATGTTGTGGAACATATTTATAATATACATGTAGGCTCAGTTATAATAACACAATTATTTTTCTATTGTTAATTTTTTGTATATCCATAGAGGAGAGCAATGGCGATGATGGATACGATGGTGGCGGCAGCAGTGGTAGCGATGATGGATATGGCGTTAGTGATGGTAGTGATAATGGCGGTAGTAATGATGGTGATGATGGATATGGTGTTGGCAATAGTAGTAGTGGTAATGATGGTAGTGGTGATGATGAATATGATGGTGGTGGTGGTGACAATGATGGATATGGTGGTGGCGGTAGAGGCGATGATGGATATGGTGGTGGCGATGAAGAGGAAGACAATTACAACTTTGATTTTCATCTAGTTTCACGAAAAATCAGGCCAAGAACTAGACGTGGCTACGATACTCAATCGGCTATTTCAATCCCTCCAAGTTGAATGATATCGCTGAGGTTCATTAGAGTTTGAAACTTGTGTATTCTATCACCCTCCCAAAAGAATTAGGCACATTCATTTTTTAAAATAGCACCCAGTATTGATGACTTTTATTTTTATTACTTCCTAAATCCTCAAACAAAAATAACTTTTCCTTTCACATTAGATTTATATTGCAATTTTGAAATTTTTAACATATATTTGATTTTGATTACGATAACAAAAATAATGCAGAATCAAAAAACCACGGGCATGGGTATGCAATCAAGTATGGTAGCAATTCCCCTATATTTATGACAAAAACTACTCCTAAGATGAGGAATGGTGGCACAATAAGCTATGGTAATCCATAAGTGGAAACGTTAAGGAGGACACACTGGAAGATGAACCTTATGCCAATTAAAATTCGATGAGCAAGCCATTTTTTACACATGGCATCCACTATATATATGATTAGGGGTGCCTTATGTTCATTATCATAAATAATGGTGCTATGCAGCACATGCTAGTCGCCTGTAACTAATTCCATATGCTATGTTGCAAGCTGTATTCTGTGTGTACTCAGTACTAATGTTATATATGTTTTTTGCTATCACGTTATATGTGTAATTCTAGTCTGTTTTGTTTAATTATTAAAGTACATTTTAATTACTTAAACTTTGATTTCAAAATTATGAAATTGGTATGATTTTTGTAATAAAGAAATGAGTATAATTTGGAAACAAACTTCTTGTCAACTCATTTACTAGTCAACAACACAAAGAAATAAATGTTTGGAAATATAACTCTTTATTATATAACCCATCTCTCTCTCTCTCTCTCTCTCTCTCTCTCTCTCTCTCTATATATATATATATATATATATATATATATATATATATATATATATATATATATATATATATATATATATATATATATATATCTATCATAAAACGTAGAAGTGTGAAAATAAGACGAAAAATTTTGTAATTAAAAATTTTAGATAATGATAATAAAATTGAAATTTTGTAAATTGATCAAAGACAATTGTTACAAAATTAAGAACTTTAATTCAATAAAAAGGAATAAAAATTAACAAAGTAATATGATGTTATATAAAGTAGATTGATGAAAAGTAAACGAATGAAACAAACGACATTATCGACAAAAAATGAAGATAAGACCTCACAAACGTTTTTATCTTAAAATCTATTTTTCATTAAATAAAAAACACTTGGGAAATACTATTATTTATATAGAAAAATCTCTTAATTAGTTTATTAATTTTTCTAAAATGTTAATAATGTGTCTCCAATCTATTCTGACAATCTTAGCCTGTTAATATCATGCTTACATGGTTAGAATTAAATCAACTTCAGTTATTTTATTCGTTTAAAATTTTGGCACTCATCCTACGGATGCTTATTATTCGTAGAATATGTTATTCATGAATATTTAAATGATTCTAAATATGAAAACAACCATGAATGTAGAATGCAAATAAGTTAGATTATCCTCTGAATGTGATTTAATTTTTACTTTTTTCGAGGACGCAATATATAACCTTAAATATTTATAACGACATTTTTGGTGGAGGAATGAATCAAATCGATGTTGACAATCATAACCAGTTGGAAACCATCTTTAGATATGGTAAGAAATTAGTTTGTTGGTTTAACATTAAAAGTTTGAACTCATCTTATGAACATAATACTTGTAGAATGTGTTATTAATGAAGAATTCGACGATCCTAATCATGATTCTGACAACTTAAAAAGTATAAAATAAAATAAAAATCTCTTTTATACAAGTGATAATTAAAATGATGTTTGTTAATTGATTTAATATTTTAGTCTTACTTGCTCCAATACAGGAGGAAGCAATATAAGCTTCAAAATTAAAAAAAATGGTAATGTCAATGGATATTTAGTTATTAATAATGTATCAAATTAGAAGGAAGGTATTTTATGTAAATTTCTAACAATAAATCTTCTACCAATGCCTATTATTAAAAATAAACAAATAATCTTCATTTTGACTCTTATTGTATCATCCTACCTGGTACCGTAACAATAAAGATAAGATGTCACTTAGTTTCTTTATCTTGTCTTTTATTCTCTAAATTGGCAAAATGTCTTAGTCAATTAGGACCTGAAAATTTTCTTCTTGTTTATGTTATTACCAAGGCTCAATTACGCTTCCTTTTGTGCATTACAGTAGTTTAATCAAAATCTCACTTTTATTCCTGTTGACATTAATTTATTTAGTCCTATTAGTTTTTATCAAATTTTCATAATAGGTTCATTATTAAACAATTTCAGATTCTGACATACTTTCGTAAGTACCAACTTAGTTCAAATATTATCTTATTAGATTGAGTTGTCACCTTAATCGGACTCTATTACGTACTATCACTTGCATATATAAACACACATTATTAAATTTTTTTATCTCAGACATTAAGAAAACACATTATTAAATTTGTTTATCTTACACATTAAGCTGAGCCTTTACTTTGTTTGATTACTTATTATCGCTCTCGGTGTTGTCATATAAACCAAGCCACAAATACAATTTTACATTTACATTAATATTTACAATTGTATACAAGTTATGAATAACACATGCTTAACATTATTACAAGAGTACATTAATTGCCACACGTACTAAAGGAATTCAATCAGTAAACCTCCACCTCTACATCAACCACGCTACAATTTAATGAAAATAATCACAACTGACATCTCGGTAGGCATTTGAACTTCAAGTTCTAAAAACACCAAGTAAATAGGGTGAGAATTCAAAAAATTCTTAATAGATAATGTAACACCTTGGAAAATATGTTATGCTTGTATATAGTTACAGCAGTAACTAAATACTTACTTAACATATTTGTGTAGTTTTGTGTCTTTTTTAGCACATTTAGTCACATTGTTGTAACACTATGTATGAAATATAGCTGTTATTTATTTCAGAAGTGACTTAAACTGCTTAGTTAGTAGAAATAAATGTGGAGAGTTTGTTTTTAGGTCACAAATGTGTGAACTGTGTTACAGTTAAAGTTTGAGATTAATCAGAGTTCGTTTGACATTTTTAAGCATACTAGTTATGCATTTTAATGCCGGTTTGACTAATAACTGATATGAAAAAATAGAGAAATGGTGAAACAAAATTTTCAATGAATCTCAGGATTTATTTTGAATCTGTTGGAAGGTAGAAATCTAGATTTGGTGAAATCTAGGTGTTCTTAGTAGATCAGGATTTTGGTACCTATCCAAGAGAAGTCAAATTTGACTTCCCTTCTTAAATATCCCACGACCGAGATATTTGAGAAACAGAGAAGAGAAGAGAAAAGAAAGAAAGGGAAACCGAGGGAGAAGAGAAAAGAAGAGGAAGAAAGGGATAGTGGAAGGGAGAGCTTGGATCTTCCATGGCCCATCCTTGGCTTCATCTTCATCTTCAAGACCTTGAGGTAGGGATTCTTGAGCTTAAACTTTCATTTCTACTCATTTCTATGATTAAACTTGTTTGAGGTTTAATATGTCCAATTGAGTTCTAGTGATGTGTTAAGTGATCTTCTTGCTTGGATAAGTTTTAAATGGTGTTTGAGACTTGTTCATGCTAAGAGTTTGGATTAGAAACTAGAAATCCTCATTTTAGGCCTAAAATGCTCTAAGTTTTGATTTTAGGAGATTGGATGAGTAATTTAGGGTTTTGATCCTTTTTTGATGAAATTAATTGGTGTTTTAAGTTTCTTTCATGTTTGTAAACTTGTTTGGGACTTGAAATCACCTAGAGATTGGTTTAGAGTGGCCAAAGAACAGTGACACGAATTTGTAGAAATGCTGCAGAGTTTTTGGTTGAGAAACACGGCCCGTGTCCGAAGGGCGTTTCCCTCTCTGCCAGTTGGAATTCGTGAACAGTACTCACAGAGGAAAACACCAGGGGGACGTGTCTGAGAACATGGGCCATGTTTCCCTCTGTAATGAGAATTATCTCTTGTGGTCTGCATGAAAGTTGTAGCTTTTTATCTTATCTTTTCAATGTCATTAGAATCATCTCGTTTCAACCTCTGTAACTCAAGTTATGCTTATTTTACTGTGCAAAGGTCAAAGGTTGAGATTGAGCAAGATGCGTTTTTGGTTAGAAAATGCATGATGTTTTGGCATTTTATAAGGTTAGGAGCATTAGAGAGACCTTAGATAACCATATTGAGGTGGAGTATCAAGGGGTAATGTGTTGGATTGAGGAAATGAGTTTCCTTAAGTGTTGGAATCACTCATGTATGCTCTTTTAAGAGTGTTAAAATACTTTTGTAGGTATTTGATGAAGTGTGTGTGAGATGAGTTTGAGATGCATATAAATCAATTATGATGCTAATTATAGGAGGTAATTAGTGATTTTTTTGCATGAGATGTTTGAGAAACATAATGAGGTGAGTAATATCCTCTTTGTGTTGTTTGAGAAGCATTGATTGGTGAGTAATATCCTCTCTATTGTTTATGAAACACATTGAGGTGTGTAATATCCTCTTTGTATTGTTTGAAGCATATTTGGGTGTATAATATCCTCTCTATGTTGTGAGTAATAAGGTGAGTAATATCCTTATTATGTTGTTGAGTAAGGAGGTGAGTAATATCCTCTTTTCTTTGTTTAACCAATGGAGGTGAGTAATATCCTCTGTTTGTTTTGATGGATAGTGTTGGTGAGTTATATCCTCAATATGCTTAATAAACCATGACATATTATAACATATCTTAGAGTAGTTAAGGTGGGTAATATCCTCAATACGTCTGAGGGCTCATGACACCTTGAAATTGCATTCGTTCTTAGAGCTTGCATAGACATACACATTAGACATAATTAAGCATAACATGACAATTGTATGAGTGGTTGCTATCATAACATAAAAACATGACATTACAATTTTATGGGCAATTGTGTATTTCTGTGATTGAAGTTTTAGCTTTATGGTTGAACAATCTTTATGATTGTATAGATTGCTTGTATTAGAATACTTCTACTGAGATGTGTGATTTCTCACCCTGATTATATTGCCATGTAAATCCAAGTGTGAGTTCCTCAAAAAGAAAGAAGAAGTTGTGTGAAGATTAGTATAGTTATAGGCTTTTTGTTGATAAAGCTTGTATATTATACTAGATCTTGTTGTAAAATTTTATGTATTACAATATGCCATTGAGGCAATGATGTATATATATAACTTTTGTTATTGTGGCTCTCCATAATTATTTGTATAAATGTTTTGGGTTTAGTTGTGGTATGTTAGAAGTAGCATGACCAGTATTATGCTATTTTTTTTATATGATGATATATCTGGATAGAAAATATTGGGATGTTACAGATAATATTTAAAACAATTTTAACAAAAATATTAGAATACCATATGGTGTTTCCAGGGGTATCAGATACCTAAAACATTTTCTCTTTTCACAATTCATAAGAAAAGGCTCATAATCTCACACAGCCAATAGAGGATGCAATAAGTCAACACTTAACTCATAGAGAATACATTAGGATTATGCATTTATATGCAATGCAGGAAATAATGAAACAATAGAATTGTGATACACCATTTAATGCATTTATCAAATGCATGAATAGAATACAGTTATCTCTAACTTGTTACTTTCCATTCATTCTCTATAGAATCATGGCAATTTAATAAAACACAAGCACACAATATCACGTCATGATAAGCAGTTAACATTAAACAATGAATGCAAGTACCTATATTTCTATATGTCTAATTTGTACACTAGGCCCAAATTCTCTTTATTGGTTACATGTATAAAGCATGAGCTCAGTCTCTAGTTGAGAGCATCCTCTTAACTCTCTTTTCTTATTCATATCACTTGGTGGAAAAATAAATCATTCAATTAATTATGGAAAAGCCCCCTAATTTTAAGAATGCATGGGGAAAACTATAACTTGATTGAAAATCTATTAGCAATTCTAGCATCCTGTCCTAAATTAGGACAATTATAATTTATGACACTGACAATTGTAATTGGCATTGACGAAAGCAATTGTTTTGATGATAACAAACAAGAAAGGAATGGAAGTGCAAAGATCAAGTTCCAAGACTCTTCAAAGTTTAGCTTATAGGACTTAAATATTGTGTAAAGGTAAATAAGAATCACATTAAGCTCAAATAAGTTTTAAACATCTTTATAAGTATTTCTAAAATGTTTAAATGCCCAACAAACTGTTTTTGGAAAGCTAGTCTTGGTGGTATTTCAAATCTATGAAAAATAGCCAAGTTTGTGTTTTACAAAATTGACCTTTAGTTACTAATTTGATCATATCTTTCAAAATACTTTGATTTTTGTTATGAAATATTTCATTTGAAAATAGACTCAAAGATCTTTCCAATGAGTGATCATTCGCTTTAATCTGATAAGAAATGAAGAAGTTATGACCTTGTAACATCAATTTTCAAAACCAGAAGTGATGTAATCGATTACACAAGTCCTGTGATCGATTACAACTCTAGCAGAGGCCATGTAATCGATTACCAGAAGTGTGTAATCAATTACCAAGTGCCCAGAAATGTTCCCAACGGTTATAAATAGCTAGTTTTCATAAAAAATCATTTCTAAACACTACCAACGACTATTTTATCACTTGGGCTCTATATATAAGTGATATTTGAAGCATTTACATCCTAAGAAAATTAAGAACACTTATTTTGATCATTGAATCATAAAAATCATATTTTGAGCTTTAAAGTGTGAATCTTTTATACCCATTGAGCTTTAATTTGTATTATCCACTCTTAAGAGAGTTTCTTATTATCCATACATTATTCTTTAAGTTGTATATCTACTCTTGTAAGAGTTTCTATTCTTTCTCTTCATCTTAAAATCATTATAAGAGGGTGAGGTATCCCTCAAGAGAGAAAAGGGTGAGGTATCCCTTGTAGTAAGACTCAACCACAAAGGGTGAGGTATCCCAAAGGTGTTGTGAGTGCTCTTGATTGTAAAGGTCATCAAGCACCTGTGAAGCTTGAAGAGTTGGAGGCTCTAGTACAAGGGTGAGGTATCCCAAGGTGTGAAGAGTGCTCTTGTTTGCACAAAGGTTTTCCTAGCACCTGTGAAGTCTAAAAGATAGTGAAGAAAATCTCAAGTTAAACTTAGGGACTGGATGTAGGCCATAAGTGGTTGGTGGCTGAATCAGGATAAATTGCTGAGTTTGATTCTCTCTTCTCTACACTATTTAATTTTAGTATTTATGTAGTATATTTATCTATTGCATATATTGTCATCTTGGTGATTTGATTCTATGAACTTGATATCTAGCTTATTTGCTTAATTTATCATATATCCCAAGTTGTATTTGAGTAATCTATAATAATTGTATTTTTGTTAGACTTATTTTACTGCATGTGATAATTGAAAATATCAAAATGTATAATTTATCAAAGTTGCAATAAAATTTGTAATCACCCAATTCACCCCCCTCTTGGGTGATGGTTGCCATGGCCAACAACAATAAAGTCTCAAACAGAATGAGTGCTATAGGGTACTAAATTTCTTCTGAAAGCTTATTATTCTTGAATATAACAATAATTTCTGTTGGTAATCCAAATGTAGCGAGTTAGGCTGACAGGCTGAGGCTAAGAGAAAATGAAATGGGTAGGTGTGACCCAAAATGGTGAGTGACTCAGATTTAGTGAAGCTCTAAAAAAGGTGTACTTTGAAGAGAGAAGTTGGGTTAAATCCAAGTTGACCAAGTCAAACTCGTGGAAAAAGAGTTGAGTAAGGCATATACCATGAAAATAGGAGATAATGGGGGAAGCGGTTGCTTCCAACATTCAGGTATGCAAAGAAGGCTTTTTTGGCAATTTCCTTTGCTGAAGCTAGTGGAAAACATGCCATGGAAGATTGGAAGTGCCCACAACCCAGGAGTGCATGGAGTGACTTAGTGACTAAAGATCATGTTCCTACAATTCAAGAAAGTGGACTTGGAGATCTAAAAGTACACTAAAGCTGTAGCTTTTCCAACTCCAGCTCAATAAATAGGCATCTAACGCTCTGAAAAAAGGATCCTCAAATCATCACACAAAAATCATCTATATTTCATTTAGTTTCTATTTAAGTTTTCAACATTTTACAGCTTTTCATTTACCTTTCCAGCCATTTATTACTTTCCTTTGCATTTCTAACAAGTTTACAACATTTCTTTACTGTCTGCTACTTTACTTTATGCAATTTTTCTTGCTTTGTATTTCGGGTCGCCATTTTCTTCCTTGTACTTTAGCTTTATTCCATGTACTTTGTTGGATTCAAGTTCTTTAATGTGTTTCATTGTTCTTTACATTGTTTAAGTTGTTTGCTTTAAATCCTTTGTTGAGGGCTTTCTTTAGTACCTCAAAAACCCACACCGAAAGGAAAGTTTTTCCTTTTAGGATTTTCCTTAGTTGATGCTCATACTGGATTGGGATAATGGTGGAAGTGTGGAGTTTGGCTTTTGCTTCATAGGTAGAAGCTAATTTTCATTTTTCTGCACCATCTTTTTGGCACACCTGGTAGGACTCCTAGATTCAATATCTTCAAGGTCTCCAGGTGTTTTTAAACTTATCTAGTGTTTCAACATATGCAATTAAGATTATGTTGTTGTATTTCTACCATGACTATGACTTCCCAAGTTGAAACGCCTATTATTCCTTTTTCTGGTCACTCGAGGGCAAACATAAATGCTTATGTCGTTGTCACACAGGCCACAAGTAACACTATTGGCCTCAAAAATGCACTTAATGTAGTGGCACAATGTGATAATTTCACCTTAAAGTGGTAACAAATTGACCAAAGTGTAGGTGAAATCGTTCCTCTGATAACTGCTCAGATTCTCGAGGCTGTGTGGCCTCTCATTATGAATGAAGTTCAAAGAAGTAAAGAGAAAGGCTAGGGACATCATCCACAGAACTTTTATTCAATATAGCCAACTGTGTAACATGCCCCCTTCGGGCCTGTTCATATAGCTAATAAAGCATAAACTATTGTTTGGTGCATTTACATGATTTTATGTGCATATCTTTGTATTACGTGTTTGAAAACAGATAACTTGACAAACAAGTTAGCTCCTAAGATTGTTCAAAATAATTCTAAAAAGTTATTAATAATTTTGAATAAATTTATAATCTATATTTCTATATTTAAGTTATGGAAATTAGCCATAATAATTATAAATAAATTATTTATAATTAATGTGATATAAATTAGATTATCATGAATAATAAGAAATTTTAAAAATTGTTATTAAACTAATTAGAGGTTAATTAGTAATTAAGATAATTTAATTAAATAAATAATTATCCTAAAAGAATAGAATATTTTGTAAACAAATTAAGACTAATAGCAAAATTATAATAAATAATGATTTAATTAGAAATAATATGATTATTAGAAGAAAGTAGAGGTTTTCATGCAAGCTGAAGAAACACTATGCTTGTTTCTTAGTGGCTTAGAAATTTTTGAATAATGATGAGTAGTTTATGATTGATTTGACTTAACCCTACCGAATTGCATGCAAATAAGAAGAGCATAGTGTTCTATGGTGCAATTTTAGTAGTTATGGTTAGTGCACTATGGTTATAGGGTTTGCATGGGGTCAAGAGAACCTTAATGTGATCTAGGGTATGCATGGATCCTCATAACATATCCTAAGTAGCTAAACTCTATATAAATCATAGTCTAAAACCTATACCACTAGAATACTCTTAAACTCATCCCCTATAATGTTAACTTAGTGACTAAGTTGCCTAGACTCCATCATCTTGGACACTCACACGATTATTTACTTTTACACTCACCTTACCACCTCTCTAACACTTAACACACAAAACCACTCTTTCCTCTCCATTTACACACACACACACAGAGATTGAAGAAAGGAGAGGAAGAATGTGAGCTACAGAGAGAGAGGAAGTGATGGAGATAGTGAGAAGGAGGAGGATCCGTTGCATATGGAGGTTGCCGCTGGTCCAAGCCATAGCCAAGTGAAGAAAATGTTACCAAGTGGCTTCCAGTACTCAAGAGGGGGGTGAATTGAGTATAAAACTTTTTTGCAAACTCTTTTAAATAAAATATAAATATTAAAACTTAATAAATAAATGCACAGAAGGAATGAGATGAAGTAAAGACCAGCAGAAAATAAATGTGTGATAAAATAAATTACATAAAAATAAAGAGATAAAGAAAAGAAAAGCAGGCACGATATTTATCCTGGTTCAACCACTAACCCACTTGTGGTCTACGTCCAGTCCTCGAAGGCCGAGTATTTCACTAAGTATACAAGCTTCAATAAGTGCTTGCTACCGTTACAAAATAGAGCACTTTTCACACACAGGGACACTCTACCCTTGTGCTAAAGTCTTAGCCTGCAGGGATACCTCACCCTTATACAAACCTTGAGGGATACCTCACCCTCGATACAGAATATCAGAAAATAGATGAAGAGAAACTCTCACTCAGAGTAAGTAATACAAATTGAAGTGCTAATGGAACTCTCACAGAAATATCTCAAAGTTTTTAAACAAAAAAAGCGTAGAAAATAATTTTCACAAATCAGAGTAATCAGAAAATATATCAGAGTTATGGGCAATGAAAATTCGTGACCCAAGCTTGCTATTTATAGGGAAAACACGGAGATAACCGTTTAGGTATAATTAATAGCATTTAGAAAACAAATTAACCGAATTCAAAATGTTTGAAAGTTTCCATATCAGACTTCGTATTCAAACGTGTTTATTCGAATAATTTAACAGGTTATTCGAATAATACTGTTCCTGAAACCAATTTAAAAGCTCATCTGAAAAGGGTTATTCGAATAACCAATGTGTTATTCGAATAACTCTGTTAAAACCAGAGTTCTGAAAATGAAGGGTTATTCGAATAACAGCTTAACCATTCGAATAACGCAGTTTAAAAGAAGTTCATACAGAAAGGATATATTCGAATAACGTTTGAGTTATTCGAATAACTCACTTAAAACACAGTTCTGAAAAAGCTCATCTATTCGGATAAAAGATATGCTATTCGAATAAAAACTTAAAACACAAAGTCTTGTAAAAGGGTCTATTCGAATAGACTAGGTTCTATTCGAATAACTCAGTTCAAAAACGTTTTGAAAACTAAGTTTAAAAATAAGCTTTATCTTTTCTTTCAAAAACAAAGAGATATCAAAGTGAGCTCTGTACAATAGATCCTAAGTCCTAATGCTAATAAAAAATAAACTTGGACTTGGTCTATTTATCATCTTCATTTATTCTTCACGTTTGTTATCATCAAAACAAGTCTTCAAAAGTATGCAACCAAACACATTCTCCCTCTTTTTGATGATGACAAACTATCAATGAGACTATCAATGAGAAAAGCGTTAGTGCATATAATTGGAATTCACAAAGAGGTATAAAAGCTTACTCCCCATCTTTAATTATAAGAGGTAATGTATATCAGATATGTGCGCAGCTCCCCCTTTCAATTGGAATCCAATCTCATTTTAAATTTACCTATCTTTTCTCAATGAAAGTTAAATGATCAAATATTTCTCCCCCTTTTGTCATGAGCAAAAAGGAGGGGTAAGTCCCATAAACATATACCAAAGTAAGAATGCATAAAAGGAAATATACTCATATCAATAGATTCAACAGGAAATTTTATTTATGCATTAATAATAAAGAGAGTCAATTATGCAAGCTAGAAATAAATAACATGAAGCCAAAAACAGATAGCCTAAGAACTAAAGTTCCTAGAAGTAAGTATCCAGAGGTGGTGGTGATGAAGCTGGTGCAGGAGCAGGTAAAGCAGATCGAAAGGCAGCAACCTCACGTTCAACGCCTTCTATTCTATCAAACAGAATAGAGAAGGTATGTTCCATGTAAGCTCAGTTATCCTGCAAGGTGGCCATGATTTGTTCCAAAGTGACAGGAGCAGGAGCAGCAACAGGTACATCAGCAGGAGCAGCAGGGGCATCAGCAGGGGCATCAACAGGGTCATGCTCATCCTCAGCGACCTCAACTGGGTACACCCAGCCTTCATCGGTTTGGATCATCTTCATTTTCTGTAAGGTGTGAGCGCCAAAGATGTTGTGGTGAGTCAGAGCAATGGCTCACTCAGTCGCTAGGACCTGAGGATACTTGCTCAGCAAGGTAGTGGCAAAAATGCCATAAGGCAAGTCTGATTTCTCCTTGCCCTTGGCCCTCATCATATGCCTCATGATGAACACAGGCCAGTTGATCTGATGGCCATTCTTCAGAAACCACAGCATAAAGATGTCTTCCTCGCTGAGGTAGGCGTAGTTTCCACCGCGAGGAGCCAGGATATGAGCGAAGGCGTAATGCAGAAGCCTGTCTTGGCTCTTCAGCATTCCACCCTTGAGACCCTTATCAGGAAGGGCTAGACCAGGCTTCAGCAGGTCTTCAACCACTTGAAGCTTGTTGAAATCTTCTAGAAACGAGGTGTCACCATCTTCAACAAGGGCGCCAAAGAACTGCAGCCCGAACAGAGTTAGCCAGTCCAGCGGTGTGATCACAATGTTCTGATCACAGACCTCGGAGAGAAGATTCTGGCCATCGAAAGCCAGATTGCAGAAGAACATCTTCACCAGAGCTGGATAAACAGTGGCCCGGTGAGAGCAAAGCTGAAGAACTCCCTGGTTTTGCAGCAGGGTCAGGAAGTCGAAGCCGCGATGTTGCTGGAAGAAAGAGAGGTCAAGGTACTTAGGTTGGACCAAGTTACGCTCCCAGAAGTGAGTGATGAAGCGTGCATGATGCTCTTCGTTGGAGGAGAGCCTTCTCAGATCAAGAGGGTTGTTGCATGGAGTGTTCTTCGTGTGTGGACACTTGCTGGAGGAGGAGGCCATGGTGGAAGAAGGTGAAAGAGAGTGAAAACACAGGGGTAAGCAAGTTTGAGATGGCAGGAGCTAAGGAGACGTGAAGAGCAGAGAAGATGGAGGGTGAAAATGTTTTGGGCGCGCAGTGGTTATTTAAAGAAAACCCGTGTTAATTCAAATAAATATGGGTTTATTCGAATAAACCGTGCTGGAAAGCCGAAAGGACAGGTGCGCAGGAAACTGAAAAGGTGTTTCAGCTAGGGTTTATTCGAATAGGGAGGTATTCTATTCGAATAGAACAACTGGAAAATCAAGCGTTTTGGCAAGCTGACAGGATTTATTTGAATAACTATTGGAGTTATTTGAATAGGCTGAGGCCTATAAGTTAAGACTGATAAAAGCAGAGCTCTGGTTATTCGAATAACCTGAGGTTTATTCGAATAGACAGAGGCTGAGAACAGAAACTGATAAAAGAAGGACTCTAGTTATTCGAATAAGGAGAGGTTTATTCGAATAGACAGAGAAGAAAAACATACAGGATTTAACACAAGAATCATGTTATTCGAATAAACTGAGGTTCTATTCAAATAAATCTAATGTTCAACACATATTTTATAAGCTATAAAGAGGTTTATTCGAATAAAAGTTTGTTTATTCGAATAAAACTAACAAAGAAGCACACAAAAGAAGAACGTTCAAGACATTCAAAGTATATATCCATGTGAAAATATTCAACAGAAAAACATGCAATTAAATGTTGGATTAATCAAATATGCCTAATTCTCCTCAAATATAAAAGAAAGCTTCTTTTGCTAAGGGTTTAGTGTAGATATCTATAAGTTGCTTAGATGTTTCAACAAACTCAAGAATGCAATCCTCTTTTTGTACATGATCTCTGATAAAGTGATGTCTTATCTCTATATGCTTTGTTCTGGAATGCAATATGGGATTCTTAGAGATATTTATTGCACTAGTATTATCACATCTTATCGGGATGTGATCAAGCTGAAGACCGTAGTCTAAGAGTTGTTGCTTCATCCATAGGATTTGAGCACAGCAACTCCCGGCTGCAACATATTCAGCCTCAGCGGTAGACAAAGCCACACTATTTTGTTTCTTGCTATGCCAAGAAACTAAAGAACTGGCAAGCAAGTGGCATGTCCCACCAGTACTTTTTTTGTCCAATTTGTACCCAGCAAAATTAGAGTCAGAATATCCTATTAGGCTACAAGAGGCACCCTTAGGATACCACAAGCCTATTTGTGAAGTGCCTACAAGGTATTTCATTATCCGTTTAACAGCACTTAAGTGAGATTCCTTAGGGTTTTCCTGATATCTAGCACACATGTATACACTAAACATTATATCTGGCCTACTAGCAGTAAGATAAAGGAGAGATTCAATCATACCTCTATATTTTGTTATTTCTACTGATTTACCTCTTTCATCTTTGTCCAAGTAGCAAGAAGTGCCCATCGGAGTAGCCATGTATTTAGCATTTTCCATTTCGAATCTCTTTAGCAGTTCCTTGCAGTATTTGGTTTGACTTATGAATGTCCCTTCGTTCGTTTGTTTGATTTGAAGTCCGAGAAAGAAATTTAATTCTCCCATCATTGACATTTCAAATTCATTCTGCATAGACTTAGCAAATTCTTTGCACAGGGATTCATTAGTAGCACCAAAGATAATATCATCCACATATACTTGCACAAGAAGACTTTCATGCTTTTTATTTTTAATAAAAAGGGTAGTATCGACTTTTCCTCTTGAAAAACCATTTTCCAAAAGAAACTTACTCAACCTTTCATACCAAGCTCTAGGGGCTTGCTTTAAACCATATAAAGCCTTTTTAAGTTTAAAAACATGGTTGGGTAGTTTATGATTTTCAAAACCTGGAGGTTGGTCAATGTATACCTCCTCTTGAATAAAACCATTTAGGAAAGCACTTTTGACATCCATTTGATATAATTTGAAATCCATGATGCAAGCATAAGCAAGTAACATCCTAATAGCTTCTAATCTAGCCACAGGTGCATATGTTTCTTCATAATCTATTCCTTCTTCTTGATTATACCCTTTAGCAACCAATCTAGCTTTGTTTGTAGTTATTAACCCATTTTCATCAAGTTTGCTTCTAAAAACCCATTTAGTTCCAATTATGGGGTGATTATTAGGTCTAGCAACTAATTCCCAAACTTGATTTCTTTCAAACTGATTTAATTCCTTATGCATAGCTAAGATCCAATGTTCATCATCAAAAGCTTCAATTAAATCCTTTGGTTCAATTTGAGAAACAAAAGCTAAGTGATTACAAGTATTTCTAAGGGAGTTACGAGTACTTACACCTTTAGATACATCACCGATAATTTGATCAAGGGAATGATATTTTGAAGTTCGCCATTCTTTGGGAAGTTCCTAAGCTTGCGAATCTTCTTGTCTTTGTTTATTCTCTTGCTCCTTGATTTCTTTTTCTTTATTATCCAAATGTGTTTCCGTCAAGATTTCTGCAACATCATCAACAACAAGATCCTTTCTCGATCCATTTGGGTCAGTTTCATCAAATACAACATGTATAGATTCTTCAATAGTCCTAGTTCTTTTATTATATATGCGAAAAGCTTTACTATGACTTGAATAACCAAGAAATATACCTTCATCAGACTTAGCATCAAACTTGCCTAAGTTATCTTTTCCATTATTTAAAACAAAACATTTGCATCCAAAAACATGAAAGTGTGAGACATTCGGCTTTCTTCCCTTATACAACTCATATGAGGTTTTCTTTAAAATGGGCCTTATAAGGGCCCGGTTCATTACATAACAAGCTGTACTTACAGCATCCGCCCAAAAGTATTTAGGAAGAGCAGCCTCATTAAGCATAGTTCTTGCCATTTCTTCTAAAGAACGGTTTTTCCTTTCTACAACTCCGTTTTGTTACAAAGTTCTAGGGGCAGAGAAATTATGATTAATGCCATATTCATCACAGTAATTTTCAAAAATATTATTTTCAAATTCGCCACCATGATCACTTCTTATAGAAGAGATTTGAAAACCTTTTTTATTTTGAATAACTTTGGCAAGTCTTTTAAAAGCTAGAAATGCATCATTTTTATTTGCAAGAAATAAAGTCCATGTAAACCTAGAAAAATCATCCACAATCACTAAAGCATAGTAATTTCCACCAAAGCTCATAGTTCTAGAAGGTCCAAATAGATCCATGTGCAAAAGTTGTAAAGGTCTAGTAGTTGAAACTATATTTTTTGCTTTAAAATAGACCTTTATTTGTTTACCCTTTTGACATGTATCACATAACTTATCTTTTATAAAATTAAGCTTGGGTAGTCTAATTACTAGCTCTTTAGAGACCAACTTCTTTAAGTGATCCATGTGAATGTGTGCAATTCTCCTATGCTATAACCATGAATCATCATTCTTACTTAAAAGGCATTTCGCATCATTTGAAGATATATCATCAAGACTAATCGTATAGATGTTGTTTACTCTATGACCAATGAATTTAACATGCTTGTCATTTTTATCTTCAATTATGCAACAATTTGAATCAAATATAATTTTATTTCCTTTATCACATAATTGGCTAATACTAAGCAAGTTATGTTTCAAACCTTCAACAAGCAGCACATTTTCAATAGAGGAGTTAGGGTTCTTACCGACTTTGCCGATTCCAAGGATTTTTCCTTTATTGTTATCACCATAAGTGACATGTCCATAATTCTTTGGAATAAGCATGGTGAATTTTGAGTCGTCCCCGATCATGTGCTTGGAGCAGCCGCTATCGAGATACCAATTTGAACTCCTGGCTTTCAAGCACACATACAACACAAGTTTAGTTTTTAACTTTTGGTACCCAAACTTTCTTGGGTCCTTGTGTGTCAGTTTTGGGTATAGTACCCTTGGGAACCCAAACCATTTTTATTCTAATTTTTGTATTAATATTTTTCCTTGCATTACATATTGAAGCACTATGTCCTTTCCTTCCACAATAAAAGCATTTAATAAAAGGACTACTTGAAACACTGGAATGCACAAAGAAGTTTTTATAGAGTTTTTGTTAATTTTTTGGATTGTAACCTATCCCGGATTTTTGAAAAACCACTCTTTGTCTTACTAATAAAATATTTAAGTTATCTCTTCCAAAGGTGAATTTAGAAAGAGTATTTTTTTAAGTCTTCAAATTCTTTTTCAAGCATATGACATGAAGAGCAAGATGAAGAAGTAGAAGCATGTGAAGAATGATTTGTGCATGCATCAATGATTCCCAAAGTTTCATTTTCAACTTTCAATTCTTCTATTTCTTTATTTAAAACAAGAATTTGATTTTCTAAAGAAGAAATTGTTTTCTTAGAAGAAGAAATAATTTTTGTCAATTTTAAAGATTTTTCATGTAATTCTTCAAAGGTATCTTGTAACTCATCGTAAGAAGGCAATAAAGTAGTATTAGAATTTACCTCATTTTCGCTTTCTTCTTCGTCTCCTTTTGTCATGAGACATAGTTGGGCTTCCTCACTGTCTGAATTGTCAATTGAATCCATGTCGTTTTCATCCTATACTATATAGGCTTTTCTTCCTTTCCTTTCCTTGAAGGGCTTCTTTTCAAATTTCTCCTTTTTCTTTTGGTAAACTGGGCACTTCATTTTCATGTGACCAGGTTTGCCGCATTCATAGCAAGTTGGAGTCGATGAAGCTCCTTCGCCTTTGTAATGAGTCTTCTTCGGAGGGAAGGGAGGTCTTCTTTGCGTTCCCTTTTTCCTAAGAAATTTACCAAACTTTTTAACCAACAAACTTAGATTTTCTTCACTTACCTCGATGTTCTCTGAGCTTTCTTCATTTTCTTCATCGTCATTGTCGAATGTTGAGGAAGTGGCTTTGAGCGCTATCCCCTTTTTCTATTTATCGTTTTCTTCGCTTTGACTTAGTCTGCTCAGTTCCAGTTCATGCTCATAAAGCTTTCCAAAGAGGGTAGCTAAAGTCATTTTGGACAAATCCCTTGATTATGATATTGCTATCACTTTAGGTTGCCAAATCCTGCTAAGACATCTCAAAACCTTGTTAATCAAATCTTCGTTAGAGAAACTTTTGCCTAAAGATGTAAGATGATTAACTATGTGGGTGAACCTCTTTTGCATTTCCTGAATGCTTTCTCCTTGGTTCATTCTGAATAGTTCATATTCACGAGTTAGAGAATTGATTCTCGACCTCTTAACTTCACTAGTACCCTCATGGGTAACTTGCAAAGTGTCCCACATTTCTTTAGCAGTTTTGCAATTTGAAATTCTAAAAAACTCATCATATCCCAAAGCAGTAGTAATAATATTGTTGGCTTTTAAATTAAATTGAACTTTTCTTTTGTCTTCATCAGACTATTTATTTTATGGTGTTTCGGTCCTTACACCATCGACCTCATGTGTGGGTATAAAAGCGCAATTTTCGACAGCATCCCATACATCTAGATCAATAGCTTCGATAAAGATTTTCATTCTTTCCTTCCAATATGCATAATCATCCCCATTGAAAAAGGGTGATCAGTTTATGGAAGATCCTTCTGAAAAACCATTTGAAGAAGCCATACTCTCTTGAAGCTACTAAGCTCTTTATACAAGAGTCTAACTCTGATACCACTTGTTACCAAGTGGCTTCCAGTACTCAAGAGGGGGGGGTGAATTGAGTATAAAACTTTTTTGCAAACCCTTTTAAATAAAATATAAATATTAAAACTTAATAAATAAATGCACAGAAGGTATGAGACAAAGTAAAGACCAGCAGAAAATAAATGTACGATAAAATAAATTGCGTAAAAATAAAGAGATAAAGAGAAGAAAAACAGGTACAATATTTATCCTGGTTCGACCACTAACCTACTTGTGGTTTACGTCCAGTCCTCAAAAGCTGATATTTTTCACTACGTATACAAGCTTCAATAGGTGCTTGCTACCGTTACAAAATAGAGCACTTTTCACACACAGGGACACTCTACCCTTGTGCTAAAGTCTTAGCCTGCAGGGATACCTCACCCTTATATAAACCTTGAGGGATACCTCACCCTCAATACAGAATATCAGAAAATAGATGAAGAGAAACTCTCACTCAGAGTAAGTAATACAAATTGAAGTGCTAATGGAGCTCTCACAGAAATATCTCAAAGTTTTTAAACAAAAAGAGCGTAGAAAATAATTTTCACAAATCAGAGTAATTAGAAAATATATCAGAGTTATGGGCAATGAAAATTTTTGACCCAAGCTTGCTATTTATAGGGAAAACACGGAGATAGCCATTTAGGTATAATTAATAGCATTTAGAAAACAAATTAACTGAATTCAAAACGTTTGAAAGTTTCCATATCAGACTTTGTATTCAAACGTGTTTATTCGAATAATTTAACAGGTTATTCGAATAATACTATTCCTGAAACCAATTTAAAAGCTCGTCTGAAAAGGGTTATTCGAATAACCAATGTGTTATTTGAATAACTCTATTAAAACCAGAGTTCTAAAAATGAAGGGTTATTCGAATAACAGCTTAACCATTCGAATAACGCAGTTTAAAAGAAGTTCAGACAGAAAGGATATATTCGAATAACGTTTGAGTTATTCGAATAACTCACTTAAAACACAGTTCTAAAAAAGCTCATCTATTAGGATAAAAGACATGCTATTCGAATAAAAACTTAAAACACAGAGTCTCGTAAAAGGGTCTATTCGAATGGACTAGGTTCTATTCGAATAACTTAGTTCAAAAATGTTTTGAAAACTAAGTTTAAAAACAAGCTTTATCTTTTCTTTCAAAAATAAAGAGATATCAAAGTGAGCTCTGTACAATAGATCCTAAGTCCTAATGCTAATCAAAAATAAACTTGGACTTGCTTTATTTATCATCTTCATTTATTCTTCACGTTTGTTATCATCAAAACAAGTCTTCAAAAGTATGTAACCAAACACAGAAAACATCATCCCTCATCATTGTCTTCCTTTTCCCTACGTTACCTCACCAATTCACTGCTAACCACCAATCACCTATCACCTCCATGCTTTTAGAGAAAAGGTAGGGGTCCTTGCTCCTTTAATCTACTTAGTTTCTTGATTGAGGAATTGTTATGAGGTTAATTGAGTTATTAGGGAAAGATTAGAAATTCGAAGGTGGCTATGGTGGCCACTATGATGTGGCTTGGTCGTGAACTTGGTGGTCTTAGCCATAGTTCTAGTGACTCCACCATGTAGTGGAGTTGTTGTTGGATGAATTTTGGAGGCTTGATGGATGTGGCCGACACCATGGGATAGCCAACCATAGAGGATTAAGGTGTTGGTGGCCACATGTTGGCCACCATTCGTGCTTGGGAGTTAGGGGCTTGATGATGGTGTAGAGTTTTGGGGTTTTGGTGGACCATGGTGGAAAGGTGGGGTGGTGGCTGCGAGTGGCCACCACAAGTGGAAGATGGCCACCATATTGGGAGGCCATAGAAGCCAAGGCGATGGAGGGAGTGGTCACAAGTTACTTGGCCTTTGGTGGCCACCAATTGGTGGCCAAGGTGGTAGTGGTGGCCATGAATGGCCACCACAAGGATTAGGAACCTAGGGTTTAAATAAGTGGTGGTGCCACCACCATGGTGGCCAAGCACAACACTCACTTGGTGGTTGGTCATGGGTTGGCAAGATGGAAGTGTGGCCCAAGTCGCACCCAGTTGCCTTAATTGGCCCCAACCTTAGAGGAGGAATTGAGGACCTATGATTTTGATTGAGTCATTAAATTTAATTACATGATTAAGAAACTAATTAGTGGCCATTAGATCTAATGTTGTCAAGAGTTGGATATTGGATTGAACCTTGAGGTTATGATCTCATAAGGGTTAAATAAATTGATAATAAGACTTTTATGATATTAGGGTTATTAAAACTAGGTTACTTGGTTGCCAAGTTAACTTAATAGGTCTTTGAGTAAGTTGCATATTGGTAACTTTAGTTGTTTGAATGCTTATGTATACCCTATATTGATTAATGAATTGTTATTATGAATTGTGAACCATTGTTATTATTGGACTATGCTTTGTGAAGCCATTACTGATTATGAACTGTGAATTTATGTTACATTATATAACTATGCATATAAAGTATGCTTTCCCAAAATGAAAGTAAGGATTGCCTTACAATAAAGAGCAAGGAAAGGATTCACCTTGCCTAGGGATAGGTTTTGTGTAGCACGTACGGCTACTAAGAGCGGGCTAGCTCATGTCTAACAAGCAGACTATCTTATGGAGGTGGATCATTACCCCTCAATATTAAATAGAGGATAAAGTAACTTCCTCAAATGAAAAGAAAAAAGGAGAAAGTAAAAAATATTGATTGAATGGACAAATTCATAAGCATTGCGTTTTTATATTGCATAAACACTTTTATCAATGATATAATGCAAATTTTGATCATATGAAGAATACTGGCAAAAATGAACCTCTTCCTCGTGATAAATAATTATATGTTTTCAACTTATATATGTTAATTAGTTTCTAATTTGAGACTATCATGATGATAATGTACATTTAATTTACTAAGAATTCCTATAATTTTCACCCTTATTACTTTCCATGGTATTCCAGACCCTAACCATCATGCCACTACTTAACTTTTACTTTGAGATAATATAAGGAGGCTGGATATACTCTATAGAGACAAATACCTACTCATTTTATAGAGTTATCAGAGTGCACATTATGTACACCCCAATGTTGCTAAAGATGGCCCCACAGGCTTCATGAAGTAGAGTTGGACCATATGATAGAAATCTAGTTGATCCCTTTTGATTGTATATAGTTTTGCTCTTGTATTGCTGTATATGGGTACAAATGTCTATCTCTTTTTTGGACATATTTTTATCTGCTAGCACTAACTGTGGATGACTGTATGCATAGGTATTGATGTCTATGCTTATGTTTTGTTTTACTTTTTCTTGTATGTATGTCCACAACTATGACTATGTATAGATGAAATCCTAAATGGCTATTATGTCTTATTCTAGTTGTATTGATGTATATGGTGCCAAATTTAGAGTTCTAACTGTGCGAAATTACTCTAAGATAATAAGTACGCATAATAGAACTAATTTATATTACACGCTTTTCGAAAGCTTTCAGCCCAACTCATCATTGTAATATCCTGGTCTCGTATTTTGGGCAATATGTAGATCTTTTAGAAATTGATATTGGGAGCCACTCTATCATAGTTATAAATTGCTTTGAGTCAAACTTACATTGCTAAAATATAATTGAAGCCATTTGGGCAAAAATTATGGCTATCTAACAATAAGGATCCTGAGACTTTCTAATTTTGGAACCTATTACCTATATGGAGGGCTATATAAAATATACAATTTCTTCAAACTAAAATTAGCGGTAATTAATCCTTAGATGTTGGTGATTTGCAAAATGAATTTTAATGAATTTATGAGACCTTTTAACCTATCCATTTTGAATAGAGGAGGTTTTAAAAGTCCCGAATTTAGGAATTTTGAACTAAAACCCAAGTTTTGACTTTTGATTCTTAAGTTTTTAATTTTTTCTAATATTTTTATTGAACCAAAATGGGGCTATTTCCTTATGTACATTTATGTTTTAAAGTTAATGTAGACCATTAATTTTAAATAAAGAAATGCAAATAAGTAGTGTGTAAAGTAAGCCAAGTCACCATCACACTTTAGAACCTTTGTCCAGCCCATAATATTTTTGGCCTATCCTTGATATGATACGACATTCCTCCTACCTTCTCCTCTTTTTTGTCCCCCAAGCTTCCCTCCACCTTCTCCATGGAAAAGCACCCTTCCTTTCATGTTTTTGCTTGATTTATGCGCATTATGAGTGGCTGGTTACATTTCTCTATTCTTCTTGCTTACTAGAGGTTTTGTTTGGAGATGGGTGCTACGATTTGGGTAAGACCTGAAGATATCTACTCTTTTCTCTTAGTTGTTTGGCTCCTAAAGGTAATTCTAAGGCTCACAACTTCTCATATTTCATGGATTTAGTTAGATTTTATAGTGGATATTCAAATTTGAGGGTGTATTATTATAACCTAGGGTTTGAATTGGGGCTTTCTTGAATGGAAGCAATAATTGGTCATCCTATGGTTATAAGTATTGATTCTTGGTATTGATACTTAATTTGTCATCGTAGATTCATTGGAAGATCTTCCCTTCGTTACCGTTGGCTCCGTGACACTGTACACTAGGACTTATTTGGTTTTGGCTTGTGTTGTGAGTTGATAATATACTTTATGAGATAATATATCCTATGATATGTTTTCAAGTTTCTAAATTTTCTTTACATGCTTATTTTCATTCATTTAACTATATGATTCTTGTACCTCATTTTGTTACTTGCACTTATTAAAATTTTTACAAGGTTGAATTTGGTGTTATTGTAATGAGCATTTGGAAATTCTTTTTCACCCGTCATAAAGAGTCATGGAAATATTCATATTTTCCTCAATTGCTAGAGCTTAGGTAAATCTTAGGACAAGCTCTCTTGAACTTTTCTTTTTGATATATAACATGAGCACTTTGTGCTAGTGATGAGAACATTGAATATGATACTAATGAATATGTTTATAAATATGGTATTTTGCTACTTCTGAGTGAGAAAACGAGACATGAATTGCATTTTAGACTTATGACTATAGGCGTTAACCTTTGTACACCATGTTTAGGAATACCCTAGCTAGCAGAGGTGGTTCTAGCCCGACATGTTTAGTCAACATGGTTGATTTCGTTTCCCTAGCTAACAAAGGTGGTGTTAGCCTGTTGTGTTGGTACAGACTTTTTGAAAAGGTCCCGGATAAGCAGACATTTGTTTGGTTTTGAATTGGAAACCTCCCTTCATATCTCGGTCATATGACTATTTTGAATTATAATACATTATATTGATATATTTCTTTCATTATTACTTTAAGAATTATCCAAACTACAGTTATTGAAGGAATATGTTTCTTGCCTATACTCAGTTACATTGTTTTAACTAGAATTATTGTTATGCTTATATTTTGAATGTTGTAATAATGCTTTGATTGAAAAACTCACATCGGCTCATAGGACTCACTTCATTATCTTTATGTTTTTCAGGTACTAGTGATGAGGAAGGTTCATGCTCCTCAGCTTGATAGGAGTAGTTGTCTATTGGTGAGCCCAACAATTTGTTTTGTTAGTCATGGCAACCATTACCCAAGAGGGGGGGTGAATTGGGTATAAAAACTTTTTCACAAATGTTCTTAAAATAAATATAAATATTTAAGCTATTTAAATAAACGCACAGAAGGAACGTGATGAAGAAAAGAAACTTTAAGAATAGCGGAAAGTAAATGTGCAATAAAATAAATTGCATAAAATAAAGAGATAAAGAGAAGAAGAGCAGGCACAATATTTATCCTGGTTCGACCACCAACCACTTGTGGTCTACGTCCAGTCCCCGAAACACAGTTCGAGATTTTTCACTATATGTACAAGCTTCAATAGGTGCTTGCAACCGTTACATGAAAGAGCACTTTTCACACACAAGGAAACTCTACCCTTGTGCTAAAGTCTCAGCCCGCAGGGATACCTCACCCTTATACAAACCTTAGAGGGATACCTCACCCCCTTTACAAACCTTGAAGGATACCTTACCCTCAATACAGAAGAACAGAAAAATATAGATGAAGAGAAACTCTCACTCAGAGTAAATAATACAATTTGAAGCTCTATGAAGCTCTCTAAGGATATCTCAAATTTTGGCTAAAAAGAGCACAGAAATTTGGTAAAATATGTATCACAAAATAAAGTAAAAATGAATCATTTCAGATAAATGAGTGTGTTTCAAAGATGTCCCAAAAACATGTATTTATAGTGGTATAAGAAAAAGAGCCATTGGGTATAATTTAATATCACATTTAAAGCTTTTGAAAATAGCCGTTGCGTAGAACTGGATCGTGTTTATTCGAATAAAATGAAGTCCTATTCGAATAAATCACTGTTAACACATTAGGAAGTGTTTTCAGAAACCTTTTATTCGAATAAACATTTGGTTATTCGAATAAACATTTAGTTATTCGAATAAAATGTTAAAAACACGTTCAGTAACATATTTTGGGTCATGTTATTCGAATAAAAGTTTGGTTATTCGAATAAACATTTAGTTATTCGAATAAAACGTTAAAAACATGCTTTGCAACATTTTCTGAGTCAAGTTATTCGAATAACCCTTTGGTTATTCGAATAAACCAATAAAAATTCATTACGGTATGATTTACGTGGATGTGTTATTCGAATAACACACCATTTATTCGAATAAACCACTCAACTTTTGAAAACTGACTTTAAATGATCATAACTTCTTCATTTCTTATCCGTTTAAAGCAAATGACCAGTCATTGGAAAGATCTTTGAGTCTATTTTCAAATGAAAAAGTTTCAAAATAAAACTCAAAGTATTTTGAAAGTTATGATTAAAAGAGTGACCAAAGGTCAGTTTTGCAAAACTCAAACTTTGCTATTTTTCATAAATTTGAACTACCACCATAAATAACTTTTCAAAACTTATTTGTTGGGTATTTTATCATAGGAAAACCATTTGTAAAAACATATTTGAGATATCCATAAGGCTTCGTACATAAAGACACTAAGTCCTATAAGCTATACCATTTAATCTTCCTTTGGACTTGGTCTTTGACATGACTTCGATGTTTATCAATACCTTCATGAAATAGGCATTCACATTCTCCTTTGTGTTGAACTTAATTGAGATCTTTTGCTTTCTTGTTGCAAGCTCACTCTTGGTACTTGGACTATCTTACAAAGTATCACTCACTTAAACAAGCATAGTTAGTCCAAAAACATAATTTAATATCTTCATATGCATAAATCATAAATATATAGCTTTAGTTAGTTTAACATGCATATAAGACATTTATAGACACATCCAAATAAGATATTTATTAAATATTAATGGATATGCTCTATATAGAATGCAACAAAGAGTATAAGCAAGATATTCTTTTTGTCTTGTATTTGTCATCATCAAAACTTAACATATAAAATCATTTGGGGCAAATTTATTTCCACATGTTTGTGTGGGCAATCTCCTTTTTATGTGCTATCTTTTATTCATTTTAGTATATTTTGATTATGTATTAAATTCTAGATATGCTCCATTATCTATAGGAAGGATCTAGCTTATATTGTGTTTATTTAGTATGGAATGTATGTACAGATATGGATATGCTTCTGTTGTGCATCGTGTAGATGCTTTAGCTGTTTGGAAATATTAGTATATGTATATGAATATAATGGAATGGATAGGATTTTTAATTTGGGGATGTCCAATATTTAAGGGAAACTCGGTCAAATATTTTGTAAAATTTGTTTATGAATTATATTATGTTTGATGGACATGTTAGGCTTGTTAGCTTAGCTAGTCCATCCTATGAGTAGGTCATGCCCCCCAAGTTTGGGTCGTGGCAAAGATGGTATCAGAGCTTTAGGTTTCCTTGTGGTTAATGGAGCAAGTTTCCTTTAGTAGAGTCACGATTGTACTAATGAAGCCGACCATTTTAATGATTGAGGCACTACCAAAGGCCAATTAGTATGTTCTATCCTTCTTTGTTTGTCAGTTGTTCATGTTCGTTTGCCTTCGATGTTTGGTATCTTATCTATGTTTGATCCAAATATTGTTATTGACTCGACTAATGGTAGGATGTTATAAGAAGATTATGACTAAGATGTATAGATTTTATTTATGAAAATAAATGGGTCATGTTTAAAGAGGTAGTTTGGGAAAACTCTTATTTTGATTTGAGATATTTTTTTGTTATCATTAATGTTTATGATTAAAAGATGGTATTCTCCATATGACTTTGCTTCTATTTGAGGGTTGCTATTTGATGAAAATTAAATTTTTACCTTGTAGATTTATAGATATACAAAGAAAGTGGAAGGATAAAGGTACATATCATTAAGAAAACTCATTGAATTGAGAATTCAAATTATGATATGAGAATAAAAGTGTTATATTGTTGAACAAAAAAAATAAGATCTATTTGAGATAGTTACGAGTAATTGAATTGTGACTTATGGCTAAAGATTTTGGTTTGAAAAACATATTGGGTGAATCTTTATTACGCTAATACCTAGTAGTGAAAATCAATTGTTACTTAGGAATTAATGTGGTTAAAGACTTTGGATGAACTATGAGAATATGTTTAGATGCTTGGAGTGTTAGAATTTTTTTGGCCTTTATTTGGGCCATGTAAGGTTCGTTTTATGGAAAAACATCAATGATGGTTGCCTTAAAGGTTAAGATAAGTATCTAACTATTGGAAACCAAAATATCAGATAGGGCTTCTAGATCGTAAGATGCAAAACTGGGTCATAAATAAGAATGACCCAATGAAATAAGTGGCCCAATATAATTGAAGCTGACAAAATAACGGGCTATGTTGTTTAAAGCTAGGTTGAACATTAGTTGACTATGTCAAAACTAAGGATACGAGGAAGTGGAGAGATAAGTGCCTAAAATATAGGAAGTCGGGATTTGGTGGTTGCTATTAACATTCAAACATACAAAAGGAGGCATTTTTGATAGTTTTCTTTGCTAAAGTTAGGTGAAAACATGCTACAGAGATACTTCATGACTTAGAAGTGCATGAAGCAACTTAGTGGCTAAAGATCATGCTCCTACATTTTAGCAAAGTGGACTTAGAGGTCTAAAAGTGCACTGAAGCTATGGCTATTCCAGCTCTAACTCTATAGATAGGCATTTAGACTCCTAATCAATTAACCAAAAATCATCTATTTTTCATTCAGTTTATTTTTATTTTTCCAATATTTTACAGGTTTTCCTTTATATTTTCAATCCTTTATCACTTTCCTTTTCATTTCCATCACCTTTACAACATTTTTTTACAACTTTCATCTTTACTTTATGCCATTTCCTTTTCTATATATTTGGAGCACAAGTTTTCCCATTGTATTTCAGTTTTCTTGCTTATAACTCATTGGATTTTGGTTCTTTAATGAAAAGCAGTGTTTTTCACATTGTTTAACTTGTTTATTTGGAATCCATTGTTAAGGGCGCTTTAGTACCTCAAGAACCTACACTGAATGGTAGTTTCCTCGTTTTGAAAGCTTTCTAAGGCAAAGCTCATACTATTTTGGAACAACGGTTAAAATGTGGAGTTTGGCTTTGCTTTGTTAGTAGAGCTAACTTTTGTTTTTTCCACACCAACATCTTTTTGGCACACCTGGTAGGATCCCTTAGATTCAAGGTCTCCAGATGTTTCTAAACTTGTTTAGCATTTTGAGTGTATATGATTAAGATTAAGTTGTTGCATTTCTATTGCGATTATGCCTTCCTAAGCTGACCTGCTAGTCACTAAGGGGCAAATGTTGAATAACATTCCCATGCTGCGACCATATAGGCTATAATTAATACTGTAGACCTGAAGCATGCCACAATGGTGCAAGGTAATAATATTGCCTTGATACAGTATCAGATTGACAAGAGTGTGGGTGAAATTATTCCCCTATTAACGACTTAGATAACCAAAGTTGTGTAGCTTCTCATCATAAATGAAATCAAAAAAAGAAGGGAAAGAGAGGCCAGGGACGTTATTCAAGGAACTTTCACTCTATATGCTTAACCACTGGTGGGGAATACTTATTATGAACCACCACCATAAGCTTTTTCACCACCGGTAGGGTGGCAAACGACTTCTATGGTTGGACCTCTTGTATACATAGCCCCAATGGCTTCTGGGCAGCCGAGGGGAGCATAGTAAACTCAAATGCCAACAGGTTAATAGAACTATGCTACTCAAATAGTGCAAAGGCCAACTGCACAACCAGTGCAATATGGTGAGGTTTAGATAACTAGAAGACCATTAGTAAATACTTGTAATATTAATAATACAGTAGCTTTTCAGTTGAGTACCATGGAAAATTAGGTTGGATCCATCCCTAGGTGGCAGCTAGTAGCTAATGCAATGACTTATCAACTGAATGCTATGCAACATCAGCCTGGCTCCACACCTGTGTAGTAGTCAGCAGCTAATGCAATGGCCTTTTAGCCAATACAAAACTCGTCTGCCTCTACCCTTATGTGGTAGCCGACTACTAAGACTTATGTGCTTCTTAGTGCCATCGCTCAGCCATGGGAAACACTTGCAGCTGGATCTTATGGCCCCACACCCGTGTAGGGTTACAGAGTAGGACAAACATCATATTATGCTCCGGCTGCAGAAGCTAGGCTAGGGTTGACACCTTATTATGGCTATGCATTGGAAGCTAGGTCGTCTTTTAATATTGATCCAAATCAAGAAGCCGATGTGTTGAAATACATTTTGGGGTCAATTTAAAATCAAATGAAATACTAGTATATAAAAAACTATATCTTGAGTGGATTGATCATGCGACACCTTTGCCAAAGGGTCATAAATACTGTACATTCTTCACATTTTATGGGGAAGACAATCAGACTACTTTGGAACATATTAGTCATTTTACTACCTAATATGGGGAGCTCAGCCAAAATGATTTTTATCGAATGTAACTATTTCCACTTTCATTAACTAAATCAACTTATAAGTGGTATACTAATTTGCCACCCAACTTAGTTCAAAGCTGGAATGCGATGGAATAGCTATTTCATGATTATTTTTATAAAATACACCCCAAATTTTCAATAGCCAATTTGACAATGATTAAGTAAAAGATGAATGAGCTAGTAGTCAAATACCCAGAAAGATTTAAGGAGGCAAAAGCTCTTTGTCATCCTCCTTTGCCAAAGAATGAATATGTTAAGTTAGTTATAGACGACATGTTAGACTTCTTAAAAGAAAGACTAATCTTGACTGATTTTGCATATTTGTCTTAGCTAGCTCTAGGGCCATATGATATGAGAGATAGATCAAAGACAAGGAAAGGAAGAAGTCCTCAAAAGCTGATAGAGATCCACTGCTATTTCACTAGTTGGGTATTCTGGTTATCCAGTTGATGAGGAATATATATAGGATGAAGAGGGTGAGATTAGTGCGGTAGAAATTATGAAAAGTTCAACTTACACTTGGCCAACTTTGAAGGCATCCAAAGCTAAGCAGAAAGAATGGGCAGAAGCTAAGGAAGAGTACTTGTTTGATGAAACATCCCCAAAATATTAATAATAAAATAGGAATAACTTTTCAAACGAGATTATTTTTATTATTGTATTTAAGAGAACATATCACTTTATTCGAATAGAGCTTCTTCTATTCAAATAAACATACTATTATGAACATATATGTAGAATGAATTATTCAAATAACAATCTTATTATTCAAATAAGGTAGCAAATATAAAAAAAACATGGAAAACACGTTGCATGATAACAGAATAAAAATCTAGTTTTCATTCAGCTCCTTTTGGTTCTTAATCTAGTTATATTGAAACCAAATGATGAAGTTAGAGAATTGGGTAAACAAAGTATAGTTAGTAAGAATGACTGACAAAGAGAGAAACTCATGGAATGTTGGTTAAGGAAGAAGTAGTGATTACAGAGGAACAAGTGTCAAGCAAGCATAAGAAAATATGGTGATTTACATAACAAGTGTCCATGATTTTATTGAAGATGATATAAGGAAATGAAGTCAGCATGAATATATGTCATTAAGGGGAGCACTTGATCTTATAGCAATGATTACAGAAACACAAGTGGCTAAGAACTGAATAAAATAAAAGAAAGAAACATGTTTAAGAAAAAATTCTAGAATTTGCAGCATGATTACGTGAAGGGATTTTTGTGAAGGTGGTTTCCCATTTTGACAACAAATCATATAACATCATTCTCACATAATTCCCATACATAAGGTAGCCCAACTTTAAGCTCTATAAATACCATTTCCCTTCCCATTTTCTCATTAGAGCACACACACACTCACTCAACTCACGAAACCACCTCTGTTTTCTGCCACCATAACTCTTCCATCTTCAACCCCCTTTTCATCTTCCTCAATTTTGTAACAAAGGTAGGGAATAGCGAAAACACTACTCTTTCTTCTTAATTTCTTCCAATTATACCTCTCGGTCCATTCTTTTGCCTCCATTTTTATTTACTTTGTTTTGCTTGAAGAAAAATGGCATAACATGGCATTTATTGGTTTCTACAACTTGTAATTCGACTGTCATATTCGAATAAGACTTGGCTTTATTCAAATAAACCACATCATAAACACTTCATATGTTTTATTTTCAAATGGTTTATTCAAATAACCTAAAGTCTATTTAAATAAACTCTCTCTATACGCTGCAAATTGAAGGTTTTTAATGATTTTATTCAAATAGACTTTTGTCTATTCGAATAAACTTATCTTAGATTTTTAAAATTGGGATTTTCACTTGAATAATTTCTTTTATCATTTTTTTCATCAGCTACTCTTTTAATTCTTATTTACCATTTTAGTTGGATTAATTACTGTTCTTATTCCATTTTTTGTATTATTTATAATGATAACTGATTTTTTTCTTTGTATGGAAAGTGTATGAGAAATGTCATTTCATGGATAAAAATGAATCAATATGCAAAGAGAATTATTGTGGCCATGATGAGAGAGTTGAGGGATACCTCAATTAGAGATTATTATTGTGACTATGATGAGAAGATCAAAGGACACATTGATCAAAATTATTGTGACCGTGATGAGAGGATTAAGGGATATCATAATCATTAATAATGATTGTAGTCATGATGAGAGGATTAAAAGACGCCTTAATATAAAAATTTTGTGATCATGATGAGACCATTGGGGGATGCCCTAATAAAGATAAAGATGTACATTTGGTTGAGAATGCAACATCTCGAATTTAATAACCATAATATACTACAGTGATTAGATTCAGGCCTGCTACTTATTATTACTAAGAATTTTCAAATATAACAAAGTCATATATATATAGAAAATATGAGCCATGAATGGATATATTATTACACACATCTGAATTTCTCATAAACACAATACGTACATTGTAACACCCCAAATTCTGGCTATATGAATAATAATAGCAGAATTATACTGTTTTGTATTTTCTATGTGGTACAAAAATAATTTGACTGTTCTGAGATCATATTTGATCATTTTGTGTGATTTACTCCTGGCCAGGAAAAATAATAATTTTCAGGCCGGGGAAATTCTGATCTGCCTCATTTGGAGACGGGGGATCTTACTAAACCCGAATCTGAGTGACACAAAAAAGAATCTTTTAATTTTTAGAATCTATCAATAAAAATAAAAATATTGTACTAATAAATATCTGTGGTTATATTTATAGCAGCCGTTGCTATGAATGTTGGACCCGATAAGTTTTAACTAGCAGAAAAGGCGCTTAGAATATTTCCTGTAATCAAAATTAAAATGAAATAATAGGAAATAGTCAACGTAAATGATTGGACTTTTCTAACCAATGAGAATTGGTCAAGGAAAGAAGCTTAGACCTTCTTGTGGACCATTAGATTTGAAGCTTGATTTAGAAGCTTTGATCTTCACCATTGATCCAATCAATGGTGTAAAACAAATCCTACCAAAATTATCAAGTAATATCCACCATAGATAAAATTAATGGATAGGAAATCAAATTGATTTTCAATGGATAGGATTGAGTCAACAAAAAAGATTGCTTGACTTTTGCTTAGGAAACTAATTAACCTTAATGTAGTGGACCTAATGGTCTAATTAAGAAACTAAGTAAACTAACTTAACTAGTAATTAGTTATAATTTAATCTTTAATTTAATATCCTAATTCTAATTAGAGGTGATGATACATGCTAAATATGTTAAACTAAATTAGTTTTATACTTGGATAATTAAGTAGGAATGATTAGGAAATTAAACTTAACTAATTAGCTAATTAATTAACTAGTAATTAAGCTTGGATTAGCAACAAATTGAAGAGTTTAAACTCACCAAGCTCCACGGTCTAGCAGCAGATTTGGAGCAGTAGAATGGGGACGATCCAGATGAAGAAGAATACGGTTGCTCAAAGACTTGGAGAAGCTTCCAAGTAATATTTGAATACTCAAATGTCATGCAAAGTCAAGTTGGTGACCAATGACAAGTGAGTGTCCTTATGCAATTAAAGAATAGATACTTACTCAAGCAAAAGTCACTCACGGTCACTCACCAAGACAAGCGCAAAGAAATTGTAAAATGGGAGAATTATCCAAGTAATTCTCTTCATTTTCTCCTCACAAGTCACACGGCAGCAACTGGAAGGATTAGACAATTATACAAATAAATCTCTTTATTTTATCCTCACAATTCACTCAAGGCAACAACTGTCCTTATGCACTCAAAAAAATTGGATAATTACTCAAGTAATTCTTTCCAAATTTCACAAGTTATTACACGGCCAGCAGCCTTCTTGAAACGTCCTCATCCTTTTGCTTTTTATACTTATCAAATATAAGCTTATTTCTCTCAAAGTGCCAAGAGATCATGCACCTTCTCTTCCATTTTCTTTCTTCACATTCGGTCATCACCTTAAACCCACACCATCAAGCCTTTAAAAACATTCATCTCTTGATTTTATTTTGACTCAAGTTATGTTCTAACCATTTCTCCTTCACAAGTTTTGTCATAAACCTTTTCCTAAAGGGTAAGCTTTGATTTAATGATTCAAAGTTTGATTTTAATTTTTGTTAATCATGATTTCTCCATGGTTTTTTTTCAATCTTGATGCTTGTATGTGCATTTACAAATTTTCTTGGAACTTTGGGGTTTGTTTAGGAGGTGAACAAAGTTTCAAGGAAAGGAGAAAAGCTTAGAAAGCTTGTCTTCAAGAGGTAAGAGGGAGATTCAACCTCACCACCCATGTTCTGGTAGTGTGAGGATGGTTTGTTCGGTGAAAAATCCTTAAGGATTTATTCACCTATTGTTTGAGGTTATTCACCTATTGTTTGAGGTTCTTGGATTTGTATTTGGGATGTACTGCTTGTGTTTCTATGTTTGTATGTGTAGTATCCGTGAGATACGATTTTATTTCACTTTGCTTGCTTGTATCTTTGTAATGCCTAAGTGCGATAATATGTATGTATGTGAAATATATACTTGTAAAGAAACTTATCTTGTATGTATGTTAAATTTATACTGTAAATTTTATGAGAAAGGGATTCAATTGTAAATGTTATGGAAATATGGGGTCATTATATAAATATAAAATTTTGAGGGGCTATAGTGAAAATAGCATATTTTGAGGGACGAAAATGTAAATTATGTGTTTTGAGGGATGAAAACATAATTAATCTGTTTAGAGGGACGAAAATGTAATTTATGAGTTTTGAGGGACTATTTTGCAAATATGAGAAAAATACAGTAAATTTTAGTATTAAAATGAGTAAAACAGTAATTCTGATTCAAAACGTATGAAAAATATTCACGCGATTGGAAAACATTGAAAAATCATTACGTGATTTGAAAAGGTGACAGAATTGGGTCGCGAGTGAGAAAATATGAAAATATGACTATGCGATTAAATTACGGTAATAATAATCTTTGTTAAATTATTATATAAACCCTGCATATGTGATATTAATGGAAATTGTGAATAGTGCATAGTACATGCATTAGAAAGGTCCAAAGGATTGTGTAAGGCAAGTTGCCTAGGAGAGACTACACCTCCTGAGTGGGTGCGATAAGCGTAGTGTAGGTCACTTGTTGACCTTGGGGGCATTAGGGTGCGGGTTGCCTACAATGGACAGTTGGTAGCTCTTCTGTACCGTGGGTTAGACCGATGCAACACACCAATGATCCGGACCGAGACACTATCCCTAATCATGATTTCATACAGACTGTCGTGCATATGCTAGATGTGCAGAAATTGAGCACGTGGTCTAAAGCATGTTAGTGCCGACAGATCTTTTCAGTCACTCTCTCCGACTTGAGTTGTAGCTCCATGGAGTAGGATATTGAGTCAGTGTACATTTGCATTCATAGAGGATATATTATTGTAATTCTTGCTCGTAATAATTAAAAGTAATAATTAAAATGTTAAATAATTGAATATTGAAAATAGCATAATCGTAATTCTTGTATTATTTCCTGTGTAATGATGATATACAATGTTAGTGGCATAACTGTAATTATAGTATGACATCTGTATGATATTTTGGATGTGATTATCTTCATTGCTACCATACTGGTATTGGCGTAGGTAATCTCACCTCTTGTATGTATATGTTGTATCATGTTTATGTGTTGTTAAGACACTGAGCCAGACGTAGAGCGAGAAGCAGAGAAAGGTCCAGATTCCGTTGAGAACTTCGAGTTTTGATGGCGGTAGAGATCCCTAGTTTCTTGGGTTACATGAGACTGACATTCATCGGAGGGGACGAGGCATGGACTGAAGATCTTGAGAGAGAGAGTATATATTATCTGGGAGATGTGAATATTAGATTGAGTAGGCTACAGTCAGGGAACCCTTACTTTTCTGTTACTATCTATGTACAATTAGAGTTCCCTATATCCATCAGGCAGTACTGGGGAGCGTACTATCGCACCCCTAGAGAGAGTAGTATCGTATCGTCCGCTCGGACATTTGTTCCCCAGACTTTACGTCGGGTTGGAATTCCTCCACCCGGGGAGTCTGAGGAGGACCCATCTGAGGGTCCGGCTACTTCTGAGGGCTCAGCTGCCTAGTAGTACTTGGGCAAAGATGTCAATGTAAATAGTGTTTAAAATTTTTTGGAGTGACTAGTTTGTAATATTTACAGTATGATCGTGTTAAAGACTTGTATATGTATAACAAGAGACTTGGATATGTATAAATGATGTAAATTATTTGTAATGATGCTGTGATGTTTTATTTTCTATTAAGTTTATTTTCTTGTTATTATGAATTTTGAAATTCGTATTTTTCCATACAAAGTACGTTATCTAAATAAGGTTAATTGGGTAATTTTGTAACATAAATGTGGCATCCTAAGGTGGGTGTTACATTAGTTGGTATTAGAGCCAAGTTAGAGTCTTTTGGGTTTGTGGTTAGGTCTGTTTTGTTTAAGTTGCGTGTTTCTCTGTGTTTGTTTTTTTTTAGGAAACGATATTATTGGAAGATTGACTTCAACTCTTATTTGTATTGTTTGTGTTGTCCAGTTAATTTGAGAAATGGCTGGACGAGGAAGAGGGCGTGTTAATAATAGAGCAGAATGTGAGAACACCGGCAATGACAATCAGAATATGACTGCAGCTATAGCAGCAATACAAAGGATTGCTGAGGTTGTTGTACAGCAGAATCAGAGAGCAACTGACGATGCTCAGAGCTTGTCAGAATTTCGAAGGAATAATCCGCCTAAGTTTCATGGAGAGTTTGATCCAGAGAAGGCTGATCTGTGGATTAAGGAATTAGAGAAGATATTTGATGGTATGGGTTGTGCTGATGAGCGAAAACTTACTTTCACGACGTTTGTGCTAGTTGGTGATGGAGAAGCTTGGTGGGCAGGAGCCCGAAGATTAATTGAAGCTGAAGGAAGAATTGTAACATGGCAGCTCTTTAGACAGAAGTTTTTGGCGAAATATTTTCCAGCGAGTGTACAACATGCTAAGGAGATGGAGTTCCTTAGTCTGAGGCAAGGAGCAATGACTGTGAGCGAGTACGCAGCAAGGTTCGAAAGCTTGTCTAAGTTTTCGAGGTACTTTCAGATGCATCTAGATGAGGAATGGAAGTGTAGGAAATTTGAAGAGGGGTTGAGGCTTGACATCAAGAGAGCTTTAGCGACGGTAGATATTGATCAGTTTCCAGTGTTATTGGACAAGTGCCGCAAGATTGAGGAGATCGATAACCAACGGGCGGCAAGGACTAAAAACTTTGGACCAGCACGGTTCCAACGAGGAAGGGGTAGCGGTGACAACCGTTATCAACAAAAGCCCTACACTAAACCAGCAGCAAGTCAGAATCGACAACAATCAGTTGGGGGAAGTTTAAGTGGTAGTAAGGCAGTTTCAACTGGAACTTCTACACTTAAATGTTTTAAGTGTGGGAAAGGACATCTTACTAGAGACTGTCAGCATAAAGGGGTGATCTGCTATAGATGTGGGAAGCTTGGACATTTTTCCAGAGATTGTGATAAGTTGAAGGCAGAGCCATTAGTGGGCAATGTTCGTACTGCAAGGCCACAGGCGGGTGGTCGAGTATATACTATGAGCGGGGAGGAAGCTGCTAAATCCGAGGACTTGATAATGGAGGAGTGTGCCATTAAAGGTAACCCTTTAACAGTGTTATATGATTCGGGAGCAACACATTCTTTCATTGCATGTGATTGTGTGGAGCGTTTGGGATTGACTGTGACTACATTGCCATATGATTTGACTGTGGTTACTCCTACTGATAAACTTGTGATAACTACAAAAGTATGCTTGAATTGCCCTGTTTGTGTTAGGGATAGAATCTTTCATGTGGATTTGATCTATTTACCTCTTTCTAAGATTAATGTAATCTTAGGAATGGATTGGTTATCCTCTAACCATATCCTGATTGACTGTTCAAGTAAGACGTTAATTTTTCCTGAGGTTAAGGATTCTAAATTCTTAACGGCTACTCAATTGGAAGCTTGTTTAAAGGAAGGAGACCTAGGATACTTGTTGATATCTTCTTTGGAGGTTCATTGTGAAGATGTTCTGAAGGATATCTTTGTAGTGAATGAATTTCCCAAAGTGTTTCCTGAAGATATACCGGGATTACCGCCGGAAAGGGAGATTGAATTCTCTATTGATTTAGTACCTGGAGCTGGACCTATATCTATGGCACCTTACAGAATGTCGCCAGTAGAGTTAGCCGAACTGAAGAAGCAATTGGAAGATTTGTTGGAAAAGCAATTTGTGAGACCAAGTGTATCACCCTAGGGAGCTCCAGTGTTATTGGTAAAGAAGAAGGATGGGACTTCTCGGCTATGTGTGGATTATCGACAGCTGAACAAGATTACAATCAAGAATAAGTATCCCCTACCGAGAATTGATGATCTGCTGGATCAATTGCGAGGAGCCACCATATTTTCTAAGATTGATTTACGTTCTGGTTATCACCAGATACGTGTAAAGGTGGAGGATATTCCGAAGACTGCGTTCCGGACTCGATACGGGCATTATGAGTACCAAGTGATGCCTTTTGGTGTAACTAATGCACCTGCAATATTTATGGACTTCATGAACAGACTTTTCTGTTCATACTTGGATAAGTTTATTATTGTCTTTATCGATGACATCTTGATTTATTCTCGAAGTCAGGAGGAACATGCTGAACACCTCAGAGTGGTTCTCCAGATTTTGAAGGAAAATAAACTATATGCCAAGTTGTCCAAGTGTGAATTTTGGTTAAGTGAAGTACAATTCTTGGGGCATATCATATCGGCAGATGGAATTGAAGTTGATGCTTCTAAAGTGGAGACAGTTGTTGAGTGGGAAAGATCGAAGACTGTATCGGAGATCCGTAGTTTCATCGGATTGGCCGGTTACTATCGAAGATTCATAGAAGGATTTTCAAAGATTGCAGGACCTCTTACCCAACTTACACGAAAGAATCAACCGTTTGTGTAGACTGAAGCCTGTGAGGAAAGTTTTCAAGAGTTGAAGAGACGATTGACTACTTCACCAGTTTTGATTCTACCTGATCCTAACGAACCTTTCGAGGTGTACTGTGATGCTTCATATCAAGGATTGGGTTGTGTACTTATGCAGAACCGTAAAGTTGTGGCACATGCATCGAGGCAGTTGAAAGTACATGAGAGGAATTATCCGACTCATGACTTAGAGCTAGCAGCAGTGGTGTTTGCGTTGAAGGTATGGAGACATTTTCTCTATGGGGCAATGTTCACTGTGTTTAGTGACCATAAAAGTTTGAAGTATCTGTTCGACCAGAAAGAGTTGAACATGAGACAAAGGCATTGGCTCGAGTTTCTAAAAGATTATGACTTTCAGTTACAATATCATCCCAGAAAAGCGAATGTCGTAGCGGATGCTTTGAGTAGAAAATCGCTTAATGCTTCTGTTATGATGATGAAGGAGAAGGAATTGATAGAAGAATTTCAGGATATATGATTATCTGTGAAGTTGACACCGGGGAAGATGTGTTTGAATATGATCACTATTTCGAATGATCTGATGAATAAAATACGAGAAGGATAGAATAGTGATCAATATCTGCAAGAAGCAAAGGAAGCAAAAAGTCAAGGAGTAGAATTGGAATTCAGCGAAGGTGTCGATGGAATTTTGAAGTTCAAAGGAAGAGTTTGTGTACCAAACGATCTAGAACTTAGGAGATCGATTTTGAATGAAGCTCATAGAAGTAAGTTGAGTATGCATCCAGGAACCACGAAGATGTACTAAGATTTGAAGCAGCTGTATTGGTGGCAAGGAATGAAGCGAGATGTAGCTGAGTACGTATCATCCTGTTTGACTTGTCAGAAGGCCAAGGTGGAACATCAACGACCATCAGGAATGTTGCAACCTTTGCCCATTCCTGAATGGAAATGGGATGACATAGCAATGGATCTCGTCACGGGGCTACCAAGAACTCGGAAGGGTCACGACTCTATATGGGTAATTATTGATCGGCTTACAAAGTCGGTGCACTTTTTATCGATTAATATTAAGTACTCAATGGAGAAGTTGGCTCAGATATACATCAATGAAATTATTAGACTTCATGGTGTACCATCCAGTATAATTTCTGACCGAGATCCGCGATTCACATCAAGATTTTGGACTAGTCTACAAGAAGCAATGGGGACAAATCTACATTTGAGTTCTGCTTACCATGCACAAACTGATGGTCAGTCAGAAAGAACAATTCAGCCGTTGGAGGACTTGTTGAGGGCTTGCGTTCTAGAGCAAACTGGTTGTTGGGATGAATTTTTGCCACTGATAGAGTTCACCTACAACAATAGTTTCCATTCGAGTATAGGGATGGCACCCTATGAAGCCTTATATAGGAGAAGATGTAGGACACCATTGTGTTGGTACCAGGATGGTGAAAGTACTGTGATAGGACCTGAATTTGTGCAGCAAACAACCGAGAAGATAAAGATGATCCAAGACAAGATGAGGACAGCTCAGACGCGGCAAAAGAACTATGCAGATAAAATGCGAAGACCACTGGAATTCGAAGAAGGTGACCATGTATTTTTACGTGTGACGCCTATGACTAGAGTTGGACGAGTAATCAAGTCGAGGAAGCTTACTCCCAAGTTTATCGGACCGTATCAGATACTTCGTCGGATAGGTCCGGTGGCTTATCAAGTTGCACTGCCACCGTTTTTATCAAATCTTCATAATGTATTTCACGTATCACAACTACGGAAATATATTCCAGATCCGACTCACATTATCGAACCAGACACTGTACAACTAAAGGAGAACTAGACCTATGAAACAGTTCCAGTCAAGATTGAAGATCGAAGGATAAAGCAGCTTCGAGGAAAGGACATTGCATTAGTTAAAGTAGTTTGGAACGATGTAAGTGGTGAAGCCACATGGGAGTTGGAAGAAAAGATTAGAGAGCAGTATCCATTTTTATGTTAAGCGTATGTTAAGTTTCGAGGACGAAACTTTAATTTAGAGGGGGAAAGTTGTAACACCCCAAATTCTGGCTATATGAATAATAATAGCAGAATTATACTGGTTTGTATTTTCTGTGTGGTACAAAAATAATTTGATTGTTCTGAGATCATATTTGATCATTTTGTGTGATTTGCTCCTGGCCAGGAAAAATAATAATTTTCGGTAGGAAAATTTGATCTGCCTCATTTGGAGACGGGGATCTACTAAACCCGAATATGAGTGACACGAGAAAAGAATCTTTTAATTTTTAGAATCTATCTATAAAAATAAAAATATTGTACTAATAAATATCTGTGGTTATATTTATAGCAGTTGTTGCTATGAATGTTGGACTCGATAAATTTTAACTAGCAGAAAAGGCGCTTAGAATATTTCCTGTAATCAAAATTAAAATGAAATAATAGGAAATAGTCAACATAAATGATTGGACTTTTCTAACCAATGAGAATTGGTCAAGGAAAGAAGCTTAGACCTTCTTGTGGACCATTAGATTTGAAGCTTGATTTAGAAGCTTTGATCTTCACCATTGATCCAATCAATGGTGTAAAACAAATCCTACCAAAACTATCAAGTAATATCCACCATAGATAAAATTAATGGATAGGAAATCAAATTGATTTTCAATGGATAGGATTGAGTCAACAAAAAAAATTGCTTGACTTTTGCTTAGGAAACTAATTAACCTTAATGTAGTGGACCTAATGGTCTAATTAAGAAACTAAGTAAACTAACTTAACTAGTAATTAGTTATAATTTAATCTTTAATTTAATATCCTAATTCTAATTAGAGGTGATGATACATGCTAAATATGTTAAACTAAATTAGTTTTATACTTGGATAATTAAGTAGGAAAGATTAGGAAATTAAACTTAACTAATTATCTAATTAATTAACTAGTAATTAAGCTTGGATTAGCAACAAATTGAAGAGTTTAAACTCACCAAGCTCCACGGTCAATGATTTGGAGCGGTGAGAATGGGGACGGTCCAAAGAAAGAAGTAGCAGAAATACGGTTCAAAGCACTTGGAGAAGCTTCCAAGTAATATTTGAATACTCAAATGTCATGCAAAGTCAAGTTGGTGACCAATGACGAGTGAGTGTCCTTATGCAATTAAAGAATAGATACTTACTCAAGCAAAAGTCATTCACGGTCACTCACCAAGACAGCATGGCAGCAGCTGTAAAATGGGAGAATTATCCAAGTAATTCTCTTTATTTTCTCCTCACAAGTCACACGGCAGTAGCTGGAAGGATTAGACAATTATACAAATAAATCTCTTTATTTTATCCTCACAATTCACTCAAGGCAACAGCTGTCCTTATGCACTAAAAAAAATTGGATAATTACTCAAGTAATTCTTTCCAAATTTCACAAGTTATTACACGGCCAGCAGCCTTCTTGAAATGTCCTCATCCTTTTGCTTTTTATACTTATCAAATATAAGCTTATTTCTCTCAAAGTGCCAAGAGATCACGCACCTTCTCTTCCATTTTCTTTCTTCACATTCGGTCATCACCTTAAACCCACACCATCAAGCCTTTAAAAAAATTCATCTCTTGATTTTATTTTGACTCAAGTTATGTTCTAACCATTTCTCCTTCACAAGTTTTGTCATAAACCTTTTCCTAAAGGGTAAGCTTTGATTTAATGATTCAAAGTTTGATTTTAATTTTTGTTAATCATGATTTCTCCATGGTTTTTTTTCAATCTTGATGCTTGTATGTGCATTTACAAATTTTCTTGGAACTTTGGGGGTTTGTTTAGGAGGTGAACAAAGTTTCAAGGAAAGGAGGAAAGCTTAGAAAGCTTGTCTTCAAGAGGTAAGAGGGAGATTCAACCTCACCACCCATGTTCTGGTAGTGTGAGGATGGTTTGTTCGGTGAAAAATCCTTAAGGATTTATTCACCTATTGTTTGAGGTTATTCACCTATTGTTTGAGGTTCTTGGACTGTATTTGGGATGTGCCTGCTTGTGTTTCTATGTTTGTATGTGTAGTATCTGTGAAATACAATTTTATTTCACTGCTTGCCTGTATGCTGTAATGCCTAAGTAACTGATAATATGTATGTATGTGAAATATATACTATAAAGAAACTTATACTGCATGTATGTTAAATTTATACTGTAAATTTTATGAGAAAGGGATTCAATTGTAAATGTTATGGAAATATGGGGTCATTATATAAATATAAAATTTTGAGGGGCTATAGTGAAAATAGCATATTTTGAGGGACGAAAATGTAAATTATGTGTTTTGAGGGATGAAAACATAATTAATCTGTTTAGAGGGACGAAAATGTAATTTATGAGTTTTGAGGGACTATTTTGCAAATATGAAAAAATACAGTAAATTTTAGTATTAAAATGAGTAAAACAAGAATTTCGATTCAAAATGTATGAAAAATATTCACGCGATTGGAAAACATTGAAAAATCATTACGTGATTTGAAAAGGCGACAGCAATTGGGTCGCGAGTGAGAAAATATGAAAATATGACTATGCGATTAAATTACAAGTAATAATCTTTGTTAAATTATTATATAAACCCTGCATATGTGATATTAATGGAAATTGTGAATAGTGCATAGTACATGCATTAGAAAGGTCCAAAGGACTGTGTAAGGCAAGTTGCCTAGGAGAGACTACACCTCCTGAGTGGGTGCGATAAGCGTAGTGTAGGTCACTTATTGACCTTGGGGGCATTGGGGTGCGGGTTGCCTACAATGGACAGTTGGTAGCTCTTTTGTACCCAACTGAGGGTCCGGCTACTTCTGAGGGCTCAGCTGCCTAGTAGTACTTGGGCAAAGATGTCAATGTAAATAGTGTTTAAATTTTTTTGGAGTGACTAGTTTGTAATATTTATAGTATGATAGTGTTAAAGACTTGTATATGTATAACAAGAGACTTGGATATGTATAAATGATGTAAATTATTTGTAATGATGCTGTGATGTTTTATTTTTTGTTAAGTTTATTTTCTTCTTATTACGAATTTTGAAATTCGTATTTTTCCATACAAAGTACGTTATCTAAATAAGGTTAATTTGGTAATTTTGTAACATAAATGTGGCATCCTAAGGTGGGTGTTACATACATCATTTCAAAAGAAACTACTCAGCCACACTAAGCTAAGCACTCTAAGCTCCTACTTGTCTTCACTTTCCATAAGACTTCCTCCATGGAATCATCATGGAAACATACACAAGGGGTGTGAATCACACATTCTCAGTAGTTTAATCTATAAAACATGTCTGCACAATCATTCCAGCCATTTCAGAGAAAACACACTGCTAAACTCAAATCTCCTACTTTTACAAACTAAAAAGGTGGAAAAAGTCAAAACTTTGTCCTTTTTCTTCCCAAAATAGATTCTCATTTTTATAAGTTTGTATAAAAACTCATTTATCACAAGCAGTCTTCAAGTGATCACCATACTCATGAAAACATCATTTTCATCTCAGAGACACCAAAGCATCGTCTCCATCTTAGAGACACCAAAGCATTATCTCCATCTCAGAGACAAAACATCAATAACAACTTCTCCATCTCAGAGATACGCAACCGCCCATACAATTGCAATGCATTATTATGTTATGATTAGAAACCACCTATACAATTTCTATGCTATGCCAAAGTATGCCTTATGTTCATGCCTATGCAATAACCTACACATGTAATATATAATGTATGATACCATTTACAAGAACCCAGTTCCATGGTAATGTCGTGATATGCATGAGTCTCAAACAAAACAAAGGAATCTCTCCCAAGTCTTGAACAAGCAGTGGAACCCAGTTCCAGCAGTCTTCATCCTGGGTAATGAAGGAATGAAATGTCCTCATCAAAGCGGTCTTCAACAATCCCAGTAGTAAGGGGTCCACCATTGCTACACAGCCTTAAACGATGATCACTATGATAGGAAGGGTTGACTACCTTCTCATTCAAAATCATATTTGATCAACCACAAAGATCACTATGATAGGAAGAGTTGATTACCTTCTTATTCAAAATCACATTTGATCATCAACAATGAGGACTCAACCTCATCAACATAGCTATGAAACAACAATTATGCCAATTACTACAATAACTAGCAAGCCAATTGATTTACATTCCTAACTACTAACATAAAATGCAATGATGTTAAGTACCACAATAATTAACATACCAATTTATTTACATTCGCCACATATACACTTCATTAGATACTCCTACTAGAGTTTCAATACTTATTAAGAAGCATAAAAGAAGCAACTACTTAAGTTAAGCACTTCATTTTAACCAAAACAAAGATGCTCTCAAAAATTGGAACAGGCGCTCAAGTGCTTCACCTAGGGTGCTTAGGCGCTAAGGTGGTAGAGCATCTCCCCTGTTCTTCCTAGCAATGGGCCCTCAGACACCTACTCAAAAGTGTTTAGGCACTCAACACGCGCTCAGGCGCTCTCACACGGGCGTCTAGGCGCTCGTCACACAACAACACACCTAAGGTGGTTGGACATTCGGCGCTCAGATGCCCAACACCCCAGAGCCTAGGCGTTTGTTGCCTGATGTAGAAACTGTAGAATTTTGTAGATAAGCACTATTCCATTGGAACCAGACCCTCTTTCAATCACTCAAACTCCACATCCAAGTGATTTCCAACCTTCCATAAGGTTCAACTACACATAGCAAATCTTATTCCACTTTGATTTCATTCAAAACCATAAATCATGGAAAATCCTCCACACCAAAACCTAAAACCCAAAATCTCAACTCAAAAGGGATTCAAGGTGTACAAGGGCTAGAAATTCATTTCTATGCACCCAACAACTCAAAAACAAGTCATCATCAAGTTCTTTAACAAGACTCAAGCCAAAAACACCAAATCGCACTCAACATCCAATTCTCACATCAAGCCATCACTTATGAACAAAATGGAGAAAAAAAAGTTGAGGAAGAACAAGGTTTCCCCTACCTCAAGGTCTTGAAGATGAAGCCAACATCCAATTGATTTTTCTTCCTTGGTGGTTGGTCTGCTTCTTTGATCTTCTTCCTTTTCTCTTCTTCTCCTCCTCAGTTCTCTTTCTCTTTTTCTCTTTTCTTTCTTCTTTTTTCTATTCCCTCTCTCAACCATGAGCCACTTATAAAGAGAAGTCATACTTGACTTCTCACAGATAAGCACTAAAATCTCAATCTGCTAAGAACACTCAGATTTCACCAAATCTGATTTCCTAGCTTCCAAAAAATTCAAAATAAATCTTAAGATTCATTAAAAATCTTGTTTCACCATTTCCACTTTTTCCATATCAACTACTAGTCAAACAAAATTTAAACACACAACCAGTATGCTTAAAAATGCCAAACTAATTTCAATTAACCTCAAACTTTACTTGTAGCACAGTTTACACATTTGTGACCTAAAAACAAATTCTCCACATTTATTTCCACTAACTAAGTAGTTTAAGTTACTTTTGGAGCAAATAACAGCTATATTTCACACATAGTGTTACAGTAAAGTACCTAAACGTGCTCAGACAGTCACAAAACCACACAAACATGTTAAGTAAGTATTAGGCTACCTCCATAACTATATTTTCTAGGGTGTTATAGAGAGTATTGAAATAGGATGACGACGATAATGATGAAGATGATTATAATAATGATAAGAAGAAAAATTTGAGATACTCACTCTTTCATTGAGTTACTTACTCATTCATTATTGAGTTATTTATCTTTATCTTGATCTATTTACTCATTCTTATTGTGATTTACTTCTTTTCAAATTTATTTCTCAATTATTGATTTATTTATTTAATTTTTGTTGGACTCTCGGATATGGTTTTAGAAATAGAGAATTGCAAAGAGTGAAAAATGTATTTTAGTTTTTGCTTTTTCCTTCTGAGATTGTATCTCACTTCTTTGTGGTGTGATATTTTAGATAATACCAACAATCAGGGTTCTCATTGATTTTCGTGTACAATAAGTTTATATGCCAAAATTAGGAGACTATGTCTTCATTGTTACCTCGGGGGATCTTTTTTTAATAATCCTACTCTTTGATGAGTAGTTGTAAAAATTAATATTTGTAAATATATAGATAGTAGCACCTTTGGAAGGCTCAATAAGCCTATAACTTTAAAAATAACCTATGTACATAACTAACTTGTGAATGGTTTAACCCCTTAATATAAAATATTGTACATGAAACTTTTAGTAATAATAGTTTCGTGCGTTTATCTAATTAACATATCTAGAATATAAAAATAATTATTAATTAAATTCATAAAATTAGAAGTAGGACGTTACATTTGATATCTCCAAAGCTGACCAGATCTTTGATTTCTTGCTCAAGGATAAATAGATCAGGATCCCAGATGGCCATCGTATCCCAAAATTGGAGGATATCAATGTGATTCAAGTGTCGAGCTCAACTAAATAATAAAATTCTAGTTCTACTGATAACTTGTAGTACAAGGCAGTGAACTAAGTAATCTCTTGAGGATCAAGATACCAATCAAACTAAATCAAGATCACACAGGGGGGATTGTGTATGCAGAATGTAAATGTAATAATTAAATATAACAAAGAAAATCAAATTGCAAAGCAACTATTCCAAGAAACTGTCAGAAATCTAGTTGGCTTGTCATCGATCATAATACATGCATCTTGATTGAATTAATTAGTTAATCTATGATTGACCAAAATCTCTGCATCAAACACATAGAATTCAACACTAGATAATCACCTAAAATTTAACTAACGAACAATTCATAAATCCGCAATCGCTAGAATCATGCAACCTTTGTTAGTTTAACAACTAGAATTCAATTAACCCAGATTAACAAATTTGTCAACCTAACCTTCTTCAATTCATGTTACTAAACCACAATTAATCAAATACAATCTAATCCCAAATCAAAATTAGGATTAAGGATCCAGTCAGATCACATCACACAATAGAGATCTCTAATCATGTAATTCAAAATCCAAATCAAGAGAAAAAGAAGGTAATTAATTCAATTCAAAGTTAAAATTAGGAACAAAATCTCAAAGCCAAACCAAAATCTCCTCAAGATCCTTGGATTGATCTAAAATAATTAGCTCTCTATGGCTGCCACACACAATTTGCAAAAGAAAGGATAAGACTATAGGTAGAAGAATCAAGTAAAAATGGCTTGGGTTTCTATCTATCTTGGATCCCCTATTTATAATAAAATAAATGACTTAAAAATTAAGAATCCTAATTTGTCCATATATTAAAGTTAATTTTAGGCCTCTTAGCTTTCTCTTTTCACTGAAATCACTTAATTTGGGCTTTAGATGAGAGAGTTAGGCCTAAATCACTCTTAACAGGTCTTTGATCCCATCATTCGACTTCATAGGGGTGAAACAGCATCAAAATGTTGTAGTTTCATTTTGTGGTCTCATAAGAATTAAAGATCTATCTCTTAGCTTTTGAATGCCACTAGTTTCAGGTCCATATCACACTTACATCCGAATTATGGACCACTCAGTGCACACTGCTCGAGTTACATGATAGAACCCGAGTTCTGACTTCTAAGTCCAATTCAGTCCACTAGATATTCGATTCAACGATAGGGTTTTCATGAAAGTTGTAGACCTCTCTCTTATCTTTCCTACAATGTAAGATCTATAATGTTTAGATATCTAGAACTCAATATATGATTGAAATCCAGAAACAGTGTAAAATTCTAATAATGTTGAAAAAATCAATAAAGCTCAATTTGAGCTCAAACTTATAAAATATGGCCAAAACCAATCAATTAAGCATATAAGAGGTCCAAGAGACTAAATATGAGGGTTAACTAATGTATGAAAATCGTGTTTATCAAATTCTCCCACACTTAACTTTTGCACGTCTCGGGTAAACTAAAGATTCAAACTAAGGGACAAGAAACACAAAAACTCAAAAACCAAAACTCAAAGAGATTCACTTTCCAATACCCTTCAAGAATGTAAAAGTTTACAAATAAGGATAGCAACCAAGAAGTTTAAGGGATCAAAACATTCATGAAGTAATATTTCATCACATCTCAAACCAACAAGCAAGGTAATTTCAATTGAAAAGCATAAACCAAGAATGATAGATTCTCACAAGATATACTCTCACTCTCTCAAGTGTTTACTGTTAAAAATATCTAGAAGGTAAGTGTTTTACTCAACTCAACTTATGAAAATTTATACTACCATAAGCTTGCTTATTTTCTACTTCTTCACTATTCTATATACATATGCATACATAAATCAAGAGCACTTTATTCAAGGTTGTAATGGGGTCAAAGTAAGGAAAGAAAATAATATAGATATGATGAGCTAAATACCCAAGAGAATAAAAAAGCATTGGGGAGGAACTCAAATGACAAGCATGAAATTTTACCCCGAATTCCATATAATGCGTATTCACTTTACATATTCCTTTTTTCTAATCTTTTTTCTTTCACAACCTTCTTGTATTTTTTTTGCATAACAATTTAGCACAATATTTTCACAGCCCGCACACTTAAACCTTGCTTGTCCTCAAGCAAGACCAAACAACAATAACAATATAAGATCCCCCCACACTTGTTCATGACCTCATCCAAGGATAAGGTCAATGCTTTCCTATTCCCTAAGGTAAAGGGATAACATAGTTTTTAACTAAGGGTAATGTAATGAGCTAAGAATAACAAAGAATATGAAAATAAACTCAAAAGGGTTAATCAAGGAGAAATATGTAAGGTTGGCTATTTGGCTAAAGTAGCTAATGCAAGGAAAGAATGTCTCAATTATATTCATGCATGCATGTGAAAATGTAGCCTAAAAAAAATCAAAGTAAGTTCCAGAGTGATAAAAATCCATGAGTGAAAATCACACAAGAAGGAAAAGAATGGCACAAGTACTTAATCATTCATCAATAAGCTCAAATTCTCACAAGGTAAAAGTCTATCAAACTTAATTTATCAATTCAATTTTCATTACCAAAGAAGTCAAGTGCAAGATGAAAGACAATTCATTCACTTATGCCACGAACCTTTAAGTTTCAATTTGTCCAAATTCACAACTTCCACACATCTCAAGAGTCATAGGAAAGCAATTAAAAACCAAAAACAAAGAAGCACATATTTTTTTTAACTAAAATCATCAAAACAAAATTTAAAAACAAAACAAAAATAGAATTAAAAAACAACAAAAATAGAAAAAGAAACGAATGAATAACACAAAAAATGAAATCAAACATAGAAAATAGAAATAAAAATAGAAATAGAAAATTAAAATAGAAAATGAAATCAAACACAAAAAATAGAAATAAAAATAGAAAAAAATAGAAAATAGAAAATAGAATGTAAATTCCTCTCCCATACTTAAATTCTACATTGTCCTTAATGTAAAGCTCTAAAGAAAATAACATTCCTTAATTATCATCAATTAATCTAGGACAAGTAAAATAAAATAGAGAGAGAGAGAAGAAACATCCTTATCAAGTGAGGTAGATGGAGAGACTTCCACCAGGATCCCATTGACGAAAGCATAATGATAGAGTTATGCTTGAAACATGAGAGCTTCCACCAGGGTCCCATTGGCCCTCCTTAATTCCTTTGGGATTCACCCAAGTGCTATCATCGGAATCCCAGGCTTTCTTATGCTCTCTTAGAATTTGTAGCAACCTCTCCTCCTGTTCAACAAGAAGGTTCTTGGCCACGATCGTTGGAAGCTGTTCATCATCCTCCAAGTATGCATACTTCAGGTGCTCAAGCAAAGGCTCAAGCTCCAATTTTGGTGGTTGCACTATAGAGGGTAATAATCTAATGGGTTGTTATTGCTCTAGTTTTGCTGCCTGAACCTCTTCATATATATAACTTGTTGTACAATTTGCTAACATAGGAACAAATTCATCATATTGTAAAAATATAGAAATTTCAAAACACACAGAACACATCTTATCACCATCATAACTAGCACACAAATCACCACATAGAGTCACCAAAATCAGCAATCTCAGGAAAATCCTCACACAAGTCAGCATACCAATTATCAACTAAGTTATCAATTAAATCAATATGAACGATAGAATGTTCTTCCACGGGAAGTTTCATAGCATCAAGAATATTAAACCTCACTATAGGGACTCAAAATCAACTCAAAACACAAAAAAAAAGTAATGATAAAAATCACACAAAAACTCAACAGAAACTATATCTAAAGATTTTTAAAAATTATGGGACCACCACAACATGACAACTACACAAAAATGAAACTAAAAAATGTAATAAAAAAATTAAAAAATTAAAAAGTGGTCTAAACGATGAAATTTAGCTAAAATATGAGTGACCTTTTTACTTGTAACAATACTTTCTTAAAATGCTATTTTCCTTCAACTGACCAAGTTGCATGTCATTTTGAGCACAAAATGCCATACAAAATTCAGGAAATTGACCCGAAATCACCCGTTTTTGCCTAAAAATCACGAAAACAAAGAAAAAAAAGGAGTTAGGGGGTTAGTTAAAGTCTTGGAATGATTAATTAGCACCTAATGATCCCCGACAATGGCACCAAATTTGATTTGAGTGTCAAGCTCAACCAAATAATAAGATTTTAGTTCTACTGATAACTTGTAGTACAAAGCAGTGAACCGAGTCATCTCTTGAGGATCCAGTTACCAATCAAATAAAATCAAGATCACACAGAGGAGATTGTGTATGCAAAATGTAAACGTAATAATTAAATATAAGAAAGAAAATCAAATTGTAAAGCAACCAATCCAAGAAACCGTCAGAAAATCTAGTTGGCTTGTCATCGATCACTAAACATGCATCTTGATTGAATTAATTGGTTAATCTATGATTGACTGAAATCTCTACATCAAACATATAGAATTAAAAACTAGACAATCACCTAGAATTTAACTAAGAAATAATTCATAAATCTGCAATCGCTAAAATCATGCAACCTACGTTAGTTTAACAACCAGAATTCAATTAACCCAGATTAACAAATTTGTCAACCTAACCTTCTTCAATTCATATGACTAAACCATAATTAATCAATCACAGTCTAATCACAAATCAAAATTAGGATTAAGGATCCAATCAGATCACATCACACAATAGAGATCTCTAATCATGTAATTCAAAATCCAAAACCAAAGAAGAAGAAGGTAATTAATTCAATTCAAAATCAAAATTAGGAACAAACTCTCAAAGCCAAACTACTATTTCCTCAAGGTCCTTGGATTGATCTCAGATAATTAGCTCTACATGGCTGCCACACACAGTTTGCAAAAGAAAGGATAAGACTTTAGGTAAAAGAATCAAGTAAAAATGGCTTGGGTTTCTATCTATCTCGGATCCCCTCTTTATAACAAAATAATTGACTTAAAAATTAAGAATCTTAATTTTCTCTTAGTTAATTTTTGGTATCTTAACTTTCCTTGGCCATCGAAATCACTTGATTTGGGCTTTAGATGAGAGAGTTATGCCCAAATCACTCTTAATAGGTCTCTGATCCTATCATCCAAATTCACAGGGGTGAAATACCATCAAAACACTATAGGTTCAATTAGTAGTTTTATAACAATTTAAGATCTATGTCTTAGCTTTTGAATGCCACTAGTTTCAGGTCCATATCATACCTACAACTAGAATTATGGACTAATTAGTGCACACTGCTCGGGTTATGCGATAGAACTTGAGTTCTGACTTCCAAGCCCAATTTGTTCTAATAGATATCCGATTCAGCTCTGGGACCCTTCTTGAAAGTTGTAGAGATCTCTCTTATCTTTCATACAAGGTAAGATATATGATTTTTAGATATCTAGAACTCAATATATGGCTAAAATACAAAAATAATGTAAAATTCTAATAATGCAAAAAAAATCGATAAAGCCTAATTTGAGCCCAAACTTATAAAATGTGGTCAAAACTAATCAATTAAACATATAAGAGGTCCAATAGACTAAATATGAGGGTTAACTAATGTATGAAAATTTTGTTTATCACAATGGCAAGAAATATTGGAAGTGACACAACTTATACAACCATTTTACTAATAATTGTATTGTTTTCTTGGTTGTAATACAGAAAGCTATAAAGGATGAGATATTTAAGCTCTCAAACAAAGGAGCTTTAGAGATGGTTATTGACACTAATCATTTCCTAAAGTAGCCTACTATAAACATGGTAATAGTTCCAAGCCTGGGAGCTAATGTGCTAGTAGTTCGAGTTAATGCAAAGGCAAGGCTTACCTGGATGCCCAGAGGCTTGGGGGCAGTTAATGGACCTACCATTATTGGTTTGCCTAGAAAAAATGAATTCCCAAGCAGATGGACCAAATGGGTAAGTTTTCAATGTAATGTTATTACTACTAATGTGCCTTTTGTTGAAAGGTAGGTGCAGGAATACCCCCCTTGTCGATGGAAAGGAAAGCTTGCAGATCTCTCTAGTAATAAGAAGACCACTTAGGATGAAGAAGCCAAAAGCTTATATTAGAATTAACGAATGGGTCCTCAACCATCACCCAAAAACTACTAAAAAAATTAGCATCAATGAGCCACATCAAGGGTTCACTAAAATCCAGAGAAAAAGGTGGCATTGGAAGAAAGCAACAGAGAAAAGAAAGAAGATTTTCTAAATGCTAGAGGAAGCTAAACAATATCTGAGGTGGACTAACAAGGAGGTTGTTGTTAGTGATATAGAATCCAATAACTGTAAGGAAATGGTGGAAAAGTCATTGAAGTAGTTTCTTTTGAAGAAGCAAACCCAACATGTCTAGTCGATCCATCAAAACAAGTAAGCTCAAAATGAAGCTGTTGTGGCAAAAAATGAACCTAAAAAAGTAGAAGGATAGACGTAGATTCAGCTAATTCCATAGGCAGCAAAGCCAATAATTGAAGAGAAAGTGTTGGATTTAGAGTTGCAGGAATTGAAGGAAAAGAAAGCATAAACCCTTGATATTCTAGATGATTCAAATTTGTAAGGCATATTAGAGGAGCTAATGGTAGTTAGCATAATTGGCATTCTGTTTGCTAATTTCTCACCTAAGGGTACTCCATCTAACTACTTGGAATGAGACATATTAGCTTTAGAAGATGAATAGGCACCTTGTCCACTAATGACTACCCAAGTCAAGTGGCTAAATTTATGTTTGAAAATACTAAGGAATCTATAGCTAGACACTTGAAGCTGCTCTATATTAAGGCTTATATGAATGGCATGTCTATCGCAAAAGTCTTTATTGACAATAGGGCTGCCCTGGACATAATGCCAATGACAACACTAAGAAAGTTAAGGAGAGTTAAAGCTGATTTGCTCTCTACCACTATGCAAATGACAAATTTTACTAGTGGGGCCATAACGGCTAAAGGTATAATCCCTGTGGAGATTACTATTGGAAGCATGAGAACTACTACTACTTTCTTTGTGGTTGACGCTAAGAGTACGTATATTGTGCTTTTGTGGTGAGACTAGATCAATGCCAACCAATGTATCCCTTCTTCCCCACACCAAATTCTTATATATTAGTACAGTGATGATGTAGAAATTATGAAAGCTGATAATAAGCCTTTTATAGCCAAGGTTGGTATAGTTGAAGCTCGGTTCTATTCCCTTTATATTATAACTATGTCTAATTTGGTGCAAGAGGCCCTTGGGGTTAATATCTCCATTGAGTGAACTAATGAAGGATTTGTTGGGAAACACGGATACATCACGCAGTAGAAAACAGAATTCCTACCAAGGATCCATGCGAAAAAGGCCATAATCTAAGTTTTAAAAATGTTTACCTCTTGAAATGTGATCAAAGGAAGTGACGTGAATCACCAACACCGTAACAGTGACGGTGTCTCTACGGTATCCACATGAACAGACTCACGAACATTCAACATTCACAAAAAAGAGCCTCACATCTCTCACACAGTAATAGCTGCGAAGAGAAGAGAAGAAACTTGTCACTCTCTCACTCACTTTTCTGTAGGTGTGGCTATGGATAAATGACCCCAATATGTTTTGATTAATGACTAAACTTAATATGATTATTATTTTGAGTCACTAACTGCTTGCCAAGCTTGAATTTTTCAATGAGATTTAAAGGAGCAAGTAAAGTCAATGCAAGGATCAAGAAAGATTACTTGAAGAAGAAGCATCATGAAGAAGCAATACAATGAAGATCATTAGGAACATATTTTAAAGAAAAAACTCAGTTTAATTCTTTCATTTTGCTCTCTCAAATAAGTAAAAATGGTTTTTCAAAAGAATTAATTGACTAAGAATGAACAAGGTTAATTAATAAGTTTGTACATCTATGTGTACATCAATATACTTTCAGTTAATTAACTAACTTTTGATGAAAACCTATGTGTACATCTATGTATAAATGTTATACATCTATGTATACATCAATCGATTCTAGACTTACTTGACCAATATGCATATTTGCATATATACATCGATTGGTATATCGATGTATAAATAAAAAAGAGGCTAGAATGCATTTGACATATATAGATATCGATTCGTACTTCTATGTATAAGTCAAAATAGAAGTATTTTACTTTAATACATTTATTGATACATCGATGTATAATCCAAAATAGAAGAAAGAACGTTTTAAAATAACTATACAATCGATTAGTTAATCGATGTATAATCTTCTGGGCTAAAATTTAAAGTGTTTTTGAAGAACAACATCGATGTATTCAAGTGTGTATCTTTCAAGATCAAGAACATCCAAGATAATAATCGATTACGCAATCGATGTACACATGTTATAAAAGTGAAATCTTGTTGATACATCTGTGTACACATCGATTGACCAATAATATAATTTTTCTGTCAAGTATGTTATGATCTCAACTGATTTGTAAAGTGTATTCAACTAATCCATTTTGAGATATACCTATATAAGGACATTGGCAAATACTTTTTTAACAACAATTGATTCAATATACGAAATCATACACTAAAAATTCAGAGAGCTTTTCATTGAAGAAAAAACAGAGTATTTTTTCTCTAGAAATTCAATTTGTAATATCTGATTTTTTGGAATCTGATTCAATCTTTTCATAGTTTGTAAAAGAGAGATAAGAGAGAAGGTTCTCTCACTGGTTAGATCAAGAGTAGAAGGGACTCTTGGTGCTATGTAAGAATAGAAGGAATTCTTATGGGTTTTGCAAGATTGTTTTGACTGAAAAGCTATCATTTGGGTAGAAGGAACCAAGAAGTGAAGCTTTTGTAAAGAATCTTGTATATTGATTTTCTATAGTAGATAAATCTCACAGTGGTGTGGGGACTGAATGTAGGTTACCAAAGAAGGTAGCTGAACCAGGATAAATCTCGGTTTGTAATTTTCTCTATCCCTTAACTCTTTATTTGCTTTACTATTGAATGTATGAATTAAGCAATATGTTAGGGATGCTTGTAGGATCTGATTTGTTAATGATCATGTTTTAATCTGAAATCAATCTTATTGCGGATATTTCTTTATAAATTTCAATTCTTGATTGCAATACATCTTGCAAAAACATATTTTGGTTTGTTGGTTGACAAAATCTCTTTCTTTGATTAAAGAAAAGAATCAATTTTTGCAAAAAAGGAAAAAGTTTCAAAAACCTATAATACTCAATTCAACCCCCCTTCTTAAGTAATCAGAAGCCACAACCAACAAGTGGTACCAGAACTTTCACTCTTGTGTAAAGCTTAATAGCTTAAGAGCATGGCTTCAAATGATATATTGGGAGAAGGGGCTTCCTTGGCAAGACCCCCTGCTTTCAATGGCACTACCTATATGTATTAGAAAGAAAGGACACTAATATTTCTTGAGGCTAGTGGCATTGATGTCTTAGATGCTGTTAAGAATGGCCCATACATTCCTCACTCTTTTGATGTAAATGGCAACAAGAAAGAAAAACTAAAAAGTGATTGGGATGATGAAGACAAAAAAAAAGTAGGTTATAATGCTAAAGCTAAAAATATTATAACTGCTGCCTTGAGTTATGATGAATTTTTCAGGGTTTCAAATTGTAAGACAGTCAAGCAAATATATGATACGCTGCAAATTACTCATGAAGGAACCAATGATATAAAGAGAGTAAGAATGAACTCACTCATGCACGAGTATGAAGAAGAATGGTGAAGACATCAATGATATGCAAAAAGATTCACTCACATTGTGAATCAGCTGAATGGACTTGGAAAGAGCATTTCAGATGAACAACAAACCAACAAGATCATGAGATGTTTGACAAGAGAATGGCAACCAAAGATTATTGCTATAGCTGAATCAAAGGACTTGGAAACCATGAATATTGCTACACTATTTGGCAAACTCAAAGAACATGAGATGGAGTTGCATAGATTGAATGATCATGAAGAGAAAGAGAAGAAGAAAAGAGGCTTATCACTTAAAGCAATTGTCTCCAAAGAAAGTCTTGATAGTGATGAAGATGAAGAAGTTGAAGATAAAGATGAATCTAAAAAGGATATGGGACTGCTAGTAAGAAAATTCAAAAGATTCCTCAAAAAAAAGAAAACCTTCAACAAAAGACCCTCAAATTTCTTTTCTAAGAAGAACACTTCAAAAGCTAAAAGTTCAACATCAAATGTGAAGTGCTATGAATGTGGCAGACCTGGACATTACAAGAATGAGTGTCTTAAACTTCTAAAGAAGGACAAGCATAACAATCATGAGTCCAAGGACAAGAAGAATAGAAAGCCAAGAAGAGCATACATAGCTTGAGAAAAAAATAATATGGATTCCTCTGAACATTCCGAGGAAGAAGAGGCCAATCTTTGTCTCATGACTAACCATCAAAGTGATAATAAAGATGAGGTAAATGAAATCTCCCTACCTATGATGAACTACAAGGTGCTTTTGATGAATTGCATAGTGAATATCTGAAAATTGTTAAGCAATTAATGTCATTTAGGAAAGTCATTGCTAAACAATGTAGTGAATATACATCTCTTCAAATTAAAATTAAAGAATTAGAAGCTAAGAACATTAAGCTAAGTACATCTAGTTTTATATGTTCTAATTAAAAAATTTTGGAAAAAGAAGTTGAAAAATTGGAAACCACTCTCTCTAAATTTGCTATGGGAAGAGATAATCTAAATGCCATGCTAAGATAGCAAAAAGGAATATATGAAAAAGCTGGAATAGGCTATAAACCAGCAATGCATGAAAAGGCTTTTAAGAAACTCTTTGTTGCACCTAAATCCTCTACTAGTCCTGTTGTTAAATGTTTCTATTGTGCAAGAAAAGGACATACAACTTCTACATGTTATCTTAGAAATCCTTCAAGGATTAGTGTTAAAAAAATTTGGGTTCCCAAGAGAACATATGTTATGACTAACACTACAGGACCCAATAAAATATGGGTACCTAAGGGAAATGCTTAAATCTATTTTGTAGGTGTGTTTGAGAGCCAAAAGTTCAAATTGGTATCTTGATAGTGGCTGCTCCAAACATATGACTGGAGATATTACTAAGTTCTCATCCTTCACTCCTAAACAAGGTGGAGGTGTCACCTATGGTGATAACAATAAAGGAAGGATATTAGGAGTTGGAACAATTGGAAGAAGCACAACTACCAAGATAGAAGGCGTATTATATGTGGAAGGGCTCAAGCACAATCTACTAAGCATTAGCTAATTATGTGATAAAGGTTATAAAGTATTCTTTAACTCTAGTAGTTACATTATAAAAAATATGCATGATAGTAATACAAAGCTGATAGGTAATAGATTGAATAACATATACATGATAGACTTAGAAAGCATTTTTGCTAGTGATGTATGTTGTTTGATATCTAAGGAAGAGGAAAATTGGCTATTGCATAGAAGAATAGGACATATTCATATGGATCAACTAAACAAACTCATTTCTAAAGAATTGGTAATTGGACTTCCTAAAACTAAATTCTCAAAAGATGGTTTATATGATACATGCCAAAAGGGCAAGCAAACTAAAGTATCTTTTAAGGCTAAGAATACAGTTTCAACGGAAAGACCTTTACAACTACTGCACATGAATTTATTTGGACCCTCTAGGACTAAAAGTTTTGTAGGAAATTTGTATGCATTAGTCATAGTTGATGATTACTCTAAATTTACATGGACTTTTTTCTTAGCACATAAAAGTGAAGCTTTTATAGCCTTTAAGAAAATGGCTAAGTTAGTACAAAATGAAAAAGACATGAAAATAACTACCATAAGGAGTGATCATGGTGAAGAATTTCAAAATGAAGAATTTGATAATTTCTATGAAGAGTTGGGAATTCAACATAATTTCTCTGCTCCAAGAACTCCACAATAAAATGGAGTCGTGGAATGGAAAAATAGATCCTTAGAAGAAATAGCAAGAACTATGTTGAATGACTCAAACATGCCAAAATATTTTTTAGGCAGATGCTGTAAATACAGCTTGCTATTTAATGAATAGAGTCTTGATTAGACCAATTTTGAAAAAGACTCCATATGAACTCTATAAAGGTAGAAAACTAAATGTTTCACATTTCCATGTTTTTGGTTGTAAATGTTTTGTACTAAATAATGGAAAGAATAATCTAGGTAAGTCTGATCCTAAAGCTGATGAAGGAATCTTTCTAGGCTATTCATCATTTAGTAAAGCTTTTAGAATTTTTAATAAAAGAACACAAATAATTGAAGAATCTGTACATGTTACATTTGATGAAACTAACCCCAAAAGGTTGGGAAAGGAATCTGTTGATGATGTTACAGAAGTTTTAGAAGAGATTCAACTTGAAGAAAAATAGTACAGTGTCAAAGTGGATGAAGCAGCGAAAATTCTAGAAGATTCTCAACATGAAGATCTACCTAAAAAATGGAAAATTACAAAGAATCACCCTCTGGATAACATAATTGGTGAAATATCCAAAGGGATAACCACTAGACATTCCTTAAGAAATGCATGTAATAATATGGCTTTTGTATCACAAGTTGAACCTAAAACAATAGATGAAGCAATTATTGATGAAAACTAGATTATGATATTGCAACAAGAACTTAATCAGTTTGAAAGAAATAAAGTTTGGAAACTTGTTCCTAAACCCAAGGACAAACAAATAATTAGCATTGCAACAAGAACTTAATCAGTTTGAAAGAAATAAAGTTTGGAAACGTGTTCCTAAACCCAAGGACAAACAAATAATTAGTACAAAATGGGTATTTAGGAATAAGTTTGATGAAAATGGTATAATAATAAGAAATAAAGTAAGATTAGTAGCCAAAGGCTATAATCAAGAAGAAGAAATTGACTATGATGAAACATATGCACCTTTGGCTAGATTAGAGGCTATTAGAATATTGTTAGCATATGCATGTATTATGGATTTTAAATTGTATCAAATGGATGTTAAGAGTGCATTCCTAAATGGATATATACAAGAAGAAGTGTATGTTGGTCAACTCCTTGGATTTGAAATAAATGAATTTCCTAATTATGTGTATAAATTCACTAAAGCCTTGTATGGACTTAAACAAGCTCCAAGAGCTTGGTATGAAAGGCTAAATAATTTTTTACTTCAAAAAGGATTTACAAGAGGAAAAATTGACACAACACTTTTCACTAAAAGACAAGCACAAAACATACTACTTGTTCAAATTTATGTTGATGCTATTATATTTGGTGCTACAAATGAATCTTTGTGTAAGGAATTTACCAAATTAATATAAAACGAGTTTGAAATGTCTATGATGAGAGAGCTTACATTCTACCTTGGACTACAAATTAAACAATGTAATGATGGAACTTTTATAAGCCAAACTAAGTACTAAAAAGAACTATTGAAGAAGTTTGGAATGGAGAATGCAAAGGAAATGGCTACTCCAATGAGTCCATCATATTACTTGGACAAAGATGAGAAAGGTAAATCAGTAGATGTTTCCAAGTACAGCGGTATGATTGGTTCCTTACTTTATTTAACTGCTAGTAGACCTGATATAATATTCAGTGTTTGTATGTGTACTAGATATCAATCCAATCCTAAGGAATCACATTTAACTACTTTAAAAAGAATCATGAAATACTTGTTAGGAACCAAAGAAATGAGATTATAGTATCCTAAAGGATCAACATGTAACTTAGTAGGATATTTTGATTCTGACTTTGCTGGATGCAAGTTAGATAGGAAAAGTACTAGTGGAACCTGCCACCTTCTAGGAAACTCATTAGTTTCTTAGTTTAGTAAGAAACAAACAAGTGTGACTTTATCAACTGCTGAAGCAGAATATGTTGCAGCAGGAAGTTGTTGTGTACAAATCTTATGGATGAAACAACAACTTATTGATTATGGTGTTCTCTTACAGAAAGTACTAATCAAATGTGATAATACTAGTGCTATAAATCTCACTAAGAATCCTATAATGCATTCCAGAACTAAACACATTGAGATAAGACATCATTTCATAACGGATCACATTCAAAGTGGAGATATAATCATTGAATATATTGATACCTCTAAACAGTTAGCTGATATTTTCACTAAAGCATTAGCTAAAGAAAGCTTTTTCTAATAAGAAGAGAGTTAGGAATAATTGATCCTACCTATGCTTGATGTTTTGAATGTTAAATGTGTGACATTTTGATGTTTGATGTTATACAATCGATTGATATAAGTATGAACTGTATACATCACTCTCTGGAAGTCATTATACATCGATTAAATAATCGATTATTATGATAAAATAAGTACAAACAATTTTATTAATCGATTGGACAATCAATTACTTTTAATTAAATAGGTCCAGTATATGATAGAAATTGATTTACACATCGATTGAATAACTAATCTTAAATACACTACGTACTATAAGAGATTATGCATCGATTGACACATTGATTAGAATGGTTTTAAAACACTAACCCTGTGTATACATCGATTGTAAGATCAATTGCATGATAAATCCAAAATTTAGAACTCACTGACTTACTCTATACATCGATTTATACATCGATTGAATGTATGCTGCAATTATTAGACTCTCTGACATTACTTATACATCGATTCACATATCGATTGTGTTGAAGTTTTAAAATTTAGTACTCTCTGACTTAGCTTATACATCGATTAACATATCGATGTATATGATTTAAAATTAAAATCCTGATGCTAAGTACATCGATTAGTATGTGTGTTGGAGGTAAAAACCTTTTAATACATCGATTGGGAAATCGATTGACTGTTTTGGGTTTATTAATTTTAACTTCCCTCCAAAATCTTAACTCGTCTAAACCAAACTTTCAGAAAATCAAAACCCTAATAGAGCTTGTGAACGTCTCTAATGGCTCATGTGAAGCAACCTCAACCATATACTCCTGTTCCCTCTAACTCTACATCTTCCTCCTCAACTCAATCCTCCATCCCTCAACGTGTATCACCCACAGCAACCCCTGTTCGTCCTAAAAGAAAAGGGGCTGAGAAAGATCAACCTTCTCAAAGATTCAATAAGCTTCAAATCAAAAGCTTGAAGAAGAAAACATAGGATAAAGGAAAGAAGGTTGCTGAATCTTCAAGACCAATACCTATGAAACAAGAAAAGAAGAAGAAGGTGGTGAAGGACACACCCAAAAAGAAAACTATCCAAAAGAAAAGAAAGAGGACAGAGGAAGAAGAAGAAGATGATGAAAGAGTTACTGAGATTGAACTTCTCAGGAGGTATTTCTCTGATGAAGAGCACATTATGTTTTATAAGAACAATTTTAAGCACAGAGATACTCATGAAGCTAGAACTATAGATTTCAATTATTTTGAAGCTCATGAATTTACTTTTCACAAAATTTTAGAAGAGTACAATCTGAATCAATTTCTGTAGATTAAGAGTGACATTTACCCAATATTGATCAAAGCATTTTATTGTATATATGAAATGGACAATGAGGGATTCTCTGTTGAAGTAAAGAACACTAAAATTGAGATGACTTTTGAAGAATTTGCTCAATTTACTGGATTAGATTACAAAGAAAGTAATTTTGCTGGTACTGAAGCAGACAGTATTTGGATTAAGACCTTTGATAGGGAAGAAGCAAAAAAGGTGCTTCTAATTGAAAATGCACCAGAAGGGAGACTGGTTAATATCAGTTCAATACATATTTAGCATAGGCTCCTGCAATATGTGCTGAGCAGGATACTGCTACCAAGATCAGGAAATCATGTTGTGGTGCAGAACAATGACATCTTAATGCTCTGGGTTATGCTACAAAAGAAGCAACTAAGTTAGAGCTACATAATTGCTAGACACATGTTGGACTGTAAAATCCGTGGAGCTACCCTACCATATCCTGGATTGGTGGTGTGTCTGCTGGAACATTTTGGTGTTTCTCTAGAAAATGAAGAGAAATTTGATGCCACAAAAGTAACTGACAAATTTGGCGAAGGAACAATTAGCAAGATGAAGCTTGCTAAAGTAGATGGAGAATGGGTCAGAATAGCTGGTGAAGAACCAACAAGATCTATTGAGGAAAATTCAGAGCTAAATAGTAAAATGGACAAGTTAATACAAATGTTTAAAGGCTTTGAGGCTAGGCAAACAAAACATCATATGATACAAAAATAATCTATTAACTACTTGACTATTAGACTCAATACTTTGGAAGGCCAAATGGCCACTCTACATCAACATCTAAGCATTTCTATCACTGCACCTCCAGAAGTTCATCCTACTTCTGAAGATGTAGTAAACATAGCAAGAGCTGCTGCTGCACTTGAAGAGGAAGTTAATCTTGAAGGGCAAGCAAGTCAAGTTTCATAGCACACAGAAGAACCTAGAACCAATGAAGATATTTAGGTCTTAGGATGTCTTAAGTGTGTCTGTAATGTTGCTTTTGATATTCATTGAACTATTTTCAATTCTGTTTTGAACAATGATGATGATAAATGACTGTATGACTTGTTTTGATCATGTTAATATGAATGAATGAATGATGATATAAATGAATGATGGAATTTTAAGAATGTACTTTGTTTTATATACTTTTTTACTTTGATTCTCCCTAATATATATATTTTTTATAATGATAAAGGGGGAGAAATAGGTACCACACAAATATACTACATACGTACTAAATCAACTTAAACTAATGATCTAAAATATAAAAATAATAATGCAATGATCCTATACATGTTTACATGTTAAAGAACTGTCAAATAAAAAGGGGGAGTAAATGGCAATATTACTCTGATATACATTTTAATTACTCTGATATATTGAATGTTAAACATGTTATGTATAGTAAGTTTGTCATCAATCAAAAAGGGAGAGTTTGTGGATAAATGACCCTAATATGTTTTGATTAATGACTAAACTTAATATGATTATTATTTTGAGTCACTAACTACTTGCCAAGCTTGAATTTTTCAATGAGATTTAAAGGAGCAAGTAAAGTCAATTCAAGGATCAAGAAGGATTACTTGAAGAAGAAGCATCATGAAGAAGCAATACAATGAAGATCATTAGGAACATGTTGTAAAGAAAAAACTCAGTTTAATTCTGTGATTAAGCTCTCTCAAATAAGTAAAAATGGTTTTTCAAAAGAATAAATGGACTAAGAATTAACAAGGTTAATGAATAAGTTTGTACATCTATGTGTACATCAATGTACTTTCAGTTAATTAACTAACTTTTGATGAAAACCTATGTGTACATCTATGTATAAATGTTATACATCTATGTATACATCGATTGATTCTGGACTTACTTGATCAATATGCACGTTTGCATATATACATCGATTGGTACATCGATGTATAAATAAAACAGAGGCTAGAATGCATTTGACATATATATACATCGATTCGTACATCTATGTATAAGTCAAAATAGAAGCATTTTACTTTAATACATCTATTGATACATCGATGTATAAGCCAAAACAGAAGAAAGAACGTTTTAAAATAACTATACAATCGATTAGTTAATCGATGTATAATCTTCTGGGCTGAAATTTAAAGTGTTTTTGAAAAACAACATTGATGTATTCATGTGTGTATCTTTCAAGATTAAGAACATCCAAGATAACAATTGATTAGACAATTGATATACACATGTTATAAAAGTGAAATCTTGTTAATACATCTGTGTACATATCGATTGGCCAATAACATAATTTTTCTGTCAAGTCTGTTATGATCTCAACTGATTTGTAAAGTGTATTCAACTAATTTATTTTGAGATATACCTATATAAAGACATTGGCAAATAATTTTTTAATAACAATTGATTCAATATACGAAATCATACACTAAAAATTCAGAGAGCTTTTCATTGAAGAAAAAATAGAGTATTTTTTCTCTAGAAATTCAATTTGTAATATCTGATTTCTTGGAATCTGATTCAATCTTTTCATAGTTTGTAAAAGAAAGATAAGAGAGAAGGTTCTCTCACTGGTTAGATCAAGAGTAGAAGGGACTCTTGGTACTGTGCAAGAATAGAAGGAATTGTTGTAGGTTTTGAAAGATTGCTTTGACTGAAAAGCTGTCAATTGGGTAGAAGGAACCAAGTAGTGAAGCTTTTGTAAAGAATCTTGTATATTGATTTTCTATAGTAGATAAATCTCATAGTGGTGTGGGGACTGGATGTAGGTTACCAGAGGAGGTAGCTGAACCAGGATAAATCTTGGTTTGTAATTTTCTCTATCCCTTAACTCTTTATTTGTTTTACTATTGAATGTATGAATTAAGCAATATGTTAGGGATGCTTGTATGGTCTGATTTATTAATGATCATGTTTTAATCTAAAATCAATCTTATTACGAATATTTATTTATAAATTTCAATTCTTGATTGCAATACATCTTGCAAAAACACATTTTGGTTTGTTGGTTGACAAAATCTCTTTCTTTGATAAAAGAAAAGAATCAATTTTCGTAAAAATGAAAAAAGTTTCAAAACCCTATAATACTCAATTCAATCCCCCTTCTTGAGTAATCAAAAGCCACAATCAACAGTAGCTAGGGTTCTGTAATGTGTATCTTAGTAGCCCCCTTAGCAGTACTATTTATAATAGTGACTGCCTTAAGTGAGTGTGAGCAGCAGCAAGGTAAGTTGTGTAACCCTAGACTTATCTGTTATACCTGTAAGTTCTCATTACGCTGACAGTAATATTAAAGTCCCATTTTAATGTTACGAGTAGTGAGCGGTATCTAACAACATATCGCTACTACCCAAGTAATGAGAATGTCAGCGATTTGATATAACCTTTCTGTGACCAATGTTTCCGTGTCGTTTAATCCCTTTGTCAAGATATTTAGATTGAACACAAGACATAGAATGCGTCACCCTTGTATAGTCTAATCCTTCATTTCCTAATACTTGATTAGACTTTGTAATAACAAATGAAATCAATGTCTTATATTGACTCATTTGAGCATGGCTATGCATTTCGCAGTCTCACTCAATTAGGGGGCCCGAAGATATCTCTCTTGTTATGTAGGAGTGACAAATCTCATCTAGGTCACTCACATCCCTCTGCATGATTCGTAGTATGTCCAATAACTAATATTATAATAACCTTGTTATAGATGACATTTGATGGCATTAAAACACATAACTCCTCATGTAGGAATCGTAGTGATTTTAGGTCAAAGGACCACAGAAATTATCACTATCAGAATCACTTATGACACTCACGTAACGATCCATGTAGCATTCTCATGGCAGGTTAGTCCAGTACATCATTACTCTAATATGTAGCCATGTGAAAACTTGATATTTTATATCCATGACCCTTGAGATGTGGTCATCAGTGTACACACATACTAGTCTCAATGCATTATTGTTGCCTTAATTAACAATAATACTTGACTAGAGACATTTAAGAATAGTGTTCTAATTTTATCCAATAGGATCTCATAATGAAGTCAACCACTTGATGTCCTATGGCATTATACTTACTATTCTAAGGATTTTATTATGTTTATTGAAAAGGAACACAATAAATGAAATGTTTCATATATTAAAATTAGCATAATAGAATATATGTAAATACGGACAAATGTATAAGCTTCTAGGGCATACACCAATAGGATTCTAGGTAAAATAGGAGGCTGATAACTCAGTCACCAAGGCTATTTAAATGAAGGTATCAAAGATCAGCAAAACAAACATGCCACTTATACTGCAGAAAGCAAGGTAATGTCAACTGTGCCTGAAGAAGCTGAAGTCAGTGAAGCAATATTCACTGAATCTTCTTTGTAAGAGTATATGAAGCTGTGGAGACTCAGGATCAGTTAGTGGAAACTAACTTAGGCACAATCGATATACTGAGAATAACCTTTGTTAGCGGCTTATTAGAAGATAGCTTTAGAGAAAATGTAGTTTAGTTAGTTCACCAATATAAGGACTGCTTCATGTGGGACTATTACGAGATGCCTGACCTTGCTCATAGCTTGGTTGAACATCGGCTACTTGATGAGGTAAAATACACTCATCTTTTGGGTTTATTTATTAGGATTTTTAATTTTTTATTTAGTTTTTTTTATTTTTAATTTATAATTATCTCTTCACCTATTCATATTTTAATTTTTAAGATAAATCATTAAATTTTGTGAAAAATTAAAAAATTCCTAAAGATAAATATTTGAAGGATTCTTATCATATTCTTAGATACTAATTAGAGTTCTAATTGGATACAAAATCTTAGATTAAAAATTGGATAAGGATTCTCAAAGAGATTTGATTTGGAGTAAAATTTAGATTCCCGTACTATCTTGACCATTCCTCATTAATTGAGCCATATCTTGAGTTACAGAGATCAGATTGATGCACTATTTGTAGCATTGAAAAACTAACAGAAAATCCTACAACTTCTCTATTGAGATTGAGGTCAAACTTGGCTATCTTGAGGGTGAGAAAAATCATACAAGTTAGATATGAAAAGCTGTCAATTTTTCTATAAAAGGGGAAAAACAAGTTTAGCAAATGAGCTCTCTTTTGGTGAGAAAATTCAGCAGTCGTCAAGGAGGAAAGCGGAGGCATAAACCCTAGCTTAGTGTGGGTGCATTTAGGCTTGAAGATTAAAAATTTCCTTCAACCTTTCTATCAATCTTCTATGGAGTTTGTCAATTTTTTCTTAGTTTTCTTCTTTCTCCATGTGTAACTAACTTTCTTTAGTTAAGGTGAAGATGGATCTTGATTCTTGGATGATGTAAATTCTTTTATGTGTTTAATCTATGTTTTTATTTCATTATTTATGTTTTTATCTCTTCACTTAATATTTTTTAAAATTTGATCAATTTGGAAATGATTTTTGGGTTTATGTAGGATTTGGGAAAATTGTGCACGAACCTAGAACTTGTGATAAACACCACAATTTCTACCATCACTAGGAATAGACATTGTGAGTTGTGTGATCTTTGTGTTTGGATGCATACTTTTGAAGACTTGTTTTGATGATAACAAACGTGAAGAATAAATGAAGATGATAATTAGACCAAGTCCAAGTTTATATTTGATTAGCATTAGGACTTAGGATCTATTGTACGGAGCTCACTTTGATATCTCTTTGTTTTTGAAAGAAAAGATAAAACTTGTTTTTAAACTTAGTATCTTTGAAAACATCTTTGTCAAAACAGTTTTGAACTGAGTTATTCGAATAAAGCTTAGCTTATTTGAATAAATGCCTTCACGAGGATCTGTTTCTTAAAAGTGGCTATTCGAATAACTATCCTATTATTCGAATAACTAAGGTTTTCATAAATGAGTTTTTAAGTGAGTTATTCGAATAACTCAAACGTTATTCGAATAAAAGCCCTTCTATCTGAACTTCTTTTTACAACTTTATTCGAATATGACAGCTGCTATTCGAATAACTGTTCATTTTCATAACTCTGGTTTTAACAGAGTTATTTGAATAACATATTGGTTATTCGAATAACCCACTTCAGATGGCTTTTTACGTTGTTTTCAGAAACAGTGTTATTCGAATAAGCTTTCCCTTTATTCGAATAAACACGGAGCTTTTGTTTACGTATATGGAAACAGACAAGTTTTCAAATTTGTGTTAAATGATATTAATTATACCTAAAAGGCTATCTCTGTATTTTTCCCTATAAATAGCAAGCTTGGGTCACGAATTTCTTCATCCCATAACTCTGATATATTTTCTGATTACTCTAATCTGTGAAAACTATTTTCTACGCTCTTCTTGATTAAAAACTTTGAGATATTTCTGTGAGAGCTCCATTAGCACTTCAATTTGTATTACTTACTCTGAGTGAGAGTTTCTCTTCATCTATTTTCTGATATTCTGTATCAAGGGTGAGGTATCCCTCAAGATTTGTATAAGGGTGAGGTATCCCTGCAAGCTGAGACTTTAGCACAAGAGTTGACTTTCCCTGTGTGTGAAAAGTACTCTTTTGTGTAACGGTAGCAAGCACCTATTGAAGCTTGTATACTTAGTGAAAAATCTTGGCTTTCGAGGACTGGACGTAGACCACAAGTGGGTTAGTGGTCGAACCAGGATAAATACTGTGCCTGCTTCTCTTTTCCCTAATCTCTTTATTTTATGCAATTTAATTTACTGCACATTTTTTTTCGCTACTTTTTACTATTTTTTTTCTTCTTCTCGTTCCTTCTGTGCATTTATTTATTAAGATTTTAATATTTGTATTAATTAAAAAGAGGTTTTGTGAAAAAGTTTTATACTCAATTCATCCCCCTCTTGAGTACTGGAAGCCACTTCTTAACAAGTGGTATCAGAGCTAGACTCTTGTATAAAGAGCTTAGTAGCTTCAAGAGAACATGACTTCTTCAAATGGTTTTTCAGAAGGATCTTCCATAAACCGACCACCCTTTTTCAATGGGGATGGTTATGCATATTGGAAGGAAAGAATGAAAATCTTCATCAAAGCTATTGATCTAGATGTATGGGATGCTGTCGAAAACGGTGCTTTTATACCCACACATGAGGTCGATGGTGTAAGGACCGAAACACCACGAAATAAATGGTCTGATGAAGACAAAAGAAAAGTTCAATTTAATTTAAAAGCCAAAAATATTATTACTACTACTTTGGGATATGATGAGTTTTTTAGAATTTCAAATTGCAAAACTGCTAAAGAAATGTGGGACACTTTGCAAGTTACCCGTGAGGGTACTAGTAAAGTTAAGAGGTCGAGAATCAATTCTCTAACTCTTGAATATGAACTATTCAGAATGAACCAAGGAGAAAGTATTCAGGAAATGCAAAAGAGGTTCACCCACATAGTTAATCATCTTGCATCTTTAGGCAAAAGTTTTTCTAACAAAGATTTGATTAACAAAGTTTTGAGATGTCTTAGCAGGATTTGGCAACCCAAAGTAATAGCCATATCAGAATCAAGGGATTTGTCCATAATGACTTTAGCTGCCCTCTTTGGAAAACTTCATGAGCACGAATTGGAACTGAGCAGATTAAGCCAAAGCGAAGAGAACGATAAAAAGAAAAAGGGAATAGCGCTCAAAGCCACTTCATCAACATTCGACAATGATGATGAAGAAAATAAAGAAAGCTCAGAGAACATCGAGGTAAGTGAAGAAAATCTGAGTTTGTTGGTTAAAAGGTTTGGTAAATTTCTCAGGAAAAAGGGAACGTAAAGAAGACTTCCCTTCCCTCCGAAAAAGACTCACTACAAAGGCGAAAAAGCTTCATCGACTCCAACTTACTATGAATGTGGCAAACCTAGTCACATAAAAATGGAGTGTCCAGTTTACCAAAAGAAGAAGGAGAAATTTGAAAAGAAGCCTTTCAAGGAAAGGAAAGGAAGAAAAGCCTATATAGCATGGGATGAGAACGACATGGACTCAACTGACAGCTCAGATAGTGAGGAAGCTCAACTATGTCTCATGGCAAAAGGAGAAGAAGAAGAAAGTGAAAATGAGGTAAGTTCTAATACTACTTTATTACCTTCTTACGATGAGTTACAAGACGCTTTTGAAGAATTACATGAAGAATCTTTAAAATTGACAAAAATTATTTCTTCTTCTAAGAAAACAATTTCTTCTTTAGAAAATCAAATTCTTGTTTTAAATAAAGAAATAGAAGAATTAAAAATTGAAAATGAAACTTTGGTAATCATTGATGCATGCACAAATCATTCTCCACATGCTTCTACTTCTTCATCTTGTTCTTCATGTCATATGCTTGAAAAAGAAATTGAAGACTTAAAGAACACTCTTTCTAAATTCACCTTTGGAAGGGATAATTTAAATATTTTGTTAGGAAGACAAAGAGTGGTTTTTCAAAAAGCTGAGATAGGTTATAACCCGAAAAATCAACAAAAACTCTATAAAAAATTCTTTGTGCATTCTAGTGTTTCAAGTAGTCCTTTTATTAAATGTTTTTACTGTGGAAGAAAAGGACATAGTGCTTCAACATGTAATGCAAGGAAAAACATAAATACAAAAGTTGGAATAAAAATGATTTGGGTTCCCAAGGGTACTATACCCAAAACTGACACACAAGGACCCAATAAAGTTTGCGTACCAAAAGTTAAAAACTAAACTTGTGTTGTAGGTATGCTTGAAAGCTAGGAGTTCAAATTGGTATCTTGATAGCGGCTGTTCCAAGCACATGACCGGGGACGATTCAAAATTCACCGTGCTTATTCCTAAGAATCATGGACACATCACTTATGGTGATAACAACAAAGGAAAAATCCTTGGAATCGGCAAAGTCGGTAAGAACCCTAACTCCTCCATTGAAAATGTGTTGCTTGTTGAAGGCTTGAAACATAACTTGCTTAGTATTAGCTAATTATGTGATAAAGGAAATAAAGTTATATTTGATTCAAATTGTTACATAATTGAAGATAAAAATGACAAGCATGTTAAATTCATTGGTCATAGAGTAAACAACATCTATATGATTAGTCTTGATGATATATCTTCAAATGATGCGAAATGCCTTTTAAGTAAGAATGATGATTCATGGCTATGGCATAGGAGAATTACACACATTCACATAGATCACTTAAAGAAGTTGGTCTCTAAAAAGCTAGTAATTGGACTACCCAAGCTTAATTTTATAAAACATAAGTTATGTGATGCATGTCAAAAGGGTAAACAAATAAAGGTCTCTTTTAAAGCAAAAAATATAGTTTCAACTACTAAACCTTTACAACTTTTGCATATGGATCTATTTGGACCTTCTAGAACTATGAGCTTTGCTGGGAATTACTATGCTTTAGTGTTTGTGGATGATTTTTCTAGGTTTACATGGACTTTATTTCTTGCAAATAAAAATGATGCATTTCTAGCTTCTAAAAGACTTACCAAAGTTATTCAAAATAAAAAAGGTTTTCAAATCTTATCTATAAGAAGTGATCACGATGGCGAATTTGAAAACAATATTTTTAAAAATTATTGTGATGAACATGACATTAATCACAATTTCTCTGCCCCTAGAACTCCGCAACAAAACGGAGTTGTAGAAAGGAAAAACCGTTCTTTAGAAGAAATGGCGAGAACTATGCTTAATGAGGCTGCTCTTCCTAAATACTTTTGGGCAGATGCTGTAAGTACAACTTGTTATGTAATGAACCGGGCCCTTATAAAGTCTATTTTAAAGAAAACTCCATATGAGTTGTATAAGGGAAGAAAGTCAAATGTCTCACACTTTCATGTTTTTGGTTGCAAATATTTTGTTTTAAACAATGGAAAAGATAATTTAGGCAAGTTTGATGCTAAGTTTGATGAAGGTATATTTCTTGGCTATTCAAATCAAAGTAAAGCTTTTCGTATATATAATAAGAGAACTATGACTATCGAAGAATCTATACATGTTGCATTTGATAAAACTGACCCAAATGGATCGAGAAAGGATCTTGTTGTTGATGATGTTGCAGAAATCTTGGCAAAAACACATTTGGACAGTAAAGAAAAGGAAACCAAGGAGAAAGAGGATAAACAAAGACGAGAAGATTCGCAAGCTTTGGAACTTCCCAAAGAATGGCGAACTTCAAAGTATCATTCCCTTGATCAAATTATCAGTGATGTATCTAAAGGTGTAAGTACTCGTAACTCCCTTAGAAATACTTGTAATCACTTAACCTTTGTTTCTCAAATTGAACCTAAGGATTTAATTGAAGATTTTGATGATCAACATTGGATCTTAGCTATGCATGAAGAATTAAATCAGTTTGAAAGAAATCAAGTTTGGGAATTAGTTGCTAGACCTAATAATCACCCCATAATTGGAACTAAATGGGTTTTTAGAAACAAACTTGATGAAAATGGGTTAATAACTAGAAACAAAGCTAGATTGGTTGCTAAAGGGTATAATCAAGAAGAAGGAATAGATTATGAAGAAACATATGCACCTGTAGCTAGATTAGAAACTATTAGAATGTTACTTGCTTATACTTGCATCATGGATTTCAAATTATATCAAATGGATGTCAAAAGTGCTTTCCTAAATGGTTTTATTCAAGAAGAGGTATACGTTAACCTCCGGGTTTTGAAAATCATGAACTACCCAACCATGTTTTTAAACTTAAAAAGGCTTTATATGGTTTAAAGCAAGCTCCTAGAGCTTGGTATGAAAGGTTGAGTAAGTTTCTTTTAGAAAATAATTTTTCAAGAGGAAAAGTCGACACTACCTTTTTTATTAAAAATAAAAAGCATGACATTCTTCTTGTGCAAGTATATGTGGATGATATTATCTTTGGTGCTACTAATGAATCCATGTACAAAGAATTTGCTAAGTCTATGCAGAATGAATTTGAAATGTCGATGATAAGAGAATTGAATTTCTTTCTCGGACTTCAAATCAAACAAACGAACGAAGGGACATTCATAAGCCAAACCAAATACTGCAAGGAATTGCTCAAGAGATTCGAAATGGAAAACGCCAAACACATGGCCACTCCGATGGGCACTTCTTGCTACTTGGACAAAGATGAAGGAGGTAAATCAGTAGAAATAATGAAATATAGAGGTATGATTGGATCTCTCCTTTATCTTACTGCTAGTAGGCCAGATATAATGTTTAGTGTATGCATGTGTGCTAGATATCAGGCAAACCCTAAGGAATCTCACTTAAGTGCTGTTAAACGAATAATGAAATACCTAGTAGGCACTTCACAAATGGGCTTGTGGTACCCTAAGAGTGCCTCTTGCAGCCTAATAGGCTATTCTGAATCTAATTTTGCTGGGTGAAAATTGGATAGAAAAAGTACTAGTAGGACATGCCACTTGCTTGGTAGTTCTTTAGTTTCTTAGCATAGCAAGAAACAAAATAGTGTGGCTTTGTCTACCGCTGAGGCTAAATATGTTGCAGTCGAGAGTTGTTGTGCTCAAATCCTATGGATGAAGCAACAACTTTTAGACTACGGTCTTCAGCTTGATCACATCCCGATAATATGTGATAAAACTAGTGTAATAAATATCTCTAAGAATCTCATACTGCATTCTAGAACAAAGCATATAGAGATAAGACATCACTTTATCAGAGATCATGTACAAAAAAGGGATTGCATTCTTGAGTTTGTTGAAACATCTAAGCAACTTGCAGATATCTTCACTAAACCCTTAGCAAAAGAAGCATTCTTTTATATTCGATGAGAATTAGGTATAATTGATCAATCCAACATATAATTGCATATTTTTCTGTTGAATATTTTCACATGGATATATGCTTTGAATGTCTTGAACGTTCTTCTTTTGTGTGCTTCTTTGTTAGTTTTATTCGAATAAACAACCTTTTATTTGAATAAACCTCTTTATAGCTTATAAAATATGTGTTGAACATCAGATTTATTCGAATAGAACCTCAGTTTATTCGAATAACCTGATTCTTGTGTTAAATCCTGTGTGTTTTTCTTCACTGTCTATCCGAATAAAACTCTCCTTATTCGAATAACCAGAGTCCTTCTTTTATCAGTTTTTGTTCTCAACCTCTGTCTATTCGAATAAACCTAAGGTTATTCGAAAAACCAGAGCCCTGCTTTTATCAATTCTGACTGATAGGTATCAGCTTATTTGAATAACTCCAATAGTTATTCGAATAAACCCTATCAGCTAGCCAAAACGGTTGGCTTTCCCAGTTGCTCTATTCGAATAAAACCCCTTCCTATTCGAATAAACCCTAGCTGAAGCACCTTTTCAGGTTTTTGTGCGCCTGTCTGTTCAGCTTTCCAGCAAGGTTTATTTGAATAAACCTATGTTTATTCGAATAAACCTATGTTTATTCGAATAAACACGGGTTTTCTTTAAATAACCCTTGAGCGCCCAAAACATTTTTCACCCTCCATCTTCTCTGCTCTTCAAGCCTCCTTTACTTCTGCCTCTCAAACCTTTTCACCCTTACGTTTTCACTCTCTCTCACCTTCTTCCACCATGGCCTCCTCCTCCAGCAAGTGTCCACGCACGAAGAATACTCCAAGCACCAACTCTCTTGATCTGAGAAGGCTCTCCTCCAACGAAGAGCATCATGCACGCTTCATCTCGCACTTCTGGGAGCGTAACTTGGTCCAGCCCAAGTACCTTGACCTCTTTTTTTTCCAGCAACATCGCGGCTTCGACTTTATGACCCTGCTGTAAAACCAGGGAGTTCTTCAGCTTTGCTCTCACCGGGCCACTCTCTATCCTGCTCTGGTGAAGATGTTCTTCTGCAATCTGGATTTTGATGGCCAGAATATTCTCTCCGAGGTATGTGATCACACCATTGGACTGGTTGACTTTGTTCGGGCTGCAGTTCTCTGGCGTCCTTGTTGAATATGGTGACACGCCCTTTCTTGAAGATTTCAACAAGCTTCAAGCGGTTGAAGACCTACTGAAGCCTGGTCTAGCCTTGCCTGACAAAGGTCTCAAGGGTGGAATGCTGACGAGCCAAGATAGGCTTGTGCATTACGCCTTTGCTCACATCCTGGCTCCTCGAGGTGGAAACTACGCCTATCTCAGCGAGGAAGATGTCTTCATGTTGTGGTTTCTGAAGAATAGCCATCAGATCAACTGGCCTGTGTTCATCATGAGACACATGATGAGGGCCAAGGGCAAGGAGAAATCTAACTTGCCTTATGGCATTCTCGTCACTACCTTGCTGAGCAAGTATCCTCAGGTCTTGGAGACTGAGCGAGCCATTGCTCTGACTCACCACAACGTCTTTGGCGCTCACACCTTACGAAAAATGAAGATGATCCAAACCGATGAAGGCTGGGTGTACCCAGATGAGGTTGCTGAGGATGAGCTTGACCCTGCTGATGCCCCTGCTGCTCCTGCTGATGTACCTGTTGCTGCTCCTGCTCCTGTCACTTTGGAACAGATCATGGCCACCTTGCAAGATAACCGAGCTTACATGGAACATACCTTCTCTATTCTGTTTGATAGAATAGAAGGTGTTGAACGTGAGGTTGCTGCCCTCCGATTTGCTTCACCTGCTCCTACACCAGCTTTATCACCACCACCTCCGGATACTTACTTCTAGGAACTTTAGTTCTTAAGCTATCTGTTTTTGGCTTCATGTTATTTATTTTCTGGCTTGTGTAATTGACTCTCTTTATTATTTATGCATAAATAAAATTTCCTGTTGATCTATTGATATGAGTATATTTCCTTTTATGCATTCTTACTTTGGTATATGTTTATGGGACTTAACCCTCCTTTTTGCTCATGACAAAAGGGGGAGAAATATTTGATCATTTAACTTTAATTGAGAAAAGACAGGTAAATTTAAAATGAGATTGGATTCCAATTGAAAGGGGGAGCTGCGCACATATCTGATATATATTACCTCTTATAATTAAAGAGGGGGAGTAAGCTTTTATACCTCTTTGTGAATTCCAATTATATGCACTAACGCTTTTCTCATTGATAGTCTCATTGATAGTTTGTCATCATCAAAAAGGGGGAGAATGTGTTTCGATGCATACTATTGAAGACTTGTTTTGATGATAACAAACGTGAAGAATAAATGAAGATGATAATTAGACCAAGTCCAAGTTTATATTTGATTAGCATTAGGACTTAGGATCTATTGTACGGAGCTTACTTTGATATCTCTTTGTTTTTGAAAGAAAAGATAAAACTTGTTTTTAAACTTAGTATCTTTGAAAACATCTTTGTCAAAACGGTTTTGAACTGAGTTATTCGAATAGAACTTAGCCTATTCGAATAAATGCCTTCACGAGGATCTGTTTCTTAAAAGTGGCTACTCGAATAACTATCCTGTTATTCAAATAACTAAGGTTTTCAGAAATGAGTTTTTAAGTGAGTTATTTGAATAACTCAAATGTTATTCGAATAAAATCCCTTCTGTCTGAATTTCTTTTTACAACTTTATTCGAATATGACAGCTGCTATTCGAATAACCATTCGTTTTCAAAACTCTGGTTTTAACAGAGTTATTCGAATAACATATTGGTTATTCGAATAACCCACTTCAGATGGCTTTTTACGTTGTTTTCAGAAACAGTGTTATTCGAATAAGCTTTCCCTTTATTCGAATAAACATGGAGCTTTTGTTTACGTATATGGAAACAGACAAGTTTTCAAATTTGTGTTAAATGATATTAATTATACCTAAACGGCTATCTCCACATTTTTCCCTATAAATAACAAGCTTGGGTCACGAATTTCTTCATCCCATAACTCTGATATATTTTCTGATTACTCTGATATGTGAAAACTATTTTCTACGCTCTTCTTGATTAAAAACTTTGAGATATTTCTGTGAGAGCTCCATTAGCACTTCAATTTGTATTACTTACTCTGAGTGAGAGTTTCTCTTCATCTATTTTCTGATATTCTGTATCGAGGGTGAGGTATCCCTCAAGGTTTGTATAAGGGTGAGGTATCCCTGCAAGCTGAGACTTTAGCACAAGGGTTGAGTTTCCCTGTGTGTGAAAAGTGCTCTTTTGTGTAACGGTAGCAAGCACCTATTGAAGCTTGTATACTTAGTGAAAAATCTCGGCTTTCGAGGACTAGACGTAGACCACAAGTGGGTTAGTGGTCGAACCAGGATAAATACTGTGCCTACTTCTCTTTTCCCTAATCTCTTTATTTTATGCAATTTAATTTACTGCACATTCTTTTTTCACTGCTCTTTATTGTTTCTTTTGTTCTTCTCGCTCCTTCTGTGCATTTATTTATTAAGATTTTAATATTTGTCTTAATTAAAAAAAGGTTTTGCGAAAATATTTTATACTTAATTCACCCCCCTCTCGAGTACTGGAATCCACTTGGTAACAATTTTTCTTTTAATTCCATTGTTTTTGATAAAGCCTTCCCTATTTGGGGTTATACTAAGGGATTGGTTAATCCTAAATAGTATGAAGAAGATTAATATACCAATAAATTGGATATTAATTAAATTTGAAAATTGACCATAAATCATTGAAATAGAACTTGATTAAACCAATATTTGAATTTGCATCAAAAGAGTTCAAGTTAAATTAGAACCCTAACACTTTAATATCATCGTCTTTCTCTGACGTTTACTTGATTAATTTTGCTTTTGATTATTTTGCTTGCTTTTTTTGTTAGTAATTTAAATCTGAATTTGTTTTCTTAAATCTCACTTTTTGATAGCTTAAATAGTGTTGAATTGACGAATTTAGTAAGTGTCAACATCATCTGTAACACCCCTCGATTTAATTACCATGGCACAATCGTCATTATACCGCGGTCACTAAATTTTTGGCGTGCTACAACTTCTTCATAATACTTTTTCTAAATTTGAATATACCTTTTTTTCTTTATTTTATATATAAAGGAAATATGAGCCACGAATGCAATGATACGTAAGTCGTCATTAACAGATATGATTCAACATAATGTATGCAAGATACAGTACGTAAGAATAAATAATTAAGTTAAAGCATACAGAGCGTGGCACATTTCTCATACCACTCACAATGAAATACATTAAGATTCACTTAAAAAGGCAAATATATTAAAAATACATCATAACATAATTAATGCAGAAGAAAAACATAAACTACCCACAAGACATCCATATCTAAGGAGTTGGGTACTCCATCGGATCCACCTCGGGATCCTCCCCTGGGTCGTTTGAAGATATAAGGATAGGACTAAGTGCGATCCCGCGGGTAGGTGTCTTAGCAGCTGATGCCATGGAATCCTCGTCCTCTCTAGGGGTGTGAATCGGACCACCCCATAGCTCTTGGATAGGCAAAACGAACTCCAGATGTACCGAAGTAGTAAGTGTCAGGACAGGGTCTCCATCGCGGGTCCTCCTTATGATAAGGATCAGGGCTGCAACATATCGTATACGTTGTCCAACCCAATCGACTCGCCATGCATTAGCGCCACTGGTAAACACTGTTTGGAATTTTTGCGGATATAACGCGCAGCGGAAAATAGGGATTCCCATCGAGGATCCATGCGAAAAAGTCATAATCCGAGTTTTTAAATGATTTATTTCTTGAAGCGTGAAACACTAACACCGTAATAGAAATGATGTCTCTACGGTATCCACACGAACAGACTCACGAACGTCCAACGTCCGCAAAGAAGAGCCTCACGTCTCTTACACAGTGCTAGCTGCGAAGAGAAGAGAAGATACTTGTCGCTCTCTCACTCACTTTTCTGTAGGTGCGGCTAGGGTTCAGAATTGTATGTAAAAGCAGCCCCCCTTAGCAGTACTATTTATAATAGTAGCTGCCTTAAGTGAGTGTGAGCAGCAGCAAGGTAAGCTGTGCAACCCTAGACCCATCTGTTATGAGTCTGGCCCATATTTGAATCCGAGTCCAACTTGGATCCATTGCTCCAATTTTAGTCTGCTCTATGTGTGTGTGACCCTGCAGGTTCTTATTACGTTGGCAGTAATATTAAAATCTCATTTTAATATTACAAGCAGTGAGCGGTATCTAGCAACACGTCGCTACTACCCAAGTAATAAGAATGCCAGTGATTTGACATAACCTTTCCGTGACCAATGTTTCCGTGTCGTTTAGTCCCTTTGTCAAGATATCTAGATTGAACACAAGGCATGGAATTCATCACCCTTGTATAGTCCAATCATTCATTTCCTGATACTCGAGTAGACTTTGTAACAACAAATGAGATCAATATCTCATATTGACTCATTTGAGCATGGCCATGCATTTCGCAGTCTCACTCAATCAGGGGGCCCGAAGATATCGCTCCTGTTATGTAGGAGTGACAAATCCCATCTAGGTCACTCACATCCCTCTGCATGATTTGCGGTATGTCCAATAACTAACTTTATAATCACCTTGTTACAGATGACGTTTGATGGCATTAAAACACACAACTCCTCATGTAGGAATCGTAGTGATTTGGTCAAAGGACCACAAACACCATTGTCACTATGAGAATCGCTTATGACACTCACGTAACGATCCATGTAGCGTTCTCATGGTGGGTCATCCGATACATCATTACTCTAATATGTACCCATGTGAAGACTTGATATCTCATATCCATGACCCGTGAGATGTGGTCATCAGTCTCTGCACATACTAGTCTCAATGTATTATTGTTGTCCTAATTAACAATAATACTTGACTAGGGACATTTAAGAATAGTGTTGTAACCAAAAGGATCTCACGATCAAGTCATCCATTTGATGTCCTATGGCATCAAACTTACTATTCTATGGACTTTATTATGTTTATCAAAAAGAACACAATAAATGAAATGCCTCATATATAAAATAGCATAATAGAATGTATATAAATACAGAAAATGTATTAGCCTCTAAGGCATACACCAACAAACACGATCCTAATGAAACCAATAGAACCTCTTCTTGACGACATTGCCGAATATAGGGAATCAATCCAAATAAAATCCAGTAGGAAATCAACAACGTCCCCTTGACAGTCTTTAACCAAGAGATTACATAGAACAAGGACAATACAAGAAAGAGGTCAGACACCCTACTTCATTACCAATTATGGCAGTAAGAAACATAGACAGCATAGGACGCCCACATAGCATAACAAAATGATGAACAGTATTGAGAAGCAGATATTAAGCAGTTTAACAGTTTCAGGCAGTATATCAACAATAAGATAGCAAATCCAATTATCATATAAATTAAATGCCAAGTACTGTATTGACTCACTATGCACATGTACATGATGTCAAAATTCCTACTCCATGGAGCTAGACATGAATATCAGAGTGAATGATCAGGGAGACATGCCAGTATCTCATCCGCCTAGGACCAAGTGCTTTCAGAAATCATAATCAACAGTTTTGCGCAGAAGGCTCTATACAGTGGCATTCTCACAAGATTACGATATAGGACAGTGCCCGATCAGGATCGTCGGTGCGTTTGCATTAGCTTTTCCCACGGTCCAGTGGGGCTACCGACTGCCCGCTGTGAGACGCCCGCGCCCCGACGCCCCCAAGGTCAACAGCAGGACCAACACTAGTCTATTTGCACCTGCACTAAGGTATGATTCAACTCCTAGGCAACATGGCCTTGACAAATAGTCCATTGGACTTTCACAATGCATGATGACTCAATACATATATCATGTATATTCATCAATAATGTACTTTCAATAACATGCCACAATTTTGGCTAAGGTAAGCATCAACCCTTCATTGGTCCCTCACATGGACCCACAATAATTATTATTAAGTTGTTAAATAATGCATTACACCTTTAGGGTACATTATGGAATTACGCCTAAATTTCTATATTTTTTTTCTTAATAAGTTTCTCTTTTCGAGAAAGGCTTTCACATTATTTATTTAAACATTATTATTTTAATTACATAAGTCCATCATTAAATTTTAAACATAACTCCCTTAGAACAATTCAAGTCAAATTATTTATCATTCTTACTTGCACTCATGGTCTTGCTTTAATTAAAATTTATTATAAGTTATTGAATGAAACTTCATTCTTGGTTCTTTTCATTTTATAAAGTCCTAATTACTTCCTAATTAATCATTTAAGTATCACTTCAATTTAATTTCTTATGAAGTTCCTTTCGTTGTTGGTTTCTTACTTTAAACCTAGTCATATTCACTTACAAGAAATTATTTCTAAGTCTTACTAATGCCTCACACATCCTTATTTGTTCCTAAAGTCCAAAAAATTCCTTTAGGTTACTAAATTTATTTTCTTCCATTACATAATCCTCTTATTTATTTACTTGATTAATTAAATGCCATAGTTGTATGAAATCATATGATTGAGCCATTTTTAGCCATGAAGGTCGTGAGCCACTCTAGGTTTAAGGTTTAAATTTTTATTCCATTAATCACATATTATCCACTTGGTTAGCTAAGTCTTCCACTTGTTATAATTTTTTTTTTCAAAAACCCCAATTTAGGGCCACAAAACTGTGAGCCTCATGGAAAAGGACCAAGTCATTTTTGCTTCCAAATCAAGATTCCAATCCATCCAAACACATACATATACATAATCAATCAATCAAATAACTTAAACAAATCATACAAACAAAGAATAACCCTCAATAGAGTTTTCTCACAATCAATCACAAAATTAAGCTTCCTACTACCAAGAGAGGTTGAAGAGGATTATCTCCCTCTTACCTAGAAGAGAAAACAAACAATAGAACTCCCTTGAAGCTCCCTTGAATTTTCGGATTCCACCAACACTAAAACCCTAGAGCATCAAATTTTCATAAGAATTACAATCAAAGCTTGAAAAAGGCATCCATGGTCACCATAGTGACCATGGATCACAAAAATGAAGAGAAAAGGGTGAGGAACTAAGAACCTTGCCCAAAAGCTTGAAGCTTTGTCTTGGATGACAATGAAGGAAAAGTTAGTTTTTGAAGAAAACCTTTCAAATAGAAGTTGTAGAGGAGGTTGAGAGGAGTATAGAAATAGTGTTTGGGAGGAGAAAAGATGAAGAGAAATGGTGGAGAAGGGGCTGCAATTTCGTGGCTATGGAGGAGGGTAGAAAGAAGGAGGAGAAACTTGAAGAAGGTGAAGATTAGAGAGAGAAGTGAATAGAAAAATTAAAGGTGATAGCTTTTGAATTTTGAACTTAATGTAGTATAATTAATTGTAGGAAAGCACAAATCCCGCCCCCCAAAAGTGCAGCAGCCGTGAGTTGTGGAGAGAGGAGAGAGGGAGTGCATGGCTTCCTTGGGAAGCTTGGAGGAAATTTCCTAGAAGCTTCCTTGAGAAGCTTTGCACATTTCTCAATAAAGTGCAAGTAAGCTTGTCTCCTAAATTAAATACTCTTGAACAGATGATTAATTACACTGTTAGAATTATTTTCCCAGTGAATAAAAGTTATAGTTGATGAAAATAATATTTTATTATTCATCGGATAATTTTATGATACAGTGATTTTATTTATCAGATAAAACCTCGAAAAACATAAACCTCGTAAACTGTGTCAAGCCTCGGGTTTAGTAAGATCTCCCATCGACACGTTGACAGTTCAAGGTTTACCAACCTCAAGGAAAATATTTCGTTTTCCCGGCTCCGCTCAGCGCGCATGCAAAAAAGAGGAATATATTAAAATATTCAATATTTTCAGAAAAATCCACAAAAATTTTCAAAAATCAAAAATATTAGAGAAAGGCTATTCATGATGAAACAAATGATTTTCAGAGTGTTTACACTGACTCTGCTTAGTGTGTACGTAAAACAAAAAATATATTAAAATATTTAACATTTTAAAAAAAATATATAGAAAATTTCTCAAAAATCACAAATATTATAAAATTACTATTTGTGATGAAACAAATAATTTTCAGTACGTTATACCGGTTTTGCTCAATATACATGTAAAACGAGAAATATATTAAAATATTCATCATTTCTGAAAAAATCCAGAAAAATTCCTAAAAATCTCAAATATTATAAAACGACTATTTATGATGAAAGAGATAATTTTTGAGATGTTACATCATCCTCATAGGAACGATATCTTACTCATTTTTTATTACTTTTGTGATTTAGTGCACTTGCCAATATCATAAGACTACCCCTTAAACTAGGAGCTAGACTATATAGGCAGGCCACCTGTAGGTTCACACCAGAGCTGATCCCAAAGATTAAAGAAGAGGTTAAGAAGCTACTATGTTAGCTTTATGAGAACTACTTGGTATATAGAATGACTTGCCAACATTGTGCCAGTGGTAAAAAAGAATGGAAAGTTGCGAATATATATGGATTTTAGAAGCCTAAACATGGTGATCTCTAAAGATGAATACACCATGCATGTAGCTGACATGCTTGTAGATACTACTTTTTATCATGAGGTCTTATCCTTGATTGATAGCTACTCTACCTATAATCAAATCTACATAGTCAAGGTTGATGTTTCAAAAATAGCTTTCAAATGCACAGGGGCAATTAGCATATTCAAATAGGTAGTGATACCACTCAGGCTGAAGAATGTTGGGACAGCCTATCAGAAAGCTATAAATGTGATCTTCCATGATTTGATTGGCAAAATCATAGAGGTCTATATTAATAATGTGGTTGTCAAATCCAAAAGCAAGGATCAACATTTAGCTGATCTCGAAAAAGCTTTTCAACACATAAGAAAGTTCAATCTCAAAATAAATCCCATGAAGTGTGCCTTTGGCACCTCAACTAGAAACTTATTGGGATTTTTGGTTCATAACAAAGACATAGAGGTAGACAAAATCAAGGCCAAAGCTATTCTTGAAGCTAGATCAGCCAACAGCAAGAAAGAACTTCAGAGCTTGATTGGCAAGATTAATTTCTTGAGGCAGTTCATAACTAATTCAGTAGGTAAGCTACAAGTCTTTTCAAAATTGCTAAAGTTAAAAAATAATGAGCAATTCATGTGGGATGATGAACAGGAGCAAGCTTTTGAAGACATCAAACAATGTCTAGCTCAACCACTTATTTTGGTGTCGCTATCTAATGAAATACTATTGAAGCTATACATTTTGGCTGCAGAGAGATCAACAAGGGCATTCTTGGCCCTAAATGCTGAAAATGGTACTAAAAAAGCTATTCACTATCTCAGCCAAATGTTGACTGATGTAGAAACTAAATACTTCCCACTTAAAAATCTATGTTTATCTTTATATTATGCTTGTACAAAGCTAGAATATTATCTGTTGTCGAGAACTCTTTTAGTGTTTTCAAAAATAAATATTGTTAAGTATCTTTTGCCTTGGCTAGTTTTTGTTAGGGCCAAAAAAACTTGTTTGCCCATTTACTAACTGCAAGTACACGAGTTGCGCAAGTAATAAAATGATGAGTACAGATATTGTTCCCACGAGGATAAGTTTATTTTCAATGCTAAGTATTAACTGATAGCTTACCTAATTCTATTCAAGAACACAAAATAGAGAAAAATAATTAAACTAAAGACTAAAAAACGGTAAAGATAATGGTTAGAGATTAGGGAAATCTTTCTTCACCCTTTACTTCAACCAACAATATGTAATCCTCTTCATAAATATGAATGCAATGATTAGGTTAGCTTGAGAATCTACATTAGCTAAACGCTTATGTCTAGGTCATCTAACCATGGTTTCAATTGCCCAACTCACTAAGTGTCCCTGAGAGTTAACACAAAATCCACTCTTTAAGGTCTATTCTCAAACACGTGTTATGCACGGCTAAGAGGTATATTTCTATCCCATTAGCGAATCAAGTCATCCCGCCATTGGAATAGAATCGAACATGCATCAATGATACATACGATCTCAAACTCAAATCCTTATGTCTAGGTTCATTGGACTTTATCAAATCAACTTAAATGTTGGCCAAACACTCAAAAGCATTAAGAACAATATGATTGAACAAAATCAAATATCCACACAAACTCAAAGAAGAATAAATCATTAATATTCATAAAAAAGATTCAAAATCATCTCTTAAATACAGCTGCTACATCATTGAACACAAAAATACAAATCAAAATACATGTTCAAGAAATGAAGAAGAGAAAAGAGCAAAGGGGGAAAGAGAAAGCTTATGGATTTCACCATTGAAGCTCAGATCCTCCTCCAATGGAAAGAGGGCTTCCATCCTTAGCTCCCCAAGCTCTATCTCCACCTCTAATGGAGAACCCAGCTGCAGCCTCTAACCCTAAACTACCTAAAACCTAAGAGAGAAAATTGAGAGAGAAAGAAGAGAGAGCGTGAAAAATAGAATAAATAGACTCAGTTCACTGATGAGCGCCACAGCGTGGGCAAGCCCATGCCTCGGCGTGGAGCTCTTTATCTTGTCAGTATGCACTGGCTGAGACCCTCATGCAACGACGTGGACCTCTAGAATGCCTCCTTGACTTTTTTCCTCTAATGTTAGGCCTTGACTTGCATCAATTTATCTCTTTTGAGCCCTTCCTGCATTAGAGAAAGCACCACATTAAATATAATTGTAAATCTACTTAATCAATCAATAAATATGCACAAATTACTCAAAAACATAAAGGAAGATCTCAAAATAGAATTCCACAAATATAAGCATAAAACCTTCCAAATATGCATAAGAACAAGGACTAAGCATACCGTGAAGCACAAATATGGAGCATAAATAACTACATTTCATGGAGTTATCAATTTTTTAAAGCAAATTAACTAAGTGGGCTCTAAAGCTGAATTCTTTTGATTTGGATTATACCCCACTTAGAGTAATAAAGGGTTAATCTCTGGATGATTTTATAGCCGAGCACCTTTGCCTAGAAGAGTAAGATCCCTTAGCCGATCCCCATAGCTTTGTAGGGTTTCCTTTTTGGCTTTTATAATTTGATGGATCATGTGCCACCACTGCAGCTGGCATTAGAGTGGTAATTACTAGCCCCGCGGGCAAAAGAGGAATATTCAGGCTCGGATTGGAAAATCATTGTTCCAATAATCAGGCCAAATGTGAAGCCCTTATCTTTGCCCATAGGATTTTAGTTGCCCAAAGGGCCAAGAATGTGAAGATCATGGGTGATTCCTAACTTGTCATTAAGCAACTAATTGGTAAGTATTAGTGCATTAGTCCTACATTAGTTCATTGCCACAAAACTGTTGTAGACTTGTTAAGACAGTTAGCTGATGTAATCTTTGTACATGTTCCAAGAAGTTGTAATATGGAAGCTAACAATTTGGCACAAGATGCTTTAGGATACAAGCGCTTTGCTTAAACTCTTTGAAAGCTGAAGTTTGAAGTTGTGTGCTTAGTTGGGAGAGTGATGTTGATTGGTGTGAGGAGCTAATTTCTTACCTGAATCAGCCAACCTCTAAGGCAAATTTGACCTTGAAAAATAAAGCATTAGGGTACTACCGATGTCATGATAGTTATGTGTTTAGGTCTTGCCGATGTCGTGATAGTTATGGAAGATATCCATGAAGGGCTTTGTGGAGCACATTAGGCTAGATCGAAGATTCGTTGGCTACTGCATCTCCATGGGTTTTTTTGGCATACCATTACAAATGGCTATGTGTAGTATGCCAAAAGATATCAGGCTTGCTAGAAGCAAGCAGTTACAACATATTCTTACTGTTGAGCTTAATCCAATTATCAAACCTTGGCCGTTTCATGTTTGGGAAATGGATATAATTAGAAAGATCTATCATTCTTCATCCAAAAAGTACTACTTCATCTCGGTAGCTACAAATTATTTCACCAAGTGGGTTGAAGCTATGCCACTAAAAAATGTCACTCAAAATGAGGTAATTGAGTTCATTAAGGAGCATATTTTTGTTTAGATTTGGTATTCCATAAACAATAACAGCCGGCCAGGGTACTATATTTATTGGCGATAAGGTCTTGGCTTTCATGGAGTAATTTGGTATCAAAATGATTTACTCTTCTCCTTACTATGCCAAGGCTAATGGCTAGGCTGAAGAAACTAATAAGATCTTTATTGGCCTGATCAAAGAGAACATTGAGGATAAACCTAGAAATTGGCATAAGACTTTGCCAAAAGTCCTTTGGACATATAGAACTTCAAAAAGGAGTGCTACTATGGTTACTCCTTTTAAGTTGGCCTACGGCCACAATGCAGTGATACCACTTGAAATAGTCGCATAGTCTTTGCGAGTTACGAAGCAAATTACACTTAGCTCCGAAGAGTATTTGCAAGATATGCACATGGAGCTCGATAAAATAGATGTAGACCAATTGCTGGCCTTAGAAAGAATTCCAACTAATAAGCTACAAGTGGCTTCAAGTTATAATAGAAAGGTAAGGCCATGCAAGTTCAATGAAGGTGACTTAGTTTGGAAAGCTATATTGCCATGGGAGCAAAAGAACATTGGATTTGGAAAATGGTCAGCTAATTGGGAATGCCCTTTTCAAGTTAGTAGAGTGTTAGCCACATGTACTTATGGTTTGATGAATATAAAAGGCAAAAAGCATACAAAAAAAGCATAAATGGCAAATACTTGAAACTTTATTATCCTTCCATGTGAGAGGAAGGGAATAGGTCTTAGAAAGCTAAAAGCAAAAGTGGGCAACTGATTACATATGTAAAAATGGCAGCCACTAACAAAAAGCTTATCCAAATCCTAGTTATTAGAGGTACAGGCTGTCAGCATAACCAAAAAGCTAAAAAAAAAAAAAGTTGCTCCAAGAATAGTAAAGGGAAAGGCGAGTCAAGCTTTCAAAAGCTCTTCTGGTTGAGGTCTAGTGCTGGCTCTAGATGTTCCTCCTATAGATTCATTAACATGTTTGGCAAGCTCAAGGGTGCTTGGTTGGTCCTCTTCCATTGGAGTTGCAGTTTCAGTCACAATACTTGCTTGCCTAGCTTCCAAAGATAGCAACTTTTCTGCTTTCTTCATCACCTTCACCTCTAGGAATTCAATTTTAAAATCCTCCTAAATCTTTTCCACTTCCGTCAGACTTGCCTCCCTTAATTATTTTTCTTGCTCATAGAAGATCTTGTTGCGCCTTAAGGAAAGTAACTCATTTTTTATAGATAGGTTTTTGGAGAAAAGCTGATGTACCTTATCCTAGAGTCACCATCTGTTGAGTTGCAGATTGTTCAAGTGTGACTCTAGTAGCTTTAGTTCTTCTTGTAGATGTTTTATTTGAATGCACTTCTCGGCCAATTCTTGCTTGGCCTTATCGATTTGGCTAAGGTAGGCTTGATCATAAGCTTCAATCTTCAAGTACCTCTTCACAATGGCTTCTGAGTGGACAAAAAGCTTTTGTAGTTCTTTTTCGGTTAATTCCCTTTGGTTAAAAGCTAATCTTCTCTTCAGTTAGAAGTGGTTGAACTTAGCCAACAACTTCAATAGTAGCTCCTGAACCTCTTCGCTCAAGCCCAACAATTGCTCAAGGCTGATTAATAACTTGATGACTGAGTGGAAGGAGTCTTGTTCTGGAGATTCTAGTGGAAATAAGGAACTGAGGAAGCTTTCCACTAGTTGTAGGTTCTTTTGGATGTTTCTAGGAGCAAAGAGCTGAGCTTACTTCAGAAAAGCCGAGGATTTCCTCTCGGCAAAATATTTTCTTATTTCTTCTTTAGTGGCACTGGGAACAAAGTGAATCAATGTTGCAGCAAGTGGTTTCTGAAGTGCAGAAGTAGGAGATGGCAGTGGAATTTTTTTTCAGTTGCAGCAAGGATATAGAAATCAGAGTCGATAAGAGAAATTTCCAGCTTCCTTTTGGTAGCCTTTGGCTCTTTCTTGGTCGTGCTTTCAGCAACTTAGCTAGAAGCTTGAAAAAGAAATAAGAATGTGTTATCGTCGCTAAGAAAGTAAGAAATATACAAAGAAGCAAATTAAAAGCAAAATTGTTACCTTAGAAGCTACTACAGAGGAATGAACTCTTGCCAAAGAGCAAAGATGATAATTTTAGGAGGTGGTAGGTCTGGAGAAGAATCACGTTAGTTAACAGTTATGATAGCTTCTATTAAAGGCAGAGTGAAACACATTAGAATGTAAAAAATAATTGGCTAATAAAGATGTTGCAAAGAAAAATGTACCTGTTTCTTTTTCTGTAGTCGTGCTCTTTGTTGGAGTCATTCTCTTCTTAGATGTAGTTGCCAGAACAAGATTAAAGACTAGTTCTAGTCGATTATCAAGTGGAGTTTCAAACCAGGAAGTTGAAGAATGTTCCCACCAACGGATGAATTTAATGGATCAAATTGGAGCTAATTGGAAGGTCCAATACTAGAAGTTCCTCATTATAATGTCACAATACAAAAGGACCATGGTAATCTTAAGAGAAGAATCAATGGTGACTTTTTCATTGGCCCAAGTGTTGAGGCTGAAGGAGTAAGAAAAGGGAACATGCTACTCTAGGCCAAACTGGATTTCCATGCAGTTGGGCAAATAGACTTCAACTCTAAGTGGGTTGTAGTGGCCACATGGGTTGTAATTCACGAGGATTTCACGACTGACTAATGCTACAGCCTAGAAGACTGAAGTCTCAAGGGCTGGGACTGGATTGGTAGTGTCTTCCAAGATTATTCTCAGCTTAGTGGGGCCAAAAGTATAAGGGTAATACTAGCAAAGCATGGAAGCAAGTCATTCTTTTTCTTATAAAAGAACTCAAAGAGTCTCATAATTGTGTTGTCTCAGAGAAGGAGTTTGTAAAGGATGTCTTCATGGACTCAGAAGTTGTGGCATTCTTCAGAACATGTATATGGGGATGATTTTGTGGGGAATAGCTTGAGAAAGTATGCTTGAAGTCACATTTATAGGAACCAGAATGTGCCAAAAATGGAGATAAGTTGTCATGGACATGCATGGTTAAGGTCAGATAAAAAAGCCCCTTATATCGGTTGCCGAGCAAAAAGCTATTGGGAGCTATTAGCTTGCCTTTTTCTATGGCAGCTGCTAGGGCTAAAGTTTCTTTCAAGACTTGGATGGAGCTAGTGCGAATCACGTATTTGCAGAGCTAGTAAGCTATGAAAGGTATGTGCTCAAAATCAATTACTAAGCCAGGTGCTACATTCTTGGCTAGATTGAACTTGTTGTAGCCACCAATTTACCTGTTGAATTCCACCTCAAAGTTAGTCCCGACCTCAAAATCAAAGTAAAGTAGCAGGTCTTCCCTAGTTAGTAGTAGTCCTATAATGGCTGTGATGTCTAGCTGAGTTGGGGTCATTATGCTAAAGGAAATTTTAAAGGTGTTAGATAGAGGAAAGGAAAAAGAGTAGCTGCTTGTAACAAAGCCAAATAGGCTTTTATGTTCGTTAGAGAGTCGAATGGCGTGGGCAATTCCCATTTCATGCTAGAGGGGTCCCTTCACCTCCTTAACTTGCTTATGCCACCTTTTGAACTCAAAAGAAAAATTGCATGGCTAGGGTTATAGGTCCACTTTCTAGTTGGTAGTGGTGATATACTACTTCTCCAAAAGTAATTGGAGATATGGTGGGTTTGGAAATTATTTGATGAAAGGATCATTGTTGCTAGGGAAATGGATGAAGGGACCAAGTTAGCATTAGGGTGGATCTGAGGAAACTAGGTAAAGGTATAAGTCTTCAATGAACTCATTTTGCTTTGCTGCAGTGGGTTTAGTAGCAGTAACAGTAGCAGTAGTTTCTATGGCTTCTTGGACTTTGGCCAGAGATGGTGAAGAAAATAAAGATAAGCTTTTGGGGTTTAGTTGGAGGGAAAGTAAGGATGAAGAAGAATAATCACTTGGGTAATCTATGGATTGGATCTGGGAATCTGAAACACTTAACATTGTCACAGGTTGTTAGCAAGGAAGGAGAAAAAGAGGTTTTGCTCTGGAAACTAGGGTTTGGAAGAGAGAAAGGCTCAAAGATGGAGTATATGAGCTGTTCAGATGGGATTTTACAATAATCAATGAAGAACGCTTCCCAATGGCCTAGCTAGCCTACGACACATTCAATGCAATAAGAAAGTTACAGCAGATTGGGTTAGATGGTTACTTTAAGCTTTAAATTTGAAAAATCTGTGTGACTATGCGTTGTTTATCCATTAGTAGCTAGTTGAATTAGAAAATCTAACCAACAGATAATATGAGGGCATTGTTGGAAACCAAAATATTAGACTGGGCTTCCAGACTGTAAGTTGCAAAACTGGGTTATAAGCAAGAACGACCCAATAAGATAAATGGCCTAATGTAATTAAAGCTACCAAAATAATGGGCTTTGCTGTTTAAAGCTAGGTTGAACGTCAGTTCACTAGGTCAAAATTAAGGATATGAGGATGTGGAGAGATAAGTGCCTAAAATATAGGAAGTAGGGATTTGGTGGTTGCTGTCAACATTTAAATATACAAAACAAGGTGTTTTTGACAATTTTCTTTGTTGAAGTTGGCTGAAAATGTGCCATGGAGATGCTCCATGACTTAGAAGTGCATGAAGTAACTTAGTGGCTGAAGATCATGCTCTCACATTTCAGGAAAGTGGACTTAGAGGCCTAAAAGTGCACTGAAGTTGTTGTTTCTCCAGCTTCAACTCTATAAATAGTCCTCTAAGGTTCAAAAGAAAGAATCCCCAATCACTCAACCAAAAAATCATTTATTTTTCATACAGTTTATCTTTGTTTTTATAGTATTTTACAACTTTTCCTTTACATTTCCAGTCCTTTATCACTTTCCTTAACATTTCCAGCACATTTACAACATTTCTTTATCACTTTCATCTTCACTTTATGCCATTCCTTTCCATTGTATTTCAGAGCACAAGTTTTCCCACTGTATTTCAGCTTTCTTGCTTGTAACTCATTGGATTTTGGTTCTTTAATGGAAAGCATTTTTTTCACATTGTTTAACTTGCTTATTTGGAATCCATTGATGAGAGCTTGCTTTAGTACCTCAAGAACCCACACTGAAAAGTAAGTTTTCCCTTTTAGAAGCTTTCTAAGGCGAAGCTCATAATATATTGGAATAACGGTGAAAGCATGGAGTTTGGCTTTAATTCGTAGGCAAGGTTAACTTTTGCTTTTTCTATACCAACACTAACTAAGTGTAAACTTCGGTTTTGCTTTGAGTTTCTTTGGAATTGGATAGCTAGCTTTTTTGTCTAAGGCTTAGGTATAAATATATTAATAGTTTAATGAAGATTCTTTTGGAGAATTGTTGTTTTAAGGCTTAGATACATAATCTTTTGGCATTGAAGTACACTTGTATGTAAAGAGTGAGCCTCCTCTTTTTTTTTCCACTTATGGACATAGCCTTTGTAACATCCCGCTCTTAATTTTCTTAATTTAATTAATTAAAATTAATAGGAAATTATTTGTTTGATTTAACTGTGTGTCTTTGTGCATTTTTATAATTTACGTGCTGGCATGAATAGTTTAGCGGGTAAGATAAATTAGAAATAATAGTCTGAAAAGGTGTACAAAATTTAAACGAGTGAGAAAAATTATGAGAATTTAGAATTTAATTCCAAATGAATAAAAATAATTATGATAAATTTTTGGGATTAAAAAAAATTAAATTGGTATTTTTTTTTTGTAAATTATAATAGTTTTACTAGTTTAAATGTAGCATAGAAATTAAAATAAATATGATAAAATTATTGGAATAATGTCATTAATTAATGAATAAATTTAGATGTTAAGATTGACCTTATAATTAAGTTAGAACTTAAAAATTACATGGAAATACATTAGAATGAATTTGGAGGGTTAAAACCTTATATAAGTTAAATTAAAAATAAAGTTATGATTACATCCTAACCAAAATTCATGCATTCTAGACTTCTTCACTAAGTTTTCTCCTTATTGGATGAAAATAAAAGGTGATATAAATAGGTTTGAGTTGATTAGACCTAAACTAATAGGATTGCATGCATGTAAGTTACTTAAACCAAAAGTTAGCTACCTATTGCAAATGATTAACGACGTAATTAACACAAAGTGACTTAAGTTAAGATCTTATATGAACCCTTGGGAGTTCTAAACATAATGAGGAGTTAAGATTATCAAGATTGAGGATTAAAATTTTAAAGCAGCCTTAGAACTAAATCAAGTGACCAATGGAGGTGCAAACTTAGAAACTAACTTCCTCCTTCTCCACTTAAGTGAAGTCGACACCTACCCCCTCCCCCCAATTTCTCTCTTATTATTATTTTTCTTTCTTTCTTCACGTGAGAATAGCACTAAGGAAGCAATGGAGTCTCAAACTTCAACCCTTTGCATGAGCTATGTAGGAGCTTCATCTGACCCGAGCCTAAAGGCAAAAGTGATCCTCGTGACTTCCTCTTCATTTTGTACTGAATAGATTTCCATTTGGTGCAATCTCACCCTTCTCTTCCTCCTCTTCATGTTTCTACTTTTGGCGTCCAAGTAGGGGTCCTTGAAGTCTATCTTCTTTTTCATCTTTTACTTGCTTTCTTGAGCCATTTAAATGTGGATTTTGGCTTGAAATTAGATGCAGTAATGAAGCCCTAAGCTTCAACTTCCATGGCTAATTGGGAGCTTGTTGATTTGTTAATCTTTTGGAAATGAGATTATGATTGTTTGCTTGATTATGAGTTTGATTATATGTTTACATGTTGGATTGAAATGAAAACTGTGGCTTTGCGTTTGTAGGGTTGTCTTGGGTTCTTGGGGATTGTGGGTGTAATCTAATTTGTTAGATGATTGAGCACAAAATTATTATAATATGCCTTATGGTGAACCTATTTATTTGGTTGCAGTTTACCATTTGATTGAATCTCTCCCCCTTAGTCGAATTCATGCATCGGGCTCAAGGGAGGAAATTGAATTGAATTTGGGTTCTTGTTGCAATGTGGTGATGCATTCATGTTCGTTGAGTTCAAAATGCATGGAATTGCATGTGAAAATTGAAATTGGAGTTGATTTGGAGAAATGGGCATTTTGGGTTTCATAGGTGTTAATACCTAATTTTGTCCATAAAATTTTTGTCGCTTAATCAAGGATTAACGCTTAATTACAATGTTATGAGCGCTTAGTTTTCTTGGTCAGATTTTTCATTTACCTACCTTAGTTAAATAAATTTTTTTCTTATTTGTGCAGACAAAAAAAATAAAAAATAAAAAAATAAAAATGAAAAATACAAATATAAAAAAAAATACAAATTCCTTCTATTATTACAGCAAAAAAATAAAAATAAAAAAGGGGGAAAAACGTAGATTTTTCATAGTTGTTCATCAGCTAGCCCCTCACCACTCATGCACACCTTGGGGAGCTGCTTATCATGGATTGGGAAGGATAGCAAGCATTGGAGAATGATGAGCTTGGAACAGAGAGCAGCAAGCACAAATGAGGAAATGGCAATGTGACCCAAGCTAGGTCAACCCTGGTAGCCTCTCCACCTCAGACACAGGGGAGGCCTCCAAAAATTTCAGATACAAAGAACAAAGGGGAAGGCAGAAAACAATAAAAGATCACGCAGCTTTCTTTGGTTTTCAATACCAGGATCCTCTCATTTTTCATTACCACCTGGGTGCCATTTTCAAGATTTACACTTTCTTCTATTTCTCTTGGAAAACATCTTGCCGCAAACTTGATCCCACCTCCAGCTTCATTCTCACTTCATTTTCACCTTCAACGAAACCACCTTTAACAGTCACCCACCACCCATAACCACCACCTTTATCTTCACTAAATTAACCCATTTCAAATGAACAACCCATCACCCATAACTACCCAATCCAAAAACCGTGACCACTTCCCCTTCATCATCCATCCATAACCACCATCTCCACCAAAAGAACCAAGCACCTTCACACCTCACCTCAAGCACCACCACCCAATCTTCAACTTCCATCAACACTTTGTCAACCCACCATAAACAACCACCATCTTCAAACCACAACCAACAAACCCATCTACACCAACACTTTTACCACCAAACAACCACCCTCCAAACCACCATTAAGCCCACCCAAACCTCCATTCATGAAGCCTTCCACCACATCCAAAAAACTGCCCACCTGCACGAACCAATCCAACCAGTGCCAAACTAGAACCACGAGTCACCCCCTCTGTCGTGTGTTGCGTCACTTCTCTATGCAACCGTTAAACTCGAAAACCACCGTCATTCCCTCCCAACCCAACGGTCGTGCACCACTGGACGGCCACACGCAGCTAGTCACTAGATTGACAACCACCTTGAAGTCCCTGTGCTCTATGCACCAGAAGGTCTAGATCTACCACCATGACCCTACGTTAACCACACTCCCCTGAATTGTCCTCCCCTCGCCACCAGCATCACACCTCTGCCCAAGATCTCACGTGTCGCCGTTCTGATTTCGTCGTTCAGAGCCCCATTATCCTTGTAGCAGAAAACCAGATCTGCAGCCTCCTTAGCGTCATTGCTTGCGAAAATAGAGGTCCAAATCTCTCATTTTCAGCTTTGATATTGTTTTGTTTCCTGAAGCCCCAAGTTTTGGCTTTTGTGGTTTATTTGAATCATGACAAAAAAAGAATAAAAGGACGTTGGGCAACTATTTTTATTTATTTGGGGTCAATCTTTTTGTGCTGTTTGGGCATAGGGTATTAGTTTTTTTTTTAAAAAAGAAGGGATTTTGAAAGTTGTGATTGAGGTGAAATAAAAAATCTAATAATCCCTTTTGGTTTAAAAAAAAGAGAGAAAAATCTGAAAATAAAGAAAAGGAGGTAAAAATGAAAAAAGAAAAAAATAGAAAAAGGATGATAAAAAATCTTTAATCAACGCAATGACCAACAGTGATGATTGAATAGCAAATGCTATCTTCAATGTCGTTTGGATCATAAGAGTTCATTGAGTAGCCCGGTGCTAACTTGAACCCTGTGCAAGAATGACTTTGTTTTCAAATAAAATCTCTTTTCAAAAATCTTTTTAATTAAAATCAACTAACCCACAATCATTTTCTAAAGAATTACGTGACTTTCAGTTCCCCATTACACCATGGGATACGTAGGAGCAGAAATTTATTTCTATCAAGCCAAAAAATTAAATTTTCATAATGTGCTTGTTTCTTTTCTTTTATAGTTACATTTTTTTAAACGGGGTAAAATAAATATATTTGAGATTATTAAAATTTGCACAACTAACTTAAGGTACCGTTCTTAGAACGGGCAGTGTAGGGTGCTAACACCTTCCCTACCTGTAATCGACTCCCGAATCCAAACTTATTTTCTAAAAAGGCCAGTTTTCCTATTTTAAGGGTTTTCTAATGTTTTTCCAATTTAAATAAATATTTGTGGCGACTCTATTGATTTTCAAAAAACTTATCTTTTTTTATCGTCCCGTCGCGATCCCGGTTGCAACAATAGGGTAATTGGTGCTAGGTTGGTTTGAATTGCTAACTTTAATTAGAATAGACCATAATCAACCTAATGTTAGTTTAAGTGAGTGATTAGATGAATGGAAAATTAATTTGATGATTTTTTATCCTTGTAGGTCTCGGCCAAACTGAATTAGAAGGCTTAGGATATAATTTGGAATCAAATTGTGATAAGTTAGACTTAATTTGGCTTAGGATTCATAATTAGACATTAATTGGATTTTTGGTTGACGCATGGTAAGCTTGGAAGGTTAGTGCAACACCTTAGGTAAGCTAACTTAAGTGAATTTGATTAATAAAAACTAAGTTAATAATAAAACTGATTAATTAGGGTGTATACAAGTTAAGGCAAAGTTGTTTGGCTAGGTTAATTAAGCCTAGGATGCTAAGGTGATGAATCTTGAAGTTTAGCTAAGTTGGCTGGAAATCGAGATGAGATAACATAAGTGCGAGATGAGATATCTTATGTGAATACTGTTGATACTATGATGAGATGTTGTATGAGATTGTTTATATCATGAATGAGATGACTTATGTGCTATAATTATTATACGCCTTATTATGTTGCATTGGCATTCTAGCACCATAGCACGAATGAGAATCATGCATGGAATAGTATTGAAATGCTTTTGAATCTGTTGAATTGAGCCAAAAAGTAAATAATGGATTGGTATGTGAAAAACCCTTCAGTGCTCAGATAAAGAAAAAAATTGCACCATGATGTGGACATAATCCTTCCATGTATAAAAGGTGATCCTATAAGTAATTCTCCACTATGGGCGAGGCCCTAGTAATTGGGGATAGTGTTGTGTGACGATGTACAATCACATAAAGGATGAGTACTTAGCCTAAAAATAGGCTATCACCAATTTTAAACAATGGGTGGAGCGGAGGTCTCCCTACTCGTTATGAGGTTCTAGGATCCCACGGGAATAAGCTTGATGAGATAATGATTTGATAAATGGACACTGTAAGGTAAATGAAAGCAATTATGACATGGCATTGCATTAATCCAAGAATGTCACTCATTGCACCATATTGCGTTATTTATTGGAAATTAAGAATTCTGTTGACTGTCGTGAATTCTACTTGTTCTAGTTATAAGTAATTGTTTTATGAGAATCTCTGTGATTAATATCGTGCCTTAAGGTTAATTCTGTCACCTAATTATTAAATTATTGTTCATAATTAGATTGATAAATTATATGGATTGTGCTATTAAAATTAAACCTTTGCCTTTGGGATAATTAATTGTTTTGGCCTACGCCACTTAGTTCATTATCTATAAATGTCTTAAAAAAACCCCCCACAATAACTAGAATCATCATGATGTCACTTGTGTGATAATATTACTTAGAATTCTCACCTTGTTTGTGTTTCTGTGGTATTCCAGACTCTTCTGCTATAGGTTAAAGATGTCACTGTTGCCCATCTACTTGGAGCCGATGAAGTACTAATGGGTGTATGACCCATCGACTAACTCCTATATAGCTTGCATGAATGTGAAGCTATATCTAAGTTACTCGCCTGGGGTCATCATCCTGTTTCAGCCTATTTGACATTGTTGCTGGAGGATTGACCTTTTGTGATAGGTTGCACCTATGATATGGTCTTTTGTTGTAGTGTATAGAGTACCACATCAAGTATATACGTATGGTAGTATGTGTATGCCTATCAAGATACTTTTATATCGCTGACCTAGATAATGTTTGCTTTGGATGACAATAGTTCAGTTGTATTGGGTACTGATGCCCACAATTTGTAGTACAAGTACTTGACTTATGCTTATATGGTTGGAAGCCAACTGATGGTAGACTAGATGTAGGTACTAATGTTTGCACAGTGTGTATATGTGTGTGTATGTGTGTGTGTGTGTGTGTATATATATATATATATACGTGCATATGTTATCTAGTATTTGTGATGTTTAGCTATTTAAGTTGAGTTGCGCTATTAGTCTTTGATTTCATGCCAATACCCACTAGAGTTCTCCAAAGAGAACTCATAAGTATAAAAATGGAATTAATGATGGTTAGTGAACTTAAAAGTGAACTTATTAATTGGAATAGCAATTGGCCTTGCCTAAGCACCATAGGCAAAACAATCCCTCACAAGGATTATGAGAAAGCATATTTTCACCATATGAGTAGAGTTAACCGAATATATGTTTATAAAAAAAGGTTCACTTTTCGCTTAGTTGTAGAAATATGTAACGTGCCTGGGTTAATTGCTTCAACTTAAGTCCCGAGAAGTAGTGAGGTAATTATACTTAGGGCATTACAAGCTTGAATTATGTTCTTTAGACTTTAACTTCTTAGGGGATTACGTGGGTTTGAGTTTGGATTTATGAATACAATCATGATGAGAATCACTTAGACTTTCACCACTAGATTGAAACCATTAGAGGTACCAAACAGACTCTTTTTCAAGTTAAAATTTTAATATATTATGCCTATAGATATGGGAGTAATTTATGTGGAATTTCATATAAGAATTAAATGTGAAACTATATTAATAAATTTGCAAAATTTGGTAAGGTCAATTTTAGGACGGGTAAATTTTGCTAGTAGTGATTTTGGTATATGATATACTTAAGGGTCTAAATCTTGGAGTATAAAGTGTACCTAATATATATGGAAATAATACTGAGAAATTTCATTGGGACCAAAGTATAATAGCTATATCAAATAACATACGAATTTGTCTTCATTAGGGAATCAAATGGTTGCTTTTTAAATACATGTAGATAAAAGATCAAATGAACTATAACTAAGTTGAGAGATTACCATAACTTAGTAAATAGTTATATGTTGTAATCTAGAAAGTGAAAAGCCTTGATTCAATTTATACATTAGCTAGTTGCAATGTCTTAGCTTTTAATATAATAACCCTTAAAAGCTTGAATTTTGGAGGAAAATATACTACTAAGGTAAGTTTAGAGAAAAAGAATTAGGAGTATGGATCCAAAACATCAATATGACAATTATAGATGTGGCAAGAAATCAAGTGAAAAAGATTTGTGACAAACAAGACCTATTATACATATGTTGATAGGTTTTGTTTTGAGGGAACTAGAAGTTAATTATCTTGATGGGTTATTGCTATTATAGTACTGATGGATGGAAGGATACATGACTATGTTATTTGATATATAGGTGATCGGCGATGTCGCACTCGCCTCAAAATAGACTAGGATTTACAATGGAATATAGTATAGTGTATAACCTAGGTCATCTCCCAAGGACCAATTCGGATTTCTCAAGTATGTTAGCAGTTATCAATAAGTAAGGAGGGTTTTGTTCAATTCAATAACAGAAAACGAATTCAAGTTTAAAGAAAATTCAATTAAGGAAACACCAATCCAAGGTCTTCAATTCAAGTGGCAGAATTAATCATTGTTCAAAGAGAATAGAATTCTGTTGCATTTACCTCTGTTAATTCGAATTCAACTAGATAATCATCTAGAATTTCATCAACTAAAACAGAATCACAATCGCAGTTCTTGATTAAGATTGATTTAGGAACAGATTCGGATTAACATAGATTATCAATCGATGATCTATTCTCCATTAGATTCAGATTAATCAACCCTAATTCTAACTTCAATTTCGAAATCCAAATCAGAAATCAATTGAAGAAGGAGAAGAAGGAAGAACACAAACAGAATTTACAAATAAGCAAGAGAACTCAAAACTCTAACCACAATCATTGAATTCCTTGGATTGATTGGAGCTTTAGCCTTCCATGGTCATTACAAAAATGCAGAGAAAAGAGAAAAACAAAAATAGAGAAGCTGAAAAGAGAGAAAAGGTTTTTGCCCAAATCTGTTACAACTGAATAAAATCAAATCAAAAAAAGGTGAATTCAGAATCTGCCTTGACCTATTTGTAACTGAAAAATCTTGTGTAATTCCTAATCTACCCCTGGCCCATACTGTAGCCCTCTGAAACAGCTTTTCATAGACATATCATTTGCCTTAATTGGGCTTAAATTGAGAGAATTAGGCCCAAATCATTAAGGAAAGGTCCAAGCTTTGTGACAGCAACAGTGTCCTAACTTTGAGGCCCAATTTTCACCTTGAATCCAGATGAATTAGAAAAATTGCATCAGACATTAAATTGTAGATCTTCGTCTCAGCTTTCAGGGGACTCCAAGATCATCCATATATGATATTCGTAGCCCAAGTTATGGCCTGTAGAAGACAGAAAGGTTAAAATGAGTTAAAATCTAAAAATTAATGAAGTTTTTACAATTAAGCTCAATGAAGACCAATCATCTAAAACTCATCTTCAAACATAATATTGGGCACAATTATCATCAATTAGGCCAAATATAAAGCAATAATGAATGCCTAAAATTTGATTGATCAAATTCCCCCACACTTGAACCTTTGCATTCCTGGGCAAAATTTAAAATTGAACCAAAAAGGTTTTCATCACAAGCACACAAAAACAACATACCTTCCAATGAATTGCAAGAATGCAAGGTAGTGATCAAGATTCAAACATCCAAAGTATCAAGGAGTCAAGACAAACATGAATATATCTCTTAACATCTCAAGCAAGCAAGAAGACAAATCGAATCAAATGATGAACCAAAAGTGATAAGATCCTTACTAGGCATACTCTACTCTCAAGTGTTTAAGATTGTATTTACACTCAAGGCACCCATGAAAGCAAGTACTACCTTAAGCTTGACAAGTCTCTAATTTTCACCACTTGAAACACATGCAAATAAAGATCAAAGGACTTTATTCAAGGTTGTAATGGGGCCAAGGTAAGGGAAGGAACAATATGGATATGGCAAGTTAAGCACCCAAGAGAATAAAAGAGCAATGAGAGGAACTCAAATGACAAGTAATGCAAATTCTTTTACTTTGATCACCTTTCCTTTTGCCTTTCACAACCTTTCTAGAACCATTTTTTTTTCATTTTTTTGTTTTTTACTTATTTCTTCCTTTTCTTTTTCTTTCTTTCTTTTTTTTTTTTTTTTTGGGCTTTCTCTTTCTTTTTCTTAATTCTATTTTTTTTTATATTTCATCTTCTTTTTTTTTTATTTTTTTCATCAAACATCTTGCACATTGCAAATCAATTACACAACCCCCACACTTGAACTTCTACCCACAAGCCAAAAGAGCTCCTCCAATGAAATGAACCAATGCTCTCCTATTCCCTAAGGTGAAGGTAAAAACATGGTTTTTCACATAAGGTACAAAATGAGCTAAAACAAAGAATAGGCAAGTAGGCTCAAGGGGGTTAAACAAAGGGAAATGATGCAAGGTTGGCTATTTGGCCAAAGTAGCTAAACAAAGAAAGAAGGCCTCAATCATCTCAATACATGCATGTGAACAAGGAGCTTCAACAAGAATCAAGTCAAGTTCTAGAGCACCAACAATCATGAGTGAGATCACACAAGAAAGAAAAGAGAATGGCATAATGCAATCCATCCATTATAAGGTCCAAAATCTCACCAAGGACAAGCCTATCACAAATGATGCAACACTTTAATTCTCAATGCCAGCTTGCTAAACCAAAAATGCAAGAAAAATATTTATATCATGTCAAGAAACCTCTAACCAAGAATGATGAAATTATTCACAACCTGTACAAACCAAGATATTCAATGAAAGGCATGCAAAAATGGATCAAAACAGAATTAAAACAAACAAAAACAGAATTAAAAATAGCAAAATGAAAATAGAAACAGTAAATAAAACAAAAATAAAAAATAGAAGCAGAAAACAACAAAAATAGAAAACAACAAAAGAAACAACAGAATTAGAAAATAGCAGTAAAGTAAAATAAAGTAAAATAGCATGACAAACAGAAAATAGAAAATAAAAAAAAAAAAAAAAAACGAATGTAAAATAACAAAACAGAAAAAGGAAAATAAGAAACAACAAAATTTCCTCCCCACACTTAAATCACATATTGTCCTCAATGACAAAACAAATCAAAAGACAAGTGAAATAAAAGAGCAAAGGAAGAAAACACCCTTATCATGGTGGGAAGATTTGCACTTGGGGAAAGGTGGGCTTTGCCAAGGAGAGTTCCTCTACAGGTGCTGGGTGTTGGTGTATGCCCTAGAGGCTAATACATTTTCTGTATTTGCATATATTCTATTATGCTATTTTATATATGAGGCATTTCATTTATTGTGTTCTTTTTGGATAAACATAATAAAGTCCTTAGAATAGTAAGTTTGATGCCATAGGAGATCAAGTGGATGACTTGATCGTGAGATCCTTTTGGTTACAACACTATTCTTAAATGTCCCTAGTCAAGTATTATTGTTAATTAGGACAACAATAATGCATTGAGACTAGTATGTGCGTAGACTGATGACCACATCTCACGGGTCATGGATATGAGATATCAAGTCTACACATGGATACATATTAGAGTAATAATGTATTGGACAGACTCGCCATGAGAACGCTACGTGGATCGTTACATGAGTGTCATAAGCGATTCTCATAGTGATAATGGTGTGTGTGGTTCTTTGACCTGAAATCACTACGATTCCTACATGAGGAGTTGTGTGTTTTAAATGCCATCAAACGTCATTTGTAACAAGATGATTATAAAGTTGGTTATTAGACATATTGCGATGCATGTGGAGGAATGTGAGTGACCTAGATGGGATTTGTCCCTCCTACATAACAGAGTGATATCTTCGGGCCCCCCGATTGAGTGAGACTATGAAATGCATGGCCATGCTCAAATGAGTCAATATGAGATATTGATCTCATTTGTTATTACTATGTCTACTCGGGAATCAGAAACCGAAGATTGAATTAAACAAGGGTGACACGTTCCATGCCTTGTGTTCAACTGGATATCCGGACAAAGGGACTAAACTACACGGAAACATTGATCACGGATAGGTTATGTCAAATCACCGACATTCTCATTACTTGGGTAGTAGTGATGTGTTGCTAGATACCGCTCACATCGTTTGTAATATTAAAATGAGATTTTAATATTACTACCAACGTCATGAGAACCCGCAGGTCGCACACTTAGAGTAGACTAAATTGGAGCAATAAGGATCCAAGTTGGACTCGGATTCAATTGTGGGCCTAACTCATGACAGATGGGTTTTAGGGTTGCACACTTACCTTGCTACGCTCACACTCACTTAAGGCAGACCACTATTATAAATAGTATGTTAAGGGGCTGCTATAGATGTTACATGACAACCCTAGCCGCACCTAAGAAAGTGAGTGAGAGACAGTGAAAGGTTCTTCTCTTCTATTCGCAGCTAGCACCGCAAAACAGAGGCGTGACTCCTTTTGCAAGTCTGTTCGTGTGGATACCGCAGAAACATCGTCGCTATTACGGTGTTGGTGATTCACCTCGCTTGTGTTTATTATGCTTCAAGAGGTAATTTTTAAAAAAAAAAATTTGGATTATGGATTTTTCGCATGGATCCTGTGTGGGAATCCTATTATTCCGCTGCGAGATATTTTGATCCGCAATTCCCAACAGTGGTATCAGAGCCACTTGCGAAACTATGATACGGTTTTTCTGTTTTTCTTGTTATATGCGATAACATGATTCGTTGCTTTCCTTTCATAAAAGATATGATCTTTATATGTTATTTCGAAATCGAAATAATGCTTGTATGAAACCATGTTCTGTTTTATTTGTTGTTTACGAAACATGTTGATGTTTTTGAAACCATGAAGATGTTCATATAATTTTGCAAAAACGGTTTTGAATGCTTTCTGTTCTTGCGTTTTTCTGATATCTATATATGTGATATGTATGATTCTGCGAAAATGGTTTTGAATGCTTTCTGTTCTTGCGTTTTTTCGATATCTCGTATATGTGATATGTATGATTCTCGCGAAAAATGATTATGAATGCAATATACACAAGCAGCCGCGACACAAGGTTTTGGAAACCTTGTTTCCGTTTTGCGACGGCTATGAAGCTTCCTCGTGACATGAAGTGTTCATGTCTTCACGTCTCGGGAAACCCTGTTTCGGATAGGTGATGGCGGCCGTGAGTTACCCTGCGGCACATGAAGCGTTCATGTGTTTGTGGGCCTTGGGGTTCAAATGTTGTTGCCCTAGCCGTCATGGAGGCAGAAGGGGTCCAACTCGAATTTTTCTCCAAGAAACCGGCGGGACTTCAGTGGCGCCGCCCGAACCCCGTTGCGTGGTGTGTGATATTCGAAAGCACGATATTCAAATCTTTGTTTTTATAATTCACAAAATAATAATGTGTTATTTCTTTGTGTTTATGTATTCTAGAGATGCATGGTGCATGGTTATGGCCTTAGTCTTTATTTTATGCTATTTTGGTTATTTTAAATACGACCTGCGTGTCGTGCCTTTCTCTCTACATTCTGATTGTACATTCTCTTCTCATCTAACTCCCTCGAATGTAAAAGAGGTTTCTATAATGTAATCATCATGTGGAGACAAGGAGATGGCATCAAGTGAGGACGTTGGTGGGAGACGCGGTGAAGCTGGCTTTTTTAAAGCTAATATCTTAGAGGCCATAACCATGTCACATTTATTATTTGCTTTATATGTATGAGATGCATGGATGATGTTTATGGTATGTTAAACAAGTTTAATAAATGGTGAGATCTAATAATAAAATTCCCTCAAAGAAGATATTAAGTCATTATGTGATGCCTTCCAATGCGTGGCACTCATCAAAACTAATATCGATTAAGTGTAGGTCTGCCAAAGCAGGGTGCCTTTATCTATATTAGTAAGATGCGATGGGATAAGAGTAATATCCAAATGCCAACCATCGGGTCTGACTTAACTAGGCCATTTCAATAGGATTGAAGGCTTAGAGGCATGAAGTTCGCTTTAGTCCATTAGATGGATTAGAATAAGTGTTATTCACCCAACTATCCAAGAGTTGCATGTGATGTAATTGGAAAGAGTTTCCTACCTAAATAACTGAATTTTGGGCGATCAGCCAAAGCTGACTCAAAGCTAGGTAAAATATGGATCTTGGCCCACTAGGAAATCTTTCGATGGGATTTTCCAAGTCAATGCTGAGGGTCATTGACTTGAATAAAATAGTGGGAGGCATATTTAATTAAAAGACCTCATTAAATATGTTTATGGCTTGATACTTATATTTTGCACGTTTCTGTTAATAGATAACCATGGCAACAAACACATCGGGTACTTTATCATTGCGATCCGTCCTTGAGAAGGACAAGTTATCTGGAACAAATTTTCTAGACTGGTACAGAATTTGAGGATTGTCCTCAAGCAAGAGAAAAAGCTATATGTTTTGGAACAGCCTATTCCTGAGCCACCTGCTGCTAATGCCCCTAGAACTGAAAGATATGCTTATAAGAAGCATCAAGATGATGCCTTGGACATTGGATGTCTAATGCTGGCCACCATGAACTCTGAGCTCCAAAAGCAACATGAGAACATGGATGCATACGATATGATCGTACACCTTAAGAAGCTCTATCAAGAGCAAGCCGACATGAGAGATTCGAGGTCTCTAAAGCATCGTTTCAAAGGCAAGTCGGTAGAAGGAAGCCCTGTTGGTGCTCATGTACTCAAGATGATTGGGTACATTGAAAACCTAGAGAGACTGGGTTTTCCTTTGGGCCAAGAGTTGGCCACTAACTTAGTCCTGCAATCATTGCCGGAAAGTTTCAGTCAATTTGTCATGAACTACAACATGAATGAGATTGACAAATCACTACCAGAGCTGCTAGGCATGTTGAGAACTGCTGAGCAGAACATCAACAAAGGTAAAGGGAAGGCCATAATGATGGTCCAAAAGAATGAGGGCAAGAAACAGCAGAAAAAGCCCAAGGACAACTGGAAGGGCAAGGGCAAGGACAAGTCCAAGCCTAGCACTTCTAGCTTGAAACCAGTGGGTGGAGTGGCTAAGGAAGGAAGGTACATGCTTCCATTGCGGTCGACCGGACATTAGAAGAGGAACTGTGCCAAGTTCCCGGAGGAGCTCAAAAAGAAGAAGGGAAGTGAGACTTCCACTTCAAGTATTTTTGTTATTGAAGTCAATTTATCTACTCGCATCATGGGTATTAGATACTTGGATGTGGATCTCACATTTGTGTAAATGTGCAGGATCTAAAGAGCAAGAGACCATTGACGAAGGGCGAAGTCGACCTACGAGTTGGAAGTGGAGCAAAAGTTGCTGCATTAGTGTAGGGACTTATTTATTATCTCTCGCCCACCGGGCTTGTAATAGAGTTAGAGAACCTGCTATTTTGTGCTCGCTATTAGTAGGAATATCATTTCTGTTTCTTGTTTGGACAAGAAAGGTTTTTCTTTTATAATAAAGGACAAGTGTTGTTCTATTTATATGAATGATATTTTTATGGTAGTGCACAATTGAGTAATGGACTTTATGTACTTGATCTCGAAACGCCCATTTATAACATAAATACAAAGAGGTTTAAATCAAACGATCCGAACCCAACTTTTCTCTCGGCATTGTCGTTTGGGCCACATAAATGAGAAACGCATCTCCAAACTCCATAAAGATGGATTCTTGGACTCATTTGATTTCGAATCATATGAGATATGTGAATCTTGTTTATTAGGGAAGATGACAAAGGCCCCATTCACTGGACAAGGTGAAAGGGCTAGTGATCTTTTAGGCCTTATACATAGTGATGTATGTGGGCCACTAAACACAGTCGCTAGAGGTGGTTTTCAATACTTCATTACATTTACTGATGATTTCAGTAGATATGGATTTGTATATCTTATGAAGCACAAATCAGAATCCTTTGAAAAGTTCAAAGAGTTCAAGAATGAAGTACAAAACCAACTTGGCAAAAGAATTAAAATCCTTCGATCAGATCGAGGAGGTGAATACTTAAGCCAACAGTTTGATGATCATCTGAAAGAGTGTGGGATAATATCTCAACTCACTCCTCCTGGAACACCACAATGGAATGGTGTTTCTGAAAGGAGGAACCGGACTTTGTTGGACATGGTCCGATCCATGATGAGTCATGCAGACCTTCCAGGCTCCTTCTGGGGACATGCTCTGTTAACAGCAGCTTTCACACTTAACCGTGTTCCATCTAAGACGGTTCAACAGACACCATATGAGATATGGACTGGGAGACGGCCCAGTATGTCTTTCATGAAGATTTGGGGTTGCGAAGCTTATGTGAAACGTCAAGTTTCTGATAAGCTTGGCCCTAAATCAGATAAATGCTTCTTTGTGGGGTATCCAAAGGAAACCAAGGGATACTTTTTCTATAATCCTACCGAGGGCAAAGTGTTTGTCGCACGGACTGTGTTTCTAGAAAGGGAGTTTATTTCCAAAGGAACCAAGTGGGAGAAAAGTAGAACTTGAAGAAGTTCAAGTTTCACAAAGCAAAGAATGAACCAATGGTGGAAATAGAGCAGCCTCCACAAAATGTTGTGGAACAAAGAACTCGCTTCTAGTAGCACAAGACCGCGTAGGTCTAACAGATACATCATCAACCGAGAGATATGGATTTCTCATGACCCAACAAGGTGACATATTGCTCATGGATCAAGATGAGCCCGTGACTTACTAGGAAGCCATTATTGGCCCAGAACCGAGAAGTGGCTTGAGGCCATGAGATCCGAAATGGATTCCATGTATGCCAACCGGTATGGACCTTGGTTGACCCACCTGAAGGGTAAAACCCATTGGGTGCAAGTGGGTTTTCAAGAAGAAAACCGACATGGATGGTGTGAACACCTAATTTTGACCGGACTACAATAAATAAAAATAAAAAATAAAAAATAAAAAATAAAAAATAAAAATAAAAATAAAAAAAAAAAAAAAAAAGTCACATTCACTTTCTCATGTCCTCACTTCACTCATTCACGTAGCACTAACACAACACTCTTTTCTTCTTTTTTTTTTTTATTATTCCAACAACTCCTCACTCACATTTCACTAACTTTTTTTTTTCTTCTTTCCCCCACCCACTCACTACCGCACCCACTTCACTCATTCACGAAACCCATTCACTACACTCACTCTCACCCACTCCCGACACCCTCACCAAAGACACACCCCACTTCACGTAACAAAGAAAAGGGTGGGGGCTCAATATAAAATAAAAAAAAAGAAAAGAAAAGGGAGGAGTGATTGAAAAAAAAAAAAAGAGAAGAAAGGATCAATGAGAAAAAAATAAAAAAGGAGAGAATTTTGATAAAAAAGGAGGATTTTAGGGAGATTTGTCGGGAGAAGATGAAAATTTGAAGGAAGGCGCCAAACTCCCGGACGGTGAGCAATCATCACACCCACTACCATCCTCTTCCCTCCAAAATGTGAAGGATCCCTCCATAAATGCTCTGCCATCATTTTCTCCAGGAGATCCTTGATAACCCATTCCTTAAAAAAAAAAAAAAAAAAACTTCTGCCAACCCCTAACCATCTTCTGCCAATCCCATCTCCATCTTCCGCCACCCTCTCATCTCCAAACTCCATCAACCACGCAACCTCACTTCTCCTTCCACCTTTCATCAACTACGTGAAGCAAGCCTCCCGTGATTTCCAATCTCTATCTTTAACACTTCACTATCTCTCTAATCACCCTTATCTTCTCCGAACTCCATCATCCACGTGAACTCCACCCATAAGACCTCATCATCCTTCCAAAAACTTCATCTCCCATCACCATCTTCAAGCAACTCACCCTTTACCACCGTTACTCACACCAGATCCGCACCCAAAAGCCTTAGCACTACACTCATTGGTAGCTGCGTTTTAAAAAAAAAAAAAAAAAAAAGCAAAAGTTTTCTTCTTTGCTATCACTTTGAAGAGCAAAAAAAAAAAAAAAGAAGTTTTTTTTTTTTGTCTCTGTTTTGTTCGTTGCAACTGCAAGTAGCCCATTCCCTTCTGTTTTCACGAGAAGACCAAAGCTTGATCTTTCATTCCTTTGTATCTCTATCTTCAGTAAGTGTTTTATCATTCAATTATTTGCTTTTATTTTATTATAATTATTTATTTTTTTTTGTCTTGTCGATTGTATTCTCTTGATAATTGAATGTGGCTGTGATTTGAAATTGATATTTTGATTTGGATCAACATTTTTTTATTTTTAACATATAAAAATAAATAGTGGAAGCTTTGGATTAAAGAAAATCAGACCACTTTCAAGTGGTTGTCTGCCATCTTCGTTTTTTTTTTTTTTTTTTTTTATATTTGAATAAACAATTAATAAAAAAAAAAGAAAAGTTAAAATTTATATAAAAAAGTGAAACCACGTGAAAGTGGTTGTTGGCCATCTTTTCACTTGTCTGCCATCTTCGTTTTTTTTTTTTTTTATATTTGAATAAACAATTAATAAAAAAAAAAGAAAAGTTAAAATTTATATAAAAAAGTGAAACCACGTGAAAGTGGTTGTTGGCCATCTTTTCACTTGTCTGCCATTTTTTTTTTTTCGTATTTCAAAAAAATAATAATTAAAAATAAAAATAAAAAAGGTTTATCAGGAAGTTTGAAACCGAATACCACGTTCATGTGGTATCATGACTTTTTACATAAAAAATGAAAAGGTAAAGACAAGATAAAAAAAAAAAAAAAAAAAAAAAAAAAATAAATAAAAAAATGTAAAAAAAAAAGAATAAAAAAACAAAAAAAAATAAAAAAATGAATAATCGAAAGTAAAAAAAAAATTAAAAAATAAAACAAAAAATATAATTTGAGTTTAATTGTTTGTGTATTTAGGATCAATTCTTGTTTGATATTCATTTTATGGTATGTTTTGTGTTGTGTTTCACGATTAATGATAAAAAAGGATAAAAAAAAAAAAATAAAAAAATGAAAAAAATATAAAAACAAGGATAAAAAAATATAAAAAAAATAAAAAATAAATTTTGAGTTGTTTGATTTTGTGATGTTTTTGTTTCTTTTCTATTTATTTATTTAACTCATAAGGATTTGTGTTTATTTGTTTGTCCTCGTGTATGCTCTAAAAAAAAATCTTCTTTTAATCAATGCGATGACCGATGATGTTGATTGAATAACGAATGTTATCTTCAATGTCGTTTGGATCATAAGGGTTTATTGAGTAGCCTGGTGCTAACTTGAACCCTGTGCAAGAATAAATTTGGTTTTCAAATAAAAGTTTTTTTTTCTTAATTAAAATCAATCAATCCACACTTATTTTATAAAGAACTACGTAACTTTGAGTTCCCCATTGCACCAGGGGATACGTAGGAGCAGAATTTCACTTCTGTCAAGCCAAAATTAAATTTTCATAATTTTGTGGTTTCGTTTTTACAATGTTTTGTAAAAAGGGTAAAATAAATATTTTCAAGGATTGTTAAGAATTTGTACAATTAATCCAAGGTACCGTCTTAGGACGGGTGCGTTAGGGGTGCAGTGGGATTAAGTTTCCACCCTTCCCTAAGCATAACCGACTCCCGAATCCAATCTGGTTTTCAAAGACCATTTTCAAAGAGAGGTTTTCCAATTTTTCCAAATTCAAATAAAATTGGTGGCGACTCCATTTTTCCATTGTCATTTTTTTAAAACCATTCGAGTTGCTGTTTCCCCGCCGCGATTCCGGTCGCGACAGATGGCGACTCCACTGGGGATATTTGGAGAGTCAAGCCTGTCGTTGTTAGTTGTGCAAATTGTTAATAATTTTCATTTATTTAGATTACCCTTTTTATCCTTGTTTGTAATTGGATTTTATTTATTTTGTTCTATGTAAATATCTGATAGCGTTATCCCTGTGTTTGTTTTGACCTGACATACTTGTATATAATTTGTACTTAATTGTGCATAATTGTTGAAACCTTAGGATAGATGATTGCTGTCTGGTTATTGTATATATGTTTTGCAGGTTGGGGTAGTTTTATCTTTTAAAATTTTTGTACAGTTTGTATGCTCCCTCACACATCACTATCACTTACCTCACACACTTTTTGGGCTCTATACCCAAGTCTGTGCGAACCCGAGGAGTAGGAGGGGTCTCGGCTTTTATTATTGAGGGGCTTTATGCTCACTTGACATTTGTTGAGACACCACTCAGATTGTTACCATTATCATGGACGAATCATATTGAGAGGGTTTATCCCTACTTGTGATTAATTCATGATTTGGGTCTTTGTCTTTCGAGATAAGGGCAATCTGGGAACCATGACTTTTTAGAAGTTTAGACCTGTCCCGAAAATCTTGCACTGATAGATTGAGCATAGTGACTGTCAAATCTTAGGTTCCACCTGACTAGGGCACAAAAGGGAGCGTACTTCTTTTTCTTTAGTTATCTGTTTCTCATATCATTCATTCTTGCAAAAAAAAAAAAAAGAAAGAAAAATAAAAAAAAACTTGCATTTTCATGACATTGCATTTCAAAAAATCATCATGCGTTTTTATGGCATTCTTGACTAAAAAAAATCATGCATCTTCATAGCATCCCTAGCATAAAAAAAAAAAACTTGCATTTTCATGACATTACATATAAAAAAAATCACGCATAACATCCCTAGCATTCAAAAAAAAAGGGGGCTATTCATCGCTTGCATTTCATGACATTGCATTTCAAAAAAAAAAATAATAATAACTTGCACTTCATGACATTACATTTCAAAAAATATAATACCTTGCATCCTCATGACATGCATTGCATAAGAAAAAAAAAAAAGAGAAAGGGGATATCCCCTCTTGCATTGTCATAACTCAAAAAAAAAATGTGTATTTGCATGGCATGCATTATCCTTTGGGTTTACGACCCTATAAGGGTTTCTCCATGTAGATTGTTAGCATACGTTCTCTAGAGTTACCTCGATAAGAGGTACCCCTAGAATGCACCATTCTTTTTCTAGCATGCTTACATTTTTTTAGTATTGTAGGGTGAGTTTGCTGGGAAAAGTGGAAAGATTGGTACTTATCAATAGCAAAGAATGGAAGAAAGGTGTCATGGGCAAAACACAAGCAATGCAGTTGACCACAAGAGGAACATGAAGATTGCTGTTAATGGCAGTGACCTGAGGCTTGTGAGAGACATTACTCAACGAGATGACTCTGAAGCTCGATCGGAGTTTTCGAGTAGTTATGGGCAGATCTTGGATTTATTGCGCATCACAGTTGAAGAGCCTGTTTTGAGTGGCTTAGCTCAATTTTGGAACCAGTCTCTGAAATGTTTCGAGTTACCTGACCTAGATATTGCACCAACCATTGAAGAGTACGCTATCATGTTAAGACTCCCAATGAGCAAGCACCCAAATGTTTATCTTTATGGAGGATATTATGTGTCAGTAGGGAAGATAGCAGAACTGATAGGGGCTCAAACAAGTCAATTGGGATTGGAAAAAAGGGGAGGAACAGAAGGCTTGAAGAAAAGCTACCTCGAAGCACATCTTCAGTATCTAGCACAACAAGGAAAGTGGGATTTCTTTAACAAAACACTGGCCTTAACCATCTTTGGGTTAGTGTTATTCCCATTTACCTCAGATATGGTAGATCAAGCAGCAATGGATGTATTCTTCAAGTTTGAGAAGCATAAAGCAAATCCAGTCCCTGCTATTCTTGCTGATACTCTCTTGACGATGGAAATCTGTCATCAAAAGGGTGGTGGAAAGATTCGATGTTGCACACACATGTTGTATGTTTGGATCATAACACACATGGATGTGCGCAATCGCCTGGGACTCCTACCTGACCCGTTAAAGAATTTTGGTCGCATACCAGTGAAGCAACAAAAAGCTTATGAATGGAAAAATGAGTTTATGAGGATGGGGCCAGATGCTTTCAAATGGGTATGCCCGTGGTATCATGGAGAAGAGATAATTTTCAGTTGTGGTGACTTCCCTAGTGTTCCTTTGATGAGCCCTAGAGGTGGTGTGTCATACGCGCCAATCCTTGTGCTTAGACAACTCCGATGGACTCAATATGTGCCCAACGAAAAGCAACTTGAAGGGTTCAGCTTCTTATACCAGCAAGATGGAAACACTACTAAGCTCGAAAAAGAGATTAGAGATGCTTGGAAGAATATACATATGGCGGGAACAAAGGAATTGGGGAAGCATGTGGTAGTCTGTACCCCCTGAATACTTGCAATGGAGAGAGGCAAGAAGGGTGCAAAATAACATCCTTCAGATAGTTTCAGAGGATAAAGGTCATCCTCAGATCATACCTCAAATGGCCACCGAGATGGAAAGACTAAAAGCACAGATGAAAGTCTTGGAACAAGAAAAGGAAGCCGCTGAGCTAAAAGTAGTCATCCACCGAGTCGATGCGAAGCTAGCTGATGAAGTTGAATATTTAAAAGACACATGTGCAAATATGGCTGAGACCCCAAGCCGAGTAAAAAGGGCAAGGAAAGGAAAGGAGATAGAATTTGAAAAGGCCACAATGAGAAGTTCGTGGAATTGCGAGCAAAGATAAGCACCCAGGAAGAGACAATGGCGTTGGTTTTGCAAGAGAAAGGAAAGTTGGAGACAAATGCTAAGGTACAAGATCGTAGAATGCAAGCCTTGCAAGAAGCTCTGACTGAAGCAAAGTGCCGCTCTGACCAAGGACGGGCATTAGCTACCAAATATCATGATGCACTCATGGAAGCGAACCTAGAGAATGAGCATTTAAAGCTGCAAATTCAAGAGTTGGGGCGAGACCATGAGCAGTGGAGACTCGAGGCCCAAAGACTAGTGAGACAGAAAGAAGAATGGGCAGAAATGTGGCAATCAGCAGCACAAGAGCAAAGGGTCGAAAAAGAAGAATGGAAGAAGAAATATGAGAGCATGTCTGATAGTGTGCAATATTATGCTGCGCAACTAGTTGATCGTTTTGAAGAGGCAGACCTCCAGATTCGACTGAATCCATTGTTACGGCTACCACAAAAAATAGCCGAGTTCATGAAATATTGTCGAGGTCTTGCTAAAGGTCTTAGGAAGAAACAAACAAAGTTGTTAATGTAATGTTGTCTAAGACCTTGGACTGATTAAATTTTGAAATGAAAATGAATGATCAATTGCGGTGTTTTGTTCCAAACATTGATTTTATTGTTTTGCACCTGGACATTATTCATTGAAGGGTGAATGCCCTCTTGAATAAGTCAACTTCGCTCTCAACCGAGACAATTCGTCCTTCAGCGAAAGTATAGGAATCCTAGTATTCAGTGAAGGGGTAGTTGCATTGCATGTGAATATCCAAGAAGATAGCACCCATTGAGGAGAGAATACTCCCTTGGGATCGCTATCAACCATATTCTTGCCTAAGGGATCTTTGAACCCAAAGTGCGAGAATTTGGGATCCTGCATTGCTATTGAATGTCCGTGCCGATCTTTCCACAATCACCAAGCATCCTCACAATAGCGCTAACCTCTTCTTTCCTTTTCTTGTTTAATGTTGTTTTGTTTTAATAAATCAATTTGATTCAGGAATCATTGCGCGACCTAGGAAGGAAGATACCAATCAAACCCGAGTTCACAATACCAGATCTCGGACCAGGATGGCCGCTAATAATCCTGAGGCAGGGAGGAATTTGAGCAGAGAAGTCGATGAAATGACAGGGAGGATAAATGAGGTGTCAGAAGCCCAAATACGGTTGGAAGCAATATTGCAAGACATGAGGGAATCTCTTCACTTAATCAGCGGGAATAGATGTACAAATGAGGTTGAAGCATATGCAAATGTGTCATCAATGACCGCCCCGACCTTCCCGGCTATTACTTCAGGCATCACTATGGGGATCCATGAACAACCACCTCAAACGACACCGGTTGTCATGCCTATTGGGGAGGGGTATCGCACTTTGGAAGGTGCTCATAATGAAGTTCCAGGTTATGTTGGCCCTGCTTGGGAACAACCTCATGTGTCCATCATAGGGCAAGCAACAATACCTCACTCTGGGAATAGCCACGTCATGGCTGAGAAAGACAAGATGAAGGAAGAGTGGATGGAGAAAATGGAGGAAGATCAAGGCAATCAAGGGCCCTAGTGCTTATGGGCCTCTGAGAATAGAAGAACTGTGTCCTACCACTGATGTCATAATCCCTAAGGACTTCAAGATTCCTGATTTTGCCAAGTACGATGGAAGTGGCAACCCTCGGTTTCATTTGATCAGTTATGGAACCAAGATGGCTGTTTGGTCCAAGGATGATAAATTCCTGATTAGCTTTTTCCACGAGAGTCTCACAGGTCCTGCTTTGGAGTGGTATCTTCAATTAAACCATTCTAAGATTTCTCGTTGGACAGAGTTGGCCGACCTATTCATGGACCAGTACAAGTTTAATCTGGACGCAACTCCGACCCGGGAACAATTGGGCTCGATGCAGAAGGGAAGTGATGAACCTTTCAGACAATACGCGCAGAGGTGGAGAGCCTTGGCAGCTCAGGTTCAGCCCCCATTAACACTAGCTGAGATGTGCTCGTATTTCCTGGGAACCTTGGGAAACCCGTTTATCGGGGCAATGGTCGGGGCAGCCTATAAGGATTTTGCGGACTTGATAATGGCTGGAGAAAGGATAGAGGTTATGGCCAAGGCTGGGAAGTTGCCGGTGAACAATACAGAGAGTATTGCCTTCAAGAAGGGATTCCAGCCGAAAAAGAAGGAACCCGAGGTGAGTTATGTCCAACGTCAGCAGATCTTCAGACCCCGATATTCCCCACAAAACTCAAGCCGCCAATTACCATATAACCCTGACTCGCACCTTCCATATCAAACACCTTCACTTCCTTATTACCCGCCCCACCAAACTATGCCTGCCGCAAACATCACCCCAACTCCGCAATTCCAAATCAATAATGTCCCCACACCACAACCATATATGCCAGCTCGCCCAACCTATACTCGATACCCACCTGCACCTCCACAAGCCTACCCAAATCACCCACAACCTCGGCCAAACTTTCAAAATCAAGGTCGCTTTCGTCCACAAAACCTACCCCCTTTCCCAAGACTGTCCATTTCAAATGCGGATCTGTTCCAAAAGTTGTTCGACACCCACCTCATTTCGGGAAATCTTGTACGTCCCTTAGAACCACCGTTCGGCGTGGTATAACCCGAATTTGACTTGTAAATACCACATGGATATCCCGGGACATTCAATTGAAGATTGTGAGGCTTTCAAGATGGCAGTAAGGAAACTTATTGCTTATGGGAAGCTTGACATTCAAGAAGAGGCTGGACCCAGTATCGTCAACAACCCGATCCCTAACCATAGTGGAAGGAATGAGGCGAATGCCGTGGAGATGGAAGGACCTCCAATAAGGAATGCCATGAACTTACGCACGCCGATGACTCAGATATTTGAGGGGTTAAAGAAAGCAGGATATGTTATCACGGCATCAGCCTTATCAATAAAAGAAGAGGAGAAGTATGATGAAGAATCAAGATGCGTTTACCACTGTGGGGCAACAGGACACGATATTGAGAACTGTTGGGACTTTAAGGATCGAGTCCAGAGGTTGCTCACATTGGGAGTAATACAAGCAAGACCAGGGGTAACTTCCTCTGAAGAGGTTGATGTGATTGAACGACTTGTACTCAAGGTGCCACCTCTCAACCAAGCTTCGGCGTCAGGGAAAGTAGTATTGACGGTCAAGAAGCCAACACCATTTGCTTGTAATGACACCGAGCAAAGTGCCCTGGAGCTATGAAACAAGGGTGGAGATAAAGGGAGTCGGGAAGGGACTTCGAATGCCCGAGTGGCGAAATACACCAAGAAGGAGACCCGGTGACTAACATAGTCGGGGTAGGAGGAATAACAAGGAGCGGGCGATGCTATGGCCCAATAGAGGTAGAGAAGAAAAGAATGATAAAGAATGGAGAAATGAGGAAAATGCAAGAGAAGAGAGAGAGAGGGAAAGAAGGGAAGAAGAGTTCCTAAAGATAATGAAGCAAAGCGAGTACGATGTGGTGGAGCAGTTGAAGAAGACTCCAAGCAAGGATATCCCTCACTGTCACTTATTTTGACATCCGAGTTACATCGAAAGGCGTTGCTAAGAGTACTAAATGAGGCTTATGTCAAACCCGATGTCACTCCTGAGAATATTGTCGACATGGTGGACCCGATAAAGCACGTCAACATGATCACATTCATGGAGGAAGAGATCGCTTCTCGGTCTGAGAAAAACCCACGGGCTTTACACATAACCCTTAAATGCAAAGGGTATATGATTGCAAAGGTTTTGATTGATGGGGGGTCTGCGCTAAATATCCTACCGAAGTCGACTTTAAACTCATTATCAATAAGTGAGGATGAAGTGTTACCTCGAGAAATGGTGGTGCGGGCCTTTGATGGAAATAGGAGAAGCATCTTAGGAGAGGTGATGTTGCCATTAGAGATTGGTCCAAGCAATTTTCAGGTATTGTTCCAAGTTATGAACATTGAGCCTGGATACACAATGCTCTTGGGGAGACCATGGATCCATGTTGCCGGTGCTGTTCCCTCAACCCTGCATCAAAGTGTTAAGTATATTGAAAATGGGTCAATCATTACCATACATGGGGAGGAAGAGATTATGTTGTCAAAACCAGTTTCAGTGCCGTATGTGGAAAGTGCAGAGAAAGATGAAGAGAATTTGTGGCACAGTTTTGAAATAGTAGAGACTGGAGTCGGTAAAGATGAATCTCCGACGCAAAGTGTGGATCAAGTGGTGGCCCGGATTATGGCAAGTAATGGTTACGAGGAAGGAAAAGGCTTGGGCTCACAATTGCAAGGTACTCAGTCACCGGTGTCCTTCCCAAAAAAGTGGGACAAGTTCGGGTTAGGGTATGAGGCATCCCTGGAAGAGAGAGCAAGGAGCATGACCCTCGGGAAGAAAAATGACAGGGGCAAGGTGATGAATATTCCCCACCTGAGGGAAACATTCCCAGCACCAGCCGAGGTAATCATGTCTGGAGAAATCATTCGCTCCCAATGCCATCCCACTGTCAATATGTTGCAGGAAGAAGGCCCAGAAGAAAGCAAGGCAATTCGTCCCTCTGCTGATGAGAAGCCGCTGAAGAACTGGCAGTCCGAACCAGTGATTGATGTGATTGTGTCCAAGTAATTGTCTGGTCATATTTGTGCTAAGCTGATATTTAAGATTAGCTGTGTTTTAAGCTTATGTTTATGCTATTTGAGACATCAACTTAATGAATTCGCATGATTATTCAACATTCCTCCTCTTTGCACTTTAACTTGTCCACTTGCATTTATCATTTTTTGTTTTCTCTTTCTTTTGCCTTTTGTATAATATTTTGTTTTGTTTTCCTTTTATCATTCTGCTCCATTCTGTTTTTCCAACTCCACGAAAATTACCTTCCAGGATTTGAGTCTCATAGAAAGTTCGCCTCACGAAAGGGACCTTGAAAACTCATCAATTGTTTCCCATACGATGCTTGAGGAAGAAGATCTTGGATCTGATGAAGAGGAAGAAGTTGTTGAAAGTTTTGAAAAATTATTGGAGTATTCCGAGAAGGAATTTGACTTAAATGGCGAGGAAGCCGAGGTAATTAACATGGGGACAGAAGAAGAGAAAAAGGAGTTGAAAATGGTGAAAAATCCGAATGTGAAGAAATGATTGCACTCTTCAAAGAATATATGGATGTCTTTGCTTGGTCTTATCGGGATATGCACGGATTAGATCAGGAGATAGCATCTCATAAAATCCCATTATATCCGGATGTTGAGGTAAAAAGCGAAGTTAAGGAGGATGCATCCCGATATGTCCCTAAAGATTAAGGAAGAGGTGACTAAACGACTAGAAGCGGGATTTATAGAAGTGTCAAGACACCCGAATGGGTAGCTAATGTTGTGCACTGTGCCTAAGAAAGATGGGAAAGTCCGAATGTGTGTGGACTACGGGGATCCGAATAAGGCTAGTCCGAAGGATAATTTCCCACTCCCTCATATCGATGTGTTGGTTGATAATCTTTGCTAAGAACCACATGTTTTCATTCATGGACGGATACTCAGGATACAATCAAATCCCCATGGATGTCAATGGCAAAGAAAAAACCACTTTCATCACTCCTTGGGGGACATTTTGCTACACAGTGATGCCGTTCGGATTAAAGAATGCTGGGGCTACTTACCAACGCGCTATGGTTGCACTGTTCCATGACATGATGCACAAGGAAATTGAGGTATACGTGGATGATATAGTTGCCAAGTCTAGAGAAGGGGAAAGTCATGTGGCAGTTTTGCGTAAGCTGTTTGAAAGACTCAGAAAGTACAAACTGAGGTTGAATCCTGCCAAATGTGTTTTTGGAGCATCCACTGGAAAGCTACTCGGGTTTATTGTTAGTAGAGAAGGAATAAAAGTGGATCCAGACAAAGTGAAAGCAATACAGGAGATGCCTCGCTCCTAAGACAGAGCGTGAAGTGAGAAGTTTCCTCGGGAGACTTAACTACATTGCTCGATTCATCGCCAACTTGACCAAAGACTTGTGAGCCTATATTCAAGTGTGAAGAAACACCACCAGAAGATGGGATGAGGAATGTCAAGGAGCTTTTGACAAAATAAAGGCTTATCTAATGAATTCCCTGTTTTGGTACCACCTACGCCGGTCGACCTCGATATTGTACTTAACCGCACGCCAACCTCCATGGGAGCAATGTTGGGGCAGCATGACGAATCGGAGAAAAGGGAGAGCAATTTATTATCCGAGTAAAAAGTTCAATGAATGTGAAGCCCGTTACATGGTGTTGAAAAGACTTGTTGTGCTCTGGTTTGGACCTCAAAACGGTTAAGGCAATACATGTTATATTACACCACTTGGTTGATCTCCGAATGGACCCCCTGAAGTATATATTTGAAAGCCCTCATGTTTCATTAAGGGTTTCAAAATGGCAGTGATACTATCGAATTCGACATCAAATACATGACTCGTAAATCCGTCAAAGGAAGTGCAATTGCGGATCATTTAGTGAAAACCCTCTTGAGGGTGGACAACTAGTAACATCCGAGTTCCCACGATGGAGAAATTTTGACAAGTAGAAGGAGAAGAAGAAAGCGAGGATGAGCCCATTTGGAAGATGTATTTTGATGGAGCGGTCAACATGCATGGTAGTGGCATAGGAGCCGTGGTTGTTTCACCAAGCGGAAAGCAATATCCGGTCGCTATCAAGCTTGATTTTGAATGCACCAATAATGTTGCGAATATGAGGCTGTGCTAATGGTTTACAAGTTGCAATTGATTTGGGGATCAAACAGCTAAGCGTATTCGGAGATTCAGCGCTCATCATTTATCAGGTGAACGGTGAATGGCAAACCAAAGACCCGAAGTTGGTGCCCTATCAAAAGTATTTGACCCAACTAATCGAGAAGTTTGAGGAGGTGACCTTCTCCCATTTGACTCGAGATAAAAACCAGTTCGCAGATGCCTTGGCCACTTTAGCTGTGATGACCAAATTGGAAGTTCACAATAATGTTCAACCTATCCAAGTAAAGATGCACAGTGAGCCTGCATATTGTGCTAATGTAGAGGATGAGCCAGATGGTAAGCCATGGTACCATGACGTCAAGCAGTATATTCAGCATAAAGAATACCCAACTGGGGCAAATGAAGTGAATAAGAAGACTATCCGTAGGTTGGCAATGGCCTTTTTCTTGAATGGAGAGATTTTGTACAAGAGAAATCATGATGGCACTTTGCTTAGGTGCGTGGATGCTCGTGAAGCTCGCATAATCATGTCCGAAGTCCATGAAGGAATCTGTGGAACTCATGCTAATGGTCATATGATGGCACGAAAAATTCTAAGAAGTGGTTATTATTGGTCCACCATGGAAACGGATTGCATAGAATATGTACGAAAGTGTCAAAAATGTCAGATATATGCAGATCGAGTAAATGCACCTCCATTTCCCTTGCACAATTTGGTATCTCCATGGCCTTTCTCAATGTGGGGAATAGATGTCATTGGACCCATTAATCCTAAAGCTTCCAATGGTCATCGCTTCATTTTAGTGGCGATTGATTATTTCACCAAGTGGGTAGAAGCTTCCTCGTATGCCAATATCACTCAAAAGGTATTTTTGAGATTCCTTAAAAGGGATATCGTCTGCAGATATGGAATTCCAGAAAGGATAATAACTGATAATGGCACTAATCTCAACGGTGCTGAGATTCGAAAGTTTTGTGAGAGTTTCAAAGTTCAGCATCATAATTCAGCTCCTTATAGGCCCCAGATGAATGGTGCAGTTGAAGCCGCAAATAAGAATGTCAAGAAAATCATTGCCAAGATGGTAGTGAATTACAAAGAATGGCATGAAATGTTGCCCTATGCTTTGCACGCATATCGTACCAATATACGATCTAGCACTGGGGCAACGCCTTTCTCTTTGGTATATGGGATGGAGGCCGTCTCTCCTATAGAAATTGAGATTCCTTCTCTAAGGGTCTTGATGGAGGCAGAGTTGGAAGAATCCGAATGGGTGAAAACTCGACATGAGCAGTTGAATATGATAGAAGAGAAAAGACTGACAGCTATTTGCCATGGACAATTATATCAAAGCAGAATGGCCAGAGCCTTCAACAAGAAAGTTCGTCCCAGAGACTTTTGTTCGGGAGATTTGGTTTTGAAGAAAATTCTCCCTAATCAAGAGGATGCCAGAGGGAAATGGGCTCCAAACTACGAAGGCCCGTATATAGTCAAGCGAGGCATTTTCGGGAGGAGCATTAATTTTACAGAATATGGATGGAGAAGAAGCGCCAAGGCCCGTAAACACCGATGTTGTCAAGAGATTCTATGCCTAAAAAAAAAAAAAAAAAAAAAAAAAAAAAAAAAAAAAAAAACAAAAAAAGAAGGACCCGTTAGAAATTTGAAAACCCAAAAGGCGGTCTAAGCAAAAGTAAGGGCAAATAAACAGGCAAGATCTCAAAGAAAGTTGGCATGAAACTCTTTGAAAGGTGCACCCAAACTGGGGCAATTTTGAATTATGATCAGCTAAACTGGGGCAATTTTGTTCGCTTTCAATTGGCTACACTGGGCAATTATTTTTGAAGGACTGAGGAGAAGATGTGTTGAAGGAAGTAACCACACAGAGGCAATAGTTGAGTTATCAGGACATTGTAGGGAATCAATTGAATGAGGAACAAGGAACCAATACTGGGGCAAATTTTTCTTATCCTTTGTAATTTCCTTTATTTTCAAGCATATGCCTTACTAAAGTTCATGTATGATCAGATCACCAAAGCAATAAAAAGGAGTTTGTTCATTCAACGAATTTCCATCCATTCGTGAATGCATGTTTACTTATTAAGTTATGTCTCAAATAGGATAAATTTATGGTTAACGATTTGATTTGACAATTCCACAATAATTTTTCGATGATTGACTTAGACTAAAAGATCTCAGCAGCTCGAACCACAGATTGCAACGCAGTATTGGATTTGTTGCCAAGGAGAAAAGGGGAATTAAAAAGAAGAAGAAAGAAAAAGGATGAGTAAGAATGATTGAAGTTATCAGGTCTAACGAGCAAAAGCACGTGAACGAGGGGTTTGATTGGTCAAAACTTTCCAAAAATCGCCGTTGGTTCAAAGGTCTTTTAATAAAACTAAAAAAAAAAAAAAAAAAAAAAAAAGAGAAGAAGAAAAAGAGAAGAAAAATCCTTTTTAGGGACTCGATTGCCCATTTGTGTTCATTTTAATTTCATTAATTCATTGAGCGATCGGCTCCATGCATTTTAAATTTCTGTTGAGCGATCGGCTCCTTGCATTATACTTTCATTGAGCGCATCGGCTCCATGCATTTTAATTCTTTTGAGCGCATCGGCTCCATGCATTTTAAATTCTGTTGAGCGCATCGGCTCCATGCATTTTAATTCTTTTGAGCGCATCGGCTCCATGCATTTTAATTCCTGTTGAGCGCATCGGCTCCATGCATTTTAATTTCTGTCAATTCTTTTGAGCGCATCGGCTCCATGCATTTTAATTCTTTTGAGCGCATCGGCTCCATGCATTTAAATTCCATTGAGCGCCTCGGCTCCTTGCATTTACTTTTCGTTGAGCGCATCGGCTCCATGCATTTTAATTCTTGTTGAGCGCATCAGCTCCATGCATTTTAATTTCTGTCAATTCTTTTGAGCGCATCGGCTCCATGCATTTTAATTCTTTTGAGCGCATCGGCTCCATGCATTTTAAATTCTGTTGAGCGCATCGGCTCCTTGCATTTTACTTTCTGTTGAGCGCATCGGCTCCATGCATTTTAATTCCTGTTGAGCGCATCGGCTCCATGCATTTTAATTTCTGTCAATTCTTTTGAGCGCATCGGCTCCATGCATTTTAATTTCTGTCAATTCTTTTGAGCGCATCGGCTCCATGCATTTTAATTCTTTTGAGCGCATCGGCTCCATGCATTTTAAAATTCTGTTGAGCGCATCGGCTCCTTGCATTTTAATTCTGTTGAGCGCATCGGCTCCATGCATTTTAATTTATGTCAATTCTTTTGAGCGCATCGCTCCATGAATTTTAATTCTTGAGCGTTTTGACGCTTTGCATGTTATTTCTCGCATTTGTTTTACATCTTGTGCTTTGCCGGACAAAATTAGAGTTCATGTCTTTACTCGTTTCTTACGATGACAAAATGAAAAACCACGGTTCTTCTTTTTATCTAATAAGAAACAAGTAAAGAGGGGCAACTGTGAACACCTAATTTTGACCGGACTACAATAAATAAAAATAAAAAATAAAAAATAAAAAATAAAAAATAAAAATAAAAATAAACAAAAAAAAAAGTCACATTCACTTTCTCATGTCCCTCACTTCACTCATTCACGTAGCACTAACACAACACTCTTTTCTTCTCATTTTTTTTTATTATTCCAACAACTCCTCACTCACATTTCACTAACTCTTTTTTTTTTTTTCTTCTTTCCCCCACCCACTCACTACCGCACCCACTTCACTCATTCACGAAACCCATTCACTACACTCACTCTCACCCACTCCCGACACCCTCACAAAGACACACCCCACTTCACGTAACAAAGAAAAGGGGTGGGGGCTCAATATATAAAAAAAAAAAAAGAAAAGAAAAGGGAGGAGTGATTGTATAAAAAAAAAAAAAGAGAAGAAAGGATCAATGCAGAAAAAAATAAAAAAGGAGAGAATTTTGATAAAAAAGGAGGATTTTAGGGAGATTTGTCGGGAGAAGATGAAAATTTGAAGGAAGCGCCAAACTCCCGACGGTGAGCAATCATCACACCCACTACCATCCTCTTCCCTCCAAAATGTGAAGGATCCCTCCATAAATGCTCTACCATCATTTTCTCCAGGAGATCCTTGATAACCCATTCCTTAAAAAAAAAAAAAAAACTTACGCCAACCCCTAACCATCTTACGCAATCCCATCTCCATCTTCGCCACCCTCTCATCTCCAAACTCCATCAACCACCGCAACCTCACTTCTCCTTCCACCTTTCATCAACTACGTGAAGCAAGCCTCCCGTGATTTCCAATCTCTATCTTTAACACTTCACCATCTCTCTAATCACCCTTATCTTCTCCAGAACTCCATCATCCACGTGAACTCCACCCATAACAGCACCTCATCATCCTTCCAAAAACTTCATCTCCCATCACCATCTTCAAGCAACTCACCCTTTACCACCGTTACTCACACCAGATCGCACCCAAAAGCCTTAGCACTACACTCATTGGTAGCTGCGTTTTAAAAAAAAAAATGCAAAAGTTTTCTTCTTTGCTATCACTTTGAAAGAAAAAAAAAAAAAAAAGAAGTTTTTTTTTTTTTTTTTTTTTTTGTCTCTGTTTTGTTCGTTGCAACTGCAGCGCCCATTCCCTTCGTTTTCACGAGAAGACCAAAGCTTGATCTTTCATTCCTTTGTATCTCTATCTTGTAAGTGTTTTATCATTCAATTATTTGCTTTTATTTTATTATAATTATTTTTTTTTTTTGTCTTGTCGATTGTATTCTCTTGATAATTGAATGTGTTTGTGATTTGAAATTGATATTTTGATTTGGATCAACATCTTTTTTTATTTTTAACATATAAAAATAAATAGTGGAGGCTTTGGATTAAAGAAAATCGACCACTTTCAAGTGGTTGTCTCCGCCATCTTTTTTTTTTTTTTTTTATATTTGAATAAACAATTAATAAAAAAAAAAAAGAAAAGTTAAAATTTATATAAAAAAAGTGAAACCACGTGAAAGTGGTTGTTGGCCATCTTTTCACTTGTCTGCCATCTTCGTTTTTTTTTTTTTTTTTTTTATATTTGAATAAACAATTAATAAAAAAAAAGAAAAGTTAAAATTTATATAAAAAAAGTGAAACCACGTGAAAGTGGTTGTTGGCCATCTTTTCACTTGTCTGCCATTTTTTTTTTTCGTATTTCAAAAAAAATAATAATTAAAAATAAAAAAAAAAAGGTTTATCAGGAAGTTTGAAACCGAATACCACGTTCATGTGGTATCATGACTTTTTACATAAAAAATGAAAAGGTAAAGACAAGATAAAAAAAAATAAAAAAAATAAAAAAAAATAAATAAAAAAATGTAAAAAAAAAGAATAAAAAAACAAAAAAAATAAAAAAATGAATAATCGAAAGTAAAAAAAAAATTAAAAAATAAAACAAAAAATATAATTTGAGTTTAATTGTTTGTGTATTTAGGATCAATTCTTGTTTGATATTCATTTTATGGTATGTTTTGTGTTGTGTTTCGATTAATGATAAAAAAGGATAAAAAAAATAAAAAAATGAAAAAAATATAAAAACAAGGATAAAAAAATATAAAAAAAAAAAAAATAAATTTTGAGTTGTTTGATTTTGTGATGTTTTTGTTTCTTTTCTATTTATTTATTTAACTCATAAGGATTTGTGTTTATTTGTTTGTCCTCGTGTATGCTCTAAAAAAAAATCTTCTTTTAATCAATGCGATGACCGATGATGTTGATTGAATAACGAATGTTATCTTCAATGTCGTTTGGATCATAAGGGTTTATTGAGTAGCTGGTGCTAACTTGAACCTGTGCAAGAATAAATTTGGTTTTCAAATAAAAGTTTTTTTTTCTTAATTAAAATCAATCAATCCACACTTATTTTATAAAGAACTACGTAACTTTGAGTTCCCATTGCACCTGGGGGATACGTAGGAGCAGAATTTCACTTCGTCAAGCCAAAATTAAATTTTCATAATTTTGTGGTTTCGTTTTTACAATGTTTTGTAAAAAGGGTAAAATAAATATTTTCAAGGATTGTTAAGAATTTGTACAATTAATCCAAGGTACCGTCTTAGGGACAGTGCGTTAGAAGTGCGAGTGGGATTAAGTTTCCACCCTTCCCTAAGCATAACCGACTCGAATCCAATCTGGTTTTCAAAGACCATTTTCAAAGAGAGGTTTTCCAATTTTTCCAAATTCAAATAAAATTGGTGGCGACTCCATTTTTCCATTGTCATTTTTTTAAAACCATTCGAGTTGCTGTTTCCCCGCCGCGATTCCGGTCGCGACAGATGGTAATGTGCATACCTTTAAGGCGCGATTGGTGGCTAAAGGTTTCAAACAAATTCATGGTGTAGACTATGATGAAACTTTTTCCCCAGTTGCGATGCTTAAATCCATTCGGATCTTGCTTGTGCGGCGTAAAGATACCATGATTATGAAATCGGCAAATGGATGTCAAAGCTGCTTTCCTTAATGGAAATCTTCTCGAAGATGTGTACATGACACAACCGAGGGTTTTGCCACTCCGAGAGGATGCTAGAAAAGTATGCAAGTTGCAACGATCTATTTATGGATTAAAGCAAGCTTCAGAAAAAGTGGAATCTTCATTTTGATGATACAATCAAACAGTTTGGTTTCATCAAGAATGAAGAAGAATCTTGTGTCTACAAGAAGGTTAGTGGGAGCACAGTTGTCTTTCTAGTATTGTATGTAGATGACATACTACTAATTGGAAATGACATCCCTACCCTACAGTCTGTAAAGACTTGGTTAGGGAAGTGCTTTTCTATGAAGGACTTGGGCGAAGCCACCTATGTATTAGGTATCAGGATCTATAGAGATAGATCACCGAGACCTAGCTTGGCCTAAGTCGAGTACATACATAGACAAAGTGTTAAGACGATTTAACATGCATGAATCCAAGAAAGGACTCTTGCCTATGTCACATGGTGTAAGCTTATCTAAGGCTCAATCCCCTTCCACCCAGGATGAGAAGGATCGCATGAGCAAGATTTCATATGCATCTGCAATTGGATCTATCATGTATGCCATGTTATGTACTCGACCAGACATCTCGTATGCTTTGAGCATGACGAGTAGGTACCAGTCTGATCCCGGTGAAAGTCACTGGACTGCTATCAAGAACATCCTTAAGTACTTAAGAAGGACTAAGGATTCGTTCTTGGTATATGGAGGTGAGGAAGAGCTAGTTGTAAAAGGTTACACTGATGCTAGCTTCCAGACCGATAAGGACGACTCTAGATCGCAATCAGGTTATGTTTTTTGCCTAAATGGTGGGGTTGTGAGCTGGAAGAGTTCAAAGCAGGAGACATCGCCGATTCTACCACGGAGGTGAGTATATTGTTGCCTCCAATGCAAAGAAAGGAGGCCGTTTGGATCAGGAAGTTCATTACTGAACTTGGCACTATTCCTAGCATTGTGGACCCAGTGGACCTCTATTGTGATAATAATGGAGCCATTGCACAAGCTAAGGAGCCTAGATCTCACCAGCGATCCAAACATATACTTAGGCGCTTCCATCTCATTCGAGAGATCATCGATAGAGGAGATGTGAAGATATGCAGAGTACCAACAGATGATAACATTACTGATCCACTGACGAAGCCTCTTGCACAGCAGAAGCATGAGGGTCACACTAGGTCTTTAGGCATTAGATAATTGGCTCTAGTGCAAGTGGGAGATTGTTGGTGTATGCCCTAGAGGCTAATACATTTTCTGTATTTGCATATATTCTATTATGCTATTTTATATATGAGGCATTTCATTTATTGTGTTCTTTTTGGATAAACATAATAAAGTCCTTAGAATAGTAAGTTTGATGCCATAGGACATCAAGTGGATGACTTGATCATGAGATCCTTTTGGTTACAACACTATTCTTAAATGTCCCTAGTCAAGTATTATTGTTAATTAGGACAACAATAATGCATTGAGACTAGTATGTGCGTAGACTGATGACCACATCTCACGGGTCATGGATATGAGATATCAAGTCTACACATGGATACATATTAGAGTAATAATGTATTGGACAGACCCGCCATGAGAACGCTACGTGGATCGTTACGTGAGTGTCATAAGCGATTCTCATAGTGATAATGGTGTATGTGGTTCTTTGACCTGAAATCACTACGATTCCTACATGAGGAGTTGTGTGTTTTAAATGCCATCAAACGTCATCCGTAACAAGATGATTATAAAGTTGGTTATTAGACATATTGCGATGCATGTGGAGGAATGTGAGTGACCTAGATGGGATTTGTCCCTCCTACATAACAGAGTGATATCTTCGGGCCCCCGATTGAGTGAGACTATGAAATGCATGACCATGCTCAAATGAGTCAATATGAGATATTGATCTCATTTGTTATTACTATGTCTACTCGGGAATCGGAAGCGAAGATTGAATTAAACAAGGGTGACACGTTCCATGCCTTGTGTTCAATCTGGATATCCGGACAAAGGGACTAAACTACACGGAAACATTGATCACGGATAGGTTATGTCAAATCACGACATTCTCATTACTTGGGTAGTAGTGATGTGTTGCTAGATACCGCTCACTTGTTTGTAATATTAAAATGAGATTTTAATATTACTACCAACGTCATGAGAACTGCAGGTCGCACACTTAGAGCGAGACTAAATTAGAGCAATAAGGATCCAAGTTGGACTCGGATTCAATTGTGGGCCTAACTCATGACAGATGGGTTTTAGGGTTGCAGACTTACCTTGCTACTCTTGCTCACACTCACTTAAGGCAGCCACTATTATAAATAGTATCTTGTTAAAGGGGGCTGCTATAGATGTTACATGACAACCCTAGCCGCACCTAAGAAAGTGAGTGAGAGACAAGTGAAAGGTTCTTCTCTTCTATTCGCAGCTAGCACCGCGAAAAGCAGGCGTGACTCCTTTTGCAAGTACGTTTCGTGTGGATACCGCAGAAACATCGTCGCTATTACGGTGTTGGTGATTCACCTCGCTTGTGTTTATTATGCTTCAAGAGGTAATTTTTAAAAAAAAAAACTCGGATTATGGATTTTTCGCATGGATCCTGTGTGGGAATCCTATTATTCCGCTGCGAGATATTTTGATCCGCAATTCCCAATGCTGGGCTTGCAGGGCTCTCAAGAAAGGGCTTAAGACGGTGGCCATTAACCTTGAAACTCTTATTGGTGGCTTCATTTGAAATCTCCACTGCACCATAAGGGAATATGCTAGTGACAACAAAAGGACCATCCCACCTAGAACAGAGCTTTCCAGGCATGAGTTTAAGGCGAGAATTGAACAAAAGCACCTTTTGGCCAATGGAGAACTCCTTCCTAGAAATCAGCTTATCATGGAAATGCTTAGTCTTTTCCTTATAGATCCTTGAATTCTCATAAGCCTCCAAGCGTAGTTCTTCCAGTTGTTGCAATTGAAGTTTCCTCTCTGAACTGGCTTGGTCAAATGCTAAGTTACAACTCTTCACTGCCCAGTATGCACGATGCTCTATTTCCACCGGAAGGTGACATGGTTTACCAAAGACAACCCTGAAAGGAGACATCCCTATAGGTGTCTTGTAAGCGGTACGATGAGCCCAAAGAGCATCTTCTAACCGGTGGCTCCAATCTTTCCTATTTGGCTGCACCATCTTCTCCAAAATCTGCTTTATCTCTCTGTTAGAAATCTCAGCCTGCCCGTTAGTTTGGGGATGATATGCAGTAGACACTCTATGCACGACCCCATACTTCCGAAACAAAGCCTCCAAAGTTCGGTTACAGAAATGAGTCCCTTGGTCACTAATGATAGCGCGAGGCACTCCAAACCTGCAAAATATGTTAGACCTGACAAAATCCACAACAACTCGAGCATCATTAGTCCTGGTGGCCTTAGCCTCCACCCATTTAGAAACATAATCAATTGCAAGCACAATATAAGAGAAACCAAAAGAAACAGGGAAAGGGCCCATAAAATAGATACCCCAAACATCAAAACCTCGCAAAATAGAATGGGCTGCTGGGGCATCTCCTGTCGGCGAGTGATAGCCACTCCTGCTCTCTGGCACTTCTCACAAGTACTGAAGACCTGATAGGCATCTCTGAAAATGGTAGGCCAGTAGAATCCAGAATCCAGCACCTTCCTAGCGGTCCGCTGTGGTCCAAAGTGACCTCCAACTGGAGAGGCATGGCAGAAATGAAGAACGGACTGGATCTCATGGTCAGGTATGCATCTGCGAATCACCTGGTCACTACAAAACTTCCACAAATATGGATCATCCTACACATAATATTTAGCATCACTCTTAAGTTTAGCTTTCTGTGATCTAGATGCATGAGGAGGAAAAATAGATGCAACCAAGTAATTAACTAAATCAGCAAACCAGGGAGAAAGTGGGGTATCATGCAGCTACATGAGCTGCTCATCTGGGAAGTCATATCTGATAGGAGAAGGGTCAACAACTCCTTCTATCCTGCTCAAATGATCCGCCACCAAGTTCACTGCGCCACTCCTATCTCTAATCTCCAAATCAAACTCCTGGAGAAGCAGCATCCATCTAATCAATCTAGGCTTCGAATCTGCCTTCTTCAACAAGAATTTTAATGCTGCATGATCAGTAAAAACAACCACTTTAGAGCCAAGTAAATATGATCTAAACTTATCAAATGCAAATACAATGGCAAGCAACTCTTTCTCAGTGGTAGTATAGTTAGCCTGTGCAGCATCTAAAGTCCGAGAAGCATATGAAATGACATGAGGCAATCTGCCGACTCTCTGTGCAAGGATAGCGCCCAATGCATAGTTAGATGCATCACACATGAGTTCAAAAGGAAGCGTCCACAAAGGTGGCTGAATGATGGGAGTAGTGGTCAAAGCTTCTTTGAGGCAATCAAAAGCCTCTCTGCACTTGCCATCAAAATCAAAAGCAACATCTTTCTGCAACAAGTTGGACAGTGGAAAGGCTTTTTTGCTGAAATCCTGAATGAACCGCCTGTAGAAACCTGCATGGCCAAGAAAAGAACGAACCTCTCGCATGCAAGAGGGGTAAGGCAACTGGGAAATAACATCAATTTTAGTAGGATCTACTTCTATACCCTTCTGAGAGATGATATGGCCTAAGACTATGCCCTGTTCTACCATAAAATGACACTTCTCATAGTTAAGAACAAGGTTAGTCTCAATGCATCGATGCAAGACTCTATCTAGACTGTCCAAATAGGCATCAAAAGAGGAACCATAAACAGTAAAATCATCCATAAACACCTCAATGCAATCCTCTAAAAAGTCTGAAAAGATACTTACCATGCATCGCTGGAAAGTTCCAGGGGCATTGCATAAGCCGAAAGGCATCCTCCTGTAGGCAAAAGTGCCAAAAGGGTAGGTGAAGGTGGTCTTCTCCTGGTCCTCTGGTGCTATGTGGATCTGGAAGTACCCCGAAAAGCCATCAAGAAAGCAGTAGAAAGACTTCCCAGCCAAGCGCTCAAGCATCTGATCGATAAAGGGCAAAGGGAAATGATCCTTTCTTGTCACTTGGTTAAGCCGCCTGTAATCAATACAAACTCTCTAGCTACTCTGGACTCTGGTAGGAATTAGCTCATCACGATCATTCTTCACTACTGTGATTCCTGATTTCTTTGGAACCACTTGAACTGGACTCACCCAAGTACTATCTGAGATAGGATAGATGATCCCTGCTTGCAGAAGCTTGGTCACCTCTTTCTTTACCACATCCAGGATCAAAGGGTTGAGTCACCTCTGTGGTTGTCTCACTGGTTTTGCACCATCCTCAAGTAGTATTCTGTGCATGCACATGGAAGGGCTAATGCCAGGAAGGTCAGCCAAGGTCCAACCTATAGCTTTCTTATGCTTCCTCAGAATTTGCAGCAGCCTCTCCTCCTGGTCAGTATGGAGGGCAGTAGAAATGATCACTGGCAGCTGCTTATCCTCCTCTAAGTATGCATACTTAAGGTGCTCTGGGAGTGGCTTAAGCTCTAGTGTAGGTGGCTGCACTATAGATGGAATGATCCTGGTGGAAGTAGTCGTGTTGACAGCCTGCAATCCAACGAAATCTGATGCAGAGGTACTTGCTGTAATCAAGCTACTACATTCTGACTCCACACAATCTGTATCAGAATCACCATTTAAACAGGATGCAATCTCACTACAAACACTGCACATTTTGAAACAATACAAGCATCACATGTGTAGGTATCAACAAAATCAGAAAAGAATGGAAGATAATCAGCAAAGAGCTCAGAAAAGCCATCATCAACTATATCAGCCATCAAATCTATATGGAAAACTGAATGTTCTTCCATGGGGTGCTTCATGGCATCCAAGATGTTAAATCGAACCACATTATCTCCAAACTCCATGGAAAGAGTGCCTGCATGGACATCAATTTTGGTTCTGGCAGTTTTGAGGAAGGGTCTACCAAGAATGATGGGAGCCTTGCTGGATTCGGATTCTCCATCCATATCCAGAATGTAGAAGTCAGCAGGAAAAATCAGATCATTTACTCTAACAAGGACATCCTCAATGAGTCCAGCAGGGTATGCATTACTCCTGTTTGCCAACTGAATGATGACTCCTGTATTCTGCAAGGGTCCAAGAGCAAGAGAGTTGAACACTGACATAGGCATAACATTAATTGAAGCACCTAAATCCAACATGGCATTTTCGAATTTGCTATTGCCTATGATGCATGGGATAGTAAAAATCCCTGGATCCTTGCATTTCTGGGGCATTGTAGGCTGTATAAGTGCAGACACATTTCTTCCCATGCTGATCTTCTCATTGCCCTTTAGTCTCCTTCTATGAGTACACAAATCCTTAAGAAACTTGACATATCTTGGAATTTGCTTGATTGCTTCAATGAGAGGAATGTTCACCTCAACCTTCCTAAATGTTTCCAAGATCTCCCTATCTGTGTCAGTCTCAAAAGTCTTCTTAAGCTGCACAACTCTCTGAGGGAATGGTAGTGGGATGGACTGCTCAGCAGTGACTACAGGAATGGGGCCAGAATCTGTATTCTTATTTTTGCTGCTACATGGAATTTCTGGTAAGGCTTGCTTCTCCTTATCTGATTCTTGTTGCAACCCACAGTTTGGTGCATCAACATTCTTACCAGATCTTAGAGTGATGGCACTCACATTTCTTGGATTTACCACAGTTTGTGCAGGAAGTTTATCAGAATCTTGGGACTGTAATTGATTCATAGAACTAGCAAGTTGCCCAATCTGATTCTCCAAATTCTGAATGGTAGCTTCTGTCCTCTGCTGGAATTGTAAATTGTTCACTGCCATCTGTTTCATTAATTCTTCCAAGGTTGGCTCGGATTTAGGAGGGGCATTATTTGGCTGCTGCAAATTTTGCTGCTGCATGAAAGGTGGCTGGTATGGCCTGCTAGGTCCTGCAGTGGGCTGGAAGGGTAGCTGCTGCTGTTGCTGCCTAAACTGAGTAGGGGCAGGCTGTGTAGAGGTATTTCCCCACCTCAGATTTGGATGATTTCTCCAGCCTGGGTTATATCTGTTGGAGGACAGATCGTAGCTCTGTTGTTGCTGCTGCTGCTGAGGCCTATTATTGTAGATGTTTGCTGCATAGGCTTGGGGGGTACCATCAGTATCAACCTCTTGCAATGTAGGGCAGGCATCTGTTAGATGATCAGCAGAAATACAGATTCCACACACTCTGGCAGGAGCTACTGCAGCAGTTCTTCTTTGTTGAGTCAGACCAATTGCCTCACCAAGGATGCAAGGTCATCAATTTTGCTTTCCAATTTTCTGTGATCTGCAGCATAAGTTGCCTCAATTTCGTGGACACCTCTACTCAATACCACTGAGTTACTTCTGGTGCCAAACTATTGGGAGTTAGTGGCCATATTCTCAATCAATTCTCTTGCAGCCATAGGGGTCTTGTCTACCAATGCACCTCCACTAGCAGCATCAATCATGCTTCTATCCATAGGCAGCAAACCTTCATAAAAATACTGGATTAGTAACTGGTCACTAATCTGATGGTGAGGACAGCTAGCACACATCTTCTTGAATCTTTCCCAGTATTCAGACAATGGTTCTCTGTCAAACTGCCTGATGCCACATATCTCTTTTCGAATTGATGCAGCCCTTGATGCAGGAAAGAATTTCTCCAAAAATAGCCTCTTAAGATCATTCCAGCTAGTGACAGATCTTGGATGCAAATAATAAAGCCAGTCCTTAGCAGCATCCTGTAATGAGAAAGGGAATGCTCTAAGTTTGATGTGATCTTCTGAGATGCCTTGAGGCTTCATGGTAGAACACACAATGTGAAACTCCTTGAGGTGCTTATGAGGATCTTTTCCTGCATGACCATTGAACTTAGGCAGCAAATGAATCAATCCAGATTTAAGTTCAAATGGAACATCAACATCAGGATACTGAATGCATAAAGACTGATATGTAACATCAGGAGCAGCCAGCTCCTTCAAGGTTCTATTATCCATAATCTCAGTATGCTCAGTATGCACAGTATAATCAGAATTGAAAGATGGATCAATGACAGAAAGTGCAGAATCAGATAATTCAGAAGCAGAATCACTAGTATGATAAGTATGTGTAGAATCACTACTTCCTATATGCTCAGCAAATGCAGAATTAGATCTATTGAACCTATGCAAGGTATGAAAGGTCCTATCTATCTCAGGATCAAAATTATGCAAATAACCAGGATTAGACCTAGTCATATAACATGCAAAACTTGAAAACAACAAAGTAGCAAAATGGAGAATCCAACACTAGAAATGCACCAAAATAAATCTAGTTGACCTACCAATTGATTTTTAAAAAATATGGGACCACCACACTCTTAAAACTACACTAAAATAGAACTCAAAAATGCAATGAAAAACTTCAAAAAATGAAAAAGTGGTCTAAATGAAGGAATTAGAGGAAACCAGGGTGGACCTCATAGCAAAGCTGTGAGCCTTGTGGAGAAGGCTATTTTCCTTCAACCCACCAATTTTCAGCTCATTCTGAGCATGTTTGATCAGCCAAAAATTACAAAAATGCCATTGTCTCACCTAAATTTGCTCAAAAACCCTACCAAACGATGGATTTTGGCCAAATTATAGAGGAATGATCCTTGGGATCAATTTGCTTAGAATGATGCTTTACCTTTGGGGACCAAGTTTCAGCTCAAGACTCCATCGCAAGTATAATTCCTATCTACTAGTCCCTTTTTAGATTCAGAAATTTGGGAACAAAGTGAAACTCAAAAGTGAAAGTGGAGGTGAAACTCAAGAATGAAGATGGGAACTTTCAGATATCAATAATGAAGTATATGGATGCTCAAATGCAGCAAAATGACATGCAAAAGCTGAATGTGGTGCAAGGGAACCAAAGGAACAGTAACCGCAGCAAGGTTTATGCAGCAAACAGGTTATGCAGCTCAGCAGATTTCAGGAGATTTTGTAGCATATGAATGTGTGAATTGTGCAACAGAATTATCAATTGTGTTGAGTGAAGCAATGCACATTCACAGGAGTCATGAAATGCAGCAAAAATCCAATGGAACAGTAAACAAACCAATGGAACAGTAACACAAAAATCCAAGGAACTGCAAAATGCAATGCAACAGATTGGTGTGTTATGCAGAAGTGAATGTTATGCAGATTTATACCAATAGAAAAAAAAACACAATGGAGCAACAACAAAACAGAATTATGCAGTAGCAGAATCAGTAGAGCAGAATCAGAATCAGAATTATGCAGCAAAATGACAATTATGCAGTAGAAATAGAATGACAATTATGCAGTAGAATTATGCAGCAGAATCAGAATTCTGCAGAATCACGAGAACAAAATCAAAATTATGCAGTAGAACTGAGTTATGCAGCAGACAGAAAGTATGCAGCATAACAGAATTATGCATAATTACTCAATGACTTTCGAGAATCGATAGCGAACGAAATAATCGGTAGAAGAAAGAATGTAATTATGCACAAAGAATAGAATTCGCTGAAAGAGATGAAAGAGAATGGAATTGCACTTCTTCAGATGAATGCAACAGAATCAATAGATAGCAGAATCAGTAGCAGTAGCAGAATCAGTAGCAAAATCAGTAACAAAATCAGTAAAATGCACTTAATGACTTCCAGCAAAGTTCATCACGAATGCACAGAAATTAGCAACTATTAGGAACACCTAAGAAACCGAAAATAGGTCCCCGGCAACGGCGCCAAATTTTGATCGGCGATGTCGCACTCGCCTCAAAATAGACTAGGATTTACAATGGAATATAGTATAGTGTATAACCTAGGTCATCTCCCAAGGACCAATTCGGATTTCTCAAGTATGTTAGCAGTTATCAATAAGTAAGGGGGGTTTTGTTCAATTCAATAACAGAAAACGAATTCAAGTTTAAAGAAAATTCAATTAAGGAAACACCAATCCAAAGTCTTCAATTCAAGTGGCGGAATTAATCATTGTTCAAAGAGAATAGAATTCTGTTGCATTTACCTCTGTTAATTCGAATTCAACTAGATAATCATCTAGAATTTCATCAACTAAAACAGAATCACAATCGCAGTTCTTGATTAAGATTGATTTAGGAATAGATTTGGATTAACATAGATTATCAATCGATGATCTATTCTCCATTAGGTTCAGATTAATCAACCCTAATTCTAACTTCAATTTCGAAATCCAAATCAGAAATCAATTGAAGAAGGAGAAGAAGGAAGAACACAAACAGAATTTATAAATAAGCAAGAGAACTCAAAACTCTAACCACAATCATTGAATTCCTTGGATTGATTGGAGCTTTAGCCTTCCATGGCCATTACAAAAATGCAGAGAAAAGAGAAAAATGAAAATAGAGAAGCTGAAAAGAGAGAAAAGGTTTTTGCCCAAATCTGTTACAACTGAATAAAATCAAATCAAAAAAAGGTGAATTCAGAATCTGCCTTGACCTATTTGTAACTGAAAAATCTTCTATAATTCCTAATCTACCCCTGGCCCATACTGTAGCCCTCTGAAACAGCTTTTCATAGACATATCATTTGCCTTAATTGGGCTTAAATTGAGAGAATTAGGCCCAAATCATTGAGAAAAGGTCCAAGCTTTGTGATAGCAACAGCGTCCTAACTTTGAGGCCCAATTTACACCTTGAATCCAGCTGAATTAGAAAATTTGCATCAGACATGAAATTGTAGATCGTCGTCTCAGCTTTCAGGGGACTCCAAGATCATTCAAATATGATATTCATAGCCCAAGTTATGGCCTGTACAAGATAGAAAGGTCAAAATGAGTTAAAATCTGAAAATTAATGAAGTTTTTACAATTAAGCTCAATGAAGACCAATCATCTAAAACTCATCTTCAAACATAATATTGGGCACAATTATCATCAATGAGGCCAAATATAAAGCAATAATGAATGCCTAAAATTTGATTGATCAATAGGACTTCCTGAAATCTTTCATAAACAGAGAGTAAATGAAATAAGGTATGATTAGACTTGATTATATAGTGAGTAAGGCATGAGATGTTAGTTGAGAATGGATTTAGAAATTCGACACCTAGGATCTTGGTGAAGTGATTAACTCAAATATGAATTAGAAAATGTTGGCCTTAAGGTTTTTGGGATTACTACTGTTTGTGTATACCCTAGACAATTATAAGTTAAGATGTTTATTGCCACTAGACAAAGTATAATGTAAAGTGAATCTAAAGATGTTGAGTTGTAGTAATTATGCAATACATAAGTGAAAAAGACATCTTAAGGAGACTTTTTAAACAATAAATTGAAGTGTTAGGTTTAATAAATGGAATCATTGGTGATTAGGTGTTTCTTCGTATACCTTTTCCACGAAGGGTATGATAAGGCTCCAAAGGAAAGGAAATCTAAGTTAGGTTATGGTTGAATCTTTCGAGTAAGCATAAACACTATAGAAAACTATTCTTAAGATTAAGCTACATGAGGGACCAAGGAGGAAATGGGTGTAACATATCCACATATATTTGACACTAGACGTATCTACTCTTGAAATTTAGGGACCAAATTTCTTAATGGGGGAATAATGTAATATCTTGGTCTCGTATACGATTTTCAGGCAAGATGTAGATCTTTTAGAATTGATCTTGGGAGCCATTCTATGTTGGTTATAAATTGCTTTGATTTAAACTTACCTTGGTAAAATATAATTGAAGCCATTTGGCAAAATTTATGACTATCTGACAATACGGGTCCTGAAATTTTCTAATTTTGGAACGTAGTACTTATATGGAGGGCTATATTAAGTATGTAATTTTTTGAAGCCAAAATTAGTGGTAATTGATCCTTAGATGTTAGTGATTTATAAAATGATTTTTAAAGAATTTCTGAGACCCTTTAACCTATCCATTTTGAATTAGGGAAGTTTTAAAAGTCCCAGATTTGGGAATTTTAAACTAAAACCCAAGTTTTGACTATTGATTCTTAAGGGTTTTAATTTTTTTGATATTTTTATTGAACTCAAATAGGGGGTATTTCCATATTTACATTTATGTTTTAAAGTTTTAAATAAGTAGTGTGCAAAGTAAGCCAAGACACCACCACACTACAGAACCTTTGTCCAGCCTATAATATTTTTGGCTAACCCTTCATATGATATGACATTCTTCTCACCTTCTCCTCTATTTCATCCTCTAAGCTTCCCTCCACCTTCTCCATGGAAACCCGCCCTTCCTTTCATGTTCTTGCTTCATTTATGCACGTTTTGAGTGGCTGGTTATATTTCTCTATTCTTCTTGCTTATTGGAGGTTTTGTTTGGAGACAACTACTACAGTTTGGGTGAGACCCAAAGCTACCCACTCTCTCCTCCTGGTTGTTTGGCTCCTAAAGGTAATTCTAAGGCTGACAACTTCTCATATTTCATGGATTTAGTTAGATTTTATAGTGGGAATTCAGATTTGAGGGTGTATTGCTAGAACCTAGCATTTGAATTAGGGCTTTCTTGAATGGAAGAAATAATTGGTTATCCTATGATTATAAGTGTAATTCTTATTATTGATACTTTATTTGTCATCTTAGATACATTGGAAGCTTTTCCCGTCATTACCATTGGCTCTGCAACACCATACACTAGGACCCATTTCGTTTTGGCTTGTGCAGTTAGTTGATAATATACTCTATGACATGTTTTCAAGTTTCTAAACTCTCTTTACATGCTTATTTTCATTCATTTAACTATATGATTATTGTATCGCACTTTGCTACTTGCACTTATTAAAATTTTTGGAATGTTGAATTTGGTGTTATAGTAATGAGTACTTCGAAATTCTTTTTAACCTATCATAAAGAGTCTCAGAAATATTCATATTTTCCTCAATTGCTAGAGCTTAGGTAAATCTTAGGACAAGCTCTCTTAGACTTTATATATATATATATATATATATATATAAATATAACATGAGTGCTTTGTGCTGTTGATGAGAGTAGTGAATATGATACCAATGAGTATATTTAGAAATATGATATTTTGCTACTTTTGAGTGTGATTAGAAGACATGAATTGTATTTTGGACTTATGACTATATGTTTTATGGGAGGAAACTTGGTAGAACATTGTAGCTAGTGGCAATTGGCGTTAGCCTTAGTGCACTATGTTTAAGAATACCCTAACTAGCAGGGGTGGTGCTAGCCAAGCATGTTTGGCCGACATGGCTGGTTTTGTTTCCCTAGCTAATAGAGGTGGTGTTAGCTCATCATATTGGTACAAAAGTGGTTTTGGATAGGTCTTAGATAAGTGGGTATTTGTTTGGTTCTGGATTGGAAACCTCTCTTCGTATCTTGATCATATGACTATTTTGAATTTCAATACATTTCATTGATTTATTTCTTTTGTTATTATTTGAAGAATTATTTGAACTATAGTTATTGAAGGAATATGTTTTCTGCCTATACTCACTTACACTGTTTTAAGTAGCATTGTTGTTATGCTTATTTGGAAAGTTATAAGAATGCTTTGATTGAAAAGCTCATGCATGAGCTTGTCCTATTCCTGTTATAGACATATTATCTCTAACTAGGTCTTTTGAACATCACTTTATTATCTATATATTTTAAGATACTAGTGATGAGGAAGTTCCAGGCTCCTCAGTTTGATAGGAATAGTTGTCTCTTGGTGAGCCCAACAATTTGTTTGTTTAGGCAACCTCCTTTTTGCGTCTAATCTTTTACTCGTTTTGGTATATTTTGATTGTGTATTAAATTCTAGATGTGGTCTATTATCTACAAACAGGATCTAGCTTTTGTTGTGTTTATTTAGTTTGGGTTGTATATATAGATATGGATATACTTCTGTTGTGCATCGTGTAGATGCTTTAACTATTTGGAAATCTAAGTATATGTATATGAATATATTGGAATGGATAGGATTTTTATAATCTGGGGATGTCCAACTTTTAAGAGAAACCCTATTGAATTTTTTGTAAAATTTGTTTATGAATTGTATTATGTTTGATGGATCTGTAGGGCTTGCTAGGTTGGCTAGCCCATTCTATGCACCGGTAATGGCCCTTGAGTTTGGGTCGTGACAATCATGAAGGTAAAAGAACATAACACTACAAGAATTTTATAGATTAGCTACCAAATTTAGCAATGGAAAAATTTGGTAGGTAATAGCTATGAATTAGCTACGGATTAAATTTCTATAGGTAAAATTCAAATAAAATTCTATCAAACAAATAGCTACAGATTAGCTACAGTTTAGCTACAAAATTTAGCTAGGAAAAATTTTGGTAGCTAATCCGTAGCAAATTAGCTACGGATTAACTACTAAATAAAATTCCCTAGCTAAATTTTGAATCACGAAGAGAAAATTTTTATCAAGCAAATAGCTATGGAATTGCTACAATTTAGCTACGGAATTTAACTAAAAAATTTATTTCACAGCTAATCCGTAGCTAAGTCGTAGCTAATTAGCTACGGATTAGCTACCAAATTTTTCTGTAGCTAAATTTGAATTGCATAAAAAAATTGTCCTAGTCAACTCTCTCTAATGTTTTACGCGGACTCGTACTCAACTTTCCCAAATCCTGAAATCCCTCCTCCATCCTTCCCTCCCTCTTATTCTTTCCCCCTCTCTCAAATCCCTCTGCCCAGACCAAATCACATCAGCAAACCAGACCTCAAATCCCAAATCTCTCAAATCTGTCTCTCATGAACCAAACCCCTGATCACGAACTAGGGGCCGACCCTAAGACCCAAACGCGCCTCTACAAGGACCTCGAGGTCCCCATACAAAACCTCTACCGGCTCCCAACCTCCCCAAAGTTCCTCTTCGTAGAGGAGGCTCGCCACAAGCACCGATCCTGAGGTAAAAACCTCACCTTCTACACTGGATGTGGCTACCTCACTAGCGTGGGCCTCATCAACGACGTCAAATCCTTCGAATCTGGTGACACAATGAAGCTTCGAGTCAACCGGGTCTTGAACTCATCCAGGCATTTAGGTCAGGCATGGGGAAACTGGATCGACATCATCAGGTTGCTCTATGTGGGTATCGAGAGCAGAATTGAGGCCGCGAGGGACACCGATGACGTCTTGAATAGACAATTGAGTTTAGATGATCTCACTAAGCCAGTGGAGGAAGAGAATATTAAGGTTGCAATGGATGAATTTTTGAATGCACTCCAAGAAGTTACTTTTGCATTTGGAGCTTCCACTGATGACCTTGAAAGATGTAGGTACTGCTTTTAGTCACAACCTTTAGAGTTTTCAAAAATGGGTTAAGCAATTTCATTTTATTTATTTTCACCCCATTATTCTAGAAATTTACATAAAAAGTAATCTATGGAAGAAATTTTGGGAATTAAGTTATTAGGCAGTCTAAGTTAAATACTTTGTGCTGCATCAGATAATGAGTTAGTGATTCTTTTAAAAATCAATACGTGTTACTATTGTTCTGTGCTAACTATTTCAATTCTATTGGCAGCAATATCTATTTTAGATGTAGTTGGTTGAAATGTAAAAATGGTAAGCAGAATAGCTGTGAACTATAGACTCTGGATCCATAGTACTCTTTTCTAATCATATTGGTAGGGGTGGAGAAAACAATTCATTTTAGGGTACAACTAAGTGTATACCTAACATATAGAGAATTTTTTCCCTGTAGATCTACTTAAAATATAGAGAAATTTTCTAACTATGGGGCTGTAGCTGCCCACCAGCAGTCTATGTAGTTCTGCCCCAACATATTGGGGACTGTTGATTTACCCTTTTAGAGTTAATTAGCTGATGTCATACTATATAAATGGAATGAAAAGATGACAGACAAGGTTCATTAGGTCTACCATCTCCCCACTTTTAATGAAGGGCCAGTAAACATATATTGCTTCATTAGGAGTTAGGACATGTGAACTCTTCCTTTTCTTTTATTAATATGAAATTAATTTATATTTCTGTAAGTGCATTTTTTTAAGAAAATTTTCACTAAAGTACCCTTTGATGAGCAAAAAAAGGAAAAAAGATGTAAACATATAAGTTGTGTTTGGAATGAATAAAAATGAGAAATGATTTGATTTGATGTGATTTAGGAATCAAATTTTGTGTTTGAAACTTAAAAAAAAGGATTTTGTGTCTAAAATTACAAAGTATTTTGATTTTGTTTCAACTTTTTGGTTTGATCTTTTAACCCTTCAAACACTTTATTAATTTTTTAAGTTAGCTTGAAAGTATCAGTAATATAATATCTGTTTCATCTTTTACCTCCATTATTATAGCAAACAGAATGTGCAGCCTCTTAACCTGACTAAAATAAAATGAAGTATCAAAGTTCAAAATTTTAAAGCTATATGAAATATCATTTTCTATAGCCTCTCCTCATTATTTGAATGTGAAACTCCAAGTAATTTGATGGCTTGAAAGGTGCTGAGAAGTTTTTGCAACTAGAGTTTTTGTAGGTCCCTTGGATAATTTATCACAAATATTTTTACAACTCAGCTGTTTTATGATGTTTTAGTTGTTTTCAAAAGTAGTTATTTAGTTTTATGGTGTATGTGGCAAAATGGAAACCTAAGTCTATCTAGAAGTACTGCAGAAACTAGCAAATTTGCATTCACTTATATTATTTTGTGTTATTTGATTTATAAACTCAATGGCATGGTGGACTGTGGTGATCGACATAAGCATATTTATCAAAAAGCAATGCTACTTGTCAAGCAAGTTAAAGTGAGTAAAGGAAGCCCACTTGTTACTTGTCTTCTGGAAGGTTCTAGTGGCAGGTATATGTGAATTTTCATCTTCATTTGACTTTTTTGATAGAATATTTCTAATTACTTTGTTGTTATAGTGGTAAAATTACAATTGCAGTAACTATTGGTATTGACAGCGACTTCCCATATATCAAGATAGTAAGTTCTCTCCTTATCTTGAATATTACTCTTCAGAAATCTGCATTGCTTCTGACTTTATATTTAGTTATAGCTATTTGTGATTTTGATCTTTTGTAATTGGGTAGGTTTCAATAGAATCAATTATTGGTCTACATGAGAGCACTAAATGTTCACAAATTATTAATGTTTATGATAACTTAGATTTTGAGCCTTTCTTTTGAATATATTGAGTATTAAGTACTAATTGTATATAGTTTCTTAAGACCCAGTTACTAGCCTTAAAAGTGAGGTTCTACTTCTGAGTCAACAGTCAAGTATATGCTTAGACTTTCCATTCTTTTTTTAATTATCTTTAGTACATTAATAATTACATTGATATAGTGGTCATTTTTGTATTTCCCTAGCTAGTTTGCTGTGTCATGTAAATCCTAAGGTCTAATGATTTCTAACAAGTTTTTGAGGATGCATACAAGTCACCATTAAGTGTCATTATTCTTAATGACGTTGAGAGGTAAGATTTGTGATCATTATTTTATCATCCTTAACTGTAATTCCTCCCTAATGTGTAACATTTATTGTTTCTTTATACATTAATGTAGGTTATTGGAAAGCTGATTAGGGACTCTTTAGCTGAAGCTAGCTGTCATCTTCCTTAATTTTTTTTTGTACTCGAAAGCTCAAAGCTCAAAGCCAAAGGGAATTGCAACCTTTCTTGTTGTTCCACCTCACACTCCTCTAGTCACTTCCATCTTCCAACCTTTTCCTTCTTCGCCTATTCTTATTATACTATACTATATGGGTAAGAATACCAATAACCTACTTTTGGAACTATAAATTAAAAATGATATTGGAAATTAATTACTTTGAATTCTATATATTTTTCTCTGACATTTTGCCTTGGATTTCATACAAATCCTATTCACAATTATTTCTTGTTTCTAAATCTGTAGTTGTTGCTTTTATAACATGTCACCCTTTCCAAGAGTGAATATATTTTTGTTGTCATTGTTTCCCTTTCACATCTATTTACACCTGATATGCTTCTTTTAGCACAAGTTTAACAGTGCCTACATTTCACTCGTTGATAAATGATTTGTGACAGAAAAAAATAATTATTAAATTACTAGATTAGATGCCATTATTCATATATATAGTCATGTAAATTTAGGTTTCTAGGTTATAATCATGTCTTTCCTTGTATATTGATGATAGTTTTAAAATTCAATGCTTTCTTCCAAACTTTCATTTCATTTTATAAGAAGTGGCTGAATTTAAAGATTGATAACATTTGATTACTTTCATTAGGTCATTGTTTGGTTGCTCTTGGTTTATTATGGTGTGTTCCTATTAATTAACGCCTGTGTGATGAATATGGCTAATGCTTTGGTGTATATTATGGTGCCATTATTGTTTATTAAGACTAGATTTTCTGGATGAGGTATAATTGAACTTTTTGAGTTATTGAAATCATACAAATTAGGAGACTGTTGTTTATTATCTCTTTTCAGCTTCGACCTTTTGATATTGATTTAGTTTACCATACCAGAAGTCTCTTGTTTGATAGTAAGTGACTAAGTGGCATCAAATTAATGTATTTTTTTTCTATTGCGTTTAATGTCTCCATGTAAAATTAAAACTAATAATATTTGTTAAGTTGTTGATTGTTTTGATAAAGTTTCTAGGTTTTTCATTTCAGGACTCTTATGACACTACAATATTAGACAAGTATGGAGAAGACTCTTCACTATATCCTATGGTAGATCATGAGATGTGGATGGAGGTGACGGGTCCCAACAAGAAGGGACGAATCCATGGCATGAGTCATAGTTTAGGTATTGGCATTCATAGATCTAGCTCTTGTTCATCCTCACAGGTTGGTGGTTCCTCTTGCATTGTTTCGACATAAGCCATAAAGGAAGTTGTTAATGAAGCGATGACTTCTTTTATCCAGATGCAGGTGGTACTGCTATCCTCTGTGAGATTGTTGGCTCCCAAGCAAGAAAACGTGTGTCGCAGACACCATCACAAAGTGATGCAGTTGGGGATGATCATGAAGTTGATGATCATGGGATTAACTTGGATTGATTAGTTGTGTTTGTTTATGATTGGACTAATTTGTTTAGAACTACTTGTATTAACTTAGACTTATTGATTAGTTATCCTTTCTTTGTAGAACATGTTTTGATCTTATTAATGCAATTATGATATTTTGTTGCTTTCTACAACTTATTTGCTGGGTTTTTTTTGTTTGGATTGAAATATTTATACAGGTATAATTTTAAAATATATCAATTATTATTATAGAATTAATTTTGGTTAGCTAGGGAATAACTACGGAATTGCTACGGATTAGCTATAGAATTGCTACGGGTTAGCTATAAAATAGTTATGCATAAGCGAATTCTTGCTGAGGGCATTATGCCGGGTCGACCCACAGGCCATGATCCCAGATCATGGTCCAGAACAGTTGCCTCCAGCTTGACACTTAGGTGGAATAGTTAAGTGTCAAGCTACTAATTTTAATAGAAGCACATAGCGAGCATTAGACAAAAGGATTCAAGTAATCAACCTCGAATCTCACAATGTTTTCCAAAGGGCCGAGATCCATTGTATATTGTAATATGCCTCCAGGATTGACATGTAAGGTTGGGATCCGATGTGGATTGCCCTACTTACGTTGTCATTTCGCTATCTAAGGTATTTCATTTGTTGTCCCTATGTGTAGTTCACGGGGGTTTTGCTATTTCTTGTAACTTTTATTCTACTGCTTATAACAGTCTTAACTTGCTTGGGAAACTGTTGCTTTGAATTTATTGGAAACTAAAGATCCTTTAAAAGGGGATAGCAATTTCATGTTGTTTCCCAATTGTCCACTACTCTCGTGACCAAACAAAGAGAGGGAGCATTAAAGCGTGGCTTCCAACGTGCAATCAGTTCACCTTTTTCAAGACCAATTAGAATGCTTTATTCCCTTTATAAATAGGGAATGTTTGAATTGAGGTTGACATTCTTATTGTTCTATGGCTTTGCTTGAGAATGATCCCCTTTCAGGGAGTGATTTCTCTCCTATGTTTTGTACACATGTAGAGGGTTTTGCCCCCTGTTGAAACCATCTTCTTGTTCTTTCCAATGTTTTAAAGGTATTTGTTTTTTTGTAGCCAGGCCCTCCATTGGAGGCCTTTCTTTCTAGACAATGATGAGGAGCCAACTTTTAGCCTGTATTGGATTTAAAGGGCATGGAGTACTCCTTTTGGATTGATTGAACGGGAAAGACCTAACCTTGACTGGAACAACATTGAGTGCTCCAACTTCTTTACCATGTGGGTTGAGCAAGTGGGCCTCATTCATTCTAAAGATGTGCTGGATGCCCCTAATGACATAACTCTCTGGGCCATTCTAGATAACGTAGGCCATAGTCCGCATTTAATTTTTGATGTATAGTAATTTCTTTACATATTTTTCCTGTTATCTAACTCTTGTGTTTTACAGTAAGCTTGGCTAAGGCAGTGTTTGGGAATGCTCTTGCAATCCTTCACACCCTAAAAACTAGGAATGCAGCTGGTCCCTCCAACGCTCCCATGGTCATTACTCCAGCCCCTCTGCCCCCACCAGTTGAGGATCCGGTGATCAAGGGGGCCCTGATTCAACTGGAGGATTCCCCTATGCCGCCACTCCAGAGACGGAAGAGGAGGCCCACTGAGGACAGCAGGGCGAATGACCAAGGGAAGAGGGCATTAGTTGAAGCAGATAGTGAGGGTTCGATTAATTTGTATGGAAACAACTCGGATCTTGGGGTTTCATCGATTTCAATCTCCTAGACGACAAAGTCATGAACCATGTTGCTCAGCACAACACGATAGAGATCTTGTCGATGTTTCAAACTTATGCCCTCTGTCGTGCTGCCGAAGCTCATTTTCTTGAGAGATGCTACGGGGAGTATAATTAGCAGACATAAGAGAGGGTGACGGTGGCCAAGGACGGCGAAAATCGAGCCCTCTAGGCCAAAAAAGAGGTTGTGAAGGCCAAAGAACTGGCGGTCTTGAAGGACAATCTAAAGTAGGAGAAAGCTAGTACGGTGGAGGTTAGGAGGGAAGTCACCGACCTCCGTGCTGAATGTGAGAACCTCTATACTAAGAGCTGAGACCTCTGAACTGAAGTGGCGTAGCTCTAAAAAGATATTCAGTAGCTGATTATGATCTGCACAAATATCATTGGGGAGCAATTCCAAAACATAATTGACTAAGTCCAGCTTTTCAATCCTAGGGTGGCCTTGGTATTGGATGCATTGAGGCCCAGAAAGGTGATTCGAGACGGTAGTCTTATGTTTCTAAGTCTTGCTCTGGATGATCATGGTGTTGTCGAGGCCCCAGTCATTGCTATCTGGGATCTAAACATTACTGAGGACACAAGAAATGCAACTTAGCTTGCCTCTTGTTTTTGCCCCCTGTGTGGGGCATTTTACTTTTGTCAATACAAGTACCCCAGTTGCCCAAAATATTAAGCATTCGAAACTCCATTTGACTTAGGCAAAATTAAAATCAAGGCCTTAGCCTAGGGTCCAATGCCCAATGTTTCGACACTTAGAATCCTGCTTGACTTAAGCATACTTTAAGGTGATCTGTAACTAGGGTTTTTAATGTTTATAGTTTATAATGGAAAATTGTCTAACACTTAGGAATTTTCAACTTCATAAACTGTTTAACATAAGACATTTTTTATGGATACTTGATGGTGGACCACGGATGTCAGAACCCGGATTGCCACTTTATTTTGCAACCATAAAATGGTCATGACCAAGTGTTGAGGATTGGGTATTGACCCATAATTCATGACCAAAATGCCCACACGGGTTTGGTGGGTTATTCCTCTTAACCTAGACTTTTTAAGAAGGCTCAGATCCTATTGGGAATAAGCACTGGATGTTCTCAAGGCATTTTTTTGGCTTAAGGGTCCTTTAAGACTTTAAATAATACAAGACGATATCTGGATAACTCCATTTTATTGATAAATCTGAGGATAGAAGTCCATACAGAGTGTATGCTCACCAAAACTAGGGCAGATCAAATATGAAGTAAAATAAGACCATGCCTTAAGGGGCACTTAGATATAGTACTTTCTATGTTTGTATGCATTCTAATAATTCTTGATCGGCTTGCTTGTTAATGTTTCTAAGGTGTAAGCTCCTTTGCTAGTGCTGATCATGATATGGTAGGGGCCTTCCTAATTAGGAGCTAACTTTCCTTGAGAGGCAATCTTACCCCCCAATTTCTATTTTCCAGAGTACTAAGTCCCCTGATAGGAATTTCCTTGGAACAATCTTCAAATTGTACTGAGTCGCCATCCTCTACTTGATGGCGGCATCACGTGTATGAGTAACGCCCATTCTTTCCTCTAGAAGATCCAAGTCTTCTCTGATCAGTCTGGGTTGTTGCCATATGAAAACTATTGGAGACACTAGTTTGGTTCCCCTATCTCCACCAGAATCATGGCATCACATCCATAAGTTAGTTTAAAGAGAGTTTCACCTATCGTAGACTGGAGCATGGTCCAGTAGGCCTAGAGAACATGGTCTAGTTGTTCAACCTAGTTTTGACTTTATCCAACTTTCTTTTAATTCTAGGAACAATGATAGAAATATATTTTATTTATTTTATGATCCTCTCACAAGGTGTCTTAAGGTTCAAATTGGCTTAATTAAATTGGTTTTGTCACAGTTTATGATATTGGGCCTAACTGAATCATTGTGGGAATTATTGCATGAATTGGTCTTAAATTGTCTATTGAGCAATGTTCAATATTTTAGCTATAATTTGAGTTTCAAGTATCTGATTAATGTGATTCTATTCTTGAAAAAAATCTAAGACAAATCTCTACAAGTTTCATGAAGACCTCAGGAACTCAACCATGCGTTTGGATAATTTAAAATGAAGTTGAAGCAAGAGTCAGAATGCTGATCTTGACAGCTTGACCTCTGTGCACTCATTAGCTTATATCTTGTGTTACAAGAATGCAATGAATGTAAAACTAATCCCAAATGAAAGCTAAGATCTAAATCTAGAATCTTATGTACTCTTAGGCTAAACTATGTCATTTTGGGCATATAATTGAAGCTGGAAGTCAGAGATGAGTATGTCATGCTTTTTTATTTTTAATAAAGAGTGTTATGCTAACTTTTCCCCTTGTAAAACCTTTTTCCAAAAGAAATTTGCTTAACATTTCATACTAAGCTCGAGGAGCTTGTTTTAAACTATGTAAAGTCATTTTCAATTTTGAAAACATGGTTGGACAAATCATAATTTTCGAAACTAGGAGGTTGCTCAACATAAACTTCTTTTTGGATAAAGTCATTTAAAAAGTACTTTTGATATCCATTTGATATAATTTGAAATCCATCATGTATGCATAAGCAAGACGCATTCTAATGGCCTCTAATCTTGCTACAGGTGCATATTTTTCTTCATAATCTATGTCTTCTTCTTAATTATACCCTTTAACTACAAGCCTAGCTTTATTTCTTGTTATTAAGCCCACTTTGTAACACCCCCAAATTCTGACTATGTTAATAGTAATAGCAGAATTATACTATTTTATATTTTCTGTGTGTTACAAAAATAATTTGACTGTTCTGAGATCATTTTTAATCATTTTGTGTGATTTGCTTCGGGTTAAGAAAATTATTATTTTCTTGACCGAAAAAATCTTATTTTAATTAATTGGAGTTGAGGAATCTTACTAAACCCAATTTCGATTGATATATATATTAATCTTTTAATTTTGAGGATTTAACTGTGTAATAAAATAATTTTATATTATTATAATATTATTTTATTTGACAGTACCTACTATATTAAAAATAGTAGAAATCTGCTTCAAAATGATCCAGGACACGAAAAAGTCTGCGTGACCCGCGTTTAGAGTAACAGTCAACAATTCTGACTGGACCAAATTCTAAACTAATAGGAGCAAGTCAACAAAGGAGGCTTGAAAACTCTAAATCAATGAGAATTAGTCAAATAAAGAAGCATAGACTTCATTAAGAACCATTGGATGAAAAGCATGATTTAGATGCTTTTGATCATAACCATTGATCCGATCAATGGTGTAAAATGAATCCTGGTAAAACTTCTAAGTAATATCCACCGTAGATGAGATTAATGGATAGGAAACCAAGTTGATTCCAATGGTTAAGATGAAGTCAACAATAGTGGCTTGACTTTGCTTAGTAACTAATTAAACCTAATTTGATTAATCTAATGGCCTAATTAACAAGCTAAGTAAACTAATCTAATTGTTAATTAGTTATAATTTAATTCTTAATTAAATATCCTAATTTTAATTAGAGACTATGATATATACCATAATATGTCTAATTAATCAATTATGTAATTGGAATGTTAATGAAGATTGATTAGGAAACTTAACCTAACTAATTAACTAATTAATTAGCATGCAAGTGGATTTTAATTGAAGTCAATTAAGCCCCTAAAACCCACTTGAACCCCACGGCCAAGAGACCTTGTTCCACCAAGTTCTCCATTATTCTTGAACCATCCAAGTGACCATGCATGACAAGTTGATGACATAGGCCATGTGCCATGCAATTGGATATCTTAATTTCATGCAAATCCCTTCAAACTCTCCAACACTCACATGGCAGCCCACTCCCAATTTACATGCAATATTCACTTTTCTCTCTCACCCAAAAAGCTTACATTATTTTCTCTCAAAATTCCAAGAACACCAAAGCACCATTTTCCTTCCTTTTCTCTCTATATGGTTCGGCCCCTACCCCCATAATTACTATCAATCATCTATAATTTTTACTCTCATCATTTCCTAAAGCTAGACAACCTTCTAAACACTTTCTATTTAGGAAGTTTTCCAAAAATCACACTCTAAGTGCTTCAAAATCCAAGTTCTATCTTACTTCTTTAGAGGTAAAATTGTGTTTCTTTGATTTTAATTCAAGTTTGTGATTTTCTAAACCATGTTTGTTCCATGGTTTATCATTATTGAGCTTTGTATGTGATTTTACTAATTGTTTTAGAATTGTTAGGAATTGTTTGTGGCTTGTACGAAATTAATGAGAAGGAGAGGAGCTTGAAAGCCTTGTCTTCAAGAGGTAAGAGGGAGATTTTACCTCACCAACCAAGTTTTGGTGGTGTGGGGATGGTTTTGTTTGGTGAAAAACCCATAAGAGTTTATTCACCTATTGTTTGATGCTCTTTGATTGTGTTCGTGATGTGTATGATTTTGTTTCTATGCTTGCATGTGTGATAATATGCTTAAAGCTTTGATATTATGTGTGTATGTATAATTATGAAAGCATGAGGATGTATGTATAATTTAGGATGTGAACAACATGATTAAACGATTGTATGAATGCTCTAAAGACCAAGGAGGCTCACAGCCTTACCATGGAAAAGAGGACCAAAGTCCTTAAACTGATGAATTAAAATGAGAATTGGGATATCTAATTGAATTTGGAAAAGTTTGAGTATAGCAAAGTAAAATGATTTTTATGTGAAGTAAAAAAAGAAATAACAATTTTTGAGAAACAGTACAATTATTGATTTTTAGAAGGGTTATACTGTAAATTTTTATAAAAGAAGGACTAAATTATAAATATTATTTAAATGAGGGGCCATTGTATAAATAATTATTTTTAGAGGGGTCATATTGTAAATATTATTTTTAGAGGGGTCATATTACAAATATTTTATAAAAGAGGGACTATTTTGTTTATGAAGGGCTAGTTCGTAAATATATTTTTTATGAGGGACTATTTTGTAAATATTATTTTGTGAGGGACCATTTTGGAAATATTAATTGAAAAAGGACTAAAACATAATTATGATGTTTTTGAGGGGCTATTATGCGAATATGAAAAATAAAGTGAATTTTTAGTATTAAATGAGAAAAATAGTATTTTTGGATTTAAAAAATAAGGAAAATATTTACGCGATTTGAAAACGTAAAAAAATCACTACTTGATTTGAGAAGGCGACATAATTGAGTCGCGATTAAGAAAATATGAAAATATGACTACGCAATTAAAATACAGTACTAATACTGTTAGATTATTGTGTGGACCCCGAATATGTGATATGAATTGGAAATATGAATAGTGCATAGTACATGCATTGGAAAGGTCCGATAGACTGTATGAGGCTAGTTGCCTAGGAGAGACTACACCTTTTGAGTGGGTGCGATATGCGTAGTGTAAGTCACTAGTTGATCTTGGGGGCATTGGGGTGCGGGTTGCCTACAATGGGCAGTTGGTAGCTCTTCTGTGTCGTAGGTTAGACTGACGCAATACACCAATGATCCTAACTAAGACACTATCCTTAATCAAGATCTGACAAAGACTGTCATGTATATGCTATATGTGCAAGATTGAGCACGTGGTCCGAGGCATGTTGGTACCGACAAATCTTTTCGATCACTCTATCCGACCTGAGTTGTAGCTCCATGGAGTAGGAAATTGAGTATGTGTGCATACATATAGTCATTGAGGGCATTATCATAAATATTGTTTATGATAATTGATTTATGAAATATTTGATTATTGGTAGTGGCATGATTATGATGTATGTTACACAATACTTGACTTCATAAATATTATATGTTACATGTTTTGTGATGATAATGATGTTAGTGGCATAACTATAATTATGGTATGATAGCTGTATGAGATATTGCATGTGTTTATCTTCATTGCTACCATACTGGTAATGGCGTAGGTGATCTCACCTCTTTGTATGTCTATTCTGCATTATATTTATAATTGTAAAGACGTCGAGCAAGAAATGGAGCAGATCCCTATTGAGGACGTTGAGTTTTGAAGAAATGGAGATACCTAGTTTCCTTGGCTACATGAGGTTCACGTTTCTAGGAGGAGAGGAGGCGTGACATGTCGACTTAGATAGAGAGAGTATTTACTATATGGGGGACTTAAATATTAGATTGAGTATATTACATCTAGGACATCCATACTTTAGTGTTAACATATATATGCACCTAGAGTTTTCAATTTCTATTAGGCAGTATTGGGGGGCTTACTATCGTACCCCTAGTGAGGTCAGTGTTGTGTCATCTGCTCAGACACCTATCCGTAGGACTTCACATCATGATGGATTCCTGTATGCTGAGGAATCTGAGGAGGACCCATTTGAGGGTCCTGCTGTTTAGTAGGACTTGGGCAGCATAATAGTTTAAATTAAAGTTTAAAGTTTTAATATTTTGGAAGTCTAGTTTGTAAAATATCTAAGTATGACAATACTAAGGCTTGTATATGTATATATGATGTAAATTATTTGTGACAGTGGTGTTATGTTTTTATTTTCTACTAAGTTATCTTGTTATCATTAAGAAATCTTATAACTCGTATTTATAATACAAGCACGATTTCTAATGAAGGGGTAATTTGATAATTAAGTAACATAAAATGTGGTGCCCTAAGGAGGGTGTTACATTAGTTGGTATCAGAGCCCAAGTTAGAGTCTTTTGGGTTTGTGGTTAGGTCTGTCTTGTCTAAGTTGTGTGATTCTCTGTAATTATTTTTCGAAAGAAAAACAATATTGTTTGAAGACTGACCCTCACTTTTCTTTGTGTTATTCAGTCTGATAGATAGAACGAAATGGCTGGACATAGAAGAGGACGCATGAATACGAGGGCAGCAGCTGGAAATACTGGTAATGACAATCAAAATATGGCTGCAGCTGTAGCAGCAATACAATGAATGGCCGAGGTTGTTGCATAACAGAACCAAAGAGCAAATGATGATGCTCACAGCTTGTCAGAATTTCAGAGGAACAATCCACCGAAATTTCATGGAGAGTTTGATCCAGAGAAGGCTGATCTATGGATCAAGGAATAGGAAAAGATATTCGACAGTATGGGATGTACTGACGAGCGGAAGCTTACTTTCGCAAGGTTCGTGTTAGTCGATGATGGAGAGGCTTGGTGGGCAGGAGCCCGCATATTAATTCAAGCTGAAGGGAGAGTTGTGACATAGCAGCTCTTTAGGCAGAAGTTTCTAGGAAAGTATTTCCCAGCTAGTGTTCGACATGCTAAGGAGATGGAATTCCTTAGTCTGAGACAAGGGGCGATGACTGTAAGTGAGTATGCAGCAAGGTTTGAAAGCTTGTCTAAGTTTTCGAGGTACTTCTAGATGCATCCAGATGAGGAGTGGAAGTGTAAGAAGTTCGAAGAGAGGCTGAGGCTTGACATCAAGCGAGCTGTAGCAAATGTGGACATTGATCAGTTTCTGGTATTGCTAGATAAGTGCCAAAAGGTTGAAAAGATTGATCATCTGCAAGAGGCTAGAAATAAGAACTTTGGACCAGCACGGTTCCAACGAGGAAAGAGTAGCGGTGGCAACCGTTACCATCAGAAACCATATACTAAACAAGCAGTAAGTCAGAATCGACAACAATCATTTGGAGGAAGTTCAAGTGGTAGTAGAGCAGTTTCAACTGGAACTTCTACACTTAAATGTTTTAAGTGTGGGAAAGGACATCTCACTAGGGACTGTCAGCATAAAGGGGTGATTTGTTATCGATGTGGGAATCCTGGACATTTCTCTAGAGAGTGTGATCAGTAGAAGGTGGAACCATCAGTGGGCAGTGTTCGTACTGCAAGGCCACAGGCGGGTGGTCGAGTGCATACTATAAGCAGAGAGGAAGCCGCTAAATCCGAGGACTTGATAATGGAGGAGTGTGCCATTGAAGGTAATCTTTTAACAGTATTATATGATTCGGGAGCAACACTTTCTTTCATTGCATGTGATTGTGTGGAGCGTTGATGAGACTTTTTGTGCAAGTATACACGTCGCTCAAGTAATAAAGTGAAAAGTACGAGTCGATCCCACGAGGACTAAAACTAATTTTCCAACTAGGTATTAGAATAGAAAGCTTTACTAATATCCAAACAACAATAAATTGAGGTATAAAGAATAAAGACTTAGAGTAACCTAACTTGAAACAACAAATAACACGTAATAATATTAACTAAATATCAAATTTCCATAATGGTAAAAACCTAGGATTGTAACCCTTCTTGATATTTCACTTGGTTTAAATTAAACTCATTAGCCCACTCAATGTTACTTGAAGAATTAATCTAGAACTCTAGTGTAAACATACCCCTCTCCCGATGGCAATATGACCTTTCCCTCTTAATCAACACATAATATCGTTATTAGGGTTAATTAACAAAGAAGCATTATATTGAACAAGTTCTATGCAAGATTACACAAGGTCCTAAGCATATCCCTATGTCTTAGAACAAAACCCCCAATTCAACCTTTGAGTTGGAAGTTCAAGTGTCACCCATTCTAGTTCTAGATTCAGTTTTCCTTTTCCAAGTTCAAATCAAATCCAAATATCTATCAATTGGTGGCCAAACAATCAATAATATGAAGCATAAGAATGGATAACAACTTCTCATAACATTGAAATGGGTAAACAAGCATTAATAAACCAAGCTACATATCAATAGGAGTTACAATCCTAGAAATGAATTTAGCTCATGTTCAACATTTGGGGATAATCAATTAAGTCAAATAATACATCCATCAAAGCCATAACATAGAAAAATGAGAAAACCACAAAGAAACCCATGAGAAATGATGAAGAAGATGAAGGATAAGCAAGCTCTAATGGTGGATTACAAGCAACTCTTCAAGAATCTCCTTGTTGCCAAAACTCCAAATCAAACTTCCTAGGTTTCTCCAGGTGTTTTACGGTTACCAAGGCTCCAAGAATGTCCAGAGAATGTTTTTCAATGAATTCCTCATGAAATGGCTGCCTTCTTCATTAAAAACCCTCTTTTTGGAGCCAAAAGAACGTAACAGAATTTTAACAGGATATCGCGGCCTCCTGGAAGTGTGTCGCGGCCTCCTGCGATGTGTGCCTCCAAACTGAGAAACTATGCCTCGGCATCCTGGCAGGATGCCTCGGCCTCCTGTGAGAATGCTTCCCAAACTGACATACTATGCCGCGGCCTTGGAGAGGGATGCCACGACCTCTTGTGGTTTTCATTTAATAGCCATTTTCTTCTTCAGAATGCACACAATACTTGACTTCTTAGGTACCTTATGTTGTTCCCTCAATTCAATTATCTTTCTTGAGCTTTCGCACTCTTTCTTTTCTCTAATTCTTCATGAACCATGGAATTCAACCACCTATCAAGCATGAAAATTAAGTGATTACTAATTCCAAAAATAATTCATTAAAACTTGTTCATATTGATCAAAAGAGTTCTCAATAGGTTTCAACTCCACTAAAGCTCCTACAAAATTAACTTCAAGCTCAATATATCAAGAAAATATGAGGAAACTAACACAAATTAACATAATTGGTGATCATTTAACTCTATATTTGTAGAGTTATCACACTCCCAAACTTAGAATTTTGCTAGTCCTCGAGCAAAACAAAAACAAACTAAAAGCCAAAACATACTCAAATATGGCAATACCAGGTATTAAAAATCATTCGTATCCTCATAAATTGCTTCACAATCTAATTTCAAAGTGTCACACATGAAGAATCCAATTGCCACATTGTCTCTCACATGCAACTCTCATGCACAAATGACTTTCTAAAAACATGAATGAAAGACACAATCTCTTCATAAAGTACAAACCCAGATAGGTTCATAAAACTACAAGTGCATATCAATCCCACATCCATAAGGTTGTTTTTCACCTTTCTCTCCACTAATGTAAACAACACACAACCAAGGATCAAAAGGGACTTTACAAAGCTTGTAATGAAAGGCCATGGGTATGAGTTAAGAAAGAAGTAATTAAGATACAAAATCATGCAAATTTCACAATTCAAGCCTCAAAATACTGAACAAGTGCAAAACGGAGCATAAGAAACAATGCAACATTCACTTTTTTTTCTTATTTCTTTTCTTTCTTCTTCTTTTTCAAGAACCTCCACTCCCAAACTTATTTCTTTGCAATACTTTGGGTAGACTTCTTTTTTTTTCTTTTTGAATTTTTTTTTCTTCTTCGAAATTTTTCAGCTCCACAAAACTTCATACACAAAAATAATGAAGACTTGAATAATAAAATAAAACAGGATATGCACTCAAAAAATGTTATGTAAGAGAGGAATTTTTTTTTATGTGGGTATAGAAAAAGAAAAATATGGGTAAAAGAAAAGAAATAGAGGCCAAACAATAACAAGGTTGCAAAAGGGACCTAAGGATATATTGTGTTTATAGGTTGGCTTGAAAGGCTCAAACGGTCCAAAGAAGGCCCTTATCATTTCCTTAATCATGCACTGCCTAGGATTTCGCCTCAAAAGAGAATCAAACAACTTATAGATGCAAAATATCCATACACAAGCAATCTCATAAACTTTCTCTAAGCCTGACGTCATTGCATAATCCAAGGTCTATCAATCATAAAGATGAGAAGAACATCTATACACAATCGAAACACTGGAGATGAGTGTAACTCACGAATTCTCGTATGATATCTCATGAAATCAGATCAATCCACAATTCAAACAATCATTGGATATTCAATTCAACACACCGACATGCACAGAATAACTCAAAACACAAAAAGGGTGATAATGACAAAATAAAATCAATAAATACTGGATGAAAATAATGCAAGAAAGGAAAGAAAAACTCTTTTTGATGACCGACAACTATATACATCCCCGTACAAAGGCTCTGAATTCAAGGAGACACCTAAGCCGACTCAACATCACCTTCAAAACAAAAACATAAAAATAAGAAATAACAAAATAAAATAAAAAACAAAAGAGAAAAAGAGAGAAAATTTGGGTTGCCTCCCAAAAAGCACTTGTTTAACGTCATTAGCTCGACGTTGCCTTTTATTCAATTAAGGTGGCCTGAAACAAGAGAAATAGGATGACATTTTTCTCTTATAAGCTCTTTGCCTCCATACTCTGTCATTGCCTTTGAAATCCCTACAAGTGTTAGGAACTTGACTTGAACCAAGTTGTTCGGAATAAACCTTTGCTTGAAAAATCTCATCAGGCCATGGAGGTCTCAATTTTTCAACAGATAAGGGATTAACTTGCAATGAACCATGGATAATGGGAGGACCTTTTTCTGTACCAATAATTTCACATAGAGAAGAACCTTTCTCTTTTTCATCAATAATTTTAGATGTGGGAGAGTCAATAATAATGGACGAAGAATAGTTCTTATCATCCAACCCCTTTTTAAATCTACTTTGAATACAATTAACAGGGGCATAAAGATCTGATGTTGGGGCAAACTTAATAAAAACATTTATAGTCACTTGATCTCCATCCACCCTCAAAATAAGCTCTTCTCTAGGGACATCAATCAGCGCTCCTGATGTTGCTAGGAATGGTCTCCCAAGAATGAGCGGGATATCAGCATCCTCATCTATATCCAAAATAATGAAATCTGAAGGGAATATGAATTTATCAACTTTTACAAGCACATCCTCTATAATTCCCCTAGGAAAAGCATATGATCTATCTGCCAATTGGAGAGTGACAGATGTAGGCTTAGCTTCTCCCAAGCCCAACTTTTGAAAAATAGACAATGACATCAAATTAATACTTGTACCCAAGTCACATAATGCCTTACCAAAGAAATGGCTCCCAATAGTGCACGGGATAGTGAAGCTTCCGGGGTCCTTTAGCTTAGGAGGTAGCTTGTTCTGAAGAATAACACTACATTCCTCCATCAATGCAACTGTCTCAAATTCACCCAACCTTCTTTTCTTGGATAGGATGTCCTTCATAAATTTCACATAACTTGGCATTTGCTCTAATGCTTCAGCAAATGGTATGTTGATGTGAAGTTTCTTGAATACCTCTAAGAATTTCTTGAATTGAGACTCATCCTTGTATTTCTGTGACCTTTGAGGAAACAAAGGAGGTGGGGGAGGTTGGGGGTGTAGATTGAACTTATTCTTGAACTTGCTTTTCTTTCTCCTGTTCCTTTTGAGGCTTCTTTTGAAAGGTGAGAGCCTTTTCTGGATTAGCAACTACTGTCTTACCACTTCTAAGAGTGATTGCACTACAATTCTCCATGTTCTCTTGTTTTGGATTAGGCTCTGTGTTACTAGGAAGATTGCCAGGTGGACAGTTGTTTAAAGCTGCCGCTAATTGGCTCACTGGATTCTCCAAGTTTCGAAGAGAAGCTGCTTGGCTTTGGATCAATGTATCATTTTTGGCCATATATTGCATGAGCATATCTTCTACAGATGGCCTCTTCTCTTGTTGAGGAGCATTGTTTAGTTGATTAAACCCCGAAGGAAGCCCTTGAGATCTTGATGAAGAGGCATTCTGATTCTGATTCCAGGCAAAATTAGGGTGATTCCGCCATCTTGGGTTATAAGTGTTGGAATATGGACTATTTTTCAGTTGATTAAAGCGTCCAACAAAATTCATAGCCTCAGAATTCATATTACACTGCTCAGAAGAATGTGCATCTCCACAAAAATGACATGTAACAAAAGGACTCTGCTGAGATTTAACACCCAAACCATCAAACTTCTGTGAAAGTGCAGAAATCTAAGCACTTAAAGCCGTGAGAGCATCAACCTCAAATACTCCAACAGTTTTTCTTGGACTGTGTCTCTCCGAAGGCCAATAAATATTGTTGGATGCCATTATATCCAACAGATTAAATGCTTCATCCTCAGATTTACTCATAAGTGCCCCACCTACTACTGTATCAATTGTAGTTCTCAATGGCCCGTTCAAAGCAGTATAAAATGTATGCACCTGCAGCCACTTATTAATACCATGATGAGGGCATTTGCGAAGAAGATCTTTATATTGTTCCCAAGCTTCATAGAGTGACTCAGATTCATACTGAGAAAAATAAAAAATCTCTTTCCTGATTTGAGCTGTCTTGGACGGGGGAAAGAACCTCTACAAGAACTTATGAGCCAATTCATCCCAAGTAGTGATAGATCCCCCAGTTAAAGAATGAAGCCAACTCTTGGCTTTGTCATGCAATGAGAAGGGAAATAATCTCAACCGAATAGCATCTTCAGAAACTCCATTGTGCTTGAAAGTATCACAAATTTCAAGAAAATTCCTGACATGATCGTTCGGATCCTCATTGGGCAAACCACAAAATTGGATAGAGGTCTGAATCATTTGAATAATGGCTGGCTTGATTTCAAAGTTGTTAGCCTGGATAGCTGGCCTCCAAATGCTAGAGTTAAGATCTTGAACTTGAAGGATAGCATAATCCCTCAAGGATTTTGGAGTTCGTTCTTCTGCCATTGGTGATAGATTACTCGTTGCCTCTTGTCGTTCTCTTCTAATCCGTCTAAGAGTTCTCTCTATTTCTGGACCAAAATCAATAAGTTCAAGGCTTCGGGTGGGTCGCATACAACCACGAAGAGTACCTGAAAAATAGAAGAGTTCCAATAGAACAATTAAGTAAAATGAGAAATGAAAAATCTTTAACAAAAGTAACAAGTCTGAATTATTAGTAAAGTGATTCACGAACTAATATTAGCAAGAAAAATTAGCAATTAGTCCCTGACAACAGTGCCAAAAACTTGATGAGACTTTTTGTGCAAGTATACACGTTGCTCAAGTAATAAAGTGAAAAGTACGAGTCGATCCCACGAGCACTAGAACTAATTTTCCAACTAAGTATTAGAATAGAAAGCTTTACTAATATCCAAACAACAATAAATTGAGGTGTAAAGAATAAAGGCTTAGAGTAACCTAACTTGAAACAACAAATAACACGTAATAATATTAACTAAATATCAAATTTCCACAATGGTAAAAACCTAGGATTGTAACCTTTCTTGATATTTCACTTGGTTTAAATTATACTCATTAGCCCACTCAATGTTACTTGAAGAATTAATCTAGAACTCTAGTGTAAACATACCCCTCTCCCGATGGCAATATGACCTTTCCCTCTTAATCAACACATAATATCCCTATTAGGGTCAATTAACAAAGAAGCATTATATCGAGCAAGTTCTATGCAAGATTACACAAGGTCCTAAGCATATCCGTATGTCTTAGAATAAAACCACCAATTCAACCTTTGAGTTGGAAGTTCAAGTGTCACCCATTCTAGTTCTAGATTCAATTTACCTTTTCCAAGTTCAAATCAAATCCAAATATCTATCAATTAGTGGCCAAACAATCAATAACATGAAGCATAAGAATGGATAACAACTTCTCATAACATTGAAATAGGTAAACAATCATTAAATAAACCAAGCTACATATCAATAGGAGTTACAATCCTAGAAACGAATTTAGCTCATGTTCAACATTTGGGGACAATCAATTAAGTCAAATAATACATCCATCAAAGCCATAACAAAGAAAAATGAGAAAACCACAAAGAAACCCAAGAGAAATGATGAAGAAGATGAAGGACAAGCAAGCTCCAATGGTGGATTGCAAGTAACTCTTCAAGAATCTCCTTATTGCCAAAACTCCAAATCAAACTTCCTAGGTTTCTCCAAGTGTTTTACAGTTGCCAAGGCTTCAAGAATGTCCAGAGAATGTTTTCCAATGAATTCCTCACGAAATGGCTGCCTTCTTCATTAAAAACCCTCTTTTTGGAGCCAAAACGACGTAACAGAATTTTAACAGGATGCCGCGGCCTCCTGGAAGTGTGCCGCGGCCTCCTGCGATGAGTGCCTCCAAATTGAGAAACTATGCCTCGGCATCCTGGCAGGATGCCTCGGCCTCTTGCGAGAATGCTTCCCAAACTGACACACTATGCCGCGGACTTGGAGAGGGATGTCGCGGCCTTGGAGAGGGATGCTGCGACCTCCTGTGGTTTTCATTTAAAAGCCATTTTCTTCTTCAAAATGCACCCAATACTTGACTTCTTAGGTACCTTATGTTGTTCCCTCAATTCAATTATCTTTCTTGAGCTTTCAAACTCTTTCTTTTCTCCAATTCTTCATGAACCGTGGAATTCAACCACGTATCAAGCATAAAAATTAAGTGATTACTAATTCCAAAAATAATTCATTAAAACTTGTTCATATTGATCAAAAGAGTTCTCAATAGGTTTCAACTCCACTAAAGCTCCTACAAAATTAACTTCAAGCTCCATATATCAAGAAAATATGAGGAAACTAACACAAATTAACACAATTGGTAATCATTTAACTCTACATTTGTAGAGTTATCAAGCATTTGGGATTAACTATGACTACGTTGCCGTATGATTTGAGTTTTAGTACTCCTACTGATAAGCCTATGATAACTACAAAAGTATGCTTGAATTGCCTTGTATGTGTTAGGGATAGAATATTTCATGTGGATTTAATCTGTTTGCCTCTTTCCAAGATTAATGTAATCTTAGGAATGGATTGGTTATCTTCTAACCATATCCTGATAGACTGTGCTGGTAAGACATTAGTTTTTCCTGAGGTTAAGGATTCTAGATTCCTAACGGCTACTCAAGTGGAAGCTTGTTTGAAGGAAGGAGATCAAGGGTACTTGTTGATGTTTTCTATGGAGGTTCAATGTGAAGACGTTCTGAAGGATATTTTTGTTGTGAATGAATTTCCTGAAGTGTTTCTTGAAGATATACCTAGAATACTACCCGAAAGAGAAATCGAATTCTCTATTGATTTGGTACCTAGAGCTGGACCTATATCTATGGCGCCTTATCGGATGTCTCCAGTAGAGTTGGCAGAGCTTAAGAAACAATTGGAGGATTTGTTGGAGAAGCAGTTTATGAGACCAAATGTATCACCTTAGGGAGCTCTAGTGTTGTTAGTAAAGAAGAAGGATGGGATTTCTCGTCTATGTGTAGACTACCGGCAATTGAACAAGATTACAATCAAGAACAAGTATCCACTACCAAGAATCGATGATTTGATGGACCGATTGAGAGGAGCCACAATATTTTCTAAGATTGACTTAAGTTTTGGTTATCACCAGATACATGTAAAGGTGGAAGATATCCCAAAGACTGCATTTCGGACATGATATGGGCATTATGAGTATCAAGTGATGCCTTTTGGTGTGACTAATGCACCTGCGATATTTATGGACTTTATGAACTGAATTTTCCATTCATACTTGGATAAGTTTATTATTGTCTTTATTGATGACATCTTGATTTATTCTCGAAGTTAGGAGGAGCATGCTGAATATCTCAGAGTGGTTCTCCAGATTTTGAAGGAGAATAAGTTGTATGTCAAGTTATCCAAATGTGAATTTTGGTTGAGCGAAGTACAATTTTTGGGGCATGTCATATCGGCGGATGGAATTGAAGTTGATGCTTCAAAGGTGGAGACAGTTGTTGAATGGGAGAGACTAAAGACTATATTGGAGATCCGTAGTTTCATTGGATTGGATGGTTATTATCGATGATTCATAGAGGGGTTTTCAAAAGATTGCAGGACCTCTTACCCAACTTACACGAAAGAATCAAGCGTTTGTATGGACTGAGGCATGCGAGGAAAGTTTTCAGGAGTTGAAAAGACGACTGACTACTTCAGCGATTTTGATTCTGTCTGATCCGAACGAATCTTTCGAGGTATATTGTGATGCTTTGTATCAAGGATTGAGTTATGTCCTTATGCAGAACTATAAGGTTGTGGCATATGCGTCGAGGCAGTTGAAAGTGCATGAGAGGAATTATCTGACTCATGACTTAGAGTTGGCAGCAGTAGTGTTCGCATTGAAGGTATGAAGACATTTCTTTTATGGGGCAACATTCACTATTTTTAGTGACCATAAAAGTTTGAAGTATCTGTTTGACCAGAAAGAGTTGAACATGAGACAAAGGCGTTGGCTAGAGCTTCTGAAAGACTATGACTTTTAGTTACAGTATCATCCCGGAAAGGCGAATGTCGTAGTGGATGCTTTAAGTAGGAAAGCACTTAATGCTTCTGTTATGATGATTAAGGAGAAATACCTGATAGATGAGTTTTGGGATATACGATTATCTGTGAAGTTGACATCGGGAAAGATGTGTTTGAACATGATCACTATTTCGAATGACTTGATGGGTAGAATACGAGAAGGCCAAAATAGTGATCAGTATTTACAAGAAGCAAAGGAAGCAATAAGTCAAGGAGCAAAATTAGAATTCAACGAAGGTGTCCATGGGATTCTGAAGTTCAAGGGAAGAGTTTGTGTACCAAACGATCCAGAACTAAGGAGATCAATTTTGGATGAAGCTCATAGAAGTAAGTTGAGTATGCATCCGGGAGCCATGAAGATGTACCAAGATTTGAAATAGCTATATTGGTGGCAAGGAATGAAGAGGGATGTAGCTGAATATGTATCATCCTGTTTGATTTGTCAGAAGGCCAAAGTGGAACATCAGAGACCATCAGGAATATTGCAACCTTTGCTTATTCCTGAGTGGAAATGGGATGACATAGCAATGGATTTCGTCATGGGACTACCGAAAACTCGAAAGAGTCACTATTCTATATGGGTAATTATTGATCAGCTTACAAAGTCAGCGCACTTTTTACCAATTAATATTAAGTACTCAATGGAGAAGTTGGCTCAAGTGTACATCAATGAAATTGTTAGACTTCATGGTGTATCATCCAGTATTATATCTGATCAAGATCTGAGATTTACGTCAAGATTCTGGAATAGTTTGCAAGAGGTGATGGGAACAAAGCTACGTTTGAGTTCTGCTTACTATCCACAAACAGAAGTTCAATCAGAAAGGACGATTCTGTCATTGGAGGACATGTTGAGAGCTTGTGCTCTAGAGCAAACTGGTTGTTGGGATGAATTTCTACCGTTGATAGAGTTCACTTACAACAATAGTTTCCATTCGAGCATAGGGATGACACCCTATGAGGCATTATATGGGAGAAGATGTAGAACGCCATTGTGTTGGTACCACGATGGTGAAAGTACTATGGTAGGACCCGAATTTGTGCAGCAGACTACAGAGAAGGTGAAGATGATCCAAGATAAGATAAGGACAACTCAGACGCGGCAAAAGAGCTATACAAATAAAAAACAGAGACTGCTTGAATTTGAAGAAGGTGACCATGTATTTCTACGTGTGATGCCTATGAATGGAGTTGGACGAGTAATCAAGTCGAGGAAGCTTACTCCGAAGTTTATTGGATCGTATCAGATACTTCGTCGGGTAGGTCTGGTAGCTTACCAGATTGCACTACCATTGTTCTTATTAAATCTTCATAATGTATTTCACATATCACAATTATGGAAATATATTTCTGATCCGACTCATGTCATCAAACCAGACACCGTATAACTGAAGGAGAATTTAACCTATGAGACGTTTTCAATCAAGATTGAAGATCAAAGGATAAAGTAGCTCCGAGGAAAGGACACCACATTGGTTAAAGTGGTATGGAATGATGTAAGTGGTGAAGCCACTTGGGAGTTGGAAGAGAAGATAAGAGAGCAGTATCCATTTTTATTTTGAATATGTGTCAAGTTTCGAGGACGAAACTTAATTTTAGAGGGGGAGAGTTGTAACACCCCCAAATTCTAACTATGTTAATAGTAATAGCAGAATTACACTGTTTTGTATTTTCTGTGTGTTATAAAAATAATTTGACTGTTCTGAGATCATTTTTTATCATTTTGTGTGATTTGCTATGGGTCAAGAAAATAATAATTTTCTTGACCAAAAAAATCTTATTTTAATTAATTGGGGCTGGGGGATCTTACTAAACCTAATTTTGATTGATATATATATTAATTTTTTAATTTTTAGAATTTAACTGTGTAATAAAATAATTTTATATTATTATAATATTATTTTATTCGACAGTACCTACTATCTTAAAAATAGTAAAAATCTGCTTCAAAATGATCCAGGACCTGAAAAAGTCTATGGGACCCACGTTTAGAGTAGCAGTCGACGATTTTAACTGGACCAAATTCTAAACCAATAGGAACAAGTTAACAAAGGAGGCTTGAAAACTCTAAACCAATGAGAATTAGTCAGATAAAGAAGCATAGACTTCATTAAGGACCATTGGATGAAAAGAATGATTTAGATGCTTTTGATCATAACCATTGATCCGATCAATGGTGTAAAATGAATCTTGATAAAACTTCTAAGTAATATCCACCGTAGATGAGATCAATGGATAGGAAACCAAGTTGATTCCAATGACTAAGATGAAGTCAACAATAGTGGCTTGACTTTGCTTAGTAACTAATTAAACCTAATTTGGTTAATCTAATGGCCTAATTAACAAGCTAAGTAAACTAATCTAATTGTTAGTTAGTTATAATTTAATTCTTAATTAAATATCCTAATTTTAATTAGAGACTATGATATATGCCATAATATGTCTAATTAATCAATTATGTAATTGGAATGTTAATTAAGATTGATTAGGAAACTTAACCTAACTAATTAACTAATTAATTAGCATGCAAGTGGATTTTAATTGAAGTCAATTAAGCCCCTAAAACCCACTTGAACCCCACGGCCAAGAGGCCTTGTTCCACCATGTTCTCCATTATTCTTGAACCATCCAAGTGACCATGCATGACAAGTTGATGACATAGGCCATGTGCCATGCAATTGGATATTTTAATTTCATGCAAATCCCTTCAAACTCTCCAACACTCACACGGAAGCCCATTCCCAATTTACATGCAATATTCACTTTTCTCTCTCACCCAAAAAGCTTAAATTATTTCCTCTCAAAATTCCAATAACACCAAAGCACCATTTTCCTTCCTTTTCTCTCGATATGGTTCAGCCCCTACCCCCATAAACACTATCAATCATCTATAATTTTCACTCTCATCATTTTCTTAAAGCTAGACAACCTTCTAAACACTTTCCATTTAGGAATTTTTCCAAAAATCACACTCTAAGTGCTTCAAAATCCAAGTTCTATCTTACTTCCTTAGAGGTAAATTTGTGATTCTTTAATTTTAATTCAAGTTTTTGATTTTCTAAACCATGTTTGTTCCATGGTTTATTATTATTGAGCTTTGTATGTGATTTTACTAATTGTTTTAGAATTGTTAGGAATTGTTTGTGGCCTGTACGAAATCAAGGAGAAGGAGAAGAGCTTGAAAGCCTTGTCTTCAAGAGGTAAGAGAGAGATTTTACATCACCAACTAAGTTTTGGTGGTGTGGGGATGGTTTTGTTCGGTGAAAAACCCAGAAGGGTTTATTCACCTATTGTTTGATGCTCTTTGATTGTGTTTGTGATGTGTATGATTTTGTTTCTATGCTTGCATGTGTGATAATATGCTTAAAGCTTTGATATTATGTGTGTATGTATAATTATGAAAGCATGAAGATGTATATATAGTTTAGGATGTGAACAACATGATTAAACGATTGTATGAATGCTCTAAAGAGCAAGGAGGCTCACGGCCTTACCATGGAAAAGAGGACCAAAGTCCTTAAACTGATGAATTAAAATGAGAACTGAGAGATCTAATTGAATTTGGAAAAGTTTGAGTATAGCAAAGTAAAATGATTTTTATGTGAAGTAAAGAAAAGAAATAACAATTTTTGAAAAACAATACAATTACTAAATTTTAGAAGGGTTATACCGCAAATTTTTATAAAAGAGGAACTAAATTGTAAATATTATTTAAATGAGGGGCCATTGTATAAATACTTATTTTTAGAGGAGTCATATTGTAAATATTATTTTTAGAGGGTCATATTGCAAATATTATTTTTAGAGGGGTCATATTACAAATATTTTATAAAAGAGAGACTATTTTGTAAATATGAATTTTATGAAGGGCTATTTCGTAAATATGATTTTTAGGAGGGACTATTCCATAAATATTATTTTGTGAGGGACCGTTTTGGAAATATTAATTGAAAAGGACTAAAACATAATTATTATGTTTTTGAGGGGCTATTATGCGAATATGAAAAATAAAGTGATTTTTTAGTATTCAATGAGAAAAATAATATTTTTGGATTTAAAACGTAAGAAAAATATTTACGCAATTTGAAAACGTAGAAAAATCGCTACGCGATTTGAGAAGGCGACATAATTGAGTCGCGATTAAGAAAATGTGAAAATATGACTACGCAATTAAAATACAGTACTACTACTATTAGATTATTGTGTGGACCCCAAATATGTGATATGAATTGGAAATATGAATAGTGCATAGTACATGTATTGGAAAGGTCCGATGGAGAGTCACTAGTTGACCTTGGGGGCATTGGGTGCGGGTTGCCTACAATGGGCAGTTGGTAGCTCTTCTGTGCCATAGGTTAGACCAACGCAACACACCAATGATCCTAACCGAGGCACTATCCTTAATTAAGATCTGATAAAGACTGTCATGTATATGCTAGATGTGCAAGATTGAGCACGTGATCCGAGGCATATTGGTATCGACAAATCTTTTCGATCACTCTCTCCGACCTGAGTTGTAACTCTATGGAGTAGGAAATTGAGTCTGTGTGCTTACATATAGTCATTGAGGGCATTATCATAAATATTGTTTATGATAATTGATTTATGGAATATTTGATTATTGGTAGTGGCATGATTGTAATTATTGTATGTTACATATTTTGTGATAATAATGATGTTAGTGGCATAACTGTAATTATGGTGTGATAGCTGTATGAGATATTGCATGTGTTTATCTTCATTGCTACCATACTAGTAATAGCGTAGGTGATCTCACCTCTTTGTATGTCCATTCTGCATTATATTTATAATTGTAAAGACGTCGAGCAAGAAATGGAGCAGGAAGATAAGGAGGAGCAGATCCCTGTTGAGGACGTAGTTTTGAAGAAATAGAGATGCCTAGTTTCCTTAGCTACATGAGGTTCACGTTTCTAGGAGGAGAGGAGGCGTGACATGTCGACTTAGATAGAGAGAGTATTTACTATATGGGGGACTTAAATATTAGATTGAGTAGATTACATCTAGGACATCCGTACTTTAGTGTTAACATATATATGCACCTAGAGTTTCTAATTTCTATTAGGCAGTACTGGGGGGCTTACTATCGTACCCCTAGTGAGGTCAATGTTGTGTCGTCTGCTCGGACACCTGTCCGTAGGACTTCACATCATGATGTATTCTTGTATGCTAAGGAATCTAGGGAGGACCCGTCTGAGGGTCCTGCTGTTTAGTAGGACTTGGGCAATATAATAGTTTAAGTTAAAGTTTGAAGTTTTAATATTTTGAAAATCTAGTTTGTAAAATATCTAAGTATGACAATACTAAGGCTTGTATATGTATATATGATGTAAATTATTTGTGACAGCGTTGTTATGTTTCTATTTTCTGCTAAGTTATCTTGTTATCATCAAGAAATTTTATAACTCGTATTTATAATACAAGCACGATTTCTAATGAAGAGGTAATTTGGTAATTAAGTAACATAAAATGTGGCGCCCTAAGGAGGGTGTTACACACTTCATGAAGTTTATTCCTAAAGACCTATTTGGTACCTATAATTTAATGATCATTGGGCCTTAGAACTAATTCCTAAACTTAATTTCTTTTAAATTGGTTTAGCTCCTCCTATATGGCCAAGATCCAATATTCATATTTAAAGGCCTCATTTATGTCTTTAGGCTAAATATGTGAAACAAAAGCTATGTCATTACATGCTTTTCTAATTGAGTTTTGAGTACTTACACCTTTAGATACATCACCTATAACTTGGTCAAGCAGATGGTATCTTGAGGTCCGCCACTCCTTAGGTAGGTCCATGACTTGTGAATTCGCTTGTTTTGAGGGGTCCTCTTGACTTTCCTATTGCTTCTTCTCTTCTTTCTCCTTGTTTTCCAAGTGTGTTTTTGCCAAAATCTCTGCAACATCATCATTTGGATTAGTTTCATCAAATGCAACATGAATCAACTCTTCAATAGTCATAGTTCTTTTATTGTAAAATCTATAAGCCTTACTATGATTTGAATAGCCAAGAAATATACCTTCATCATACTTAGCATCAAACTTCCCCAAGTTATCATTTTCATTATTTAAAACAAAACATTTACATCCAAAAATATGAAAATGTGAAACATTTGACTTTCTTCCTTTGTATAGTTCATAGGAGGTTTTCTTTAAAATTGGCCTAATTAGGGCCCTGTTCATTACGTAACAAGTAGTACTTACCACATCGACCCAAAATACTTAGGAAGAGTAGTCTCATTGAAAATAGTTCTTGTCATTTCTTTCAAAGATTGATTTTTCCTTTCTACAACTCCATTTTGTTGTGAAGTTCTTGGGACATAAAAATTATGCTCAATGCCATGTTCATCACAAAAAATTTTGAAATCATGATTTTCAAACTCACCACCATGGTCACTTCTTATGAATGTAATATCAAAACCTTTTTCATTTTAGATAACTTTGGCAAGTTTCTTAAAGGGTAGAAATGTGTCATTTTTATGAGCAAGGAATAAGGTCCATGTAAACCTAGAAAAATCATCCACAATCACTAATGCATACTAATTCCCACCAAAGCTCATTGTTCTAGAGGGACCAAAAAGATCCATGTGCAAAAGTTGTTCTAGAAGTTGAAATAACATTTTTAGCTTTGAAAGAAACCTTTACTTGTTTTCCCTTTTGACATAGTCCAATTACTAGCTCTTTAAAGACCAACTTATTTAAGTAATCCATATGAATGTGTGCAATTCTTCTATGCCATAACCATGAATCATCTTCTTTACTCATAAAGCATTTCACATCATTTGAAGATATATTATCAAGACTATTCATATAAATATTATTTACTCTATGACCAATAAATTTTACTTGCTTATCATCTTTTCCTTTAATTATGCAACAATGAGAATTAAATATAACTCTATTACCTTTATCACATAATTGACTAATACTAAGAAAGTTATGTTTAAGTCCTTCAACTAGCAACACATTATCAATAGAGGAAGAGGAAATTTTACTAACTTTGCCAATTCCAAGAATCTTCCCTTTGTTGTTATCTCTATAGGTTATGTGTCCATGTATCTTGGGAACAAGGAAAGAAGACTTGGATTCATCTCTGGTCATGTGCTTGGAGCAGTCACTATCAAGATACCAATTTGAGCTCTTGTTCTTCAAGCACACCTACAACACATATTCAATTTTTAACTTTTGATACCCAAATTTTCTTGGGTCCTTATGTGTTAGCTTGTGACATTGTGTCTTTGGGAACCCAAACCATTTTAGTCCCCACTTTAGTGTTAATATTCTTTCTCACATTGCATGTTGATGCACTATGTCCTTTCTTTCCAATATGAAAACATTTAATGAAAGGGCTACTTGAAGTGCTTTTAGGAACAAAGAAATTTTGAAAAAATTTTATTCTTTTTTGGATTTATATCCTAAACTCATTTTTTTTTTGAAAAAAACACCTTTATTTTCAAAGCAAAACATTTACATTGTCTCTACCAAAAGTAAATTTTACAAGAGTGTTCTTTATTCAATTTCTATTTCAAGAGCTTGACATGATAAACAAGAAGTGGATGTTGATGCATGTGAGGAGCATGTTATGCAAGAAGAGTTAGCATCAATTAATCCTAATGTTTCATTCTCAATTTTTAATTCTTCAATTTCTTTGTTTAAGATACTAATTTTATTTTCCAAAGAAGAAATTGTTTTCTTAGATTAAGAAACTAACTTTGTGAGCCTTAGAGATTCATCGTGCAATTCTTTGAAAGCATCTTGTAGTTCATTATAAAAAAGAGATAAGTCAAGGTTTGAATTTAACTCCATATCACTTCATCTTCTTCTTCTCCTCTGGCCATAAAACATAGGTTAGCTTCTTCATTGTCCGAGCTATCCATGGAATCCATGTCATTGTCGTCCTATGTTATGTATACTCTCCTTCCTTTCTTCTCCTTGGAAGGTATCTTTTCAAATCTCTCCACCTTCTTTTGATACATGGGACATTTCTCCTTCATGTGTCCTGATTTTTCGTATTCGTAGCATGTGAGTTTGGATGGTGTACCTTCCCCTTTGTGATGAGTCTTCTTTGGTAGGAAAGGCGGGCCTTCTTTGATTTCCTTTCTTTCTAAGAAATTTTTTAAATTTCTTTACTAGGAAACCAAGGTTTTCTTCATTTAACTCAAAGTTCTCCATGTCATCTTCTTCATCTTCATTATCATCGTCAATAGTTGAGGAGGTGGCTTTAAGTGCAATCTCCTTCTTTTTCTTATCATGTTCGACACTTTGGTCAAGCCTGTTGAGTTCCAAATCGTGCTTTTGAAGTTTCCCAAAGAGAGTAGAAAGAGTCATGGTTACCAAGTTTCTTGATTTTGAAATAATTGTGACCTTAGGCTGCCAAATCCTACTTAAACAATAAGATCCTTATTAGAAAAGGTCTTACCTAATGATGCAAGATGATTTATAATGTGGGTGAACCGCTTTTGCATTTCTTGAATGCTTTCTCCTTGGTTCATTCTAAATAATTCATATTCGTGGGTTAGAGAATTGTTTCTCGACCTCTTTACTTCACTAGTACCTTCATGGGTAACTTGCAAAGTATCCCATATTTCTTTAGAAGTTTTACAGTTTGAAATTCTAAAAAATTCATCATACTCGAAAGTAGTGGTAATGATGTTTTTGACTCTAAAATTATATTGAACCTTTTTCTTGTTTTCATCAGTCCATTCACTTCTTAGTGTCTCAGCTTTTACACTATTGACCTTACGTGTGGTCACAAAAGCACCATTTTCAATAGCGTTCCACACATCTAGATCAATAGCTTCAACGAAGATTTTCATTCTTTTCTTCTAATAGGCATAACATCCCCATTGAAAAAAGGTGGTCAATTTATGGAAGATTCTTTCTAAAAAAACATTTGAAGAAGCCATGTTCTCTTGAAGCTGCTAAGCTCTTTACACAATAGCCTAACTCTAATACCACTTGTTATCCAAATGGCTTCTATACTCAAGAGGGGGTGAATTGAGTAATTAAAATTTCATTGAAAAACTTTTCAGTAGCACACCATAATATTATTAAAAATATAGAAAAACGAATACCAAATCAAAAACATTTGGGGACTAAAGCCAAAACCCATGCAAGGAAAGAAAGACTATCTAAACCTATAATTAGGAAGACCATACTTATTGCTGTAAAAGTCTTCACTAATAAATGTAGGGATCAAGTCCCACTAAATGAAACATTAGGAATTCACCCCAAAAGAAGCTAACTTATCTGGACAAGAATTCCCCTCTCTATAAATGTGAGATACTACAAAATGCATACTCCAAGTAAGGTTCATACAATTCCTCCATCTAGTCCTAAGTTTCCAAGGCACCAGCTCAATGGAAGTAAAGGCCAAAACCACTAATTTAGAATCACATTCTAACCAAATCTTATGCCATCCTTTTTGATATGCAACTTCAATGGCAATCATTGCTGTAGTAATCTTAGCATAAAGAAAGAAAGTGGATCCAATAAAAGATGCAAAGCAACCAAGGACAGCAGTATTGCAATCTCTAAAGATGCTACCAACAGCAGCAGGTCCAGGAGAACCTCTAGCCAAGTCGTCTATATTGCATTTGATCCATCCACAAATTGGAGGAAACCAAATCACTTGTTTAATAGAAAGAGCTTTGGAGGGGTGCCCTATAATTTTGAGAAGCTTAAGAGTAATGAATTCCACAATGGAGGAAGACATGTGGTCCTTAGAAAGATTCCTAAAGATAGAAATAGAAACAATCACCGTATTAATAACTAATTTCAAAGGAATGCTAGAGTTGTCAAATCTATTCTTACTGCGGCAGAACCAAATGATCCAGATAATGTTAATGAGACTAACTAGGATCAAATCTTTCAATTGAGTGCTGCAGTTGCTGTTATAAACTGAGAATATAGACTTAAAAGTGGATAAATCAATGGAGTAGTTAATAATAGAGCTAAACAAATTCCAAAGTGCTTGAGCAAAATTACATTCCAGAAACAAATGAAACGATGATTCATCAGTCAAACCGCACTGACTGCATATAAAAATGTGATACACCCCCTATTTCTCAAATTCTCATCAGTTGGCATCTTGTTTTGTAACAACCTCCAAACAAGAAAGGACCTAGAAGGAGGAATTGAGCCACTCTAGATTAATTTACTCCAATGAACAGTAGATTTGGGAGGATGCAGATGGAGATAGAAATCTTTAAAAGTTAAAGAACCAGAGTCTGTGCGCACCTAAACAAGGTAATCTACATTAGAGTATGTAGGGATTGAAACCAGAAGAATGTCATTTTCTGAGTCAGGAAACTTAGTATCAAGAACTGGAGGGATAAACCAGTAGTTTCCTTGAATGAATTCATTAACAGAAGCCTACAAAGTATTAAAGATGGGTAGGAATTTGCAACAGGTCAACAATAGGCTAGTCTAGCCAATTATCAGTCCAAAAATTGATTGATTTTCCATCTCCAATTTGCCAAATCCTGTTAGTAAAAATAGATTGAAGATGAGTTCTTAAAGCAGGCCAAATAGATGACTTTACATAGTAGGCAATTGGAACCTTCTTCTTAAGGAACCTGGCTCTAATCAGGCTAGCCCACTGCTTGTTAGAATATATCAATTCCTAGGTCAACTTTAACATAGCAGCATCATTTATAGACCTAAGAGATCTCAAGCCAAGTCCACCCTCATTGATGGGAGAATAAACAATGCTCCAAGCCATAGTAAAAACTTTCCTAACCAATATATCACTAGACCAAATAAAGTTTCTGATGCATTTATCCAGCATTTTCAACATTTCAATAAGCCAAGCATACACCTAAAAACTATATAACATCATACCATGAATAATGGATTTGACAAGTTGAACCCTTCCCGTTATAAACAAGAGAGAGCCCTTCCAAGAAGCTAATTTAGCTATAATTTTATCTGCTATAGGATATAAGTATATCTTCTTTGGCTTCCCTTTGAAAAAAGGCACTCCAAGATAATTAAAAGGCAATTGCCCTATTGAAAAACCAAGAGTATTGGAGATAGATTTAATTTTGGTAGGAGAAAGCTTAGTAGCATAAAAATTACATTTGTCATAACTTAAGAGTTGACCTGATGCTTACCCATAAGAATGAAAAAGAGACATCAAATTATCCAAGTTTGTTTTAGTCCCCTTGCAAAAAACTAAGATGTCATCAGCATAGAAAATATATGTAGGAGAAGGATGACCTCTTGGACCTACCATTGGATCTAACAGACCTGAATTAACCAAATGAGAGATGCTTCTAATGAGAACATCCTCAGTAAGGCAAAAAAGGAGAGGTGATAGAGGATCACGTTGCCTCACTCCCCTCTTGCAAGAGATGAATCCAACAAATTTACCACTAACAAAAAATGACAGTCTAGCAGAATTAAGGATGATTCTAACCCAATTACAAAATTTATCATCAAATCCAAAGGAAGCCAGAATTTTAAGCAAGAAGTTCCAATCTATAGCATTGAAAGCTTTCTTAATGTCAAATTTGAGAGCAACATTACCTCCAAAGGTCTTATAATCAAGCATATTTACTACCTCTAAAGCTGTACAAATGCAATCAGATATGTGCCTCCCCTTTATGAATCCCCTTTGTTAGTCTGAAATCATCTTTAGGGCAACAATGGCCAATCTATCTGCTAGAATTTTTGTTATTACTTTAAACTAAAAATTAGCCAAAGCTATTGGCCAGAAGTTTTCAATCCTATCTACACTAGGATACTTGGGAATGAGAACCACCAAGTTGGAATTAAGATTGGGAAGCAACCAATTTTGGGTGAAGAATTACAGAACATAGTTGCATACATATGAACTAATTATGTCCCAGTAGTGTTGATAAAAGCATCCTCTATAACCATCAGGACCTGGAGCACTACTACCACACATGGAAAAAATAGCACTCTTAATTTCATCAATAGAAGGCAAATTAGTAAGTATAAGATTATCCTGGATAAAAACAATAGAGGGAATCACCTTATCAATCAGATCATTACCAACATAATTATTATCTAAAGCATATAAAGAAGTATAGAACTGGAGAGCATGCTGCTCAATAGCATTTTCATCATCCAAAATAGAATAACCATCTTTAAGCATTATCATTCTTTTAGAAGCATTTCTGGCCTTAGCTACTCTATGAAAGTAAGCTATATTTCTATATCCAAATGTGTGCTAGTCAATCCTTGCTTTTTCTTTCTAGAATTGCTCCTGATAAAACAAAGCTTGTTGGAGGTCAACTTGAGCTTTCTACTCCTGAGCATACAAATCATTAAAGAAACCACAAATGGAAATCTGTTTTTGAATTCTATTAACTTCTGCCAGGACATTTTCCACCATGAGGTGAACATCACCAAAAGTAGATTTATTCCAAGATTTCAATTCAGTTTTGAGAGCTTTCAGCTTTTATAAAAGCACAAACATTGGATAGCCAGCAAAACATCAACATTGGATAGCCAGCAAAGCGTCAACTCTAAACATCAGCTACTAACCTATGACAGTCAGGATGCTCTAACCACATTTGATTAAATTTAAAAGAAGAAGGATATGTATTAGCACCTCTTTTAAGAAGCAGAAGCAACAGATGGTGGTTAGATTAGCTTCTGGTCAAGGTGCAGCAAGAAGAAGAAGTCCAAAAGAGAGCCAAGCATCATCACAAATGGCTCTGTTTAACCTTTTTTCAGAGTATGCTCTAGCTTGCCTACCATTAGTCCATGTAAATTCTACACCTCTTGTAATCAAGTGAGTTATTGGCAATTGTTAGTCCAAGCCTTGAACTCTTCACATGATATTTGTAAAGGAATGCAGCCTCCTCTTTTATCATGAGCACCAAGAATGGCATTAAATCACCTATGTAGCACCAAGGTCCTGGATAGTCTTCCTGCAATTGAGCCAGCTCAAGCCAAAGATTTCTCCTAGTCACATAAAAGGTACTACCAAAAATAGCAACAATGTGAACCACTTGACTATCCCACATAATAGAAATAGAAATTTGTTGAGAAGAAATTGAAATCACCACAGGATCTAAAGAATCATCACACATTCCCCAAATATTAGGTAATAAATGACTTCTACTATTAAAAATGAAAGGTTTTAAGTGATGTTGTCTCCAAAAAGAAGAAGGAAACTAATCTGGAGCTATCCATGGCTCTGAGATAAATGGAAAATTTAGCTTATGAGTAGAACAAAGTTTTTTTAGAACAAGCCTAGTAGCATCATTTCCTAGGCCTCTAGCATTCCAATACAAGATCTTCATTAACCATAGTTTAGGGGCCTGCCCTTAGCTAGGTATTATGATCATGCCTAGTCAAATTTCTCTGATTTTTCTTTAGCTTCTTTTTCTGTGATTTAGAAAGAACCACAGTAAAACCTTCTGCCGCCTTAGCTTTCTCCATTTCCAAGTTAAAGGGTGAGGAATTCTCAATCTCATCTTTGTCAGCATCTCGCCAAAAATTTGATAAGTTTCTGAGATCTTTTTCCACATTATAGGGACCAGCATTAGAATTAAGTTCAGGTGTGGTTGCCTCCTTGCCACTAACAGTAGTAGCAACATCACTACTACTTTACACAAAATTAGGAACAAACTCTGTGTTAGCAGAATTAGTGACATTTCCATTACCAGTAGGCAAACCAGTAGACACAACTCCATGGGTTTCATCAAATATGGTTTCAACAAATTCATCATCATCATCAGCATTCCCTAAACCAGAATTAGTATCAATCAAAGCAGTTTCTTGATCCCTAGCAGTGGCTTCATGAACCACATAATCCCTTACTCTATTTTCACAATCTGGAATGATGTCAACAAGAGGATCACTAATCACATTGTTATGATTTCTTGAATCATCATTGACTTGATTAGTAATCTGAAAACCAATCATATTATCAGAATTGACAGGATTAACAAATTGCATATCCTCCACTTCATTACCTTTAGAATTGCCTACAACCATCTTAATCTGTTTAGGAACATAAATCACCTTTCCTTTCTGCAATTGGTGAGGATCTTTCTAAATCTTGATATGATGATTACCATTCTTCTTCTTACAGTTAGCAATAGTTACAAAAATTGGGTAGTTTTTCATAATCTATCCCCATAAAAAAGCAAAGCCTACCCTCTCCACCATGATAGCATTCACAAACACTTTAAAGACCATTTTTGTTGAAGCAATTTATAAATTGAAATGAATGAACAGGGAAGATAGAAAAATTCTTACAAATTTAATAACCCAATAAAATTAATTTAATCAAATATATATGAAATTAAAGTGCAAATATAAAGAGAAGAGTTCAGAAAAGCAAACACTGGGATTTATCTTAGTTTAACCACTAACCACTTGTGACCTACGTCCAGTCTTCGAGCATCCACCTAAGATTTTTTTTCACTATCAATGCAAGCTTTCAATAGGTGATTGCTACCATTACAAACCTGAGCACTCCTCACACCTTGGGATACCTCATCCTTGTGGTTGATTCTCGACAGCAGAGATACCTCACCCTTACAAATTTTCTAAGGAATACCTCACCCTCATTACAATCAAACAAGAATAGAAAAGGAAGAAACTCTCTCAAAGAGTGTGTATTACAACTTGAAGCACTTATGAAGCTCTCTTAAAAATATCTCAAGAATTTCAAAATAAAGTAAAAGATAAGAAAATATGAAACTCGGATTAAGAGCAATAGAAGGATGTTTTTCAGTTGTTGTTATTATTAAAAGATGACCTAATAACACATATTTATAGTGTTCTGAAGAAAAAGAACCATTGGGGCAATTTATGGTCATAATAAAAGCCCAAAAACTAGCCATTGTGAACTTTTAGCCACGATGTAATCGATTACAGGTATGATGTAATCAATTACATTGTTCTTGAAACTAGTTCTAGGTTTTCTAAGCTAATTGTAATCAATTACATACCTCATATAATTGATTACCAAGCCTCTAGAAGCAGTGTAATCGATTACGAGGCTTCTGACTTTTGAAAAATGATTTCTCGCATGTTTGTAATCGATTACCAAGCCTTTGTAATTGATTACAAGCTTCCAAAGAAGCTGTAAATAGATTACTAAGCCTTATAATAATCTTACAAACATCTTTGAACCCATTCTTAAGTCTAATTTAGCTTTGTAAATATTAAGATTTAGAAAACTTGGATTTTTGAATGAATAAACTTGTTTTTTGTAATCCAAGGCTTAGAAAAACATTTGATTAAAAAGGAGCTCTTTTCAAAAAAGCATTGAGATATTAAGAGAGCTTCTAACATTAAGATTGTAAGACCAAAAAAATACTATACCAGTTTTGCTTCCTCTGGACTTGGTCTTAGACTTAGCTTTGTTTTCATCCAAATTCGCACGATCTTCACAACATAAGTATTCACATTCTCCCCCTTTTTGATGATGACAAACCAACAAACAGAAAAAGAGCAATGTATGTATATTTATAGGTCATGAATTAAAATATCACTCTTCCCATGAATTTATGCATGAAGTTCAAAGGGATATTAATTAACAAACACTGTCATGCACTACCCCTTACTTATGCAATCATGCAATATCTCTCCCCCTTTTGGCATTATCAAAAAGCTATAATCATCAAAAGAATAAGCGACATAAGCATAAAATAATCGATAGAGTTTTAACGGCATAACAATATATCCAGGATCACCAAACATAATTACAGGTCATCAAAACTATAGATGAAAATTATATATAACCAATAGTCCAATCAAGATATCCAATAATTAGTCAAATATCAAATCAGTCATCGGGTCAATATAAATAGAAATCAAAAGATTAGAGTGTATAAACAGTATAGTCATAATAAGCAAAAGCATATGCAAAATAGTATAAAAAAGCTAATGGGTTAGACAATAGTAGATTAGAACAAAGAAATAAACATCATGACTAAGTCACCCATCATCATTGTGTCACCTCGCTATGACTAATATCCTCATCAGCAAGATCCTCAGTTAGAAATGACGCATCATCATGACCAGTATCACGAGCAGGATCACCAACAACAACACCAGCTGGAGATGAAGGGGGTGGAGCATAGGAGGTGGTAGCTCGCCCAGCCTAATGACTTTGACACCCTCGAGCATAGTGCGTATAAAAGCAACATCCTGATCTGTATGAGTGACATGCTTCTCAAGGTGGTGAATAAAGGCGTGCAGCACAAAAAATTGATCATCAACGTAAGTGCGGAGGCTACGGAGCTCCTAAAGCATAAGCTGCATGAGAGGCTCAACTGGACTAGCCTGTGGAGGTTCATCTTCAGCATCCTCATTATCTCCCTGAGGTATGTTCCCAGCAGCCTCATGATGTAGATAGTACTATGTGTCATCATATTTTCTTCAGTTATAACTTCTTTAGAGTGTATAGGCTTATGGACTTTGGTCTGTCAAAGCTCTCATCCTTTGCCTCTCCAGACAAAGGAATATGAAAATGTTCCAAGATCGCAATGATGAGCATGGCATAGGGCAGAGGATAAGGATCCTTCCTAGTGTATAATATGTGTTGAATGACATAGAAGGCCTAGTTAATGGAATGGTCTGTGTTCATTGTCTATAGAGTAAGAACATCATATGTAGGACTTGTGAGTAATTGCCTCCTCTGGAAATCAATGCCCTAACTAGAATGTAGTGCAGGACTCTGTTTTTCACTGTATGCCCTGTAGCCGTAACCCTTTGATCAGGTGTGTAATCTATCTGCACCAAGGAGTTCAAGGCAGACTTATACTCATACTCATCTCCCTATTTATTAGTGCTAGAAAAGTTAGTACCGTTAGAACTTAAGCCAGTTAACCAATACTAAAGACCAGGATTAATGACAATTTTTTACTTCTTTACTTTAGAGATCGGATAATCATTCTCATATTTTAAATTAGCATAAAATACTCTAACTAGATCAGGGTAAATATCTTTCTTAATACTCAGAAAGGTAAGCAAATCTAGTCTCTCAATCAATCTAAAGCTTTGTAAAGGTTCACTAGAGCAGAACTCTATAGTGATGTACCTTGGCTGGATGATTTTTCATAGATGAAACTCTTTGTGAAAAACTTTGGCTTGTCTAGAGGTCCTGAAGTGTGCGGAGAGGTCAAGCCTCAGAATGGTGAGAGTAGGAGCCTAGGAAGATGAAGCACTAGTAGCCCCTGTTCATGGATTTTTTATACGCCTTGATGATTCTGCCAAGTGGTTGAAATAGGGTGAAAAGTGAGGGGAATAGAGTTCAAGAGTGTTTGGTTTAAGAAAGTGGTGGAAAAAGTGAAGAAAAAGATGGAAAACATGAAGAGAGGGATGTGGGTGAGGAGAGAGAGAGAACACGAAGTGGTGATTTTTGGTGTTTTTAGTGAGAATGGAGTTGCGGGTTTTGTCGAGTGAAGAAGTATGAGTGATTTGTGACAGAAAAGGTGGGATTTGGTGAAGAAACAAAGGAGATTTGAGAGAGAAAGAGCTTGAGAGGCAATGTAAGAATGGCTGCTCGCGCATCTGGAACCCTCTAAAACCTTCTTGTAATTAATTACAAAGGGTTGTAATCGATTACATCCATTCTGTTTCTTTATTTTTCATCTTCCAAAACCTTTGTAATCAATTACATAGGGTATGTAATTGATTACAAGCCTTCTATTTTGGATTTTCCACTTCAAACAGTAGAGGACTTGTTCACTTTACTTCAAAATACTTCCATAGCCTCTCAAATTTATTCCAAACCTCTTTCAAGCTAGAAATTGTCCAAGCTTTGTTCAACAACATTTATGCTTGAATTCAACATATTTATCAAGATAAAACCAATGCATGAGAATTTATTCAAATTTCCAAGAGATATTCTGCATCATTTAGCATAGGATGTTTTGAGCAATAGGAGGACTTAGTCATGATAGGGGTACCTGCAAAATGAACTTAGAGAAGCCTCTGATGCTCAAGTCAGTATTAGATTTAAAAAAATTTAAAGACAATAAAAGTATGTAGAAAATAATTATACAGAAAAAATAATCAATTATGCATAAAAGAGAATTATGCAGCAAAATTAAGTACAAGATTGATCCAAAATTCCTAGTTCTCTTCTTAAATGAAAGAAGGTATCTTTAGGCAATGGTTTGATGAAGATATCAACAAGTTGATTATTTTTTTCAACAAATTCTAACACACAATCACCTTTATGTACGTGATCCCTTATAAAATGATGTCTTATCTCAATGTGCTTAGTTTTACAGTGTAGAATGAGATTTTTGGTCAAATTGATTGCACTAATATAGTCACATCTTATAGGAATGTAATCAAGATGAAGACCAAAATCTAGAAGTTGTTGCTCCATCCATAGGATTTGAGCACAATAACTTCTAGTTGCAACACATTCAGCCTTAACAGTAGATAATGTCACACTATTTTGTTTCCTACTGTGCCAAGAAACTAAAGAGCTTCTAAGCAAATGGCATGTCCCACTAGTGCTTTTCCTGTCCAATTTGAATCTAGCAAAATCGAAAGTGGAATAACTAATAAGACTACAAGTGGCACCTTTGGGGTACCACAAGCCCACTTGTGAAGTGCCAACAAGATATTTCATTATACTTTTTATTGCACTTAAATGTGACTCTTTAGGATTTGTTTGGTATCTAGCACACATGCATACACTAAACATAATATCCGGTCTACTAGCAGTGAGATAAAGAAGGGATCTAATCATACCTCTGTACTTAGTGATTTCTATGGGATTACCTACCTCATCCTTGTCTAAGTAACAGGAGGTGCTCATAGGTATGTCCATATGCTTTGAGTTGTTCATTCCAAATTTCTTGAGAAGCTCCTTGTAATATGAGTAATGAAAGTTCCATTCCTTGTTTGCTTGATTTGAATCCCAAGGAAGAAATTGAGCTCTCCCATCATGGACATCTCGAATTCGCTTTGCAAAAGATTAGCAAACTCTTTACAAAGAAATTCATTAGAAGCACCAAAAAATATATCATCCACATAAATTTGTACAAGGAGTATGTCATGTTTTTTATTTTTAATAAAGAGTGTTGTGTCAACCTTTCCCCTTGTAAAACCATTTTTCGAAAGAAATTTGCTCAACCTTTCATACCAAGCTCGAGGAGCTTGTTTAAACTATATAAAGCCTTTTTTCAATTTAAAAACATGGTTGGGCAAATGATAATTTTTGAAACTGAGAGGTTGCTTAACATACACTTCTTCTTGGAGAAAGCCATTTAAAAAAGTACTTTTGACATCCATTTGATATAATTTGAAATCTATGATGCATGCATATGCAAGAATCATCATAATGGCCTCTAATCTAGATACGAGTGCATATTTTTCTTCATAATCTATGCCTTCTTCTTGATTATACCCTTTAGCTACAAGCTTACCTTTATTTCTTGTTATTAAGCTCGCTTCATCAAGCTTGCTCCTAAAGACCCATTTGGTGCCTATAATTGGATTATCATTAGGCCTTGGAACTAATTCCAAAAGTTTATTTATTTTAAATTGGTTTAGCTTCTCTTGCATGGCCAAGATCCAATGTTCATCGTTAAATGCCTCATTTATGTTTTTAGGCTCAATTTGTGAAATGAAAGCCACGTGGTTACATGCATTTCTAATTAATTTTCGAGTACTTACACCTTTAGATATATCACCTATTACTTGGTCAAGTAGATGGTATCTTGAGGTCCGCCACTCATTGGGTAGGTCTATGACTTGTGAATTCACTTGTTTTGAGGGGTCCTCTTGACTTTCCTCTTGCTTTCTCTCTTCTTTCTCCTTGTTGTCCAAGTGTGTTTTTGCCAAAATCTCTACAACATCAACAACTAAATCCTTTTTCGGTCCATTTGGATTAGTTTCATTAAATGCAACATGAATCGACTCTTCAATAGTCATAATTCTTTTATTGTAAATTCTAAAAGCCTTACTATGATTTGAATAGCCAAGAAATGTACCTTCATCAAACTCAGCATCAAACTTCCCCAAGTTATCCTTTCCATTATTTAAAACAAAACATTTACATCCAAAAACATGAAAATGTGAAACATTTGTCTTTCTTCTTTTATATAGTTCATAGGAGGTTTTCTTTAAAATTGGCTTAATTAGGGCCCTATTCATTATGTAACAAGCGGTACTTACCGCATCCGCCCAAAAATACTTAGGAAGAGTAGCATCATTGAGTATAGTTCTCGCTATTTCTTCCAAAGATTAATTTTTCCTTTATACAACTCCATTTTGTTGTGGAGTTTTAGGGGCAAAAAAATTATGCTCAATGTCATGTTCATCACAAAAAGTTTCAAAATCATGATTTTCAAACTCACTTGCATGTTCACTTCTTATGAATGTAATATTAAAATATTTTTCATTTTGGATAACTTTGGCACGTTTCTTAAAGGCTAGAAATGCGCCATTTTTATGAGCTAGGAATAAGGTCTATGTAAACCTTGAAAAATCATCCACAAATACTAATGCATACTAATTTCCACCAAAACTCATTGTTCTAGAGGGACCAAAAAGATCCATGAGCAAAAGTCGTAAAGGACTAGAAGTTGAAATAACATTTTTAGCTTTGAAAATTTTTTTTACTTATTTTCCCTTTTGACATGCATCGCATAATTTATCCTTTTCGAATTTAAGCTTTGGTAGTCCAATCACTAGCTCTTTAGAGATCAACTTATTTAAGTGATCCATATGAATGTGCACAAATCTTCTATTCTATAACCATGAATCATTTTCTTTACTCATAAAGTATTTCGCATCATTTAAAGATATATTATCAAGAATAATCATATAAATATTATTTACTTTATGACTAGCAAATTTTACTTGCTTATCATTTTTTCCTTCAATTATGCAACAATGAGAATCAAATATAACTCTATTACCTTTATCATATAATTAACTAATACTAAGCAAGTTATGTTTAAGTCCTTCAACTAGCAACACATTATCAATAGAGGAAGAGAGAATTTTACTAACTTTGCTGACTCCAAGAATCTTCCCCTTGTTGTTATCTCCATAGGTTACGTGTCCATGTGTTTTGGGAACAAGGAAAGAAAACTTGGATTCATCTTCGGTCATGTGCTTGGAGCAGCCATTATCAAGATACCAATTTGAGATCTTGGCCTTCTAGTACACCTACAACACAAATTCAGTTTTTAACTTTTAGTACCTAAATTTTCTTGGGTCCTTGTGTGTTAGCTTGTGACATTGTGGCTTTAGGAACCCAAACCATTTTAGTCCCCATTTTAGTGTTAATATTCTTTCTCACATTGTATGTTGATGCACTATGTCCTTTCTTTCTACAATGAAAACTTTTAATGAAAGGGCTACTTGAAGTGCATGCAGGAACAAAGAAATTTTTGAGAAATTTAAATTTTTGAGACATTTTTGGGGTTATATCCTAAACCAGTTTTTTGAAAAAAACACCATTGTTTTCCAAGCAAAACATTTAAATTTTCTCTACCACAAGTAAATCTTGGAAGAGTGTTCTTTAAATCTTCAATTTCTTTTTCAAGAGCTTGACATGATAAACAAGAAGTGGATGTTGATGCATGTAAGGAGCATGTTATGCAAGAAGAGTTAGCATCAATTAATCCTAACGTTTCATTCTCAATTTTTAATTCTTTAATTTCTTTGTTTAAGATACTAATTTTATTTTCCAAAGAAAGAATTATTTTCTTAGATGAAGAAACTAACTTTGTGAGCCTTAGAGATTCATCATTCAATTCTTTGAAAGCGTTTTGTAGTTCATTATAAGAAGGAAATGAGTCAAAGTTAAAAGTTACCTCCATATCGCTTTCATTTTTTTTCTCCTTTGGCCATAAGACATAGGTTAGCTTCTTCATTATCCGAGCTATCTGTGGAATCCATGTCATTGTCGTCCCACGCTATATAGACTCTCATTCTTTTCTTCTCCTTGGAAGGTCTCTTTTCAAATCTCTCCACATTCTTTTGGTACACAGGACATTCTATCTTCATGTGTCTTGATTTTCTGCATTCGTAGCATGTGAGTGTAGATGAGGTACCTTCTCCTTTGTGATGAGTCTTCTTTGGCGGGAAAGGCGGCCCTCTTTGATTTCTTTTTTTTTTCTGAGAAATTTTTTGAATTTCTTTACTAAGATACTAAGGTTTTCACTATTTAACTCGAAGTTCTCCATGTCATCTTCTTCATCTTCATTATCCTCGTCAATGGTTGAGGAGGTGGTTTTAAGTGCAATCTCCTTCTTCTTTTTATCATGTTCCTCACTTTAGTCAATCCTGTTGAGTTCCGGAACGTGCTCTTGAAGTTTCTCAAAGAAAGTGGAAAGAGTCATGGTTGCCAAGTTTCTTGATTCTTAAATAGCTGTGACCTTAGGCTGCCAACTCCTGCTTAAACATCTTAAAACTTTATTAATAAGATCCTCATTAGAAAAGCTCTTATCTAATGATGCAAAATAATTTACAATGTGGGTGAATTGCTTTTGCATTTCTTGAATGCTTTCTCCTTGGTTCATTCTAAATAATTTATATTCGTGGGTTAGAGAATTGATTCTCTACCTCTTTACTTCACTAGTACCCTCATGGGTAACTTGCAAAGTGTCTCATATTTCTTCAGAAGTTTTACAATTTGAAATTCTGAAAAATTCATCACACTCGAAAGTAGTGGTAATGATGTTTTGGACTCTTAAATTATATTGACTTTTTTCTTATCCTCATCAGTCCATTCACTTCTTGGTGTCTCAGCTTTTACACCATTGACCTTACTTGTGGTCACAAATGCACCATTTTCAATACAGTCCACACATCTAGATCAATAGCTTCAACAAAAATTTTCATTCCTTCTTTCCAATAGGCATAACCATCCCCATTGAAAAAGGGTGGTCAGTTTATGGAAGATCCTTCTTAAAAAACATTTGAAGAAGCTATGCTCTCTTGAAGCTGCTAAGTTCTTTACACAAGAATCTAGCTCTGATACCACTTGTTACCCAAGTGGTTTCTATACTCAAGAGCGGGGTGGATTGAGTAATTAAAAATTCTTCAAAAATCTTTTCACTAACACTTTAAAGACAATTTCTGTTGAAGCTATTTATAAATTGAAATGAATGAACAGGGAAGATATAAAAATTCTCACAAATTTAATAAGCCAATAAAATTAATTTAATCAAATATATATGAAATTAAAGTGCAAATATAAAGAGAATAGATCAGAAAAGCAAACATCGGGATTCATCCTGATTCAGCCACCAACCACTTATGACCTACGTCCAGTCCTCGAGCATCCACCCGAGATTGTTTTTCACTATCAATGCAAGCTTTCAATAGGTGCTTGTTACCGTTACAAACCTGAGCACTTCTCACTCCTTGGGATACCTCACCGTTGTGCTTGAGCCTCGACAACAGGGATACCTCACCCTTAAAAATTTTCTGTGGGATACCTCACCCTCATTACAATAAAAAAGAATTGGAAAGGAGGAAACTCTCTCAAATAGTGTGTATTACAACTTGAAGCACTTATGAAGTTCTCTCAAGAATATCTCAAGAATTTCAAAACAAAGCAAAAGGTGGGAAAATATGAAACTCAGAATAAGAGCAATAGAAGGATGTTTTTCAATTGTTGTTCTTATTAAAAGATAACCTAATAACACTTTTTTATAGTGTTTTGAAGAAAAAGACCCATTGGGGCAATTTATGGTCATAATAAAAGTCTAAAAACTGACAATTGCGAACTTTCAGCAGCGATGTAATCGATTATAGGTATGATGTAATCGATTACATTGATCTTGAAACCAGTTCTGGGTTTTCTGGGTTGATTGTAATCGATTACATAGCTCATGTAATTGATTACCAAGCCTCTGGAAGCAGTGTAATCGATTACAAGCCTCATGTAATCAATTACAAGGCTTCTGACTTTTGAAAAATGGTTTCCCACATGTTTGTAATTAATTACCAAGCCTTTGTAATCGATTACAAGTTTCCAAAGAAGCTGTAAATAGATTACTAAGCCTTATAATAATCTTACAAACATCCTCGAACCCATTCTTAAGCCTAATTTAGCTTTATAAACATTGAGATTTAGAAAACTTGGATTTTTGAATGAATAAACTTGCTTTTCGTAATCCAAGGCTTAGAAAAATATTTGATTAAAAAGGAGCTCTTTTTAGAAAAGCATTGAGATATTAAGAGAGCTTCTAACATTAAGATCCTAAGACCAAAAAAAAAAACTATACCAGCTTTGCTTCCTTTGGACTTGGTCTTCGACTTGGCTTTGATATCATCAAAATTCACACGATCTTCACGTCATAAGCATTCATAGTATGCAGATTACAGGAAATACTGCAGTGAAATCAGTAGAATTAATTTCTTTCATTAGATTGATACCTTTAGTGCAGCAACCACCTACCTTTGAGTTGAAGGCCATTGAAGAATTTTCTGAGAAGGGAGAAGAGCACTGAATGGCAATCACTACTGTGGTGGATTTTGTTTTTGGGCCATGGTCCAACATAAACAATGAAAATGAAGTTGATAAAGTACATATATTGCATTTTAATGGTGAAGCAAAGGAAATTAAGGAAGGCCAATGGGGACCCAGTGGAAGCTCTCATGCTTCAAGTCATGCTTCAAGCTTAACTTAGTCATTACACTTCAAGCAATGAGACCTTGGTGGAAGTCTCTCCATCTACCTCATTTGATAAGGACATTTCTTTCTTTCTCTCTTTTATTTTATTTGTCCTAGATTAATTGATAATTTTGATGGATATTATTTTTCTTTTGAGCTTTACATTGAGGACAATGTAAAATTTAAGTGTGGGGGAGGGATTTTATCATTTTGTTTTTCTGTTATTTGCCATTTTAGTTCCACTATTTTTACTTTGTTTACTATTTTAGCAGTTTTAGTTTTTTTCTATTTTGTTATTTCTTGTTTAATTTTCTAGATATGTTGTTTCTATTTTATTTCTATTTTTTTTTCTACATTTAAATTCGTTTCTATTTTAATGTTCATTCTTAATTTTATTTCTATTTTTAATTTACTATTTCTGTTTCTATTTTGAATTTTGTTTGTTTTTGTTGTTTATGTCATTTTTTGCTACTATTTCTATTTTTTTATTTTAATTCTATTTTTTGTTTTTAATTTGTTTTTTGTTTTTAATTTGTTTTCTATTTTAAAGGAAAAAATTTATGTTTTAATTACTTTTCAATGATATTTTGAGATTTGTGAAGTTTATGAGTTTGAAGCAATTAAAATTCAAGGTTCATAGCATGATTGAATAAATTTTCTTCCTTCTTAAATTTGACATGCTTGATTTTGATGTTTGATTGTTGGATTGAGTTTGATAGATGTATACCTTGTGAGACTTTGAGCTTTTTGATGGATGGATTTAGCATTTATGCTATTCTTCTCTTTCTTGTGTGATTTTCACTCATGTCAATTGGTCACTCTAAAACTTGCTTTTATTCCTTTTTAGGCTATATTTTCACTTGTATGCATAAACATGATTGATGCCTTCTTTCTTGAATTAGCTACTTTGGCCAAATAGCCAACCTTGCATAATTTCCTTTTGATTAACCCTCTTGCGCCTATTTACCTATCCTTTGTCTTACTCATTATATGCCTTATGTGAAAAATCATGTTTTTACCTTACCTTAGGGAATGGGAGAGCATTAGTTTATTTTCATTGGAGAAGCTCTTTTGCTTATTGGTAATTAATAGTTCAAGTGTGAGGGTTATGCAAATTGATGTGCAATATGCAAAGTGTTTGATGGAAGAAAAAGAGCCAAATGAAAAGAAAAATAAAAAAATAGAATGTAAAAAAAAAGATAGAGAAAAGGAAAAAGAATGAATGCAAGAAAGGTTGTGAAAGAAGAAGGAAAAAAAATAAATAAGAGAAGGACTATGTAAAGAGAATGTGCATTATATAGATTTTGGGGGATAAAATGTCATGTTTGTCAATTGAGTTCCTTCCCAATGCTCTTTTATTCTCTTGGGTGTTTAACTTGTCATATCCATATTGTTTCATTCTCTTACCTTGACCCCATTACAACCTTAAATAAAGTCCTCTTGATTTGTATATGCATGTGCTTGAGTAGTGGAGAAGTAGGAGATATGCAAGCTTATGGTAGTGCAATTTTCATGGGTTGAATTGAGTAAAATACTTACCTTTTAAACATTTGAGGGATTGAGAGTATATCTTGTGAGGATCTATCATTCTTGATTCATGTTTCTCAAATTGAAGATACCTTGCTTGTTTGTTTGAGATGTGAAGAAATGTTACCTCATGAATGCTTTGTTCCCTTAAATCTTTGGTTTCTCTTCTTGCTTATAACTTTTGCATACTTGAATATCATTGGAATTTGAGCCTTTTGAGTTTGTGTTATTTTTGTTTATTCACTAGTTTTGGTCTTATGTGATTTGCCCAAGAGTGCAAAAAACTAAGTATGGGAGAATTTGATAGCAATATATTTTATTCATTTAATGATCCTCTCACAAGGTGTCTTAAGGTTCAAATTGGTTTAATTAAATTAGTTTTGTCACATTTTATGATATTGGGCCTAATTGGATCATTATGAGAATTATTGCATGAATTGGTCTTAAATTGTCTATTGAGCAATGTTCAGTATTTTAGCTATAATATGAGTTTCAAGTATCTGATTGATGTGATTATGGTCTTATAGGAAATCTAAAACAAATCTCTAGAAGTTTCATGAAGACCTTAGGAGCTTAATCATATGTTTGGATAATTTAAATTGAAGTTGAAGTAAGAGCCAGAATGTTGATCTTGATAGCTTGAACTCTGCGTACTCATTGGCCCATATCTTAAGTTACAAGTATGCAATGGATATCAAACTAAGCCCAAATGAAAGCTAAGATCCAAAGCTACAACTCTTATGAGTCTCTTAGGCTAAAACATGTAATTTTGGGCATGTAATTGAAGCTTGAAGTCAGAGATGAGTTGCTGATGAGTTTATGTCACTTAAATGGGCATAACTTGAGTTGTAGGCCTCTAATTGACATGAGACTTAGGCCCAATGATTCCTAATGGACCCAGCTTTGTAACTAATAGGTTTCCAATCATGTAAGGACAAATTAGGGGGTAGTTATGGGGGTTAAAAGCATAGAATCGAGGCATCTTCTTATTCTACACTTTTTATTCTCTCTCTAGATCTAGATCTTTCTCTCTTCTTCTTCTTTCTTCCTCAAGCTCCTTCATGGTGATAACTATAGAGAGCTAAACTTCTGTAATAAATTCAAAGATTTGTGAAGAAATTGTGGTTTAGATTCTTGAGATCTTAGTTCTATTTTTGTGTTCGAATTGCATTTGGATTCATATTCTTCTTCCTTTTCTTGATCTTGAATGCATGAATGGTGATTCTGTTTATGTTTGATCTAATTGGGTCTTGATTTAAGATTGAGAATTGTGATGGATTTAGGATCGATTGATATGAATTAATCATGAAATTATAGAGTTTAGGTTACTGATTTGTGCCTAGGTTAATTGAATTCGGAGATCAAATTAACATAGATTTAACATGAATTGTGCGATTACAAATTTGTGTGTCAATTGTTAATTGAATTATAGATGATTATTTAGTATGAATTTTGGATTTGATGCAGAAATTTTGGTTAAATCCAAATTAATTATTCACATGCACTTCAAATGTTCGTTGAATGATTTATGATAGAATCTACCCAATTTCGGATAGGTTTCTGAATTGATTGCTCTTTCAATTACATTTCTCACTTTAATTATGTTATTTACATATTCTGAGTTCTCAAATCCCTTCCCCAATTTTGGCTTGATCTGATCAAATTGTATTTAAAATCATTAAGAGACGATCTGGTGTTGTTTCCTATCCTACAAGGCATAGGTATAACTCGGTTATAATTTTGATTGAGTTCGACACTCATCATATAATAACCCAGTTGGTGACTTTAGCTTGCCCATTTGTCTTGGGGTTCTCAACAAAACTACAATGATGCTTGATTTTTAGCTTGGCAAGCAGCTCTTCGAAACCCTTATCTTTGAACAGGGTTTCGTTGTCTATCATGATGGACTCCAAAACCCTGAACCTAGTGTGATGTGGTGCCAAGTGAACTTTTGAACTCGGGCAGAGCTGATCATGACTAATGGTTTTGCCTTGATCCATTTTGTAAAATAATTCACTGTCACAGCCAAATATTTCAATTGACCAGGTGCCCAGGGGAATGGACCCAGGATATCTATACTTCATTTGTAGTATGGATAGGGTACCGATATCGTAGATAGTTCCTCTGAGGGATCTTGATAATAGTTTGAATGGCATTAACACTTATCACAAATTCGAACATGTGCATGAGAGTCTACTTCCATTGTTGGCCAATAGTATCCCTCCTTGAGTGCCTTTAAGGCTAGGCTTTGCCTCTCAAGTGGTGTCCACAGCTCCCCTCATGAACCTTAACCAGTACATATTCTGCTTCCCTTGGCGTGAGGCATTTGAGGAGAGGTGAGGAAAATCCATGTCAGTGTAACTTCTTGTCATAGATGGTGTACCTGACTGCTGCCTTAATTAATCTGGAGGCTTCCTTCGGATCAGAGCGCTTAGCTCCAGATTCCAAATACTCCATGATTAGGGTGGTCGAAGTACGTTCTTCCCCTTCCACTTGGAAAATGGGTAGATCTGTGATGGAGGGTTAAGATAGGGTCTCTTGGATCACAAAACGGCTGTTGCATGGGCTTTTAGTGCTTGCTAGTTTAGATAGGAGGTCCGCCCAGGAGTTTTACTCCCTTTGTATATGCTCTATCTTGGTCTCTTGGAAGCTTTTAAGGAGCTCTTATACCTTGGAAAATTATCTCTGAAGGAGGGGATCCTTTGCTTGGTAATTTCTTTGGGATCACTGGGGTCCAAGGTGAGTTCTGTTAGAAATTCGTAGAGCGCCAGAGCCTTTATTACAAGTTGAGGCTCGCATGCGATTCCAAACTCAGAAAGCTTGATAGACCAAGCAGTTATTCTCCCTGCTAAGTCTAGCTTGTGCAGCACTTACTGGATAGGTTGGTCTATCTTTACCACCATGGGGTGGCACTGAATGTATTGTCTCAGTCTTCTAGCCGTGGTGACAAGTGCGAAGGAAACCTTTTCAATTTTCTAGTAATGGAGCTTAGGGCCCTGTAGTACATTGCTTACGAAATAGATTGGCTTCTATCCCTCTGTCGTTTCTTGAACTAGCACTGAGCTTATAGCTTCGTCATGCACTGAAAGGTATAAGTATAATGTTTCTCTGGGTTTCAGTCTTGTCAGTATGGGGGAGAGGATAGAAGACTCTTCAAAGAGGAAAATGCATCCTTACACTCTCGAGTCCACTCAAAATCCTTCCCTTTCTTAAGGAGTTTGAATAAGGGGAAGGATTTATGAGTAACTTTAGCAAGGAATCGTGTGAGGCCCACAATCTAACTAGTTAGTTATTGTATTTCTTTGATATTTTGAGGGCTTCACATGTTGAGCATCGCTTGGAATTTGTCTAGGTTAGCCTTAATTCTATAGTGAGTTAACATGAAACCCAAGAACTTGACTGTTTGGACACCAAAGATGCACTTTTCTGGGTTAAGTCTCATGTTATACTTCTAGAGTTGTTCAAACACTTCTTCAAGGTCCGTGGTATGTGATCCACCTTGTGGGGTCTTTACTATCATATCATTAATGTAAACTTCCAACATCTTCCCCACTTAGTTTTCAAAGATCCTCTTCATCATTCTCTAGTACGTGGCTCCTACATTTTTCAAATCAAAAGGCATAGCTCTATAGTAGTAGCTCACTCTGTCAATGATGAAGGTGGTCTTGTCTTTGTCCTTTGGGTACATCAGAATCTGGTTGTACCCAGAGTATGCATCCATGAATGACAGCAATCGGAAGCCTAAGGAGCTCTCCATTAGTTTATCCACATTGGGAAGTGGGTACAGGTCTTTAGGATAGGCTTTGTTTAAGTATGTGTAATCTACGCATATTCTCCACTTCTCATTTGACTTCTTCACCAGGACCATGTTAGATAGCCATGTGGTATACGATACTTCCCTGATGAATCCAGCGCTAAGCAATTTCTTCATATATTCTTCAATAATTTGCTGCCATTTTGGGCCAACTTTTCTTTTCTTCTGGGAAACTGGCCTTGCATCCTCCCTGATAGACAGGTGTTGGCAAATGAAGGCAAGGTCAAGCCCAGGCATATCGGAGCACGTCTAGGCGAAGAGGTCTTTGTTTTTAAGCAGGAACTCAATCAGCTAACGCCTCTCTTCTTCTTCCAGGTTCATTCCAATCTTGGTTACCTTGTCTGACTTGGTACCAAGTTGGATAGGTTGTAATTTTCCATTCGGATAGGGTCTGGTACTCCAGATTTCTTCTTGAATATCTAGCTCGGTCATGAGGATTTTGACCAGATCCAGGACCAGGCTATATGTACCCTTTTTTTACTTTCTTAGGAGTCTGCAAATTATGAGGCTTTCATTGTGGCATTTCTGGGTCACAATGTTATTGCCTTTTACTATGACAACCTTGTCATTCTTGTTGGGTGATGAACTTGCAAAAATTCATATTTTTACGGTTCAAAATCTTGGGTTTTCATCCTCTTTTAAAATTTTTTATTTAGTTTTGTTCTTAAGTTTTATTATGATTTTTTATTTTAATTATACTCTTATTACATGTTTTTATGTATTTTTTGTAGGTAATTGCATATGAATAAGATTGGATATTTAAAGAAGTAGAAAAGAAGAAGAAAATTAATTCAGATTCCTAGTGCTCAATTATCGCTTGAATGCGCATTACACGCAGATGGATTCCTAATTAATGGGCCAATGCCTAAGCGTTGAAAGCTGAGCACTTGAGTGCTGAATCCATACATAGTAGTGTGAATTCTTTATGTAAAGAGAAGTTTTGCCAAATAATTTTACACTTTTATATACTTTTGGATACACTTGGACAGAATGTTGCAGTCGTCAAGAGACATAAACTCTAATGTAGTGTAGGCGCAATTAGGCTTGAAGATTAGGGATTTTCTTCAACCTTTCTACCTTTCTACAATGGAGTTTGTCATATTTTTCCCTTTGTGTTCTTCTTTTTCCACGTGTAACTAATTTTCCTTTGTTAGGGTGATGATGAATCTTATTCTTGGATGATGTAATTTCTTTTATCGGTTTAATCAATGTTTCTATTTCATGATTTTCATGTTTATCTCTATTCTTAATGTTTTTCTAAACCTTATCAATTTAGGAATGATCTTTTGGGTTTATGTATGTTTTGGAAAAATTTGCATGAACTTAGAACTTGTGATAAACACCATAATTTCTGCAATTGCTAGGAATAGACGTTGTGAATTATATGGTCTTTCTTTTAATTCCCTCATTCTTGATATTGACTTTCTATTTGGGATTAGATTAAGGGATTAGTTAATTCTAAACAGTGTAGGAGGATTAATATACTAAGGGATTAGATATTGATTAATTTTGGGAATTGACTTTAAATCATTGGAATAGGACTTGATTAAACTAATATTTGTCTTTGCATTTAAATAGTTCAAGTGAAATCTGACCCCTGACCTTTTCATATCATAGTTTTCTAACTCAACCCAATTAATTAAATTTGGCTTTTTTTATTTTTTTATTCTTTCTTTTTATTATTTTTATCAACTCTCTTTTCGTTAGCTTAAATAGTGTCATTTTCAATGAACTTAGTAATTGATAACATAATCCTCGTGGGAACGATACTTTACTCACTCTTTATTACTTTTGTCGATTTGGTGTACTTGCCAATTCCACAACATTGGGAAACTTCATGACCAAGTTAGTAGTGGACACCATGGTGACCAGTGCATTTAATGTAGGGCGACCCAAGAGGTTGCTGTAAGTCAAGGGGCATTCCATGACCAGAAACCTTACTTTGACTATCCCGAAGAGTTTAGCGGACCCTAGGGTCAAGTGGATCTCATAATATCATACTGGAGTGATCTTTTCACCAGTGAACCCTATAATTTCCCATCATAGGGAGTTAGCTCTATACGTGGAAGTTCTAGCTTCTGGTAGAGGTCCATGAACATGATGTCTGCCGAACTCTCTTGATCCACAAAGATACGCCAAACTTCAACATTGGAAATTATTCCCAAGATAACTAGTTAGTCATCATGATTCGGGATAATTTCACCATAGTCCTCATCTGAAAAAGTGATAGGGAGCGTCTTTGACAAACACGATTTTTATTTATTAAATAACCCTCATATTTAGTCTATTAGACCTCTTATATGCTTAATTAATTAATTTTGGCCACATTTTATAAGTTTAGGTTTAAATTGGGCTTAATTATATTTTTCAGCATTAATGAGAATTTTACACTACTTCTATATTTTGAGCATAACTTGAGTTCTAGACATATGAAAATTATGAATTTTACCTTAGAGGAAAGCTGAGAAAAATCTCTACAACTTTGATGAGAGTTTGAAGTCTAAATCAAATGTCTAGTTAGTCAGATTAGGCCACGAAGTTAGAACAGAGATTCTATCATTGGAAACTAGATGATGTGCAAAGATTGAGCCATAATTTGGGTTGTATATGTGATATGGACCTGAAACCAGTGGTATTTGAAAGCTAAGATATGGATCTTCAATTTGTGTGAAACCATTTATTCAAACTATGATGTTTTGATGGTGTTTTCATCTTTTTAAATCAGCTGATGGGATCAAAGACCTGTTAAGATTGTTTTAGGCATAACTCTTTCATCCTAAGCCCAAATTATGCGAATTAGGTGTCAAATTAAAGTTAAGAGGAAGAGGGTCAACCCTAAGCTAAGGGAAAACTTAGATTTTTAATTTTAGAGATTTTTATTTAAGCAGCAGCTGCAACCACGAAACAAAATCCTAATTTTCTCCTAGCCGCTCTTGTTTGCACTTCTTCTTTTCATCTTTCTTCTTCTCCTTTCTCTCTAGTTTTCATTCTTTTCTATTTTTTCATTTCATCCGTGGAGGGATAGACCCTTTTAAATCAATCCTAAGGATTGAAAATTTTGATGTTTAATTCTGAGATATTGTTTTAATTATTTTACATTTAATTGGTAGTCAAGTTTCTTTTTTACTTGTTGATCAAGTTTCTCTTTTACTTGCTAATTAAGTTTCTCTTTTACTTCTTAATCAAGTTCCTCTTTGATTTTGTTAAATCTGAATTAAATTACTTAGTTTGATTTGGATGTTGATGTGATAATTACATAATTATGACATGTTTAATGAGGATTACAGTGACTAAACAATGCATCAAAATATGTAAAAAGAATTTGCATTACATGGAGTTGGGATAAACTTTTATGCATGTTATTTGAACTCATCCCCAATGTTCTTTTGTTCTCTTTCGTATTTAACTTGTCATCTTCATATTATTCCCCTCCCTCACCTTGACCTTATTACAACCTTACATAAAGTTTTCATGATTTGTATGTGTGTGTGTTTTGAGTAGTGGAGAAATAAGAGATAAGCAAACTTATGGTAGTGCAAATTTTTATGAGTTGAATTGAGTGAAACACTTACCTTTTAAACACTTAAGGGATTGAGAGTGTATCTTGTGAGGTTCTATCATTCTTGATTTATACTTTTCAATTGAAGTTACCTTGCTTTTTGATTTAATGTGTAAAGAAATATTACTTCATGAATGTTTTAATTCCTTGAAGCTTTGGTTGCTCTTCTTGCTTATAGACTTTTGCATTCTTGAACAACATTGGAAAGTGAGTGTTTTAGAGTTTTTAATTTTTGAGTTTGTGTTGTTGTTCTTTATTCTCTATATTGAATTTCTAGTTTTTCCTGAGAGTGCAAAAGCTAAGTGTGAGAGAATTTGATAAACACAATTTTCATATATTAGTTAACCCTCATATTTAGTTTCTTAGACCTTTTATGTGCTTAATTAATTGGTTTTGGCCATATTTTATAAGTTTGTGTTCAAATTGGGCTTAATTGTATATTTTAGCATTAATGAGAATTTTACACTATTTCTATATTTTGAGCATAACTTGAGTTCTAGACATCTAAAACTTATGAATTTTACCTTATGGGAAATCTAAGAAAAATATCTACAACTTTGATGAAGATCTTGAAGTCTGAATCGGATGTCTAGTTAGTCATATTGGGTCACGAAATCAGAACAGAGATGCTGTTATTGGAACTTGGATGATGTGCAAAGATTGAGCCATAATTTAGGTTATAGGTGTGATATGGACCTGAAACTAGTGGTATTTGATAGCTAAGACATATATCTTCAATTATTATGAAGATTACATGTCAAACTATGACATTATGATGGTGTTTTGCATCCTTTTATGTTGGCTAATGAGATTAGAGATCTCTTAAGAATGTTTTGGGCATAACTCTATTATCTTAAGCTCAAATTATGTGAATTAGGTGTCCAATTAAACCTAAGAGGAATAGGATCAACCCTAAGCTAAGGGCAAACTTGGGTTTTAAATTTTAAAAATATTTATTTAAGTAGTTGGTGTAATCACAAAACTCAACCCTAATTTTCTCATAGCCGCTCTTGCTTACACTTCCTCTCTTCATCTTTCTTTTTCTCCTTTCTCTTTAGTTTTCATTTTTTTATCTTTTCCCTTTCATCCATGAAGGGCTCGACCTGGTTGTGCCTTATATTATAAGTATTTTGATGAATTGGTTTATAAATTGATTTAATTTGATAGTCTTGATAGCTTTCAATTTTTGGCGCCATTGCTGGTGATCATTTGAAATTTAATCAATCATATTAGGAGTATAATTAACTACTAATCCTTTACTAACCATTGTTTTCCTTGTTACAGGTTGTTTTTAACTTAATTTAAGTCTCTAAGTAGAATTTTGTAGGAATAAACAATTTTAGATTGGGTTGAAAATGTTGAAAATCGCGGGTACATCATGCAGCGGAAAATAGAATTCCCACCAAGCATCCAAGAGAAAAAGCCATAATCCGAGTTTTTAAAAAGTTTACCTCTTGAAGCATAATCAAAGAAAGTGACGTAAATCATAACAATGACAATGTCTCTGCGGTATCCACATAAACAAACTCACGAATGTCTAATATTCACAAAAAGGAGTCTCACGTCTCTCACACAGTGCTGCAAAGAGAAGAGAAGAAACTTGTCACTCTTTCACTCACTTTTCTGTAGGTGCAGCTAGGGTTCTGTAATGCATGTCTTAGCAGCCCCCTTAGCAGTACTATTTATAATAGTGACTACCTAAAGTGAGTGTGAGCAGCAACAAGGTAAGCTGTGTAATCCTAGACTCATCTGTTATGAGTCTGACCCATATTTGAATCCGAGTCCAACTTAGATCTATTGCTCAAATTTTAGTCTGCTCTATGTGTGTGTCCCTGTAGGTTCTCATTACATTGACATTAATATTAAAATCCTATTTAAATATTACAAGTAGTGAGCAATATTTAGTAACACATCGCTGCTACCCAAGTAATGAGAATGTCAGTGATTTGACATAACCTTTCCATGACTAATGTTTCTGTGTCGTTTAGTCCCTTTTTCAAGATATCTAGATTGAATACAAGGCATGGAATGCGTCACCCTTGTATAGTCTAATCCTTCATTTCTTGATACTCGAGTAGACTTTGTAATAATAAATGAAATCAATATCTCATATTGACTCATTTGAGCATGGCCATGCATTTTGTAATCTCACTCAATCAGGGGGCCCGAAGATATCGCTCCTATTATGTAGGAGTGAAAAATTTCATCTAGGTCACTCACATCCCTCTACATGATTCACGGTATGTCCAATGACTAACTTTATAATCACCTTGTTACAGATGACGTTTGATGGCATTAAAACACACAACTCCTCATGTAGGAATCGTAGTGATTTCCAGTCAAAGGACCACATACATCATTGTCACTATGAGACTCGCTTATGACATTCACATAATGATCTATGTAGCATTTTCATGGTGGGTCAGTTCAGTACATCATTATTCTAATATATACCCATATGAAGACTTGACATCTCATATCCATGACTCGTGAGATGTGGTCATCAGTTTACGTACATATTAGTCTCAATGCATTATTGTTGTCCTGATTAACAATAATACTTGACTAGGGGCATTTAAGAATAGTGTTCTAATTTTATCTAATAGGATCTCACGATCAAGTCAACCATTTAATGTCCTATGGCATCAAACTTACTATTTTAAGGACTTTATTATGTTTATTAAAAAAGAACACAATAAATGAAATACCTTATATATTAAAATTAGCATAGTAGAATGTATGTAAATACAGACAAAGTATCAGCCTCTAGGGCATACATTTTTATAATGAGGTCCACCCTAGTTTGGCCAAATTCTATCGTTTAGACCACTTTTCCATTTTTTGAATATTTTTTATTACATTTTTAGATACCATTTTTTTTAGTAATTTTCACTTATGGTGGTTCCATAATTTTTAAATTGTGTAGGTATGATAACTAGTGTTATTTTAGTAGAATTTTAGTGTTGTGTAGTCCATTTTACATATTTTGTGTTTCTACTCTTTTTTATGTTTTATTACCAAGTCTTCTAGTAATCATTTGTTTGACATTAACCTTGAAATTGAGAGTACTTTACATACACTTAATAGATCCCGTAGGCGTAGTGAAAAGATAAATTCTGAAATTTAAATTAGCCTGAGAATATAAGTAGCACTGCAACTATGGTTGATAATACTGAAACTGAAATTGAACATGAGAATACAAATAATACTGCAAACATGACTGATAATATAGATAATATGACTCTTAAGGAACTAGCAGCACCTGATGTGAATTACTAATCTTTGCGTATTCAATATCTTGATTTAAATGCTAATTTTGAATTAAAATCTGGATTGATAGACTTACTGCCAAAGTTTCATGGACTTGTAAGTGAGGATCCCCATAAGCACTTGAACGAGTTCCATGTGGTGTGCTCCACCATGAAACCACTAGGCATTCTTGAAGAACACATCAAATTAAGAGTCTTTCCTTTCTCATTAAATAGACCAGCTAATGATTTGTTGTATTACTTGCAACCAGTTGCCATAATAGGTTGGAATGATATGAAGAGACTATTCCTAGAAAAGTTCTTCCCTGCTTCCAGAGTTGCTACCATTAGGAAGGATATATGTAGCATAAGGCAGATATCAAGAGAAACTATGCATGAGTATTGAGAGAAATTCAAGAAGTTGTGTGCAAGTTGTCCTTATCACTAGATCAGTGACCAATTTCTATTTCAATATTTCTATGAGGAACTTTTACCCATGGATAGAAGTATGGTAGATGCTTCCTTTGGAGGAACTTTAGTGGACAAAACCTTTGTTGTGGCAAAGAGATTTAATAGCGAACATGGTAGCAAATGTACAACAATTTGGCACACAAGTCATTACCTTAATTAGAGGAGTCAATGAAGTAAGGGTTTCTGATGCTGATTAATAGAGAATTATGAACAGATTAGAGGATTTGACCTCCTTGGTTAGGTAACTAGTAGTGGGACAAAAATAAATTCAGTCCACAATAAAACTTTGTGGAATTTGCTCTTTGCCAGATCACCAATAGACCAGTGTCCTACACTCCAAGAAAGTAGTAAAGCGGTGGTTGGAATCTTTCTTGGTAGACCATACTAGCAGTAACCAAAGTATAACCCTTTATTCTAACACATATAACCTTGGATGGAGAGACCATCCTAATCTGTGGTATGGCAGCAATTCTAGCCAACTTCGACAATAGCAGTAACAAACCAAATATAATATAGTGGGCCTAAGCAAGCAATAGTTTCAACAACCAGTGAAATAACTCATGCAACAAAGTAGAAATTCAGAACCTAGGTTAGCATACTTGGTGAAGCAGTTAGCAATTGATAAGCCTATATTTTATAGTTTTATATTAGA